>CM024240.1:26868391-29268391 GCA_013421045.1 Propylea japonica
ATTCTGGATAATACAAACATCGTCAGAATTCTTTAAATGAGACTGATGGCAAAAATGCAGCATCGTCTGCTATCAGTATCTGCCCAAATTTAGTAGAGTAAGCGATAGCTACTCCGTTACAATCGATAGCTCAAAATATTGGTGGCTTGGTTTCTACAATCGGAATCAATCATTGTGTTGGACTAGGATTGAGTTGCTTTCTACTGTGATTTATCTGCTCTGTTATGATATTGGCTTTCCGAAACTATTATGGTGAGCGATAGCTACTTTGTCACGATCAATAGCTCGAAATATTGGAGGCTTGGGTTCACCAATCGGGATCATTCATCGCGTTGGACTACGATTAAGTTGCTTTCTACTGGGATTTATCTGCACTGCTATGTCGGCTCGAGATCAGTGTTTCTTTCAGAATGTAATGAGGAAGATTTAGCAGTCTGAGGGTAAAATGAAGTTCAAACATTTTTCTGGCAGAAATGCGGCATCCTCTGCAATCATTAACTTCCCGAATATAGTATGGTGAGCGATAGCTATTATTTTGCTATCAATAGCTTGGAATATTGAAGGCTTGGGTTCTACAATCGAGATAATTCATTGCTTTGGACTAGGATTAAGTTGCTTTCTACTTTGATTTATCTGCTCTGCTATGTAATTATCTGCCCGAATCTTTTATGGTGAGCGATAGCTACTTCGTTACAATCAAAAGCTCAGAATATTGGAGGCTGGTTTTCTACAATCGGGATGATTCATCGCGTTGAACTAGGATTAAGTTGTTTTCTTCTGTGATTTATCTGATCTGCTATGTCATTGGCTACCCGAATCCATTATGAGAAGCGATAGCTACTTCGTTACAATAAATAGCTCAAAATATTGGAGCCTTGGGTTCTACAATCGGGATCATTCATTGCTTTGAATTGGGATAAAGTTGCTTTCAACTGGGATTTATTGAAGGAAGATTCATGGATATATTTTGTATAATACAGATATCGTCAATGACTTTAATTATACAAAAATATTCCTTCAGTTCCTAATATGAAGTAATTATCCTTCCTTGACAAATAATTTAAACTTGAGTTATTTTAAAGTCCTTCTTATAATTTCACTGTTATTGTATTCTAATTTACCGTTTGTTTTTCATAGTAGGGCTTCGTCTATTCTTGTATTTTCAGTTATTTTCTTCGGTTTTTCAATAACTGTTTTGATACATCTCCATTTTTCTGCTAGTTCTGTAGATGATCCTATTTTTGGGAGTGTGGAAATATTTATAAAGTTCTCAATAAAAAAAAATTGAAGCACGCATTAGAATTTCGTTTTGAATTTCTACAACTTCAATGAATACGATGGGTGACATATTGAAAAATATCTGAATCTCATTCCACGATTGTTTGTGAAAGTTCAAGACTTATTTTCCATTCAACTCCGCTTTGTCGAAATCCAGAAAGAGCGATTCCAGAAGGAAGCAATATCTCAAATTTAAAGCTCGGTTGCAGTCCTCATAACACCTCAACTCGAGTGAAGAAATGTAAAATATTCATGCACTCTCTCTGAATGCATTATCAGGAACACGTTTACTTCAGATTGCTCTCCAATGTCTTGTAAGTAATTCGAAAAGATGTGAACCTTCTTGCAAACAGTAAGTGATTCAGTTTTCGTTCCTGTTTCTGTCACAATGAAAAGTATGTTGTTTGTAACGAACCTGTTTTCGCTGAACCAGAAACAACATGAGACGAGAGCTGCAACTAACAGCAGAGACGGTGTTGTATTGAATCTGAGTCTAGAGGGGCTGTTGAAATTTTAATTCGTGCGTTTGATATTTCGAATAATTGTAGGGAAACCTATCTGAAGGCGATTGATGAAATTTCAATATGGAACTTGAAATGAGCGTACTTTGATGTTTTTTGCGCTATTTCTATCATTTCTCTTTATATTTCTCAATGTTTCTATCAGCATGGGTCAGCAGTCGACCCTCAGAAATCGTTCTTTGAATATGGACTCCTCAGACTTTCCATTTGAAAATGAAGGATGTTTTAAATTGCGCGTTTACTGAAGAGTCAGTTAAACACATAATTTGCATTTATTTTCAAAAACTTCTTTTAATTTGCAATTGAAGTATCAATTGTGACATTTATGTACAAAAAAGATATCTGCCAAATAGCTTCTTCTTGCGGCTTTACGAACGTAAATTTTCAATGACATTTCGACATAATTAAGGCTCTCTTTCAATAATGACATGAATGATTTTCTTTCTCAATGCAGAAATCGAATGTTTATTATTCTTTTAGACCTGGCTTTTCACATAACCCCCCAAAGAAATTAGTCCAACGGTGTCAAATTACATTATCTTGGAGGCCAATTGACATCACCGTTTCTGGAGATTATTATCCAGGAAATTTTTGTACCTTCAGCTCTGAATTTTTATGTGAAATACGCCATATTACGTACTATATCCAACATTTTGTGAACCTCCTTTAATTGATATTTCAGAGTCTTGAGCAACACCAAACAAACCAAATCAAAATTTTTTTGTGAAAGACCACTACGATTTTATTTTTCACTATTTTGATCATTCACCGAAAGTGCCTCTTGAAATTTTTTTATAATTCGAACAATAGTGCTTTTGACTAAACGAATATTTCAACCCAAAAATTTACAGAACGCTGATATTCATAACATAAATCAATAATACAAGGGCGTTGTTGAATCGTGTACGAATCCTTTTTATAATGTCGTAAATCTTACTTCTAAAGGGTTTTCCAATAAGAGGTATTGTTTTGAACAGCCAGCTGTTTCGGCAGATGTTACTTTTAAAGCTGTCATTTTTTGACATTTGACAAGTAGGAACTACGCCATTAATGAAAATATAACGATACACGCTTCAAGAACGCATTGAAATCATTGAAATTCACTATAAAAATAGTGAAAATTTGGCAGAGTTGGTTCGTAAAACTCGAACATTTTTGGGTCGTCGTGAAGCACCTTGTCGGAACGCAATGAAGAAATTGGTGGAAAAATTCGAGCTGTTGGGACGAGTAAGAGGTGTGAATAATTAAACCCCTGCACGTCGCTCAAGAACAGGCGAGAATATTGCTGCTGTAGGCGAAAATGTTGAACAAAACCCAGGTTTGTCCTTTCCTCGTCGTTCTTTCGAATAAGGCATTCCACAAACGTCATTGCACCATATTTTGCATAAAGATTTGCGTTTTAAGACTTATAAAGTGCAGTTAACAAAAAAACTCAAGCCTCAAGCCTGATTGGGTCGTTGAAATGCATAAAAATGATCCGGAATTCCATTGAAAAATCATCTTGAGTGATGGGGCCATTTTCACCTCAGTGGCTTCGTCAACAAGCAAAATTGTCGCTTCTGGAGCTCGGAAAACCCAAGTGATTGATCTTGTGATTTAACATTATGCGACTTTTTCGTTTAAGGCCACGTGAAAGAGAAGGTCTACGTCAATAGCCCAGCGTCGATTCAAGACCTTAAAGATGGAATTCGTGAGGCTATCGAGGACATAGGGCAGCCACTTTGCGATTTGGTGATGGAAAATTTCATTCAAAGGATATGGTCCTGTAAGCGTGGTCGTGGTGGTCATTTGCCTGATGTTATTTTCCACTATTAACGGCATAGCTTCTTCTTTATAATGAAATAAATATATATTGCAACATGGCAATTTTCTATGAATGTCAAAATAACACATAGAATTATGTGAAATAAAACCTCTTATTGGAAAACCCTGTATGTCAAAATACCCAGACGAATCCGGCGCGCAATCTATATTTTATTCATATAAAAATAAACGCGCAAGTTGAAGCGCCTTCCTTTGTCACTTTTAATTGTTCTCGAAAATTAACCACCAATGTTTTTGATCTATTCAGGAGAAGTAGTTTTCCCTGTGCTTTTTTGAATTTCGATTTTTTCTCCCCCATTCTCCTTATTCACTAGTAAAAGTAAAAGAAGCAGATTGATTTAACACAAGAGAGCACAAAAGTTCTCAGCAAAACCGTAAGGTATACCCCTACCAACGCGGCATGTTCAAAGAGATGATTGATCCTCCCGACAACGATAACGAAGGAGCGCAATAATATATCATATAAGAAGATCCCATAACAATTCAGCGACCCCAATTCGACCCTTCAGGAAATGCGTTCGTTCTACGGCATCTTCGACTGAAAGTACTGAGACTCACAGTAAATAACGGGGATATTGCATTCTTCCCCACTTGCACAATGACGTTAGGCTGCTAGAGAGCCACCTAAATTTCATCGCGACTCTGTGCGCCATAGAAATTTCAATAAACGTCCCACAAGGAATTTCTCATAGAATGCGGGAGAATGGGCCATGGTTCATTTCTAGCAATCTGTACGGTCGCGGTGCTTGGAGCCTACTTATATTAACAGGGATTATACCAGATATATTACGGGAACAAATTGGTTTTCGTAATATAGTGAAAGCAGAGAATAATATTAATCGATAGAAATCAACCATATTAAACTCAAACTTCGGAGCTAATTTCGTCCACGTTCGAGACAAAATGCAAGGAAGTGGTATCAAACAGTGCACCTATTGATCCATTTCGTCCTTATTAGGACTCATCAGCACAGGATAGTTCTGAATGATGCAAGGTATTTCTTGGAACTTACAGCGAAATGGCATCTTGTTTAAGGTATTACATACAGAATGTTCCTGAATTGAACGTACAAACGAAAAGGGAAGATTCCTTAGGTGAGTTCAAGAAAAAAAGTCCCATAAACATGGGGTCGCAAACGTTTCGTTTTCGATATACAGGGTGTTAAAGTTTCAATCAAAAACATGTGTTGATTATACGAGTTTATCGAATCTTTATGAATCATCGCTACAGATCAGGAAAATTTCCATAAAAACTGACACTGAATTCATTCACCACAGCTTACAAAGTGGCCTTCCCATCATAATAGATTTTCACGAGGATTTCCAGAGAATCGTTCAAAATTTTTTTTCTCGAAATCGTTGGTAGATACGACAAAACTACAAGAGACCGAAAAGTTTAGTATAAAAACAAAGCTTCTTTTTACATTTTTTCAAATTACAGCTGCACATCAAAAAAAAGTTCTGCAGAAGAACAGGTGGCAGTGTTCCAGAAAAAATATCACCCTGTAGATCTTCTATCAAAATTGCCATGTCACGCGGTGAGAACTCTCAAATGTATTATCTATGCCAAATTTCAGTTGAAAATCTTGTGAAGTGTAGATACTATGAGAAAAAAACTTGAAAAAAATTTAAACTTCAACACTCTGTATCTCGAAAACGAAACGTTAGCGACCCCATGTTTATGGGACTTTTTTTTCTTAAACTCACTTAAGGAATCTACCCTTTTCGTTTGTACGTTCAATTTAGGAACACCCTGTATACCAAAAACGCCATCTCCAGTTCCATATGAAAACCTTCTTCCATAGAATGAACCTTGAACGAAGTAGCGAAATGTTTACCATTTGTTGCATTGACTGAAGCGTTCTTGCATATCGCAAATTTTCCGTCTTCAGTCCACAACGCTTGGGTAAAGTCAGATGACACTGCAGTAGTAAATAATGAAAGGTTTAACGCGTAACATCGCCAAAATTATCAAAACATTGATATTCATGGAAATCTTACGCGTTAAACCTTCTATGATTATCGTAATGTGTGATCTGATGTTTCAATCTGTTGGTGTTGATTATTTTACTCATATTGTTTAAATCTTTAACCAACCAATTACACTATCGAGTTCAGTATCCAACTAGCTCATGGGATTGTAGGTAAATAAAATACTTTTCCAGATAAACAACTTAAGTGATTTTAATGTCTCAACATGATTCAAGCCAATAGTACCTTATCTTCAGGAGAAAAACACAAAAGTAAAGGTGAAAAACAAAAACTCATGGAGGAACAGCTCCTTGGCTTGGGCTACATTTCTTGGCTTGGACCACATTCCTTGGCTTGGGCCACATTCTTTGGCTTGCACCAAATTCCTTTGATTGAACTACATTCTTCGGCTGAAGCATATTTTTTAGTGTGGGCCACATTTAAACTGAAATACAATGATTGGCTGAAGCTTGACTTTGGACTGAAATACAATCATTGGCTGAGGCTGGACTAATTTTTGGCTGTTACATTTGCCTGTACCCACATTTGCTTGGAAGTTAACTTATCATAAGAGAGCTGGAAGCATACTTGAAGTCTATCTTGAGGACATATTCCGTTACCGAGAACACCTGGCACTATAGAAGGCAACATTGTGCATTGGAAGTGGAATCACTATCTGAACCTTTCAGTTAAGATAAGTAGTCATGAGTTTGTGTAATTTAAGAGATTTTGATTGGGACTGTAAATTTAAATTTGTACATCTTGTTGTTTTTATAATATATCGTTGAAAACCTTATTAGGAATTTTGTTGCTGGGGTAATCAAGCCTACCCTGAGAAATTGGTAGTAGAATCTTATGCTCAAATACCTCTAAGGTAAAAGTTAACGTTACAACCTTGCGACTTCTTCCGTTGAGACCACTTGAAAGCCAATAGCCAATAGCCCAGCATCGATTCAAGACCTCGAAGATGGAATTCGTGAAGCTATCGAAGACATAGGGCAGCCACTTTCCGATTTGGTTATGGAAATGTTCATTGAAAGTATATGGTCCTAGCTTCTTTTTATGATGAAATAAACATCCGATCATTTATATCGAAAATGGCATTTCTCTTTGAATATCAAAATAACACCTCTTATTGGAAAACCCTTTATTTTTGTGTTCAACTACTTTCCTCGCCATTTATGGTAATGCTGCTTGAATCCCACTGATTCTAAGCTGATAATTATCCTTCTGTATTTAACTATTGCCATTTTTTGATCCGGAATTCACTTTCCACGAAGCAGTATGAGAAAAATGAATAATTTAAAATGATTTCAGGATTCGTAATTTCCCATTCCTTCCAGGCGCATCTCCCACAGCGAAAGCAATTACAAATTCGGTTTCTGGCTAGAAGTTGAAACAAGAAATGCTGGATTAAAATTTTCCAATGCGAATAAAAGGGACAAAAAGTACGTAATTGCTGACCGCGAGAGAGATGTTAATTTAAAAGTTTCGGTCGGTTCAAGTTTACTTTCAGCGTAACGTCATCTACAAGTTAAATTCATATTTGCATAGCAAAGTAAAACAGAACCGAGCAACAGTTTTTTCATTGTGTTGTACGATAGGAGTTATTTTAATATTTTTCGTTGTGAAAGTTCAATGTGCTTTCATGAGGATTCAGCATGGAACCAGTAGGATATTTTTGATGTTAATAGTTTAATTGTTAAAAAAATATCCTCATGAACACTGAATACAGTGGAACTTTTCTATCACGAAAGTCTTTATAACGAATTTCTCTGTAAAACGAATTTCGTACAAGAAATTGCACCTTGAATCCAAATTTCATGTTCAAAATACCATCTTTAACGAAGTAAATTCTCTCTTTAACGAAATATTCAAAGACAATAGCTCTTTGAATGAGTATTGGTAAGAAGGTACAAGGGTGGGTTTTTTCCGAAATTCTTGCCGACCTTAAACTCAATCATTACGGCGGGCAGAGAGATCCTTCTGAAACAGTTTTAAATATACCCCTGGCTGATTGGTCTCAATCTAACCATAACGCTAGTGTGAAAATGTTGTGCGGAAACGAAAAGTTTGAATGATAAACTTAAATTTATCAGTGAAGTCGACCGCAACATTGCCGACTTTAGAAACAAATTTCTATATAACGGAATTTCTTTATGAGGAATTTTTTTTGAGGATTTAGCGCTTTCGTTTTAGGGAAGTTCCACTGTAGTTCGTATTTCACATCAAGAAATAAACATTTCATGAAAACTGCTTTAACGCTAAAACTCATGAAGCTGCTCATCCCAGTGAAATCAAGAATATTTCAAGGTTTCCCCCAAATGTTTCCTAATCTCTTTCAGTTCACTCTCATATTGAAATATGAATGTTTGCTGCGGTAAAACATTACTTGCGTTGCAAAATGGCGGAAGAATGTCATCAAATTGAATTTTCTGCTCTAAAACTGATGAATAATGAATTACCCACTGTGAGTTTCAAGAAAAAAAGATGGAAAGTTCAATATTGGCTTTTTGTCCCAGTTGAAAACCTGAAAATTCACCAAACAAAAGACGGCAAAATTCGCGATTGTAAAATGGCGAATGCGCCGGTGCCACTGTTACTCTGCTATTTCATCTAGGTACATGTCATTTTGATATAAGTTTGTCACACATTTTTATCATTATTCCGAAATTGAATTCGATATTTAGGATAAAATAGCACTATTTAAATCTATGGGAGATGATTACCCTTAATAGGGTAACAAGGGAAGACCAGGAGATTCGAAAATCATGCCCAAGAGCATGAATTAAGTATTTTGTATCTGAATATTGAATGTATTCATTCGAATAGTTTTAAGTTTCAATTTTGTGAAAACGGCGAGGCAGGGTTTCTTGTGCTGAGGTTTTATCCTGTACTCTGGTATCATACGCCAGAATAGTATGGTACCCCGTTTTGCACCAACCTCAGCTAGGGACCTTTTTTGTTTCATGTAGGTATTATATTTTGTTAGCTCTAAATTCAAAAGAATAAATAAATTCCTGAATTTATTGAGTGAACTACCATGATGACGACAGTTTATATGGATAAAACGAAATTTTAACAACGGAATTACTGTTCTCTCTATGTTTTATTTTCGCATTCATAAAAAAATAAAATATTATTGTTTGCGAATTGCTGGGAACTTTTGACATTCCTGACAGAATTTCTTGAAGTGAAGGACTGTACTGTAAGAAAAATATATTTCCGAACAGCTGCTAGTTTTCTACAAAAATGTTTTCTCTCTTTCACAACACAATTTTTTCTCTTGATTTCTGCGGTAGTTATTCTATTGAAGTAGTATTAGCTACCGCAAAAATCCTTTCAGGAGTCACGGTTATGGAAATCTCCTCATTTCTTCATCTTTTAAATTTCGGGTGTCATTATGGTTTTACGTTTGAAACGAGTATATGAATGAAATTTCAAGAATAAATTGAATAGGAATTACCTACCTAGAATTTTCAGTGAATCATTAGATAGGTGTATATTTAACACTCATCTCAATGTTTTTACATAAAAAAATTCATTAAGGCCCTGATCAGGAACTTTTGTGCTTTCGTTATTTGGTGAAGCAATAAGACTATTACCTCAAATATTTTATACGGAATTTGAGATTGATCCCTAATATATAAATTTCATATCTTAGCACAATCGGAACTTTAGTCTGAAGATTATTCATAAAATTTAATATTTAACGAATAATTAATTAAAAGATTAAATTCTGTGGTTCTGATGATGCGAATCCCAGTATATCAGTCTCGCAAAATTCAGTATAATAATCTTCATTCACAAAAAAATATTTCACTTGTATCTGATACCCTGTTATGGTATTATAAAGATACTTCTTTTCAATATTTCAATTCAATTTTCTATGGTTCTTTTAACACTATGACCACAAAATTCTGCATAAACATTCATTGTTTCAATGTTTATTTATGAAATACATTCGAATCAGATATTTTTTCAAGGAAATATAAAATTTCTTTTTTTCAATATTCCAATTGAATTTTCTATGGTTCTGTTTACGCTATGGCCACAAAATTCTCCATGCGGCTTGTTATGAGCATCTTGCATATGGCCGCAACATTTCAATCTGATGGGTTTCGTTTTATTTGAGATAATGAGGTACAAAAATTTCGAATGGCCATATTTTATGGAACACTCTGTACGATTTGGCTGGTTAATGAACTCAACCGAGCTATTTTGAAACCAAGCTTATTCTGAAAATTTGAAGTCTCAAGGTCAATTCCTTCGAAAGTTATTGTGCTAACGGTCGGCCGGAAGGCAGCACGGACAGAATTGAATTTGACCACGAATTCTTCATCAGGCAGTAAAACCTGTCGTTTGGGACCATTTTCGGCTCAAAATTCGAAAATTACAGATATTTGGGCAAAACGATATAGCATTATTAGAACAAGCGCTCAAAAAGACCCTATTTTTTAACATACTAGTAATGGCCATTATGGAACATAGAGCATAATAATTAACAATTCCATTTCTAGTAATGAACAAATGGCAACTCGATCCAAACCCAGCTACCACATTCATCTGGTAACAATTTCGCATATAGCTCTGACAGAAACAACCTTTATAGCTTGTTCAACATCCCCATCCCTATTTCAACAATCCTTTCCCACATCCTAGGACTTTTACGAGATCATATGGATTTTCTGCCTCGAAGCGTATAAAAATACGGTCGTATATTTAGAGCTCGTGAGAGATACTCTCGTGCAATAAAAAATTCTTTAATTCAGTTTTCAATCGTAAAATTTAACGACGTTCCCATGAAACGTGCGTCAAGGTTTCGTTTTAAGGAATTGTGATATTTCACAAGGAGTAGTTTCTCACATAGGCATAGCGTTCAACTTTGCCATTTTATTGAGGGTTAGTAACTTAGTCGATGCCAGATCGAATCACAATGGAGGGAGATCAGAAAGGCTACAAGGAATAGATTTATTCGAACTGAAGAGTTTTTCAATGAGGGTGGATAGATTTTTGAATAAAATGATATCGGCTTTGTATGTTGTATTGAAGTTACTATTTATAATTAAGTGTTTGTGAAATAAGCGGAGCGAATTGAACAAAATAAGATCACTTTTAACACAAATACTAAACAATGTTTTTTGTACAACTGCCCTATTCTGATGATGAAATGGGAAAATTTGCAATAACAATAAAATTCAAAATGATGAGAGTGTTAAAAGTGGCTTTACATGGAAGCGTGTTAAAAATATTTTCCGCTGAATCCGAAATAAAAGGTGATTTTAATGTGTACAAAATTGAGTGAATGCTCAATTTTTCAACATTTTAATGTGCAATCCTCATGGCAACTGTACACAGAGTATTCAGAAGCACTACTAGAAATGTCAAAACTCTATACTGGAACACAAAAACATAGAAATTCCATCATGTCAATTGTATGTCTTGTGCAAAATGAAAATGTATTTCAATCAAGAATTTATACACTTTTCATGTAAAGATCGTCGGAAAAATCTTGTAATCAACACGGTTATTAATCTAGCGACTATGGTCTCGAACTATTAACGCGTGCGCTCCGCTCACGCATTAATATATCTTGACCATTAGTCACCATCAATAACCTAGTTGATTGAATAACTATTTCCGCCGGCCTCGAAATAAAAGTTGATTTTAATGTGTACGAAATTGATCATTAATGACCTATTTTAATGCTCAATTTTTTGGCTATTTTAATGTGCAATCCTCATGGCAACCGTTCACAAAGTATTTAGAAACACTACGTGAAATGTCAAAACTCTACTGGAACATAGATACATAGAAATTTCATAATGACAACTGTATGTCTTGTGCAAAATGAAAATGTATTTCAATTAAGAATTCATACACAATTCATATGGAGATCGTCGGAAAAATCTTGCAATCAACTCGGTTATTAATCGAGCGACTGATGGTCTCGAACTATTAAAGCGTTCGCTCCGATCACGCTTTATTAAAATATCTTAACCATTAGTCGCTGTCTTTAATAACCTAGTTGATTAATTAACTATTAACAATCAATTTTAACATTGTTTGTGATCATTATAAGTGTCATTTTCAATGACAGTTGCACAAAAAATTATTTTTTGTAGAAATGTCAAAAAACTCATTATAGATTTTTTTTCTTTTTTCACCGTAAAAAAGGAAGTTTCTATAGTAACGACACAGAAAGATAACTGGATCTGGATGCTTACAAATATTGTATTTTTTTCAAGCATTACCTTCAATAATCATATTTCGGTCGAAGTAAATTCACATTAACAGTTGTACAGAAGATGTTTGTATTTCGTGCGTATTAAATGCATGTTTTCATAGCACATTTCAGTAATTATTAGCACTCAATTCACGCACTCAATACATAAATAACTATTTTATTGTCATGGGAGATTATGTTCGTTTTAGTATCACGAGTTTCTGTAGTAGTCAGTTCAAGAACGAGGTCAATGATATAGAGCCATATTTGAAAATTTCAATAATATTCGTTCGATATTTTTGACTTTTCTTTCATTTATTGATCCCAACTACTTTTGTGAACTATAATTTTTCACAATATACTCATGTTTTTTCAGAAAATAAATGATTTATCAGCGGCTGCTTGACACTCTCATGTGCCATGAAAAAAGCACTCCTCTTACGCACTTAATATAAATAACTATTTTGTACAACTGCCAAAAAAACTTAACTTTTCTTCATCACTATAGATGCGTGAATTATTACTTTTTTTCACCGTTAAAAAAATTCCGTCACTAAAGTGACGACACAGAAAGATCACTGTATGTGAAGAAATATTGTATTGGAATTTCTTAAAAACTTTATAGGTTTTCACTCCCAGTCTCTGAAACAGAAATAATTAAAACATTTTTAATCAAGGTGAAGTGCTCCTACGAGAATCTTTGCACTTATTTGTCAGGAGCAAATTGGTCTCGAAAAAATTGTTGCCTAACAGTAAAACTGAAAAAGGAAATAAATTAAAAGGATAATGTAACGTTTCGGTGTCTATATGAGACACCATCTTCAGACAAACTCGTAAAATCTTCAGAATTGTGTGATTTTTCATTCTCCTGACAATAAGTGCAAAGATTCTCGCAGGAGCACTTCCCCTTGATCAACATTTTTTTAATTTTTTCTGTTTCAGAGACTGGAAGTGAAAACCTATAAAGTTTTTAAGAAATGCAGAATCCTCCCAGAATAAATTTCAATCGATATTGTATTGGAAGCAGTATTTTTAATAATTATTTCAGACGAAGCAAATTCACATTCACAGTTGTACAAAAAAATGTGCGTATAAAATTCGCAATGCCACTAATATACGCCATCGTAAAGAACAGTTTTCGGTATACTCCCCCCATGAAGAATCAAAACACAATTCAATCGAGAAAATCGCCGGAAATCGACAAATCATCTCCTCGGCGAGATCATTAAGAACACAGTATTCCTCTATATTATAAACTCTTCAAAACACATACACGTTCGAATTTCTCTCACCCTGCACCACTTACAGAACTCCGCCCACATCTTCGGAAAATGCTCTCAGAGGGCCCGCTTGCAAATGCGTCTGGTGGAATAAATCACAGGAGAGCGCTTACACGAAATGAAAATAACCAATTTAATAAAGCGCCTTGGAAAAATCGTTTATCATGCAAGCACTTACGTCGTTTCTCTCTGCTCTACATGGTCGGCTAAATAAGAATGTGCTACCAAAGTGTTCCGATTTATATACATGCGCGTAATATATTATTTCGGTTTTTCTCTATTTTCGTAATTTTCCCCTAGGGTTGCACTGTATCAATTCCAACTTAACGTTCCGCGTTCTGATTCATCATTTTCTGTTTTGTACGTTTCCTATATTCGGTTTTCTATTTTTCAGGTTTGTGTCGTGCTGAATGTACACGGAATGCATGAGGATATTGTATTTTCGTATTCTTCCTGAAATGGTATCCACAACGCCTAAATTTTTTAATAATGTATGTTTGCCGAAATAACTTGCATACACATGAAGTTTATCACAAAAACTACTACATTTTGTATCGTTTTCAAAACAGGAAAGAGGTGAAGATAAATAGTGCAAGATACAACAATGATTACCAAAAATTTACAATAAATTAACGATGCCCCGACGTGAAATCGGAAGATTTCGAACTCTTGTTCATAATCATATTCGAATTTTCCAAGAAATTGAAAGGGAAGCACTCCATTAATCTGCATGATCACAAGTGAACAATGAGTTATTATTTACTGCTGTAGAATGCTTCACAAATTCAGCTTCAATATAATGTTCTCCACATTTACATTTCCAAGACATATAGGTATACTTTGTCAATCGTGGGCCAAGTCTTCTTTTATTACACCAATTGAAGCAAATTTTATCACATTATACAGGGTGAGTCTTTGACTTGTACATATATTTTAACCGTAGATTCCTGAGGTCAAAAGAAACACTTTTTTCCTCTACCATTTTTTCCGATTCGGTCTGGTTACAAAGATACAGGCTGTTGAAAATCCATGGAAAGCATAAATTTTCAGTAATATCTCGCAAACGATTCCTTCAAATGAAATGATTTTTGAAACATAGTTTTTCATGAATATGATTAATCTTTCCCGACTACAAAATTCCGAGTAATTCGATGTTGAAAGAAAGAAGAAATCTTAAAAATTCGAAAAATGGGTACTTTGGCTGAATGCAACTCTGTCGAAAAATTCACAGAATTCAATTTTCCCTATGCGGTCACTTTGACAAATTTCAAGAATATTTCGAGAATTTTTATCTGGAATGATGAATGGTAAGAGAACTAGCGGATTTTCTTTAACAATGGGGTTACAATTAATAAGCTCACCTCTATACTTCTTCAGTGTTAATCCTTATCTATTCAAGCAAATTTCTACACCACTTTCGAAGTACCTATTGCAATTTTGTTTCATTGAGCTTTGACATACGTTGATCCAAATTTAAATTACGTTAGAATACGTTAATTTCTCATATAATTCATCATATTTATTACTACTAAAATGACCCTAATAAGTTATTATTCCTGAAGTCGTATGATTTTGAAAAACAACTGACCACAGAACACCGATGTCAAAGAATCTAGTGTCACGTCTGTGACTTTCACCATGCGGACCATAGAGAAAAGTTTATTCTATGATGCGGACACCCCTTAAAATTCAATCGCCCAACTGGTGTTTATGAACGTGAAATGTCATGCGTGTTATGGTTGAGTTTTTTTTGATTTTGGAAACTCTTGCAAGGAAGATTTCAAGAGATATTGGAAATGAATGCTATAGCTAGAATAGGTGGTTTAAAGTTAATCCGATATAATCAAAAATGAAGTATACTGAGTATACATCAAGAAGAGATTATTCTGCTTTTCATCACCAGTAAAATTTTTGGATGAATCAATCATTGCATGAGAAAATATACAACTGGTATTGAAAAGGTGAGTTCATATTCCTTTCATTAATACAGCAGCTTATTTGAAAATTTCGAATGGTATATCTACTCGTTTCTTTGATACAATAGCTTATTTTAAAGGTTTGAATGCTATATCTCGTACTTGCAAAAATTCAGTGGTTAGTTTACCAGTGGCGGCATAGAGCTCATTCTGAAAACAAAAAAGGGCTATATCTTCTTATTTAGGCTGAATCGGAAAAATGGTAGAGGAAAAAAGTGTTTCTTTCGACCCCAGGAATATACGGTTAAAATATATGTACAAGTCAAAGACTCACCCTGTATACAATGACAAGTTTTCGAAAAAATTATCATGTGTCAACTTGACTTTTTACACTTGTAATAGAAGGGTCTTGTACGGTCGCAAAATGTTAAAATCTTCATAAAATAGCTATTCACTCGGTGATTTGGGGCATTCGCCTACGGCTCGTAGCCTAAACTAATAGCTATCATTGTACACTCGTTGCATAATGTACTATTATTTGAATTTGGGGTCTGAGATACTACTCTGCACTACATATTTCAGCATCGTTATTTCATAAGAAGATTCAGTTTATGTAGCAAAATTAGTACTATCTGGTGTGCCATTTTAGGGAGGACAACTGCATTCAGTCAAGACAACAAACCCAACAATTTCAAGGGACGTCCAAGTATTTTAGATATCGATTGAAATACAATCTGGGAGGATTCTGCTTTCTTAAAAACTTTATAGGTTTTCACTTTCAGCCAATTAGACTGCAAATGAAAAAACACACAATTCGGAAGATTTCACAAGTTTGTCTGAAGAAGGTGTCTAATATAGACACCGAAACTCTTTACCTTATCCTTTTCATTTATTTTGGAGGGGGCTGCAGCCCCATAGCCCCCCCCCCTGGGTGCGCCCTTGATCTGAAGTGCGGTTTAGAAAACAGCTCTGATGAGAGGCAAAATAGACCTCAAGAAAGCAGCAGAATGTAACCCCCTCAACAATCAGTTGAAAACTCTGAATCGACAAGAACCACTTTTCCTATTATGTTATCTAGAATCAGAGGAATTTCTTTTAGTAAGCACGTTTGGATAAAGATTAACGCTGTGTTAGTAGGTGAGGGATCTCAGAGGCCCCAGTAAAATTCGAATTTAAATAGTTATTGGGATTCTTGCCACAGGTCGGTAAACCCTCATATACCTTTGGAGCGCCAGTCCACTTATAACCTAGCCAACCTTCATTAGCTGTGCCGTAGTGTGAAAAAGAAGTTTATCCACGACTATTGTATAATCCACCCATTATACATCTGTTTACTCGGCTATAGTAATACCCATTAAGCACAAGTGAATAATGAGTTATTATTCACTTCTTTCGAATGCTTCATAGATTCAGCTTCAATATAATATTATTCAAATTTACATTTCTTTAGTATTCTTAAGTACTCCAACTTAAAAATATAGGTATACTTTGTCAATCGAGGGCCAGATCTAATTTTATTGCACCAATTGAAGCAATTTTCATTACAAAATATACAATGACAAGTTCTCTATAAATTTCGCATGTGTCAACTTGACTTTTTCTACACTTGCAATAGAAGGGTTTTGTCACGGTCGCCAAATCTTAAAATCTTGAAGAGATGGTGATTCACTCGGTGAGTTGGGTAACTTCACCTTGTGAATAATAGCTTTCATTATACACTCGTTGCATAATATACTATTATTTGAATTTAGGGACTGAGATACTCCACTGCACTACATCTTAGTCCGTTCACGAAAATTTAAGCCGTCGGTTAGCCGTGACCACTGTGTATATTAAAATTTAGGTTATGTTGTTTAGTTTCTTGTCAGATTGATACGCAATGTTGTCAATATTGCATATAGTTCTCTGATAACTCGATAGCTCGTCAAGCGAGGCCGGGTACATTCGGCAACGTTGACTTCATTTTACGTTATGACAGCAAATACTGCCAACTTCAGATAAATAAACAAACGCCTACTATGAGCTCAAACTTTTGTTAATGGACTATATTTGTGACATCGTTATTTCATAAGAAGATTCAGATAATGTAGTAAAGTAGTACTATCTAGTGTGCAATTTAAAGGACGACAACTGCATTCAGTCAAGACTACAAATCTAACAATTTCATGAGACGTCTAAATATTTTGCCGATGTGTGGTATATTTTATGTTGGCTTCTCCTTATTTACGCAATTTCTCCCCCATGGCTGCCCACTGTATCCATTCCAACTTAACATCTAGCGTTCTGATTCATCATTTTCTGTTTTGTACGCTACCAATCCCCGTTTCTCTATTTTTCACGTTCGTATCTTGCTGAATGTGCACGAAATACATGAGGATATTTCAATTCGGTAGTTTTCCTAAAATGATATATACGGAATTCCGAGTTTAAATGGAGAAAGCGGCCGACAGGGTCTATGAGAGATGGATGAAACGATTCGGCATCGCAGGGCATAGAGCCTAATCGACGTATTGTAGCACATATCCGCGATGTTTACTGACTATGAAATATTAGTCCGTGAATTCGGTTTTTCTGAATACGCAGGAATTTCCGCCGTATTCAATTCTAGCCGGATAAATCAACATCATTAGGCTGTATGATTGATTCTAACAATAGTTGATACATATGTAGAGTGGGTGTATCATGTTATTATAATAACATACGAGGGCAGATCAAATATAAACGAGACTTTTTAATTTTCAGGCACAATAGTGGGGAGAGAAAATTTCTGATTTTTTGTTGTTGGGTAGATTTTTCAGGGGTAAGGGAAGCACGTCGGATTGCCTCATCGACCCTCTCGTGTCCACTGTGACGATGTTTGAGCAAGAGGTTCTTTCGTCAATTGCGCAACGTATTGTTCTCTCCACACCTTACACCCATGTTACATCGCAGGTGATAATGTGAGTGAGAAATTGGTCTCCTAGTTCCTGAGATCATGCAAGAAGACGCCCACATACCTGAAAACAATGCAATTTCTGGTCAGCTGTGAGAAGGTGAGGAAACCACCTGGCGCAACCCTTGCTCCTCTGTGAGTATGGAGTAGGTGTTCCCATAACTTATCCAGACCTAACTTGCAATTCCAGAAGTTGTACGACGTTTGTTATCTTCAATAAGCTGTCGAACACTACTGATGCTCGCTGCGGTCATGGCTCTCATTTTCAACACAATCACGACCATCCACGAACTGTCTATGTCATGCAAACACTCTGGCTCGCGACAGTGTCTCTTTTTCGAACATCGGCAGTCAATCTCCTCAAGATTTTGGCCAGTTTTACGCCTTCTGAGGCAAAAAACTTGATTATGACACACTGCGCAATTGACGGAGGAACCTCTTGCTCAAACATCGTCACAGTGGACACCGAGAGGGTCGATGAGGCAATCCGACATGCTTCCCTTACTCCTGACAATCCTACAACAAAAACACCTTAGCTAACCTAACCTACCTAACAACAAAAAAATCAGGAATGTTTTCCCTCCACTATTGTGCCTGAAAATCGAAAAGTCTAGTTTATATTTGAACTGCCCTCGTACTTTCCTGATAGATAAATATGTCGCAGTATTCATATATCTATTATTAGCTTATCCTATCTTGTTCCTAGTAAGCGAAAATGCCCAAACTCTGCCCAAATATGCTGTTTGTCTGTTTTCATGTGAATGAATTGAAAATGTGTGTTTTAGTTTGAAGAGCCTGAAGAAGCAACAAATAAAGTTGCGAAACGTCGCTTGGAGGAAAGACATAGTGTTTTATTTCCAAAAGTATTCCAATCCCACGAAATCTTATACATTTCAAAGAAGGAATACGATAGAAACTGAATTCAATCTGCCCAAATATCTCGAAGTTTCAATTTTTTAGACCCTAAAAGTTCGAAAAGTCGATACTTTTCTGGGAAAAATAAAAAGTTACAAGCAGTTATGATCACTGTTCATTTCATATCTTCGTATAAGTTTTCCATAGAATGAATATTCTAAGATATGTTTATGCTCAAAGTTGGTTTGTCAATTATGCTTATTAATCGAAGGAAAGTTCTATTTGTGAAATTGAATTATTACGGATATGATTTTCTTCTGGAAATTAGTAATTAAACCTTCAGGAAGATTTATACAACATCGTTACCTCCTGTCATAGACAAACAGTATCTCAGAATATTCATTCTATGGAACACTTATACGATGAGATGGAATGAACAGTGATCATATCTGCTTGTAAGTTTGTATTTTTTATTTTTCAAAAATCTATCTAACAAAAACAATATTTGAACGAAAATCATAGGGGTGTTATTGTCAACACCTTTCAATAAAGTTATGAGATCTAAAAAATTGTGCGAGTAACATCTACTTAGCGCTTCGTATTGTGTATAGTTTCATCATCATGACTCAGTATTTTTAAAGAGCGTAAAATAATCAAAAACGGTCAGCTCGTCATCGCCTACCAAAGGCTGTATCTTGAAAGACGGCTCGAATTCGAAAAAAAATTACATAAACTAACCCTGCTTATTCTCATCGAGGAAACATCTAACAAAGTCCCTGGCTTTGTTTACAGACACTCTGTATAATTAGGACAACTTGGTGACCAAAACAACAAAATTCAACAAACGTAATTACTCAAATTTCAATAGGCCAACGTTTTAGTATGAACTACCTCTAGATACAGCAATCTATGACGAATTTGATAGACTCTGTGCTTTCGAAATTGGATGGATTTATTTGAGCGATAATAGATAATAAAATGTAACCTGAACTTCCGGCGACTCAATCAACATCATCTGAAAGTCATAAAACTTTATTTCGATAAAAATATAACCTACTTATGGAATACCTATATAGTTCTCACTATCCCTGGGGAATTTATACCTACTGCACAAGATAATTTCAGTAAACTTGTCCGCCGATAAAATATAAAATAATTCGGTTGCAGCTATAAAATCCCTCAATATATAGAACTTACTGGAAACATGAAATGAACTCAGACCAGTAAAAGTGCAGTGACTATAAAGTTCAGATATAGAAAAAACCTTTCAGGTTCAAAAGTCATCAACAAATGAAATTGCTGCTCGAGAGCGCTGTTATTCTCCATAACCCGAAAAGAAATCATGACAAATTTTATGAGATAGTGCAGTATAAAGGTTGTCTTGATTTAACTTAACCTGAAAATTCAGATGAAATTTTCACTGAAGAGATTTCCTTAAATATGACGAAATATAAGAAATATCAAAATAAAACTTCAATATTTTGTTCATCATAGTTGTTTCTTTTTACTTTGAAAATTCCACGATCCGAAGCGAACTGCATTACGCAGACGCTCTCGAACGCAACTCGAAAATGAAAAATGCAAAATCTATAAACTGAATTTATTGGAAAAGTAGAGCGAACTTTTTTGAATTTGGTATGTTTTTATAGTTTTTTGAGGCAGCTGAATCAGGAAAAAATTTTTTCGATCGATATCTGTAAGCGTTGCACTGAGTTCCTACGTCATCGACTCTAAAATGATCTGGGAGTGCCGGAACAAACTCAACGAGGTAGGCAAGAAAAATAAGGTTTTTTAATATGTGTTCCCGGCCATTCGGGAATCAAAGGAAACGAAAAAGCTAATTAACATTGTCATTTGTCAAAGGCGGCGCATGAATGTCACTCATTGACCCAAAACTCTTCTGGTGGTATAGGTAAATGTACCTATAAGAAGGAGTTTCTGGAGAAAAGAAAACTGAGAGGGAAAAATATCTTGCGGAATCCCCCAGGGATGGATCATTCCACTGAATTCCATCGGAACTTTGAAACAGCAAAATCCAAAAGATATCTGGATCTTGGTAAAAAACTATTACACCTCCTCACTGCTTTCTACAGGACACTGCCGCCTCAGAAAGCACCTGTTGAGGACGGGATTATGGGACACTGACGAGTGTGTGTTCTGTGGGGTGAAGGAAGAAACCCCCATTCTTCTAGTCACGGAATGTTCTGCCATTGCGAGCCTAAGGAAAGAACGCCTTGGGCGAGAAACTTGTAGGAGTAAGGAACTAGCCTCCTTCAAGCCTTCACAGATATTGGATTTCATCAGATCTCTGAACTGGAAGGCGGGCTGTGCAAGGTGTGGTCAGAACAGCACAATAGACTTTAAGATCGCAGTGATCTGTAACCCTTTTTTGAACTGAAATATACTAACTAAAATACTTGTTTTTAAAAACAACTTCTCGGCTTTCATTAATTGCCACATTGGGCCAAAAGTCCAGACAAACTCACTAATCTGATCAACTCAGGAAGCACCTGTTGAGAATGGGATTGTCGGACACTGACGAGTGTAGGTTCTGTGGGGAGGAGAAAGAAACCCCCATTCACCTATTCACGGAATGCCTTGGCATTGCGAGCCTGAGGAAGGAATGCCTTGGACGAGAAACTTGTAAGAGTGAGGAACTAGCCTCGTTAGATATCTGGAACTGGAAGGCGAGCTGTGAAGGTTTTGGCCAGAACAGCTCTATAAGGGAGCACAATAGACCTTAAGGTCGCAGTGAACTGTAACCCCTCTTTTAAACTATCAAGCTATCTGTAAGCGTTTAAAATTTCACCGTTCAAATGGCATTTTTCCCAAAACTCGATATTTCAAATTTTCATAATTTTCTTTTCAACTGCCGAAATGAAGAATGAATTTCACTAAATTCTGCATGAGGCTCATAATATGCATTTTGCATGTGGCCTCAAAATTTCAATTCGATTGGTTTCGTTTTGTCTGAGATATTGTTGAACAAAAAATTTTAATGGTCATCTGTTATGGAGCATGTTAACCAAGGCATATGAGAACAGATCTGACCCTGAAAATTTCAGGTCTCTAGAGACAATTCACCTGAAAAAGAAGTTCGAAACGGAATGAGTAAACCAGCAACAATGGTTGACTAAATCTGTATAGAACTAATGAATTTTCAGAGTTCTGTATAGAACTAATAGACCAAGCAATAGAGCTATCGAAAGGTCGATTTCGTGACAGTAATACTACCTGAAATCTGACTGTGCAGTCATGCAATAGGTAGTTTCTACATGTTTTTCATGATAAATTCCACTCCTGAATCGTCTTAGGTTTTTTTTGAGAGGCGAAAAATAGCCAAAAAAATCCAAAATTTTGCTTTTTCGCTTATAAAACTTGAAGTATTGATCTGATCGAAAAGCTGTTAGGGCACTTTTTGTAAAGAATTCAAAAACAAAAAAAATGAAAGGTAACACGTTTCAAGCGAATAAATAGTTTCCGAGAAAAGTCCAAAAAACTGGATAAAAACATCCATTTTTCGAAAATTCATAACTAGGTCAATTTCTGAGGTGAAGCGTAGTTGCTCTGAATTTAAGTAGTTATTAACATATACTTTATTGGTGCACAATTACAAAGCTGTCGGATAAATAGTTTTTGCACAAACGCAGTTTTCCGAATTCGACGTACTTTTTTCAAGAAGGTCGTGATACTCGGCTACTTGTCGGATTAGAATTTTACAAAAAGCATTTTAAAGAAGAAATAAAATTCTTCAAATCGTTCATTCTCTCGATACCGACCGATTATGTTTAGTGGGTGAAAAACGGCGTCAAACAGTAGCAAAAATGCTCGAATGCATCGAATGCACTAGTCGTGGAGTGGGAGTCGCCCGCCCGTTTGATGCATTCGACCCTTTTTGCTCCCGTTTGACGCCGTTTTTCACCCACTAAACATTATCGGTCGGTATCGAGAGAATTAACGATTTGAAGAGTTTTATTTCTTCTTTAAAATGCTTTTTGTAAAATTCAAATCCGACAAGTAGCCGAGTATCACGACCTTCTTGAAAAAAGTACGTCGAACTCGGAAAACTGCGATTTTGCAAAAACTTTTTATCCGACAGCTTTGTAATTGTGCACCAATAAAGTATATGTTAATAACTACATAAATTCAGAGCAACTACGCTTCATCTCAGAAATTGACCTAGTTATGAATTTTCGAAAAATTGATGTTTTTTTCCAGTTTTTTGGACTTTTCTCGGAAACTATTTATCCGCTTGAAACGTGTCACCTTCCATTTTTTTTGTTTTTGAATTCTTTACAAAAAGTGCCTAAACAACTTTTCGATCAGATCAATACTTCAAGTTTTATAAGCGAAAAAGCAAAATTTTGGATTTTTTTGGCTATTTGTCGCTTCTCAAAAAAAACCTAAGACGATTCAGGAGTGGAATTTATCATGAAAAACATGTAGAAACTACCTATTGCATGACTGCACAGTCATATTTCAAGTAGTATTTTTGTCACCTAAAAACCTCTATTGCTTGGCCTATAACCAAATAAATAAATTAGACGAAATAACAAAATCTATCAAATGTGCATGCAAGAGCAATAAGGGAGCAGCATAAAATATAGCAAGCATTATAAGAGAAAAACTAATGAAATTGGTAACAAAGCATTGCGTGAACATAAATATATCTAATCCTTAATAGAAATGTCAGTCAGTGACATATTATATCGTGTCCCGAATGAAGTAGCAATATGGTTATGCGAAGAAAACAATTTAATCGCGTGCGACTATGTCGATAAATTCGATGCGTTCTGCATGAAATCTCAAATATTTAGTCAGGTGTAAAAATATGGCTACCTGATATGTTAAGCCTGACATTTTCCGCATGAACGCACGAAATTCGAATATATCAGTGGTGTTGACGCTTCGACGAAGGGGCCAATATTGACGGTAAATTGATCAAGAATTTTTAATATTCGATGATAGGCTAATATCTGTGAAATTTCGACCGCCAATTTGAGGGTGCAAGGAATTTTCCGTTGGAATATCTATTTTGAGAATTTTTAGGCAATCGTGATTTTTAAGAGATTATAGTGGCTTCCTTCGCAGATAAGGAAAATTTTCACTACACCTCGTCAAAAGTCTTGTCTTGTCTTGATTACTGAACTAGTAACATTAAACGACGCGCGTTGATGACGTACGAGCAAGCATAATTAGTGGGTATAATGAGTCACAACAGAGTGGCCAGTTGGCATCATATCATTACAAACTTTAACTTCTAATTATGATCGTTTGAATAAGCAAGCTCATTTCAGTGATTTCTGAGAAAATTTCCTCGCAAACCTGACTACGCAACAAAAAAAAAGAATATCGCTTTGAATTTCTGAGGATGCATTTCTTGAAAAATGATTTTTTTCAGGAAATGCCCAGTAATCTGTATTCCTTTAAAAACGTAATTCGGAAATTATTCACGTGTACTCAAGTTTAATCAATTTCACCTTCAATAGCAGTTTACAATTACCGGCACGTTTTCTTCGAAATAATTGGAAAATTGCAAATTTTGATGACGAAATTCTTGAATATATATCGCTGTAGTTTGAAGCGTCCATTTGAAGCGTTGATGAAACCTAGTAAAAAAAATTGATTTGAAGAAATAATCCCAAATTGAAAAAAATATACAGGATGTCATTTGACATGAAAATCAAGAGTGACTTCTGGTCCAACCAAAAATGACTTTCAATTTTCGTTTTTCTCAACAGAAAGTCCCCTGAAAGAATTCATCATAACAATTTTTTCTGCCGACCTCAAAATGAAAAAATTTCAATGTGTAGGAAATTGATCATTAATGACTCATTTCAATGCTCAATTTATGCTATTTTAATGTGCAATTCTAATGGTAACCGTACACCAGGTATTCGGAAGTACGAGAAATGGCACAACTCTACTGGAACATAGATACATGAAAATTTGATTATGTCAAATATAATTCTCGTGCAAAATCAACAAAGATCTAGAAGTTATTCTACAATGGGGTTCTGACAATCTGGTTGAATTCAATGCCTCTAAGACCCAGGCTACTCTGCTCACAAGAAAAACATCGACAGTTGCACCCCAACTAATAATGGACAATAAAACAATAAAACCAACCAATGGACTTAAGCTTCTA
This sequence comes from Propylea japonica, assembly GCA_013421045.1. Classification (NCBI taxonomy): domain Eukaryota; kingdom Metazoa; phylum Arthropoda; class Insecta; order Coleoptera; family Coccinellidae; genus Propylea; species Propylea japonica. The sequence goes on from CM024240.1 coordinate 26,893,342, forward strand.
GGGGTCAATATCAGTCCAAATGCAACCTGGCATGAGCATGTCTGCTCAGTTGCCAAGTCAGCTGCACAGAAGCTTAGTTATCTATTTCGAGCGAGGAAATTGTTCACTCCAAAGCAGATTTTATTACTTTACAAGGCTCAAGTGCGTCCAGCTATGGCATATTGCTCTCATGCTTGGGGTTCAGCTCCTAAGCACTCGTTACTCCTACTTGATTCCATTCAAAAAAGAGCAATGCGCCTAACAGACGATCCAACGTTAACTGCCAACCTTCATAGTCTCGATGACCGTAGGAAGGTTGGAGACTTATGCCTTTTTTACAGATACCACCACGGAAGGTGTTCTGCTGCCATTGCCTCCATGGTTCCACCAGGAGCTCAATTTGATCGACAAACAAGGCTAGCCGATAATAGTCACCAGTTTGCCGTGCATCTTTCTACAGCTAGGACATCGGTGTATCAGAAGGTTTTTTTTTACCGAACTGCAAGGCTATGGAATACCCTACCTCAAGATGTATTCCCCCTTGGTTACAACTTACAGCAGTTTAAGACACGCACAAACAGATTTCCTCTAAATTCATCTCGGGGCGCTTGAAAGGGCGTTATAAGCTCAGTCTTTTCCCGAGAGATGCGTATAAAAAAATGAGAATGTATTTCAATCAAAAATTCATACACAATTCATATTGAGATCGTCAGAAAAGGTTGATTAATAGTTATTCAATCAACTAGGTTATTAAAAACAGCGACTAATGGTCAAGATATTTCAATGTGTGAGCGGAGCGAACGCATTAATAGTTCGAGACCATTAGCCGGTCAATTAATAACCGAGTTGATTACAAGATTTTCCTGACGACCTAAATATGAATTATGTATAAATTCTTGATTTAAATACATTATCATTTTACACAAGAAATTCATTTGACATAATGAAATTTCTATGTATCTATGTTCCAGTAGAGTTTTGACATTTCTCGTAGTGCTTCTGAATACTTTGTGAACGGTTGCCATAAGGATTTCACATTAAAATAGCAAAAAATTGAGCATTAAAATGGGTCATTGATGAACAATTCCGTACACATTAAAATCTCCTTTTATTTCGAGGTCGGCGGAAAATGTTCAACTATCGAAAATTACACGTCAACATCTAAGTAATGATTATTTTTTGTGGTTGACTTAGATATTAAGCCTGTATTCAATATAACAGACAATCAAGCTTAAATCGTCTAACATTTTCATGAAGTTATTCACGTGAACTGAAGTTTAATCAATTTCACCTTCAACGGCAGTGTTTCCATATAATTACCGGCACGTATAACCGATAAATTCGAATGTCACTAAAAATGTTAGATTAACCGGAAATGCCGTTCCTCCCTAGTCACGAATATGTGCGATGTGCAATGTTTTCTTGTTGTAACTTATCAGTTTGAGGACGGATAACTTTCAGTCACGAAGGAGGGGTGTTTTTTGATGGTAATTATCGCACCCCCTTTGGAGAAACATTGAACAAAAGCTTTCCTCACTTCTTTGTTATGTTATCATTTTTTCGGAGGGCAACAATAAAGTTCCGCATCATATTGGAAAGCTGACGAAAGCCAGACTTCTTGCGTTATTTTAGTTCGTTTTTTTCTAGAAAAACAGCTTGCAGTAGTTGTCATTGCTAGCTTTCTATATTATACCCGAACAATGTCCGGCTACATGCAGGATTCTCATAAGAAGCACCATACAAAAAATTGTGACGATAGTGTTAACAGAACCATAGAAAATTCAAACAGAATATTTGAAAGAAAACTCCAATACAAGGTTATTGAATAATCAGAACCTAGAATTTAATTTTCGGTAGTTATTTAGAACTAAAAGAATCGTGTTGGAGATGTGAAAAAAAATTACCAAGTTTGGGTCCCAGGTTACGAAAATGATAACGAGAAGTCTATAATCCTCTTAGGTTAGAGAAAAAATTCCAAAGTTTCAGTCGGGTAGGTTAGGTTATACATAGTTCTAGCCAATTTTCCTCCATTTTCTCAATCAATACACGCTGGAAATATTCAATTTATCAATTCTCAGAGTATTCTGCACTATAAAGCCTTAATTTTTTCGAAATCGACGATTTTATTCATTGTTTATATTCGTTACGGCAGCCATGATAATCCCTGCACAGGGATTTTCTTAGATTTTATTGTTTTTCTCTTTCGACGTGTTTTCGAAAAATGCAGACATTAAGGACAACATAAAGCACATCATTCCCCTAGAACAATTTAGGGGGTTTCACAGTGGCCCTCAATATCAAAAAAAGAACTTCATAGAGAAACAATGGGGCATTTTCTCAAATTTAGTGTGGGATTGGCGGTTCAAATGGACGTCTCGAACATCTTACTTTTTCTATTACCTTCAGAATTTAGGAAAACACCCACTATATATTGAAAACCTCCAGAAAACAATCAGCAAAAAACACAGCTAGTTAAGTTAATGCTCAGGCAAGCTGTTTTCTGTAAGATGAAAGGTCCTGAGATATTCGCAAAATACGATTTTCTTCTGATTTCAACACTCTGTATAGGTATCGAAAACGATGCATCTTAGAGGGTAGGCTAATAGGATCTTTTGTTCATATTTTGGATGAGCTTCAACATCCCAATTTGATATCGATTGAAATATAATCAAGGAGGATTCTGCATTTCTAAAAAACTTTATAGGTTTTCACTCCCACTCTCTGAAACAGAAATAATTAAACAAAATTTTAATTAAGATGAAATGCTCCTGCGAAAATCTTTGTACTTATTTGTCAGGAGCAAATTGCTTCTGAAAAATTGTTGCCTAACAGTAAAACTGAAAAAAGGAAAATAAAACGTTTCGGTGTATATATCAGACACCTTCTTCAGACAAACTTGTAAAATCTTCAGAATTCTGTGTTTTTTTATTTGCAGTCTAATTGACATTGTAAGTTCTGATGTCTTTTCTTTTTTCAATAAATCAATCCAAATATGATCTATTCCAACAGAATAATTGGCCAAATTATCTACTTCATCAACAAAATACCTTTATTTTCGTTTCATAATTATCAGTTCCTGTCATTAGGTTTTTTGTGTTGTTCCAGTTCATCATATGATCTCCGCTATTTGAACATACATGATCAGCGATTTGTGATCTTGTAATGTCTCTATTTTTTTGATGTTGTTCTTATGTTCCCGTTTTCTCATCTCCAAAAGTCTTGATGTTTCTCCTGTATAAGATTTTCCATATACAGGGTGTCCGGGGAATAACTGTACATACTGTTACCAGAGATAGAGTTGCACTAGCTGACTACTGATTGACTATAAAAAATTTATTTCTGGATTTCAGTAGAAAACTACAGGGTGTTTTTCCAACTTCATGGAAATACTTAGACCATCATAAAATCCGAACTTATTGACGGATATTATTGCAACTTGGGGGGTATTGGCATATGCTAAGGTCGAATCAGAAATACATCAATTATTTCATTATTCCAGGGCCGGACTCATTAATCTTCATTTGAAGTGTTCAGGGTAAAAAAACACTTTGTATTTCGAATTACGAATAATTGATTCGCTGTTTAGAAAGAAGCTAATTATGCTTCAATTTGTGGTATCGCTTGAAGTTGTCACATCAAAAATTATTTTTTATGAATTTTTGAATTTAGAAAGTTCGAAAAAGTGAATTTATTTACCTGAACAGGACTTAGTCACCTTGTGAAGGTCGAAAATGAACTTAATAAATTTTCTTCAAAAAGTCACTGAAGGTGAGGAAGACTATAATAATTTGTTGATATACTGGGTGGCCACCCTAGACGCGGATCTCATTGCGATGAAGTGAATGAAGGTATATTGCAAAAAAAAATATTGGTATATTGTATAGGGTATCCATACAACACAATACAAGCATATTTCAAGATTATTCGTATGTATACCGGGTGTTCGACAAACAAAATATAGACCAAAGTGACACTTCTTCCAATGAACACCCGGTATACATACGAATAATTTTGGAATATGCTTATGTATATCCTATAAAAAATGTCGCCAATAATTTTTTTTCGCAATATTCCTTCATTAACTTCATCGCAATGAGATCCACGTCTAGGGTGGTCACCCAGTATATCAACAAATTATTATAGTCTTCCTCACCTTCAGTGACTTTTTGAAGAAAATTTATTATTCATTTTCGACCTTCACAAGGTGACTAAGTCCTGTTCAGGTAAATAAATTCACTTTTTCGAACTTTTTCCAAATTCAAAAATTCATAAAAAAATAATTTTTGACGTGACAACTTTAAGCGATACCACAAATTGAAGCATAATTTAGCTTCTTCTAAACAGCGAATCAATTATTCGTAATTCGAAATACAAAGTGTTCTTTTCACCCTGAACACTTTAAATGAAGATTAATGAGTCCGGTCCTGCAATAACGAAATAATTTTTGTATTCCTGACTCGACCTTAGTATGTGCCAATAACCTCCCAAGTTTCAATGATATCCGTCAATAAGTTTGGATTTTATGATGGTCGAAGTATTTCCATGAAGTTGGAAAAAACACCCTGTAGTTTTCTAGGGAAATCCAGAAATTAATTTTTTATAGTCAATCAGCAGTCAGCTAGTGCAACTCTATCTCTGGTAACAGTATGTACAGTTATTCCCGGACACCCTGTATACTGGGAATATAAACACAATTTATTGATTTTTGTATCTCATCTTAATTAAAGTTTTTTCAATGGTTTCTTTTTTAGAGACTGGTAGTGAAAACCTATGATGTTTTTCAGAAATCCCGAAGTTTGTAGCACATATTAACCAACACCCTATACATATCACAATTTCAGGAACCATCGAGATCAAATCTCACCCTGGCACATTCCACCCGGAATTGTAAGCACACACATCTCCCAAACCTGGGAAATCTTACTCCGTCGCCTTCCCCAGTGTCAAAAATCACCAGCGGCTTTCACATGATCAAAGTGCGCCTGGTTTCGAATCATCAAAACGTACCTAATTTGAATCAGATATCAGAGAGCTTCACTCTAGTAATTGAATTATCAAACACACACGGGGGGCTTATGAATATGCAAACATATCGGTACGTTGCAGCGGAATTTGTAATTTAAACTAGACGAAGAGTGAGAGCCAGCCATCGCTGAAACACATCGTAAATATGATTATTCAAAATAGGAAGAGGTATCTATACTAAACAAGGCCTGGAATCGAGTTTGGCCTGCAAGCCACAAGCCAGATGGCTATGGATGAAATAGATGAAAATTGCGCCTGTCTTCGGACCGGTGCATATGGTATGTAAATGGAATTGATGGATTCACTTCTTCTGTGGGACCAGGAATTAATTCAAATCAAATATGGAGATGAGAGGGTATTGGGGATCTGCCCTGACATCTCATGTATGTATAATTATTGCAGGGTCGTAATTTTCATTCCTACAAATTTCGTTTTCGAGTTTCGTTAAGGGATAATTGATGAATATTTTTGTAATGGTACACTGCTTCAAAGTATCTGTGAGCTTTATTACGTTCTCTAAACTAAAATGATGTTTGATTCATTCTAGAAGGTTTTCTAATGTAGGTTCTTATATGAGATGTACAATGACTTGCTTTATTGCACAATTGCAATTGTTGTTTGGCCTTATTGAAAATAAATGTCGTCGTCATCTATGTCTTGCAATTCTGTCTCGGTAGTTCGAGCCATTCACCATGACAGTTGCACCAGCCTCATTTTCGAATCGATGAGGTTCAATCATCGTACTGTCACCACAAAAAATGAGCAATGACAAGTTTGGGATGGAGAGGAATTTTCAAAACTATTCTCTGATTATTCGTGTCTGGAAAGTGTCAAGTTAGCTCATTAACGTAGCCTTTGGGATGAAAGTTGGTCTTTTCACAAATCCTTCACACAATATTTCAAAGCGAATCCTCACCATTTTGTTACATTTGAAAGCCTCAATCAGCAAAGATCCTACGTTACTTATTTGAGTTCTTATATTATCTGAACTATGTAGACCTAAGGACAAAAGTGTGTAAAAAAAAGAAGATAGGAAGAGGTATCTGAACTCAACCAAGGCCTGGAATCCAGTTTGGCCTGCAAGCCATAAGCCAGATGGCTATGGATGAAATAGATGAAAATTGCGCCTGTCTTCGGACCGGTGCATATGGTATGTAAATGGAATTGATGGATTCACTTCTTCTGTGGGACCAGGAATTATTTCAAATCAAATATGGAGATGAGAGGGTAGTTGGGGATCTGCCCTGACAGCTCATGTATGTATAATTATTGCAGGGTCGTAAATTTCATTCGAACAAATTTCGTTTTCGAGTTTCGTTAAGGGATAATTGATGAATATTTTTGTAATGGTACACTGCTTCAAAGGATCTGTGAGCTTTATACGTTCTCTAAACTAAAATGATGTCTGATTCATTCTAGAAGGTTTTCTAATGTAGGTTCTTTATATGAGATGTAATATGACTTGCTTTATTGCACAATTGCAATTGTTGTTTGGTCTTATTGAAAATAAATGTCGTCGTCATCTATGTCTTGCAATTCTGTCTCGGTAGTTCGAGCCATTCACTATGACAGTTGCACCAGCCTCCTTTTCGAATCGATGAGGTTCAATCATCGTACTGTCACCACAAAAAATGAGCAAGGACAAGTTTGGGATGGAGAGGAATTTTCAAAACTATTCTCTGATTATTCGTGTCTGGAAAGTGTCAAGTTAGCTCATTAACGTAGCCTTTGGGATGAAAGTTGGTCTTTTCAGAAATCCTGCACACAATATTTCAAAGCGAATCCCCACCATTTTGTTACATTTAAAAGCCTTAATCATCAAAGATCCTACGTTACTGATTTGAGTTCTTATATTATCTAAAAACTATGTAGACCTAAGGACAAAAGTCTGTGAAAAAAAGAAGATAGGAAGAGGTCTTCGGACCGGTGCATATGGTATGTAAATGGAATTGATGGATTCACTTCTTCTGTGGGACCAGGAATTAATTCAAATCAAATATGGAGATGAGAGGGTAGTTGGGGATCTGCCCTGACATCTCATGTATGTATAATTATTGCAAGGTTGTAGGTTTCATTTGAACAATTTTGTTTTCGAGTTTCTTTAAGGGATAATTGATGGATATTTTTGTAATGGTACACTGCTTCAAAGGATCTGTCAGCTATGTTACGTTCTCTAAACTAAAATGATGTTTGATTAATACTAGAAGGTTTTCTAAGGATAGGTTCCATATATGAGAGGTAACATGGCTTGCTATTATTGCACAACTGCATTTGTTGTTTGGTCTTATTGGAAATAAAGGTCGACGTCATCTATGACTTGCAGTTGTGTTTCGGTTGTTCGAGCCACTCACCATGACAGTTGCACTAGCCTCATTTTCGAATCGATGAGGTTCAATCATCGTAATGTCACTACAAAAAATAAGCAATGACAAGTTTTGGATGGAGAGGCATTTCCAAAACTATTCTTTGATTATTTATGCCTAGAAGGTGTCAAGTTAGCTCATTAACGTAGCCTTCGGGATGAAAGTTGGTCTTTTCACAAATCCTTCATACAATTTTTCAAACGAATCCGTGCCATTTTTTACCTTTGAAAGCCTCAATCAGCAAAGATTCTACGTTACTGATTTGAGTCCTTAAATTTTCTAAACTCTGTGGGCCTAAGAACAAAAGCCTGTAAAAATAGAAAGATAGGAAAAGGTATCTATACTCAACCAAGGCCTGGAATCGAGTTTGGCCTGCAAGCCATAAGCCAGATGGCTATGGATGAAATAGATGAAAATTGCGCCTGTCTTCGGACCGGTGCATATGGTATGTAAATGGAATTGATGGATTCACTTCTTCTGTGGGACCAGGAATTAATTCAAATCAAATATGGAGATGAGAGGGTAGTTGGGGATCTGCCCTGACATCTCATGTATGTATAATTATTGCAAGGTTGTAGGTTTCATTTGAACAAATTTCGTTTTCGAGTTTCGTTAAGGAGAATTGATGGATATTTTTGTAATGGTACACTGCCTCAAAGGATCTGTCAGCTATGTTACGTTCTCTAAACTAAAATTATATTTGGTTAAATCTAGGAGGTTTTTTTAAGGCAAGATTCGAAATATAAGAGATAACATGGCTTTTTATTATTTCACAATTGAATTTGTTGTTTGGTCTTCCTCAAAACAAATGTCGACGTCATCAATTTCTTGAAGTGTGGTCTTGGTAGTTGATGCCATTTACAATAACAATTGCATCAGCTTCATTTTCGAATCGATACCGACGAGGTGCAACCTTAAGTTTCGGATGAAGAGGCATTTCGAAAACTATTCTTGGATTATTCGTGCCTAGAAAGTGTCAAGTTAACTCATTAACGTAGACTTCTGGATGATAGTTGGTCAGGATGCATTTCAGAGTCCCAATCAGCATATCACATCATAGGATGCTTACAAGCAATCTACATACTGCATATGGTATAATCCTTCTATTCATTCGATTATCGATTTCCCCACTTCATGGTAGTACATATCAGATGTACTGATACCACTGTTATTGAATATGTTATCTCAGATGTGTCAAACATCAACACTATTGGGACAATAATTAGATTCAACAGCAATTCACGCAATGTTATTCGATGATAAAAAGAGGTTTAACGCGTAACATCGCCATGAATATCGAAAATGTGAACACAGAGAATAATATTAATCAATTGAATTCAACCAATATTAAACTCATACTTTGGAGCTAATCTCGTCCTCGTTCAAGACAAAATGCAAGAAAGTGGTATCAAACAGAGCTCCTATGGATGGCCATTTCGTCCTTATTAGGACTCATCAGCATAGGATAGCTCTGACTGATACAAGGTATTTCTTGGAACTCACAGCGAAACCTCTTTTTATTATTTACTTCGGTGTCAACTGACGTTACCCTGAGCGCACAGCGTCGTGGACTGAAAACGTATTATTTGCGAAATGCTAGAACGCTTCGGTCAATGCGACAAATTTTTAACATCTCGCTACATCGTTCAAGGTTCATGCTATGGAAGAAGGTTTTCGTATGGTACTAGAGATGGCATCTTCGGTATATTTATACCTTGAAGAAGTTGTCATATCGCTGTAAGTTCCAAGAAATACATTGTATCATTCGGGGCTATCCTGTACAGAAGAGTCCTAATAAGGACGAAATGACCATCCATAGGTGCTTTGTTTGATACCACTTCGTTGCATTTTGTCTTGAACGAGGACGAGATCAGCTCAGAAGTATGAGTTTAATATTGGTTGATTTCAATCGATTAATATTATTTTCTGCTTTCACTATTTTGTTCGATAATTTTCATTTTATTTCATAAGGAGAATAAATCAACACTCCAGGTTCCTTCATAGACACAAAGGAAAGGCAGGCATAAGACAAGCACTTGATCCAACAATATCAGATTCTCGAATCTCACGTACGCAGTGCTCCGAAGAGCATCGAACCCTAAGCAGCAAACACGTCGTGTTAATCCCCCAACAAAAAAAGGTAATCTAATTACAGCAAGGCTTCTCAGGAACTATCTCGTCAGATCCCCTAACGCCGCAAAAAATTCCGTCAACAAGTTCATTATTCTCGTGTTTGTGTATGAAAATGAACTACTTTTTCCTCTGTGCTCGCCACCTTGGCAGAAAGTAATCAGGCAACGCGGAGTAGAGTCAGATAATTGAATTATATAAAAGAGATTCAGCCTCAGCATCTTTCACGTGATGTAGCGGACTTGAAGTTCCGGAACTAATTCGACACTTTTCCTTGCCGACAACGTTTCGTAACTTTCCGTCGAGTTTTGTTATATCAACGAGATGAAATTCTCGGGGTAGGTTCAGGGATGAGGCTCTCTAACCCGTAAACAATGTAAAAAAACTTTCGTAACTATCTTTGATGAAATTTCATCCATATGGTTTACTGATGCATCAAAATGAGAAAAAGGCACTGTCCTTGTGGTAAAAGGATCTAAACAAAGATTTCCTTAAGCCCTAAAAAGTGATCCTTCTATTTTACCGTTTGGGAAAGTCGGCAGATGATATTTGTGAGCTATGTGCATCAAAAGCACAAGCAGCAATGTTCCAGAGCTGATTTGCCTACAATACATCTGAGGAAATTGGTCATCGAACATTTTTGAGTAGTCGTGAAGCACCTTGTCGGATTGCAATCAAGAAATTGGTGGAAAAATTCGAGCTGTTTGGACCATTTAGTGATGTGAAGAATAAAACCTGTGCACGTCGCTCAAAAACAGCCGAGATTATAGCTGATGTAGCCTAAAGTGTCGAAGAAAACCCAGGTTTGTCCATTCCTCGTCGTTCTTTGGAATTAGGCATTTCACAAACGTTATTACACCGTATTTTGCATAAGGATTTGGGTCTTAAGGCTCATAAAGTTCAGTACACAAGAACTAAAACCGGACAATCACCAACAACGTCGTGTATTTGCTGACTGCGTCGTTGAAATGCATGAAAATGATCCGGAATTCCATCGAAAAATCATTTTGAGTGATGAAGCCCATTTTCACCTCGGTGGCTTCGTCAACAAGCAAACTTGTTGCACCTGGGGCTCGGAACACCCAAGAGTTATTGTTGAAAAGCCTCTCTATCCTCAACGTATAACTGTTTGGTATTGTTTATGGTCCGGCGGAGTCATTGGACTTGGACCTTACCTTTTCGAAAATGAGGCTGGAGCAACAGTTACGATGAATGGATTGCGCTATCGAGAGATGATTAATGATTTTTTATTTCCGAATTTGGATAGTATTGATCTGGACAACGTTTACTTTCAACAAGACGGCGCTACGTATTATCTCTCGATGAGGTGATCACAATTGGCCACCGAGATCCTATGATTTAACACCTTGCGACTTCTTCCTTCGGTGCCACGTGAAAAAGAAGGCCTAAGCCAATAGCCCAGCGTCGATTCAAGGCCTCAAAGATGGAATTCGTGAGGCTATCGAGGACATAGGGCAGCCACTTTGCGATTTGGTTATGGAAAATTTCATTAAAAGGATATGGTCCTGTAAGCGTGGTCGTGGTGGTCATTTGCCTGATGTTATTCTTCACTATTAACGGCATAGCTTCTTCTTTATAATGAAATAAACATCCGATCATTCATACTGAAAAATGGCATTTTTGGTTGAATATCAAAATAACACCTCTTATTGAAAAACCCTTTAGTTGAATTGCATGAAAGAGATTCAGCCTCAGCTCTTTCACGTGATGCAACGGACTCAAAGTTGCGGAACTAATTCGACAACGTTTCGCAACTTTTCGACGAGTTTTGTTATATCAACGAGATGAAATTCTCAGGGTAAGTTGAGGGGTGAGCGCTCTTCAACCCCTAAACAATGGAAATGTAATAATAAGGGCTGATGGTGACTGAAAAACGCGAGAAAACAAGGCAATTAATGGTGTACAAACAAAGAGAGGGAGTGGTTATGACGGCGATCTGTCTCTCATGCGGGGTTAGGTTATTGTGAAGAAGTTCAGCGTTGTTTCGCCTTGTTTAACGGAGTTATACTTCGGAATGGCCGCTTCAAATGACAAAGATGTCACTGAGGATTTCCAGAACATGGGTTTTAAGAGTTGTTGCCAATTGTAGAATTGTGAAGCGAATGAAAAATAGCGTATTTTTTGTACTGTTTCAATTGTCTTTTATAATTTTTCACAATGCTTTGTAGAGAAAGCAATCTCTTTACTCTGCTAGCACGTTCATTCTAAAATTCCTGGTATTCATTCATATTTTTTTTGAGAAAATACACTGGCAGTTGATCGTAACGATATCTTAGAAAGAGAAACACAATATTGAAAAAATATCTCTATAACAGTTTTGCCCCCATGGTGAAAAAAATTGACATAAATTATAAATTTTATTGAAAAACTTCTATTCACATCTACATCTAATTTCAAAATTTAGAGCATAATATTATGTACCTATGTTGAAGGGGACTACAGACTGAAAAATGATACACAATTCATTCTTCATTCCGGCTGTTCAAACGAAATTTATGAAATTTTGAAATATCGAGTTTAGGGAAAATGCCATTCAAACGGTGAAATTCTAAACGCTCGCAGATATCGAATCGACCGTATTTTTTTTTTTTTTGCTACGTCGAAAACTTAGAAAAACATACCAAATTCCATAAAGTCCGCCATACTTTTCTAATGAATTCATGTATATATAGATTTTGCATTTTTCATTTTTGAGTTGCGTTTGAGAGAGCTTTAGTAATGCAGTTAGCTTCGATCGAGAGAATTTTCAACGTCAACAGATTCATTAGACCGAGCTTAACAGTTATCTGTAATAACCGTTTCTGTAGACCTACAGAACTCTTGCAAAAAGCTGAAATATAGCGTTTTAGAAGGGTCAACCCTTAGCCTTGTTTCATCCAAAATTTCGAAACTCTAAGGTTAGGCATCGAGCGAGGCATCGAGTTAACCCGAGTAAGTATCCGAAAACGCCTATAGCCAACTTCAGAAAACAATTTAGCGCAGAAAAATCTGCATACGAAGTTATAAAGAAATTGTTTTACGTTATATTCTTGGCTCATAGAGCCACACATTTACACTGAGCCGAATTCTCTTCTCTTTCCATAATTTCAGAAATAGAATATATGAAATTACTAAGAAAAGATTAGAAGATTTAATGTCGAGTCACAGGAATGTGGACAGAAAAAAGAATAATCAACTATGATTTTGCCAACGTTTCGGAACTATTTGTTCTTTTCTCAAGGCTCATCATACAGTTAATAAAACTTATATTTAGAATAATATAATATTCTAAATATAAGTTTTATTAACTGTATGATGAGCCTTGAGAAAGGAACAAATAGTTCCGAAACGTTGGCAAAATCATAGTTGATTATTCTTTTTTCTGTCCACATTCCTGTGACTCGACATTATTTCAAACATGGACGTGAATACTACAGAATTAGAAGATTTATTCCCGCCTTTTTCCAATTTAAAATTGAACTGCAGTGCACAGGCGGTGACTCTGCGACCCTGCTCTCGTGTGTGGTTACGATTGATCAGCCTGAGTCAGTGATCGAGTTAATAGCACCGTACTTTCCGAACAAGAGTTGGATGTTCGATTTAGGTAAACGAACGCGAAGGTTAGGGATCGACTTAACCCGAGTAAGTATCCGAAAAAGCCTTATCATGTTATAATCACGTGACATTACTCTCATACTTGGCGCGCAATTCGAATCTTGCGCTCTTATTCAAAACTCCTTCAGATATCTCCATCAAAAGAATCCTTACGGAATATGACTATTGTATTAATAGAAAATCATCACAACAACACTTAATTCCAAACAGAAACTAACACTTTATTTATTCAACAGATAATATTAAGGCAGCAAGCGATAAAGACAAAATTCTGCCCTATAAAGCTGACCCAGTTTCCTGTAATTAATACAGCGAAAATACCGAAACAAAGATGCTGCCTTCGATCTCGTCTTTTGGTGAGGCGAGTTGAGAGTATTTCCATGTAAAAACAACATAAAATATAAATTTCATTAGGTGCTCATCTGGGAGTATGCTAATTGGTAGAGAAAAGACGGTTGCAGTGTTGTCAACACAACGCTCAAATTAACAAAGTTTGCTAACTCATTAAGAAAGTACAGTGGTGACCCTTTGAGACTATGGCAGAATATCATCATCTGGCTTTGTTGTTCTAGTTCGCATCCACGATTTCGAGAGTTTGATAGAGTGACGAAATTATACCGAACGCAGGGGTAGCTGCCCAGCGCCCGTTCTGAATTATAAGGAGAGGATCATAATTTGTGTTTCGTAATAATCAAGTTGGTCAAAGGGGTTGACAGTCATTGTTAACGTAAAAAACAAATTGAGTGGATTGAGGTTATGGGGAAGTCTAGAAGTCGTAAATTTATTCGGTAATGAGGGGGCTTACTTAATTAATTAATGGAATTTTGTTCGGTTACATTAGGCCCTTTCTATTTGAAGCCGCGTCACTTCCAACTGATGTAAAATCAGTTGATGCGCGTTCTATTTGACAATGTTGCGATTTTGAACTGATGCGCATCACTTCCAACTGATGTTGCTTTCTGAAAAAATCAGTTTACTTTCCACAATCACTTCAGTTCATCACACCAATAATATAACCCAACATTTTGGTGAAACTTTACAATTTACTTCTGAACATAACAGAAAGTGAATTATCATCCTCGGTTTTCATTCCTAATAATAAATAATTCATATTACTTTTAGAATTTCCTTTCGAACTATCGTCGATGGTACTCTGATTTCAAACCTTATCTTTTTGTTGATTGTCATCCGAAAAAGGCGTGTTCTATTTGTCAAAATCCCTTCACTTCCAACTGAAGTGATTTCGGAAATTATTCAGGCAAATGGAAAGCTAGGATTGATTTGTTGTTACTCGTTTTCAACTTTGGCCGATATTTTGGAGATACTCAATTCATTTTCATTATGATTATTATTTTCATCAAATGTTTCGTCAGTGCCTAAAAAGCTCGAAAATAAATATAAGATGCGATTGATACATCTATAGAACATGAAATACATCAAATCAACACAAAAAAATTGGTAGAGAGAAGACGGATGCAGTGTTGTCAACACAACTCATTAAGAAAGTACAGTGGTGACCCTTTGAGACTATGGCAGAATAGTCCGAGAGCTGGCACGAATTTTAGGGTAGGTATTTGAGGCAAGCTGAAAACTTGTCAGATACCTCTCCTATTATATCCCAACTCGGGATTGCAGACCTGGCTGGTGAGTAGCGGGGCTAAATCAACCCCTACATTTTTAAAAATATTTTTTTTTCTTCCCAAAAATATATTTGAGGCAATACGCAATTTATATATGTTGGAGTGTAATGCTTTATAAATACTAAAAAAAAATAAGCCAGATAATTTAATCGGGGTTTTAACATTGCCAGACGCGTGCAAAAATATTTTGCAAAAAATTATAAAAAATGTTTTCGAGGCAGCTCGAAATTTTAATGGAGTGTTATTTATAACTAAAAAATAAGATTCCCAAAAAGACAGATCATTTCGGTTGGGCTTTCTACCTGCCAGGCCATTAAAAATGTATGGGTTGATTTAGCCCCGCTACTCACCAGCCAGGTCTGCAATCCCGAGTTGGGATATAATAGGAGAGGTATCTGACAAGTTTTCAGCTTGCCTCAAATACCTTCCCTAAAATTTGTGCCAGCTCTCCTACTAGAATATCATCATCTGACTTTGTTGTTCTAGTTCGCATCCACGGTTTCGAGAGTTTGATAGAGTGACGAAATTATTTATTCATTTAGAAATAATACATCCAACAGACTGAAGTCCAAAACATAATCGTAAATACACACAAAAACTAATTCTGCAGAACACTCAACACTGAGTGAATAAACATTGGTAAAGACAAAAAAATATATCAATAGTCCGTTCACGGAAGGTTGAGCCGTCGGTTGGCCATGGAAATTTGGCATATTCCACTGTGTATATTGAAATTTTAGGTTATGTTGTTTATTTCCTTGTCAGATTGATACGTAATGTTGACAATATTGCATAGAGTTCTTTGATAAATAGCAAGCTCATCGAACGAGACCGGGTATATTCCACAGAACATAAATATAAGAAGTGCGAGCTGCCTACTAAACACTCGCAACACGCGTGACATTTTAGTTCATAAAAACCAGTTGGGGCGATGGAATTATTGAATTTCGAGGGGTGTCCGCATGGTTTCAGTGACAGAATTGACACTAGATTATTTGACTTCTGTGGTTAGTTTTGAACATTTCTGTGTTCGCAACTTCACAGAGAGAGAAAGAAGATGCTCCCATATTATCCATCTCTTTTTAATTCTCTACATTTAAAAATAATTACTATGTTTTTCAAAATCATACGCAGACTTCATGAATAATAACTTTATTAAGGTCATTTTTGTAGTAATAAATATGAAAAATAAATGAGAAATGAACGTTTTCTAATCGTAATGTAAATTTGGATCAACTTACGTCAAGGCTCAACGAAACAAAATTGAATCAAGAGAAATCCAATACCATATTCATATACTAACAGAATATTATTGACCACCCACAGGTCAAACAGAATATCAGTAATTTGAATCAAAATCCTTATAAATTGTCTGTATAAAAGTATACATGAAAAATTCAGCAAGCCAGGTATCACACACTAAACACTTTCACTATAACACTCTTACATCGGGAAATCCTTGGCAGGACAGTTCAATTCAAGAACCTGGACAATTTGTAGCAATATCATTTCTTTGCCTGGAAAACAAAAAACGAGTATCAGTCACTTGAAAAGTAATTATTAAGATAAGAAGTTGTTTTACTGATTAAATCTGCAGAATTCAGATTGAAACAAGACTAAACTCATATTAAAGTATGAATAGGAACTCAAAAATAAACTCACCAACCATATTCCAGTAATCTGAAAGAAATTAATATTCACAAAATAACCAAACTGTCATCTCCAACCCGCTTCAATCAATTTGGGGTTGGACAGTTGACATATCTGTCACTTGAACATATCCAAGACAAACGTTACGGTCATAAACAAGGATAGACAACTCCAGTTGGAGAAGTATGTCTGAGATGAATTTCGTTTTGCGAATAATTCTGACAGGCCTTCACCCCCCTGGTATATTGGTATTTTTTTACGTTATGACAGCAAATACTGCCAACTTCAGATAAATGAACAAACGGACTATATATTAACATGAAGGTTATAGGCGATCTTGACGCAAAACGAAGAACATTAAACAATTATACCGAACGTAGGGGTAGCTGCCCGATCTGAATTAAAAGGAGAGGATCATAATTTGTGTTTCGTAATAATCAAGTTGGTCAAAGGGGTTGACAGTCATTGTTAACGTAAACAACAAATTGAGTGGATTGAGGTTATGGGGAAGTCTAGAAGTCGTAAATTTATTCAGTAGTGAGGGAGCTTACTTAATTAATTAATGGAATTTTGTTCGGTTATATGGATTTGTGGTTAGTCATTTTTAACTTTGTCTGATATTCTGGAGAAACTAAATTCATTTTCATTATGATTATTATTTTCATCAAATGTTTCGCGAGTGCCTTAAAAGCCCGAAAATAAATATAAAAATGCGATTGATTCATCTACAGAACATGGAATACATCAAATCAACACAAACAAAATTGGTAGAGAGAAGACGGATGCAGTGTTGTCAACACAACTCATTAAGAAATTATAGTGGTGACCTTTTGAGACTATGGCAGAATATCATCATCTGACTTTGTGTTTCTAGTTCGCATCCACGGTTTCGAGAGTTTGGTAGAGTGACGAAATTATTTATTTATTCAGAAATAATACATGAAAGAGACCGAAGTCCAATTACAGTTTTATACAAAAATTGTGTTATCCCGATCATAATACGCACATTAATTACAAACCAAAATAACATAATCTTAAATACAAACAAAAACTAATTCTGCAGAACACTCAACACTGAGTGAATAAACATTGGTAGAGATAAAAAAATATATCAACATCACCAGCGTTTCCCAACCTTTCAGTATTCGCGGCCCAATTTTCAATCTAAAATTTCATCGCGCCCCCCTTTAGTTAGTAAAGTGGTTCTAATTCGAGCCATGCAAGAACCGTTTGGGGTAGGGGCGGGTTGTTGGCGCCCCCTTGAATTCATTCGCGCCCCCTAAGGGGGGCGCACCCCACAGGTTGGGAAACGCTGATTTAGGCTTTTATAACTGCCACACATTGTAGTAAGCGGGCAAAAAAGTGGTGCTGAATGTTTGGTATATTAACATGAAAGGTTACAGGCGATCTTGACGCAAAACGAAGAACATTAAACAATTATACCGAACGTAGGAGTAGCTGCCCGATCTGAATTATAAGGAGAGGATCATAATTTGTGTTTCGTAATAATCAAGTTGGTCAAAGGGGTTGACAGTCATTTTTAACGTAAACAACAAATTGAGTGGATTGAGGTTATGGGGAATTCGAGAACTCGTAAATTTATATGGTTATGAAGGTGCTGATAGAGTTAGTTGAGAGAATTTCTTTCGGGTGTATTGATTTGGAGTTATTTAATTTTTAACTATGGCTGATAAAATAATTTTTTAGTGTTCGTTCTACTTGAACGAGAACTATATCGTTTTACCCAAATATCTGTAATTTTCGAATCTTGACAATTTCATTTCTGTTTGTGTGGCCGTCCGTTAGCACAATGACTTTTCAGGATGAGTTCGGATTCCAAATGGCTCGGTTACTTTCGTTAATCAGCCAAATCGTACTGGGTGTTCCATAAAATATGACTATTCAAAATTCTTGTTTCTCAATATCTCAGAGTGCAGGATGCTCATAGTAAGCCTCATGCAAAATTTTATGGCCTTAGTGTGAACAGAACCATATAAAATCAAATTGGAATAAAAAAACTTCATATTTGTATAAAAAGATATCCCATTCGAGATTTCGATGTTCATCCGAAAATTCGTGGCCATAGTGTTAACAGAACCATAAAGAATTCAATTGGAATATTAAAAAAAAATCTTTATATTTCCCCAACAGAATATCCGATTCGATTGAAATTTATTTTGAGAATGAAAATTAATATACATAATGTTCATGTGAAATTTCAAGGGGATAACATCATCAGAACCAAAGAATCTAATTTTTGTAATTATGTATTTTTTACATAATATCATTTTTGAATAACTTTCAGAATATATTTCCGATTGTGCTGAGATTCTGCATTTATATATTTGATATCAATCTCAAATCCCATATATGATTTTGAGGTAATATTATTATTGCTCCACCAAAGAACGAACGCTCAAAAGCTCCTGCTGAGGGCTTTTCTCAAGTTTTATTAGTAGTGTGGTGGGGAGCTCGAAACCGAATATCAAAATATGGGCATTACATAAACAGAACACGAAATATATTGAATCACCACAAAGAAAGCGTGCTATTCTGCTATTGAAAAAATTTAGGAATTAATCCGTATTAAAATAACATTCGGTACTTCACTTTTATTTATTGATCGTTCTCGTTTATTCAGAATACCCATGTTGAATACGCCACTGGTGGCAGTGAACGAAAGTGTCTCAGGTGTGAAATTTCATCACAAAGACGATGTGGTGTATGGATCCCCATATTAATTTCTGAAAGAAGTATGTAGGTACAAAAGAAGAACATTCTTCATCACCCCGTGAGAAAATATTTTACAGCATTTAGAATGAATTCAGAAGGCTCAAAGTTCAATCACACTTAAATTTTTTTAAATTTCTCTTCCTGTAAGACATGTTAAAAAGTAAATCATTGTAGATTGCAGATTCTTAAGGAAAAAGCGAAAATTCGCTCAAAATACAAAATTTTTCAGGACATCAGGAGGCTTTGCGTACGCATTCAAATTGGAAAAACGATTATTCAAATTGGAATATCTGCAGAGAAATAAGTTATTCCAATTTGAATAATGCAGAGTAATTAGTTTTTTTTATGTTTTTGAAACCTCGATCTTTGTGTACAATTTTTCATTTCTAGAAAACGTTTTTTAGCTTTCCACTCACAATTTTTCATGTTTTTTAAATGTGCCTCTTTAAATATATCCTGTTCACGAACAGCAGTAGGTTAACAAAATGATTTTTTTTCATTGAACTGTCTGTATAACCTGGCCAAACCTACACATATTTTCCCGTAAAATCAACCAAAAACGGCCAAAACATTTTCATGATCCCCATCATTCAATTTCAATTCAAAACACTCAATTCACCCTGTCGAGTGGAAACAATAATAAGAGAAATCCACTAAAAATATTCCACAGGATGTTTCCGCCATGACGAGTTAAACAAACAATAATTCTCAACGAAGTTCAACTGTAATCAAAATCAAATTATAACTTGGTAATTCAATCTGCGTTCCGCTTTAGTTGATGTTTAATTTTCTTATTGAGTGTTTTAATTAAATATGGAAGTGCGCATTCAGCTTCGATATTAGGTGTCCTATAATCTCGGATTAAAATGTATTCAAAGGGGTACAATACTGACGGTCAGTTTGAAGGGATTGCGAATTTGAATAACTTGACCGAATAACGTCTAGGTACATTCATGCATTCGGGCTTGCATATGAAATTTGTGATGTTTGTTCAGGCGTCGAAAATATTATTCCGATATGCCTTTGAATTTCTTCAGTTGGAAATTATTGCTTTGGGAAACTCGCAGATTTTATAGAATTGTGGCAACTGTGGACTGAAAACGATGTTTAGAATACGGTATGGTTCACAAGACATCACACTAAGTATTGTCATAAGTAGGATTTTTTCCAGAAAGACAAGATTGTAGATTATCAAGGCGTTACTTTCCAATGCGACCTATACCTCTATTGTGTATTCAAGAATTTCGTTATCTAAGAGGACTTCCTTTTTTATGAATAAAGAACAGCTATACTAAATCTTCATGCAAAATTTTGTGGCCGTAGTATCAAAACTGACATACTGAATGTTCATGCACAATTCCAAGAGGATTGCATCATCAGAACCATAAAAGTACTTTTTATCTCAAATGCCATATAAAATTCTCAGATAATAGACTTATTGCCCCACCAATGTACGAGCATTCAAAAGCTCATGCCCAGGGCTTTTCTTAATTTTTTAAAATTCTCTTTCTGCAAGACATGGTCAAGAGTAAGTCATTGTAGATGGCAGATTTTTAAGGGTACATTACACCACACATTCAAAAATGCGAAAATTTGCTCAAAGAACAAATATTTAAGGACATCAGGAAGCTTGGCCCACATAGTGATATTGGAAAAACAATTATTCAAATTGAAATATCTGCAGAGAAATTAGTTTCCTTTTATTCATTTGATAACTCAACTTTGTTCAGGTGCCGAAAATATTATTCTGGTATGCCTTTGAATTTCTTCAGTTGGAAATTACTGCTTTGGGAAATTCGCTGATTTTATAGAATTGTGGCAACTGCGGACTGAAAATGATGTTTAGAATACGGTATGGTTCTCAAGACATCACACCCAATATTGTCATATGTGTGAGATTTTCCGAAGAGACAAGATTGTAAATTTCGATTGATAGGTATATATTCTGGAAGGATTCTGCATTTCTAAAATACTTCACTTCTCTGAAACAGAAATAATTGGAAAAATTTCAGTTAAGATGAAGTGCTCCTGCGAAAATCTTTACATTTATTTATCAGGAGCAAATTGGTTCTGAAGAAATTGTTGCCTAACAGTAAAACTAAAAAATGAAATCAATGAAAAGGATAATGTAACGTTTCGGTGTCTATATTAGACACCTTCTTCAGACAAACTTGTGAAATCTTCAGAATTGTGTGTTTTTCATTTGCAGTCAAATTGACATTGAAAGTTTTTAACATATAGAGATAGATAGAGAATAAATTTCCTGATGTCATTTCTTTCTTCGATAAATCAATCCAAATACGATCTATTCCAACAGAACCATTGGCCAAATTATCTACTTCAGCTAACAAAATACATGTAGATTCCTTAATTTATATTTATAATTATCAGGTTTCGTCATTAGGATCTTTGTGTTGTTCCAGTTCATCATATGATCTCCGCTATTTGAACATACATAATCAGTGATTAGTGATCTTGTAATGTCTCTATTTTTGATGTTCTTCTTATGTCCCTGTTTTCTTATCTCTGAAGGTCTTGATGTCTCTGCTGTATAAGATTTTCCACATATACATGGAAAATTGTGAACACAATTTTTTGAGTTTTTTGTCTCATTCATTGGTTTCGTTCTGGTTGGAATGAATTTCAACCCATTTTGTGTTTTGAAAAGAGTTCTATGTTGAAATCTTATTTTTTCTGAAAGGCCAGAAATATAAGGAATGACGTTCAACAAATTTGGTTGTTTTTGACGGTTTTCTGTTCGTACCTAATCATCAATAGAATTTTGATTAGATATTTTTCGTACTAAATTTGAAATTGTTCTTTCTATAAAAGGTAGCTATTGATTATCTAGTAGAAACTCTTTTCTCTTTCGTATATTAGGTGCAATTGCCTATTCCACAGTAGGATTCTGGGCCAGGAAGTGGCGTTTGTGCTTCCTGTCTCGCTTGTGTTTTTAGAGTCTTCGTTCCATTCAAACCCTGAGTCACCCAGGAGCCTAGAATTTAGAGACCTTCTTGCTTTTTCATCCTTCATTAAGTTTTTTTCCCATCTTAGCTTTGAGTCGATGCATATGAGTTCGGTACTGAATTGCAGGTTGGTCACTTCGTCACATCTTTGATATTTTTTCTCTATGCATCTTACGATTGCAACTATTTCTATCTGAAGAACCTCGAAAAGGAGCCTAACGATAGTGTACCCTTGGTTTTTTGTCCGTTTACCCAAACGCTGGTACCTGTCATGGTTTTGAAACCATCTGTATACCATTTACGGTATTCATTATTTCTGTAGTTTTGGGTAGTGTTATCCTTCGTCCATTCTTCCTTCTTCTATAGCTTCGACATAATTTTTTTCTCGATGCTCACTTTACTGATCATAACATCAATAGGCAGATTTGCTGATGGGATGAAGTTGTTCAGAAAGGACCAGGTTCTCTGACTTTTAGTCTATCATTACCTGCATCTTCTCTTGATATTCTAAGGATATTCTCATGGGGGTTCACTATTGATCAGTAGATGCAGAAGGAGTGAGAATTGACTTTAAACACAATGTCGACGTTATGTTCAAATTACAAAAGGGACATCAACTTTTGTTTATATTATCGATCATCTTCAATTCAGAAACAACAATTTGTATGCAATCAAATCTCGTAGGTACATAAGACAAATCCGAATGAGCTCAAAACAAACACAGCACCATCATCCCCCAAATCTGGCCAATTCCTATGTTCGAACACGACGATCATCGGCGATAACTGGACCAAACAATCCAGAGACTATCGACAATCCAAACCGCATCTTCAGGAAGGAATTAATTCCTCCGCCTGGATCCTTTCATTCCAATGAAGCTGTCATGGAAACTCCGAATCCTTCGAAATAACTGTTGTTCAATTCTAACATCAACGAGCGCCGGCCGCAAATGCTATTAGCAGGTCCAGCAGACAAGAACAAAGCGCGCTGTGTGGCGCAAGTTATAATAACGCTCAATCTCCTATCAGTGCCATGAGATGTGTGTACATAACAGTCTCTAATTTAAATATTTTACGGTTCCATGCGTTGAGGGACAAGCGCATTGGTGCATGCTCCCCATGTTGCGTTTGGCATTTGTTTATTGCACGCGTATATTGTGTACTTTTGCGACGATTCGGTATTGTTTGCTTTGGGGTTGTTTATCTATTCTTCATATAATAATAGGTCACGAGTTTGTACATTCACTTATCTTGGAAACTTAATTTTTCTCGAGAAGGGAAGAACATTTTTCCTTCTGTTGGCGGTATTTGGTATTACGCCAAGCAACAGAGCTTCAAATGATTAGTTTTTTGACAAAAATACTACCTGGACGCCACCTGTGCCATTTCGTGCAGGACAGTCCGTAGTTTATTCCTACCATGTTTTAAACACGAAATTGCCATTTTTTCATTTGTTATTAACAAAAAACAACAAAAATACGCGTTCTTTTTAGTTTTTTCTTTGCAGAATGGAAACTATTGATGCAGTGATAACGTTGCAATGTGATGAATTGTAGAGAATTACGTTGTGAAGAGAATGATGGGTCAAACGATCCGATCGAATAATTAAAACTGGAGAAAGCGGAAAAAACCGGAAAATTGCGTGTTTTTTCTTTTAACTCATAACTCTGACATTTTGCAATATTAAGAACTGAAACTTCAGACGATAGTAGCTATTGACGTACAATTCATGTGTGCCAAAAATTGGATTCGGTCGGATAAATAGTTTTCACATAATTCCCATTTGAATTTTTTTTTGGACATATTTTCGCGGAGAGCTGGATGCGTTTGAGGTCGTCCGATCGAAATTAAAAAAATTGATTTGGAAAGAAGACGTGATCAGTAACAAAACGTCTATTCTGATTTTTCAATAAAACGAGTTAAGTGTGTTAAAAACTAGTGAGAACATGAGGGAAAACGGCCGACCGAGCGAGAGCGGTCGAGTGGAGAGGAATAAGCGAATCGAGGGGAAACGTATATGTGTACAATATTTGGTGCGCTGTCCGCGCAACAATTCTTAAACTCGGCGACCGTTGGCTTCCGCGGCGTTTCCCCTCGATTCGCTCATTCCCTCACCACTCGACCACTCTCGCTTGGTCGGTCGTTTTCCCTCATGTTCTCACTAGTTTTTAACACACTTAAACGCGTTTTATTAAAAAATCAGAATAAACGTTTTGTTACTGATCACGTCTTCTTTCCAAATCAATTTTTTTTATTTCGATCGGACGACCTGCACGGAATGGCACAGGTGGCTTCCAGGTAGTATTTTTGTCAAGGAAATATCTCTATTGCTTGGCCTATATAAGTATGAGTCAATGTTGACTTGAAATGTGCGTTAAAATCGGGGAAAAATTAGGACGCCAGAGGTCGCGGCGTTATCATACATTTTTCTCCAGGAACATACCTTTCTTATTGTAATCGGAAGATAAGTTAATTCTGAATGTTTCTTCTGATTACTATTTTTTTTTTCTTTTTTTTACCGTCAGCGACCTGCCGTGTGTTTATGTAAATTCTATTTCATTTAATTTTTTGCCTTGATTTAGATACATATATAGATATGCTTGCGTTTCTTAAAATCAAGAAGGCTTTGTAGTAAATTATTTTTCAATAATTATATTCATCGAATATTGTTCTGTTTTATATTCGTTAGAAGTTTCCTATTGGTGAGAAGGTACCAAGGAATATTTAATTGATGTCTGTAAACCCTTCAATGATTATATATTGAAGTTTGACCCCATGTCAATCACTGTTGTATGTAATATTATTGACACAGTTATTTACATATGGGGCCTATTGCACCAAAATACTTTGCAACTTTTCACTTCGCACTTTGCATTCTGACAAATTTCAAAAGAGAAAATTAATTATATTGCGCAACATTTCTCCCAATATTCAATTTCTGCGGAGTGATTCACATTGCACTTTTCAATCATGAATGCGTTTCGTGCAATGTAATTCATTTGAAAAGTGGAAAGTGCAAAATGAAAAGTTGCAAAGTGTTTTTGGTGCAATAGGCCCATGGTTTGAACTTAATATATTAATCATTGAAAGGTTCACTTATATCAATTATTCCTTGGAACATTCTAAACAATAAAAAACTTATAACAAATATGAAACATAGAAAATCAGAAAATATATGCAATTATATTCAGTCGCTTTCCTTAGGTTAACTCTAACATATACTTACTCTTATCGACACTACTGCAAAATCTCACGCCAAATATCTAAAAAAACGTTTTCAGGATGATAACCTGAGGAAATTGAACTTGACCCAAATGGAAAAAAACATTCTGAAATAGGTAGAGACAGATGAAAATACCTTAGTTAGCACCAATAGTTTATAATATCGGTATATATGTGCACAGTGTCAATCACTATCAAGGTGTCAACAACTGAACCTCTCACCCTACCCGAAAGTAGTGATGGGCAATAACGTTATTTCTCAATAACGGTTATCAACTGTTATGGTTATTTTCAAATAACGGTTGTAAATAACAGTTGAATACGTTATTTGGTTAAACTGATATATGAATTACAGCCGGCAGATTTTGGTTATGAAGTATTCTAGTATTTGAGTGAATGATTTCTTTGTTGATTTTTTTTTCATCTTACCTTATTGTGTTTCTGATTCGACCAAGAATAACATATAAAAACTATCGTTTTAAATTAATTATTTCCTTCGAGTGTTGAAAAAACATCCTTTTCCCATTTATTCAGATGAAATTCCAAATTTGATATCGAATCGGTCATAAAAAACTCATTTAATTGATGAACTATTATTGAATATCGGTATCCTATATCCATAGTACAGAAAACAATCAAAAACTATTAATTATTATCAAACTTTTCGAATACTAACCTAACCTAACCCCTGCAGTGTCAGCTTAACCCTTAACAACGTTTAACGTTAATGTACGGTACAGTACCGAGAACCTCATACCGCATTCGACTTGTCGATAATCTTAATCCAAACTAAACTATGACAAAGACCAAAGACGTTGTCAGTTGTCAGGTTATAATTGGTTATATACCTAAAGATATTCTACAAGAATATCTAACAGTAAGCGTTGAAATAACCAAATAACGAAATCTGGTTCCAAACAACGATATTTGGTTCCAAACAACGATATTTGGTTATTTCAAGTTTCAACGCACATAAGCAAATAATAGTCGTCGTTCCAAAAACAGTTGTCGCTTCAATAACAGTCGTCGTTCGAATAAGCGTTGAAATAACCAAATAACGATATCTGGTTCCAAACAACGATATTTGGTTCCAAACAACGATATTTGGTTATTTCAACGCTTATTCGAACGACGACTGTTATTGAAGCGACAACTGTTTTTGGAACGACGACTGTTATTCAGACGGTTGACGATATTCCGCGCAACCGTTACTGCGCAACCTGTTATTGTTCAAGATTAATAACGGTTAGTTATCGTTATCGATAAATAACAGTTGTTCAATAACAGGTTAGAGAATAACGCCCCATCCCTACCCGAAAGTGATTGGCATTCAAAAAGAAAAACTGCATCAACTCCAACGCACCATCCCCACCAAACTCTAAAACGTTCGTTTGTCCAGCATGTACGTACCTCCTAAATTTCCCAGTCATTGCACACCCTCGCATATATTTTTCATCCCTACAACACAAACCTCGAAGAGCTCCTCTCCCATCTGTTGTTTCCACTACAAGGGTAGATAAAAATCCCCTTTCTTTACCTTGAATCGCCTGGGGGCTCAACTTCAAACTATGCAACGCTGAGTGGAATGCACATGTCCAATGCACAGCCTGCTCTCGCGTTCATGTTTTTATGAGCACGCGTGCAATTCATTATCCATGCTTTGATAATTAAAACTGAAAACGAATCCCCTCAGTTTGGTGCCCAACAACTATCGTTTGAAAGTCTAGTTGAGAGTAACAAGGCGGAAAACCATGCAATTCATTGAAAAATTCATCCCCGTGTTGGTTGAATACCCCTCGGTTGTTTCGAGTGCTACAGACAAGTGATGGTTGAATAATATCATGTATCTGACTCATAACGAGAGTTTGTAAACCATGACAGAGATTTTTTTGTGTTACTTCTTTCTTATGGCAGAATTGATCAGCTTCTGATTCGTACACTTTTTATTCGAAAAACTATCAACAGTGACTTACGGTATCATTTTTACCAGCAAACTAAGAAAGTGAGGAGCTTTTAAACTAAGAAATTACTAAACAAAGAAACTAAGAAAATAAAACTGAGGAACTCAATAAAACTGATAAATTCAGAAACAAAGAAACTAAGATTCTGAGAAACTAATAAACTATATGAATCTAAAAAATTGAGAAATTTACAAAGACAACAGAGAAACTAATTCTAGTTGGAGGTAACATGGAGGAAAATCATGCAATTCATTGAAAAATTCACACCCATGTTGGTTGAATACCCCTCGGTTGTTTCGAGTGCTGCAGACAAGTGATGGTTTGAATAATAACATGTATCTATCCCATAACAAGAGTATCTGCTCTAAAACCATGAGGCACATTTTTCTGTTTTGATTTGTCTCATATATCGGATATTCTGCAAACAAAACTTGCTTTAAATTTGTGCACTTTCATCAGAAAAACTATCAAAAGCAACGTACGCTAGCCTTCTACTGAAAAACTAAGAAACTGTCAAACTAAGGAACAAAGAAACTGAAGAATGGATCAACTAACAAACTATGAAACTAGGAAATTAATGAATAATGAAACTAAGAAATCATGAAACTGAGCAATTAAGAAACAAAGAAACTGCCGTTTTGAAAATGAAAACCTGAGGACTCAAATAGAAATAAACTTATACTAAAGAAATAAAAGAATTTTTCTTCAGTCTAAGGTTCAAAGCCATCTGTACACCATTTTATTTTCTAATTTTTTGTTCTCTCAGTACCTGTACCTTCTCTAGGTATTCTAAGGATTACCTCATGTACTACCCCATAAATAACTAGATGTAGAGGATTGAGATCTATGATGAACTCAAGCACGTTTTCTTTGTTCTAGTGGTAAAATCACAGGCAAGTCTTTGAATAGTGTACAGTGTACCTTGTTGAGTATTCTTCTCTCTGCCCTGTCTAGTAAACCAGACTACTGTATGTTGTTATTGGTCTCACAATCATGGCGTACATCCTTTCCAGTATTTTAGGGTTACACCTTCAAGTACGAAATGAAATTACCTATTGTCCAAGCACATATATGTCCAAATAAATATCCAGTACACTCATCAATAGATGCATGACAACCAGAGCTGTGCCGAAGTCTTGTGCTTAGTGCCCGTGAAAGCACTCGAAGCACTTTTGTGCTCGTGAGCACATTGCTCGCAAGCACTAGGGTGAACCAGTGCTTAGTGCTTGGTGCTTCGCGAATTTTTTTTAAGGACTTAGTGCTTAGTAATTCAAAAAAGTGCTCCTAAGCACCTCAGTGCTCCCGAGCACTTTCAGAAATTACCGAGCCCTTTATGGACTTGTCGGAACATGAAAATGACTGACTTTCGCCTGATTGGAGTAGACAAAGAACTTAAATATTAATTTATTTTCGTTCAACCTCTATAGATATCTGAGTTGATAAATTTTTCCTGCATTATAACTCTGGTGTTAAAAAAACGATCTTGCTGTATGTTACGGATTGAAACAAGTCTTTATGTTCTAATTATTTTGACACGGAGAACAAATTGGTGTGTTGTATGGCAAATTTTTTTTAGGAAATTGTATGGAGCAATGCTACCATTTTTTGATATATGATGCAAGTTTCTATAATCATGCTCTCAAGTTATTTATAGGCGAATATTCAAGTTGAAGTCTGTTCACTTAATGAATGATATAAGGAGCTCAGAAAAGGTTTTTCATTGCAGACAGCATTTCTTTTAGCATTGCCACAAGAAAATTTTTCATGTTATTTATTGCCAAGACGTCATTATCTTTCTATAACTTTTCGAATTTTATTTTCTGATTCGAGACCACATGCTATTCTTCCATTTTTTTATATGACGTCATGGAAACTTAATGTTTGTCTGTGAACGATAATGTTGGACTTTCTGAGAAAAAACAATTGTCAATTTTAATTATACCCAGTTCAAATACGATAACACTCGAAAGAAATAATCAAAACATTTTGAAAAGTGCTTAGTATTCGGTGCCCGTGTAATCGAATTACTTTCCAAAAGTGCCTAGTAATCGCGAGCATACCTTAAAAAATAAGGGCTTAGTGCTCGCGATTCCGGAGCACTTTTCAATAGGGCTTAGTGCTTTGTGCTCGAAGCACTTTTCTTCAGTGCTCGGCACAGCTCTGATGACAACTACTGACAAAAAACCTTATTAACATTCAAGTTGACTCTGAATGAACGCCCATAGAACGAAAACAAAGTATCGAATTGATTCGGTGGCAGCGTAGACACACACTGAAAAAAAATCCTATACTGGATATCAGAAATTCATATATCTGTTATATGAATTTCTGATACTCGGTGGGACAAATGAACGCTTTATTAACTATATCTGAAGCAGGATACTTCATTCAAATAAACAGAAGCTACTAAATCCTAGAGGAAAGTTGAGTTATATTCAATATCCTAGTTCACTAGCCTAAACAATCAAGGACTATTGTTTTTATATGACGGTCATATAAAGTTAGGTAGACGGTTCTATATTCACTCAGAATATCCAGCAGATTGTTTCTATAGGCCAGGTATTTAAAATTAATTAATTGGTTGTATAGCCTTCATCATTCTGTTCAATGAATTTAAGAAACCATCCAGTTTGATACTAAACGCTGGTGGTATGACTTGAATATCCGATTAGTTTAGTATAATTAATCCAGTAAATCTGTAAAATTGTATGTAATGAACAAATTTTTCAGTCCAAATGTATGTCTGTAAAAAATTATTCCTCATTATACATAATGAAACTGTAGCATTACAAAATATTTAAAATGAATTAGTTGAGCATATTCTTTTTCAGTCCAAGCTATTGAATTATGTATTAAGGAATTTAGAACTAACTTATTAATGAGCCATTTTCACTGATAGTCAAAATAAAACATTCTTTAATGTAATCATTCTGTATTTCTAAATTAAAATACATAACAAAATAAATATAAATTCTCATACTAACAAATATAACAAAAATTTGTATCACTTGAAATACTTTTAAAACAAGGAAATTGAGTATAGCTTGAAAAATGGAATTAAATGAAAACTTTGAATAATATTTCAATCACCCTAATCAAAGAGTCAAAAGTGTAAAAAACGTCACCAATATAAACCAGGTATTCTGTGGCCATAGTTAGGGGTCCAATAATTGCACCAATAGGTTGTAGAGTTGAGTTAGCCAAAGATAACTTTTGTTTTCGTTTTGTTAACAGGTTTTTTACATCTTCCACTGTCTGAAAAGCACAAAAACAAAGTGATATAGAAATCATAAATATTTTCTAAACAATCTGAAAATTTTAATTTATAAAATATTCAATGCTAAATACAGGTACCTGAGATATAATATTTTCTTAAAATATTTTACATATTTTTTATAGGGAAACCATTAGAATTCAGCATCAAAGGAGCAATTTAGAATAATTTTTCCTCATTCTTAATGATTCAATTAAGAGAACATATAAATATGTTAAATTAATTAATATATCTACTGAAACGACATACCCCAGCGTGAAAGAAAAAACTCTCTTAGATTTCACTCCTACTTGGCGTCCAGTTGAAATCTTTACTCCTGTTCAAGGTGACTGGTGGCACCAAGTGTGGTAGAGTCAATATGGCCACAATGGATGGTTCTAGAAGAAAACATACAAAGATACAGTGTTCTCCTGTATCGCTGAATCAAACAGCATTAAAAAAGAATTAAAATCATCCAGTAGGAAAATATAACTCACCAACTCCAAGAGAGTCTTGTAGTGCAAAAACTTTGCGCTGTTCACTCTCTTTAAGTATTGCATCTGCTAATTGTGGTCATTTCAAATAAATGCTGTCAGTTTTCTCTGGGAATCTTTCATTGAAATCAGAATTCATCTGAAAATAAAGAGTTGTAGAGAATGTATTATAGTTTTGATGTGGGTAAAGAAATTGTATAAATAAAGAATAGGAAAACAGGGCTTCATTTTCAACTCTATTTCGGTAATATTCGATAGAATTTCAAACCTTTTTGCGAATCAGATTTCAAAATTTATCATTTTTTTCCAACGCACTAAGGTATCAATAAACAAATAAATACAATACGAGATAACCTACCTTTGAAACGTTGTATAACAGCGTTGTCCAGTCCAAAGCCACCTAACAGTGTTTCAATATTCATTGGTTTTCAAATTGGAATAATCAAATAGATTAATAGATAACACAAAATATATACCACTATCACTAATTTAGCAGAAGAAATATAAGCAAAAATTGAAGATTTTTTGCTTAACGCAAAAAGAAGAGCCAAAGCACCTTACATCCACACGTATTTCGATCAATTGGGGTATATAGGACGATCGAAGTACGAATTGCGAATAAATCGTAATTATTCGGCCTCTGTTCGTAAGTTTTCGTTAAAAAAGTAAAGAAATAGCCTATTATTTTAAATAAGCGGTTGTTTACAACTAATGTCCAAGTTGTTCCAGCTTAGACACTAGATGTCTTAGGGGAATCAGCAATTTTCAGTAGGCTCCGACGTATAGACTTGAAAATCCGTTCTATTGTAATTATACGACATTCAATAATAATTATAAGATAGGTTACTAACGTTAAATTATCAATCGTAGAAAGATTCGCTTTTTTGTCTGTATAGTACGAGAGTTCTTAATCAATATAATTTCCTCTTGATTTTATAGAATTTTCAGGTATGGATAATATGAAAAAGAGCAGAAAGACGATCATATAAACTCTTTTTTTTTTCAGTGCAATTCTATCCCGATCTCGCATCCTCACAACACATTGATAGCCTTCTTCATTCGCAGACATTTGAGAGAAATCGAAGGGAGAATACAAATTTGAAATATTGTCGATTCCGAAAGAGTTCAGTACACAGCAGCTTGACCATCAGAGTAGTTCACTAAGCCACATCCTTCATAGGTTCGCTAATATCTTCGCATCTAACAATTGCAGGTGTTTCAGCTTGAAAAACACTTAAATAGGAGTCTAACGATAGTGTACACTTGGTTTTTAGCCCGTATACTCCAGTGCCAGTCTCTATTGTGGTTTTAGACCCATCTGTACACCCTTTAACGGTATTTCTTTTAAATTTTGGGTAGTGTATTCCATTTTCTATTCTTCCGTCTTCCTAAGCATAGAGTTTGAGTTTTTTATAATAACATCACTGGGTAGCTCCGCTGATGTTTTTGTGCAGAGAGAATCCGGCTCTCTAACTCTTCATACCTTCTCCAGATATTCTAAGGATTGCCTCATATACAGTATATATAACTAGATGTAGAGGGGTGAGATCTGTGATTACCTCAAGTGCTCTAGCTGGACACGTTGTCATAATAATTATGACAAGCGACAATTGACAATGACAATTATTCCAGTGATACAATCACAGGCAAGTCTTTATACCTTGTTGAGTATTTTTCTCGTGCTTGTCTAGCCTGTCTAGCAAACCAGACTATACTGCCTTGTATGTTGTAATTAATCTCACAATCATGGCGTACAACCATCGCAGTATTTTAGGGTAACACCCCCAAGTTTCACCGGATAGTCTTCTGCATAACATGATACTGAATGAAATTAGCTATTGTCCAAGCACATATATGTCCAAATTAATATCCAGTACACTCATCAACAGATGCATGACAACTACTGACAAAATACCGATACTCCTTATTAACATTCAATTTTACTGTGAATGAACGCCCACAGAACGGAAACAAAGTATCGAATTGATTCGGTGACAGCGTAGACACAATCCTATCCCGGTCTCGCATCCCCAACACATTGATAGCCTTCTTCATTCGCAGACAATTGGGAGAAATCGAGGGGAGAATACAGATTTGAAATATTGTCGCTTCCGGATTCTCATCACGAACCAGTTGCGCTCTAATAACAATGTGAACTTTCAACCCGTTTCGACTATTTCCTCTTTATTTTATGTAGCCCGTAATGATGCCAAACCATCAGGATGAAACAGTTGATTTGAAGTAGTGGAGTTTGCAATTGCTGGAAATATTAAGTGCTTCAATTCAAAGGAAGAATGTATACTTGCTGTTGTTAGAGGTATTTCGATAAGAAACGGAGACTTCGTGAAATCAATTTTATAGCTCCTGTTTTTAGGGAAAAAACGTGTTTTTGTTTTTCAC
This sequence comes from Propylea japonica, assembly GCA_013421045.1. Lineage (NCBI taxonomy): Eukaryota > Metazoa > Arthropoda > Insecta > Coleoptera > Coccinellidae > Propylea > Propylea japonica. The sequence continues at coordinate 26,926,772 of CM024240.1, forward strand.
AAATTCCATGATAGAACAATACGGTTGACGGCATTAAAAGTTTTTCGTCTTCTACGGTTGAGAAGTGTTAGTTAGAGAGCATTATACTGAGGTGGCCAACTAAGGAGTTCCGATTTAAAGGAGAAATAAAACAAAAACTATCAAGTCAATTTTATTGTTATTTCCCACAAATAATGCTCAGCTATTTGAGAATTAATTTCTTTCAAATTACACTGCCCTAATGTCCAACGCTTTTCTTCTGGCACTCTTCGAGTCGAACCCCTAACTTTAGAAAAACACGTCGCAAAGTTTCTGGATCGATGGCTTGATTTTTCTGGCGGATATTTTTCTTCAACGTATGATAGAGAGCAAAAATTGTTGCGATAAACTATTATACACTTCTGATGTAAAAGTGGCAAGGTGTCAAGTCTGCGCACAGAACGAACACTCCTCACCCGTCCAGCGAACAATGGCGACTGAATTTCCTTGAACCCCTCCTTCGTTTAAGTTCAACCCCACTTCTCTATTCCTATATTCAAAACAATTTTAGAGCGCTTTTGAATCGGAATTCCGGACCACCCACTACCCACTATATGTGTATTTGGCTTTAGTTAATTTCGTATCATGTTAAGTTATTTAGAAAATTAAGAAATGAAAAATAAAATAAAACACACTATTATTGTTTATTAAAATCTTCGGCTATCGATTTCGGAATTATTCCATCATCAGGTCAGCTGAAAGTATACAAATGTAGAACATGTATTTATTCAGGCGAGAGTATGCAACTTACTGTCTTGAATTAAAATGAACACAAACTGTTTAAAACCATTAAAAACATTAAAAGTGGTCCTCCTCTGTCAGAATTGTTAAAATTTTTTAAAAATCTAGTCAACCTTTATTACGAATATATCTTTCCTGCGGGAATGTCAACTGAATATGAAACTAGGATATGTGCGAAATGTGATATCTAATATGTTAACATATGTGGTCTATTGGCAGCGGGAATTTTTGAATTTTATATTTATTGTTGTTTTTTTAGGAATCTATGAGTTTGAAAATGTTTCTTCTGTCGAATTCTATATTATCATTAAGTAAAAATTGGTTGTCTTTATTTTTCAAAATTTCTAGTTGTTCGAGTAATATAATTTTATGGTAGTTATTTCCTTTATGAAGTATTTTCAGATTATCAAATGTGATATGATGTCCGGTATCGTTTAAATGTGTGCCTAAAGCGGAATGGGGTTGATTTCTTTAATGTTCTTTGAATCTTTTTTCTACATTACGAGTTGTCATTCCTATGTAAAATGAAGGGCAATTTGTGCATGTTATTTCATAGACTCCGCTGGATTGTTCAAAATTAGATTTCACCATATTATTGATCAGAATATCCGCTATTGTTCTGTGTCGTTTATTTGTTAGTGTATAATTGTATTTCTCTAAAGTATGTTTTAGTTTTTCATGTAGATCTTTGTAGTATGGTGTTGATATGAAATATTTCCTGATGGGTGTGTGGGGGTAGATCTTATCTAGTAGATAGTAGACAACTCGTAATGTAGAAAAAAGATTCAAAGAACACAAAAGAAATCAACCCCATTCCACTTTAGGCACACATTTAAACGATACCGGACATCATATCACATTAGATAATCTGAAAATACTTCATAAAGAAAATAACTACCATAAAATTATATTACTCGAACAACTAGAAATTTTTAAAAATAAAGACAACCAATTTTTACTTAATGATAATATAGAATTCGACAGAAGAAGCATTTTCAAACTCATAGATTCCTAAAAAACAACAATAAATATAAAATTCAAAAATTCCCGCTACCAATAGACCACATATGTTAATATATTAAATATCACATTTCGCACATATCCTAGTTTCATATTCAGTTTACATTCCCGCAGGAAAGATATATTCGTAATAAAGGTTGACTAGATTTTTAAATTATTTTAACAATTCTGACAGAGGAGGACCACTTTTAATGTTTTTAATGTTTTTAAACAGTTTGTGTTCATTTTAATTCAAGACAGTAAGTTGCATACTCTCGCCTGAATAAATACATGTTCAACATTTGTATACTTTCAGCTGGCCTGATGATGGAATAATTCCTAAATCGATAGCCGAAGATTTTAATAAACAATAATAGTGTGTTTTATTTTATTTTTCATTTCTTAATCTCGGAAGAACATACTATGGAAGAATTCATTTGTAAAATTATTTAGAAAACTATACCCATTCGAAAATAACTCAATGAATGAAAAAGTAATATAAACATATAACATGTAACATTCCATTACTAGAAACGTCTCCTCAACTCACTACTGAGAAGAGCTCTAGAATCGCCAAGAGATAGGTTGAATGACAATTTAATACAAAACGTCAGTTACATAAATGTTCATTTCTTGATATTAACCCGATATTGGCTTCGAATTTCAGGTCAAGCAGAGCTAAATTCCTTCATAAATATTTATTAAGTTTCCAACCTAAAACATTCCCGTTCATTTGTCGAAATAATATTCGAACTTGTTTATAATTCGCCATGAGGCAAAACCCGAAAATTACCATGAACTTCTCGAGCCAATTAGAATTTCACAATTGGCCAACAGTTCGTTCTAGTTTATGGTTTGATGCCGAAAAAAAACTCATGAATAATAGAATCTGATTGCGGAACTTCAGAACAGACCCTTGTGAACCACAATAACCATTCAGTTCGGAAACAACTGAATCGGGGCGAATTGTTGTTATTGAAGCAATTCAAACTTATTCCCAAGAATATTGAATACGTTTGTTGTGGTCGATAGATATCGTTCAACGGAAATGTTTGATATTTATTTTTGAAAGCTAAGATTAGTTTCTCGTTTTTTTCTTCTAAGAAAAAGGTCTTTATCGTTGTTAACCGAATACAAGGTATTCAGAAGCAATACGAGTAATTTTACAACTCAAGTGAAACAAAAAAAATCATATTTCGTCAAATTTTTACTCAATTCGGTAGACGGAAAAATCGTATACCTAATAAACTCTATATCATAGACAAACTAATAAAATAGATGAGCCACTCGTATATTCCGCGACATCTGTCGGAGGAGGAGACTAATACACGAAAAAATTATTTTCAATTTGATAGCTAGATGTTGTTGCATTCATGGAAATCCTATCGAGAAAATAGTAAGTATGTAAAATCATTATTATCAAAAAACCTTTGAATTGTCAACTGACACAAGGAGAGGTTTGACACGTTCTTTTTGAAATATAATAAATTTCGATATGCCTGCAAGAGTGAAGACGTGCTGTGTTATTGGATGTGAAAATCGAGATGCAAGAAGGTAATTATAAAATTTACATGTATATTCTGTTAACTATAAGAATTAAGATACTCGTAGTTTTCAAAAAAGTTTTTCATGTATTGAATAAGTTTAGTCGGTAAATACTCATATTTTGTATTATTTAATTCATTAGTTTTAGTTTTTGAGAATGTTTTCAATGCAATTATTAGTTTATTGATTAGATATTTATGAAATAAATCTGTATTTTCAATTGGTGATACCTATTTCAGTTAATAAATCTTTATTCTATCCAGAATTTGATTATTGATCCTCATTTCTCGATTCCAAAAGAAAATCAGATGGAAGTTCGTTGCAGGTATTATTTTCATGAAAATAAATTTCCTCACTCATCGATAAGTTGCACGAATCAATTTCTGATTTCCTTTTGGAAATTGAATTTCAAAAAACTTTTTGCCTCTTGTATATGGGTGTACCTACCTATTCAAAAGGTGCACTACAGAATTCTTTTTGAGGCAGCTTTACGATACAGATTCATTTTTCAATTGAGCTTTTTTCACGAATTAGTAATGTTGTACAAAAAAGATGGCGTTGAAGCTTGTTCTACTAGTGTCTCATCTATTCTCCGTTTAGTTAGTCTATGCTCTATATTAATTAAGCGGTAAATGTTCTATTAACGCTCTCGCTCGGCTCTTGGGTTGAGACAACTCTGCCATTAATCGCTGTCATTAATAAGCTAGTTAATTGAATAACTTTAGTTCAGATACGCATCACTCTTAGTATCCAATAACAAAAATAAATGCCATCTTTCATTCGGGTGAAAACTCTCCTACGTGATGATGCTTTATGACAAAAATGAGTTTTGGAATTCGAAACTATTAATCGTTAGATTAATGCACGAGTTGATCACAAGTTGTCCAGTCTACCGCATTATGAACTGAGTACGAATTCTTGGTTGAAATACATTTTTATTTTGCATAAGATGTATACGTTTGATGAAGGATTTTCCGATAAGGAAGGTTATTTTGAATAGCCCGCTATTTCGGTAGATGTCACGTTTGAAGCTGTCATTTTTGACATTTGACAAGTAGAATCTACGCCATCAATGTAAATTGAACGATACACGCTTCAAAAACGCATTGAAATTATGAAAATGCACTATAAAAATGATGAAAATTTGGCAGAGACGGTTCGTGAAACTCAAACATTTTTGGGTCGTCCTGAAGCACCTTGTCGGACCGCAATAAAGAAATTGGCGGAAAAATTCGAGCTGTGGGGATAAGTTAGTGATGTGAAGAATAAAACCCGTGAGCGTCGCTCAAGAAAAGCCGAAAGTGTTAACGAAAACCCAGGTTTGTCCATTCCTCATCGTTCTTTGGAATTTTAGGCATTCCACTAACGTCAATACACCGTATTTTGATAAAGATTTGGGTCTTAAGGCTTATAAAGTTCAGTTAATACAAGAACTCAAGCCGAAAAACGAAACCACTGATCTTTTGCGGGAAAAATTTCCGGAACGTGTTATCTCTCCAAGGGGTGATCATAATTAGCCACCGAGATCTTGTGATTTACCACTTTGCGACTTTTTCCCATGGCGCCACATGAAAGAGAAGGTCCACGCCAATAGCCCAGCGTCGATTCACGACCTCAAAGATGGAATTAGTGAGGCTATCGAGGGTAGCCACTTTGCGATTTGGCTATGGAAAATTTCATTAAAAGGTTATGGTCCTGTGAGCGTGGTCATGGTGGTCATTTGTTCGATGTTATTTTTCACTATTTACGGCAAAGCTCCTTCTTTATAATGAAATAAACACCCGATCATTTATTTTAAAATTGCATTTTACTTTGAATATCAAAATAATACCTCTTATTGGAAAACCCTTTATAATTACATAAGTGGTGTCATTACTCATATTGTTTCTGAATACTTTGAATTCCGTTGCCCATGACAATTGCACATTATAGTAGCAGAAATTTAACATTGAAATGAATTATTATTGTATACGTTAAACGCACATTTCATATTGAGTTCAACGGAAAGAATCATTCGTTAGATATTTTCCCCACCCTGGGTAGTTTAATGAATAATGATGAATAGTCGTTTGTTTTTCGAACTTTTGATTAATTTTTCCCTGAAAAGTTGAGAAATATTCTAATTAAATCTAAAGCAACATCAAAACATAAATATATCAAAATTCTGAAGCGGTAGGCTCAGATATGACAAAGTTAGGGCGGGCAAAACGCAAGAACTTTGAATTAATGAATGCAAAATACCCCCAACGTCGACGGACTGTTGAACGTGCAAGGAAAAAGGATAACGTCGGCCAGGGTAATTTAGACGCACGTTTCTTTGCTGATAATTATCAAACCATGAATAATAAATTGCACTCGTCCTATGCAACCGCGGAAAATCCGCAAAGCAGGCTCTGAAGTGGTCGCCTGATTGTAAACAGAGTTTTCCTGCATGTGAGCTGCTCTATATATTCATTCACGGTTGAAGGTTCGAAATACATATTCATTTTTTTTATTATTGTTTTTTTCTGTGCCAGAGTAAGAGCTACGAGAGCTTGAGATGAATGCGTTTATTGCAGAATAAATGCATTCATCTCAGTGAGCAGTAAGAACTGGGGAATAAAATGCCTAATATTCTTAATTTGAATCCATAGAATTCTTTTTTTCTCATGCTATTTAATTAACAGTGCTATTGCTGCGGCTGCTTATCATTTTATTTTGTTTTTTATTCATTTGTGTTCGCTGTCTTCATTCGAAGGTTTGAATTACGTATTCATATAATTTCTGGTATCCAATGATACAATTCAGCTTGAGAAAAATAATTGAATTGTTTGGCGACTGAATAAATCAAAAATGATTCGGTTCGATAATTCTTTCCTGGAATCATTTTCAAAAAAGGGGAAAAATTGTTTTTTTTATTAACTAGTCTTCTGTGTTTTCCCGACGACGGGTGACAAATGCTGGCCTAAATGTTGAAAATAAGGAACGAATTATAGATTTTGCTATAGATAGATCCAAAATTGTTTTGAATAGGAATAGAAAAGTAGGGTTGGTCTTAAACGAAAGCGGGGTTCATGGTTAGCTGGACGGGTGAGGAGCGTTCGTTCTGTATTACCAAAATCCACATTTTTTTCTCTGAGGAAGCTCATTTTCAGCTCAACGGCTGTGTAAACCAACAAAAATGGCAAGCATCGGTCTTCAGAGAACCCCAGAAAGAAACATGAAAATCTATTGCCTGGTCTGAAGGTCACAGTTTGGTGTGCAATACACGCAAAAGGCATTATTGGCCGGTACTCTTTCGAAGACGGACGCGGCCGCACGCATATTTGTAAACGACGTCCATGATTGCGATTCGGTTGTCGCCCGAACGCTGCCGTAACCTCTTCCGTAAAGAGCCTACGATATTGCAAATCCTATTTTTTAAATAGCATCCGTGATTGCAAATTTGAACTGCCCTAACCCCTTTTGTAAACGGCAGACGATATCGCATCATCCATCTAGCAAATAGCATCCGTGATTGCAAATTCTGAAAGTGCTATAAGTAAACGTGATGTGTTAATGAATAAAACAATTTCAATAGATTTTAGCACTTTTTTTGCAAATTTAATTAGCAAAATATGTATACTAGGTCATAGGTTGTTATAAGAAGTAGGTATGTATACTCCGTTCACGAAAGGTTGAGACGTCGGTTGGCCATGGACATTTAGCATATTCCACTGTGTATATTGAAATTTTAGGTTATGTTCTTTATTTTCTTGTCAGGTTGATACGCAATATTTGTCAATATTGCATAGAGTTCTCTGATAACTTGCAAGTTCGTCAGACGAGACCGGGTACATTCGGCAACGTTGACTTTATTTTACTTTGACAGTAAATACTGCCAACTTCAGATAAATAATGAAACGCCTACTATGCGGCTATGCGCTCAACCTTTCGTGAACGGACTATATGTACTTTGAATAAAAAATATTATTTAGCAATATTCCTTCTGCCTAGGGACTTATTGTCTTTAACGCATTTTTGTAAATCATGGGGTGCTAACCTCTGTTTCTGAGTTCCATTTTTCGGTTTCTCCCTGATTGGAATCGCCTTCTCCCTGTAAATTTAGTTTTTCTGCGCATAATAGAAGTTGGTTGTACAGAAATTTTCATGACCTTTCGAGAAGCGTTAATTAATCGTTTGGTGCTAGTATCCCTTAATTTAAAGGTGGTATGTAAACTACTCAAAAGGCTGGAGGAACTTTTCACACTCGTATTTTAACTGTTTAAAAGACTTTTACTCCTTGAAAGTTTTCCGGGTCATCCCTCAAATTTTTTTCGATATCGGATGTAAATTGCGTTGCAAATATTTTCCACTCATTCATAAGAGCACTGGTATTCACTTCCTCTATAGGGTTGTCAATGTTGTCATTCGCACACATTTCAGAATCATTATTGCAATCTGTATCTTATTAAGATAGAGGTTGTGATGAGTCTTTCTGACAAATAATTTGTATTCTTTGTTAAACAGGTAGTGCTGGATTCCAGTTCTTTCACTAAAAGCAGTGGTTTTAACAACTGATTAGGTTAGGAGGGTTCGTTCAATACTAACCGTTTGGTTTGAGTTGTACTAACATCAATCTTACCGCTTTTGGCGTTTTTTTCCAGACTGATTTTTAACGAACATTTTTGCGATCACGGGTGTTAGTTACCCAAGCGATTTGCCATATCGTCTGCTATTTACCAGAGATGTTCGGGCGAAAGCCGACTGGCGATCCTGGGTGTTGTATACAAATATGCCGGCCGCACAATGACAGTGGATTCTGATCGTTATGTGGACATATTGAACAATTTTTTTGAACCAGAACAAGGCTTTGATGGATACAATCGGGAAACTTGGTTTCAGCAAGATGTCACATTTCAAATCGGTCTTTACCTGTTATTCAGGTGCTTCTTCCTGAAAAATTGATTTCTCGGCGTGGAGACCGTCAATGGCCCCCAGAATCTCTTACATGACACTTTGCGACATTCACTTATGGGGATACCTCAAAAGTGTAGTTTATTGCAACAATCCCCGCACTCCAATAGGGATGTTGACTACTTTTTGGAATTTATTTTATTTTATAGATAAACCCTATACAAACACGAAAAAATTACTTTTTCCTTAAAAATATAGTAGTTGCCAATAAAAATGAGTAAATGAAAAGACAATTCAAAATTCCCGCGGAAATGCTCAATTTTGTCACGTTCTGATGATTACGTCATAATACAGTGAACATACTTTGACTTCTGTCAAAGCGAACTGATTTTGCCCGATCCCTTGTGGAAAAGTTCAATCTAAGCCTTCAAAATGAATACGTCGGTCTGTAAATGCTGAATGAGGTGCTTCTTTTATTTGTAACTAGCTGACCCGTGCCCACTCCGTTGGGCATAATGTTAATAATCCTTTTTTAGTACAGAGTATTATGTTTTGATTTCTAACTGCCAAAAAGGAGGTTTATACACAGGTATATTTTGTATTTGCATGCTAATACAAAATTGGAAAGTAACTCTGTCCTAAAAAAACATTTGAGGGATTTGCGATAAACGAATTCCAGGGGGACCAAGTCGCGGTTAAAGTTAGTTTAGTAATGGTAATTTTAATTGTTCAAAACTTCTCTGTAAACAATATTGGATATAATGTAATCATTTGGTAGCAAAATACAGGGTCTTTATAAATGATTGTAACAGCGCAGTTGGCTTTGGATAGCAGAATACCAATCTCTAACCAATCAGAGCATACCATGATCACAGAATTCTGTGGTTTGCATAATCCAAAGCCAACTGCGCTGTTACAATCATTTATAGAGACCCTGTATATTGTCTGTCAGGAGTTCTAACCCGAGATAAGCCAACATGTAACTGCCAATGGAAAAAACACGGCTTTCTCAGGTCAAGGCCCACCAGAGAGAAAATGTATCACCTTGGGACTTGTTAATAGTGAGGGCAAAAGAGATCTTCACTGGAGGAAACTGTAGCCTTTTAAACGGTATGGGTAAATCAGTGGGAATCATGGGTATCCGCGGAATATAGGCCAGTTGTCCCACTGCTGGCCCTGATAATGGTCGCCACGATTATACTGTCCCGTAACTGTTTTGTAAGCAGCATTTTCTCATTACACATGCTGGGGGGGCTCAAGTTTCTTAATAGCATGATAGGAATGCCAGCTTTCGTGAGGAAGTAAGCTAGAAGAGAAGGGTTCAAAGAATTTAAAAATTTTTGGGGATAGACTTATAGTGATTGAACTGACCGGGCATTTTCTCTGAAATGAGTTTATTTGTTTCATTCACTGTATCGTTTCTGGGTGACAATATTGCCCTAGAACAAAGCAAATGATAATCTCCAATAAATTTTCAAGACCGGGATATATTGCATCAGTAAGATGTTCCAACCTGTGCAATATGTATCCTAATGTCCCGTCAAGTTTTTACGTCATTGCTGTTGGTGTTAGAAGAGACAATTTATTCTTCGCTAAGATTGAGTAGTTTACGCGGAAAGTCGTCATCGTCGTTGTCGCTCAAATGGGCTCTCATGTTTGTTCGTAAATTGGGAGATGCAACCGAACTCCGTAAGTGAGATGATTTTAAGCATGCTCTGATGATATCGGCGCGTGTTCCTTTTGTTACTACAGGCAGTGTTTGCAGAAAATCGCCCGCAAAAACAAAAGTAACACCACCCATTACAGCATCAGAGTTTCTGAGGTATTTGATAGTACATTTGTCCCATATAAATAAAGATGTTTTTCGTAAAAGTTTCCCGAGTGGCCCATTTTTACGTATGGAACAATCTGACTGTTGCTCTAGTTAGACTGTCAGAGGTAGCTTAAAGGTGGAGTGTGCTGTTTTCCCATCATTTAACAGAGTAGCGGCAATCCCCGAAGAGGCAACAGCTATTCCATTTCTCCCGGATTGTCTTACTTTTGCCAATACCAAATTTGCAAGAAACGATTTGCCAGTGCCTCCCGAGGCGTCAAGAAAGAAGTTAAACGTCTGTTATTAAGCACACAGTGAATTTTGTGCATCAAAAGCTTGTTTCTGGCCTTTAACTAATTTCGGTACATTTTCATTAATAAAAACTGACAACTCATTGGTATCCTACGAACGTATCAGTAGTATGTCCGTTTCATTCTTATGTGGCCGAAGCCGAATATCGATAGTGTGCTAATTCTGTTTCGAAGAATTCAATTCCTATGACGTCCGCTGCGCCTGCGTAAGGAGACGCGACGCGACTGAGCTGCGAAATGCGAATGCTGCGATCACGCGATCAGATGTAAAAGGCCACGCCCCCTTCTCCCGAAGCGAGCACTAACGCAAACCGAATTAAACCGAAGCCCTGGCGCGTCTTCCGCTGATTTGGCTGGCTTTCATACGATTTTTACCCGATTCACTTTGCAAAACCGACTACCACGTGAAAGCCTTCTTATTTTTTGGTGTTTTATATAGCCTATGGCACTCTTGAATAATGTGGCTTTCTATTGGTGAAAGAATTTTTAAAATCGGTTCAGTAAATCCCGAGATTAGCCCTTTCCATTTACAAATATACAAATATACAAATATACAAACACACAAACTTTACCTCTTTATAATATTAGTATAGATAATAAATATGAGTTAAAAGTCTGCTACTTACAAAGACAATTTCACGTTTTTAAGCTCCGCTGCACAAAAATCCTTGTTTTCAGCAAAGAAACTTGCGACCATAAGGAAATTTATCTTCGGTAAAAGTTACTACTATTACCCTTGATGAATCCTATCTCCATTATAAAGAAAATTGTAGATTATCGTTCTTGTAACGAACTAGGTATTCTGTTCTCTTTCAGCTTTCAACTTCGTAAGTTCGAATCATAGATATGGTACTATATTATATATTTACCATGGTTCAAGTCACAGAACCGTAGGTTTCACAAAGCTTGATTGATCGTTTATATTGAAGTTAGTCGATGGTTTATGTCAAAAATGAACTGAAAATTGCAGAGAAATGATGACATTTCAATAATCAAGGTGATTGGAGTTTTGTGGAACCCGGCCTATGAATGTATTTTGTTGATCTGAGCACCGAACATTCGAATTTGCAATGACAATACGGATAGTTTGACGTCACTATACGGATTACCTCTGATTGGCGTTCGCAGTCACGTGATAGTTGATAATAAATAACATAATTTAAATCAGCTTTATTTAATTCAACGAGAATAATAAGATCCCTAAAATGGTTTTTTAGGATTGCAAAAATTTCCTTCTATGAGGAAAACCTCATTTTATCTGAATTCGTAACATGAGTCAACATCCCTATTGCGTTGAAGAAAAATATTCGTCAGGAAATTCAAGCCATCGGTCCAGAAACTTTGCGTCGTGTTTTCCTGAATTTGGGGGTTCGACTCGAAGAGTGTCGGCAGAAAAACGGTGGAGATTTTGACAGCGTTTTAAGAAATGAATTACCAACGGGCTGAGCATTATTTGTAGAGAAAGAATTAAAGTTAACTTGACAGTTTTTGTTTTATTTCTCTTTTAAATCGGAAGTCCTTAGTTGACCACCCAGTATTTCAAAAAATGTCCCATTATAGAAAATTTCATGTCAACAAATCTTACTTTTATTGACAATAAAGCATGAAAATTAACAAAAGCCTATTGAGTGATAGAAGAAACTTGTATGGTTCACAGTATTCTTCGAATAAACATTGTCATTTAGAAAATTGAATAATATTTTTTAGGAACGAGTACAAAAAGGTCGTTCTCGATAATTTCCATGCTGTGAAAGCACCATTACTGTTTTTGCAGATAAAGACATCAATAGAAAAGTGTGAAAAACATTAAACCTCAATTTTTCATCCTCCTGCTAATGAAAGATGAGTGCATTCACATGTAACCAACCATAGACTTATAGAAGAATGGACAGGACGTGTGAGAGAGAATATTGACTTCAGACAAGAATAGAAAAACATCAGTGCGAAGCACAAAACATATGTAATAAAACGTTGGATCGTAGATATCTACGCATCAGATATTTTTATGTTATGTTATCTTTTCAACATTAAGATAGATATTGGTTTAGTTTAGTCCATGTTCTACATTAATAATACTCCATCCTTCACAGTTTCTCTCTCTCTCTCTCTCTCTTATGTTGGGAGCACAAAACTTAGTGTTAAAGTCAAGTGACGCCCTGTTCTTCCTTTTATATGTCTATGAACCAAACCCGGTATCTCCATATTAAATCTAATCAACTGCTATAGAAACGTCCCACAGAACATCAGTATGAAAATTACTCTAACTTTTCATATTTCTCCAACACAGAATTTGATACGCGTTGGTTAGTTGATATATATACAGGGTTTTCCTTTTAAGTTGGCCTATTAGACGTTTTTGGAGAATTAGTGAATATTTCGTTCTGAAATTTTAGGTGCAGCCTTGAGGCTGAAGGAACTCTTCGCCTAAAATATTTTCAAGTCGACAGTGTTGCCACGGATTACAGAAAGCCTTAACAATTTTCGGAATTTCTTTCCAGTCATTCTTGCTTAATGTGAATAACGATTGTGAAAGAGGTCCTACAGGTCCTTTCAATAAATTTTTGGCATTTCCCGTGAATTGTGAAACAACCCGAATCGTGTTCGAATAAAATGGGTGAACTTTTTTCTATGACATCCATGATCATCGAATACTTTTTATGATTTCAACCATAGAATCTACTTCAAATATTCACGCCATAATCATAGAACCATTTCATCGTAAACAGAACCATAGATCATGAACTATAAATACTGAAAAATTTCAGTATTTTTCATCTCATTCGAAAACTATCCAAAATAAATAATTAGTGCAAAAGGAGACTGCCATTCATTTTTCATTTCGAATCGAATGCTGTAAAATAAATATGGGGTTGCCATTTGAAAATCTCGAAATATTTCAATTTTGAGTTTCACATTTTTGCAGCAATATCTCCGAAAAACCTTACGATGTATCAAAATACTGAATATACCACATGAATGCATGTAGTCTTTACTATGAGACTGCTAAGTTTGGTTCCGTTCGCATGAAAAATAATCGAGATATTGCATTTCCAAACTGGCAATGCAAATGTCAAAATTTCCAGGAATTTGTGAATAACTTGGCAACAGTGCATAGCAGAAAATTTTTTTTAAGTGGGTTATACTGCAAATTTGGTATTGAATCGATACATAAATGAAAATATAGGTAGTTCCATTTGAAATAAGAAAGTAGATATGCGTTTGAGATAGACGTGGCAACACTGTCGTCTTGAAAATATTTTAGTCGAAGAGTTCCTTCAGCCTCAAGGCTGCACCTTAAATTTCAGAACGAAATATTCACTAGTTCTCCTAAAACGTCCAATAGGCCAACTTAAAAGGAAAACCCTGTATATATAATTGAAATATTGGAGATTTCAGTTCGAACCAACGCCTTTTGTTTTGTTTACAATAAATCAACCAAACGAACCAAATACTGTTGAGTGATTCAATAAACGCGAATGTGAATGGTTCACAAAATTATCGGAATAACAATTATCATTCAGAAAATTAAACTACAGTGGAACTTCCTTATAACGAACGTCTTTATAACGAATTTCGTACAAAACATTGCACCTTGAAGGCTTGAATCCAAATTCTATGTTGAAAACACCCTCTAAAACGAAGTAAATTCTCTCTATAACGAAATATTCAAAGTACATCACTCTTTGAAATTTAAATGGGTATTGGTGAGAAGGTAGGGGAAAGGAGGGTAAGATGACGAATAGGGTAAGATGACGAATTCTCGATATTTCCTAAATATATAAGTCTTTCAGCATCAACTTTTGTCAAACGTGAAAAAATAGTCCTATTCTTCATGCCTTTTATCGGCAGCAAAATACGACAAGAGCTCAGTAAGATACAGGAGTTGATACATGTCGGGTGTTGGTTGAGACAATATAATGTGATTCCGAGTATTACTGTTTTTAGTGTTTTCTTCATTTCGTTTTCTGTATGTCTAATTTCATTTCGAAACTATCATGTTTCAGGAAAAATTTGAGTTTTGAACACATTTGTTGGGAGTGATGAATTTCATTTTATGACGTTTACAAATAAAAATACCAAATGCGGGTAAGATGACGAGTTGTTCGTCATCTTACCCTACATAATTAAAAATATTTATTAGGTCATGTTGTTAACTTCAGGTTTGAATAAATATGGGTAAAAAAATCAAAGAAAAACTGACAGGCAATCATGGTCGAAAGATAATATGAAAAGAGCACTCACTAAAATAAAAAATCAAGAGTTGAGTGTAACTGTAGCTTCGAGAGCATATCAAATTCCAGAAGCTACTCCCAGAAGATATGTTAAGAAATATCCCGATGAGGTTAAACTAAACTCGTTTGATCATATGCAGACTCAGAGAAGAAGAAAATTACGAGATCAGAAAAAAAATGAAAGATTAGAAAAATGTAGAAAAGCACAGAAAGTAAAACAAAAACCAGTAAGAAGAAAAATAAAATTCAACGATTTTTCTGACTCCTCAATAGATCTACAATATGCTGACTCTGAAAATGATGCAGATGATGAAAGAGCATTATCTGCAGTGAACGTGGAAAAAATGAAATATGGTTTTGCTGTAGCAAATGTGAAGAATGCACAGGAATGGACACTAAAGAGGCGAAAATGAAAAAAAAAACAGAGAATAAATTTATTTTACCTTGATTTGTAAATTTTTGTATATAGCTACCTTTATGTTTTTTAGAATACGTATCTCCTGATGTTACTCTCCACAATTCGTCATCTTACTCTCCACGTCGGGTAAGATGACGAAAATGACGTAAGCAGATAAACATCAAATTTTTCACTACAAATAGTAACTTGCAAGTGATACAAATTTTTAATTGAAAACTCAATAATAGTAAATGACAGAATAGTTTTTTTTCACACCGTAAAATGATCAAATAATCGTTTTATGAGTTTTTTTAGCTTACTGTCGTCATCTTGCCCCTCCTTCCCCTATAAGGGTGGGTTTTTTCCGAAAGTTTTCCGGACGTACGAAGTAAGTCCCGACCTAAACTGAATCATTACGGCGGGCAGAGAGAATCAGTTTTAAATAAACTCCTGGCTGTTTGTTTTCATTCTAACCATTACGCTAGTGTAATAGTTGTGCGAAAATATCCTAAAGGAAGTGCTTAAGTGTGAATGATAAACTTAAATTTATCAGTGAAGTCGACCGCGACATTGCCGACTATAGAAACAAACTTGCTGTATAACGTTATTTCTTTATAACGATTTTTTTTGCTGATTCAGCGTTTTCGTTATAGGAAAGTTGCACTCTATATTTTCGAGGAACGAGTATGATTAAGTTTCCCTCAAAAATGTCCGCACAGTGAAAGCATCATTAGCATTTTCACAGATAAAGACATCAACAGAAAAGTGTGAAACGCATTCGACAAACATTAAACGTCAATTTTTCATCGTTAGCTCGTAATGAAAGATGAGTGCATCCACGTGTATCCAAACCCGGTATCGCCATATAAAATCTCATCAGCTTCCATGGAAACGTCCCACAGAACATCAGTATGAAAATTACTCTAACTATTCAGATTGTTTCAACACAGAATTTGATGCCCGTTGGTTAGTTGGTAAATGAGCCATCGTATGAATTCGTGGCTAACACATCTATTACCATTAACACTTCATTTGTGTTAACTCCAACTGGGAAAATATGAGTTAGGGGGTATAATATATTCAGAGACCAAACTGTATGTAGTAATGCATCTGAAAATGGATGATTAAGTGTACATCGACGATGAAAGTAACATCTATTAGATGATCTATGGTTTCCCTGATTAAAGTAATTTTTTCATTGTCCAGATTTCAATTCATTTAAACTAGGGTAAAAGCTATAGGGTTGACACCTTGAGGATACTTTCAGTAGGCGATTTCGGTTCCTTATTTTATTGTGACTATGGTTATTATCACGGAACTATAGTTGAATTATTATTATTATTATTATTATTATACCAGATAACAGAGTTGAGGTTACATAACCTATAAACTCTAAACTTAAGATATACAAACACAACTGTAAAACGAGAGAAAAAAAAATTGACACAAGTGAGTTTTAGAATAAGAAACATAATTAAGTGAAGGCAAACATGATGCTATTTTGGTATTAACTTCAAACTTTCAATAAATTTCGATTGAATATTCGAGGAGACACCAATTTCGTCGAAGTTACATAAGTATTTGATAGTCATTAACATACTTCGATAATAATTGCCACCCAGTATGAAAGTCATTGATATTGAGGGTGAAAACTTTTGAATAATAGACTCTGGATACGATTGTATAAACGTTTTCAAAAGTTTTCTCGATAACAATGAGTATGATAATGATATCCTGATAGACTATATTCTCATAATCTTAATTCATGTTGTATATTTAGAATAAGTGACATTTTCCGGGCAAAAAAATTAGATTTGTTGAGTACGGCGAAATAACATAACTCAAATTATAAGGAAATTAAAAAACTCAGAAAAAACCCGATTATTTCAATGTGAGGTAATTTTAACTTCGTTAGCAATTCACGGATTTAATAGTTCGAATAGTTTATTTTCGATGAGAATGCGTTATTTTTGTCGAGTGAATATACGAGCTATTTTACCAGCACTTTATTCTCTACAATACGGTATTTCACTATACAGTGTTGTAGAAAAATAACCACAATAATATTTAATGAGCTGAGCTTGAAGCACTCTACATCAGTGCTCAAATCTGCCCTGATCAAGAGTTTGTTTCAAAGATATTCGAAGCTTTTGCGGAGTTATCGTATTTATCATAAATGAGCAGAATGAAACCATTAACTGTCACCAAATTACAAATTGAAGTTTTTCTCAGAAGTACCCACAAGCGCACAGAGGCTTCTTTCTGAGTCAAGACAGGGGGTGTTTTTCTCATTAGCTCAATTCATTGAAAAAAATGAAATTCGAAAGAGTAAAAAAAATTATACTACGCTTTCAGCTCGAAATTCGAAACTTACAGACACTTAGACAAGAATATAACACGCTCTCTACTTAGGAACAATCGAACAAAACTAATAATATTGACATTTTTTGAATTTTTCTGGATAAGATGAAAAAGTTTTGAAGAAAGCGTTTCCATGAACTGTCGTTCCAAAATTTTCAATGTCTTATTTGGAAAAAAAATCGGTCAACTTCTAACAGTTACCTATACAAGGCAGTAAAACATTCCGTTTCATATTTATCGAACAACTCATCTTGAATAATTAATCGGTTACTTCCAGTTGAAATAGATTTAGATTGATGGACTTGAGAATTCACGGATTAAATCTGATATCACCGTCTTGTATTGATAGCCATCTTGAAGTTGAATAAGAATTAGCATAAAAAGCGGAATGTTACTGCTACAATATTACGAGGATTTATTAATAAGTCAAACGGGACCTTAGACAAAGATCATTCTGTATTTGCAGTTTTTATGTTTTGTTGAACTGTTCAAAAAACAATGGATGATGTCATAATTTGGGGTCATATGCTTCATTCTTAATTCGATTCTAAAGTTTGCACGTGATCTATAGACTTTCGACTTTGAACTTAAGGTTAATACTTAGTTTCTAAAAAACCTTTTAGGTTTACACACCCTCTTTGATTTTCTGGACGAATAATTTCCAGAAACGGTACCTATTGGCCAAAAAAATACTGTGATTTTATACCGTTGAAGTATTTTCTTTGGGTTATGTGAAATGTCAGGTCTATAAAAACAATCCAAATCGATCCCTCAAGTAAAAGATGAAATTTTTCTTGTCATTAGCGAAATAGAGCCTGAACCGAGTCGAAATGTTTGGAAAATAAAAAAAGAATGGACGTCCTTGAACCCAAGTAGCAATTTAACGTTGCGTCGACGTATATAAAGAAGTCGCGCAACCAAACTAAGTGACTTCGCCGACCTCTGCACAACGTTCTCACAACCATGAAATGCACCAATTTGGTCAATCATTTTAGGGTTTTGACAACGTCGTGCTGCAACTACAGTTATCAGATTTACGTTGTCTAAACGTTGCGAAGTTTACTTCAATGCAACTTATTTACACATGCGACATCTATGGGAACGAAGTTCATTCCACATATGACGTTGATATTTCAACCAAATAATTACCGTGGCCATCACAATATTCCAACTTGTACCGCCATGTTGATTTATTTTCTATCTTATGCATATAGCCAATTGCCTTTGTTAAGGGGTGGAAACTATTCTATCGCAACAGAAATCGACAACGAAGACCACTTTACTGTTGAATATACTATTGATTCATGCTGAAAAACAAGCGCGCCTACAATCCATTGGATATTTCTGGAAAATCCAAAATTGAAAATTCATAAAAAGTTATACTAAGGAAGAAATTGCCAATGTTTTTCATGAGTTCAAACGCTTACTAAACGAGATTTAGAAAAATTGCGCGCAGAAAATTTAAATGAAGGTTTTGAGATCATTTGTTTTCGTTCATTCGTTCATCAATGACCAATTGTTAAAACATGGCGTAGTTTGATAGTTTAGTTGACCAAAAAGTGCACTAATTCTAAACGTTGGTTTACTTGACAACCAATATAATACCCAAAATGCGACTCTAGTTGCCTATACGACCAAAGCTTAACTGCTTTCAATTTGTTTTATCAATTATCCCGTCAAATGGAGGTTATGAAATTTCAATGTTATTTGTTTACATTTTATTTAAAATTTGGAGCTGATTGCTATTGACCAGGTAAAGTATTATTAAACGTATTATAAACCGTTCTAATAAATTCCTACGTTTCAGATGCAGTTTCTATATTAGCGACTAATCCGCAGTAGTAAATGTACAGATTATGGGAATGATGGGTACCTAGAAAATGTTCGGAAGAAATCTGATTTCAATTTTTCAGATCATATGAACTCTGATGATATTTATTCAGCCGACATTCTGAGAAATATTACAATTTAGATCTTATATGTGCTTGGCTCTTAAAGCCTGAACATTGAAGTTGAAATCTTCCGATTTTGTTGAAGACATAAATAAAATGTTCCTTGACTGCGTGGTAAGAAACTAATGTTCATCACAAACACTGGTGATGTTCAAACCAAATTACTTCTATTTTTCAGAAAGAACCATTCATATAATAACTTTTACTAGAGATAAATAAATATGATGAGGTTTTTATAATGCACCTGAGGAAGAACTATATCGAATATTATCGAAGAACTTCAGTTACGAAGTATCATAATAAATCATTCACTGTGTACTTGAAATAGAAGTGGAATCTTTAATCTATGGATGGAAGAATGAATTAAAGGAGCTACATAAATATTAAGAAATATTATGTTTACCAATCAGCTGGGTTTTAGAAGAATTTGATAATTATGGAGAACATTGTGTAATTTAAATTGAAATATTGCTAGTTATGTTTTGTAACCAGAATATATAACATGAAGTAGTCATAGTCATTTACTCATATATTGAAAACCAGGTATTTGATTCATAAAGATTGAATACAGTTTATACAATTTAGTTGGTTGATTAGATTCCAAACAAATTTTCTGTGTTTCGTTCTGTTAACTTCCAGACTTCGTAAAATAACAAAGGTGAATAAACAGTATCTCACTATTTATATTATGAATTCACTTCTAGAAAGGATAAGTTAATCAATCGGCAATTAATAAATATGGAAGTACTGACACTAATTCATTGATTATAATAATTATCAACAATACAATATTGAGAACTTTATCTTTCGAATCTACTGGCACCTCAATTTGTATATATAAGCTTTCAGTTCTTGTCGTCAGAGAAGTTGCCTACTCGAATAATGTGGATATTATGAATCTTAACTTATTAATGAAGGTATTAATAAAAAAATTTGTCTTAGATGATACCTTGTCATTATGAATTGAAATATCACGAAACTATAAGGTAAATAATATAAACGTGATCTTTGCTGTATTTATCCTAAAAATGTTCTTCTTAACTAAGTATTCGAAATTATTTTTCATTTGAATTCGCAAAAACCATAATTTTGAGAAAGTTATCGACACAAATATAATAAATCAGTTTAATTTTTCGATATTTTTCATCGTATCAGAAGGTTGCTGAAATGACTACGCTACAACGTTTTCAAGTCAACTGCTTCAGTTGAATCCACAACGTTGTTTCTGAATCGAGACAACGTTGCAGAAAACCGAAGTTGTCTAATAAACGTTATAAGAACGTCGTTAATAATCCCAAAATAATAACTACTTTGTATGTAGTTGTTTAAACGTCGTCGCGACGACTAGTGCAACTTTAGTCATGCCACTGGCGCAGCCAGGGGGGGGGCTTTGGGGCTGCAGCCCCCCCCCCAAAGATTAATTTCTTCGTTATTTCTTTCTTCTTTTTTTTTGCAATTTTCGTTATTCACTGTATCATCAAAAATTTTTCAGTTCAGCCCCCCCCCAAATAAAATCCTGGCTGCGCCACTGAGTCATGCTTAACGTCGCGATTACGTTGTAAGGTGGTCTTCAATGCGACGTTTCAAGAACGACTGATTTCTAAACCAATGACAACGTTAATTTTGGTGTATAATGAGGTTGCCGTCGCAAAAATGCTACTTGGGAAGCATTTGGCAGATATTATTTTCCGAACATAAATGTCATAACTGATACTTCAATTACCTATGAAAAGTTTTTGGAAATGAATGCAAATCAGTAGTTTTTTTTTTAATACACCAAATGTATAAATGCATAATCTCAGCACAATCGGAATTATATCATGGAGATTATTCAAAAGAAGAAATATGCAAAAGAAGAATAATTACAAAAATTCAATTCTATGGTTCTGATGATGCAATCCCCTTGAAATTCCACATGAATATTCAGTATACCAGTCTTGATTTACAAAATGAATTTCACTTCAATCGGTTATTCTGTTGTAGAAATACAGACATTCTTCTTTTCAATATTCCAATTGAATTTTCTACGGTTCTGTTGACACTATATGGCCACAAAATTTTACATGAAAGTTCAGAATAACAGTCTTCATTCACAAAGAAATTTACTTGAATTGGTTATCCTGTTATGGAAATATGAAGATTCTCCTTTTCAATGTTCCAATTGAATTTTATACGGTTCTGTTGACACTATGGCCACGAAATAATGCATGAAAATTCAGTATAACAGTCTTCATTCACTAAAAAAATTCACTTGAATGGGCTATCCTGTTATGGAAATATAAAGATTCTGCTTTCAAATAATTCCAATTGTATTTCCTATGGTTCTGTTAACACTGGCCACAAAATTTTACATAAAGCTTATTATGAGAATCTTGAATTTTTGGTTTTGTCTGAAATATTGAGGAACAAAAATTTTGAAAGACCATATTTCATGGAACACCTTGTACGATTTGGCTGGTTAAAAAATTTAACCGAGCCATTTGAGAACTGAACTAACCCTGAAAATTTCAAATTTCTAGGACAATCCTTTCGAAAGTTATTGTGCTAACGGACAGCCGGACGACCTAACGGACAGAATTGAATTTGACCACGAATTCGTCATCAGAAAGTAGAACCCTACCGAAAATATTAGACATTTGGGCAAAACGATATATCTCTCATTTAAGGAGACTGAGCGCTAAAAAATCAGTATGTACTTTGTAATTCAAACCCTTATAATATCCAGTTTATTCAACGCTAGATTGAATACAAACATTTCTCCCATAACGATATGATCCATAATAATTCAAAAAACAATGGAAATAATATACCTATATATCTTCGTACAATTGAAAATAATGCTGATGCATTATTGAGGACAAAGCTTTTGTTCTTTATCAATTAGAAAATGGAACAGCGCACAGGTGATTATAATACAAATGTTAATAATTTTTAATCGCAGAAAAATGTGTAATCAAGCATAATCGGCAAGAATCATGCAGGCGAATTGAAGACCACATGGGATTTACGGTACCTTAGACAAAGATTACCTTCGGAAGTTTGTGTGCTAGCGGTCGGCCGGGGGACAGAATTGAATTTGACCACGAATTCGTCATCCGGGAGTCGAACCCTATCGCTTGAGACCATTTTCGGCTCAAAAATCGAAAATAACAGACATTTGGGCAAAACGATACAGCACTCATTTAAGGAGAACGAGAGGTCAAAAATCGGTACTTTTTATTTCTTAAAAACTTGATAGGTTTTCACTCCCAGTCTCTGAAACAGAAATAATTAAAAAAATTTTAATTAGGATGAAGTGCTCCTGCGAGAATCTTCGCTCTTATTTGTCAGGAGCAAATTGGTCTTGAAGAAATTGTTGCCTAACAGTAAAACAGAAAAAGGAATTAAATAAAAAGGATAATGTAACGTTTCGGTGACACCTTCTTCAGACAAATTTGTAAAATCTTCAGAATTGTGTGTTTTTTCATTCGCAATCTCATTTTTAAGAAATGCAGAATCCTCCCAGAATATATTTCAATCGATACAGTACTTTGTAATTCAAACCCTTATAGATCCATCGTTTATTCAACGCTTGATTGAATACAAACATTTCTCCCACAACGATATGATCCAAAATAGTTCGAACAATAATGGAAATAATGCACCTATAAATCCTCTAAGTATTGAAGATAATGGACTGATACATTATTGAGAACAAACCTTTTGTTCTTTATCAATTAGAAAATTGAACAGCGCACAGGTGATTATAATAGCAATGTTAATAATTTTTAATCGCAGAAAAATGTGTAATCAAGCATAATCGGCAAGAGTCATGCAGGCCAATTGAAGACCACGTGGGATTTACGGTAAATTGATGAAGAAGAGTAGTATATAAAGCTCAGAGTGCGGGTTCAACGTCTAGTTAAATAAACGGCTCTAGCGCAAACATGAATGAAGTGGTTAGGTTAGGTTTTGTGGCGGTGGTCATATGTACGGCTACGGCATACGATTTCGAAAATGCTGTTTTCAGTGAGTATTTTTCATTGAAACTTTCGATGTAAATTCAGCCTCGAAAAAGTCTTTCCTAGTAATACCAACAGAGGTTAAATTATGTCAGGAAATTTTTTCGAAATCATGAATATTGTGCAAGTAGAAGTATCAGTAATATTATTCATTATATAGAATCATTTTATTCGTAATAAGGTGACAGGTACTGGGGTTTTCACTATAATTTGACCCCCCCTTCAACTTTGTTACTGAAGAAGAAAAAAATGTTTCGTATGAAAGTTTCACGAAATCAACAGAGGTTTTTTGATATGAGTCCAGAAACTGAAATATATACAGGGTGACCAACATATTGATGGCAATTTCATTTTTTCAAATTGAATACCCAGTATATTTTTCCATATTTGGTTAGCTCTTTTTTCCTTGATTTCGAATATGTAACATATGTTGCTATCTTTCTTAATCTGAGCACCACATAGTTTCAAATTTCAAGAACCATCTGGCATAGCGTTTTGGAAGTTCGTGAATAATCTAGTGGCCAATTTGATCTTTGGATTGGTAATGGCGCACCCATTTCGTGGCCGTCAAATAATCCCGATTTAACACCGTTGGACACATTTTTATAGCCGTTCCTGAAGGAAAAAAATGACAATCAATCAAAGCGGAGAATAATATAAATGATATAAAATCAACCAATATCAAACCCATAATTCGGAACTAATCCTGTCAACGCACAAAGAATAATAAATAAAATTTGAAAACTCTGTGGTTCTTAGAATAAAAGAGATAGACCAACATATGTAACATATTCGAAATCAGGGGATATAGAGCTAGCCAAACATGGAAAAATATACAGGATGTTCCATTTGAACAAATGAAGTTGCCATCAATATGTTGGTCACCCTGTATATATTTCAGTTTCTGGACTAATATCAAAAAACCTCAGTTTAATTCGTGAAACTCTTATACGAAACATTCTTCACATATCTTCCTCAGTAACAAAGTTAAAGGGGGGGTCAAATTATTGTGAAAAACCCGGTACCTAATTCCACACAAATTTATTGTGAAAAAATTTAAGAAAAACCCTTAGCAGGAGCTTCTGAGCGCTCGTTCTTTGGTGAAGCAATAAGACTATTACGTCAAATTTGATATGCGATTTGAGATTGATACTAAATTTGCAGAATCTCAGCACATTTAAAAAATGAAATATGTAAAAAATAAATATGTAATTGAAAACATTGAATTCTATGATTCTGATGATGAGATTCTTTTGATATTTTGCACGAACATTCAGTAAATCAGTCTTGATTCACAAAATAAATTTCACTTGAATCAGATATCCTCTCATGGAAATATGAAGATTCGTCTTTTCAATACTTCAATTGAATTTTCTATGGTTCTGTTATTACTATTGCCACAAAATTCTGCATGAACATTCAGTGTATCAATCTTAATTCATCGAATAAATTTTATTCGAATTGAATATTTTTTTAACGAAATATGGAGTTCATTCTTTTCAATATTTCAGTAGAATTTTTTATGGTTCTGTTAAAACTACGGCCACAAAATTTGGTATGAGGCTTATTTTGAGCATCTAACATATGGCCACAACATTTCATTTCGATGGGTTTCGTTTTGTCTGAGATATTGAGGAACAAAAATTTTGAATGACCATATTTTATGGAACACCCTGTATGATTTGGCTGGTTAACGAACTCAACCGAAAACGGTCAACTTTAGAGGGTTTAACTAGGAGTTTCTTTTGTACAGTAGTTCGGGAAAAACAACCACATTCTTCTCCAAACCTTGACAAATCTCCACCTATGAAGACTTGAAAAAACATAATTTTTCAAAAACTTTATTTTAAAATATTTCAAATATTCCCAATAAAACCGTTTTCGCTCCGATGTAAAGTTTCGGAGTTATTCAGAGAAAATGTTTTTTTTTAATTTTAACACCCTGTTTTTTTAAAACCGTTCAATTCAGGGGATTTGTTAAAAAAATTTCGTGCATATTTTCGGATAACATCCTGAAATTTGTCGATTTTATTAACTAACACCTTGGTGAATCATATCAATAATAGCGAAGTTTAACAACACTGTCATTATCCTCGAAATTTTTGAAGTGGCAGTGAAGGGGAGTCAACAAATCATTTATGTCCAGTTCTATCTGGTGTTTAATTTCTTGATGCAGAAGAAAACAATCTCAAGTAAATCCTTCGGTGTTATTCGCGAGATGGTGCTTGCTTGAAATTTCTGTTATCAAACCCTCAATTATTCATTATAATTCATTCCATTTTGAAATGGTCGGTAATCATTTTCGAAAAGGACACAATAATAAGAAATATTTTCAGCTCTTAAAAAAAATCGCATAAAATCTCATTGTCTGAAGTACGAGTATATTCACCTGGAGGGATTTTTCGAATCATTTATGTAGAGATATTGATTTTGGTCAATAAAGTCTATGAAGTAAATATTCCATCATATTGAACGAAATAAATGTCGCATTATTGACCATTAATACAGTAGTAGTAGTAGTAACTGTGTTTTATTGCAGTAATACAAATGGCTATCGACCAAGGGTCCTTCAGCCTTTTAAATAATTTTTTTTTATATAATTTCTAATGTATACATTTTATATTGTACTATTAATTAATTAGAATTTAACATTTTCAAAAGAGTTTGTGTTGGATGTTTTCTTGAAGATTTGTTTATTCCGTCCTCATGGTATTGTTTGATTATGTCCTTCTGTTCTTTTAACTTAGAATAAAATTTCTTATTTAATCTCTTGATCCTTTCGTTTATTGGTTCAATTCCTGTTTCTTCATATAATAGCTGATTTGGAGGATTATGAAGAACATTATTTGGGTGTCGCATTCTTGTTATTTTCCTTAGGGCTGTCGTCTCTGCAACTTGTAAGTTTTTTGTTGCTCTAGGTTTGCAGTTAGCGTACAGTGGGTGTGCATATTCGATCAAGGGTCTGCATATGGTCTTATATATTTTTGCTGCAGTATGTATGTTGATTCCTTGTTTCTTGTATGTTAATTTGGAAAAATATGCGGCTCTGGAGATTGTCCTTTTCTTTACCATCTTTGTGTGAGCATTAAAGTTGCATCTGTTGTCTATCTGAACTCCTAAATATCTGACAGTTGGTGAGGGCTTTACATTTATACCATTAATGTCCAGAGTTGATGAATTTGGGTTGATTATGTGGTCAAATATGATAAACTGGGACTTAGTTGGATTTGACTTCATTCTCCATTTGTGGAACCATCTTGTGATTGTATTTACTTGTTCTTGTAGGTTTTGCGTGCATCCTTGTACTGATTTTTCATGTGCTATTAGTGTGGTATCATCAGCAAATTGTAGTACATATTGATTCCTTGATGGCTTGGAGTACATGTCATAACAGTAAAATTTATATAACGATGTTGATAGTGGAGATCCTTGCGCTGTGCCCTGTTCTGGACTGAAGTGTTTTGAAACAGTATTATTTATTTTGACAGTCAGTTTTCTGTTTTCTAGGAATTGCTGGCATATTTTTATTTGA
The DNA here is from genome assembly GCA_013421045.1 of Propylea japonica. Lineage (NCBI taxonomy): Eukaryota > Metazoa > Arthropoda > Insecta > Coleoptera > Coccinellidae > Propylea > Propylea japonica. Next base: position 26,953,549 of record CM024240.1, read on the forward strand.
TAGTCAGGACATTTTGTTTGATATAACTTATATAACAGTCCTCCATGCGAAACAGTGTCGAAGGCCTTCTGGATGTCCAAACATAAAGCGGCAGATTTATATTTTCTTAATGTTTCGTTCTGAACATGAGATAAGTATTGAGAGTGGGTGGTGAGTTGAGTTTTTTTCCTTGAATCCGAACTGAAAATTGGGTATATGGTTGTTTATATGTTCATCAAGTAATTTCTTTATTAATTTTTCATAAAATTTCCCTAGAACTGGAAGTAGTGTGATAGGTCTGTAGTTTTCGATTTTTCCTCCATCTGTATTTGGTTTATTATGGTTTTTCCGTCGATCTCAAATTAAAAGGTGATTTTAATGTGTACAAAATTGATCATGAATGACCCATTTTAATGCTCAATTTCTGCTATTTTAATGTGCAATCCTCAACAACAACCGTTCACAAAGTATTCAGAAGCACTACGAGAAATGTCAAAACTCTACTGGAAAATAGATACATGGAAATTTTATTATGTCAAATGTGAATTTTGTGCAGAATGGAAATGTATTTCAATCAAGAACTCATACACAATTGATATTGAGATCGTCGGAAAATTCTTGTAATCAACTCGGTTATTAACGAGCGACTCGTGGTCTCGAAGTATAATCGCTGTCTTTAAAAACCTAGTTGATTAAATAACTATATTCGTACGAAAGAGATTCTCATTAAAATATTTTCTTCAGATGAATACTTAGCGGATGAAATAGATTACTACAACAACTTTGACATTCCTATTCCATCAACATTCCGGTTCAAAAGAGACGAAGAGGCTGTCAATTCTGACAAATGCAGATTCAGGAGAAAAAGACTATGCTGTGCCGAGACTTCCATGGAAGAAATCCACGAAAAAGAAAAGGAAACAAAAAGGGAATGTTTCAAACTGACCCTTGGTAAAGACAAAGAACAAAGAGGAATGGATCCATTCCGATGTGAAAATATTGAAAAACATAAGAAGGACATGATTGTGAGTAAAGAATCAAAGTCATTTCTTTATCGATAAATGCGGCAGGTTTTCCATTGAAATCAGTTAAATTTTTGAGTTTTTATTAAATTGATTACAAATTTTTTGTTGTTGTTTTCTACTGTTAATATTATCGCGGAAAACACCGAATTGTTATCATATATCCTAAATTGAAAATATAAAATGAAGAGAAAAGTCTTCTGAATATGTAACTCCAAACGTTTGGTTTTCAAGTTCCAGACTTTGAAGTTATAGTTAATTTCTTTTTCAGTTTCCAGGAAAATATTAGAACAATTTACTCCAAATCATCGGCAAAATTTGAACTGTCTTTCAAGTCCAGTGAATCAGCTGTCAGAATCCATTATTTATTAGTTTTCATCATAAATTGAACACTTGTTCTAATGTGTACCGGGTGTCCTAAATTCGTTGTCTAGTGAGAGGATCTCTGAAACCCGATGAGCTAGAACAACATATAATGAAAAAAAATTGATAACTTCAACGAATTCTTCCGAAAAAAGGGCCTTTATAATGTTTAAGTTTTATGTTTATAGCTTCAGTAATAAAGAAGTTATGAGAACTTATCGTTTGACGCCATTTTTCAATTTTCTCTAATAGCTCGAATACGGCTTGATTGATATTTTAGAATTATTCAAAAATTATTATATTCTGTTTATACTCAGAATATTGCAAAATGTATAAATATATACACATCCAGCAAAAAAAATATTTCTGCATAATATAAAAAATAAGATTTCCAATGTTTTGATATGTGCTGATAGAACTTCGTCTCCTTGTAGGTACTTCAGATTATTTCAACGATTTTCATTATCAGATAACCAGACTGTATATTTATAATTCGCATGTTTCCTCGAAATTCTCTCAACAAAAATTTGTAACTAAAAATACAAAAATTTCCTCAAATGAATCCGATTTGCTACATATGGCATGAGACCTTTTCTTTCATTTGAACCTACAGTTAATTTCAAAACAGAGAGAATTAATTAAACCACTTTTCTAAGAAACAAACATACTAAATTGAGATTACAAAATTGAACTACAGTTTTGGTGGGTTCTATCAGTAAAAAATCAGTAAAATCATTGAGTCAAACTGACTTAGTGAAGGTCAGTTCCTGAATGAGTGGCAATGTAAATGCGTAGTTTGAGTGAGCGTCCAAACAAGCAGCTAACTGCTTCTAATTTTTAAGACAAAGGCCTCCTCAGTCATTTATCGCCAAATTTTTTGAGACATTAAAAATAGACAAATAATTAATTCCCAATTTTTTTCCAGTGCGTCATGCAGTGTGTTGGACAAAAGAACGACGTTGTAAGTATTTAGTCAAGGTTTCTGTTGAATGCCATAATTGCAAATAGGTCGCTTCCTGCAATAAAATACTAAGAGCGTTTACATTATTATTCTTGTTTCTCCAGAAGTGCCTAATATGAGTAATTATCTCGGTCTTCAAAACAGGATCTGGCTGTAGTTTTAATTGCTTTTGCTGATGATATTAATTTATTTGTTCCTGTTAATTTGTGGTATCTTGAAGTGGAGCAATTTCTGGAATTATGCAAGGAATTCCCCCTCATATATTTTGTACAGAGTACATAGGTACTCAGATATTTCTACGGAGTGAAACGATACAACAATGCTTTTTTAGAATTAAAAATCATTCTTTACATTTCTATTTTTCAGCGAAAATCAATATGAATATTATTGTCGTGGATATCGAAAATCAATGAAATACTTTACTGAAACTCAGATACTTTTGTCGATTATAAATGTCGACATTCTTCTTTCAAAAAGAATAACTTCGAAACTCGCTACTTTCGAAGAAATTCAAGTGGAAGTAACGGCGGAACCAATCGAACGATTTTCACTGTTCATGTAAGCATACAAACATGTATTTGTCCTAAATCTTACTTGAAAAATTTCAAGGCAGAGTTATAGCGACCAAAAATATGTCACACAGAAAAATAATTTTTTCTTTAATTTTTAGAAGCATTTCCCCGCGAAATTTCGAAAAAAAAATTTCAAAATGTTTGGATATGATTCGGAAATATTGGGAAAATAATCAAAAATTTCAAATGTCAATACTACGAATCTACTCGACTGATTTGGCAGGTTTATCGAACTCAACAGCGGCATTAAAAATCCGAACCAACTCTTGAAATATCAGAACCCCATCTCTATTCGTTCAAGAGTTATAATGTCCACGGCCGGACAGAATTTGCATTGACTACAGATTCTTTAGCAGTTAGCCCAACCGATTCAATTCGGAACACTCCTGCTCCAAAATTCGAAAACTACAGACATTTGGGTTAAATGATAGCACGTTGTTCCTATAGAAACAGCGCGAGAAACTAAAGGGTTTTCCAATAAGAGTTGTTATTTTGAATAGCTCCCTATTTTGGTAGATGTCACGTTTGAAGCTGTCATTTTCGGATATTTCACACGTAGAAACTACGCCATTAATAAAAATGGAACGATACATGCTTCAAGAACGCATTGAACTTATTAAAATTTACTATAAAAATTTGGCAGAGACGGTTCGTAAAACTCGAACATTTTTGAGTCCTCGTGAAGCACCTTGTCGAACCGCAATAAAAAAGTTGTTTGAAAAATTAGAGCTGTTGGGACAAGTTAGTGATGTGATGAATAAAACCCGTGCACGTCGCTCAAGGACAGCCGAGAATTTTGCTGCTGTAGCCGAAAGTGTTGAAGAAAACCAAGGTTTGTCCATTCTTCGTCGTTCTTTGGAATAAGGCATTCCACAAATGTCATTACACCGTATTTTGCATATAGAATTGGGTCTTATAAAGTTCAGTTCACACAAGAACTCAAGCCGGCCGATCATCAATAACGGCGTGTCTTTACTGATTGGGTCGTTGAAATGCATGGAAATGATCCGTGTTATCTCTCGAAGAGGTGATCACAATTGACCACCGAAATCTTGTGATTTAACACCTTGCGACTTCTTCCTTTGGGGCCACGTGAAAGAGAAGGTCTACGCCAATAGCCCAGCTTCGATTCAAGACCTCAAAGATGGAAGAATTCGTGAGGCTATCGAGGACATAGGGCAGCCACTTTGCAATTTGGTTATGGAAAATTTCATTAAGAGGATATGTCCTGTAAGCATGGTCGTAGTGGTCATTTGCCTGATGTTATTTTCCACTATAAACGGCATAGCTTCTTCTTTTTAATGAAATAAACATCCAATCATGTATATTCGAAAATGACATTTTTCTTTGAATATCAAAATAACACCTCTTAGTTAAAAACCCTTTATTGACTTTTTTGAGGAATAATTTCAATACACAATGGTCTAATAATCATAATATCTTTCAGTTAGACGGTAAGGGTGACGTAAAAGACGCCTCATTTGCCGACTTTGTCAAACAGAGTTTCACCAAGGACCCATGGTTTGCAGAACTACAGGATAAAGTTATTGAAACCTGCATCAACGAAGCTAAGAACGCTACAAGCAATCGAGACCCTGAGGATAAGTCCTCTTGCAATCCTGCTGGTATAAAACTTGCACACTGTCTCTTCGTTCAAACCCAGCTCAGTTGTCCTGAAAGTGAAATTAAGGATGCGAAACTTTGCACCAAGTTGAAGGAGAGAATAAAGGCGAAAATGACTGATAGTGTACCACCCCCACCACCATTTTTACACGAAGAGTGATGGCAAACCTTGACAATTTGATTTACTTTATCGTATATTTAATATTATTTTTAGTGACATTTATTTATTTTTCCAGTTTTTGTATTCTGCATTTAAATGCTGAATAAATAAGTATAAGTTTTCGAAGTATTTGTTGTCGAATTATTTCTCACAGCAAAAGAAAAGTTCTCACTATGAAAAACAGATGAATTTAAATAAAATCTCAAGAAAGTTTCTTAGTAGATGACCTCCACAAAGGAAAGTATTATGATCCTTGAATCTTGTGGATATTTCACATTTCACTCAATCAAAGCAGATCTTTTAAGACTTTAAAATGACAAATCAAATGAAATAATCAAGTTTCTCTGCCTACTTTATATGTATAACATAGAAACCTGTGAAACTGAAATATTGAAGGCTGGTTTCGCCCAACAAGATATCATTAACAGATTTACCACAGAATTAGACAATATACAACGTTTTCATTCGTATATTCACGCACAAATAGGGTAAAAACTATAGTGAATTCGGTTCCTTATTTTACTGTAACACCATGGTTATCATTATAGAACTATAGTCGAATGTTGCTATTTTGGTATTACCTTCAAACTTTCAATAAATATCGATTGAATATTCGAGGAGACACAAATTTCGTCGAAACTACATATTAGATAGTTATTGACATATTTTGATAGTAATTGAACCCAGTATGATAGTCATTGACATAATTTCATCTCACTTTTGCATCAATTTTGGTTATGATATCATCCTGCTTTATCTCATTATTGCTCAGTTGCAGGAACGTCTATTAAAATTTAAAGGTCCATTAAACCCTTAATCCTCCATTAGTTCCTTGTAATAATGAAGGATTAAGAGTTTAATGGACCTTTAAATTTTAATGGACGTTCCTGCAACTGACACTATTACATTTTGATTATATGGGTCATTGAGACATTCATATTAAAAATAATAGAGAAATGAGAAGGTTTAGACAATTTTATTCCATATAAACAAAGAAATAACAAAAAGTATTCGTGATCTTCACATATATACTGATGTAATAAACTATTGGTGCTATTAGTCTCTTGGAGACCTTCCCATAGTTTCATGACAGGAATGCTATCAGGTGCTTTTTGTAAATCTACAAACATCAGATGCGTTGCCCTATTTCTTTCTGACCTTTTCTCAATAATTTGTTTCAGACAGAAGACATTATCGGTACAGGATGTACCAGCGCGAAAGCCACATTGTTCCTCCTCTTCTTGAAATTTCAGAATAACAATCGAAAACTTCAAGTGACCTATTCACCTATGGTACAGGAGAAATTATATCACCTTGTATTCCTAGAACAATCTCGCTAAAAGTGAAGCATTAGTTATTCCTCTTACCTGAGGAACAAGATACATAGTGAAGCGCAACAACAAAGACCTTCCCGAAGGAAAGACGACATCAATCAAAGTAGGAAAACTTACTGTTAAATCATCGTTGTACGTAGACTGTCAAAGCCTAATCCACTAACGAGATCGAGGCATAAAGGACGAGCAAATGCAGTATGGCCTTTGTTTGCCGGTCTCGCCAATTTAAATTCAAGGGGTTGTTCGACCAAAAACTGATAATTTTTGAGTATGTTCCGCTTCTCTAACTCTGCCGGACAAGTCATATACATAGCTTCGTTTGATGTCCGTAGGATGTTAATTGAGCAGCAATGCGTAATAATTTGGGAAAATAAGATAGTTCGGCTTGTAAACATATACCCTGTTTATGTTAGCCTTCATGCCGATCGAAGAGGAATCATATCTGATATTTGGTTTATCATGTCCGAGATATTACAGGGTTGTTATTCTGGGGTATACATATAACTTGGGTTTTAGTTACTACGGTTGTATAAATCTCGTTTTAATGAACCGATGAAATAGGTGAACATTGAGAAGTAATATAGTAGGGTGAGAGGTTCAGTTGTTGATACCACATATATACCGATGTAATGAACTATTGCTGCTATCTAAGTTTTTTCCATCTCTCTCTACCTATTTGAGAATGTTTCATTTCTATTTAAGTCAAGTTCAATTTCTTCAGGTAATCATCCTGATAACAGCATCATTAGATATTTGTCGTGAGATTTTGCAGTAGTGCCCATAAGTATATATGTTTGGGTTTACTTAAAGATAGCGACTGCACATAATTGCGTATATTTTACGATTTTTTCAAGTTTCATATTCGTTAGAAGTTTTCTATTGTTTAGAAGGTTCTTAGAAACACATAATCGATGTAAGTAAACCTTTCAATGATTAATATATTGAGTTTAAACCATATGTCAATAAACTGTGTCAATAATATTACATCGAACAGTGATTGACATAGGCTTTAACCTCATTATATAAATCATTGAAGGGTTTACTTACATCAATTAAATGTTCCTTGAAACCTTCCATGCAATAGAAAACTTCAAACTAATATGAAACAAAACAAAATCTGAAAATATACGCAATTATGTGTAGTCACTATCCTCAAGTAAAAATATACACTTATTGCCACACTAATGCAAAATTTCGCGCCAAATATCTGCCATTCTCAGAATGATAACCTGAGGATTCAAATAGAATAAAAACATTCTGAAATATGGGGACACAGATGAAAAACCCTAGATAGCACCAATAATGATGAATGTATTAAAAACACAATACTTGTGTGTTGGTGAAGTGATCTGAAGCTAAAAAACAACGAAATCATAAAGAAATGCGAAAGCTACAAATACTTGGGTATCAACTTCAATAGAAATTGAAATGAAAATAAAATTAAATCAAGCATAAATAAGACAAAAAAATAATAAATTTGCTAAATGGTATTCTATATGGAGCACAGAGATTTGAAAACAAAGAAAAATAAGAATATATGATACATTGATCAAAAGTACCCAATTGAGATGGAGGATAGAGGCCACAGAAATGGATGCAATAAAAAGAGCATCAAGAACTGAGAGGGTACCCAATTTGATGATATAGGGTCAAGTACACGGGGCGACTTTACAAGCTAAGAAGCCGGCTTTTGAGCTTCTGAGCTTGTAAGTAGCCCCGTGTACTCGACGCAGTCGCTCCGTTAGCTGCTTGCAAATTCGCTCTGAAAAAAGTTGAACTGCCGGCGACTTTACACGCCACAAGCCGGCTTCTGAGCGAATTAGCTTGTAAATTCGCCCCGTTTACTTGAGCTTATTCTTGTTCTGCGCCTATACGTTCCTATTACGGCTGTTATTACGATAGTGAGCGACTGAGCGAGTGGAGAACTCCCTGTGTACTCGGCTAGAAGCCAATTCGCCAATTCGCCGGCTTTTTACGAGCCGGCTTCTTAGCTTGTAAAGTAGCTATGTGTACTTGATCCTTATGGTAGAATATGGAAATAAATGAGATAGTCACGGAATATATAGAAAGGAAGCAGCTGGTAGGGTATGGACATGTGTAAAGAATGGCAGAAAATAGATTTCCAAAGAAAGTCATGAGATGATACTACCGGAAAATAGGAAAAGAGGAAGACCAAAAATGACATGCATTAGTGGAATAAGAAAGTCAATGAGGGAGAGGGGATTGAACGATGAAGACTGCAGCAATAGAAGACATTGGCAATTGGGCATCGGACAACATCCTAGTATGTTTTAAACCGAATAAACATGCATGATTATATAAATTCAGTTTAATATTTAGAGCGAAAATATTATTGTTTCTTCATAAAATTTCTGTTTTTCTATATTGAGAACCTGAAAGTATGTTGATGTGAAATTCATTCAAATTTATTTCAACGATATCCGTCAGAAAGCTATCAGTAACTTATCAGCAGAGGTAAAACAGACCTCAAACTTTATATTTCCAGAAATGCTACTTCAAGTAATCAGTACAAAGGCGAAAATACTTCTCGTAGTTGGTTTCGTACTCACAAAATTATTTCGAACTGAAATATTTATTTCGATATTAAGAAAACGGAGCTGCATAATTTCAGACCACTCTGAGAAACTTTCCCAAGATAAATTGGAACTTGAAGAATCTGCCATTGTGAGGACGAATCAACGAAAATATTATGCACATCGAGCTTTATATCAAGGAGCGATATTTCGCTTTGAACAACAGTTGAAAGACCGGACATGACAGTTGAGAAATTGTCGACAACTGAGTTTTAGTTCTTATTACTTCTTCAGACATTCGTATTTTGATATTCTGAGTTAATGAATGTTGATACAGTCTTGGATATCTCTTTAGCATTGCTGTGGAACTTGTGGGTGGAATGGTAATGAGAAAGTTTTCCGGGAAATAACTGTTCCTCTGGCATTGATTTTTCAGTAAATGCGCTGACTTCAGGTTCAAAGTTCTTAATGCAAGTACCGGGTTTTTCACTATAATTTGACCCCCCTTTTAACTTTGTTACTGAATGAGATACAAAAAAATGTTTCGTATAAAAGTTTCACGAAATCAACTGAGGTTTTTTGATACGAATCCAGAAACTGAAATATATACAGGGTGACCAACATCTTGTTGGCAACTTAATTTTTTCAAATGGAACACCCTGTATATTTTTCCATATTTGGTTAGCTTTGTTCCCCTGATTTCGAATATGTAACATATGTTGGTTCGTGAATATTTGAGTGGCCAACTTGATCTTTGGATTGGTAATGGCGCACCCATTTTATGGCCACCAAATAGTACCGATTTAACACCGTTAGACACGTTTTTATAGCCGTTTCTGAAGGAAAAAATTTACTTCAGCAAAAATGACAACCAATGAAAGCGGAGAATAATAATGATATAAAATCAACCAATATTAAACCCATAATTCGGAACTAATCCCGTCAACACACAAAGAATAATGATACTTAATATTGTAATGATTAGAAACAAATTTTGAAGCTTTAATTTCTGACTTGAATGAGATCCATAATAATGCCATCAAAAATACTCTAAACAACTTGAGACAACTATATGAACTATGGGTATTGAATGAAGCTGGTCATTTTGAGCAATTTCTTTAGTTGATGTTATTCTTACCATACTACCATAGTTAATCATTTTTCATTGGTTAAGTAATTGTTAAGTATTCATTCTAAAATAATACTTTTGAGTAGATTGTTTGGATATAAAGAATTTCGTAGGTATTTCACATATTTTTTTATTCGGTGTCATCATTTCAAAAACTTTGAAACTCTGAAAATTGAAGAGACACATCCACATACGCATTTATATTCGAGATCAGGAAAAAATAGCTTATCAAAAAAAGGAAGAATATACAGGACAGGGTGTCCCATTTGAAAAAATATAGTTGCATTCAATGTTGTTCAACCTGTATATCTTCCCATCGACGTTATTATAACTCAAGAAATGAGGATTTTCAGTAAACGCACTCTTCCACTTGTAAAATGATTACAGATCTTGGCAGGTGGTTCTTAAAATTTGAAACTCTGTGGTTCTCAGAATAAAAGAGATAGACCAACATATGTTACATATTCGAAATCAGAGAAAAAAGAGCTAGCCAAACATGGAAAAATATACAGGGTGTTCCATTTGAAAAAATAAAGTTGCCATCAATATGTTGGCCACCCTGTATATATTTCAGTTTCTGGACTCATATAAAAAAACCTCAGGTGATTCCGTGAAACTTTTATACGAAAAATTTTTTTGTATCTCCTTTAGTACAAAAGTTAAAAGGGGGGTCAAATTATAGTGAAAAACCCTGGTATATCAGTCTAGTATTTGGACTAGATAAATACAGACAGGGATTGGAATTATCAGCACGAACATCGTCGAGTTAGGCTTCTTGCAAATAAAGGGTTTTCCAATAAGAGGTGTTATTTTGATATTAAAAAAAAAGGCAATTTTGAATATAAATGATCGGATATCGATTGAAATATATTCTGGGAGGATTCTGCATTTCTTAGCAACTTTATAGATTTTCGCAGGAGCACTTCACCTTAATCAAACATTTTTTAATTATTTATGTTTCAAAGACTTGGAGTGAAAACCTCTAAAGTTTCTAAGAAATAAATGATCGGATGTTTATTTCATTATGAAGAAAAAGCTGTGCCGTTAAAAGTGGAAAATAACATCTGGCAAATGACCACCATGACCACGCTTACAGGATCATATCCTGCTAATGAAATTTTTCATAACCCAATTGCAAAGTGGCGGCCTTATGTACTCGATAGCCTCAGGAATTCCATCTTAGAGGTCTTGAATCGACGTTGGGCTACTGGCATAGACCTTCTCTTTCACGTGGCCCCAAAGGAAGAAGTCGCAAGGTGTTGAATCACAAAATCTCGGTGGCCAATTGTAATCACCTCTTCGAGAGATAACACGGTTCGGAAAGTTGTCTCGCAAAAGATTAATGCTTTCGTTGCTTATGTGACATGGGCGCCGTCTTGTTGAAAGTAAACTTTGTTCAGATTCAATAATTCCGAAGATCGACGAGGAATGGACAAACCTGGGTTTCCTCTAACACTTTCGGCTACAGCAACAATACTCTCGGCTGTTCTTGAGCGACGTGTACGGGTTTTATTCCTCACATCACTAACTTGTCTCAACAGTTCGAATTTTTCCACCAATTTCTTTATTGCGGTCCGACAAGATGCTTCACGACTTCCCAAAAATGTTCGAGTTTTACGAACCGTCTCTGCCAAATTTTCACCACTTTTATGGTGAATTTTAACTATTTCAATGCGTTCTTGAAGCGTGTATCGTTCCATTTCTATTAATGGCCTAGTTTTAACTTGTGAAATGACAACATCAAACGGGACATCTACCGAAATAGCGGGCTATTCAAAATAATAGAGGAAAGTCGCTCAATGGATACTTTTTTATTGGTACTTTTTAGCTAGAGTTTTTAATGTTTTGATATTTTTTCTGCCTCAAATATGTCATAACCTCAATGATAACATATCAAACAAAATGAACTATGTATCTCCCACCGAAATGATATAAAAATGAGATTAACTGAAAAATGCCAATTTTCGTCGTTGCAAAAATGGGTTCCTTATATTGGATACCTAGTGTTTTTGCAGAAATTACAAACGTAAGTTTTCTTCTCAAGTGTCGTTGATGGCATTTCTCATGTTTTCCATATTCCAATTTTCAAAAAACAGTCCTTTCTTAGACATTTTGAATAAAAAAACATATAATTTAACACCGAGTTACAAATTTTGGATATCCAATTATGGGCTACCTTCCCTATCTAAAATTAGACAACTTTCATATTTTAGGTTCTGTGGTCAAATTAGAAAAGATCCTTGACATAAATGTTTGAATCAAATGATTCAAGTCATTGTAGAGGAATTTAACTTATGCTATACCAAATTTCAAAATTTTACATCCACTACTTATCTATTTTTCATATAGTTTACAGTTGGAGCAATAAAACACTAGGTATCACATTCAAAGGTTAAATTTTAAATTTCAATATAGCGATGAGTGATTGGACTTCATAGTTTACAGGGGATGAATTTAGATCAAAAACAAATAGTTTTCGGCATTCAATACCAGAAAACTCCTTGTAGAGTTCGGGGTGATGCAGTATCCAAAATTGGGCAACTGTCCAAACTTAGGCGACTTTCATTTACCTCTTATTGGAAAACCCTTTAAGATGAACATTAATAAACTAGTGGATCGAATAACTGAATATTGTTACTCGAACATGTGAAAAAGAGTACTGATTATAGAAAAAAGTAATTGAAAGAGCTTGAGGTGCAGCTACTTCCAAAACAAATCCATTCGATAATGCAAGCTGAGAAGGTCGAATCAATCTTTTGTACAAACAAATCAAACCTTTCAGACACTGCAGTACAAATTCAAATACTAAACTCCAGGAAATTGTTTTCTGATAACTGGAATATTTGATGAGATTTCAATTCTGATTAATTTTCATTGGAATGGAAGGGACTCGGTATAGATACATAAGCGATTATAAGAGCAGCCGAGCAGATAGGAAACTAATGGATGCTTTTCCCTCCCTTATCATTTCCGAATCAATTTCCAGTCCCGTTTATGAACAGTAATTGCTTCGACACTAGTCCTCTGTATATGAATTAGTTACAATATTGAGTTGGTGTACAAGTGCCGAAATTACGATTTAACAGGTTCTCATTGTACAGGGCGGTTTAAATCTAAGTGGCAGAAACATGAATTTCATTTGTTGATGTGAAATTATTGATGATAAAACATTTATTGAAATACACTCACCGGAAAAATAATCGATCCAATCAAAAAATCGATAATTTGGAGGATTCAAAATATACTACTTCAAGTAAGATTTGAATAATTTTTTTTCAATTGTGGGTATCTTCATCCTTAATGAATCATCAGTTCTGAATTTCAAAATTACTCGGCGTACGTCATTTCATACAGGGTGAAATAAAATCTGTTTTTTACCCTAGCTTCAGAACCACCCCAGTTGTTCACCAAGTGATTTCTTATTCTATCATTGAGATACATTTCTCGACAATTCAATCTTTGACTCTTATAATAATAGCCCAATTTTTGTGAAAGATACGGAGTTTTCAGTAAAACATTAAATTTCGCCAAGGCTACAAAAGTACTTCAAAATCAAACCTAAAATTCTGACCTGATGAAAATAAACTGAGAACTAAGTCCGAAACATAACGTGTTTTCCGCCCAGACTGGAAAACAGGTGCATTTTTTCTCGGCATGTGCTCATTAAGGTTTCGAATCAGTTAAAGCATTACTGAGCTGCAGCAAATTTTTAGGAGTATTGGGTTTAAATCTGGGCTTAGAGCAGGCCAGTTGAATTCTTGGATATCAACCTCTGCTAAATACTCCCTTTCCTGTCAATCCTAGCCACATGCGGTTGATGCGGTCGGGCATTAGCACGAAATCGTCTCTAATGAACGGTGCATACGGAACAACATGTCTCACTAAAACTTCTCTTGTTTTATGTTTTCAGTCAGCTTTCAGTTCATTTTCATTATATTCGGATTTAAGGTTAAATCTGTAAAAGTACTTTCATAGCCATAGCGAAATTGTGTGGAGTGTAATGTTGCTCTGAAAACCCCACATGTTTAACAAAAATTGGGCTATTGTTATGAATGGAAAATTAAATTGTCAAGGGACGATGTGTTTTGATGATGAAATGAGAAATCACACGGTGGAACAACTGGAACACACCAGGGGTAGTTCTAAAGTTAGGGTAAAAAGAAAGTGTGGTTTTACGCTACATGAAATGACGTGCGCCGAGTTTTCTTGAAATTCAGAACTGAAGATTGATTGAGGATGAACATACCTTCAATTAAAAAAGGAGTACTCTTCTTAGTGGGGGGAAAAACTTCAGAGTAGGGGTTTATCTTGTTATAATCGACTATCTAACAAAAGAATTGGATTAACGTAAAAATTGCTACAAGGATTTTGCTGCAAAGTTCTCCTTTTTGTAAAAATTGCAATCGATTACTTCTGAAGAATTATAAGTAGTGGTTACTAATCTCATCTCTAGTTTTCCTGACAATTTAGATGAAAAACTTCACGATGAATGTTTGCACTTCAAATCCTACCTAGCTCAGTTAGAACAACCTCCAAAAACTCTACACGAAATGAGTACCCTCATTAAGTGATACATGCATATTGCAAGTGTTTCCCTAAATCGATATTACAATTATAATGTTAGAATAACGAACTCTTCAGCAGAGAGTTAGTTTTCAGCATTGAAACGAATTTTATCGTATTTGCGATCTAGCATGTCTCAAAAACGTTTGAATTCTCTGGCCGTTTTGTACATTGAAGCTGAGTTGTCAAAAAATTGAACTTCGAAGTAGTGTTTCAACAATTTGCGGAAAAAAAGGCAAGAAGAAAACCATCATTAGTTTGATGAAAACTGTAATTTTTTACTATGAAATATACACTCTGAAACATTGGATTGTTTATTTCAAAATAGAAAATTATTTTTATCAACGTCAGCGAAAACCGCGTATTTAAAAATTTCAAATTTTCTTAATTCTCTTTATTCAGAGGGGCTGCAAATTGGTTTTGGGCTAGGGGAGGAAAATAGGTTAATCTAGACGTGTCGGGACACCTGGTATCTCTGTAGAGTAGTGAGCCAGAACGAAATAAAACAAGATGAAAAATTTCACATTCGATCAGTACAAGATTTTTTCAGCGATATTTCTCCATTATAAGTTCATCGAGTTCTCGGATGGCACACACCAGCGAAGGGGCAAGCCGTTGGCGTATTTCCTGCCTTATGGATTATTTCTTCGATACGTATACGGTGTCCATAATTCATTGAAATGACAGCGTGTTGTTCATTTCCCGAGATATCTACGGACGAGGAAATAATGTGTTGGAAACAAATCACTCGAAACCTATGGATTTCCTATGTTTGTCGTTAGGATGTGTCAGAGGTGATTTGTATCAGTTTGTTTTTAAGATTTAATGATATATGTTTCAGTAGCTACACGGTGGATTCTGGAGTTTTTGTGTTTTCAATTTCGGTTTGCCGTTTTGAATGGAACTGAAGTTTTTTGAAACGTGTAACTTTGAGTACACTTCACATTCAATGTTGAATAAAATTTGTCCTGAATTTCAGAGAAATGTTCTTATAATAACAGAGAACATTGAAATATTCATGGGTTTTTCTTTAAGTAGGAAATAATGATGACTGTGTCGTTGATCCTGATGCTCACTTGATGGTAAGTAGGAGAATTATAACCGTTTCATGGCATTTTAGGAAAATTACTCGGGTTAACTCGATCGCTAACCTTCGCGTTCGTTTACCTAACCCGAACATCCAACCCATGTTCGGAAAGTACGGTGCTATTAACTCGATCACTGACTCAGGTTGATCTATCGTAACCCTACACGAGAGCAGGGTCATAGAGTCACAGCATGCGCACTGCAGTTTAATTTTGTATTTGAAAAAGGCGGTAATGAGACTTTAATGCCCGATTGCACCGTTCGTCTAAGCAACGTTTAAGCCCTTAAGTGACGTTTATTCCATTGATGAAACGTCATTTCAGGGCTTAAACGTTGCTTAGACGAACGGTGCAATCGGGCATTAATCTTCTATCATTAATTTCATATATTTTATTCCTTACAATTATAGAAATAGAAGAGAATTTGGCCTTTACAGATGGCCTTCCAGCTGCAGAGATCGGATGAAATCCAAGTTTTTCGCCGAGAGCATTCTATCCTTAGGCTCGTAATGCCATAGCATTCCGTTACTAGGTGCATAGGGGTATCTTGATCCTTCCCACAGAACCTACACTCATCACTGTCCGATAATCCCATACTCAACAGGTGCTTTCTGGGGCGATAGTGTCCTGTAAAATAGCCACGGAGGAGGTGTAATTGTTTGTCACTAAGATCCAGATATCTTTTAGATCTTGCTGTTTCAAAATTCCAAAGGATCCATCCCTGGGAGATTCCGCCAGAGTTCTTCCCTCTTGGCTTTCTCCTTCTCCAGAAACTCCTTATAGGTTTATTTACCTATACCACTGAAGAGTTCTGGGACAATGAGTGACATTCGTGCGCCCTCTTAGGCTAGTGTATTGGCCTATTCGTTTTTTTCGATTCCCGAATGGCCGGGAACCCAGATTAAAAAGATCTTTTATTCTTGCCTACCTCATTGAGTTTGTTCTGGCTCTCCCAGATCAGTTTTGGGTCGATGAAGTAGGAGCTCGGTGCTTTAATAACAGCTTGACTATCTGAGTGTATGGCTATATCGCACTTTTGTTTCTTTCTAGATTTATATCTAAACATCTTTTAAAAGCTAAGATTTCTTCTTGAAAGACGCTCATATGGAGCCTAGCGACAGTGCACACTTGGTACTTCGCCTGTATATCCCAGCGCCATTTCCTGTAGAGGTTCTGGGACCATCTGTATACCATTTTACGGTATTTTCTGTGAGGTTATAGCTGAAGGTATAAGGCAGTGTACAGCTAGCAGTGAAAGAACAATAACACTGAATACGATCGAGGCCCACCCTGTATCCTACGCAGTCTACCCCGTGATCAAAAAGATAAAAACCACGAACCGAAACCAACCCGATGAACCAACAAGACCTCGAAGGCTGCGGTAAACGTGATTATGCAAACAGAATGAAACATGGCGGAATTTCATTGTGAATCAAGTGTGAAAATTGAGGAAGATCCAACGTTTCGTAATCACTTCCGATGCGGCACAAAAGTCGATTGGGTTAAGTTTGGGCCGGGTTAAGTAGCGCTCAATCATATCTGGAAAAATCCCGAATTTTAAGATCATTCGAGCGAAAAATAGCGGGGTAAGTTCGGCGGAGATACGTGATAGAACGCTTCGTTAAACATCGCCGTCAAATACAAACATTCTCGGGTTAACCTACACGTTCCGAATTTCCGATAAGCCGGGGAAATTTGTCCCCATTCATTAAAACGGACGAATTATTCGAACGGTCGATGTCGTTCTGATTGGCTGGGCGAAGTTTCAGATTGTGGTGATAATTTTGGAATTCTCTGTGAAGAATATGACGAGAAGTTAGTCTAGTTTAATTTGAAACTGGAAAGTTATTTGGGTTGGAGATAAGGCGCACTCTTTGATTGAATAATTTTTTATGCACTAATAATGATTATTATAGGCGTTTTCGGAAACTTACTCAGGGTTACTAACCTCGAGGGTATGGTCCGAAGGTGGCACAATAGACCTTGAGGTCGCAGTGAATTGTAACCTCTTTTAAACTTTACTAAACAACCTTCAGCTATTTGGTGTAATCACCTTATACAGGTTTGGAAATTCACATCGGAAACATAGGAAATTCAATTCATCAGATAAAGAATTTTGCCGTGCAGTTAACCAGTGTTATAATGAAAAGGTTCACGTGATTCGTAACTCTCTGAATAAACGGGCGACTGGAATATTGTTGTTTGGTCTCTCTTTTATGATTGCGAATGGCTCAATCGACCAGGTGCCGTATTTTCGACATTTGATATTCGAAAACGTATACGGACTTCATTGCGCGAGTCCCTATTTTACCTGCAAAAATGCACACCGCGCAATGAAGTTCGTATACGTTTTCGAATATCACTTGTCGAGAATACGGCACCAGGCTCCGTATTCTCGACAAATGATCTTTCAATGCGTATACGAACTTCATTGCACGAGTCCCCTTTTTACCTGCAAAAATGCACACCGCACAATGAAGTTCGTATACGCATTGAAAGATCACTTGTCGAGAATACGGGGCCAGGTGTGGTAGAGAACCTGATGCAGTACTCGCATCGATTATTACGCGCAGCCTGACGCATTTACTGAATGCGTCCTACTGCCCGTGTTAGTCGATTTGAGAGAGACAACCATATTATTTGTTCATTGGACCATCCACCGCGCAAACTAAAGCTGAACATAGCAAATAAATAAATATGTCCAGTATAGCACTGTCCAACTGCACGGCAAAATACTCTTTCTCTAATGCATTGAATATTTTATGTTTCCAATGTGAATTTCCAAATCTGTATAGCCTACAGCTCGTTCAGTTCCAGTTTTGATTAATTTCAGAATCTAGAGTAGTTCAGAGTTGAGGTATCTTCTTCCTTGATGAGTTCCTCGTCCAGGCACTGACTTCATTAGACAACGATGGCCAGACGTTACGAGATGTTCCGGAGATTCCTCTCTTTCTCCACAAAATCTGTATTCAACGTTTGCGGCTATACCCAGTCTCATCAGTTAGGTACAGCTGATGATTATATTATTATTATTATTAGCAGATTACTCGAATCTCGGAAACTGATGACATGTAGGATGTCTTCAATGGCGTTGATAAAACTTACAACTGCCTTAGGAGCTCTGACAGTTACCTCTTGGATGTTCATGACTGGTTTCCTTATATTAATTGTCCTCAGCCAGGTCAGCTCTGGACACTAGCTTACCATTTGTTCAACTGATTTCTACTTCTGATACACAGAGCCTCCAAATCTCATCTGCTGACATTGCCTCGTCAGTGGTGTTACCATAATCCGAAGCTCAGCTCGTGATAGCTTCAGAAGCTTTCCTGAATAAAACCAGGAGTGTTCCTCCAGAAGGTCCAAAGCACACAAAAGCTTCTAACTACACGTCAGAGGTTTCTTCAACTGTTACACTAGGTTCGCAAACGATGTGTAATGTTATGAACTTCTACATTTTTTTTTGGACACTTCCATTTTGTCATGATAGACGAAACGAAAATGAAATTTAAGAGGATGATGAAAGCAGGGGAGATTGCTCATTGACACACTCTACACATATATCAGGAACTAAAAGTGATGACAATAATTAATGCTGAACAAGAGAAACGCGCAATATCACTTGCTGACACAGTTGCCTTTGGTTGCATCTTGTGAGCCGAGGTCCTGTAGATTCTACGATGATATGTACCAAACTTCTACTGGTAGCTGGTTTCTCAGAAACCAGCAACTGAATGGATTGATCATATTCGCAGAAAAGTATGCAAACCAACCAATGTTTCTGGAGATATTCAAATCCAAATTACCATTTTCATCATTTCATTTCGTATCAGCTTCGCAAACGAGGTTGCAATATACTGAAAGCTTCACAATATCCTCCTGGTCATTAACAACCATATTCACTCGCTCAGCCGATATTCTTTACACTCCTTTTGTCCTCCAGCACAAAAAGCTGTGGCTCATGGCTTGATCCGCCACTGAATACCCCTAGCGAATGATACAGCAAAAAATCTGCTTTCACCTAATTATCCTTCCTTAAAATTCAATAAACAGCAGCCCTGCGTTGAATATCTTCTGTTACAAACTGTCATTCGTGAAAGTTTTAACGAAGTGACCTGTCACTTCATCAATCAAAGAGGCACATAATGAAGTGCCCCTAATATAGAAGGTCGGCCTTCTGATTACCCGTAATCAGTATTAACACCCTCACCGTCCAGTGCGCATAAATCTGTTCGAAAGTCCCTATATTGGCAGGTGTCAGCCTATCCCAATGGGCTAGTGTTAATTAGCGGCTCGTAGTTCGAAGCATGGCCGCAAAGCGGCGCTGCCCTCTATGCTTTGTTCGATGTGCTTTTGCCGATAGGTTTGAAAAATTTATGGTTTCGTTTCGTTGAATTCACTTCGTTCTATGTTCTGCTGGTGCCTTTTTATGCATTCTGTTTAGTCGCCCAGTGGCTGCTCCTTGATGAATTACAATTAGGTAGGGATTCGTTATTTATACACTACTTAATTTATTGGATCTTCTTGATGTACTGGTGCGATAGAAGCGTGTTTTTGGGCAACCATTCATTCGGCTTTACATGCGAATGTTTCGGACTACAACACGGTATGGACTGTGGTGCATAACGTAATTGGATGGAAGATACAGTGATTGAAAAATGCTATTTTGTTCTGGAGTGAGCTATTCGGAGTTACAATTTCAATTGAATACGAGATCAGGTTGTAAGTAATGGACAATGTTAAACTCATACTTTGGAGCTAATCTGGACAATGTTCAAAAACCATCCTAGGTATCAATATCATACAGAGCATACATAGATTGCTCTGAATTATTAAGACATTCTATAGTCCGTTCACGAAAGGTTGAGCCGTCGGTTGGCCATGATAATTTGACATATTCCACTGTGTATATTAAAATTTTAGGTTATGATGTTTATTTTCTTGTCAGATTGATACGCAATGTTTTCAATATTGCATAGAGTCGTCTGATAACTCGCAAGCTCGTCGGACGAGGTTGGGTACATTCGGCAACATTGACTTTATTTTACGTTATGACATCAAATACTTACTGCCAACTTCAGATAAATAAAGAAACGCCTTCTATGTGCTCAACCTTTCGTGAACGGAGTATAGAAACATATATACTGAGATCTGGCGCATTTCTCTGGGTATTATTTGTATGAATACCGAAACAAACTCCATGAACTTAGAACAGAAATGATGTTTCTCCGCGTTCTTTCGAAAATGATGATATGATACCATAGAATATACAGAGATGTTACTCAGGCTCAGGCTAGAACTGAGTAAGCGTAGGTGTTAACAGCTTTTGTGAGATTTCTACTGTTCAGTTTCGTTTTCAGAACGCTCCTCATTCTTCTGGTGAACTCCGCTGTTAGTTCGTCCTTCATCACTATTATTATTATGCTGTCGACTTGAGCCTACTAGCGTAGAAAGGGTGTGATTTTTCACACCCCCTAGCGATCGGCTATCATACTCCCTACTAAGGGAAACATTCACTCATCCCGGATAGCAAGTATCAGGGGGATTGAGCTCTGAGGTCTTCGGTGTTGTTCTTCTCCTGGGTCCTGGGTTGTTCGTCCTTCGTTGCTTGGTCCTGGATTTCTCGGTTGATGTCGTGGTAGTCGATCTTGCAATGTTTCCCTCCATGGTTGTTCCTGGTGTCCATCGTGACCTACAAACTTCCTTACCGTTCTAGGAGTATCAAGAAGTACCTACTGCTTTTTCCATTACTTTCTAGGTTTTCCTCCGAATCTAGCTCCTTGAGGTTGGAATGAGGCTCTTAGGTATAATTTCTGTGGTTGATATTGTTATTATTATCATTATATAATGAAATATGGGACTCAGAGGCTACAGTTGGCAGCAAGGCGTCCATGAATGGCTCAGGGGTGCATGGGAGTGAAAATCAGAATACTAGATTTGAAAACACGGTTATACCCGTGGTCATAGCGTCCTAGTGGGTGGGTTTTATGCACAGAGTGTCCAGCAACTAGTAAGTCATAGTTCCCTGGTGGATAAAACCTATTTAGTGGGCTTCGGAACCGAAAACATTTCAAGCTAATGTCAATTTTTCAGAGATAAAGGGTGATTTAGCTATTTCTGCCAAAACTATACTCGCCCTAAACTTCTGATTAGGTTAATGTTTTTCGATGAAATCTAGATGAGATGTTCAACACCAGGAACTCAAACAGTTATGAGAAAATGAAAGAATATTCCAAGGAGGTATTGGAAAAAATATGATGTTTGTGTCAGGTTCTAAATGTTCTAAATGTGCTAAAAACACAACATTGGGTTGAAAACTCCACAGATAACTGTCGCAATCTAACTAGTTTCACCTAACCTGAAAAAGAGATGTACCGGGTTTTTCACTATAATTTGACCCCCCTTTTAATTTTGTTACTGAAGGAGATACAAAAAAATGTTTCGTATAAAAGTTTCACGAAATCAACTGAGGTTTTTTATATGAGTCCAAAAACTGAAATATATACAGTGTGGCCAACATATTGATGGCAACTTCATTTTTTCAAATGGAACACCCTGTATATTTTTTTCATATTTGGCTAGCTCTTTTTCCCCTGATTTCGAATATGTAACATATGTTGGTCTATCTTCCTTATTCTGAGCACCACAGAGTTTCAAATTTCAATAACCATCTGGCACAGCGTTTTGGGAGTTCGTGAATATTTAAGTGACCAATTTGATCTTTGGATTGGTAATGGCGCACCCATTTTATGGCCACCAAATAGTCCTGATTTAACACCGTTGGACACGTTTTTAGAGCCGTTCCTGAAGGAAAAAATTTACTTCAGCAATAATGACAATCAATGAAAGCGGAGAATAATATTAATGATATAAAATCAACCAATATCAAACCCATAATTCGGAACTAATCCCGTCAACGCACAAAGAATAATGATAATATTGTGCTGATTAGAAACAAATTTTGAAGCTTTAATTTCTGACTTGAATCAGAGCCATAATAATGATATCAAAAATAGTCTAAACAACTTGAGACAATTTTCATTGATTGAGTAATTTTTATGTATTAATTCTCAAATAATACTTTTAAGTAGATTGTTTGGATATAAAGAATTTCGTAGGTATTACGCATATTTTTTTATTCGGTGTCATCATTTCAAAACTTAGAAACTCTGAAAATTGAAGAGACTCATCCACATACGCATTTATATTCGAGATCAGGAGGAAATAGTCAATCAAAAAAGTAAGAATATACAGGACAGGGTGTCCCATTTGAAAAATATAGTTGCATTCAATGTTGATCTTCCCATTGACATTATTATAACTCCGAAAATGAGCATTTTCAGTAAACGCACTCTGCCAATTATAAAATGATTACAGATCTTGGCAGGTGGTTCTTAAAATTTGAAACTCTGTGGTGCTCAGAATAAAAGAGATAGACCAACATATGTTGCATATTCGAAATCAGGGGAAAAAGAGCTAGCCAAACATGGAAAAATATACAGGGTGTTCCATTTGAAAAAATGAAGTTGCCATCAATATGTTGACCACCCTGTATATATTTCAGTTTTTGGACTCATATAAAAAACTTCAGTTGATTTCGTGAAACTTTTATACGAAACATTTTTTTCTCCTTCAGTAACAAAGTTAAAGGGGGGGTCAAATTATAGTGAAAAACCCGGTACCTACACCATAGCAATTGGCAAGACGCAATATAAAATGACTCTACTATGGTTGCAAAGGTCTTGTGGTGTTGAAAGAAATGAAAAAGAACATGAATTTGAGAAAGTGCCTCAAGGTTCACACCTGCTGGACCTGAGGACTTCTGGTGTGGCCTCAAAGAAACCAATAAAAGTCTTCGGTATAGCAATCGGAGTTGCATAACAGAATAACCTTCTGAAGAAACACTCTGGACTTACTCTATTCAAAAAAATCGTGGTGATTTCACCTACTAATACAAGAAGGTTTTTGAAGGTGTCATGAGCTGAGCTTCAGATGATGGATAAAAATAGGAAAACCAGTCCTGGATACCCAAAACGGAACGGTCAAGGCTCCTAAAGAGTTTGTCAGTTTTACCAAGGACACTGACGACTTCCG
Source organism: Propylea japonica (assembly GCA_013421045.1). Classification (NCBI taxonomy): domain Eukaryota; kingdom Metazoa; phylum Arthropoda; class Insecta; order Coleoptera; family Coccinellidae; genus Propylea; species Propylea japonica. The sequence goes on from CM024240.1 coordinate 26,976,965, forward strand.
TGAGTTTTCATGAATGAGTAGGTCCGAGAATAAAATATCTACATGGTGATAGTTTCCGAAAGGCTAACCTTACCTTATAACAATAGAAACGAATGGAATGATGAACCTAAACATTTAAGTGATTTTTGCCTGAAAACTCAAAATCCAGAGTTATTTGCACGAAACAATAACCCCCTGTTACCAGGTGAAAACAGTTGAAAAAACACAATTTGTTTTAAGTTTTGTTTCCGACTGAACGGTATGAATAGTCTCGTCATATCAATATCGTCCAATACAAATATTGAAAATATCAATAACTTGAATAAAGGTTTCAATTTTATCGCATCAATTAATTTGTTTGCGAATAGAACAATTCAGTTGTTTATTTTAACTGATTGATGTTATCGATTGGCTAGGAAAATATTTGTTTGAATATGCTGGCGTTAACTCGTTTTAATGAACATTGTGGGATTATTATTTTGAAACAATACCTGGAAAAATTATTTTTCCATAAACGGTAAACAGTGTGCTACTTGATGATATGCCTTCATTCAAGGAACGATTTTTGGACTCTTTTCAGGAGCAAAAAATGTGTATAAAAGTATGTTTTAAATGTGCACACTTTCGAACTTTTGAGTCCTTGAGAAAATTTTTTTTCCATATCATAAATGCGCTGCAGATATTTTCATAAAATTTGGTACACGTTTTTTCTGCATCAAAATCTTATAACAAGAAGTGTCTGCGGCCGAATTTGAGAAACCTTAAACCAATTCGTTTGAGATCACTAGTGGCTCAGAATTCGATATTTGAGCAAAACGAAAGCACGCTATTTTGTTTGGATCGAGCGCTCTCACTGAGTTATTAACCCTGGATAAAGACTTCATCCATATGGGTGTTTGATTGTTCAGAATAACTCTGTAGATTCTGAAGATTTACCTTAGAAACTACCTAGCACATAATATGTCCATGCAAGTTGTTGTTTCTGTAATTTACCCAGATGTTATTCTGTCTAGCCAAATAGCATCTGTTACTTATATAGTATATAACATAACTAGCAAGGTAAGAGGGTTTTTACTGGCGAATGGAGGATATAATTGACGAGCCGCAGGCGAGTCAGTTACCTCCTTGAGCCAGTAAAACCCGTTACCTTGCGTGTATTGTTTTATATTTTATTTGTTTCTGATTTGTAATAAGGTTAGATAAATTCCAAAAAAATCTCAATAATTCGTCGCAAACGTCGTAAGCTATTTATGATTTTTTATGACATCGGAAAATTATGACAACTGTCAGTGGCTTTACGAAAAGAAAGTCCTTCGAAATAATTTGCTCATTTCTGACGAAAAAGGGAAGATCCAAATGAAACAAGGTATGAATATCGTTTTTAATACTTTTATAACGTTTATTACTGGAAATATTCGTTCCAGGAACGATGGAATTGAAAGGATGAATGAAATTAGAAGCAAGTAAGTACGTGAGTTTATAGGTCAAAAAACCTCTAGGATATTTGCAATTTTGAAATGGAAAACAAATAGATACGAATAAACAAGGTACGAATATCGTTTTTGAATAGTTTGAGAACGTTTATTGAGAAATACATTTGTATACATGTAAATAATGCTACTAACTTGTAAAAATTTTACAAGTCAACTGTCAGTTTTATAAGTCAGTGACTTGGTAAAATAAATTTTCTTAATTAATATTGTGTTTTTGGAAACTGACGTTTACAAATGAGAAACAAATAATAGTATATAACATTACTAGCAAGGTAAGAGGGTTTTTACTGGCGAATGGAGGATATAATTGACGAGCCGCAGGCGAGTCAGTTACCTCCTTGAGCCAGTAAAACCCGTTACCTTGCGTGTATTGTTTTATATTTTATTTGTTTCTCGTTTGTAAAAAGGTGAGATAAATTCCAAAAAAATCTCAATAATTTGTCGCAAATGTCGTAAGCTATTTATGATTATTTATGACATCGGAAAATTATGACAACTGTCAGTGGCTTTACGAGAGGGAAGTCCTTCGAGAATATTTGCTAATTTCTGACGAAAAAGGCCAGATCCAAATGAAACAAGGTATGCATATCGTTTTTTAATACTTTTATAACATTTATTACTAAAAATATTTGTTCCAGGAACGATGAAATTATAAGGATAAATGAAATTAGAAGCAAGTACGTGAAAAGGAAAGCGAATAGATACGAATATAACAAGGTACGAATATCGTTTTTGAATAGTTTGAGAACGTTTATTGAGAAATACATTTGTTCCAGGAACTCTGAGATTAGAAGAATAAATTAAATTAGAAGCAAGTACTTGACAACTTTCAATGTAAATAATTCTACTACTAACTTGTAAAAGTTTTACAAGTTAACTGTCAATTTTACAAGTTAGTGACTTGAAAAAATAAACTTCCTTGATCAATATTGTGTTTTTGGAAACTGACGTTTACAAATGAGAAACAAATAAAAGGGTTTTCCAATAAGAGGTGTTATTTTGATATTCAAAGAAAAATGTCATTCCTCAATATGAATGATCGGGAGTTCATTTCATTATAAAGAAGAAGCTATGGCGTTAATAATGTGAGCTCACAGGACGATATCCTTCCAATGAAATTTTCCATAACCAAATCGCAAAGTTGCTGCCCTATGGCCTTGATAGCCTCACGAATTTCATCTTTGAGGTCTTGAATCGACGCTGGGCTATTGCCGTAGACCTTCTCATTCACGTGGCCCCAAAGGAAGAAGTCGCAAGGTGTTAAATCACAAGATCTCGGTGGCCAATTCTGATCACCTCTTCGAGAGACAACACGGTCCGTAAACTTTTCCCATAAAGGATCAAAGGTTTCGTTGCTTGTGTGGCACGTAACGTAGCACTGAACTTTATGAGCCTTAAGGACCAAATCGTTATGCAAAATACGGTGTAATGACGTTTGTGGAATGCCTAATTCCAAATAATGATGAGGAATGGGCAAACTTGGGTATTCTTCAACACTTTCAGTTACAGTAGTAATATTCTCTGCTGTTCTTGAACGACGTGCACGAGTTTTATTCTTTACATCACTAACTTGTCTCAACAGCTCGAATTTTTCCACCAATTTATTTATTGCGGTCCGACAAGGTGTTTCACGACGACCCAAAAATGTTCGAGTCTCTGCCAAATTTTCAACATTTTTATAGTGAATTTTAATGATTTCAATGCGTTTTTGAAGAAAGTATATCGCTCCATTTTTATTAATGGCCTAGTTTCTACTTGTCAAATTTCAGAAAATGACAGCTTCAAAAGTGACATCTACAAAAATTGCGGGATATTCAAAATGACACCTCTTATTGGAAACCCTTCACATGTTTAATTATTGTGTGTACTACTTGTTATCTCAATATCAGTTCTATCTATCTGAGACACGTTTTTCAGATGACGTAGGGTTATACAGACCTTGCTCTCTCACTTATGAAAATTATACAGGCTGTTCGCACTAGTACAGTGCTAATCATAGACTTACATTGTAACCTCACCTTGGCAAAAGTTAGCACTTTGGCCTGTCGGCTGCTCAGTAATATATCGTGAGGGGTGAGCTTATAAAAGAACTGACGAAAATGATTATTTTGTTGGGCGCCAGGCTTAAACTAAGCCAAGATATAAAACACAGTTAATGAGAAAAAAGCTTGCCTGAGGAAAGAAATAACAAGAAACAATAAAATTAATCGATATATTAGCCAAAATTCACAAAACTTTGTGTAGAGAGGAAAAATTGCTGAAGGCTGAACTTTATAATTCCAAAAAAAAACAGAACGTTAACAAATTTTTCAATATTTACGATTGATCTCTTTATTCATCCTCTTCCTGAAGTCAATCTTCCGATATTCAAGTTCTGGAGTAGGTGCCTGGGAACGATAAGATGGTGGATGACACTGGCACGAAGATGGTTGCCAAATTTTCTGTCAACTGACAACTTCCTCTTCCGATATTCAAGTTCTGGAGTATGTGCCTGGGAACTATAAGATGGTGGATGAACTGGCACGAAGATGGTTGCCAAATTTTCTGTCAACTGACAACTTCCCATATGTTGGTTGGAACCGTCGTACGGCCTAAGATGAGCGATTTCCTTGAAATCTTGGTCACAAATAGGTATCAATGACACAGGCAATTCTTCACTCCTAATTGATAGAGAAAATCGAGATCAGTATCGTAGATACAATTTCAATAAAAAAATTCCAGCACGTTCTGTCCAAAAAAAAAACTATTCATGCAAAAAAATTACAAAAAAAACTTGCAGAAATGCAAAAAAAATTTTGATGAACAATATTTCAGAAAAAGATCGCAAACAAAAATGCCTTTCCGAAATTCAGAGAGAAAAAAAAATTATCAATTTAAGAAATTATTACAAAAAAAATTTCAGATATCTGGAAATCATGAATTCAGAAATATGTACTTATATAAATTGACTCACAAAGTGGAAACTTAAAATATAAATCAAATAATAAGTTTTCTCAATCGACCAGACACAGTTATATTCAACCTTCCTGGTAATTAAAAAAAGGAATATAAGTTTTTCTTGCACGGAGCAAAAAAAAAACTCCTGACAAGAACAAAGAAATTGAAATTGAGAATCTCGAAAATGAATTCAAGAAAAGTATTATTCCGAATTCAACTATACAATTGAAAAAGAAAAATTTCAATACTCATCCAAAGGAAGCACAAGAAAATTAAGAGAATTTGCCAGGAAAATCGACACTATATCTGCTCACTAGAAAAACCAGTTCAAAACTTCCGATATTCATTCCTCTCAACTAACATATTTTTCAAAAAAACTTCGCGTTCACCCGATTTCAATCGAACAATATTCTCAGGTGGACTCTGATGCGGCCGCGCACGCAGTTTTCGGATGCCGAGCAGTGGCGTTTCATTCAATAGGGCTACTATAACGTTACACACCACCCCAACTGGGTGGAAAAAATTTGTAAACTCAAAGAGCTTACAAATTTTTTTTTTATTTGAAAAGGAAAACTTTGAGATATCAGTCTCAATACCTGAAACTTAGTTGAATAAGGTAGGTATCTACCATTGTATTCAATCGACCCTCAGATAGAGGAAATAAAAAACTGTAGGTACAATTCATTGACAATGAATACAGGAAAAGGAATAGCACAAAATGAGATGAAATAATGCATGAATGATTTTCAAAAGACGTTTAACTAACCGGAAGCTAAAATCATCATACACATTCATATGCTAAATTTTCATATTGAAAGCAAAAGTTCCATTAAGGCATTGTCTATTGACAAACGCTTTTAAAAAATTGAGCATAATTGATTCTATGCTAGAAAATTATTTCGGACACCATCTACGTCAACTTCGACGGAAGACATCATATTTATTATGAAAAAGATTAAATTCTTAGTGAGGAAAAAAGTTAAGAAATATCTGAACCTGCACTGATATACTCTTCATCACTAGATGAAGAATTTTCATCATCGACGAATGCAGATTTAAGATCTTTCACATGCCAACGACCTAAATCTCGACCTTCCATGTCTTCAAGCTCATAAACCAATTTTGAAATAACTTTCCTAACTCTACAAAGAATATATTTAGGAGCTAATTTTGCAGAATAGTTACCCACTGCAGAGGACAAAGTGATATTCCTCTTCCAAACCTTATCACCAACATGAAACCCAACGTCACGCTTTCTCAAATTGTACTGGCAAGCATTCCGTTCATAAGCTTGACGTAGACGTTTCCTAACATCGACATATAAATTTGGAAGTTCTTGAATATCATCAAGCCGTTCACATTTATCTGAAATAGAGGGAAAATTAATATCATTTTCAGAAATTTTACCGTAGAAATCACCGGTTACCGGGACATTTCTTCCGAAATTCAGAAAAGCAGGGGAGTACCCCGTCACATCGTGTTTAGAAATTCTTATTGCTTGGGCCACCTTAAAAATGGAGGAGTCCCAAGTTTTGTGATTGTCAAGTATATAACAACGTATAGCGGTAACAATTACTTTATTTACTCTCTCAGAGAAATTTACTTGGGGATGATATTTGGCATTATACCAAATTTTTTGAACCTTATAGGTTTCCATCAATTTTTTAAATTCTCTGCTGACAAATTGACTTCCATTGTCAACCATGAAAATTTGAGGTACACCATAGATAAGAAATACGTTATTTTCAATAAACTTCAATATTCTTTTCGATGAAGCATTAGGCATAGGTTGAACCAACACAAACTTGGTGAACCAATCTACAACTACCAAGACGTAACGATTTCCTTCTTTGGACCTTGGATAAGGACCGAGTAGATCAGCTGAAACACACTGAAATGGGAAGTTAATATTCTTATAGGTACCCATATGACCAGCTCGAGGAAGATTGGAGCTTTTACTAGCGGCACAGACAGAACATTTTCTTACATATTTATATACATCTTTCCTGATCTTTGGCCAATAATATAATTCCGATATACGGGAGAGGGTTTTGGAAACTCCAAAATGAGCAGCAGTCTCATTATCATGATAGAATTTTAAAACTTCTAAACGATTTGCTGAAGGCACTACAATTTTCCAATCTGTCAAGTTAGACACAATTCGACTCCTAGATAAAATGTGCTTGTACAATACGTCATTTTCTACTCGAAAAGACGGATATGCTTCAGGATTATCCACAACTTTTTTTAACATAGACTTATACCATGAATCTGGTTTAAAAGTGCAAACATCTATGACGGAAATCTCAGCTACTGACCGCGACAAAGCATCAGCCACCACATTAAGAGAACCTTTGCGATGTTTGATAACGAAATCATATTGGGCAAGCTTTACAGCCCATCTTGTTAAGCGACCTGAAGGGTTAGATAAATTGTGAAGATAAATTAAAGAGGCATGATCGGTTTCGACTGTGAATTTGGTACCCTCGACATAACTTCGAAATTTTTCGATACCAAAAATGACCGCCAAAAGTTCCTTCTCGGTTACTGTATATTTTCGTTGACATGTCGTCAAAGTTTTGCTAGCATAAGCAACTGGATGTTCTATACCATCACATTCTTGGTATAAGATGGCACCTATACCGGTATCCGAGGCGTCACATTGAATGGTAAAAGGTTTGGTAAAGTCAGGGCTTGCCAATACAGGGGCAGAAACAAGACGGGATTTTATCTCCGAAAATGCCGCTTCAGCTTCAGGGGTCCAAGTAATGGATTGACCTTTTTTACGACCGTGGAGGAGATCGGATATAGGGGAGCAAATGGATGAAAAATCTTTAATGAACCGTCTATACCAGCTCACAAGACCAATAAGACGCTTTATCTCGGTAGTGTTCTTAGGAGAGGGATAATTTATTATAGCTGAGACCTTTTCCGGATCTGTTCTCAGACCTTGTTCATCTACCACAAAACCAAGGAAAACAAGAGATGATCTACAAAATTCGCATTTGTCCAAGTTAACAGTTAGATTGGCATTTTTCAGCCTAAGAAATACCTGTCTTAGAACATTAAGGTGTAATTCGAAAGTGGGGGTTGCTATGATTATATCATCCAAATATACAAAACAATATGGTGCAAGATCAGGTCCAATTACTTTGTCCATTAATCGTGCCATTGCCTTCGGACTATTCTTCAAACCGAACGGAGTGACAACAAACTCGAAAAGTCCTCTTCCATGAACAGCAAAAGCCGTTTTAGCACGCGAAGACTCATCTAGAGGAATTTGAAAGAAGGCTTTGGTTAAATCAATGGAACTGAGATATCGAGAATCTCTCAATTTATTCAAGATAGAGTCAATAAGGGGCATGGGATAAGTATCATCTGCTGTGACCTCATTCAATTTTCTTCCGTCAAAACAAACGCGATATTCACCGGAACGTTTAGGAACTAACCAAAGAGGGCTACACCAGGACGATGTTGATGGTTGTATGACTTTAAGTTTTAGCATTTCATCTATTTCTTTGTTTAGGTGACCCTGCATGGTAGGAGATAAGGGATATTGGCGTTGAACAATAGGTTTAGCATCACCAGTGTCAATGTGGTGGGTAATAAGATGAGTACGACCAATTCGGTCTTTAGGAGCTATATTTTCAAAACAACGTATAACGTCTTGCAATTGTTCCTTTTGTTGAGATGTTAACTTTGAAAAGGGTTCAATTGTATTAATGGTACATAGGGAAGAATCTAAGGAAAAAGATGAATCATGAAAATTAGCTTGAATTTGAAATAAATCAAAAAAATCCATTCCTAAAATGAGATTTTGCTTAACAGAAGGAATTATTAATATTTTCATTTGTTTAGTAACATCATGGAGAGAAATAGGGACTTCTATATAACCCAAGAAATCTTGAGGTTTACCGTCTGCAGTTGTTACATTTAAAGGAGATTCATATTTAATCGGAATGTTATGGTTTTTCAAGAGATCAAAACCCGTAGAACCCAATATTGAAGAGTTACTACCGGTGTCCGCAAGAGCTAATACATTTTGATCAAAAATCTTAATATTTAAATAGGGACGATTATCGTTAATTTTTTTAACAAAAACAGGGCATGTATTTACTCTGGTCGAAAAGAAAGATCGAATGACGGCAAGCCAATTCTGCCAGTCGGAAGAAGACCTGTCGATAGCTTCTACTGGTTTTGCTTGGGGTTGGACTTTGGAGGAATTTGATTTTTCGAACGGGGGTTTACTGAACTTCCGGTTCTTTGGTTGGTGGCAAGGTTCAGTTGCTCGCCACCCCGATTTCCGTTTTTTTGCTTACAGTTCTGACATTTAGATTTAATAACATTTTTAATACCACAACCATAACAAAAAATTGACCGAGGCATATGACAGTTAGAATATGTATGACCACCCGAATCACAGTTCCAACATCGAACATCAGAAATTGCAGAAACGTCAACGGAAGAAGATTTATTACCAAAAAATTGTCGAGAGGTTGATGGCCGAGAATGAGAAGTCACACAGGAGGGTACACTAAGATCAGGTTCCAACAGTCCAGTATCCGCATTGGCAGGTGATTTATATCTGTCAGCCCACATCCGTGATTCCTCCAATTTCTTGCAGAGCTCAGAAAGTTCCGAAACAGTTCTTGGATTTTGCAAAGCAAGACCTGAAATAAAGAAAGGCAAAAGATTTCTTCGGATCTTCCTTACACGAGTTTCCTCATCTGGTTTCATCGATAACCGACTAAATAGACCCTCCATAGAAGAAATAAACAAGGCAACTCTTTCATTTCTACCCTGGGTTCTGGAACTTATTTCCTGCTCCAAATCCTCTTCATAAAAATAGGGGAGAAAATCTTTCCTCAGCTGATCCACCAACTCATCCCAACTCTGAAATTTATTATGATTATTGACAAACCAAGTCCATGCCGAACCCTTGAACAAATCACAGGCAGACTTGAAAAGCTCGTCCTTCGATACACCTCGGGCTTCCCTCAAAAGTTCCACTTTTTCCAAAAAAGAATTAACTGATTCCGCCTGACCTGAACCTGAAAAGGAAATATTCCACTTGTAAGGGGCAACATATTTGACAGACGATGACGATGCGGACGGTGGGACAGCTTGTGAGGGACTCGCTGTGGGGGTAGAAGTTATTGGTGTCATTGCAGGTGTGACCTTGAAATCCAGATCTGCCTCCAACTCCAGAATCGCATATTGGATTCTCTTCCTGGCAGCAATCTCGTCATCGTCCCCGACAGCTAATCTTGATAGACGATTGGAAAGATGAGACAAGCGACTAGAAATTCTATTAAAGACAGGATCGTTTCTGGAACCACCAAAATCTGATATAAGCGCCCTCAAATCAGCAATGGTCTCGTCCATTTCTAATATGTCTTGGGAATGGGAATAGGGATTGGAAATCGTACCATAGAAACTGCGGTTAGCATTTTCCTGACTTAAAAGACCTCTCAAAATTTTCCTTTTCGCATCTACGTCACCGGAAGGTTCAACACCACGAATTTTCAACTCATAAGTCAATTCATTGACTTTCAGATGGTTGGGATTCATTTTAAATGATCAGTTCAAAGATAAATATGGTCGTATTGGAGTCAAAGTTTAAGCAGAGAAAATTAGAGAATATTAAATAGGTACGCAGATATAAGGTTAAAATATATACACCTGTATACCGAAAGATAATTGTGAAGGAAACAGATATTAATATGAGAAAATACGAGAAAATATCAAAAACTTTAAGAGAACCAATATGAACGATAATCAAAATTACCACGAATTCGATAAATCAATTGAGAAGAATGAAAAACGAAAATAATAATTTCAAAAGATTATCGAAAACTTCAATATAGTTAAATCATCCATCAGGCAAGGTTCGATAGTATCAATCTCGTCAGTCAGGCCCCACGTTGGGCGCCAATTGTGTAACCTCACCTTGGCAAAAGTTAGCACTTTGGCCTGTCGGCTGCTCAGTAATATATCGTGAGGGGTGAGCTTATAAAAGAACTGACGAAAATGATTATTTTGTTGGGCGCCAGGCTTAAACTAAGCCAAGATATAAAACACAGTTAATGAGAAAAAAGCTTGCCTGAGGGAAGAAATAACAAGAAACAATAAAATTAATCGATATATTAGCCAAAATTCACAAAACTTTGTGTAGAGAGGAAAAATTGCTGAAGGCTGAACTTTATAATTCCAAAAAAAAAAACAGAACGTTAACAAATTTTTCAATATTTACGATTGATCTCTTTATTCATCCTCTTCCTGAAGTCAATCTTCCGATATTCAAGTTCTGGAGTAGGTGCCTGGGAACGATAAGATGGTGGATGACACTGGCACGAAGATGGTTGCCAAATTTTCTGTCAACTGACAACTTCCTCTTCCGATATTCAAGTTCTGGAGTATGTGCCTGGGAACTATAAGATGGTGGATGACACTGGCACGAAGATGGTTGCCAAATTTTCAACTGACAACTTCCCATATGTTGGTTGGAACCGTCGTACGGCCTTAGATGAGCGATTTCCTTGAAATCTTGGTCACAAATAGGTATCAATGACACAGGCAATTCTTCACTCCTAATTGATAGAGAAAATCGAGATCAGTATCGTAGATACAATTTCAATAAAAAAATTCCAGCACGTTCTGTCCAAAAAAAAACTATTCATGCAAAAAAATTACAAAAAAAACTTGCAGAAATGAAAAAAAATTTTGATGAACAATAGTTCAGAAAAAGATCGCAAACAAAAAAGGCTTTCCGAAATTCAGAGAAAAAAAATTATCAATTTAAGAAATTATTACAAAAAAATTTCAGATATCTGGAAATCATGAATTCAGAAATTACTTATATAAATTGACTCACAAAGTGGAAACTTAAAATATAAATCAAATAATAAGTTTTCTCAATCGACCAGACACAGTTATATTCAACCTTCCTGGTAATTAAAAAAAGGAATATAAGTTTTTTTTGCACGGAGCAAAAAAAAACTCCTGACAAGAACAAAGAAATTGAAATTGAGAATCTCGAAAATGAATTCAAGAAAAGTATTATTCCGAATTCAACTATACAATTGAAAAAGAAAAATTTCAATACTCATCCAAAGGAAGCACAAGAAAATTAAGAGAATTTGCCAGGAAAATCGACACTATATCTGCTCACTAGAAAAACCAGTTCAAAACTTCCGATATTCATTCCTCTCAACTAACATATTTTTCAAAAAAACTTCGCGTTCACCCGATTTCAATCGAACAATATTCTCAGGTGGACTCTGATGCGGCCGCGCACGCAGTTTTCGGATGCCGAGCAGTGGCGTTTCATTCAATAGGGCTACTATAACGTTACAACATAAAGACTTCAATGGTTGCAGCGAGGTAGGTATTTATTACGCCAATCTTTCAATTAACCCATGGATGATGAAACTTAAAATGCTAGGCTTGGTTCTATGTAAACCTAGTGAATTTCCACCGATAGAAATGACCAGGTTTAAAACCAGTATAGATTTCCACTATATGAAAAAAATGTCCACACCCACTAGCTCCGAAGATTAGAATGTGTAATTCAAAGTGCCACCACCATCACCCATTAATTTCGGGGTATAAATCTGCCTAAACCGAGTTTCAATTAAAAACTGGAATGGATGGTTTGCGTTCACAATTTCCGGTATTTAATAGGCTTTTAATTCTCCCTAAACTGGATAGCGAATAAATCCCGGTCCTTCTACCGGAAACTGTCTTCCGGCAAATGTTTCCAATCAAATCGAAACGCAGAACTCGGGATTATTCGAGAAAATGTATATGTTGGTGGACCCGAAAAATCGAATTGACGATTGTCCAGTTCTCACCATCTCTTGCATGGAATGAAATTCGATTTTACTTTTTTTCTGGTGCTGCTATTTATGCTGAAATGAAGTTCGTGGAAACTGTAAAATTTTATATGGACTCGAATATTTCGTTGTACTTAAATGTACACAAATATTCAGTCTACCCACATTTAGAAAATATCCCTGAATTCCACAGGGAAATATGTAGTTAAACTCAAGTGGTAGTTCAAGTGGTACTTGAAAGGGTCTGATAGACCCAACAGGTCAAGCAGTGGATTGGTAAAAGTCAAAACATTAACATACATATTCTCAAAACAGAGAATCATCTTTCAAATCAGTGCATTTAAAAGTAGAGTTATCACTAACTCAAAGCTGTGAGTTCTAGTGATCATTGCATTAGATATTAATTAAATAGCTTTTTCCGCCGACCTCGAAATAAAAAGTGATTTTAATGTGTACGAAATCGATCTTTAATGACCCCTTTTAATGCTCAATTTTTTGGCTATTTTAATGTGCAATCCTCATGGCAACCGTTCACAAATTATTCAAAAGCACTACGAAAAATGTCAAAACTCTACTGGACCATAGATACATAGAAATTTCATTATGTCAAATGTAAATCTTGTGCAGAATGGGAATGTATTTCAATCAAGAATTCATATACAAATCATATTTAGATCGTCGGAAAAATCTTGTAATCAACTCGGTTATTAATCGAGCGACTAATGGTCTCGAACTATTAACGCGTTCGCTCTGCTCACGCACTGAAATATCTGTACCATTAGTCGCTGTCTTCAATAACCTAGTTGATTAAATAACTATTAAGTGGAAAGTGTTTAATTTCAATCACGCACCTAATCATTATTATATTTTGTCTACTGCAGAATATAAGCAAGTGTATTTTCGTGGTCCTACAACATAGGACAATTGTAAATCTTCTATTGCAAGGGTCTCTCAAGACGGATCGAAATAGTCAAGATATTTTTTATAGTCTTCGAGCTAGGATAATTTTCGTGGTCCTTCGAGCCATATAGTCGATAATTTCTATTGTCCTCCGAGTCACAAAGTCGATATTTTTCAGAAACACTTTCATTTTAGGTTTCTCGTGTTTTTTGGGCATTCCATGAAATCAGTGCTTACGGTTTTCTAGACAATCAATTGACCATGAATCTTGAATTCAATGCAACCTTTTTTGCAGAGATTTTTGACGAGATATCCATAGATATTTGAGACTGATTCCCATATCAAGATTCAGTTCAGACAATGTTTCTGCTCTGGCCCCTTCTAAAAGGTTTTCCAATAAGAGGTGTTAATTTGAATAGCCCGTTATTTCGGTAGATGTCACGTTAGAAGCTTTCATTTTTTTCCATTTGACAAGTAGAAACTACGCCATTAATAAAAAAGGAAAGATGCTTCAAGAACGCATTGAAATTATTAAAATTCACTATCAAAATGGTGAAAATTCGGCAACTTGAACATGTTTGGGTCGTTGTGAAGCACCTTGTCGGAGCGCAATAAAGAAATTGGTAGAAAAATACGAGCTTTTGGGACAAGTTAGTGATGTGAAGAATAAAAACATGTGCACGTCGCTCAAAAAAATTTAATTAAAAGGATATGGTCCTGTAAGCGTGGTCGTGCCGGTCAATTGCCTGATGTTATTTTCCACTATTAAGGACGTAGTGTCTTTATATTGGATCAAACATCCGATTATTTATATTGAAGAATGGCATAATTCTTGGAAGGGGGGTCGATTTAGAAAAAGAATTATTTGAACTGCCCCTGCTTATTTTTATCGAGGAATCACCTGCCAAAGTCCCACGCAATCGTTTACAGACACCTTGTATAGGTTTAGACTCCAGGTTAACTGATCTCCTTGACGATTCTACATTCTTATTTGAAATTCTTCAGCGGAGCTGAATAATCTATCTCTTTCTGTAGGTAATCTTGGATTTCTCAAGAAGGATTTGGGATAGCGACGTTGAAATTAATCTGCGAATACATTACAGTCTCTGGAAACTCCATCACGAGTCGAATCTATCCTAACGATAATTGGGGATCACTTCACCTTTATATATCTGCATCAATTCTTCGGTTAAGCTTTCTGTATCATTTATTTTCATAGTAAGAATGTTATCTTTGGCGAACTTAATGGCTAGAGAAGACAAAACTGGCATACGAATAAAAACATGAAATACATTCAGCGTGCCGAAAAAGTGAAAGTTTTAATTTCAAAAGCAATTTATCCGCTTTTTCAAAACTGATAGGGAAAGTGTGCCCATGTTGGCACCCTTAACGAATTATTTACATATTTCATTAAAGAAATATTTTTCTATGTCATCGAGTGTACAGATTTACTGCTACTCGTATGTAGTATGCATTCTTATATATAGTTTCAATATAAATTGTTGAAAATTTGGATTATAGCACTTTTTAAAATTGGCCACGGGTGCCATCATAAGATCACGTATGTCCTTTGATGGCATATAACTTAAAATAAAATGATATTATTCATTGAAATGTTTTATTGAAGAAAATAGCAGTCCTATTTCATGCAAATGAAAATATAAGTGTAAAGAAACTAAATTTACATTCTTTGGCATCGTCAAAATATAAAAATATGATTTTGATACGCACAATTCACATACGAATATGATTTGCACTAGCACACTCGGCATGGCACCAGCTGGATAACAGCTTATAACAATAAAGGCAAGCGGCATCTGAATCATCGTCATAATATCTTTCTTCATTTTCCTCATTTTCTTCTACGAACTTAATCTGTCTTTTGACCTTTCTAGCTAGCTTCTCTCTCTCTCTCTCTCTCTTTCTTTGTCTTTTCTTCTTCTTCCAACTTCTTTTCTTTTATGTCAGGGGTTGTATTGAGGATTCCAACTTTTCCACTTTTCTTCTTCTGTTCACTGTTGATTCTGCAACGGCAGTTGGCAGTGGTGGGAGTTCTTGTATGATTTTCACTGATCTCGATACTTCACTTGAAACCATTTTCATTATTTTCAGATACCTCTAATATTTCTTGCGGAGTACCAGGCTTTGGAGGAATCGTCTCTTGATCTTGATTCTTTTTCCTATAATGGCACCCTATGCTATCATAGGAACACTCTGGCTATGCCATCATAAGCATAAGTAACATATATTTTTCAACAAAGCGAAAAAGGTACTAAAAAGACGAAAAAACCTAAAACTTTCACCCTGAAAGCATTGTTATAGAGTGATTAAAGGAAAGAATAATAATTTTTTACACAGATTTTTTGAATATCCAAACAAAATGAAAGAGAATGAAAGAACTATCATACATCAACACTTAGCCAAATGATTGAACTCTTATAACAGTCACAAATTTCCACGTGTTCAAGGTGTAACTAGGTATATCAAGCGTAAATGCCATTTGGCGTACAAACTCAGTAAATATAAGTTTGTTCAGTTGGTGTTAACAGACTTCTTTAAAGTGTGCCATCATAAGCAGGAGGCCATCATAGGCATACTTCCCTATTACTCACCCTCTACGCCTCGCATCTCTATACTTTTTTCAAATGGATTTCCTAAAAGTGAAATAGTTGTGCCGTTTTTTTCAATGAAAAATTAGGAAAGAATTTAATATTTGTGATTCAAGAGTACTGAAATAAGATCATTATTCTTTTATTGATTATTACTACGGGAAATATACGGCTCCATGGATTTTCAGTTTCGAAAACCAGTCATTATGCTTCTTTGAATTTGAAATATCTCACCCCCTACACCCCACTTCTCTCAGCTTTTTTATTAATTTCATTCGATATATCACAAGTCATATATTTCCATTTGTAGAAATATACAGGGTGTTTCATCATAAACTGGACAAACATATATTTTCGTGTGGAGGACATCGGGAGAATCATTTTTGCCTTATACAATATATCCCGTTTTCGAAGCATAAGCGAGATACAGGGTGTCAAACGTCACTTTTGAGCAAGATTCTCATGAGTGTGGTCAGTTATGTATAACACTCAAAGTAACGGTTTTAGGTCAAATCTCAGTATTTTTGGGTCTTCTTTTCAGAAAAGTTGAAGAGCTCCGAAAAATAATTTACAAAATGGCGGAAGACCTGCAATGTTCCTAATTTTTTTGAGGTTCTCAAATTGACTTTTATTTTCTGAATGAACACAATTTTCTAAGAATTTCTGTGAAAATTTTTTTTCAAAAATCGAACACAAATTTTTTTTACATGTCTACAGCGATGAAAAAATTTCACTCGAAATGGATGAAATTTTGTACATTTATACTTCTTGAATTATCAATCACGAATATGAAAACAGAATTGTGAAATATCAAACGGTTTCGTTACTACAGTCATTCAAATGTTTCGTTCAGACCTCTGAAATAATGAAACAAAATTTGTTTTGAGTTCTAGAGTCAAAATAATTAAATTATTGGCATGTCCAAATATTCTAGATGAATTTATACAAAAAAATCAGTGAAACTTAGTTGAGACTCGAACCGAAGTAGGTATTAAAAAGGGAAATGGCACTGTTCTAAGGATAATAATATTCGTTGCTAGGCAACGGTAGTTCGTAGTTCATAGAGTTTGACTACTGGATAAATTATATTCACTGAAATTCAAATACCAGTCCAACTCTATGAAATATGAACTACCGTTGCCTGGCAACGAATATCAATATCCTTAGAACAGTGCCATTTCCCTATTCAATACCTACGTCGGTTCGAGTCCCAACTAAGTTTCACTGATTTTTTTTTGTATAAATTCATCTAGAATGTTTGGACATGCCAATAATTTAATTATTTTGCTCAGTTGCAGGAACGTCCATTAAAATTTAAAGGTCCATTAAACCCTTAATCCTCCATTAGTTCCTTGTAATAATGGAGGATTAAGAGTTTAATGGACCTTTTAATTTTAATGGACGTTCCTGCAACTGACACTTAGACTCTAGAACTCAAAACAATTTTTTTTTCATTATTTCAGAGGTCTGAACGAAACATTTGAATGACTGTAGTAAGGAAAACCGTTCGATATTTTACAATTCTGTTTTCATATTCGTGATTGATAATTCAAGAAGTACAATTGTACAAAATTTCATCCATTTCGAGTGAAATTTTTTCATCGCTGTAGACATGTAAAAAAAATTTGTGTTCGATTTTTGAAAAATTTTTTCAAAGAAATACTTAGAAAATTGTGTTCATTCAGAAAATAAAAGTCAATTTGACAACCGCAAAAAAAAATTTAGAACAATGCAGGTCTTCCGCCATTTTGTAAATTATTTTTCGGAGTTCGTCAATTTTTCTGAATAGAGGACCCAAAAATACTGAGATTTGACCAAAAACCGTTAATTTAAATGTTATACATAACTGACCTCACACATAAGAATCCTGCTCAAAAATGACGTTTGACACCCTGTATCTCGCTTATGCTTCGAAAACGGGATATATTGTTTAGGGCAAAAATAATTCTCCCGATGTCCTCTACACGAAAATATATGTTTGTCCAGTTTATGATGAAACACCCTGTATACAGGGCCGCAGGACGTGAGATATTTCAAATTCAACGGAAAAAGACACAATTTCAAAGATTTTTCAAGTTCGTCTGAAAAAGGAGTCTGATATAAACACCGAAACGTTACGTTATCCATTTCATTTATTTCCTTTTTGAGCGCTCGTTCTGCTCACACGAGTGCCATATCGTTTTGCCCAAATGTCTGTATTTTTTAATTTTCATCCGACAGTGCTCTCAAACGATAGGATTCTACTCCCTGATGACGCATTCGTGGTCAAATTCTGTCCGTGAGGCCGCCCGGCCGACCGTTGGCGCAATAACTTTCGATTGTCCTAAAGACTAGAAAATTTCAGGGTAAGTTTGGTTCCAAAATGGCTCAGTTGAGTTCGTTTACCAACCAAATCGTACAGGATGTCCCATGAAGCACATCAATTCAAAATTTTTGTTCCACAATATCTCAGACAAAACGAAACCCATCGAAATAAAATGTTGCGGTCATGTGCAAGATGCTCATGATAAGCTTCATGCAAAATTTTGTGGTAATTTTTTATTTTTCTCATACTTTTTACTGAAAAAGGAACGTGTGCACAATCATTGATATTTCTTTCAAAAAACCATTAGAAAACTAGCACTAATTTTGTTAACTTCAGAATCGTGATATTCATCTCCTTACCACGCCTGCAATTAGAGTTTTTCTGCACACAGACTCACTTATCTGGTAGCGAATTTATTGCCCTTTCCGAATATGTGATCAAATTTGATGAAACTACAAGGAATACTGATCATTTAATAGAAAAGACTTGAAATATTTCGTGAAATCAAGAAATGTTCAATTGAAGAATAACCGTCAATATTTCGACCATGTGTTATATTTTCTGGTTGTAAATCACTCGTATAATCTCCCCTTGAAGTTTGGCCACTTTGAAAGTACACACCGTTTATAAAGCACTGATTTTGTTAACTTCAGAATAGTGATAATCATCTTCTCAACGCGACGGCAATAAGAGTTTTTCTGCACTCAGACTCTCTTATCTGGTAGCAACTTTATTTCCCTTTTCGAATATGTGGCCAAATTCGATGAAACTGCAGGGAAACTGAAAAATAATCATAAAAGAGAACAAAACCTCGAAATTTTTTGTGAAATCATGAAATCCAGAAATGTTAAATTGAAGAATAACCGTCAACATTTCGACCATGTGTTATATGACATTTTTTGTTGCAAATCAATCGTATAATCCCCCCTTGAAGTTTGGCCCCTGTATAAAGCAGAAAAAAACATTTAAGAGGGACATTTATTTCACATCATCGATAAAACTCGAACTCGAGAATCCGTTCGGTTCGTAGAGTGCTACGTCAAAATGCAGTTCGCGATCAATCACTATCTTCGAAAGGGTCGATTTGGCCCGTAATTGTATAATCGCGGAAATCCAATTTCAGATGAGATGGAATGTTGATTACTCACCAACCCTGTCCACTAAACGTTCTATTTTTTTAGTGAAAAGAAAACGTGTGAATAATTATAATTATTGATATTTCCATCAAATAACCATTGGAAAACTAGGACTTATTCTGTTAACTTTAGAATCGTGATATTCATCTCCTTACCACGCCTGCAATAAGAGTTTTTTCTGCACACGGACTCACTTATCTGGTAGCAAATTTATTGCCCTTTCCGAATATGTGATCAAATTTGATGAAACAACAAGGAATACTGATCATTTAAGAGAAAAGACTCGAAATACTTCGTGAAATCAAGAAATGTTCAATTGAAGAATAACCGTCAATATTTCGACCATGTGTTATATGACATTTTTGGTTGTAAATCACTCGTATAATCTCCCCCTTGAAGTTTGACCACTTTAGAAGTACACACCTTTTATAAAGCACTAATTTTGTAAACTTCAGAATATTGATAATCATCTTCTCAACACGACGGCAATAAGAGTTTTTTCTGCACACAGACTCTTATCTGGTAGCAACTTCATTTCCCTTTCCGAATATGTGGCCAAATTCGATGAAACTGCAGGGAAACTGAAAAATAATCATAAAAGAAAACAAAAACTCGAAATTTTTTGTGAAATCATGAAATCCAGAAATGTTAAATTGAAGAATAACCGTCAACATTTCGACCATGTGTTATATGACATTTTTTATTGCAAATCAATCGTATAATCCCCCCTTGAAGTTTGGCCCCTGTATAAAGCAGAAAAAAACATTTAAGAGGGACATTTATTTCACATCATCGATAAAACTCGAACTCGAGAATCCGTTCGGTTCGTAGAGTGCTACGTCAAAATGCAGTTCGCGATCAATCACTATCTTCGAAAGGGTCGATTTGGCCCGTAATTGTATAATCGCGGAAATCCAATTTCAGTTGAGATGGAATGTTGATTACTCACCTACCCCGTACGGCAGATAATTTATTCCGATACTAAATCGAATCGGAACGATTTTTGAAATAGGCCCGCCTAGCGCCGATGGGCCATCCTTCAAATGCAAATATGGCGGAATTGATGCTTTTCAGGCTAGACGTGAAGTGGTTTTTCACGCAGATTTCCAGTTTAATTATTTATGAAAAGCGACTGAATGTTCTGATCGATTTCGATCGCGTTGTGGTTAAGCGTGATGTTCGGACAGTTTGCCGATTTGATTAGATGTGACAATGATGTGACAGCTCGGAAAATTTTCGGGGAAAACGATTTACCTACTCCATCAACGTGAATAAGCCACAACTAGGGAAATATGAAACGCACACACATCGTTATAGTATATAACATTACTAGCAATGTAAGAGGGTTTTTACTGGCGACTACCTTGCGTGTATTGTTTTATATTGTATTTGTTTCTCGTTTGTAAAAAGGTTAGATAAATTCAAAAAAAGCCTTAATAATTTGTCGCAAATGTCATAAGCTATATTTGATTATTTATGACATCGGAAAATGATGACAACTGTCAGTGGCTTCACGAGAGGGAAGTCCTTCGAGAATATTTGCCTATTTCTGACGAAAAAGGCCAGATCCAAATGAAACAAGGTATGAATATGGTTTTTTAATACTTTCATAACGTTTATTACCTACTAAAAATATTTGTTCCAGGAACGATGAAATTTGAAGGATGAATAAAATTAGAAGCAAGCACGTGAAAAAGAAAACAAATAGATATGAATTCAACAAGGTACGAATATCGTTTTTGAATAGTTTAAGAACTTTTATTGAGAAATACATTTGTTCCAGGAACTCCGAAATTAGAAGGATGAATGAAATTAGAGGTAAGTACTTGACAACTGTCAATGTTAATAATACTACTAACTTGTAAAAATTTTGCAAGTTAACTGTCAGTTTTATAAGTTAGTGACTTGATAAAATTAACTTCCTAGATTGATATTGCGTTTTTGGAAACTGACGTTTACAAATGAGAAACAAATAAAAGTCTTTACATCCTTGAGTTTCGGAAGAAATGAACGATATGTGTTCTGGAAATCAGCTGATAATTTTTCTTTATTTCAATTGCAATATATATACTCACCGGTAAAATGATCGATCCACTGAAAAAATAGATGAAGTTTGTTAATTCATAAAAATTTTATTTCAAGTTCGATTCATTTGAAATTTTTTTTAATTGTAGGTATGGTCATCCTTAATCGATCACAAGTTTTGAGTTTCAAGAAAACTCGGCGTACGTCATTTTATAGAGGGTGAAACAAAATCTTTTTTTACCTTAACTTTAAAACCACCCCTGGTGTGTTCTACTTGTTCAACCATGTGCTTTCTTTTTCCATCATCAAGACACATCTTTTCTTGATAATTCAGTTCATCATTTATAACAATAGCTCAATTTTTGTTAAAGATACAGGGTTTTCAGAGCAACTTTAAAATCCACAATTTCGCTATGGATATGAAAGTACTTTCACAGGTTTAACCTTAAATGCAAACGATATGAAAATAAACTAAAAACTGAGTCCAGTTTATGATGAAACACCCTGTATATACTTCATTTATCATCAATGTTAGGAAGTTTAGTATGTAGAGTACAAAAAGTTATTAATTTCTATAAATACAGAGATACAGTAAAATATAAGTGAGTTAAATTGATGTAAAACAGCGATCGTAATACATAGACATCTGACCGAGTAGTAGCTAAGACTTTGTTATCTGCTGATGAGTGTACTCAATAAAGACGTCTGCCGTTATCAATATAAGTTTTTAAGACTATAATGAATAATATATTTCAATGGCAGATCTGGTCAAATACTTTCAAAATTTTATTTTTTTAGCACTTTCAAAACTGTCTGTCACAATGTTAACCGCGCGATAATGGTCTGCCATTTTTATTTTTCGATGATATTAATAATATATTTTAAGATTTCAAAACGGCAGACATGGTCAAATGCATTTAAAATTGACCAAAAATCGATACCTGTCCTACCTGCGCACTAGCCGAGTTCACCGCTTTGGGCTTAGTGAGTCCCCACATCATGTACAGTAGGTATAGGGGCCTCAATGTACAAAAACCCAGGTCTGATCAAATACATGCAGGTAGCCGCCCACTGGCTCTTAGACGGTAATGCCACCGAAGATAATTCAGGTCATTTACTCCAAACCAAACCTAATATCATCTAATATCAGAAATAAGACCCACACTAAAAGTTAACAAGAATACTTCGTTTCAGTTGTCATTCCCATCTACGTAATAAAATTAATTCTAGTTTTTCCTTGGGGTAAAGCGGGCTGCAAGTAAATTAATCATGCTGATAATTAAGTTGTTCTACCCGAAATGAGAAATTGTTCAACATGAAGATGTCAGGGACCCTTGGTCGAGTGGACGTTGACAAAAGACAAATGGTCAAAAAGATTGATTGTTATATTCTAAACTCCAATTCATTCCAATGGATAGCTTGCTGCTTATCTTACGAACAAGATAATGAGTTGTTAAAGTACATGGATACTCCATGAGGTTTTTAATTTCATTTCATAATTAGGATATGAGTCTTTGTTTCAGATAAAAATGCTACAATATTGAACATTATTAGCCAAATTAATTAATTCGATTCATGAGATTTTAATGTGCAATTATCATGGGCAACCGAACACAAAGCATATAAACATGGGTCCGGAAAGCTGCGTTGCGTAGCTACAGGGTGTTGAAATTTGTTTTTTTCTTCATAACTCCTGCAGTTTTAGAAATATTCAGTCCAAATTTTGAATGCGAGCTATTTTCAACCGTCTTCATCATTGCACGACGTGAATTTAACTAGAATCTATAGGGTGTTTTCTTTTCCGGTGCCATGTCTTCTTTTCCTCTCAAACTTTTTTGCGGTACGCCACTGATCAGCGTAATATAATTTTTTATATCTTCGATCAATTTAAGAGCTCGTTGACAAGTGTAATTTTTTCGTATCTCTAACCGTTTTCTTGTGAAAAATAATTGAACGATTGTATGTTATTCGCTAATTTAAAAAAATAATAGAAATACTTGATAGGTATACCAAAATTTGCTTTTATTTTGATAGCTCATCATCTAAGACTCAACTTAAGTTCATTCAATATCAACATACAATAGTTTAGTTTTTACTCGAAAACGGTTAGAGATACAAACAAATTACAGTAGTTAAAAAAGTTTTTATATTGAACAAAGATATAAAAAATTAATTTTTCACTGATCAGTGGCGTACCGCATAAGAGTTTGTGAGGGAAAATGAGACATGGCTCCGGAAAAGAAAACACCCTGTAAATTCTAGTTAAGATTCACGACGTGCGATGATGGAGACTGTTGAAAATATTTCGCATGAGGATTTCATGAGAATCTTGCATGTGGCCCAAAATTTTATTTCGATCGGTTCTGAGATATTGAGGAAGAAAAATTTCGAATGGAGATATTTTATGGGACATAACCTACTCTGAAAATTCCTAGTCTCTAGGACAATACTTTCGAGACTTATCGTGTTTACGGACGGTCGGACAGAATTGAATTTGACCACGGCTTCATCATCAAGGATTCGAGCATTATCGTTTGAGACCATTTTCGGCTCAAAATTCGGAAATTTCATTCGGTCAAAACGATAAAGCAGAGCTCAGGAAAAAACTCCAAAAGAAAAAACCCAATCTCGCCGTTCTTACAAAAATAAAACTCAAAAAACTATTTGAATATTGAAGGGATACATCTTTATTGATTCCAATAAAATATATGATAATCCTCTCCAAGATGACCTCGAAATTTTGAATCTGAAACAGAAAATATCGAAGCAGAAAAAAGAACAGACGAATACAATGATCGAAACTCTATTAAATCTATTTAAAATTCACAATCCCATTTAAAAACGACTCGGTAAATTCATGTGCTCTCAAGCCATCCTGAAATTGATACATGGAATAATTATTTATCAGATGTTCAATTGTTTCTTCTACTTCTCCGCATTCGCCACTAGGATTCTCAACTGAATTCGAAGTAGAACGAGCGTTCAAAAACTTAACAACAATTCATTCATCAGTGGTGTTAATTTTATAATTATTTCTTGTGAATCCCCCCAATATTGAAGGTATATCGGTATTCTCTAATTCTTCAAAAATTGATCCTAAATTAGTTGCTCGTCGTCTCGTTAACGTTTCTAATTCGGTAGAAATATCAAAATCAAAAGTCAAAGATATTAAACACAAATTACATAAATTCAGAAAATCAATCACCGAATTAGACGTTATTTCTAGCCCATGCAATATAGATGAATTAAAAACAGCAATAAAATGCACAAAATCCCGAAAAGCGGCGGGTTTTGATGGCATCTATCCAGAATTTATCAAACACTTGGGCAAACGGGCCTTATCCTGGTTACTATCATTTTATAATAATATTTTGAATACTGGTGAGTTTCCGACCGAATTTCGTAAATCAAAAGTCATAGCAATTTTAAAAAAAGGAAAGGATCCCTCCGATCCTAGTAGCTATCGACCTATTAGTTTATTGAGCGTTCCCTTCAAAATTTTAGAACGACTGATACTTTTAAGAATTGAACCTAAGTTAGATAATTCTTTACAAAATTGCCAAGGGGGTTTCAGGAAGAATAGAAATTGCTGCGATCAAGTTCTGAGTCTCACCACATTTATTGAATCGGGTTTTAATAATAAATTAAAAACAGGTACAGCTTTTGTGGATTTATTTGCTGCATATGATACTGCCTGGAAAGACGGTTTGATTTTTAAACTATATAGTCATCTGAAATGTGGAAAAATGGTAAATTGATAGAAAATATGCTGTCAGACAGAAGGTTCCGTGTGTTTGTTGACGATAATAGTAGCAATTTTAAAACATTGAATAATGGTCTCCCACAAGGATCGGTCTTATCACCTCTTCTTTTTAATTTATATCTATGTGATATTCCTGCAACTTCTTCTGAAAAATTCATATACGCGGATGATATTGCTTTGGCTTTCCATCATTCAGATTTCAAAATCATAGAGAATAATCTTTCTGCAGATTTAGAAGTTTTAAAAAATTATTTCTTTCAATCCTAAATATCTAGGCGTTAAACTAGATTCTTCTCTAAATTTCAAAGCCCATTTGGATGATTTACGTATGAAATTAAAAACAAGAAATAATATTATTCAAAAACTTGCCGGTACTTCATGGGGTGCTGACGCAACAACTCTCCGTACGGCAGCTCTAGCCTTAGTGTACTCTACTGCAGAATATTGTTGCCCTGTTTGGCTCAACAGTGCACAATTAAACTTTTCCATGAGAATAGTAACTGGAACAATAAAATCAACACCAACACCATGGTTACCAGTTCTTTCAAACATAGTTCCTCTACATATCCGCAGGCGGGCCCTAACTTTGAAAATTTGGAATAAATTTAATTCTTCTACAAATTCCTATCAAATACTTTCCTATATTCCAGATAATAAGGTTCCACGACTAAAATCACGTAAACCATTTTGGTCTTATTATTTTCTGACCTCGAATGAAAGCGATAAAGCTATTTGGCAATGCAAGTGGAACTCAGGTAATATTCAAAACAAAGATTTAATAACTGATCCCTCCATTAAAGTTCCTGGATTTGATCTTCCAAGGAAAATTTGGACTGTTCTCAATCGTATAAGAACAGGTCATGGCCGTTGTAATAGTATGCTTTTCAAGTGGAATTCAGTTGATAGTCCTAGTTGCAAATGCCGAGAAGCAGAGGAGACTATAGAACACCTGATAAATAATTGTCCAATATTTAAATTTCAGGATGGTTTAAGGGCTATACATGAAGTAACAGAGTCGTTTTTAAATTGGGTGGTAAATTTCAAATCGATTTAATAGAGTTTCAATAGTTTGATTTTTCTATTACTTTTTTCTGCTTCGATTTTTTCTGTTTCAGATTCATTCAGTATTCCAAAGGCATCTGGGAGAGAGTTTATCGGTTGGAATAAATAAAGAAGAAATCCTTCAATATTTCGAATAGTTTTTAAGTGTTATTTTTGTTGGAATGGCGAGACAGGGTTTTTTTTGTACTGAGGTTTTTTCCCTGAGCTCTGGTATCATACGAAAAAATAGTATGGTAGCCCGTTTTTGCACTAACCTCAGTTAGGGATTTTAATTTTTGTTTTATGTATTGTATTATGTTAGCTCTCAATTTCAAAAAAAAATATATATATATATATATATATAATTCTCCTTTACATCATATCAGCTCTATGTCCGTTATTTATCATTTATACACCATAGAAAAAGCCATTCATAATCCTCTGCACAGCTTCAATCTAGGCAGGATTTTTCGCCCTTCAAACTCAAACCGAAAGCAACGAACTTCGTCCAAATATTGACTAAGGAGATATTCTCAGATTAACGGAATCAGCAATCATGTGAGCAAAGACTGGGTCTCTGATTGGACAGATCCCCGTCAATTCAGTCGAAGTTGGCAGCGAGGATTTGGGGGA
Organism: Propylea japonica; assembly: GCA_013421045.1. Classification (NCBI taxonomy): domain Eukaryota; kingdom Metazoa; phylum Arthropoda; class Insecta; order Coleoptera; family Coccinellidae; genus Propylea; species Propylea japonica. The sequence continues at coordinate 27,003,621 of CM024240.1, forward strand.
ATCCTATGACTCACTTGGTCGAATTTATTGCCACTGAGAGGGGCTGATCAAGATGCCATCTAGAGGTCAGGGCAGGTTTGCGGAGAAGGCAATCCCAAAAAATATATGGCTTTTTTTCATGAAATCTTGATGTCCTGGAAACAGAACAAAACGTAAGAATTGAGGCAGATAAACACAAGGTTTTGTCGAAGGAAAACGTATGGATAAGGTTTATCCTTAAATGAATGAAAAAATTACTGAAATATTAATGAAATCTTCGAAGAAATTTTCCAGAGGAGTTATCTTGATGTATTTTTCTCAATTTTTTCAGTGTTTTTTTACAATATTTTTTAAGGTATGTCTGGTTTTTATAGGGAGATTTTTTTTTATTTATTGAATTTCACATGAAAATATCAAACATACACAATCGATTTTATTTTTTCAATATCTCTGCCGCCAAATATCGTTCTACTTAATCGAGTGCTATATCGTTTTGTCCAAATGTCTGTAATTTTCGATATTTGCGCCAAAAATGGTCTGAAACGATAGGGTTCGACTACCTGATGACGAATCCGTGGTCAAATTCAATTCTGTCCGTGGGGCCGTCCGGACGTCCGTTAGCACAATAACTTTCGATGGTATTGTCCTAGAGACTTTAGATTTTCAGGGTGAGTTCGGTTCCCAAATAGCTTGGTTGGTTTTGCAAACCAGCCAAATCGTACAGGGTGTTCAATAAAATATGGCTATTCAAAAATTTTTGTTCCTACATATCTCAGACAAAACGAAACCCATCGAAATAAAATGTTGCGGCTAGATGCAAGATGCCCATAATAAGCTTCATGCTTTTATTTTATGGCCATAGTGTAAACAGAACCATAAAAAATTCAAATGGAATATTGAAAAGAAGAAACATCATATTTCCATAAATAGGTGTTCGAATGAAATTATTAATAATATAATATTTTATTAATGAAGATTGATAAACTGAATGTTCGTTCAGAATTTTGTGGTCATATTGTAAACAGAACTATAGAAAATTCAATTAGAATAATGGAATAAGAATCTCTATAATTCCATAACAGGATAACCGATTCTAGTGAATTTCATTTTGTGATTTAATACTGATATTACTGAATGTTCATGCAAGAGCAAGATTTCAAGAAGATCATCAGAACTATAGAATTTCTTGATTATTTATTTCCAGAATATTATTCCGATTGTGCTGAGATTCTGCATTTATATATTTGGTATCAATCTAAAGTGCCATATAAAATTTTGAGTTAATAGTTTCATTGCTCCACCAAAGAACGAGCGATCAGAAGCTCCTGCTCAGGGCTCTTCTTATTTCTACTCAGGTTTTTCTCCGAGCTCTGGTATCATACGTAAAATAGTATGTAACCCTGTTTTGCTTTACCTCAGCTAGGAATTTTTCTGTTCTATGTATCGTATCATCTAACCCCTTGATTTCAAAAGGATATTAATGTATGTGTATATGGAATATCGATGTTATTCTTCATATCGATATCGATACATATACATAAATAAATACGGTATATATGATATTAGTCCAATATAACGATTAGAGAATTGAATGTATTCACAAATATTTTCATGAATTGAATACACATGGCTTTTCCTCAACATTACATGTATGCTATAATGAACAGAATTCTCCACATATTCCAATATACCAAACTAAAAATCGTCGCGTCTACATTTCCGCCCATAAAACAGCACGCAGCGACCTTCTGGCTCGCAATTCAGACGAACCGAGCGAAATATCAGAGGCAGGAAAAGGGCCCACCAATATTAACCTACTTCCCTGGCAGGCACGTTTGTATAACTGAGAAAATTGGGGAAAATATAGTCTATACGCATATGAGGATCAAAAGGGGGAATGGGGCGCTCGAAACCGCCCGGGCGTTATGGAAAAGGTTGGAAGAGATGGAGGAGGACGATTGAGTAAGTGCCTCTACGGTCCGAACAACATAAAAGCTCTCGCCTTGAAGGCGCAAAAGGCGTCAACCGCATTCTGAAAATTCCACCACTATCTCTCGAGGTACAAAAAATGCTGTGCCTTACAGCTCGTTTCCGTCAGCTTATGATGAATTTCAACGTCGTGAGCTGCAGGAAATATGGAGGTTCACATGCTGTGAGTTATGGGGGTACTGGGGGAATCGATCCTTGGAGGTTTGGCCGATGAAGGAGTGAAATCTTGAGATGAGCAGGTGGAACGAAGTTTATTTTAGAAAGTCCTATGAATGAAAAACCTTGATGTCCTGGAAATAGAACAAAACGTAGGAATGGATGCTAATAAATACAAGGTTTTGTAGAATGAAAACGTAGAGATATGCATAATTATTGAATGAATGCAAAATGACTGAAATCCTAATGATATCTTCGAGGAAACTAAGATTTTCAAGAGGAGTTATCTTGATATATTTTTCTCAATATCTCTACTGCCGAATATCATTGCCCTGTTTGGCTCAACACTGCCCATGTGCATTCTTCTTTTCAATATTCAATTGAATTTTCTATGGTTCTGTTGACACTACGGCCAGAAGGAGTGAAATCTTGAGATGAGCAGGTGGAACGGAGTATATGTTAGAAATTCTTATGAATGAAAAATCTTGGTATCCTGGAAACAGAACAAAACTTATGAATTGAGGCAAATAAATACAAAGTTTTTGTCGAATGAAAACGTATAAATAAGAATAATTCTTGAATGAATGAAAAAATCACTGATTTCCTAATGAAATTTCCGAAGGAACTAAGATTATCCAGAGGATTTGTCTTGACATATTTTGCTCAATATCTCTACGGCCGAATATCGTTGTGATGTTTGGCTCAACAGTGTCCATGTGCTTAACATTCATGCACAATTAAACTTATCTATGAAAATTATGACTGAAATCACCTAGGCGTTATGGAAAAGGTTGAAAGACATAAAGGAGGATCATTGAGTAAGTGCCTCTACGGTCTGAACAACATAAAAGCTCTCGCCTTGAAGGCGCAAAAGGCGTCAACCGCATTCTGAAAATTCCACCACTATCTCTCGAAGTACAAAAAATGCTGTGCCTTACAGCTCGTTTCCGTCAGCTTATGATGAATTTCAACGTCGTGAGCTGCAGGAAATATGGAGGTTCACATGCTGTGAGTTATGGGGGTACTGGGGGAATCGATCCTTGGAGGTTTGGCCGATGAAGGAGTGAAATCTTGAGATGAGCAGGTGGAACGAAGTTTATTTAGAAAGTCCTATGAATGAAAAACCGTGATGTCCTGGAAACAGAACAAAACGTAGGAATGGAGGCTAATAAATACAAGGTTTTGTCGAATGAAAACGTACAGATATGGATAATTAATTATAGAATTAATGCAAAAATTACGGAAATCCTAATGATATCTTCGAGGAAACTAAGATTTTCAAGAGGAGTTATCTTGATATATTTTTCTCAATATCTCTACTGCCGAATATCATTGCCCTGTTTGGCTCAACACTGCCCATGTGCATTCTTCTTTTCAATATTCAATTGAATTTTCTATGGTTCTGTTGACACTACGGCCACAAGGAGTGAAATCTTGAGATAAGCAGGTGGAACGAAGTTTATTTTAGAAAGTCCTATGAATGAAAAACCTTGATGTCCTGGAAACAGAACAAAACGTAGGAATGGAGGCTAATGAATACAAGGTTTTGTCGAATGAAAACGTACAGATATGGATAATTATTGAATTAATGCAAAAATTACTGAAATTCTAATGATATCTTCGAGGAAACTAAGATTTTCAAGAAGAGTTATCTTGATATATTTTTCTCAATATCTCTACTGCCGAATATCATTGCCCTGTTTGGTTCAAGACTGCCCATGTGCATTCTTCTTTTCAATATTCAATTGAATTTTCTATGGTTCTGTTGACACTACGGCCACAAGGAGTGAAATCTTGAGATGAGCAGGTGGAACGGAGTATATGTTAGAAATTCTTATGAATGAAAAATCTTGGTATCCTGGAAACAAAACAAAACTTATGAATGGAGGCTAATAAATACAAAGTTTTGTCGAATGAAAACGTATAAATAAGGATAATTCTTGAATGAATGAAAAAATCACTGATTTCCTAATGAAATTTCCGAAGAAACTAAGATTATCCAGAGGATTTATCTTGACATATTTTCCTCAATATCTCTACTGCCGAATATCGTTGTGCTGTTTGGCTCAACAGTGTCCATGTGCTTAACATTCATGCACAATTAAACTTATCTATGAAAATTATGACTGAAACCACCTGGGCGTTATGGAAAAGGTTGAAAGACATAAAGGAGGACCATTGAGTAAGTGCCTCTACGGTCCGAACAACATAAAAGCTCTCGCCTTGAAGGCGCAAAATGCGTCAACCGCATTCTGAAAATTCCACCACTATCTCTCGAGGTACAAAAAATGCTGTGCCTTACAGCTCGTTTCCGTCAGCTTATGATGAATTTCAACGGCGTGAGCTGCAGGAAATATGAAGGTTCACATGCTGTGAGTTATGGGGGTACTGGGGAATCGATCCTTGGAGGTTTGGCCGATGAAGGAGTGAAATCTTGAGATGAGCAGGTGGAACGAAGTTTATTTTAGAAAGTCCTATGAATGAGAAACCTTGATGTCCTGGAAACAGAACAAAACGTTGGAATGGAGGCTAATAAATACAAGGTTTTGTCGAATGAAAACGTACAGATATGGATAATTATTGAATGAATGCAGAAATTACTGAAATCCTAATGATATCTTCGAGGAAACTAAGATTTTCAAGAGGAGTTATCTTGATATATTTTTCTCAATATCTCTTCTGCCGAATATCATTGCCCTGTTTGGCTTAACACTGCCCATGTGCATTCTTCTTTTCAATATTCAATTGAATTTTCTATGGTTCTGTTGACACTACGGCCAGAAGGAGTGAAATCTTGAGATAAGCAGGTGAAACGGAGTATATGTTAGAAATTCTTATGAATGAAAAATCTTGGTATCCTGGAAACAGAACAAAACTTATGAATGGAGGCTAATAAATACAAAGTTTTGTCGAATGAAAACGTATAAATAAGGATAATTCTTGAATGAATGAAAAAATCACTGATTTCCTAATGAAATTTCCGAAGAAACTAAGATTATCCAGAGGATTTATCTTGACATATTTTCCTCAATATCTCTACTGCCGAATATCGTTGTGCTGTTTGGCTCAACAGTGTCCATGTGCTTAACATTCATGCACAATTAAACTTATCTATGAAAATTATGACTGAAACCACCTGGGCGTTATGGAAAAAGTTGAAAGACATAAAGTAGGACCATTGAGTAAGTGCCTCTACAGTCCGGACAACATAAAAGCTCTCGCCTTGAAGGCGCAAAAGGCGCCAACCGCATTCTGAAAATTCCACCACTATCTCTCGAGGTACAAAAAATCCTGTGCCTTACAGCTCGTTTCCGTCAGCTTATGATGAATTTCAACGTCGTGAGCTGCAGGAAATATGGAGGTTCACATGCTGTGAGTTATGGGGGTACTGGGGAATCGATCTTTGGAGGTTTGGCCGATGAAGGAGTGAAATCTTGAGATGAGCAGGTGAAACGAAGTATATGTTAGAAATTCCTATGAATGATGCTTTTCGTTTCAGTAGGATTCTATCAGCATTCATAGCTATTACCACTTTAAAACTGATTCCTCCAATAAAGTTCCTGGATTTGATCTTCCAAGGTAAATCTGGACTGTTCTTAATCGTATAAGAACAGGTCATATTCGTTGTAATAGCATGCTTTTCAAGAGGAATTCAAATGAGAGTCCTAGTTGCAAATGCGGAGAAGCACAGGAGACTATGGAACATCTGATAAATAATGGTCCAATATTTAAATTTCAGGATGGCTTAAGGGCTATGCAAGAAGTTACAGAGTCGTTTTTGAATCGGGCTGTTAATTTCTAATCATTTTATTTTTCTGTACCTTTTTTCTGCTTCGATTTTTTCGTTTCAGATTGAGAATTTCGAAGAAATCTTGGAGAAGGTTACCGGTTGGACTGAATAAAGAAGAAATCCTTGAATATTCGAATAGTTTTTAAATGTTATTTTTGTTGGAACTACCTATACCTACTGGTGTCTATACCTGAGCTCTGGTATTATACGAAAAATAGTATGGTTCGTTTTTGCACTAACCTCAGTTAGTGATTTTTGTTGTATGTATTGTATTATGTAAGCTCTTGATTTCAAAAGAATATATATACCACTTCATCCATGACACAGAGCATGATAAGCCAAAACCTGAGGCTTCTTTTTTGAGCGTTCGTTCTACTTTAACGAGTGCTATATTTTCAGCCGGAAATGGTCTCAAACGATAAGGTTCGGCTCCCTGATGACGAATCCTTGCTTGAATTCAATTCTGTCTGTAGGACCGGTCGTCCGTTAGCACGATAACTTTCGCAGGAAATGTCCTAGGAACTTGACTTTTTCACGCTAAATTCGATTCCGAAATGTCTCGTTGAAGTTCGTTCACCAGCCAAATTATACAGGATGTTTCATAAATATGGCCATCAAAAATTTTTCTTCCTCAATATCTCAGACAAAACGAAACCAAGTAAAATAAAATTTTGCAGTCACATGCAAGATGCTCATAATAAGCCTCATGCAGAATTTTGTGGAAATAGTTTAAACAGAACTATAGCAAACTCAATTGGGATAGTGAAAAGAAAAAACATATTTCCATAACTAGATATTCGCGTAGATTGAAATTTATCTATGCAGAATTTCCAGAAGATCAGAACCATATAATTAAACTTTTTTCTTAATTATGAACGGAATTTTTGAATAATTCCGAGTTTCTCGATTCGATCGAGCTGAAATCTCGCATTCATATGCTAATTATTGCTCAGGGCTTTTCTCAAATTTAAGAAAAATCAGCATCTGTAGCTTGGCAGGATAGATCAACCTGTTTCATTGATAACCAGCTTGAGGGGCCCGCTAGTCAATAATAAATTGGCGTTTTTTATTGCTGCAAAAAAGGAGGAAAGTTCAGCAATGTCCATCAGGCCGATAAAAATGATCGTGATGAAGATCTCCAGCAGGGCCTGGTGTGTATTGCACCCGGAACGTGAGCGGCATCGATTAACATTTCCTATTCTAGTTTTCCCAAGTGGTCCACTGGCTTTCCCTGGAAGTGCAACACAAACAACAATCAGTCGGTTGGCCATCATTAGACGCTGGATCTTTTATTACTTTTCTCTGTAAACACTTCTAATGCCTTCTATTAGGATCGGAATGAGGCGGTTAGAGTTTCGATTAAATTTCAATTTTGTTTTATTTTGGAGGTTTGGAGTCGTATTGTGAGATTGGATGTGGTTAAATGAGGGCTACCGAGTATGAATTTTCCGTTAGAGGCGCTAGTGTTGCGCGAGGTCCACGATAATTTGAATTATCAAATATTCAAACGTAATTGTGAACCTGTAGGGTGATATGGCGAATCGGGTGAAATGGTGATTTACTATATTTCTTTTCCGAGTGCACAGATGTCGCTTAATGTCTGAGTACCAGCTGTTTCTGATGATCCGTTCAACGTGCACCTGCAAAAAGTTGGCCCCGTTTTAAAAATCCTACTAAATTTGTACAAAACTATTTGCGATGCTCAATAATTTTTATACGTTGCATGCGTTTATAGAGATTGCTTTCCGTAACGAAGGCCGAGAAGTATTTCTTGATATATTCTGCCTTCTTAGTTTATTTATGTAATACATAACCTAGAAAACATGGCCTCTAATATTTCCTTTTTCTTGCTGTGCTATTCACCGTTTCACCCATAGGAATTGGGAGATATTATGAATCCTGGCATGGGTGAAATGGTGAAGGATAAAAAGCGTATTTTTATAAGTTTCGTCGAGAGTTTTGTGGATGCATAAATTTTAAAAAATATTATAAAAGATATATTTTCTGTTGAAGCGGAAGGGCCTAGGACGAATCGCAGCTTTTTATCTTTCGTGTTTCTTCTGCTTAGTTCTGTTCTAGGGTTTGTCACTATGCCAGCAATCACCATTGTTCCAGGTAAGGATGCCTATATATAGAAGAAAAATTAATGGCTTTAGCTGACGTTTTGAATTCTCCAGAAATCATCGTTAAACTCCGAAACAGAAATCGTCAAAAAAAAAACAATTGAGTCAGTGAAAAGTGGACCAGATGCTAAAGGAAAGCTCAAAGGAAAAACCATAGCAAAAAAAAGCAAACGGAAAATCTTAGATACGTAACCTAAGAAATGAAAAATGTCCACCACTGACGCCGAATCGGAATCATCTCTGGATGTCGACTTGCAGGACGAGGATGACGGCATGGACGATGATGAGAGTTGTTGTGTAGGATGTGGTGAACTTGACAGTTGCACTAAAAAAGGACGTCGATTGGATGGAATGTATTAGCTGCCAACATTGGCTGCATGAAGATTGCAAAAAATATAAATCCATGTGTAATTTGTTCGGTAAAAAGCACAAGAAGTAAGATCACCATTTCACCCTTGAGCATGGGTGAAATGGCGAATTTGGTTTGAAAAAAAAATTCACTTTCCAGAGTTTCGTTATGCCTTAAAGAGTTTATGGTACTGTTAAGTTGTTGTCTCTATATTTTGCCAAAGAAAAGTGTTTTCATTCTGTTTAAATATGAATTTTTTTGTCTCCTACACGGCTCTTTTTTTCTTCACCATATCACCCTGACTTACCCTATTGTTTCTTTTCAATCATGACTTGGATGTGACGAGTTTCACATGAATATTTCGATTAATTACAGAAAATATGAATTACCGTTCAATGAATATCACTGCTTCTTGAAAGCTGAGTTGAAAAAGAGAGATGCCAAATTGAGCAGACTAAAAGAACAGCTAATTCAAAGGTGAGTTTGTTTACTGTTTCATTACACATTTCTTGTGGAAAGTATGCTCATTCATTGAGTTTACAGTTGTGGTTTCTCTTTATACAAACTCCCATATTATGATAGGAATGATAATTCCAGGGGAAACGCATTATCATAAATTGGAATAAGTTTATTGCTGAAGTAGGTTATCATTTATAAAGTACCTGCTTTTTATCATACTTTCATGATACCTGTGATAGCTGAAAAGTGTTACAACTTGGAGAAGTACAATAAATCCTTACACGATCCTTTTATTCATCATAATAAGTGAATATAAAAAAAAAACAGTGTGCGTTTAAGAGTAACGCAGGTATAATATAAACAATGAAAGCGGAAAATAATATTAATACTTGCGTTACTTTTGAATGGATACATTTTCATTTTGTAATATTATCACCACGTCTGGTTTACGAGGATTAAAAGAGCGTTTCCACTTCATCGAGTGAAGGTTAAGTCCAAATAGTTGGACTACCACCAGTTTGTATGAAAAACGGATAAACATCTCTCTACTTCGTTCAAGGTTCATGCATCAGAAGTAGGTGTTCGTAAGGATCCCAGGAGGTGGCGTTTTAGTTCTGTTATTCTCAGAGCTAGGCGACATTTCTTCAAATAAGGAAATCTAAAATGCCTTTCAGTTAGAGCTCCTCCATACTGAAGAGAGCCAAATAGGGCGAAATAGCTATCTATGGATGCTCTGTTTGATATTACCACTATGCATGTTCTTTGTGCGTTGACGGAATCAGTTCCGAAGTATGGGTTTAATATTGGTTAATTTCAAATCTATTAATATTATTCTCCGCTTTCATTGTTTATCTTGTGCAACTTGGAACTCACACTGTATCGAAGACTGGGATATGATAGCCCGGCCAATGGCCTCATTTTCGCCATAAAAACCCCAAGGGAAAAGAAACGTAAGCTGAATCCCCACCGCTTTGCAACGCTGATGGAAAAAGGAAATTACTATACGGCACAAACATTAAGTAACCCCGTCTCGGAAGCTCTAACTGGACCCCCTAATGCAGCGACTTATAATCGTTCCAACAGAAACGATTTAATTTCAAATATCGTTTCAGATATCTCAAAGATATAAATAATAAATGTCAATAAATTTCCCCCAAACATCAGAGAGAACCGTAAATTAGGGTTATCCTAGATTAAACAAAGAGAAGAGGGTGAAAAAGATCCGACACAACAGGAAATCAACCGGAACTCAAGAATGGAGAGGAGCGAAACACGGAAAAGAAGCTTATACGGATTCAGATACCCAAAGAGTAATCCTTTGTTTTCTGGAAGCGTTCTCTGATTCAATGGAAATGCACAACGGTTGCTTTTCTATATTTTCTCTATTTCCCAGCTGGAATTGTTCATTATTCGACAATAAGTCGTTGAGGAATCGGTTCATTATTCAACGATTTTTTGTGGGGTGTCAGTTATTTTGCTTGAACTTAATACTTACTTATGGTGGGGGGTTATTCGCTATTATTGAGTTTCAACTGAAGTCTAGCGGAATAAGGCCCAAAGAATTTGATTTCAGGTTGAACTTAAGATTACTCAAAAAATTCTATACTCAAATTTTTCAAATTTATTCTGAAAAAACTGGTTTGTGCTATATAAAGAACATCATGCAACAAGAAAATATTGAGGCATATCCAAAAAATTTATTCAGTATGAGAACAAAGGAAGCATTATCTTTGTCAGATACAATGGTATTTGGCATTTGAAAAATTATATGAGTTTTCCCTGAGCAGCCTAGTGATTTGCATCGCATGCGATCTGTTTCAGCCAGTGCGGTTAATCACCCTTTCGCACGTCTTCTTGGAGTATTTTCTTTTTTGATCTTTTTTTCTGCTTATTTTCATACATGTAATGCACTTGGTCTTCCCCTGTTCTGTCTAGTTGGTTTTATGGCCGTACAAAGAGCATTTGCTATGACTATCTTCGTACTTATCTAGAAATGCGTATGGTTCATCAGACAGATACCGATGCGAGTATTACCTACTGCTGCATGTGTTTCATCCTTTTCTGATGAAGCATATTGTTCATTGTCAAAATCAAAAATTTATACGACTTTCATTTTTCCATAAAAAAGCTTTGAATCCATATCTAGGATAAATATGCAATGTAATTTCAGATTCTGACACTGCATGATGTTCCACATATGGGACAAACAGTTTTGTTATTTTTTCTATGAATTTTTGGAGATCAAAGTGATCGAAAGTTGCCTGAATATGTTCTTGAAATTACTAGTAGAACCCAGATATATGTTTTCGTTCGCAAAAAACACTTTTCAATGATAAAAAACGACCACAGATATCATTTTGGCAATTGACTTTGTAGGTGCCGGGAATTGTGAGGGTCACTTTCTGTAGCAATTATTTTTTGTATTCAAGAATTCATAGTGATATGAATAATTTTAAATAAATTCTCAGAGATAAGTTGGTTTAAGTGCAAAATGAAAGACTTTTGGAACAAAAAATAACTCTGAAACATTTCGGGGGGAGGGGGGTGGTTTGGACCCCCAAAACCCCCCCTTGCTACACCCTTGTTCGGATTTTTTAAACATAAACTATCGTCTCCGTTCTGCTAGCTAGACCCACAATTGCCCTATTCAAGATTGACAACTTGTGAACCAACAGTATTTCATTGACCCTTTTGTTATAATTCAGGACAAGACATAGAACGCAGCAGAAGCTCACTCATCTTCCAGAAACCCCCATATAATTGCAGGTACACGAGTTCCACCTCAGACCTTTCCACATTTTCTTGGCTCTTCAAATATTTACGTGCTAAACAGGAAAAGCTGTGGGGTTGCGTGCGGTGGTCCACACATTTGCCATACACCTGTGGTCCATTTAGTGATTTATTAACAACTTCTAACAACCCTTCTCGCTGCTCCTGACAGCGGGGATGATATACGAGGTAATAAGATGTCTCTTCTGGAGGCAGTGAATCAACAAAACAGTACGATACAGTCCGAAGAAAAACTACGGATTGTCGTGCTTCTTTGATTTATGCCGCTGTTTTTCCATGAACAATTCATGACGATCCCAGTTTTCCAGGTTTCCGCACCGGAAACTTTCCCAAGTTATGGTCTAATTTTTCCTGTTGAAACTTTGTATTCTAATGAATGGAAGGGTAGTCAACAAAGTATTCACTTTTATGCGTGGTGGAATGATAACTTAGATGCTGAGGTAATGGTGATATATTACCTACATCTTTCCGAAATGAATTTCTCTAAAAGTATGAAAACACTGCTATCATGGAAGCAAGTGATATCTCAAATGTTATTGTCTTATCAAGAGTGGAAAGCACTTTACTGTGTGATATTTCTGAACAACCAATCAAGTGCAGGAATGCAACTTTTTACACAAGATAAGAACAATATTGTTTCTGCAACTGCAAGATGAATGAAAGAACTCATACTGGAAACTCTTATTTTTATATTCCTTCTATTTTGAATTGAGATTTCAAAATAAAATAAAGAGTTTCTTCCACCAATGTACTCATATACTTCATTCTTCGGATATGAAAGTATACACGATTGCGCACCTAACCGAAAATTATTAGTTTAATTTCATAAAGAGAATATTGATCTGAAATGAAAATACTACGTAAAAAAGATATACAGGGTGCGGCAGCATAACTTCCTTTTTTTGAAACTTAATAAAACGCATTGTATGGATCGAAAAATGTTTATTCTTTTTTTATAATATAGGCACATACATAAAGTTTTGTTTTACCCATTTTTGAAGATAAAATCAGGTAGGTGACGTCCTCCATTCTCCATACACTGACTAAACCGATTTCTGGCGTTTGTCATGACTCCAGCCAGTATAGCAGGCGTTATGTTGGCAATTTCTTCCTGGATGTTGTTCTTCAAATCTTGTAGGGTCCTTGGACGAGATTTCCAAAAACTCCATTGAAAAAATTTACAGTGCGGTGTGCAATTTCCCCAAGTGGAATTATTGGTCCCTGGTTCTTAAAGGAAAATCAAGTCACAGTGACAGTGAATTCCGACCGGTACGTAAACATGTTACAGGAATTCTTTACCCACTGCTAGATGAGTTGGACTTAGGGGACATTTGGTTCCAAAAAGACGGTGCAACGGCACACACTTCAAGAGCATCGATGGCTGTTTTGAGGGAACACTTCCCAGAGCGCCTTATCTCAATTAGGGGTGATTTGGAGTGAACGGCCCGCTCTCCCGATTTGACCCCTTGTGACTTTTTCTATGGGGTCTTTTGAAATCTCGTGTTTATGTGAACCGTCCAAGAACCCTACAAGATTTGAAGAATAACATCTAGGAAGAAATTGCCAACATAACGCCTGCTATACTGGCTGGAGTCACGACAAACGCCAGAAATCGGGTTACTCAGTGTATGGAGAATGGAGGACGTCACCTACCTCATTTTATCTTCAAAACTAGGTAAAACAACACTTCTTTTCTGATTCATACAATGCGTTTTACTCGGCGTTTTATTAAGTTTTAAAAAAAGGAAGTTATGCTGCCGCACCCTTTATTTTGGTAGGAAAATTTTTTCTCCTGAAATCAAACGATGTGAGAGAGTATATCGATTGAAATATAATCTGGGAGGATCCTGCATTTCTGAAAAACGTTTTAGGTTTTCACTCACAGTCTCCAAAAATTATGCAAATTTGTCTGAAGAAGGTGTCTGATATAGACACCGAAACGTTACATTATCCTTTTCACTTATTTCCTTCTTTGATTTTACTGTAACTTAAAAGTTTTTTCAAAAAGAATTTGCTCCTGACAAAAGATTTTAGGAGGAGCACTTTATCTTAATTAAAAATTGTGAAAACCTAAAAAGTTTTTTAGAAATGAGAGAATATGTTGAACGATTGTTCAACGTACACAATATCGAAATCAAAATCAACCCGTGTTATTTGGACAGTTTCAAATATTTTGAAGAAAAAAACAGGTATTTCTTATGAATATGAAAGTTTGTGAAAATCCTGACAGGTTTATACCTTCGACTTGAAATAATTGACAAAATGTGATCGTAAAACAGACAACACGACATTTTATTCCTTCAAATGGTCAATTACATTATCCATTGTAGTGATAATACCTATATCCAAACCAGATCGTTTTTAAAATCGAACAAATATAATATAATATATAATGAATAATACAGGGTCTCTATAAATGATTGTAACAGCGCAGTTGGCTTTGGATTATGCAAACCACAGAATTCTGTGATCATGCTATGCTATGCCCTGATTGGTTAGAGAGAGGTATTCTGCTATCCAAAGCCAACTGCGCTGTTACAATCATTTATAAAGACCCTGTATAATGTATAAAGCCTTTTACACTGCTACATCTTAGAAACCATGTGAATTTAATATTTTCTTAATTGCAGTGGAACTTCCCTATAACGAAAGCGCTAAATCCGCAAAAAATCGTTATAAAGAAATTTCGTTATACATAAAATTTGTTACTATAGTAGGCAACGTCGCGGTCGACTTCACTGATAAAATTAAGTTTATCATTCAAACTTAAGCACTTCCTTTTAGACATTTTGGCGCAACTTTTACACTAGCGTAAAGCGTAATGGTTAGATTGAAACCAAACATCCAGGGTTTTATTTAAATCTGTTTCAGAAGGATCTCTGCCGCCGTAATGATTCAGTTTAAGGTCGGAATTTATTACGTATGTCCGGAAAATTTTCGGAAAGAACCTACACTTATACCTTCTTATCAATACTCATTCAAAGAGTGATGTTCTATGAATTTTTCGTTATAGATAGAATTTAATTCGTTTTAGAGGGTGTTTTTAACATGAAATTTGGATTCAAGGTGCAATGTCTTGTACGACATTCGTTATACAGACGTTCGTTATAGAGAAGTTCCACTGCATTTTTTTGTTACTCTCACAATAATTAAAATTCAATTCTTTCTTGACTAACTCAAGAATATTTCCGACATGGGTATTTTATAGAACAATCGGTTCATGATGTTCATTAGTGCTTGAGCAAAGACATCAGTATATCCATTTATCAATTCATCGAAAATTGCTCGCCAGTTTTCATTCAAAATCTTGTTGATGTTATCGCCCAATTCTTTATTTCCACCGAAAAGATTATCGTAGTAAAAATAGGCACTGGAAGCGTTCTGCTTTTTGGAAACTCCATGTGTTCCTCTAATATGTGTCTCATTTTTCCTCATGAAAGTTTCTATGTCGAATTCCGTAGCGGTTGAAAATCCTCCTATAAAATTCGGTTATCTAAATCTATTTGTATCAGTTTCAAATTGAGTTAAATCCTTTATTTTTTGTACCGGGTTTTTCACTATAACCCCCCCCTTTAACTTTGTTACTGAAGGAGATACAAAAAATGTTTCCTATAAAAGTTTCACGAAATCAACTGAGGTTTTTTGATATAAGTCCAGAAACCGTAATATATACAGGGTGACCAACATATTGATGGCAACTTCATTTTTTCAAATGGAACACCCTTTATATTTTTCCATATTTGGTTAGTTCTTTTTCCCCTGATTTCGGATATGTAACGTATGTTGGTCTATCTTTCTTACTCTCTCTGAGCACCACAGAGTTTCAAATTTCAAAAACCATCTGGCATAGCGTTTTGGAAGTGCGTAAATATTTAAGTGGCCAATTTGATCTTTGGATTGGTAATGGCGCACCCATTTTATGGCCACCAAACAGTCCCGATTTAACACCGTTGGACACGTTTTTATAGCCGTTCCTGAAGGAAAAAATTTACTTCAGCAATAATGACAATCAATGAAAGCGGAAAATAATATTAATGATATAAAAAAAATATTAAACCCATAATTCGGAACTAGTCCCGTCAACGCACAAAGAATAATGATAATATTGTATTATTATGATTAGAAACAAATTTGAAGCTTTCATTTCTGACTTGAATCAGAGCCATAATAATGCTATCAAAAATAGTCTAAACAACTTGAGACAACTATATCAACTATGTGTATTGAATGAAGGTGGTCATTTTGAGCAATTCTTTAGTTGATGTTATTCTTACCATACTACCAAAGTTTATCATTTTTTATTGGTTAAGTAATTGTTAAGTATTCATTCTAAAATAATACTTTTAAGTAGATTGTTTGGATTTAAAGAATTTCGTAGTTATTTCACATATTTTTTTTATTCGGTGTCATCATTTCAAAACTTTGAAACTCTGAAAATTGAAGAGACACATCCACATACGCATTTACATTCGAGATCAGGAGGAAGAATATACAGGACAGGGTGTCCCATTTGAAAAAATATAGTTGCATTCAATGTTGTTCACCCTGTATATCTTCCCATTGACGTTATTATAACTCCAAAAATGAGCATTTTCAGTAAACGCACTCTGCAGCTTGTAAAATGATTACAGATCTTGGCAGGTGGTTCTTAAAATTTGAAACTCTGTGGTTCTCAGAATAAAAGAGATAGACCAACATTTGTCACATATTCAGAATCAGGGGAAAAAGAGCTAGCCAAACATTGAAAAATATACAGGGTGTTCCATTTAAAAAACTGAAGTTGCCATCAATATGTTGGCCACCCTGTATATATTTCAGTTTCTGGCCTCATATCAAAAAACCTCAGTTGATTTAGTGAAACTTTTATACGAAACATTTTTTTGTATCTCCTTCAGTAACAAAGTTAAAGGGGGAGTCAAATTATAGTGAAAAACCCGGTACATAATCGTTATTTTTAACTCTTGGGGAGAATCATCAAAAAAATGTAAAAAACTCCTTTTTATGTATATTCGTAACATCTATATTTACTTCACTTCAGAAAATAAAACCCAATCTCTGAGTCTAACGGATATTATTTATTCTTCTTTGAAAAATCTTACCTATATTAATGGTGAAAGATCCATCTCCGTACACTGGAAAGGATAAAATATGTCCATTTACTTCATAGGTACCATTCAGAGAAACTTTTTCAACTGACCAGTCGATGATCAGTTTTCCTTTATCTAAATCGAAACTGAAAAAATGTTCTTGATACAATTTTTAAGCAGCAATGACGTTATAAATTAGGAGTTGATATAGACATTTGTTTGTAATGGGAATCTACAATCTGGAGAATCATTCATTTTATCCTGCTGAATAAAAATGAATTAATACAGGGTGTCTGCGAGAAACTTTGGGAGATGATTTCTTAATAAAAAAGCAGGACTAGTTCATATAACTTTTTTTCGAAATCGACATAAAACTATACATAACATAAAGCACTAAATAGATGTTACTCACACACATTTTTTAGATCTCATAACTTCATTATTAGGGGTTTAACCCATTTAAACCTACCGTCCTTTCAAAAACACATCAGAAAAAGACACCTGTAATTTTAATACAGGTACCGCAGCATTGATGGAACTGATAGTATATGATGACAGATACACTAATCAAAATGAAGTTTCGTTAGTTTCAGTGCCGATTGAGAATACGTAGGTGAAGCTTGAATATTTGTGAAGCTATTTTTCAGAAATTTGAGGGATGAGTGATTGGAGGTTAGTGTTGGTGAATTTAAATGTGTCTGGAAAAATTTTCCCATGATATTGCTGATCTTTAAATATGTTTGAATGTGTTTTTTCATCACATTTGGGCTGTCTTTAAAATTCATAACAATATTCATGGGAGAAAATGGCCGTCCTTTTAAAAGGACGGTAGGATTATACACTACTTTTCATACTGATTTATGTTTTGTTCATCAGGAATAGTTATTATTGGCAAAACCGTTATCTTTGGCTGAATGATGGAAGAATTGGAAAATGACGATGATATTGAAGTTTCTGACAGTATTTCAATTTTTCCTCTTGAAAATGCTAACGATGACTGCGACACAGAAGAAGATTCTGGGGATGAATAACTTACCAGGTTCTCAATTGGGAAGTGGAGTGAATGTTTTTTTTAACTGATGAATGGGATACTGAGGACGAAAGACCTCTATCAGAATTCGTGGAAGAAAAACCAAAAATGGTGAAGCAGTTTACTTACAGCCAAAATGATTTCAATTATAATTCCTTTAGTTGGGAGAACATTTCATTTGTCCCAAATAATTTATCTCCTTCAGCATGCTTCAGATTATTTTTTCATAAAGACGTTATTGACAGCATAATTTGCTTCACCAACACATATGCCGAACAGAAAAATCGACCAGGTAATGTTACAGAAGATGAGCTGCTCTGTTTTATAGCTGTTGTTGAGTGGTTACCTGACGGTTCGCAGAAAAAAATGTATTGGCAAAATCGTGATGATGTATGTAACAACTTGGTCAGTAATGCGATTTCTCGTGATTGATTTCAGTACATTAGGAGTCATATCCATTGCAATGAGTTCCCCAAGTATGATAGGCTGGACCATCTGGTTGAATATATTTCAACTCAGCCACAAAAAGGCAAATTTCATTTGCCGGAAATGTCATGTGGGCCTTCATCCAAAGGATTGTTTTATAAAATAGCATACGAAATAAATGTAACATTCGTTCGTTACAGAAGATTGAATAAATAATGCACAATATTCCGTATTTTTTCATATGATATAATAATGTTCCTAGAGTAGTGTTTAACCCTACCGTCCTTTTTAAAGGACAGGCGTTTTTGAGAAAAATAAACATTCCAAAATTTTTTTGATATTTTTTCCTGTTCAGTAATCCTGAAATAATAAGTTATTTTCAGAAAGAAATATCATTTTGCGATAAAAATAGTTTCAGGGATTTTCTTTCAAAAATTGTTTTCTTGGGATAGATTTTCGAAAAATTTAATTTTTCAATAGTTTTCCATTCAATTATGGAAAAAATCTCGCCTTCAAAATTTCGATACAGTCGAAACTTTTCTCGAAAAAAATTAAATTTTACCAGCAGTTATGATCACTGTTCATTCCATTTCATCGTATGAATGTTCCATAGAATGCATATTCTAAGATATTGTATGTCTATGACAGGAGATATAAATGTTCTATAAATCTTTCTGAAGGTATATCTACTTATTTCTGGAAGAAAAAGATATCCGTAATATCACAAATCGAAGTTTTTTCGATTAATTAGCATAAATGGCAAAACCAATTTTGAACATAAACAATATTTTTTTGCAGGAGACTTTTTTCCTCCACAATTGAATGCGAAATCATAAGGGAATTTTATTTTTCGAGAATCTATCCCAAAAATGACTCAGTGTGTTTCAGAACTACTATAAAAATAAGGAACTGCCAACTCGTCATCGCCTTCCAAAGTTCCAAAACTACCCCTGCTTATTTTTATCGAGGAATCGTCTCCCTGAGTCCCTCGCATTTGTTTAACGACATCCTCTATATTGCCACTGACTTTTTTACATACGATAAAAATCATTTGTCTACAGACGAATCTGTGATAATGGCAACTAATGATGGTTCGCCAGAAAGAAAAAATGATTCAAAATAGGTCATTTTGAACTTGTAAATAAAGCATGAATATTTTCTGAAGACACTCACATAACGTTATGAATATCAGCATTGGATACCCCAATATATTGGCAGTTTTTATATTTTTGTGTAAGTTTGACAACACTGGGACCTCCACCAATTTCCATTTCTGGAATAAATACGGGATCTAGGGATGGAACCCCCAAGCTCGGAATACCTAGAGTAAACACAATTTTTTATGATGAAAAGTATCCTAGCACATATCAAGTGAATATGCCTATAAATATAACTATAAATTTTTCAAGAATCTTTGTTGAGTGGAATCATATCTTATGAAATGATTTATGGAGTTATGGACACATAATTATGCATTTACCATCCTTGAGTTTTGGAAGTGCATCCTTAATTGCATCTTTTAAACACTCGATGTCACTTATGTGACATTTTTTGAATTTGGACGCTAAAAAAAGAAATACAGTGAATGTGTAAACAAATGCGAGGGACTTACATAATTTGTCGCCATATAAACCGCCAGTCAAAACTGAAAGAACTAAAAATCTGAACAAGAACTCCTTCAACATCTTCGAGGATGAAAAGACAATGATATTCGAAGAAAATCTGTGATATAAATAGCAATCAATTAAAAAAACGACTAAATAAAATCGCAGAAATGTAGGAATGAAAATGTTTTCATAATTATTCAACAGACTACCTATTATAAAATGCATAATAAATTCAAAAACAAGCTTAAATAACAGTACGACAGTTAATTATTTTTCAGAATTATAATTAAGGACGTGTGAGTCGAAAAAGAACATGAGATTTTTCTGATGTTCATTAGACTGATAATTTCTGTATTATATATGCTTCGATGAATTTTTTTTATTCAACCGTTGAATAAGAATAGCTCTAATATCATTAATTTTGTGTAGTAGGTATATCAAAATTTCCTTTATGTGGAACACAACTTTGTTTTTCGACATTGACATATTTTTATGTGCACATACTCAAGGTATAATTATTGAACCATCATGATTAACTTATTCAACTACTTTCAATTCACTACGTGCATTCTTCAAAACGATACCTACAAATGTAAGCTCCAGACTGAAGGCGTTTTCGGAAACTTACACAGAGTTACTAACTCGATCCATTGGGTCACGTGACAGATCTGCTCGGATCACGGACTCGGGTTCTAAGTTTACGAACATATCAAGTTTAGGGTTTGAAGTAACAGTCGTATCAAAACCATAACCGAATATTTTAAGGATTTATTTTTCCAGTCTCAGTTTATTTTCGGATTGTTTCTAGCTTTACATCGATTTACTAGCTTCTGTAAAATCTTTCTTATAATTTCTGGTGGGCTCTCGCATGTCCAATATTATTTTTGAGTACTTGTTTTGTAAAAGTAAAGAAGGCTTCAGCTTCAACGCAGAAAGATCTGCATATAACATTATGAAGAAGATGTTTCACATTATTTTCTCTTTTCATGTAACCACACATTTTACACTAAGCCAAATTTTCTTCTATTTCTACGAATTTTAGAAATAGAATATATGAAATTACTAAGAAAAAAGAAGAAGTCTTAATCCCGCCTTTTTCGAATACAAAATTGAACTGCACTGCGCATGTGGTGACTGTACGACCCTGCACTGGTGTAGGGTTTCGATAGATCAACCTGAGTTGACCGATCGAGCATCGTATTTTCCGAACACGGGTTGGGTATTCAGGTTAGGTAAGCGAACGCGAAGGTTAGGGATCGAGTTAACCCGAGTAATTATCGGAAAACGGAAAGCTTATTAATAAGTTATCGTATTTAACACCAGACGATTTACAATCAATAGAGTCGTCGGTTTGAGATATAGAAATTTCGGTTTTTCGACACATTAAATGAAATTTCAAATCCCGATTCATACTTTCAAAAAGTTAGTCGACTTCGAAAGAGTTCTGCCAATACGGGGACCAATTAGATTATTCCGAAGTGATCGACCGTTGAATGAACTCGAAAGTTCAGGAATTTTCAATCAGAAACCCTCTTTATTCGGTCGTAATCAGCTCAAGGCGCTGGTGGTCTGTATTGTCTATTCATGGCTTAGATTGAACTTCTCTATAGGTACATTCCAGTGGCGGCTTGTGACAGTGATGAGGCATATCAAAAAAAATATTGATCTTATAAACTCTTTTTTGTCAGCTGCATACTTATCATTATGAAAAAATCCTTCGGTATTAATGCTCCAATGATTCTATAGCGTTTTATTGGGTGGTAATTGCCCTGAGATAAGTTTTTCAACTCGATTCAACCAGTTTTTCACTAAGCCCTATCGGAATATGTATTATTAAAATTGCAAAAAAATTATTTGATTAGAGTTACACTGCCAGTAGGCCAGTAGTACTCTCATTTTGAAACCTCCGATTCGATTTTCCTACCGCACCGATTGTCAAGATTTGGAATAGGTCGTATAACTTCTTCAATTGTACATATTTTATACTCATAGGAATGACTCAAAAACTGTTTCTGTTTTATTGAAAACTCTGCAATATCACGAGTACTGCACAAACCCAATAAACCCAAACCAGAGAGCTTCACGATTAACCCGAATATGTGCAGTTTGCCGATGAAACGAAACGAAACGATCACGGATCAAGGGTAGATAGTCCGGTCAATCCAGACCAAAAAATTAGGGTGAAGTTACATAAAATCCCAACAAGCTGAAAATCGGTAAAATTGTTCAAAACATAATAATAAATAATATATAAAAGTTCCCAATCATTCCCGTGGATGGACAAAAATTTATTAAAGTTCAAAGGTCGAAAAATGAGTTTTTCGCGATTTTCAGCAAAACGGTGAGTTTCATCAAAAAAGTAATTGAGACAAAAATGTAGATGTTAAAATTATCTTCAAAAAATGTATCAATACTTTTTTTCCTACGAGGCACCGTTTCTGAGATAAAACGCTTCAAATGTTCTAAAAGTTGTTACTGAGGCTAGCCTCAAATTCACCTTAGAAGCCGCAATTCATAAACAACGAAGGGGAGGTTCATGATCTCGTCACGTCGATGTGAATAACGCGCTAGACAAGGAAGCGCGTGAGGCAAGCCACCGTTTACGACTTGAAGAGGAAGTGAGATGAATGTACAAAAATCGGACCTTAACGGCTGTAACATGTAACGTTACGGTCCGATTTTTGTGCATTCATCGTAACGTCAGTAACGTGTAATGTTACAGACGTCTGTATCTGTACCCCGCTTGAGATTGAGCTCGGATATTATGGAAGACGAGTGCAGTATCGTACAAAAAATTGAGACTGAAGAACATAATGGGATGATGAAATTGATTAATAAAATATTGGATTAATTCGCTTTATATTATTTGTGATTCCCGTAATTTATTTGGTGAGGCACTGCCTCACCTGCCTCATAGGACAAGCCGCCACTGGTACATTCTCGAAGATTTCAAATAGGCTAATGAAATGGATAAAAAATTCCATGTTTCCTTCAAATATACAATAAATGGTTAAGATTTTTCGAAGTAGTGAACAAACACCATTCCATTCTAGTTACAGTTTTCATGTAAATAGCAAAATGTAGGTAGGTATTGCTATGATTCAATTCGGAGCTAAAATCAGGAACGAACATCCAATTATACAAGTTAAATTCAAAATAAACATTTCACATACAAACCCACTCACATGTTACTGCAGGGTTGTTTCAATAAATCTATGAATTAACATGGTTGAATCAGAAAGCTAGAGAAAACTGTACCATATAAGTACATGGTTATTTCTAATCTGGTACTCAACTGACAATATTATATCAGTTTATAGTATTCGATATTGTGTTCTCGATTGGTATAAAATCAAATACTGTTCTTGGAATTGCTGATTGAATTCTGTATACATAATTTATTTTTCTGAAACAAAGTCTCACAAAATTCATAAAATATATAACATAATATGTTCTCTTCAGTAAATGCAGAGGAAAATGTAAGGACTCCATACATATCTACGTATGATAAAAAAAACAAAGAGATACCAAGAAGAAAAATATCATTCTCCCCTCTCAATATTACCAGGTTATTATTTCGATTTTCAAAAATGCATAGAAAGTCAATATTGTTGGATGCAACTAACCATAGGTCATATTATTCCGTGAATCAACTTGGTTGGTTTGGTTGGAATTTTTCTGTTAAGTAAATATGATATTTTCGGTTGGTTTCTGCGAAACAGTTTATTTATGGAATCCGGTTACAAAAAAAGCGGTAATATTCAGCTACCGAAACAACCGAGGATATTCCTCGTTTTCTTTAGTTTCTTATTTTTTTTTTCTACTGGGATTTAGGTTATTTTAGACTTAAGTCTTAAATCGTTGTACTAGCTCTGATTTTTCATCTTCTGTGCTGTGATTTATGTTGCAGAATGAGACTGAATATTTTTTTCATTTTATGTCGTGACGATTCATTTTCTGATTATTTAAGGTTTTTTTACATTTTGTCCGATTTATCCTGCACTATTTGTTCCTTTTAAATATGTTGTATATGATCCATTAATGCATTTTTCTAGGTATACTCTATTTTTCAATTGTTTCAGTTCTAGTTGAATGAGAACTTTTTTTTTTTAACTACCCAAATGATTCCTTCTTCTCTTGATTATCATTTTCATCTTCCACTTCCAGTGGACTAAATTATAAATGAATAAAATTATTTTGAAGTTGAACCTAACCTGAATAGTCAGACAGCAACCGAAATACGTTCCGTAAATAAATTGCAACCAAAACAACCAGAAGATTACCGCTGTCAAAATATTATCGCCCGGTCTGGTAAAATCGGTTGATTTACGAAAAATACCCTATATAGGGTGTCCCGGAAAATGTGGCAAATCTTTCGGATTCAGATAGAACATAAAAATGAAGATGACAAGTTTTCCTAGCGCCCTCCCTACGAAGATACGACCTTCTAAATGACGCCACTGGAAATCCATTTTAGGGGAATAAATTTCAAACAACTCGATATAATTTGATGAGAATTTGATATGATTAATAGTATTAAGGACCTCTTAAATCACCGCACTCAAATTTCAATTTGCTTGTTCAGTTTACCTGGGGCGGATCGGGTTGTACATTTTAATGCTTACATATTTAACACCCTGTATAATAAGGTGCTAAAAAACACATTTGGAACCCTTGAACATTACCCTGAAGAAACGCTACTCTTGTTCAGTGTCGATAATATGAACCGTTGTCAAAAAAAAATAATGAAAGAAGTAAGTAATTGAAATTTATTTCACTGAAATGAATTTCCAGTGGAGTCAGTTAGGAGGTCGTATCTTCGTAGGGAGGGCCGCTAGAACAAAAAAATTATAGGAACTTGCCATTTTATTTTTTATGTTCTATTTGAATCCGAGAGATTTCCTACATTTCCGGGACATCCTGCATAAGGTTTGATAAATGAAAAATATTCGGAAGCTATGTCTACAGATCCCCATTGTTCACACACAACAATATTCAATTTTCCGACAAAAATTCCAGGAACATAAATCATCACGAATTTTCTAATGAAAGTTTCCTTTTTCCAGCATGGCTTTGACGCAACAAGGAAAATGTTATGAGAGCTGAAGAGCTGAGCTGTGTATAATCGATTATGCCAGTCGAAAGAACGCAATTATACACAAAACTGGATCCAGCTACAGATTTTGCTGCAAAAACAATTACAGCCGAGGGACGATTTATCACAAATATAATTCTTCTTTTTCCGTCGCAATAAAGAGAGGAGGAACTGCAAAAAAAACAACCGCAAAATGTTCCTCATCATATCTAATAATGGATATGACATAAAACGAAGCGAAAATGTTGATATGATGAGTTTACTGGGAGAAGCGCCGAATACTTATGATGAAATGTGACTCTTTTGTTGCCAACTGTGTCAGAACAGAACATGGCTCGTAAGTGTTGGTTTCGCTTAATGGGAGAAGACAGTGAGGAAACGCCTGGAGTTACACACAGGCCATAAAAGGGACTCCTCACTGAGGAATTGTTGGGATCAAAGCTTCCTCAAGTAGGGGGAGTTCTGAACAATATGAGGTAACATCTAAAGATTTAATCTCAAGTGAAGCTTTTTACTATATCATATACGTCTATGTCTGTGATGTAGGCTTCACGGGGTGATTCAGAACTCGAGGCCAAAAATTCAAGAATATACACAAACTTATGTCCCTCATAAAACAAAAAATCCTACAATCATGCCTCAATAACTATTTTCCCGCATTTTTTTTTCCGAAAGTAGTCCTTTTGAACTAGTAAATGTTTATTCAATTTGTGAATTGTAATGCCTACTTTTATATAATTAGTTCATAATTATGAATTATGATGAGAATTCAGAATGATCGAAATTTTAAAAATTATTCATGGCTGAGATGTTCAAAAGTACATTTGTTTTATCGACGATTATTATATAATGCACACATTATACATCTTTTTTCTCGACTATAATAACAAATATCCTAACAAATATGGGTATACCTTTTCAATCGAGGTTCAATTAAATCAACTCGTACTGTGAAGGGTTTTCCAATGAGAGGTGTTTTTTTGAATTGTAGGTAGATATCACGTTTGAAGCTGTCATTTTTTGACATTTGATAAGTAGAAACTACTCCATTAATAAGGGTACGTTCAGATGATGAGCGCTCAACGCGCGTTTTGTTAACGCGCGTTTACAACTACATGTATTTTGTTCTCGGAGTACACATGTTAACGCGCGTTTTTATGCAACGCGCGTTCAACGCTGCGCTAGCGCCGTACCGTAGTCAACGCGCGCTAACACGTGCTTCAAGTTCAAGATCACTGGTTTTCTATGCAACTGTTCAGTTGAACGCGCGCTTTTGATGCGTATAGTCGTGTTTCAAGGTCCGGACAGGAATCGTTCGCAATGAAAAAGGAAGCTTTTAATACGGAATTATTTATAGATGAAATAGAAAAACGTCTAGCGATATGAGACATGACAAGTAGTGTTTATTCAGAGAAAAACTTAAGGAGACAGGCTTGGGACTTTCAGTTAGCCTGTATGAAAAAATTGGATGAACCCAATATCTCCGTCTTCTTTCGCGTCGTTTCTGCCGTCGATATGAAATCACCGCTAACACTGTGTCTACATCCATCTTCGACAAAAAAATGTAGAACTCAAAATGATACTGTACTGGGACGGCCGCGATAGAATGCCTGCCAAACGCGCACCATATGAACACTAATCAAAAACTTAACGCGCGATCGACGAGCGTTGAACGCCCATCATCTGAACGTACAATAAAATGGAACGATACACGCTTCAAAAACGCATTGAAATTATTTGAATTTACTATCAACATGGTTAAAATTTGGCAGAGACGGTTCGTAAAACTCGAGCATTTTTGGGTCGTCGTGAAGCATATTGTCGGACCGCAATGAAGACATTGGTAAAAGAATTCGAGCTGTTGGGACAAGCTAGTGATGTGAAAACTAAAATCCGTGCACGTCGCTCAAAAACAGCTGCTGAAGCAGAAAGTGTTGAAGAAACCCAGGTTTGTCCATTCTTCGTCGTTCTTTGAAATTAGGCATTTCAGAAACGTCATTACATCGTATTTTGCATAAATATTATTTCGGTCTTAAGGCTTATAAAGTTCAGTTAACACAAAAACTCAAGCCGGCCGATCATCAACGACGTCGTGTCTTTGTTGATTGGGTCGTTGAAATGCATGAAAATGATCCGGAATTCCATCAAAAAATCATCTTTAGTGATGAGGCCCATTTCCACCTCGGTGCTTCGTCGACAAGCAGAATTGTCGCATCTAAGGCTCGGAAAACCCAAGAGTTATTGTTGAAAAGCGGTTTATGGTGCGACGGAGTCATTGGACTCTTTCAACAGTTACGGTGAAGGGATTGCGCTATCGAGAGATGATTAATGATTTTTTTATGGCCGAAAATGAATACTACGTGCCACACAAGCAACGAAACCATTGATCTTTTGCGGGAAAAGTTTCCAGACCGTGTTATTTCTCGAAGAGGTTATCACAATTGGCCACCGAGATCCTTTGATTTAACACCTTGCGACTTCTTCCTTTGGGGCGATGTGAAAGAGTAGGTCTACGCCAATAGCCCAGCGTCGATTCAAGACGTGAGGCTATCGAGGACCTAGGATAGCCACTTTGCCATTTGGTTATGGAAATTTTCTTTAAAAGGATATTGTCCTGTGAGCTTGGTCGTGGTGGTCATTTGCCTGATGTTACTTTCCACTATAAACGGCATAGCTTCTTCTCTATAAATAATTATCCGATCATTTATATTCTTTGAATATCAAATTAACACTTCTTATTGGAAATCCTTCTATTGACAACATTACGTATCAATCTGACAAGAAAATAAACATCATAACCAAAAATTTCAATATACACAGTGAAATATGCTAAATTGTCATGTCCAACCGACGGGTCAAACTTTCGTGAACAGACTATAGTATAATATTATTCACGAATTTGTTTTCAAGTTAACGTTCCTAATTTAATTTTATAATTTATAGAAGGACCAGTAAAGTATATTTATAAATATGTAGGAAGTTGACTGTCACATAGTAACATAATAAAAGTCTTTTTTTTAATTCTGCAGTTGCATTGTTGACTGAATTTCCTGGTCAAGCACGCAGTTTTCTAGTGAAGATTATACACATAATACGATTTATGTGATGGCAATCCAAATGTGCACGAAATGTATAAATTCAAGATGAATTTTTTCAGTGAATACCTAAGAATCATAAGAAACTCTTATTTCCAAATGAACGTCAAATTTCCCAGTAGATCGTGAATTCATCCCTCACAATTTTCAACAGTATGAGAGAGTTTTTCAAGATCAACTCAAACCAACCCTACCAATGAAACAATGCCGAAGTTTTTCAATAGGCAGAATTTCGTCCATTACTCGAGTGAGTAAACAACTTCTTTGTTGCCACTGAAACGTTAATTAAATCCTCTCATCAATTCATTTGAGCAGGAAGATATCCCAAGTCATTTTTAATAACTTCAAGAACAATCTACAAAATTTCTCGTTGAAGTTTTTCAAAGTCGAAGTTTTCCATCTTTTTATTTAGTCCTTGAGGAAAGTAGGATTGATTTTTCACTTTTTACGCATAACAAAGTTCATACAAGACTATTGAATGATCTACCCATTATACATCTATTTGCACGGCTATAATATACCCATTGATCACAAGTGAATAATGAGTTATTATTCACTGCTGTCAGATACTTCATAGATTCAGATTTGATATTATATTTTTTGAATTGATATTTCTTCGGTAATCATAAAGTACTCAAACTAACAAATAGGGGTTAACCTTGTTAATCGAGGGTCAATTCTACTTTTATCACATCACTTGAAGCAATTTTTATTACAAAATCTACAATAACAAGTTTCCCAAAAATTTCTCATGTGTCAACATGACTCTTTCCATACTTGTAATGAAAAAGTCTTGTCACGATCGCCAAATGTCAAAATATTCAAGAAATATATTCAGTAGTTGTGAATAAAGTATAGTATGCTACTCGCATATAATGGCTGTTATTCACTCGGAGATTTTGGGCCACTCGCCTACGGCTCGCAGCCTAAACTTCACCTCGTGAATAATAGCTAGCATTATAAGCTCTTTGCATAACATACTATTATTTTAACTTTATTTGACCTGTTTTTATGTATAATGACAAATAATTGTAGACTCAGATGAATTCCATCATCAACCATTTTATAAATGATTGTAAAATTACAGAACTTCATTATAATGTAAAAAACTGTTACTTCAAGCATTACTTATATGATATTAAACTTTTTGTTTTTTTCGCAAACATGCAAACATTGAAATAGACAGATTTTGGAATTCCAGTGGAAGAAGCTAGTTAAATCTTATTTAATTTTAGTTACTTTTTGTATTTACCTGGAGATGGTCGGGACCGAAACATATGACAGTATCTTGACTAAATTGTGAAATGAAAACTGAGTATTGCGATATTCGATGGCATAATTACCATAATCATCAATTATTTCCCGAAGTATAATTTTCGACAGGAATGCTGTATATTTCAATTTTTAAAATTATAAAATGTCTAGAAATTCTGGAGGAATTTGTGCTTGAATTTGCGGGACACAATTAGATAAAATTGAAGAACTTGGGTTCAACGTATACGAAGTCGATCAATAATGACCCATTTTATTGTTCAATTTCTACTATTTCAATGTAATTGTCGTGGGTATTCGAACACGAAATATTCAGAAGCAATATGAGTTAACTTACAACTCATCTGAAACATACAAATTCAAATCGAATGGTTCTCTTATGCATAATCAAAAGGTATTTCAATCATGAGTTGATACTCAATTCATGATAGGTTCGACGAAAAAATCTTGTAATAATCTCCTTCAATAATCTAGCTATCAATAAACTAGTTGATAAAATAACGATTATTCAGTATTACTACTCGAATTTAATAAATAGAAGATACATCAGAAATCTTGCGTTAATTTAATTAATGTCTCCAGAGAAAAAAATTATTATCGTAATTTTTCTATAACTTCAAAGCTCAGATATAACTTGGAAAAGTTATCAATTATATATTCAGAATGAAGATTTAGTTAGTTTTCTTTTCAGAAGGAGGCAGCAAAAGTCTCAATTTTATTTTAGTTACTACAGTTTCGTTTTTCAAGTCAGTATCATTTTAAAAGAAGATTTGTGAATTGAAGACAAAAGTTTTTCATTCAAACTCAGATTTTTCGTCAAGTTGTATACCCCCTGTATAGTGTCTTTCGACGGCAACCAAGATACGAGGCAACTATAGTATTTCCCAGGTCCGTAGGTAACAGGAAACTCAGAGGAACTTGAAATGCTGTTTCTGTTAGAATATCTCGAATACAAATGTTTCTTGAAAGGCCGGTTATGTCCTGGTTAACCCATATCATAAAGCAGAACCTTACTGCAAAGATTTATTACTAGGGAAGCCATAGAGACACATAAATCTAACACTCGCTGAGTTGCAGTATTCTGATGAAAGTTTTCCATCCAGGAAAAGAAAATTTGATTGGGGGATTCACTTCTGCATTTCCACGTAGTCACTTCATACATATATTATTACGTACATAAACGTATAGTCTGTTCACGAAAGTTTGAGCACATAGTAGTAGTTTGTTTATTTATCTGAAGTTGGCAGTATTTGCTGTCATAATGATGAACAAAGTCATCGTTGCCGAATGTACCCGGCCTCGACCGACGAGCTTAAGAGTTATCTGAGAACTTTATGTTATATTGACAACATTGCGTATCAATCTGACAAAAAAAAAATAACCTAAAATTTTAATATACAAGTGTGGAATATGACTAATTATCATGGCCAACCGATGGCTCAACCTTTCGTGAACGGACTATACTTAAATAATTTTCATCTTCAATTTGTTGAACCAAAGTTAACAACGATGCCTACTATCCACTCGTGTGAATCGTATTTTCCACTATAGTCCGTTCACGAAAGGTTGAGCCGTCGGTTGGCCATGATAATTTGACATATTCCACTGTGCATATTAAAATTTTAGGTTATGATGTTTATTTTCTTGTCAGATTGATACGCAATGTTGTCAATATTGCATAGAGTTGTCTGATAACTCGTAAGCTCGTCGGACGAGGCCGGGTACATTCGGCAACATTGAATTTATTTTACGTTATAACAGCAAATGCTGCCAACTTCAGATAAATGAAGAAACGCCTACTATGTGCTCAATCTTTCGTGAACGGAGTATAATTATTATGTTTAATCGTACGTCATCATGGCGCGCACTTTCAACTTACGTGTTTACCTACCTCTTTAAACTGGTGCAGAAAGAAGTGGATTCTTTTGGTGAAGAAATTTATGGTTAAAATTGTATTAATATAGTAAATAAAGGTGAACGGAACCATTTTATTGTAACGTGTGCCTATTCATATACAGTGAATTCAAGGTCAAGATGAATTCCCAGGAAATCACTGTTATCTCGATTTTTGGAAGGTCATTTCTAAATGCAGTCAGTTGGAGATATATTCCGTTAAATGAAAATGAAAGAGTTTCTAATAGCTCGGGTTAAATTGTTCATTTGTGGGGAGTAGGTTTAGCAAAGAATTAGGTGGTTTTGTGTTGGTTAAAGTGTGATGAGAGATTTATTAGTTATAATATATTTAGCTTCAGCTTAGTTATCAGTATATTGTGTAACAAACCTGAGTATTTTGAGAAGTTATCAGTATCAAAAACAATTTTTCCCAGGATATTTCAAATTAGAAGTTGAAAGTTGTTATTAGTTTTGAAAATGTGACAACATGGTTCTGCTCCTAAATTGGTATACAGGGTGACTGGTGACGTAAGGGACAACGGCTAACTGGAGATAGAGGACCTCAAACTGAATGAGGATTGAGGATTTAAATATCCCATAAGGCTATTAGTTTCAGAGATACAGGGTGTTTTTTTGAAAAAATGCTAAAACTATAAACTCCCATATCTTCGTCAATATGGCAAACTTCTCGCAGATATTGGCAAGCTTGTTACTATGCATATTCTCCACCAGATCGAGAAGAAAAAATCTTCAAAAATTGCAGGTCTGTATTCAAAAATTTCAATTTCCGTGTCAGGTGAGAAATATCACTCTGTATATGAGATAAAAAATATTGAAATGTAAAATTGGAATCAGCAAAAAACACTAAGTAAAAATCTGTTTTTAGTTTAAATGGCACAAATTTTTTATAGTTTTTATGATATGTTGAAAGTCGAATATTACCATTTTTTCGTATTTAATTGAAGAAACATACTATTCCTGATGGAAAAAACACATACATCGGAGATACTTACATAATCCTGACGCATTTTAAATATTGCTGCACATCTTGAAATCATTTTTTTATTAATTTATCTATCAATATTATAAGAAAATTTCATAAAACAATACAAACACAAAAAGAGGAACAACAACACATATGATTCATAAAAAAAACGAAATAAACAAATGCTCGATATGAGAGACATTCTCTTCACACACTTATTAGCTCTTTTGAACAATTGAAGTACTTTTCATATCCACAACATGAAAAATTATACACAAGAACACTGGATTTTAGCTCGAGAAAAGTTGGACTTTCTTCTCAGAACCCCTGAACAATAATCCATCTGGTGCTTATGTTTTCAAAAAAAATATATTCTTCAATCAAATCGTAATGTAGTAATTTTGAGGACTTATTTTCCTCTAATAAGTAAGTTCACCTTCTTTTGAGAGGCATATGAATTTATTTGATATATATATTTATTCGGGTTAAAACATCCTAAAGATATTGTCCGATTCCAATTGCCTTTGCCTTCTATTGCTGTAATCTTCATCATTTAGCCTTCCTTCACTCATTGATTTTCTTATTCCACTAATTCATGTCGTTCTTGGTCTTCCTCTTTTCCTGTTTTCCGAGGTATCCATCTGATCTATCACTTTCTTTGGTAATCTAAAGGCTACTATTGGATTTTTAACATTTCACGATTTTTACGAGTATCGAGGAGTTAGCCCGATGCCTCAACCCCCAACCTGGAGGGCCAGCGTTTGATTTCAGAGTGTCGTTCTCTTAGGTAAATTGCTTTCTCTGCAGCTAATGAACTTTACCTGCCCAGCCTGTTGGTCTTCTAACTACATATATTTTTCCACATAAAATCGCATAATTCATCATTTGTCACAAAAAGTTGGTGCTATAGGACCAAAAGGAATATTTTTATGCGATGTCCGTAATTCTAAACTTGGAATTTCATCTTATTTGGGGTAAATATGAAGAATATTGACTTGTAATTTTGACATTCAACTGACAATTTTTTTTTTTCTGTTGAAATGTCCCCGCAATAATGCAGAAATTCAATTTATTTGATGCAAACAGATTATTAGAGTGATTTTCCAAAATAATTTTTTATTATTCATTATAATTAAAATACATACAATTACACAGAGTAGGCATATTTCAAAGAATGACATTTATATGCATACATTCATGGATTGTGAGTTGTTGGGAATTGTGTAGTTTGTTTATTTACTGAAAAAGGCCTTCAGTATTTACAAATGAAGAATATGTAGATGATTCTGGTTTATGGATTCCGTAAAAATTATGAAATAGCTGCTGAAAGAGAGTATCGCAGGCTTGTATACACCCACGACGGCATAAATAACGATCATACTTAGTTTCAGAATAATCCTCATCTCAAAAGAGAAAGAAATCATCAAAGTTAAGAGAGCCAATAAATATATTGAAGCAAATTGCTCTCATTTCGGGTATTTGCTTAGTTGTTTTTTCATTAATCATTGTATTATTACGTTAGAGAATAAATTTTGTTGAAAACATGAGTGCGAGATGGATTATTGTTCAGGGGTTCTGAGAAGAAAGTCGAACTTTTCTCGAGCTGAAATCCAGTGTTTTTGTGTATAATTTTTCATGTTGTGGATATGAAAAGTACTTCAATTGGTCAAAAGAGCTAATAAGTGTGTGAGGAGAATGTCTCTCACATCGAGCATTTGTTTATTTCATCTTTTTTCTATGAATCATATGTGTTATTGTTCCTCTTTTGTGTTTGTATTGTTTTATGAAATTTTCTTATAATATTGATAGATAAATTAATAAAAAAATGATTTCAAGATGTGCAGCAATATTTAAAATGTGTCAGGATTATGTAAGTATCTCCGATGTATGTGTTTTTTTCCATCAGGAATAGTATGTTTCTTCAATTAAATACGAAAAAATGGTAATATTCGACTTTCAACATATCATAAAAACTATAAAAAATTTCTGCCATTTAAACTGAAAACAGATTTTCACTTAGTGTTTTTTGCAGATTCCAATTTTACATTTCAATTTTTTTTATCTCATATACAGAGTGATATTTCTCACCTGACACGGAAATTAAAATTTTTGAATACGGACCTGCAATTTTTGAAGATTTTTTCTTCTCGATCTGGTGGAGAATATGCATAGTAACAAGCTTGCCAAATATCTGCGAGAAATTTTCCATATTGACGAAGATATGGGAGTTTATAGTTTTAGCACTTTTGCAAAAAAACACCCTATATCTCTGAAACTAATAGCCTTATGTGACATTTAAACCCTCAATCCTCATTCAGTTTGAGGTGCTCTATCTCCAGTTAGCCGTTGTCCCCTACGTCACCAGTCACCCTGTATTTGCAAATTGTGTGATTATAGAATATGCACGAAATTTAGGAATCAGTAGCTCCTGCTGGTTCAATATGTAGAAAAAAGTAGATATTTCGGCTAAATTAATCCACATTTTTTACAACACATCGCACCTCTCGACTATCCACACAGTGACGAGTGATAACTGATATGTTTCATGAGATAGCAAAGCATAATTCTCGCGAAATCTAAACAGATAACAATAAATTCATTCTATGTAGTCGTATGACTCATATTTGTTGTTCAACTCGCAGAAAGTGTGTATTATAAGCGATGTGTGAGTATTGAAATATTTTTGAAATATGCTGTTTCGAAATCAATAATTTTTACGATTTACGAATAATTCAACATTTACTGAATTATGTAACATCTTAAATGAACCGTTTTTATCTATATTTCATCAAAGATATACCTTTCGTCGGTCATGACTTAATTTTCACTAGTTTAAGAAGGTTGAACGTTAAACAACTGTATTCATGAGGAAGTGAAGAAATCAATGATTCCCAGGGTAGTCAAATCTGAATCATTATTTTCTTTTTATTAATAACTAGCGACCCGCCCCGGC
This sequence comes from Propylea japonica, assembly GCA_013421045.1. Lineage (NCBI taxonomy): Eukaryota > Metazoa > Arthropoda > Insecta > Coleoptera > Coccinellidae > Propylea > Propylea japonica. Next base: position 27,038,699 of record CM024240.1, read on the forward strand.
TTCGCACGGGTGCCTCGTACGCGCTATTTATAGGCACGCTCTTGCCACCACATGGCTTCGTTTTATGTAAAATTGCGTTTGGTGATTAAATTTAAAAAATTTTTTTTCATATTTGAAAAGGAAAACTTTTATTTCATTTCACAACAGTAATGAATTCATTTCGATTACAAAAATGAAGTGTTATTTAGTTGAATTTCTCTAAGTAAATGAAAGTGAATCCAAAGTAAATACTGAATCGAAGCGTTATACGTGTCCGGAAATTATCCGTTTTTGTGAAGTGCTCTTGGTAAACCATATTTTTGTGTTTTGGTCTGACGTTAACACAAACAAAGCGGATGGTTTCCCAACTCGTGAACACGCAACGTATAACTGCCCATGTGAAAAACAATGATTTTCTAGTCAGGCCAGTAGATCTACATTTTCAAGTAGATTTGTGAAACCGGTAGATCTACCTTTCTAAGTAGAATAATTTAACCGGTAGATCAATTGAACCGATAGATCAGATGAATAGTAGGTCATTCGAACCGTTTTGTATACGTTGATAGATCATCATTGGTTATTGATGTTATAGATATTTGATCTATTTCTGGGTATCTGTCTTACTACACTACACACCCTGTATATACTCAGAGCGTCTATTGAACATTTATAAGAAAAGTTATACAATGTGTTATGAAGTAAAAAATTACAATATTTGACATTTTACGGAAACAACCTGTATAAATTCAAAGCATAATATTTTTTAAATCCCACCATCGATAGTAAATCATTTGAAATTCAAAAACTTCTTCGTTTCTGTTGAAATGTCCCCGCAATAATGCAGAAATTCAAAATATTCGACATGTTTATAGGAGCCCCCCGTATGAATCCGAAGCATAGTATCTATATTTAAAATCCTACCTCCTATAACAAATCACTCGAAATTCAAAAGCCCCTTCAATTTCATTGAAAGCTTTCTGTTATAACGTAGAAATGTGAAATAATTGATCGATTTATAGAAACATCCTGTATATATCTAAAACGTACCTATATAAAATATGCACATGAAAATTTTGAATTATTTTCATCAGCTTTCTTTGAACCTGGTAACAATTTTCTTATCCAGAATAAACAGAACATGCCACGATGGGGATTCGAACCCGGTAGGTACACTACCGGGTCCACACGTTAGTCGTTGCACCACTTGCCTGGTTACACGTGACGACTGTTTACAGCAGACTTCAACGGGTTTTATTAGGAATCAAAATACATGTAAATATATCAGGAAATCGAAAAAATATATTGAAATATCGATAATTATCATAATACATACTGTTTAATATCATTTCCTGGCGTATTTTTTCCTAAAATACGAAAAATCCCCGAATTTTGTTCTCATTACGTTATTTGTCAGTGAAAAAAGAAATTCGGTTTAGTAGAAGCCCCAAATAGCACTGCGACCTGAAATGATGCTTTTGATTGCTGAAATGTTAGGAATTCGTTGAATGAACGTTGAAGTTGATGATTTCATATGGACTTACCTATTCAAATAACGTTTTCCACTCGAAACGAACAAATGTTTACATCAGACGTACCTATGTCCAAAATATTTTGTTACATATTTCTGGTTATTTCAGAATTCCTGGAACATATATCTTCATTAATAAACGTTATAGAACTACTCAAAAACGATATTCGTACCTTGTTTGATTCGAATCTGTTCGTTTTTCTTCTCAAAATTGCAAATTTCCTAGAGCTTTTTGACCTCTCATAAGGAGACTTGACAGTTGTCATTGAATTCGATGTCATAAATAAGGAAATTTTCAGAAATGTCAGAAATTTACCAATTTCTTACGTTCTTCTCGATATCTTGAAATTTTTCCTGAATTTTCTTTGCTACAAACCTTCCTCTTGAATCACTCTATCTATTAAAAAAAGACGCATCCAAATCCGTTGCGTAGTTTCAAAGATCTAAGCATACATTGGGACATAGGGACATAAGGACAGAGAAATCGACTTTATTTTATACTATGTAGTAATAGTAATATCACTAATATTACTTTAAGATAATTAGCGAATAATTTTTAGGTAAGTAAATATTCAAAACCATAATATTCAAGTGAAAGATAGCTATCAATATTGGCACGAAGACATTCTTTATTATTGGCTCCCATTTATTGGTTCATAAGTAAACTAGGTGGAGAATTTGAAAGAGACTGATTCTTTATGATTGAAGTGATCACTCCTGGGCTCCTTGAAGCCCCTGTGAAGCTATAAATCTTGTTCTGTTTAGAAGAATCGGTTATGTTCGTTGTGTAGGCCTTGTTACGTCACCTCTAGCAGGAAAAAACTGACATTATGTTTCTGAAATTCAAAAATTTTTCTGAATTCTTCTGAATTATTGACACATATTTTCATAGTTTTTTAATGAACTATTTCATTGATCGCTAAATACATGAACGATTTTACTAGAGAATTTTTTTCTTCGATCTCATCATGAGTTCATTGATATACAGATTATCACACCGAAATCTATATTCACAGGCTTAAAGTTTTATAATTTACAAATAATGTGCAATTTCATTGAAAACAGAGTGAAGTCAATGTTTTGAATATAGAAGTTTCTTATCTATATCTATACTAATATTATAAAGAGGAAAGATTTGTCTGTTTGTGTGTTTGTGTGTTTGTGTGTTTGTGGCGTTGATATGACATCACTCATAAGCTACTGGACCGATTTCAATAATTCTTTCACCCTTAGAATAATACATTATCCTTGAGTAACATAGGCTATACTTTTCATCCGAGAAAATTGGGGAAACCTACTATAACTTCAATGATAATAAATATGAGTACCAAAATCAGCTATTTTCAGGTGCGCTGCGAAAACCGTAAGACGTACATGGAAACAATGTATGACGGAAATGTACCTCTTCAATAGTTCTACAAAAAAGTCCGCGATAGCATATATCTATCTTTCAAGGTTTACTCGGTATCACCTTGTAAAGGTATCCGAATGTTTCTCAAAATTATGCATTTTTGGGAGTATTTTTTTATGAATACGCTATTGATCTTTATCCAATTAAATACGTCCTTCATATCCAGTATTTAATATAGAACGAAATTGCCTTTTACATCATTCAATTATGATGAATACATCAAAAGATATGGCAGGTTGAAGATGAAATCGCACCAAAATCGAATTACGTCTCCGAGCACGATATACACAAACACTGGTATGGCGACGCCCATCGAGATGTGACGTCACAGCGGAGAATTTCCATTGCATTTGCGGGATTGAAGTGTTAGAACTCGAGGGAATGATTGGAATAATGCAATTAATCGCAAGTTTCATTGAAAATGCAATCAACTAACTATTTTAAATGAAATTTCTTCGATGTCTTTGTTTGTTGATCCTGGAATATATCAATGAAGTTGTATAAATATGGATGTTAGTGCTAAGTATTTACGAGTATTTGTTAATAGAGAATAAATTATTCAAGTTTCATTTAAAAACTTCGAATAAATGAAAATATTTTTATCATATTCAGGAAATTTCTATGAATGTCATTTATAATTCGTGAATTTGGAAAGTTTTTTGTTCATTTTTTTCTTCATATTCTGAAAACTGATTTTATTCAGATCCCGGTGTCTTAAGTTGGTACGGATTCTGCTCAAAACGGTAGGTTTTAGAAAAAAGTGGTCAATAGAGCGTTTGTAGAGAATTAATTAACCTATAAAATGAGGTATCAATCGTCCTGATCGAATGAGCACAGACCGATTTATTTTCATTAGAAGATGAAAAAAAGTATATTATATTATAAGGATTAAAAGTGCATCTTTTTTTTACGAGCAATATTTGCAGTTGCGAGGCGCAGCCGAGCGAATGCAAAATTGCGAGTTAAAATAGGCACTTTTAATCCGAATAATATATACTTACTATTTTTTCTCCAACCAAGTCAAAATTACAATAAAATTGGTTTTAGTGAAAAATCGTTCATAATTTGGTTATGAATTTGAACACAGAATCATGACAGTGATTGTCAAGTAGACTTCAAATGCATTTACAAGGATTAAAAGTACCGTTTTTAATCCTAGGATTAAAAGTGTTGCTAAGTAACGAGTGAATTTTTGTACGGTAAGAAAATCTATGACTTTTGCACCTGAAAAGAGTACAAAAATGTCAACATTTTTTGATGGTTGGAGAAAAATGTAATTTTTCATCTCCTCCCAACTTTATTCGAGATATTTTCAGAACGATAGGTTATAGAAAAAAGTGGTCAATAGGGCGTTTGTAGAGAATTGATCTATATCTTTACTAATATTATACTTATACCTATATTATAAAGAGGACAGATTTGTATGTTTGTGCGTTTGAGGGTTTGATACGAGTTTACTCATAAGCTACTAGAGATTTCAATAATTATTTCACCCTCAGAATGCTACACTATCCCTGAGTAACATAGGCTATACTTTTCACCCGAGAAATTTGAGGAAACCTACTATAACTTCAATGATAATAAATATGAGTACCAAAATCAGCCATGATGAATACATCAAAAGATATGGCAGGTTGAAGATGAAATCGCATCAAAATGTCTCCGAGGTAGGCACAAGGCGGCTAGGAGAAGGTACCGAAGTGTGAGAGATGTTTTGTATGAATGTATTTTGGATTGCCTATGCCCGTATGTTTATGACCACACATCAGAACAACAGATGGCGCTGAAGTCGTTATTCAGGTTATTCATCTACTCTGCAACTAAACGGCTCGATCGAATTGAATGAATTTTTGTGTATACAGAACAACGTCTGTTGGGTCTGCTAGTACTGCTATAAAAAAATGAAGCAATTCTTGAAATACTGATAATGCTCACTCTGAATCATTTTTACAATCTTTAAACAAAATACCCTTTTGGTAAATATCGAATTTTGGTGACCATCAGATATCGACCAGATTTTGTTGCCAATGTATTCATTAGCGAAACCAACAGGTGGCGGTCTGTCTTAGTTTAGAAAATATGGACACCCAAAGTTCCAAAAATGTTTCATCTTCACGTCGCTTTTTTCACTATGAAACAACAAATTCCCTGCTTCAATTCAATCTATAAATCACCTTCGAACTTTCAAATAACTATACGATTAGATTCATTTCAGGTATACTCAATAATTAATGCTGAAACATCGAAATTCTAGAGGTATCACGTAGGTTTCTACAAATTCTAAGGAAATCCCGCCGTTCTTCATAGTAAGTTTGGCACAACTGCTCCATCCTTCGGCGAGTGACATATCAAATGTTGGCGGAATTTACAGGAAGACATCGTATCATATTCGCGCAAATGAATATGCGGCAATGCCAAATCTACCATTAAAAACGGCGGGCTTTCCTTAGAATTTGTGGATATCCGGTGCCACTAGAATTTCGATGTTTCTGCATTAATTATTGAATATACCTGAAATATATATATATTCTTTTGAAATTGAGAGCTAACATAATACAATACATAAAACAAAAATAAAAATCCCTAACTGAGATTAGTGCAAAAACGGGGTACCATACTATTTTTTCGTATGATACCAGAGCTCAGGGAAAAAACCTCAGTACAAAAAACCCTGTCTCGCCGTTCCAACAAAAATAACACTTAAAAACTATTCGAAATATTGAAGGATTTCTTCTTTATTTATTCCAACCGATAACTCTCTCCCCTTTGTAATACTGAATGAATCTGAAACATAAAAAAAATCCAAGCAGAAAAAAGTAATAGAAAAATCAAATTATTGAAACTCTATTAAAACGACTCTGTTACTTCATGTATAGCCCTTAAGCCATCCTGAAATTTAAATATTGGACAATTATTTATCAGGTGTTCTATAGTCTCCTCTGCCTCTCCGCATTCGCAACTAGGACTCTCAACTGAATTCTACTTGAAAAGCATGCTATTACAACGGCCATGACCTGTTCTTATACGATTGAGAACAGTCCAAATTTTCCTTGGAAGATTAAATCCAGGAATTTTAATGGAGGGATCAGTTATTCAATCTATGTTTTGAATATTACCTGAGTTCCACTCGCATTGCCAAATAGCTTTATCGCTTTCATTCGAGGTCAGACAATAATTGGACCAAAATGGTTTACGTGATTTTAATCGTGGAACCTTATTATCCGGAATATAGGAAAGTATTTGATATGAATTTGAAGAAGAATTAAATTTATTCCAAATTTTCAAAGTTAGGGCCCGCCTGCGGATATGTGGAGGAACTATGTTTGAAAGAACTGGTAACCATGGTGTTGGTGTTGATTTTATTGTTCCAGTTACTATTCTCATGGAAAAGTTTAATTGTGCATCTATCTTATGTACATGTGCACTGTTGAGCCAAACAGGGCAACAATATTCGGCAGTAGAGTACACTAAGGCTAGAGCTGCCGTACGAAGAGTTGTTGCGTCAGCACCCCATGAAGTACCGGCAAGTTTTTGAATAATATTATTTCTTGTTTTCAATTTCATACGTAAATCATCCAAATGGGCTTTGAAATTTAGAGAAGAATCTAGTTTAACCCCTAGATATTTAGGATTGAAATTATGTTTGAGAGGAGAATTACCAAGAAGTACGTTCAATTTTCTATATTTCTGACGATTATCTAAATGGAAACATGAGACTTCAGTTTTATTAGGATTTGGACATAAACGCCAGTTTATCGAATAGTTTTTGAATGTTCGAAGGTGATTTATGAACTATGTAGCAGTGAATTTGTGTTTTTATAGTGAAAAAAGTGACGTGACCATGCCACCATGGAACATTTTTAGAACTTTGGGGGTCCATATTTTATAAACTAAGACAAACCGTCACCTGTTGTTTTCACTGATATTGTTGGACTCTATGAATACAATGACACCAAAATCTGGTCTATATCTGCTGTTTACCGAAATTCAAATAATTTCATCACTTTTCTTATTATAATTATTTTATCAGCCAGGTACGGTTGGGGACCCCCTCCTCACCAAGAAAATCCCCATAATATGTTTACATACTCAAGTGGTTATCCATCAACGGGGAGCCCAGGTTTCCATTGGGTCAATTCCTATAGAGGGCAGCCAGTTCCAGCGAATGCAGTACGTTGTGGAAGTGACAAGTGACAACCCCCTGTAGATTCTAGTTAAGGTTCAGGAGGTGCAATGATTGAGACTGTTAAAAATAGCAAGCATTCCAAATGTGCACTGAATATCTCGAAAACTGCAGGAGTTATGAAGAAAAAACAAATTTTTTTGGAAATTTCAAAACCCTGTAGCTCCGTGGCATACTACTATGTAACACCCTGTATTTATAACACCTATATATACCTATAAGTTTTTTTTGCACGGTGTATACCTATTTTTGTGGCACTTGTCCCGGTTGATGCTCCAACATTTATGGCAGCCCTAGACTACACTCTCGTATTACAAGCTACGCTAATGAAAATCCTCGATAATCAGATGAACAATATTTAAACAATCAACGAGTCCCAATAACCGTAATCTAGGCGTATCCTATGATATCGGGACTACTCAAGAACCAAAGATACCTAAAAAATGTCCAATCTCCTAAAAAAGTTCTCTAAATTTGAACACACCTTGTACATTGCATATATTTCCGACTTGTTGAAATGAGGGTCTTACCAACAATTACAATAGATGTGTTCTCAACTCATTTCTCGTACCTCTTGTTTTTTATCATCACTCCATCTAAAGAGATTTCAGTCATCTAGTGTAGAATTTCTGAAAAAATGAGGTCATTTCTACAATTCTGGTACTTTTTCACTACTAAAGTTCTCCCTCGCAATTTCCATTATTTTTCTTTCATCTAAAGCTCTTATAGCGGATCGATGTGATTTTATAGTATGTACCGGGTGTCCTAAATTCGTTGCCTAGCGAAGGGATTTCAGAAACTCGATGAGCTGAAAAAATGTAATGAAGAAAAATTGATCACTTCAATGAAGTCTACTGAAAAAAGTGCCTGTATAATGTTTTAGTTTCATGTTTATTACTTCAGTAATAAAGAAGTTATGAGAATTTTCCAATTTTCTCTAATAGCTCAAAAACGGTTCGACTTAGAAGGTTGCGGTTTTCAACAAATAAATTCTCTAAAAAATCGTGCCACTCATTTTGTTCTAGCTCATCGGGTTTCTAAGGCAACAAATTTAGGACACCCGGTACAGATGAATCTGAAAACGCATCAGATGAAAATATTAAATATGTACTAGCTTTTACCCGCGACTTCGTCCGCATAAGTTTTTTTGTTTTCTCCCGTCTGTAAGTCCCCCTGCAACACTGTCCCACTATCGTGTTCCAGTCCTCAACTTCACATCAAAATTTGTTCAAAAGCAACCTAAGCTACATAATGGATATCTCCGAATGTTTCCTTAGTAAATATAAAAAGTAAATAATGTAAATCGGTTTAAAATACTACTAACAGATTACCTGCCAACCCTATAAGTTTCGATCCAAGTAAAACTGTTAAAGATAGACAGTTGCATCAAAATTTTATCATAAATTCCCTAAATTATGGCGCCTACCGACCCTCTAAGTTAAAAAAGTGATCAAATACTAACTTGAAGTCTTAGTAACACTCAGTTAAAAAAACAGCAGAATCATTTCAGTAGCTATGGCCTCATGCGCTTCTTGACACGATCACGCTAGATTTTCGCGGGAATGAGGTATTTTCTCGCCTTAAAAAGTAGCCTGTGTCCGTGCCTAGGATCCTATCTTTATATTAACCAAGTCTTATAAAAATCCGTTCAGACGTTAAGGCGTGAATGAGGTAAACTTTTAAAACAAACGATTAAAAATCACTAACTTAATTAGTTTTCTGCCTACTGCCTACGCCTTGAGTACGATAGCATGAATATTAATAGCCCATATTCTTTTCTAGGTTACTATCTATCACCTGACTAAATTTTCATCAAAATCCGTTTAGCCGTTTAGGCGTGATAAAGCAAAACTCGCAGCAAAAACCATAAAAAAAATCACTAACACAATTCAGTTTTCTGCCTACTTCCAACCCCCTAAGTACGATGACGTGATCATTTTGATCTTATATCCGTTTTTAGGTAACCATCTATTACCTTACTAAATTTCATCAAAATCTGTTCAGCCGTTTAGACGTAAAAGAGCAAAAGTCCCAACAAAAACGACTAAAAATCACTAACTCAATTTAGTTATCTGCCTACTGCCTACCCCCTAAGAACGATGGCGGGATTATTTATAGCATATGACCATTTCTAGGTTATCATCTATCACCATACCAAATTTCATCAAAATCCGTTCCGTCGTTTAGGCGTGAAAGAGTAAGAGACAGACCGACAGACAGAGTTACTTTCGCTTTTATAATATTATAGTATGGATGAATGTAGAAAATAATAAATATCGATAAAAATCTACAAATATCAAACTCATACTTTCTTCTCCCAACCTTTGAAGAACCTACAAAAATAAGGTAACATTTTAACTATAGTACCTATATCTTTCATTCCGTAGATACTGGTAGAAAAAAAATTACACTGGCAGCATACCAGAGGAGGTCATATATCAGCTGGTGCAGTTCCTGCAGGAAGGACTTCAAGAGGTGAACAACTTTATGTCGGAAGAAGACGAGTTACTGGTAACGCCATGGCCGTAGGAAAGGTGAAATCAATCATCCTAGTAGTTATATTATTTGCAAAATTGGAAGAAATCATGTTATATGCATTATACAAGTTTGGAGAATTCACTAGAAAAGATAGGAACAGAGAACAGTTGTTTATTCAATATGCAATTACACTGATGTTACGATTCTCCCTCTGTTTCCCTGTAGAGCAAGAGCCCGTGAACCCCAGACCCTCGTCATTTTATAAAACCTGGAAACTTGTCTACGCATGCTCCCAACACAGGTAAGAACGATGGACCATCATGAAGTTTGGGTAATCCTGCCTTTGGCAGGTAAACGGTATTAAATGGGTGTAAAATACTGATCTGAATTCGTCAAATAATGAGTTGTGATTTTTGGTATTACCTTCAAAATATCATAAAAAATCACGTCATTAATTGCCAGACACTTAATATCGTGGCAACCCCTTGCCAGACACCCTTAATGTTCATTAAATTATATGAAATTCTACTTACGTTATACCTAGTATAACAGCTGATTTTTATACAGGGTGTCCGGTAAACCTTGTACAATATTGAAACTGGTGATTGACCATGTCATGACTGTTCAGAATATCAGAATTTCACCTCAGTAAAAATATCACCATTTTCGAGATAATGGGCAATTTCTAAATATCTAGAAAATCACAACCTCACCTCCGTTTTTTGAGTGCTATGTCTACAAATTGAGACTAATTCAAATATCTTTGTTGCTGAAGATTAATGATGAGTGATGCTTTCAGACGTACAAAACAGTTTTTCAGAACTTGTTTCATTTTCAAGAAATCAAAAAACGAATGTGAGGTAGCGATTTTCTAGATATTTAGAAGATGCCCATTATCTCGAAAATTGTGATATTTTTAAAAAGGTGAAATTATGATATTCTGAACAGTCATGACCTGGTCTTTCACCAGTTTCAATATTGTACAAGGTTTACCGGACACCCTGTATATAATACTTGGGTAATAATTAGACAATGTTTCCTCATTAGCCAGATATCTTTGATAGTTCCAACCCTTTGTTAGACAAGCATGTAGTTTAGCTGCAGGTGCGAGCGCGAGACAGTATAAATTATGAGTGGGTGCGAGTGAGACGGCATGATGATGATGCATATGAATTTTCTGGTTGTTATTAATAGAACGAATTAAAATTTTTAACAATTTAATTTAGTTGCAGCATCGAATGTCTTTTCTTCAGATGTTTTTGAGATTCACTTAAATTATTATTATATGAATCTGTACCAAAAAATTTATTTGCATAAGTCATAATAATCAAGCCGTCTCACTCGCACCCACTCATATATACTGTCTCGCGCTCGCACCTGCAGCTAAACTACATGCTTGTCTGGCAAAGTGTTGGAAGTATCAAAAACGTCTGGCTAATGCGGAAACATTATTTAATTATAACCCAAGTATTATATATAAAAATCAGCTTTTATACTATAACGTATGTAAAATTTCATATAATTTAATGAACTTTAAGGGTGTCTGGCAAGGGGTTGCCACGTTATTACACTTCTGGCAATTAATGACCTGATTTTTTATGATATTCTGAAGGTAATACAAAAAAATCACACTTTATTATTTGACGAATTTAGATCAGTATTTTACACCCCTTTAATACCGTTTACCTGCCAAAGCCAGGGCATCCCAAACTTCATAATGGTCCATCGTTCTTACCTGTGTTGGGAGCATGCGTAGGCAAGTTTCAGCTTTTATAAAATAACGAAGGTCTGGGGTTCACGGGCTCTTGGACTACTGGAACCAATTCCTATTTTACCGAGGGAATTTTCCAAGCCTGTTTATGGAATGGAGTACATGAGTTGATTCATTTGATTTACAAATTCCAATTTAAGTTGAACTCATTTAAACATTACATACCCCATTCCAGGAAAAGTAATTTCCAAATTCTTAAGTAAAATTGCTCTTTTGTAAAATATTTCTTATAATTTCTGGTGTGCCCTTCCATGTTTAATGTTATTGTTGAGTAAGTATGTTGAAGAAATAGCGATCAGTTCAGTTTATATACTGAATTTCTCTAGCTTTGCTTGGATTTATTGACTTCTGTTAAATCTTTCTTATAATTTCTGGTGGGCCCTCGCATGTTCAATGTTATTTTCGAGTACCTATGTTGAAGAAGTAAAGAAGGTTTTAGCTTTTACGCAGAAAGATCTGCATACAAAGTTATGAAGAAATTGTTTCACATTATTTTCTCGGCTCATGGAATCGCACATTTTACACTGAGCAAAATTCCCTTCTCTTTCCATAATTTTCAGGAATAGAATATATGAAATTACTAAGAAAAGAGTAGAAAACTTATTCCAGCATTTTTCAAATATAAAAATTGAATTGCAGTGCGCATTCGGTGACTCTAGGACCCTGCTCTCGTGTATTATTATGATAAATCAACCTAAGTCAGTGATCGAGTTAATAGCACCGTACTTTCCGAACACGGGTTGGATGTTAGGGTTAGGTAAATGATCGCGAAGGTTGAGGATCGAGTTAACCCGAGTAAGTATCCGAAAACGCCAATAGCTTATGATTAGGGCGTCAAAACCGATAGTGAAGCGATAAACCATATCTAACAATAGAGATATAAGTGTCTTATCAAATAATGATGCTTGTGAATTTCACAGTTTAAGAAAATAGGAACTGAGTACTGACATTTCTACTTACGAACCTCGGTTGAAAAAACCTGTATCCCTGTACGAGTTCAAAGTTTAAGTAGAATAGATGCTGAGATTTGTTTTGACAATAAACTGAAATATTATCCAAAGGTTTTCTTTTCAAAAACACAATAATGGTCAATTTTTGCATGAATTCGAATATAATTTATAGTTATTTTGCATTTTTATTGCAGGTTCATCCTTCTCATGGGTGTTTATATGTTCCTTTTGATGGAAAGGAAATGTTATTCGCTGATTACGAAATACTAATATATAATTGATGTACTATTGTGTAAATCACAAAATCTGTTTTTTCATTGTATAAATTTGTCAAGAATAAAGTATGCGTTTATTTTTATATAATACTTTTTCGACTGCGTTGAACATAAGTTATTAACTATATGACAGCTTCACAATACTGAAAAATGGTTATTATTAATCATAGGGCATATCAAAAGGATTAAAAATACCTTTGTCTATCTGCATCGAATATTATATCATTTTGACTTAGGTTTTTCGCGCGTTTTTAATCAATATTCCAAAATTGAATTCGATATTTAGAATGAAATACCACTGTTTAATTCTGTGGTAGATGATTATCCTTCAGTAGGGTTCTGTAGCGGTCTTAGAGGAAGAGAAGATTCGAAAAATCATCACTTGGAAGGCCAGACCTGGTTTGAAATACCCTCCTGGCTCGAGAGCAGGAATTAAGCAGTGGCGTAACTACAGGGTGGCAGGGGTGGCAAAATGCCACTGTACCTGAGTATTTTATTTTAGTTAAAAGTCTTTTTTCATAAGTTCTGCTCAAAATCCAAAGTGAGACAATTAAAGACCGTAATACAATTTTATACAAGTTCATCGTTAAGCATTTCAACCAACCTAAATAAAAAGATGTTTCAAATTTTAGTGTTTTGGAGCCTTCTACTTTGAAAGTTTTAAACGACACTGATCTATTAAAAAAAGCTCTAGAATTTGTTGAGACATATAAGAAAGACATATCTGAATCATTTTCCAGAGAAATTCTCAGTTTTCGATCCATTTTCAGAGACGAAATAGAAAAATATTCATGTATTAGAGACCTTGCTGATTTAGTGATTTATTAATAATGAAAAATCATTTTATGTCATGCAGCTTTCCTGGAGTATGCATTGCACTTATGTTATTACTAACAATTCCTGTGACTACAGCTAGTGCTGAAAGATCATTTTCAAAACTTAAATTGATAAAAACCTATTTAAGAAATTCTATGGGACAATAGACAAGTTATGTAAATTGGCTATTCTGTCTATTGAAAATTCTATGGCCTGATCTTCAAACTTTCAAGATGTTACAAACGCTATTGCGGAACAGAAAGCTCGAAGAAAAGATTTTTCTAAATTTATATCTTATTGAAATTGAATTGTTATTTTTATTTCATAGCAAATTTATGCAGGTATGGCAACCCGTTTTGCACTAACCTCAGCTAGGAACATTTTTTTTTATATATTGTTTTTGTTAGCTCTCAATTCAAAAAAAAAAATAGAACATTATCGGTAGTTATTTTGCGTTTTTTATTGCAGGTTCACCCCTCCCATGGATGTTTATATGTTCCTTTCGGTGGAAAGGAACTGTCATACACTGAGTACGACATACTTGTTTTTAATTGATGTACGTTTAAGTAAATCATAACAATTTATTTCATCATAATAATTCATCAAGAATAAATTATGAATATATATTTACATGCACTTTCGACTTTGTTGACAATTAGTTATTAATTATATCAAATGAAGTAGGAACACCTATGTCTAGAATGAAAAAGAATTCCGGAACTAGTTCATTAATAACAGTGATTAAACTTCGAAATATTTTAGGTAATGAGCTGAACGAGGGTGTTAGTCGTTAGAGACCATTAATCGCTAAATTAATAAACGAGTTTATCACAAGATTTTTAGTCGAAAGTATTATGAATTGAGTCTCAATTCTTTATTGAAATCCATTTTTATTTTACACAAGAGATACATTTGACATGAATTGAATTTCTATATTTCACTAGAGTTTTTACATTACTCGTATTTGCTTCTGGATAATTCATGTTCGGTTGCCCAACTTCGGTTGCAGATCACAATCATATATTAAAATATGAGGAATCATTCAGCAAAACGGGTCATTATTGATCAATTTCGTTTACGTTAAACGTTTTCAGTCTCAGGTGGACGGAAATAGCTATTCTATTAACTAGTATTTCATCGCTATACAGGGTGTCAACCCGGAACCAGGTAAAAAGGCAAGTAATGCTGGTTGTCAGAAAAATATAAACAAAAATAAATGCGCGATTTTAAAATAATGGGCATTTAAAAAGACACGCAAAATTCCACGCCCTCAGTCTTTTCGCTCCTGTTGCCACAAATATCAACTTTTTTTTGCTGTGTAACCTTGAATAATGCTTGTTTAAACTGTAATCAAAATTTGGATACCAGCTGCTACGTTTCATAAAAATAGGGCTTGCTTCTCAGAAAAAAAATTCAAAATAAACAATTGCCTAGTTTCAACTGACTGTATTGAAAAAAAATGTACTACGCAAGTTTGGCATGTTTTATCAAAGTTGGCGCATTTAGTAAAGATTCCAAAATGGTATAATACTTTTTTGGTTGTGAACTCTTCCATAAGTGTGTTGATGTCAATATGGTTTAAATAAAATAGCACACTTCGTTTTTTTAAAAATGAATCTCTGCCCCAATAAAAAGAACTGCTTTTAGATTTTTGTTCAATCGTCTTTTGAATGTACCGTTGTCCAGAGGCAACTATGAAAAGGAAATGAATACTATATATCAGATCGGGGAGAACAATCAATATTCAAAAGTAAACATGGACTATATCCTGAAATCTATAAAAAATAAAATGCTTCTCAATAAAATATATCCACACATATCCATTAAACAACACTACGTCGCATTACCATTTTATAGAGGTTTTAATGATAAGATCAACGCAACTATCAGAAAACATAACTACACATTAATTAATAAACGCCATCAAACACTAGAAAACATATTAATAAATAACAAGAAAAGGTTGAACGACGAAGAATGCAGTGGAATTTACGAAATAACTTGTGCTGACTGCCCCTCCATTTACATAGGAATGACAACTCGAGCAGCAAAGAAAAGATTCAACGAACACATAAAGAATCGACCAAATTCAGCATTAGGAAATCATCTGATAGAGCAAAATCATATAACAACAAGAGAAAATTTGAGAATTTTACACAGGGAAGATAACTATCACAAACTATTACTTCTGGAACAATATGAAATTCTGAAGCAAAATCAGAACCAACACCTACTGAACGAAATATCAGAATTTCCAGAAAGAAATTTATTCAAATTATTATAACCAATAACATAACAACTCTGAAATATTTATTTATTATTAATCATATTTCGCGCCCTTCAAATTTATACTTCACATGTCTAACAACGATATGCACATGATGTTATCTATTCCTTTGTTATCGATATCTCAATTATTTCTTAACGTTTTTAAACTGTCTACGTCATTTGTCATTCTCGAGGATTTTAATGTGAAAGTGTTAGTTAATTGAAAGAAAATCTACTCCTCTATTTTGTATATACCTGTATAATATTGTGTGTTATTTATTTTTAATTTATGACCAAATATTGTATATTTTTACTGACAGTGAGTTCTAGTCGTTTTTTCTGTGATCCAAAAAATTTTTATATTTGCTATTTTTACATTTGTATATTTTTCAGCTGGCCTGATGATGGCTTGAAAGCCGAAATCGATAGCCAATAGATTTATTTTTGAAAAAACGAAGTGTGCTATTTTATTTAATCCATATGGTATAATACTTGTTAAACTGTAGCTGCCGTAGTTCAAATTTTACTTTTTCTCAAACTGCTTTCCAGTAAAAAGTCCAATGGATTCTGAGCAAGCCCTATTTTTATGAAACGTAGAGCAGCTGGTATCCAAATTTTGATTACAGTTTGAACAAGCATTATTCAAGGTTACACAGCAAAAAGAGTTGGAAAAAGTTTGTATTTGTGGCAACAGGAGCGAAAAGACTGTCACAGGGTGTGGAATTTTGCGAGTTTTTTTAAATGCCCATTATTTCAAAATCATGCAACTTAGATTTTTTTTATATTTTTCTGACAACCAGCAATACTTGCCTTTTCAACCGGTTCCGGGTTGACGTCGAGTTTTGGGACACCCTGTATAAACTAGTCGATAACAAGATTTTTGTGACGACCGCATCATGAATTGTCGAATTGAATTACATTTGCATTTTGCACAAGCCATACATTCATCATATATAAATTTCTATGTTCCCATGTTTCATGAGAGTGGCAAGATTACTCGTACCTTCTCAATGCTTTATGTTCGGTAGCCCATGATGCATTGCACATTGAAATAGTAGAAATGGAGCAATTAAATGGGTCATTATTGATCAATTTTGAATACGTACCTTTTATTATGAGGTCGTCGGAATATGATATTTATGAAAAAATTAGATTCATTTCAGTGAATTGGATATAATTTTGATTCGTTCTTTCAAAAACGAAGAGAATAATTTCAATACCCTCAACCCTTTTACCATAAATAAATAAAATACTAGAAATTCGTGGGTTGTGAAGACTCTTGTCCATTTTGATTGAACTGAATACGATCAGGAGTACCTAAATCTAACAGGAAAATGTGAAAACGTAATTGACATATAATTAAGCGATAAGGATATAATACCCATTTATAATTAAGTAAATTTGGAGACATTAGTTTTCTGACAAATCTCTTGAAGCAGATACCTATATTCGTTTGTATTGAACATGTTTGAAATGGGTGAAATTCCAGGTAACTCAAATGCATACCATTTCATCTTTCGCAAGCAAAAACCGTCTGAAATTGTTTACAGAGTACAAATGGAAGAAAGTTGAAAATTCTGAAATTCCTGGTAACTCTTATATTTGCGGATACTCTTCTGAAGGCTTTGTTGTGCATGTCGGTTTAGTTAACTACAGAGGAGTCAAGTATCCTGCCAGAATTATTCCTGCCAAAATGGAAGCAGTGATTTCTTATGGAGGTGTTGATAAAAAGCTTAATAATTGGCATGAGGTTAGGACAAAATATTCTGTTTTTCATTTTCAGAACCCTTTCTCAAACCATTTTCAGTAAAAATTATGATAGTATTATCCTTTGTGAGTTACTAGAGTAGCTAATAATGAAATTTTCAGATGGAAATATTCAATCCATTTTTGTAGACTATCAGAATAAAATGGAATGAAATATAATATGGGATCTATTTCCCAAATTGCAAATCAGTTTAGAATATCAGTTTGATGTTGCGAATTATTTGTTCCTGTCATAAAATATGGTTCAGAAATGTCTTATTGTCAAATGTGAATATGATCCAAAAATTTCCAAAGTTATCAAATGTATTTTTTCAGGTGCTGGTTCTCAATTGATGGTTTCAGACAGGAGGCTGCATTGTTTCTTTGCGTTAAAGTGGAGAACTCTTCTTTTCTAGCAATCATGATATTATAATTGATAATATTATAATTTGACAATAAAGAGTACTTTCTTACATGTATTATTTTCTCAGATTTTTACATTTGCTTCTTCGACAACAATGCTTAGAAATAACATAAAAAATGAAAGAATAAATCAGAGAATATCAAAACAATTATATTGTTTCAAACATTCATTGAAACGAAAATATATACCGGTGCAATATCTAAACAAGAATAATAGCTTCCCTCAAATGAAGAAAAAACTACAAAAGTATAAATTTCAAATCTTCAATTTCAAGATTTGCACAGGAAAATAGAACGAAATGAACGAAATGAACAATGGCCACAGTTCTTTTGATGATCAAATTTGAATGATCGTTTTCGAAGTATGAAAAAAGCATGCCAAAGCCTTGGACTTGTAGAGATGTTTCGTAGAACACAAAACAAGATCGCGAATATAATACCCATCAGAAATTATTTATTTCTGTCTCATATTTGTGCCTGAAATAGAAATTTTCCAAAAAAATTCATATTCCATTTTCACAACTGTGAAAATCTTAGATTTCTTGAAAAGTTTCTGTTTCAAGATTAGATGAAAAATTTTGATGCGATGTAATGTTTTCATAAAATCAATACGATTTAAAAAAAAATTACAAAACTAAGGTCCAGGCTGAATGTAGCATCTACTTATAAAATTTTTTGTACAACTGTCAAAAAAACTTGAATTTTCTTCATCACTATGGATGCGTAAATTAACTTTTTTTAACGGTGAAAAAAATGTAAATATCGTTTAGAACCGTTATAAAAGTCTGTTTTTAACGGTGAAAAAAAGTAAAGACTGTAGGCATAGAAATATTATATTGGAAGCATTGTCTTCAATCATCCTATATTTCGTACGATGTAAATTCACATTCACAGTTGTACAAAAAATGTTGTTTGTATTTCGTGCTTATAAAATTCGTGTTTTCTTGGCAAATGGGAGACCGCAGGTTGAGGCCAAAAAAGCTCTCGAATGTGCCATGAAAACACGAATTTTTTACGCACTTGATACAAAAATAACTATTAATTTCGGACTTCTTGAGTAGGTATTTCCTTATGAATTCAACACTCGGGTAACCAAATTTGGCATGTTGTTCAAAAAACACGAGGAGTTTGTTGGTTTTGGTTTTTTCAAGCATGATTGAGAGATCTGAGCATATATTTCTGAAAAAAACTACAGTTCAAAATTTTCGGGATCACAAAGAAATTATCATGAAAATCATTTGAATAAATTTCAACGAATATTTCCCTCCTGTCAGAATTTCTTTGTAAATGAAGTGCAAATACCGGATAACTACATCGAATATTTTCCTCTTGTGAAAAATTCTATGCAAATGGAGTGCAATTAACTCATAATTAGAGCGATAATTGCATTGTAGAGAGCTAAAGAGCATTGCGTGTCCAAATTGACAGGTTATTTGGGATTTATAGAAAACGAGCTAAGAATTTATAAATAAAAAACGTCGGTCGGTTTGAAAACCAGTTCATTCGGGAAATATTTCCCCGAATTACACTCGTGCTTCAATATAACCGGATAATTTCGCATTCCAGCGTGTTTGTCATTGAAAAACTGTCAGTTTCATTTTTGAAGAAAGAGCTTCACTTTCTGAAAAAATTAAAATGAACTCATGCAGTTTTTTGACAACACGCTGTCATGCTAAATTATCGGTTATTTTAATGCACTTGTGCAATAACTTAAGATAATTGCTCATTATTCTTGATGAAAAGAAATATATCTGAAGAGCTTTGCGAAAACATGACAGACAGACAATTGCATTGCTCTCCATTTCTTTGAGAAGAGTTAGTGATAGAGAACGTTTCCGAAAAGTAATACCGAATATAATATTTGAGTTCCCGTCTCCACTACTAATCATTTCAAATAGTCTCGATGCGGAAATATCCAATTCCATTCTACAAAAATCAATTACATTTTAATACCCTGAATTAATCTTAAACAAACAATACGGTAGTGAGGGATTAAGTTATAATTGATTACCCGTTTTCATGAAACTTCGTAATTGTACCTATATAAACTCAAGAATTGGTTGATCAAAATCAGTTCGATTCATCGAAACCTAGAAGCAACATGGCAGGTAAGAACAATTGATATTGTGTCGACAAAATAATCTGTATGTTCCAATAATGAAATTTGAAATCACAAAATCAGTTGAAATTAAATGCAGGTTTTCCGTTCAGAACAAAATAATATCGCAATATTGGTATTACAAACTTCAATTTGAGTAGCAAAAAAAATGTGAATGATATGGAAGAAAGTAGGTTCCTACTAGTGATGTAACGAATGTCATATTTTATACATTCGCGAATGCGAATTCGAATGCAAATGTCTGCTACTGACATTCGCGAATCCGAATGTAGAAGTGTTCAATAAGATGAATAATTTTTATTTTTTAGAAAGAAGAATGTATTATGTTTGAGAGTTTATACATTTCTTGTTTGTTTAGATTGTATTTATAATTTAATGCAGAAGAATATAGTTTTTGATTATTTATCATATTTTAGAGTTTTATTCAAGATGATGATTATTCAAACATTTTAAAGTTATATAAAGAAAGACTGATAAAAGTTTCGTAGATTTGTTTTTGTTAGTTTCAATTCCACTCAATTTTTGTGTTATAAGTTTTTTTCTGATATTCATATTCGCAAAACATTCGCAGAAATTTTGCGGATGCGAATGCAAATGCGAATATTCAAAAATATGCGAATATCCGCGAATGCGAATGTGAATGCGAATATTCGTTACAACTCTAGTTCCTACCACGATACACTTACACCGGTATGCCGACGCGCATCGAGATGTGACGTCACTGCGGAGCATTTCCATATTATTGTTAGGATAGTACCTTCCTTGTATGTAGTCACGTGAAAATGTTTCCAATAACTCTACTGATGTTTATAAATTATTACCAACATTCTGTTGCGATATGCTTCTTGGATTATATTCGAAAAATATTTTGATTGAAATTAAAAGATGGCATTTCCATTCGAATTTTCAGCTTGCAGAACCAATTCGTGGTCTTCAAGGAATTACTCCTGGAAAAACTCCGAAGATTTCCAAGTACCAGACAATTGTGTTTGGTACGGAAGAGACGATGATGGAAGCGACATCTTTTGTGGAAAAGCGTGGTGTGATGGTGAAGAGGTTCCAGCTCAAGTTATCCCAAACCGAAGAGAATGCAGGGTGATTCGAAATGGATGTGAGACGACTGTACCTAACTGTAGAAAGGTGAACTGATGCCAAATAATTCCAATTGACCAGTTCTTCATCGCTTTTTTTTTAAGGTGCTGGTATGCGAACGCTCTGATGTGGACAATTGCAATAGGCGTAGAGATCATTGTCATAGACGGCGTGTATGCGTGGATGATTCATTTGTAAGCAGTTGTGAAGAAAGTGTCCCCGACTGTAGAAGGGTCAGTCAAATATATTTTTCCTTGCAGAATAGGCTTATAGTCCATGGGCCAACGCCTAATACAGTATGCAGGAGTCAAAAGTGTCAAATGGGTGAATGTTCAAATTTTATTACTGACATCTACTTTATAAAGGAAATCTTGAAACAATCTTATTACGAATGGAAAACAATAATTGTCCTACAAAAATGATGATGAGTGGAGTGTCCTCCACTCGCAACATATATCAACAACTAGGTCTTAAAAAGTTATTCCTAACCGGCTGATTTTTTCACTGTTGCTTAGCAAATATTTCCTTTATAAACTATTCATATAGTCCTACAAATTGAGTGGTACGTTTTTCAGTCCTACGCTAGGAAATTGTCAATTGTTAGTAATCATTTTTAATTGTGGGTTCTGTGGTACAATTTCAAAGGTAGGACTGGAAAAACGTACCACTCAATTTGTAGGAAAATGTCACCAGTTCATAAAGGAAATATTTGCTAAGCAATAGTGAAAAAATCAGCCGGTTAGTAATAATTTTTTTAGAACTAGTTGTTGATACATGTTGGGAGTGGGGGATACTTTGATAGAATCATCATTTAGTAGGACAATTATTGTTTTCAATTTGTAATAAAATTGTTTCAATATTTAATTTATAAAGTAGCTGTTAGTAATAAAATTTCAACATTCACCCATTTAACACTTTTGACGCCTCCATACTGAATTAGCTCTCACTATCGAGAATTGTCATAGGGGAAAAAGTTGGGCGTCTTCTGAAAATGAAGCTACTCACAAATATTCAGGTTGTTTGTTATCATTACAAAAACAGGCGCTGCCCCATGGACTATTATGTTGACAACATTATCAAAAATTGTTTCTTCTGAAACAACATCCATTTAAGTTCACCTCCGAAACTAAATGAAAAAAAAATAAGGAAGCATTGAGGTGAAATCAGGAGTGCATTAGTTTATTTCGGAAAAACAACAATTTGAGAATCTGGAGATTCATTGGTTTCATTTAATTCATTCTTGAATAAAATTTTCCTATTCAAATCTCAACTACTCTGAAAATTTCGAGTTTTAAAGCAGTTTCTTCCGGAAGTTATCGTGTTTACGCCCGGTTAATGAACTAAATCGCTGATATGAAACAAACATCCCCTCAGAATTTCAGACCTAAATCCGTTCGAGACTTATCGTTTTCATGGCCAGGCAGAATCATTTTTGACCAAGGATTTTTCATCAGCGAATTCAATGGAGTCATTAAAAACCATTTCAGACTGAAACTTCTGAAATTACAGACATTTTGGCAAAATGACAGCTCGCGATTTCCCTAGGAACAAGCTCGCGAAAAGTAATTCACAAAGCAGAATGTTAGTAATCTTATCGTTATACAGATTTGGAAATTCACATCGAAAACATATGATATATAATGCATCAGGCAGAGAATTCTTCCCTCCAGTTGCACAGATGAATAGTCGAGATAATCATGTGCTGTAACTGAATAAATTCCGTTGTCTTATTGCAATAATCTAGTCTTGTCTCTCTCTTATCGCAGTATGGTAGGGAACCTGCAGTACACGTGAAGAATTATTAAATTTGTCAGGCTACCCGTAGTACTGGTTTCAAGTATTTACTGTTGCCTACCACACTGAATGACATACGCTCCTCTCAACGATAAGAGAGGAACAAGACTAAAATATTGCAATAAGGCAATGGAATTCAGTGTGTTACAGGACGTGATTGTCTCGACTATTCATCTTTACAACTGCACGGAAGAATTCTCTGTCTGATGCATATCGTATGTTTCAGATGTGAATTTCCATACCTGTATAACCGGACTTGTGTTCTTTCTTTTGATTTACTCAGTATATCGTAATATCTTAATTTTGTCTACTTCACAAGGTAATTGTATGCGAACGCTCCGGAGGAAACGACTGTCAAAGACGTAGAGACCACTGTCGCAGACCAAGATGGAATTGTGATTCATCATGCAGCGATTCTGAGGAAGAAAACACCACCATTACGAAAAAATCCAGTACTTCCAACAATGAGAGCAAACTTTTGGAGAAACGTGTCAAAAGCTGCAGTTCCTCTACCAGCACCACTGTCAAGAGAAGCTCCAAGGTAAAAACGCGATGAAAACCATTAATAACTCATCTATGAATTCGAAGAAACTAGACTACAGTGCTCAAAATACCTCCAATTTTTTCAAGAGAACTAGGCACGGCTCTGAACCTTAAAAGAGTTGCTTGAATATTAGACTAACCCAATTCCAAAACATTCTATTTTTTTTATTCATATCAACGTCTATAATTTCATTATTTCATACTTTAATATGGCATTAAAAGCTCAAAAAAATCATAATTTTAATATAATATATACATATACATTAGGGTTAAAACATCCTGAAGACGTTGTCCGATTCCCAATTGCCAATGCCTCCTATTGTTGCAGTCTTCATCATTTATTATTTATTTCACTCATTGATTTTCTTCTTCCACTAATCCATATCTTTCTTGATCTTCCTCTTTTTCTGTTTTCCGGAGCTATCTATATCATTACTTTCTTTGGTAATCTATTCTCTGTCATTCTTTGCATATGTCCATACCATACCAGCTACTTTCTATCTATACTGTCGCTTTTATTTCCATATTTTCCTTTATTATCAAATTCGGTACCCTCTCTCTTCTCGAAGTTCTTGATGTTCGACGTATTGCATCCTTTTCTGTAGCTTCTATCCTCCTACTCAGTTGTTTTTTCAAACGCCAAGTTTCGAATCCGTATACTAGGGTACTTTTTTTTCCTATCTCTGTGCTCCATGGAATACCATTTAGCGAATTTATTATTTTTTTGTCTTATTTATTCGTCATTTAATTTCGGTGTCATCTGTTTCTTCCGTATTGAAGTTGATACTCAAGTATTTGTAGCTTTCGCATTTCTATATGGTTTCATAATTTTCTAGCTTCAAATCAGTGGTTTCTTCTCCACCACACAAGTATTGTGTTTTAGATATATTCATCTGAAGACCCCATCTTCCATACTCTTCTTGAAGCTTTCTCGCCATATATTCTAGGTCTTCTTTATCATTCGCACAAATAACTTGATCGTCGGCAAATTAAAGAGTGCATATGCAATTATCTCCATCAATTTCGATACCTATAACTCGACATTTTCTTTTCCACAGTGACAATGCTTTGGCTTTATATATTTTAGGAGAAATGCAAAATATTTATTCAATCTTTTCACAGAAGCACGACAGGAGGAGGGGTGGACAATGCTGGTATGTCCGAAGAACACGAATGGTACCTAAAGTAACAGTGAGACCACGAATCCAATACATTCCCAAAGTAACCAACGAGCGTACAGTTCGCTATGTTCAAGAGTCTTATGTAACCAGACGCTGTGCTCCTTGTGGACCTTGTGAGCCTTATGGACCTTGTGAGCCTTGTGGACCCTGTGAGCCGTGGGGATCCTGTGAGCCTTGCGGACCTTGTGAGCCTTGTGGTCCTTGTGAGCCTTGTGGACCTTGTGAGCCTTGTGGACCTTGTGAGCCTTGTGGACCCTGTGAGCCTTGTCAGCCATGCGACCCTTGCGACCCATGTGACCCCTGCAACTCAAACAGAGGAAGCAAACCAATTTTGTACTCCCCACAACCAGGAAGAACTGCTCTGCTAGGAAAGGGCAGCGCCAAGCCTTCTCCACGCAGATTTCGGTGGTTCTAAATATGGACCATTCAATAAAAATATACCATTGATTGAAAGATGAAGAACAGGAACGAACTAGGAGAACACATTTATATTTTTTTCGCTTATACTGAGCTTTCTTATTATTCAGAGTTGCATGTACATTCAAGTATATAATTAAAAGTTGCAAAGAAGTGTGATACTTTTTCATTAATAATGAATTTCCTATTTTGATCCCTTCGTTATGGCTAGATAGTTTTGAATCAAAAATTCTTCATGACATATTTTCATTTACGAATGAAATATAAATATGACTACTCCCTAATCGAGATGATATCCTCTCCAGAAAATACTCTACTACAGCGCTCAAAATACCTCTAATTTTTCCAAGAGAACTAGGCACAGCTCTGTACCTTGAATGAGTTGCAGGAACATTTGGCGAACCCAATTCCAAAACATGATATATTTCATTCATATCAATGACTATAATTTTATACTTAACATTTCGTATAACTTTATTCTGTCATTAGTACAAAAGCTTAAACAAACCGTCATTTTAATTCATATGAAATATTTAATCCATTTTTTCACAATGCTGGTATGTCCGACGAACACGAATGGTATCTAAAGTAACAGTAAAACCACGAATCCAATACATTCCCAAAGTAACCAACGGGCGTACTGTTCGCTATACCCAAGAGTCTTATGTAACCAGACGCTGTTCGCTTTGCAGACCTTGTGAGCCTTGTGGACCCTCTGAGCCTTGTGGACCTTGTGAGCCTTGTGGACCCTGTGAGCCAAGTGGACCCTGTGAATCTTATAGACTTTGTGAGCCTTGTGGACCTTGTGAGCCTTGTGGACCTTGTGAGCCTTATGGACCTTGTGAACCTTGTGGACCTTGTGAGCCTTGTGGACCTTGTGAGCCTTGTGGACCCTGCGAGCCTTGTCAGCAATGCGATCCTTGCGACCCATGTGACCCTTGCAATTCAAACAGAAGAAGCAAAACAATTTTGTACTCTCCACAACCAGGAAGGAGAATTGCTCAGCTAGGAAAGGGCAGCACCAAGCCTTCTCGACGCAGACTCTGGTGGTTCTTAATATGGACCATTTCATGAAAATATACCGTTGATTGAAAAATGAAGAACAGGAACGGACTAGGAGAAGAGAGAGATATTTTTCGCTTACAAGCTTTCTTATTATACAGGGTTGCATGTACATTCAAGTATATAATTGAAAGATGCAAAAGAGTGTTTTATTTTTTCATTGATATTGAATTTCCTATTTTAATCCCTTCGTTATGGCTAGATAGTTTTAAATCGAAAATTCCATGCGACCTTTGCAACTCAAATAGAAGAAGCCAAACAATTTTGTACTCTCCACAACCAGGAAGGAGAATTGCTCAGCTAGGAAAGGGCAGCACCAAGCCTTCTCCACGCAGACTCTGGTGGTTCTAAATATGGACCATTTCATGAAAATATACCGTTGATTGAAAAATTAAGAACAGGAACGGACTAGGAGAAGAGAGAGATATTTTTTCGCTTACAAGCTTTCTTATTATTCAGAGTTGCATGTACATTCAAGTATATAATTAAAAGATGCAAAGTTTTTATTTATATTGAATTTTCTGCTTGGATCCCTTCGTTGTGGCTAGATAGTTTTAAATCGAAAATTCTTCATGATATATTTTCATTTACGACAGAAATATAAATTTATGTGTCTACTGCCTAATCGAGATGATATAGACAGCGGAAATACTGTGTATTCACTTCGAATTTTCGAAAGAACTAATGATCGTTTATTTTATCAATAATCTGATTATTCTCACTACTGTCTATTTCGATGGAAAAATATATTTACTTTTGAGATCGGTGTTTCAGTTTCAAATTTGAATTAGCGTTTTTCTATTTTGGATAAGAATGAGAGAGCTTCTCAATAGTATAATATTGCTTTTTATGGAAATTGGTTCGACAAATTCAACCGGATTTATCGAATATTGGCAAATCTAGATGTTGCAAATTAAGACAAAAATATGGATAGCTGTTATATTTTTGCGATTTTACGATAATTTTGAACACGCTAGATAGAATCTGATAAACAAATATTCTAAACTCAAATTTGAAGCAAGATAAGTGTTAGATTAGACTATGATTTGAATTAAATGCCTGATAGTACATAACGTACTATAAAGGAATCAAAGAACTCAGTTGTAATTTTCATAGAAACATCAATTCAACCAGAAATATAAGTACAAATCACCCAAAATTTGATATTTAGTACGATCGTACTGTTCGCTATGTCCAAGAGTCTTATGTAACAGACTCTCTAAGCCTTGCTGACCTTGTGAGCCTTATGGACTCTGTGAGCCGTGAAATATCAGTTTAACCAGAAATATAAGTACATATCACGCAAAATATTATATTTTGCTGATAGATTAATTAGAAGTCTCTGCGACAATGTTACTTTAGGTTTTATCATAGGCAATATCCAAATAAATTTTTATTGAAATAAACAATAATTTGCAAATTAAATTTTCCGCTCAAACCTCAACCATTTTCCATTGATATTGTTTTTTTTTTAAATTGAAGGTGTGGTCAACAACTGATTGCACGTATTTCTGAGAGCTCGTTCTACTTAAACGAGTGTTATATCGTTTTGCCCAAATGTCTGTAATTTTCGAATTTTGAGCCGAAAATGGTAACAAACGATGGGATTCGACTCCCTGATAACGAATTCGGGATCAAAATCAATTCTGTCAGTGGCTCCGGCGGTCCAGCCGTAAACACGATAACTTCCGAAGGGATTATCCTAAAGACTTGAGATTTTCAGGGTAAGTTCGGTTCCCAAATGCCTTCGTTAAGTTTGTTAACAAGCCAAATCATACGGGGTGTTCCATTAAAAATGACCATTTAAATTTTTTTTCCTCAATATCTCATACAAAAGGAAACCAATCGGAATGAAATGTTGCGGCCACCACATGCAAGCTCATAATCAGCCTCATGCAGAATCTGGTGGCCATAGTGTACACAGAACCATGGGAAATTCAATTGGAATATTGAAAAGAAGAATCTTCTTTTTCTCATAACAGGATATCCGATTCGAGTGAAATTTATTATGTAAATGAAGATTTCAATGAGATCGCAACATCACAACCAGAATTTTTTTTAATTGTTGAATTTTTATATACATATTTTATTTTCTGGATAATTTCGATTTTTCTGGGATTCTGCATTTGTATTACTCTCAAATCCTATATTAAACTATGAGGTAATAGTTTCATTGCTCCTACAAGGAACGAGCTCTCGAAATCTCCTGCTCAGGGCTTTTCTTAAATTTTTAGTTTCCTATTCGCTTCACCTATTGGCGCCTATTTCAAATGCGGATGAATTAAAAAAAATTAACAATATATTTTTGATTATTGGTTTGTTCCTTTTTTTGGCTTATCGGTACTGAAAAACGCATAAAATACGAATTGGAGATCAAGAACCATTACAGAAAATTGACTTGGAATTCCAACCAATTATGTCCAACTCCAACAGTCTTCGGGGTATTTGAGTTTCCGAAACGAATGTTTCTAATTTTCTATACTGAATGAAAAACATTCTGGCAATGTTCTTCTCTAGGCACAAAAGCAGAATTGAGTTGGTGACAAATAAAGATGTAACTTGTTGATATTTCAAGACCGAATAAATCAGATCTGTAGTTTTTCTTTTCAAAATTTCAAAATGATCCATTGAAAATTCTCTAACTTAAATGTTGATGGCTAAGCTCAAATGAAAATTTTTATACTGGGTGTCCCGGAAAATGTGAGAAATCTCTCGGATTCAGATAGAACATAAAAGAATAAGATGACAAGTTTCCATAATTTGTTTTCCTAGAGGCCCCCTACGAAGATACGACCTCCTAAATGACGCCACTGGAAATGCATTTAAGTGGAATAAATTTCAATTACTTACTTCTTTCATCATTTTTTTTCGAAAACGGTTCA
This sequence comes from Propylea japonica, assembly GCA_013421045.1. Lineage (NCBI taxonomy): Eukaryota > Metazoa > Arthropoda > Insecta > Coleoptera > Coccinellidae > Propylea > Propylea japonica. The sequence goes on from CM024240.1 coordinate 27,067,617, forward strand.
TTTTATCGACACTGAATAAGAGTACCTTTTCCGGACCTTTTCTTTAGCTCAATGTTCAAGGTATGCAAATTGGTTTTCTTCCTTAATACTATTAATCATATCAAATTTTCAACAAATTACATCAAGTAGTTTGAAACTTTTTTCACTGAAATGGATTTCCAGTGGCGTCTTTTAGGAGGTCGTATCTTCGTAGGGAGGGTCGCTAGAAAAAAATTTTCCCACATTTTCCGGGACACCCTGTATATTTTCGATTATTTCACATTTGAACAATCAAGTATCGATGCGGAAATATCAAAACTTCAATAGAGAAATCATCTAGATATTAGATATCATAATTAATCATATTCAAACAAATCCTTGCAAAAGATTAAGTAATTCACCTGACCCAAATGATAACTATTTTTACCCTTAAATATTCAGTATATATACTCGACTATTGAGGGTTCACAATCAGTTTCTGATTCAACCAAACATAAGAAACAACATGGCATCAAGTGAGTACACTTATCAATTTGTGTTTGAAATAATTTTCTTTATAAAGCTCATTTGCTTGTAAATGTTCCAAACATATTTCTGTTTTTATAGACAATAGATTCAAATAATAATTTCAACTTTTGTTGGCTATCTATCTTGAAATATTCAGTCTTAACGAGATTCAATAGATATCAATCAAAAAATGAATGGAAGAAAAAAATGTGAAGAAATAAAAGAAACAAATCATACTTTTCATCGCGTGTTATTAGGAAAATGAATGAACAAAGGAAATAATACCTTGAATGAATAGTAATTCGAGCTGAATAACCTAGTAAGTTCATAACCCTAAGCGAATCGAAGTATAAGCAGAGACAGAGACTTGTCTCTGGTATAAGCTTGAACTTTACCAAGACTAGTAACGAATGCGTAGGAATTTTACATATGTTACCAAAACCTCAAGTAACTTTTAATTCAATATGAAAAATCCTGGTAGAATTCGAATTCACGGAAATATGATTTCGTTTCAAATCAATTATGGGTCTTCGATCTTTCGTACACTGTACCTAGTAATTTTTTTTCTTATGGATAATGATGGTTCTCTATATATAAAAAAAAAACACAAAAACAAAATACATGTTGTATGAAATATGAATAGAGTACCCAGAAAAAAGGCAATTTCAATTTGAATTTTCAGCTTGCAGAACCAATTCTTGGTCTTCAAGGAATTACTCCTGGAAGAATTCCGAAGATTTCCAAGTACCAGACAATTCAGTTTGGTACGGAAGAGACGATGATGGAAGCGACATCTTTTGTGGAAAAGCATGGTGTGATGGTGAAGAGGTTCCAGCTCAAGTTATCCCAAACCGAAGAGAATGCAGGGTGATTCGTAATGGATGCGAGACCACTGTACCTAACTGTAGAAAGGTACCATAATATAACCACATCTAGACTCACTTTTATTTCATTCTTTGTTTTCGAAGGTACTTGTTTGCAACGATTCTGAAGTAGATAGCTGTTGGAGGCGTAGAGACCATTGCCATAGAAGATGCGAGGATGATTCATCGAGTAGTGAATCTGAGGAGGAAAGTTCCACCATTACGAAACAATGTAGTACTTCCAATAACGACAGCAAAGTTGTGGAGAAGAGCGTTAAGAGCTGCAGCTCATGCACCAGTACGACTGTCAAGAAGAGTGCTAAGGTAAATAACAGCAGATTAAATGCAGATTGTATGACATTTATAGCCTATTCGTTTTCAAGAGTTTCGCGCTCCTGAGTAACTTAAAAGCCCGAAGTACGGCTTACCATTGACTACGCACAAGCACTGGTACAGCTCAGGTGCTCGAAACTCTCTTTTGAAATTTTGAATTGCCATATTTATGGAACAACTTGTACGAGTTGGCTGGTTAACGAACTTAACTTAGCCATTTGGGACCCGAACTCACCCTAAAAATTTCAAGTCTCTAGGACAATCCCCTCGAAAGTTATTGTGCTAACGGACGGCCCCACGGGCTGAATATAATTTGACCACACTTTAACCCTATCGTTTGAGACCATTTTCGTCCTTAAATTCGAAAATTACATACATTTGGGCCAAACGATATAGCACTCGTTTTAGTAGAACGATCGCTCAAAAAGGAGTAAAAATCATTAGGCTCAACTGATGAGTCCATAATATAAACACATCTGCCTCTTTTGTAGAAGCACCATAAGAAACGAGAAGCCAAAGAAGAATGCTGGATGGAAAGACGCACAAGAATGGTCCCCAAAGTAACAGTGGTACCCCGTATCGAATACGTTCCTAAAGTCACCCAGGAGCGCACTGTTCGTTATGTTCAAGAGTCTTATGTTATCAGAGTTTGTGGAAAAAGACGTTGTGGTCCTTGCGAACCATCATGTGAACCTTGCGAACCATGTGAGCCATGTGAACCATGTGAGCCATGCCAACCATGTGAACCATGTGAGCCATGCCAACCATGTGAACCATGTGAGCCATGCCAACCACTTGAACCTTGTGAACCTTGTGAACCATGGACACCATGTGAGCCATGCCAACCATGTGAGCCTTGTGAACCATGGAAACCATGTGAGCCATGCCAGCCACGAGAACCATGGACACCATGTGAGCCATGCCAACCATGTGAACCTTGTGAACCATGGAAACCATGTGAGCCATGCCAACCACGCGAGCCATGCCAACCACGTGAGCCATGCCAACCACGTGAGCCATGCCAACCACGTGAGCCATGCCAACCACGTGAGCCATGTAGACCATGTGAGCCTCGCCAGCCATGTGAGCCTCGCAAACCGTGTGAACCTCGTGGACCATGTGATCCTTGTGAACCAAGAGGACCTTGTGACCCATGTGACCCATGCAATTCTAACAGGAGGGGTAGACCAATCCTGTACTCTGCACAAGAAAAGGAGAGATCCATCAAACCTAAAAGAGCCAGTAGCAAATCTCCAGGACGCAAAGTGAAGTGGTTTTAAATGGATCATTCATGTCATGGATCAAACTTTGATATTCAAGAACCAGGCGACGACTAAGGATATCTCTTATTGGATTTGTTAGCTTATATTATATGTACTCAACTCTGTTATATTTCATGATGACAAATATTTATTCGCATTGTTGTTAAAAACTATATAAAAATATATAATTACACTATCATTGAGATTCGAAGCGTTTATATTTTCACGTTTACCCTATACTGCTTCAAAGTATACGGAAGCATCCATTTTCACGAATTCACGATGTAGAACGTGGATATTCACTTCGGCAAAATCCTTAGGTCCAATATTTGAGAAAATCCTCATTTTTCTTGTGTCGCAGTGGTCTTAACTGAATCATTGAATGTAGGAACCAACTTGATATGTAAAAAGCAGGAGACGATTGAGGATATTTCGTTTATGAATTGTTATCATAGCACTTACTCAATGAATAATCCATCGTCAAGCATTTTAACTCAACAATTCCAATCTTCGTTCATTACGTATTCATAAAAAATCTAGAGTAAGCAACAACGTGTCAACATCTTAATTGACTTGATGGTATACCATGAGGAACAGTGGCATAACTATACCATCTGGGGCCCGTGGCAAATTCTCTTGATGGGGCCCTATCAGTGAAAATCGTCACGTTGTACTCAGTAATTTTAATGAACTTAGAGATTTTCAGCGTACACAATTACACGTTGTATATGTTGTATTGGAGAGTTCACATTCATCCATAGAACATAATATCTCGAAGCATTCATCATCTATTCGCTAGCTTTTCCGTGAAGGAAACCTGCATACATTTGCAATGAAATAAAAATAACAATTCAATTTCAATAAGATATAAATTTAGAAAAATCTTTTCTTCGAGCTTTCTGTTCCGCAAAAGCGTTTGTAACATCTTGAAAGTTTAAAGATCAGGCCATAGAATTTTCAATAGACAGAATAGCCAAGTTACATAACTTGTCTATTGTCCCATAGAATTTCTTAAATAGGTTTTTATCAATTTAAGTTTTGAAAATGATCTTTCAGCACTAGCTGTAGTCACAGGAATTGTTAGTAATAACATAAGTGCAATGCATACTCCAGGAAAGCTGCAGGACATAAAATGATTTTTCATTATAAATTAATCACTAAATCAGCAAGGTCTCTAATGCATGAATATTTTTCTATTTCGTCTCTGAAAATGGATCGAAAACTGAGAATTTCTCTGGAAAATGATTCATATATGTCTTTTTTATATATCTAAAAAAAAATTTTTGAGCTTTTTTTAATAGATCAGTGTCATTTAAAACTTTCAAAGTAGAAGGCTCCAAATTACTAAAATTTGAAACATCTCTTTATTTAGGTTGGTTGAAATGCTTAACGATGTACTTGTATAAAATTGTATTACGGTCTTTAATTGTCTCACTTTGGATTTTGAGCAGAACTTATGAAAATAGACTTTTCAACTAAAATAAAATACTCAGGTACAGTCGAAAAAAATATTTTTGAGCTCGCGGCCCCTTGGGCCGGGGGCCCGTGGCATTTTGCCAGCCCTGCCACCCTGTAGTTACGCCACTGATGAGGAACCATCTATTTCAGTTTAAGCTTTTTCTTTTCTTGGGTGATTCGACAGGGTGTCTACTTTCAAAGTGGTCAAAGTTCAAGGGGCGATTATACGAGTGATTTGCAACAATTTTATTCTGTCGATGATATCCTTCCGAGTATGAAGGCAAATTAGATATACCTTGTTTTCAAAGTATTCACACATACAATCCAGAGGCATAAGGTCGGGGCTCCTTGGGGCCCATCTGACCCTATCTCCTAATGCATTATATCGCAATATATTCATTCAATAGATCTTGACATTACTACTCTTATGTGCCGGACAACCATTCATTTGAAACCTGACATTTTATCTGTTCAACAGGTGCATTTCATCCAATATGTCTGACAAGTTGCTGTGGATTAATCTAATGAATTGTTCAGCATTTAAGTGATCGGTAAGTATAACTGGTTCGAAAAGTTCTCATCTCATGACTGCCAACCTCAGGTTGATACTTAACTCATGTTGAAAATAAGAAACAATCGCATGAAAATTTTTTCGCCATACGTGATTATTTCGAGAATTAATCGCACCTGATTTGGTGAAGGTGCATGGCCTCATTAATCCATAATATCGTATGGCTCCCCACTTTCCTGAATGTATGTCTGATCTCAGCATCTACTGGTAACAGATGAATTGATGATTTCCATAAAATTACATAAAGATTCAATCTCAAGGAGCTTCAAAATAGAGCAAATATAGGTTCGGAATTTTAAGACTTTTCCGATGTTATCATTCCATCCAATGATATCATAGTGAGAATGAGCAGCTATCACAAAAAGTTGATGTGTCATTCGAAAGTATAAGTGAGGTACTTTTTACTGAAAACAAAACGTAGAGGAAAGTTGCCAAAATCGTACCGCCTCCTAAATCGTACCACCTTAATTTGAATGAGAAATAAAGTGAATACAGCGCTCGTGCGGCTCTATTAGCAACTAGTGCTTGGTTTCAGCGATGAGACAAAAAGCGATTTCGATTGATATTGGTTCTTGGTTGGTTCATGAATTGGTCCGTCATTTGTTGACCAACCGCTTTCCATTGATATTGGTATTTGTATGGTTCATGAATTGATGACGTAATAAATCAGCTGTTTCAGGGTTGGTTAACCGAAACTCGAACCGTGCTCTGCAGCACGGTTCGATCTCTGGTTCATAGTTCTATCTCTTTTTATTCTACCATCTCCCGCCATCGGCCATAACTTATTTGTTATTGTTACTTCAAAAATGTTTGTTATTATTTTTTTGAGATTAAAATAAATTAGAGTTTTGGAAATTGTTGAGTGTTCGCCTTCTATCTCTGAATTGAACTTGACAGCTCGCCGATCAACCAACCGTTTCGTTAAGGAAGAATTCGAATGGGCCGGAACCAACCGGAGGTCGGACGTCATCGTTGATGTACCGACCGGTCAACCATGAACCAACCGTAAAAGCCATTCGAAATCGCCTAAAGTTTGGTGTTCAAGCGGTTACTATAAAAGTAATTGTGAACGATTTTCTGTTCTGGAGCTAGCTGATAGTGTTTTGGAACCATTTTCGTAAGAACGTTGTGACTATCAAGGTACGTACTGATGTAGTTTATTATTAGTTTGCAGAACTAGCGTTAATATAGAGTATTTTGAGGGACCGGTTTGTGCTTACACGTATGTGTGAGGTTAGAAATAAGGCTATGTTTGTCGAGAATCACAGTTGCCTAACTCGTACCTCTAATGGTTTCTCAAATCGTACCGGTACGATTTGGGAGCCCACTACATTACATGTTCCATATTTGTCATTTTTTTGTATGAATAAAGTTAAATTGCTATAGGCAGAATGCCTCAATACAACTTTGGATCTTAATGAAAATCAGACTCTTGGTGTTGAAGTTACCTCACCTAATAGGTCAACAAGTTCAACTAATTTAAATGTTCCAAAACCAACCAAAAAAAGAAATGGGTCTAAACTTGGAACAAATTCAAAAGAGCAAAAAGCAGTTATATTAACTAGTAGCCCCTACAAAAATGAAATTTAACTAGCTCAGGAGCTCAAACTGGCTAAAGAAAGGTAAAAGAGCTCCAGATGAAAATTAGGCCTTTATCTGAAAAAATTAAAGTGACCAAATCCAGTCAAGATGTTGCAGATTTGTCACATATTCTAACGAAGAAGTCGACCACTATGACATCAACAAGAAAAAAACACCCACAGGAGCAGTCAAATCTGGCAATTCTAAACCAAGCTGGAACGTCTGCCCAGAGTGACGTTCTCGTTGAAATCGAACCTGAAGAGTGGTTTTGCTTGGTTTGCGAGGAAAGTTCAATCGAGGACATGGTGCAATGCTTGCATTGCAGTAAATGGGTACACGAAAATTGTGCTGGCTCAAAGGCAAAATTAAAGAAGTTTATATGCTCAAATTGTAGTTCTTAAGTATTGTTACCTAAAGTATAAGGAAGTACAGTATTAAAGAAAAAGTTTTTTCAATTATTCCAGCAGTTTCAGTCATTGATTCATTTTATTTTCAACTTCAACCAAGGTGGTACGATTTGGGAAGTGGGAGGTACGATTTAGGAAACTGGTTTCTTAAATCGTACCGATTGCAACACTTTACAAAAAGCGTTTTACCTTGCACAAAATATAACCATAGTAGTGAATAAAATTTAGATTTAGTTGTCTAAATAACCAATACTTCTAAGGGTTATAGTATTTTTGCAGTGCTTTATCATATAAGGTAGAAAAAAAATAAAATGTACAAAGTGGTACGATTAAGGAAACCTTCCTCTATGCACAATTATTGATATTTCATCCAAAACCATTAGAAAAGTAGGACTCATTCGTTAACTTCAGAATTGTGATATTCATCTTCTTACCACGCCCGAAATAAGAGTTTTATCTGCACACAGGCTTTCTTTTCTTGTAGCAAATTATTGCATTTTCCGAATATCTGTTCAAACTTGATGAGACTACAAAGAAAACTGAATAATGATCATTTCAAAGAAAAAACTTGATGATATTTCGTGAAATCAAGAAATGTTAAATTGAAAAATAACCGTCAACATTTCGACCATGTGTTTCATGACAGTTTTCGTTGCAAATCACTCGAATAATCCATCCTTGAAGTTTGTCCACTTTGAAAGTAGACACCCCGGATGAAAGTATCAGGCAATTCAATAACATCATATGAAAAGATGCTCAAGTATTTTATTGTAATTCATGTTTTGTTTTCACAATAGACATATCCAGAATTCAATTGCTTTTCATTCCTTGGTCTCCAATCGATCGATGTCCAGTCAAAGCAACCCATCACCAGCATTTTGCTTTCGGTTGAGGTGATGGTGGATCGCATCTAGTAGGCCTGACGCACCTATCCCTCTTCTTCTCGCATACAATCGCCTCCTTGCATTTGGGTTCCTGACGACACGGTTCTTCGCATGAGTCGCATGGTTCACATGGTCCACACCTGTCCTCACAACGGTCGTCACAACAAACTTTGGTAACATACGTTTCTGGCTCGTAGCGTACAGTGCGTTCCATTGTCACCTTGGGAATATAACGTACTTTTGGTTGAACAGTTACTTTTGGTACCATACGGGTACGTCTTTCGTCCCAGCATTGAGGGCGATGGTCTTTCCTCTTCTTGTGTTCCTGGAAGAATAGATGAAGTTATGAGAAAGTGTGGAAACTCGTGAAAATTAAAGGATTAACTCGAACCAGTGGCGGCTGCTCAGAGGAGGCAGCGGAGACCGGGCCTCCCCTAATTTCACCGCATTTCATTCAATTTAAAATTCGAGTTCACATAAAAAATAATCACATTTCTATATAGGTATTATTTCCATCATTCTATCTACTATCCAAATCTCAAGATAATAAACATACTCAGCGATCTAAAACATTCATACATTATCCGCAACACACAATACAGCGTAACGGAAAGAAGGCAAACCGCTTAGCGAAGAAGGCTCGCCTCCACGAGTCGAGATTCGTTAGAATTTAACATTTCAAACTTCTTCAAATGAACGGTGCGGGAACCACTCAAAATTCATGTTGTAGATAACGTGTCGGAGGCCCGGCTCCGCGGCATTATTTCTGCTTCTAGTTGAACAAGCTTAGCCGAAACTGAAGTCCGATCTGCCCGAATCAACCCCGGCGATCGTGAATGGAGATCAGCTGTTGTTTTTATTCCCTCTCTTTTATTAACGAAGTATTAATCCTCTCAGCGTGCGGTTTGTGCTTTTGTGGCATTTCTCAGAAAAGTTTGTAGGTTAGATTTTAATATTTCAGCAAAAAAGATGGAAACGGAAACAAGAAGTGAGAATTATAATGCAAGTAGTGAACTCAAAGAAACGCGCAATTTTATTTTGAAAAATAAATTCAGTAAAATTCCTCACGATGATAAAATTTTCATAACTCACGTAATTAAGACATCTCGACCAGCGTAGAATTGTATATCAAATACCAGTGGCTGACAGGAAGCCCTGTTCGAAATAAATTACTTTTTGGTTGCGTGGTCTCGGGCTACTTCTGATTGAAATCTCACAAGCCACCACTGACTCGAGCAACGCAAGTGAGAATATCAACATTTGAAGCAGAGAATAATATTAATCGATTGGAATCAACCATTTTCAAACTCAAACTTCGGAGATAAGCTCATTAACGTTCAAAGAACATCTAAGGGAGTAACATCGTCCAGGCCCTTTATAGGGAGAGCTATTTCGCCCTATCGAAGCTTATCAGTATGGAGAATAGCTCTGAATGGTAGAGACATTTTAGGACACTTTACTTCGATGTGGCATACTGCTCCAGATATAATTTGAATAAATACAAAGAGTTAAAATGAGAAAATCTGATTCAATTTCATATTTTCATGCGAAAAGAAACATAGCCTTCCAGACTGTCATTACCTTCTTATTTTTCTTCACAACAGTAGTGGACGAAGTACTGCTGCATCTGATACTTCTAATAAGCAATCGGCTCTCATTTTTGCTGGTAGAAGTAGTGGTGGTTGAAGTGGTCTCTTCCTCACTCTCACTGTCACTGGACCAATCATCTCTGCGATGGCAATGGTGTCTACGCCTGTGGCAGTGATCCCTTCGACGATTGCAGGCATCACTAGATCCGCGACAAATTAGTACCTGGAACGATTTCAAAATCTTGCAGAATGCGCCATCTACTAGCTTATGTAGAGGGTTTTTCTCTATAATTTGACCCCCCTTTAACTTTATTACTAAAGAAGATACAAAAAAATGTTTTCTCACAAAAGTTTCACAAAATCAACCAAGTTTTTTCAATATAACTTGAAGAACTGAAATATATACAGGGTGGCCAACATATTGTTGGCAACTTCATTTTTTCAAATAAAACACCCTGTATAATTTTTCATATTTGGCTAGCTCTTTTTGCCCTGCTTCCGAATATGTTACATATGTTGGTCTATGTTTCTTATTCTGAGCACAACAGAGTTTCAAATTTTAAGAACCATCTGGCAAGCTCAGCAATCACTTTTCAAGTGGCAGACTGCGATAACTGAAAATTCCCGTTTTTGTAGTTATGATAACGTCGTAGGTATCACATATTTTTTCATTCGGTATCATCAAAACTTTGAAACTGTGAAAATTGAAGAGAAAACACCCATATAGGCATATTATATTCGAAGTCAGGAGGAAATAGCCTATCAAAAGATGAAAGAATATACAGGACAGGGTATCTCATTTGGAAAATGTAGTTGCATTCAATATGTTGTTCACCCTATATATATTCTGATTGACGTTATCATAACTACAAAAATGGGCATTTTCAGTAAACGCAGTCTGCCACTTGAAAATGATTACAGAGCTTGCCAGGTGGTTCTTAAATTCTGAAACTCTGTGGTGCTCAAAATAAGAAAGATAGACCAACACATGTAACATATTCGAAATGAGGGGAAAAAACTTGTCAAATATTTAAAAGTATACAGGATGTTCCATTTCAAAAATGAAGTCGCGATCAATATGTTGGCCATCTGTATATATTTCAGTTTGTGAAGTCATATTAAGAAACCTCAGTTAATTTCGTGAAACATTCGTATGAAACATTTTTTGTATCTCCTTTAGTAGGTTTACTGAAAAACCGTGTACAGGGTATCCCATTTTGGGCACTTTTACGGGATATCTCCGTTATTTTTGACGTTAGCGGGATGCGGTTTTCGCGACAGTGTGCTACTTTTTTGTAAAACTAAAGATGGCGCAATCAGTTTTTGCATAGCCCTCTTAGTTTTTGCTATACAGGGGGGAAATGAAAAGTATCACTTTTTAATCACCCCCCGTATCTCAGTTGTGCTTAAACTTGGAGGAATGGTTAAAACGCATTCCTATAGATTTTTTTCCGTAGAATCCAGTGGCGTAGTCAGTTTTTCAATTAAACTTTCCGTTTTTGAGTTATTGAGCAAACATATGTTTTTTAAATGGGACACCCTGTATATTATTTTTTATTCTGATTAAGCACAATCTCAGCTTTCAAAAACATATTATTTTAGGCATTTATTTTCTAAAGCAAGCTCAGAATTCAAGATTTTGTAATTCAATTAGCAGTAGTAGGCTATGACTGTTTATTATAAACAAAAAATAAGTGTCAAGATTTCGTCAGAAATCGAAAATAATGTTAACATAATATCCACATCACATGATCTAATATTTAACTTAATTTAATTTGCAATTTCTTGAAAATTCAAATAATTGAATCATTAATATAATATAATAAATAATGAAAACTGAGAAAACTGTAAACTTTTAAACCAACCGACAAAGCTTTGACATTTATTATTTGTTTTTAATAAACAGTCATAGAGCCTTCAACTAAGTTATTGACAATTGAATTACAAAATCTTGAATTCTGAGCTTGGTTTTGAAAATAAATGCATGAAATGATATGTTTTTGAAAAGCTGAGATTGTGCTTAATAAGAATAAAAAATAATATACAGGGTGTCCAATTTAAAAAAAAATATGTTTGCTCAATTACTCAAAAACGGAAAGTTTAATTGAAAAACTGACTACGCCACTGGATTCTACGGAAAAAAATCTATAGGAATGCGTTTTAAACATTCCTCCAAGTTTAAGCAAAACTGAGCTACGGGGGGTGATTAAAAAGTGATACTTTTCATTTCCCCCTGTATAGCAAAAACTAAGAGGGCTATGCAAAAACTGATTGCGCCATCCTTAGTTTCACAAAAAAGTAGCACACTGTCGCGAAAACCGCATTCCGCTAACGTTAAAAATAACGGAGATATCCCGTAAAAGTGCCCAAAATGGGATACCCTGTACGTTAATGATGAATAAATCTGAAATCATCGAAATGTATTCGCTGTTTTCGAGTTTTAATAGTTCACTCACTATTATTATTAGAACTGAAGTCCTTATAGCTAGGTTTGCCTTCCAGGAACTGCGACTAGGCAGATATTTTGTTTTCTTGCCTCATTCAAAGAAACCTAAGAGGGTCGTCAACGGCGTTGATAAAACCGAACACCTCCTAAGGAGCCTTGGCCGTTACCTCTTGGGTAAACAGAACCAGTTCATCATATGAATTGGTCGCAGACCAGCCAGCACTGGACACTTGCATACCATGTGTTCAGATTTTTCTGCTTCTGATCCATGGATAATGCAAAACTCATCTGCTGACTTCAGGTAGGCGGTACAAATGGTTTTTGCACCGATAGTGCCCTGTCAGCAGTCCCACCATCACCACAAGCTCAGTTCGTGGCAGCTCCAGGAGCTGTCTGGTATAGGCAGGTGAAATCATCACAAGATTTTCACCAGAGGATTATTCCGTCATTCAACTCTCATTACTCGACCGCTGCATTATATTGGTCTTTTCCAAGCCATAAAAGGGCAGCAGGTGTCAACCTTGATACACTTATTCCATGTCCATCGGTCTAACCCTACTTTTTTATAGAATCGATTCAAAGTAGAGCTCAGAAATATTCCAAGAAAACTCATTTTCATCCCATCATGAATGTATATCAATCTCACAAATCTTCGTATGAAGTTTTTCATCTTATATTATTTTCTATTTCTTCATCGTAAGTAAGGATGTTCTGTGCTCACCACAATGGTTTTCTAGCTGTGACTAGGATATAGAGAATAATATTAATCGATTGAAATCAACCAATATTAAACTCATACTTCGGAGCTAATTTCGTCCTCGTTCAAGACAAAATGCAAGGAAGTGGTATCAAACAGAACACCTATGGATGGCCATTTCGTCCTAACTAGGACTCACCAACACAGAATAGCTCGGAATGATACAAGGTATTTCTTGAAACTTACAGCGAAATGACATCTTGTTTAAGGTATTCCATATACCGAAAACACCATCTCCAGTTCCATAGGAAAACCTTCTTCCATTGCATGAACCTTAAACGAAGCAGCGAAATGTTTACCATTTGTTGAATTGACTGAAGCGTTTTTCCATATCGCAAATTTTACGTCTTGCATATTCATGGCGATGTACGCGTTAAACCTTCTCATTATTAGTGACTGGGATGACGAAGACCAGCTCCCGAACCATCTTACAGGTGGCTAACGAGAAGCACCATCTAGTGGAAAATGTTCTAACAGCTTTCGAACAAATTATTTCTCACCTTCCTACATCTTGGTACAACTCTTTCATTTCCATCACAATTAACTCTGCATTCTCTCCTATCAGGGATGATTTTGGCTGGAACCTCCTGTCCATCACACCAAGCTTTACCACAAAAGATGTCGCTGCCGTCGTCATCTTTACCAAACCACACTGAATTTTCAGGCAACTTGAAATCGTCACAATCTTGCCACGAAAATTCGTGTTGCTGAGATGAGCAAGCTGAAAAAAAAATAGTGTGAATGAATTCCGAAGTCAAATGTTTGGGTGGAAAAACGTCATAGCTTCAAATTTTACCTGCCATGTTTCTGTGTTCTGCGAAACCAACAGCTGAATGTCATCGAATAACTTAAAGGAAATTATATATACTTTTCAGAAAGGAAGTAAAAATATTGATTGTAGATTTAATTAATCACTTAATGACACATCTTGATTGTGACACTCGGTGTAATTATTTGAGTTCGAATACTTCCTAATTACTTCAATCATTTGCTTTATACATTTGTATGATGTTGACTGAATGTATTCATACATAATTATTGATTTGTCTCTAGGTACCGATAGAGTTGGTTTTTCACGTGAAAGATTATAACCCTAAATAATTACTATTATAATCATTGATCGACTGCCCTTAGTCGAAATTTGGCGAGCTGTGGATACATGTAACTATCTAACTATGGTTACATGATTTGACAGAAAAGTATTAACTGTCAACTATGTAACTATGCTAAGCTGTGGTAAGCTGTAGTTACATCGCCAAAATTCGACTCTTATGCACTGTTACCATTGAGGTTTATCATTCCCTACCTTATTGAGAGCTACTTTTTTGCTAAGTACTCAACTGCCTTTGCGAATGTAGTCCTTTTCCTTTTCGCTTTGATGGCTAAAGTAATGCCACTCAGTACAGAGTGTTTGGTTTGCCCCAACACATTGCATAGACATATTTTGTGCTCAATGATTTCCAACCCTCATTACAGATAGGGATTGCATACCACTGACAAAGAAATCGGCATCTTTTACCGGTAATTTCGGTAAAAAATGCCAAGCTGACAACATCCAAATCGGATAATGCTGCATTGTCCATTAAAGAAAAGCTCCAATTAGCGATCAGAAACAAAATTGAAATAAACAGTACATTTCCAATCAGAAGACATCAGGCTACGTTTAACAATGTTCAGCAGTGTGTGAAAACCGAAATGCAATATTTTTGGAAGAAGGGGATTCAGGGGAAATACTTCAAAATGTTTTTCGCGGCACTAATGACAACTCGGCCTACTAGTGTGGGGACCAAAAGAGCCTTTTTTGCGTCAAAAACACTTTGCACTAAGATTAGGTCGCGGCTAAGTGATAACACCTCAGAGTAAGAAATAAACATAGAGATGCCCCTAAGCTTGAATAGTACTGCATTGTAATCAACCAAGCATAACAGTGAGATGGAAATCATTACACTGCCACAGTGGGGTGAAATAAAGATTTGGTTTGATTTGCATTTCTCCTATTCCTGAAAAAAATGCAGCATTTTCGTGATTTTGCCCTAGCCTAGCTATAATTAACGGAATAGCCTTAAGCAACAATAAACTGCCACCAAATCATTGAAATAATTCAGTTTATGAACGTCAAATCGAAATAAAAATGTAAACACATCGCATCAAGAAACTGAGCACTAACAGACAACGTTGCCAAACTGACAGAATTATCTGTAACAAACGCAAGCCGTTAGTATCAGAGTGGAAGAGCGGTAAAGAAATTATCCCCATACGGAATACACACACGGCACGATTACGCAACGCCGGAAGTTTCCACTTGGCTGCATAACAAATGCAACTCTAGGTTTACTTTTTACTGTGAGGATAACAGTCTTGATAAACTGCGTTTTCGTAGGGCCTTTTGTACAAAACAAAAAAAATCGAAAGATTAAGTAAGAAACGACTGATATTTTTTTATTATATAGACTATTTCGAGTTTAACTGCCATATTTTTTTTAGTTAACCTAGAGTTTCACTTTCCTGTGTTTATTATTGATTAAGAATTAAATAAAGTTTTTTTATTCATTTTGTGGGTTAATTTTTTTTCGGTAAGAAAAAACCGTTGAATACCGGTAAATCGGTAATTTTTCAAATAATTTACCGAATTACCGGTAAATTGAAATTCCGTAAATTTGCAATCCCTAATTACAGATATCGGAAAAGAAAGGGGAGGAACTTGTGGCTTTAGAAATTCAATTGTAAGTTGTTGTTAAGACAGTTTTGAAGATGATATCTGAGGGATGGTGTCCATTATTGTCAATTCATTGCGTTAATTGCAAATTTTGGAATTTAACAACACTGTCGAAGCATTCCGCTGGTTATGTTGACGATAGCCAAACAAAATGCTTGGATATGTGTTGTTGAATTCCAGAATTTGCAATTAACCCAATTAATTGACAATAATGGACACCATTTGCCAGATATCTTCTTTAGAACTGTCAGAATATAACCTTTAAATTTTATAATTGATTATGGAACAAAAATTCAATTGATATTCGCATAATTTTTTGTTCAATTGAATTTCTAAATCCACAAGTTCCTCTGGCCCACCCTGTACAACCTTCTACCTCAATCAAACAAGAGACTCATCAAATACTAACAATATAAAATTCGAAAAAGAATTCTCCTGTAATAACGCATCGTCATGAAAAAGCTATTTTTACACGAACCATACAATTCTGATTGACAAAAAAACCTGGAGAACCTGCGATTCATCGAGTTGGAATTCCTTTTCAGTTCTAAATATAATTTTCAGCCAATTCGAAGTTATTTCTGGATCAAAATTCAATATTTTCCAATACTTCGTTCGGAATAACAGAGAACAAAATAATTGATGAAATTTTCGAATCAATCTATATCTGCTTTTTCATAATTCACGATTTCATATTTGCGAATGAGCAATTGCCATTTTACGTTTGCGTATGATTTAGCGTTCGCCTAATAAAGTGACATGCAATTCTGATAAATAGATAACCGGAATCGGTTTGTTACGTCACAAATTGTGCGCGTAAATCAACAGAAATGAACATTAAATAAAAGCTTTAAGGTAATTTATTATTGCAATATCGTAAATACTATCAAGTGTCGCATTATTCAACCGAATATTTCAAATTGCAATCCGACTATCTGAACAGATTTGTCCAGTTTCATAGAGGACTAAAGCCCTGTTCACATCAGAAAAGTAAATACAGTAGATTTCACTTGAATACTTTTTTATGAAAATAATATCTTAAGTACTCTCCTGTCACCAGCACAATCTTTCTACATTATGCTACATAACAGGCTAACAGAGGCATTAGAAATACTCTACCACCTAACTCTATCAATGTAAACCGAGCCTAAATATTGTGCGAATTTGGCAATTCGCTAGTGAGTCAAGTTCTGATTAGAAATCATACAAAAAATGAGCATTTTCAGTATGTTGAAATATAAGGCTTTTTCACGAAATAGCATTAATAGTAATTTTTATTCGAAATAGGGAAATAGTAAAAACCAGAGTAGGTTATACCACATGTGAAACTGTTATATAAAAAGTTTTAAAAAGCCCTGAGCAGGTGCTTTCGAGCGCTCGTTCAGTGGTGGAGCAATGAGGCTATTACCTCAAAATGTTGTAAATGACTCAACATTGATACTTAATATATGAATGCGAAATCTCAGAATTATTATCTTTGAAAATTATTCAGGAATATGTATAATATCAGAATTCTATGCATTATCATTCATTTCGCCAATTATAGCCTCAAACTCGATTTCATTTAAATCGAAAGTTTTTCCATGGGAATATTACAATTGTTTTATTTTACGATAGAATTTTATATGGATGTAGTAATGCAACTCCCACTTAAATTCTGATTCATTCAAAAAATGGACATTCAAGGAATTCTCAGAATTTCGTAAGGAATATGAAATGAAATGGAAATATCGTTTCACTCCATTCCTGGATTGAAATGTGAACTGAATAATAGCTCAAAAAACACAGATAACATACAACAAATTTTGTCATAAATCACTGATACACCATACAAAATGTATAGTATGAAGGAAGTCCCATATTCCGGCTATTAATAATGTCATTCTATCAGGAGTCAAAATCTAACACTCCAATAATTGTTAAACGAACAATGGCATATTATTGTTTTGTGATTAATTGTTCTTGTGTATGCACTAGTAGGAAAGCTATAACATCTCGTCAAATGATGGCTGTAGGGTATAACAATTCCCGGATATTAATTGGGACCCAGGACATGTCCGCTGATATTGACTTGATAGGGGCTGTTATTTATTGAGCCAATCCATTTACAAGTGAATCCGAAATTGCAGATTCTACTGATGAAAAATTGGGTTGCCCTGGAACACACATATATCTAGAGTACATATGACGTTCATTTATTTCCCCATTAAATGAGCAATATCCTGAAGTAAACAAACTGTTATAGCAACTTCTGGATACGAAAAGTTTGTAGTTTGGCTCAGTCCTGGAGCTTGTTGATGCAACGTAACTCCATATTGATGGTGGGAGTTAATTTCCTGAAAAAACACTATAAATTTCGTCGGGAGGTTCATCAGTTTACCCTGAAAATGCATCATCTTTTCACATTGTGATATTCTCCACTCAATGAGTAGATAATGGTGAAATTCATGTGATGTTTTCAGTGAAGGTTATTTGTGACCCAGAAGACAAATTTTCTGTCTTAAAGCTTTGCTATACACAAAATGAAGTATTGTCAGAGACAATGAACAGTAATTCTAATGATTGATTGAATTAATTTTCTGAAGTATCTTGAATTGAGAACTCGAAACGTTTATAAAAAACTTTATAGGTTTTCACTTCCAGTCTCTGAAACAAACATAATTAAAAAAATAATTAAGATGAAGTGCTCCTACGAGAATCTTTGCACTTATTTGTCAGGAGCAAATTGGTCTTGAAAAAATTGTTGTCTAACAGTAAACTGAAAAAGGAAATAAATGAAATGGACAATGTAACGTTTTGGTGTCTATATCAGACACCTTCTTCAGACAAACTTGTAAAATCTTCAGAATTGTGTGTTTTTTTATTTGCAGTCTAATTGACACCGAAACTTTACATTGTCCTTCTCATTTTTTCAGTTTTACTGGTAGGCAACAATTTTTTCAAGAACCATTCGCTCCTGACAAATAAGTGCAAGGATTCCCGCAGGAGCACTTCATCTTGATTAAAATATTTCAATTATTTCTGTTTCAGAGACTCGAAGGAAAACCTATAAAGTTTTTTAGAGATGCAGAATCCTCCCAGAATATATTCCATTCGATATGTCGAAACGTTATTGCTGAATAAACTTTATACAGACGTTTTGGAAAAACTATAGCATGCTTTTCTACTGAAAATAAACGTAAAAAAATCACCACAATTAGCTATCGAGCACCTCACTAGAAAGAGTGAAAAAAATTATTGCCATTACTTTTAGACCACCTCACAATGAAAATCAAGAAGAAAAGAATTTCTCGTTAGGACTGAGGTTTTCAAGAAGAAATGTTTCTTTTTTCCATACTCAATCACCTGATTAATCTTTTGTCATAACTACATTTCTTGTCACAATATGGCAAACCTGACCAAAAAAATGTAAGATGAAGTAACCTGCTACTTTTGTATAAATTCATTGAATTTCGGTAAAAAAACAAATTATTCTTCCTTGTGTGAATATTTTATTTCAATAAATAATTACATATGGAAAATAATTCTTATAATACTGCAATAATTAATATTTTCTGTTGCACAAACTAGGTAACCGAATCATCTCAAAATTGCTGACAGCACCATGGATTATCATATTGCACCTTCTTGACTCTTCTCGTCTGTAAAAAAGCTTTTTTATGTATTTTTTGAGCATAATGGATCATAAATAAAAACGAAAGGAAAATATATAGGGTGTACTTTTAATGTGGCCAAACTTCAAGAGCGGATTATATGAGTGAATCGCAACGAAAAATGCCATTATAACACATGGTCGAAATGTGGACGGTTATTCTTCAATTTAACATTTCTTGATTTCTAGAAATCTTTCGGGTTTTTTTTCTCTAAAATGATCATTATTCGGTTTTTCTTGTAGTCTCATGAAATTTGATCATTTATGAATGCTACAAGATAAGAAACTCTGTGTGCAGTAAAAAATAGCTCATTTAGTGCACTTTCCGAACCAAAATTTGCTTTAATTCAAAGAAATGTTAAATTGAAGAAAAAACGTCAACATTACGACCATATGTTATATGGAATTTTTTGTGTTAAATCACTTGTATAATCACCCCTTGCATTTGGCACTAAAAGTAGACACCCTGTAAATATACTTATGAAAAAATAAATTGTAGCTTTAATTTTTAACCACACCTTTGTTTTGCTCTCTTCTACACTGAAAACAGTAATATTTTTTTATACAAGCTGGTTTTCTGTGATGGCCATCATGATGGTGGTGACCATGTTTGTCGTGATGGTGGTGCCTATGTTTTCCATGTTCATCGCAATCGCAATCATCGATAACGATGATCCTCGCTTCTTGTTTTTTCACTGAAAATTGAGGAAATTTTGAACACTAATTATGTTTTACTCACCAATCAGTATACCTACCTGACGCCATGAGGACGTTATGGATAATTTTGTTTGGATATCTCAATATTTAAACTTGACTGTCTATGACTGCCGCATGCGTAATGTGAATAGTTTCCTTATATTATCATTATTTACTTGACGATGCCTAATCACTTCCCATATGGTTCTTCGAAACACGTTTTGATTCATTAGATTTCCCAACTAATGATATTGATTGTGGTTTATCCAGCGGGAAAAACGTTTGGTTCCAAATATACTGATGGACAAAATTAGCGCACCACCTAAAATTTCGTTAAATTTTAACAATTGATATCTTCCCAATCTTCAGTCGGATTTTAACGTTTTTTTCTTTCAATAGTAGCTCTGTTATTGTCAAATTCCCTCTATTGAACAGAAGTCCAAAAAATGAAACCTTCATGTTCTACAGGGCGTTTAAATAATGTCATTTTTTATAGTCAAATTTTAACGTCTTCTGTGGGCAATGCCATGTTGCTGAGGCAAATAAAAACAATAAAGCTTTGTAGCCTAGTATCTCTTGAGTATTTTGTTTTTTTTTAAATCAATTTATCTTGAAGTCGTCCAGAGATATTCAACTTTTTATCAACTCTTGTATTTTATGCATTAGCCATGAATATCTTCGCAACCATTTGTCCGATTTGAATGTTTTTTTTAGCTGTAGCTCTTTTATTGGCGAATATCATACTACAATGATATGTTCAAAAAAAATAAATGCATCATGCTGTACAGGGCGTTTAAATTTTCGGGTTTTTTTCATTACAGTTCAACGCCTTCTGTGGGCAATACCAGATATATGAGGCTTCTTAAAACTATACAGTGATGCAGCCTGATGTTTCCTGCAATTTCACTTGTACCCTTCCAGAGCTATTCACATTTTCGTAACATCATACATTTTTCTGTTTTTCTCAATTTCTTTTCGTTTATTTTTGTGTTGAAAGTTAATTCTTATTTATTTTTCTTTGGCCGTTGTCTCCGTAGACTTATGGAAAGTAAAGAAAACTTTAGAAATTTACACAATTATTGATTTCGAATGAATTTTATGAATTAGAGAAAATTATGACAACTGTAGTAAACCCCAGTATCACTCGACTGAAAATATTCATTGTCAATATATTTTATGAAATGCAAGATGTTATAAAAATGTGAATATCTCTGGAAGGGTACAAGTTACATTGCTTTTTAAAAAAGCAAAATACTCAGGAAACATCAGGCAGCATCATTGTATATTTTTTAGAAGCCTCATATATCTGGTATTACCCACAGAAGGCGTTAAACTGTAATGAAAAAAACCCGAAAATTTAAACGTCCTGTACAGCATGAATCATTTATTTTTTTGAACACCTCATTGTGGTATGACATTCGCCAATAAAAGAGCTACAACTAAAAAAAAACATTCAATTCGGACAAATGGTTGCGAAGATATTCATGGCTAATGCATAAAATACAAGAGTTGATAAAAAGTTGAATATCTCTGGACGACTTCGAGATAAATTGGTTTTAAAAAAAACAAAATACTCAAGAGTTACTAGGCTACAAAGCTTTATTGTTTTTATATGCCTCAGCAATCTGGCATTGCCCACAGAAGAAGTTAAAATTTTACTATAAAACATGACCTTAT
This sequence comes from Propylea japonica, assembly GCA_013421045.1. Taxonomy (NCBI): domain Eukaryota; kingdom Metazoa; phylum Arthropoda; class Insecta; order Coleoptera; family Coccinellidae; genus Propylea; species Propylea japonica. Next base: position 27,088,995 of record CM024240.1, read on the forward strand.
TTAAACGCCCTGTACAACATGAAGGTTCTATTTTTTTGGACTTCTGTTTGATGGAGGAAATTCGACAATAACAGAGCTACAATTGAAAGAAAAAAACGTTAAAATCCGACTGAAGATTGGGAAGATATCAATTGTTAAAATTTAACGAAATTTTAGGTAGTGCGCTAATTTTGTCCATCAATATATAAAAAATTGAGTAAAGCCCTGAGCAGGAGCTTTTGAGCGTTAGTTCATCGGTAGGGCAATGAGACTATCACCTAAATATAAAATGGGACTTGAAATTGATATTTATATTTACAAGCAGAATGTCAGCACAATCGGAACTATATTATGGAAATTATTCAGAAAATGATATATGTGAAGAAATATATTGAAAAAAAATTCTATGGTTCTGATGATTCGATCCTCTTGAAATTCTGCATAAATATTCAGTATATCAATTTCCAGTCACAAAATGAGTTTCACCTGAATCGGATGTTCTGTTATGGAAATATAAAGATTTTTCTTTCAATATTCAAAATGAATTTCTTATGGTTCTGTTAACACTATGGCCACAAAATTTTGCATGGAAATTCAGTATATTAGTTTACATTCACGAAAGAAATTTCACTCGAATCGGATACTTATCCTGTTATGGAAAAAAAAGGTTCTTCTTTTCAGTATTCCAATTGAATTTTCTATGATTCTGTTCACACTATGGCCACAAAATCTTGCATGAGCCATTTGGGACCCGAACTCATTCTGAAAATTTCAAGTCTCTGGGACAATCCCTTCGAAACTTATTGTGCTAACGGACGGACGGACGGCCCCCACAGAATTGAATTTGACCACGATTTTGTCATCAGCTAGTTTAACCCTATCGTTTGAGACCATTCTCGACTCAAAAGTAGAAAATTACAGACATTTGGGTAAAACACACTTTTAAGTAGAACAAGCCTAGACCTAGTCTAGGGTCCGCTCACGCGTTAAAATATCTTGACCATTAGTCGCTGTCTTTAATAACCCAGTTGATTAAATAACTATTTCCGTCAACCTAAAGATAAAATGTTATTTTAATATGTACAAAATTGAACATTAATGGCCCATTTTAATGTGAAATTTCTGTTATATCAATGTGCGATTTCCATGTGCAATTCAGAAGCAATAGAGTAATGTTAAAACTCTACTAGAACATAGAAAGGTAGATATTTAGTTAATATTATGTCAAATGTATATCTTGTGCAAAATGAGAATGTATTTCAATCAAGAATTTATACCAACACAATTCACATTGAGGTCGTCGAAACAATTATTCAGGTTTTGCTGATTTGTTCTGATTTTAGTTCGAAAAAACTAATATCTAAAGTTCAGTTTCATTCATCCGTAGCTCTTTCTCAACTCTCTGTGTTTCGAAAATATTAGAAATATGTGAGACTTTCAGCATCTGTAAACGCGAAACTTCTCATTCTTCCGATAGGAAACAAGAAAGACACTGAACGAAAACTGATCTCCTCATTCTATATCATACATCATAGGGCAAAAAGTGAAATATGAGACGGATGTCTCAAAGAATATTCCCATGTAGGACAAGGAAAAAGTTCCTGCAGAAAAGCATTGTATCATGCTTAGTTGAAATTCAAGACTGATGTAGCATTTTTTACATTGGAAGTTTCCGAGCGAACGTCCTGCATTTCAACGCTCATCTCTCGGAAAGTTTTTACTATAATCTTGACGTTATCTGCCTACAACAAACTTATATATTTTTCCACGTCCGTGAAACCCCATTTCCCAACTGACCAAGAGGCAGTGGCGCGCGGAAATTTTCCGCTTACATTTCCCTAGCTGCAAACTCTTTGTTATCCTCTTTTAAGCTGTCAGAATGCGTTCATTCCGCCGTACCTTGTGGACCAAAATTGAGCAGAAATATATTAGTTATACAGGTTTGGAAATTCACATTAGAAACATACGATATACAATGCATCAGACAGATAATTCTTCCGTCTAGTTGCACAGATGAATAGTCGAGACAATGACGTGCTGTAACACACTGAATTCCGTTGTCTTATTGCAATATTTTAGTCTTGTCCCTCTCTGATCGTTGAGAGGAGCGTAATTCATTCAGTATGGTAGGCAACAGTAAATACTTAACTGGAGTATAAGGCTGCGTTCAGATGATGAGCGCTCATCATCTGAACGTAGCCTTACGGGCAGCCTGACAAATTGAATAATTCTATACGTGTACTGCAGATTCCCTACCATACTGCGATAAGAGAGAGGGACAAGACTAGATTCAATCAGTTACAGCACTTGATTATCTCGATCATTCATCTGTGCAACTGGAGGGAAGAATTCTCTGTCTGATGAATCTGTTTATACGCGCGAAACTTCCGGCGTTGCGAAATCGTGCCGTATGTTAATTCCGTCATTATGGCAACATTGTCTGTTAGTGTTTAGTTTCTTGATGCGATGTGTTTACCTTTTCATTTCGATTTGACGTTCAAAAACTGAATTATTTCAATGACGTGGTGGCAGTTTATTTTTGCTTGAGGCTATTCCGTTAATTATAGCTAGGGCAAAATTACGAAAAGGTTGTATTATACTTAGGAATTGGAGAAATGCAAATCTAACCAATTGTTCACTTCACCCCAGTGCAGCAGTAAAATGCTTTTCATCTCACTTTAATGCTCAGTTGATTACTACAAGTCAGTACTATTCACGCGTAGGGGCATCTCCATGTTTATTCGTTACTCTGAGATTATATATAAATTATACACATTATAATATTACATAAGTACTTGCTGATAAATCATTCTATAAATGCTATATTTGCGTCGACCTAGAAATGAAAGGTGATTTTATGTGTTCGAAATTGAACATTTATGACCCATTTTAATGTTCAATTCACTCTGTTTTAATGTGCAATCCTCATGGCAATCATACAAAAAGTATTCAGAAGCACTACGAGAAATGTCAAAACTCTACTGGATCATAGAAACATAGAAATTTCATTATGTTAAATGTATGTCTCGAGCAAAATGAGAATGTATTTCAATCACAAATGTATACACAATTAAGGTCGTCGGAAAAATCTTGTTATCAACTCGGTTATTAATCTAGCGACTGATGGTATCGACTTATTATCTTATTATCTTGACCATTAGTCGCTGTCTTTAATAACCTAGTTGATTAAATTTCGCTTCACTCACGCGTCAATAGTTCGAGAACATTAGTCGGTAGATTAATAACCGAGTTGATTAAAAGATTTTCTCGACGATCTCAACATGAATTGTGTTTGAATTCTTGATTGAAATACATTCTCATTTTGCACAAGACATACATTTGACATAATAAAATTTCTATGTATCTATGTTCCAGTAGGGTTTTGACATTTCTCGTAGTGCTTCTGAATTCTTTGTGTACGGTTGCCATGAGGATTGCACATCAAAATAGCATAAATTGAGCATTAAAATGGTTTATTAATGTTTCATTTCGAACATATTAAAATCACCTTTTATTTCGAGGTCGGCGGAAAATACAATGGTATATTATGCAACGAGCGTATAATGATTGCTCTCATTCGCGAGTTGAAGTTTAGGCTACGAGATGTAGGCGGGTGGCCCAAATCACCAGCGAATAATAGCCATTATACGCCAGCAGCATACTATACTTTATCCACGAAATTTCAACATTTGACGACCACGACAAGACCCTTTTATGACAAGCGTGAAAAAAGTCAAGTTGACACATGAGAAATTTTTGGAGAACTGTTCATATTATATTCAGTAATAAAAAATAAATAAAATTTCTTCAATTGATATAATAAAAGTAGATTGGGCCCTCGTTTGACAAGGTATACTCATATTCGTTAGTTGCAGTACTTAAGAATACTGAAGAAATACCAATTTGAGGAATATTATATCCAATTATATTATATGAAGCATTTGACAGTAGTGAATTATATCTCATTTTATCACTTATGATTAATGGATATTATTTTGGCCGAGCCAAGGACTTAAAAAGGCTAGATTATATGGTAGTCGTGGATAAAACTTTTTATTGGATTGATTCAATCACTATCTCCCTCAAATTTTCCTCTAATAATATTTTATTTTTCCTCCCAATAGAAACTTTCTGATACGCCTCTGTACGCCGTTCGCGTAAAGCTGGTCTGGTGGTGGACCTATCTAACAAGAAAAAGCTACGGATCAGATAAATTCGTGCTGTCCACTTCGCAATTAAGGTCGAGAATTGTGGTGAATCGTTCCGGGTTGAAAGAAAAACTTGGCAATTACCCATTTCGAGATGCTATGTGAGCTTCTATTGGATTCTGCAAAAGAGGCAATTAAAGACGAATTTGGATTATCTACGAGAAAAAAATCAATTTTCCCAGTGTCACTGGAAATGATTCCTTTAAAAAAGAATTGAAGATAAGAAAATTGGAAATCGAATTCGGTATTGTTTCGATTAATTGAGGATTATTAGAAACATCTGATTGCCTATTGAAGAAATTTTGCTGTAATTGATACAATATGTTGGTTCGTTAAATGTCAAAAAAGTAAAAGTTTTTGTAACAAGTTGATGAAAATACACACAAACGATGTTAACTGACCTCAATTCAGCTTGAAGATGAGGAAACTTACGAGTAAATTGATAAACCTTGTAATTTATTGTCTTTTTTTGACATGATCTTGAAAATTATTCCCATTCCTTGACGTGGAGTCAAAATTGTTCATTTTGTCATTTCGTCGTGGAAATATTTACCGGGGAACATTTCTCATCATTGAATTGTTGTTGAAATTAACTAGACATTATGTCACAAGATAAGGTCATCATAAGATATTTCATTTTAATGTTGACACATTATGTTAAATGAATAAAACGTATTTTAAATTCTTTCAAAGGGTTATTCAAGTCAGGAAATTGAAAAAATGATTAATGAAAAATTTAAGAATAGCCCCGAGCAGGAGCTTTTGAGAGCTCGTTCTTTGGTGGAGCAATAAGACTGTTACCTCAAAATTTTATATAGGATTTGAGATTGATACCTAATATATAAATGCAGAATCTCATCACAATCGGAATTATATTCTGAAAGTTTTTCAGAAAATGAAATATGTTAAAATATAAATTGAAAAAAATTTAATTCTGGTTCTAGTGATCCCCTTGAAAATTTGCAGGAACATTCAGTATAGTAGTTTTCAGTCTCAAAATGAATTTCACCCGAATCGGGTATCCTGTTATGAAATGAAATGAAAATTTCACTCGTATCAGATATCTTTTTATGGAAATATAAAGTTTCTTTTTTCAACGCTCCAATTGGATTTTCTATGGTTCTGTTCAGACTATGGCCACAAAATTTTGCATTAGGCTTATTATCAGCATCTTGCATCTGGCTGAAACATTTCATTTCGATTTGTTTCGTATTTTGTGAGATTTTGAACAAAAATTTTTAATGGCTATATTTTATGGCACCGCCTGTACGATTTGGCTGGTTAACAAACTTATCCAAGTCATTTTGGACATCCTGAAAATTTCAAGTCTCTAGGACAATCTCTTCGAAATTTATTGAGCTAACGAACGGCCGGACGGCCCCACGGACAGAATTGAATTTGACCACGAATTCGTCATCAGGGAGACTTACCCTATCGTTCGAAACTTTTTTCAGTTCAAAATTCGAAAATGACAGACATTTTTGGGCAAAACGATATGGCACCCGCTTGAGTAGAACGAGAGCTCAAAAATTAAAATAAACCAAACATGCTTCTCCTTTTATCTCAAATCTCATCAACGGTGTGTATAACAAACCTGTCAGATCAATCAATAAAGCAAATACAACAATAACTAAATACAACAACAATTTAATAAAACTATATCTGTTACAAAATCTGGGCATGCAGGGAACGAATTTGACTCCAGAGATGCAATCTTATCAACTTTTCCAAATGCTTCCTGAAAATTAAATTTATACTCCAATAAAAGGTTTATACTTAAAAATATTTAATTGTGGTGAGTTTCACTCATATTAAGTTTTTGGCACATGCAATTCAAACATAAAACATAAAATTTGCACCAATATCACGTTCTTGGATATCAAACCACCCAATTTGTGGATATGAAATGTTTACCAAAAACTGGGGTTGTTGAAGATCGTGATTTAACTGGGACTGATTGCTGAATTTGATTGTCCAAAATACACGTACTAAATCTGATAGACGCGTGGTTTCAACCAAACAGTGCCTTTTGTGAAATGAATTTTATGGGCAATTCACAGCTTGATTTATAACAGTTAATTGGCAGCCTAAATCGTGCAGTTTGACGCCTTTTGACAATTTTACATCGAATCAACTGTTAATATCATGAAGCAGCACTGATGTAAGCACTAGAAGATAATATACCACGTAGATACAGGGTGTCTACTTTTGAAGTGGACAAACTTCGAGAAGTGGTTATATAAGTGATTTGCAACAAAAAATGTCATAAAACACATGGTCCAAATGTTAACGGTTATTCTTCAATTTACCATTTCTTGATTTCACGAAAAATTTTGAGTTTTTTCTCTAAAGAGATCATTATTCAGTTTTTTTGTAGTCTCGTCAAATTTGACCATATATTCGGAAAAGGCAATAAATTTGCTACAAGTTGGGAGAGGCTGTGTGCAAAAAACACTCATATTGCAGGCTTGGTAAGGAGAAGAATACCACGATCAAGTTAACAAAATCAGTCCTATTTTTCCAATGGTTTCTTCGATGAAATATTGATAACTACTCACACGCTTTCTTTTTAGTAAAAAATTCCTCATTTAGTGTAGTTTCGAAGGACACATCAACTTAAATGCTAGCTGCAGGAAAGTGGGGGTCATATTATATTTAGAACTGATATGGCCATTTTCACGAAATCAGATGTGATTATTCCGATTCAAGATGAATTGATAATTTTCATGAATAAACATTAAGATTCGATCACGAGGAGCTTTGAAATAAAGCAACTTTAGGTTAGGAATTTTTAGACTATTTCGTTATTGTCAAGTTAGCCATGATATTAGGGCGCAGAATTTGCAGCTAGCACAAAAGTTGATATATCATTCGAAAGCACACTAAATGAGGTATTTTTCACTGAAAAGAAAGCGTGTGCATAATTATTAATATTTCATCGAAAAAACCATTGGAAAATTAGGACTGATTTTCAGAATCACCTCCTTAACACACCTGCAATAAAAGTGTTTTCTGCACACAGACTCTCTCATCTTGTAGCAAATTTATTGCTCTTCCCGAATATGTGGTCAAATTTGATGACACTACAAGGAAAACTGAATAATCATCTTCTTAGAGAAAAACTTGAAATTTTTCCTGATATCCAGAAACGTTAAATTGAAGAATAACCGACAACATTTCGACCATGTGTTATATGATATTTTCTGTTGGAAATCACTCGTACAATCATCCTTCCTCGTTCCTCCACTTCAAAAGTAGACTACTGAACGTATTTTCATGAAAATTTCTTTTTTTGACGTGGAGGGAAAAGAAATAGCTGAAAATTCAAGACGAAAAACAGTTTTTTGTGAATAACTCAGAAAATATCCATTTTAGGCAAGGGTGTGATGCATACACTCACATTATTTTTTAACGTAGATTCAATATCTGCCATAAAAAAATGGGGTTCTAATTTGAAAAAAATGATTTTTCACGATTTTGTCATCCCTAACTTTGAAAGCGATTTTTTCACCCCCTGTATCATGAATCGCGATTTCGATTTTTAAAGTGGATACATCAATCTTACATCATGCAATATCTCAAAAATGAAAATTTTTAATCCAAAAACCTCGAAGTTATTCTTGTTTCAGCAGAGCTCTATTTTCGATTTTTTTTTCGAATTTTCCAACCAAAACTGAAAAATGTTACATCAAAATAACTTGAAATTTTCTAAGGAATCTATTTCTGTAATAAAAAATGGTGTTCTAATTTGAGAAACGGAAGTTGACGTCATTTCCGGAAAAACCGGAGGTGCTCATGCCTTGAAAATATTTTAGATTTCATCAGCATCGTGAAATACTTATAATTGCTGAATTTCATGAAAATACTTTCAGTAGTTTCTGGTATAAATATGGGTGAGGTTCCTCGTGAAAGACCCTGTATATACAGAAATCGAATAACCATACTGTATATTAAAATGATTTATTATAATTATAATGGATCAGTTACATTTACAGAAACCATACTCAATTCGTGGTTAACAATACAAAAATAAAAAAAACAATATCCATAATAACAATGTATAAATTAAAGTTGAAATTACATAAGTTACCGAATTTACAGAATCACCAACAACCAATTTTCCGTTTCGGGGCCAAATTTTCACTCGAACTAGTGCTGCATTGGTCTTCACTTTTTGTGTTTTGACAAATGATGGCTTCCTTGCATTTTCGCTGGCAATGACATCCTTTTTCTTCCCTAGTTTTACAACAATCTTCATTGGATACCACATCACCTTCGCGATAATGATTTATTTCTGTGTTTGGTACATATCGAAGAATACGTTCCTGAGTTACTTGAGGGATGTAACGAATTCTAGGTTGAACCGTGACTTTTGGTACCATCCTTGTTCTTTGAACGTAGCGGCAATTATGATCTATATTTTCGTAACAACACCCACCATGATGATGTGAATGATTATTCTGGAATTGGAAGGTGAAAAAGATTGTTGAATTTAATAATTTACAAAAATGAAGTGCATATTCCACTATGTATAGAAAAATTTAAGGTTGTTTATTTTCGTGTCAGATTGATACGCAATGTTATCAATATTGCATAGAGTTCTCTAGAGAAAGCTCGTCGGAGTACATTCAGCAACGTTGACTTTATTTTACGTTATGACAGCAAATACTGCCAACTTCAGATAAATAAACAAACGCCTACTATGCGCTCAAATTTTCGTGAACGGACTATATATAGAAGACCCTCGTATCTATTGATATTAATACTAAACATCAAGCGAAACTTTTCCACGAAGTTGTTTGAAAATTAAAATATGTCTGCTAACTTATTGTTCAAAGGTAATAACAAAAACACTAGTACTCAAATTCCAATGTTTAAGATCTATGAAAGGTGATTAGTTTCCCCGCATCACGTTTATATAAGGTAATCCTCAAGAAAGTATATTTTTCCACTTGCTTATAAAAGCTATTATTCACTAGATGATTTAGGCTACTCGCCTTTAAACTTTACCTCGTGAATATTAGCAATCATTATACGCTCGTTGCATAATATACTATTATCCACGACTATTTTATAATCCACCCATTATACGTCTGTTTGCTCGGCCATAATAATGCTCATTAATCACAAGTGAATAAGGAGTTATTATTCACTGCTGTCAGATACTTTATATATTAAGCTTGAATATGATATTCTTCGAATTGATATCTCTTCAGTGGGTATTCTTAAAGAACTTCAATATCAAATATGGGTATTACTTGTCGATCGAGGGCCAGATCTACTTTTATCACATCATTTATTGCAATGTTCGTTTCAAAATATACAATGAAAGTCCTCCAAAAATTTTTTATGGGTCAACTTGACTTTTTCAACACTTTTAATAGAAGGGTCTTGTCACGGTCGCTAAATGTTAAAATCTACAAGAAATATATTCAGTAGTCGTGGATAAAGAATAGTACCTATGCTACTCGATTATAATAGTTATTATCATTGAGCAAATATCTAATTTGAATATATATTATAAATAAACTTATATATTATTTATTGATTTAAATTGGGAATTAGAGAGAAATCGCTCAAATCAGTGGACCATTTATTAATACAACTAAGATTTCGTGATTCTTTAAGACTCGCTTTAAGATGTTACAAAACTTATTTTTGAGGCTAGCAGGAAGAATTATGAATTTGAATTATGAAATTTGAGACATTAGAAAGTTTTTTCTTCTAATGTCTTAAATTTCACAATTCAAATTCATGATTCCTCCTGCTGACCTTAAGATCAGTTTTGTGACATCATTAATTATCACATTCCAATTTTGTCAATTCTGACGAAGTGATTAAGGAATCACGAAAGCTTAGTTAAACTAATAAATGGTTCACTCATCTGAGTGAATTCTCTCTAAATCCAAATTGAAATCACTCGGTGATTTGGGCCACTCGCCTAGGGCTCGTAGCCTAAACTTCACCTCGTGAATAACAGCTATCATTATACGCTCGTTGCATAATATACACATGCGTATAATGGCTGTTATTCACTGGATGATTTAGGCTACTCGTCTGAGACTCGTTGCCCAAACTTCACATCGTGAATGATGTGAATAATAGCATCATTATAAATGATTGGTTAACTCACCTCTGTTCCTTTTACGCTAGATGAATTTGAGCAAGTGGTGATTTTCATGTTTTTAACGAATACTTCATTCTTATTAGAAGAGTTACTGGTTGTTTTCGTTTGGGTGGTATTTCCGCCATTATTATCACAAGAATGAATGTCAATTTCTTTTGGGTATAGAAAACTTTCAGAGAAACATCTTCCACAAGAATGACGATGACATCTTCGATGACATCCACTGCTGGGCAGATTTGTCAGATCATCAGAACAGAGTAGCTGTTAACAAATACAAGAATGGATTCAATAGGCGTTTTCAATTACTTATAGAATTCAGTTTTTTCACGTGGATAATGTATGAGGGGTTGTACAAAACTTAGTAAATACTTTTTACTGTGAGAAACTACGATGGGTATTCAAACACACATAAATAGCAAATCTCAAGCTGGGTTTCACAAAAACCCCGATCAAGTTAATTGAAGAAATATAATTTTTTCTGTGCATATTTCAGTTCATTTTTCTTTTGACGTAAACCAACGACTTTAATCAAAATCAATGATTTGATTGCCCAATCAAGATTTGTGAAACCAACGGTTAGTCTTTCAAATGAAAAATGAATTTTGTTGATTTCGCAATCAACTAGCTCTCGGAAGCCCATTTGTAACATGAAGAAAATTCACGGAAAGCCCTGAGCAGGAGCTTTCAAGCGCTAGTTCAATGGTGAAGCAATACGACTTTTACCCAAAACTTTTATATGAGACTTGAGATTGATATCAAATATATAAATGCAGAATCTAAGCAAAATCGGAATGATATTCTGGAAATTATTCAAAAAATGAATTTTGTGAAAATTAATAATTAAAAAAAGTAAATTCAATGGTTTTCATGATGCGATTCTCTTGAAATCTCGCATGAACATTCAATATATCAGTCTTGATTCACAACGTGAATTTCAGTTGAATCGGTTGTTCTGTTATGGAAATATGTAGATTCTTCTTTTCCATATTCCAATTGAGTTTTTTATGGTTTGGTTAACACGTTATAGCCACGAATTTTTGCATGATCATTCAGTGTATCAATCTTCTTAGGTTTCATTCGAATCGGATATTTTTTCTTGAATGAAGTTTCTTCTTTTCGGTATTCCAAATTCATTTGTTCACACCGTGTCCACAAAATTTTGTATGAGGCTTATTATGAGCATCTTGCATTTAACCAAAACTAACATGAGCCCCAATTTTCGAAATGTGTATTTCGAAAATTATTTTATCTGTGAATCACCAAAACTACTCACAACAATATATGCTAAGATGTTACCTGACTAGAACTTGGTAAAGTGAATTCACAGTCGGTATCGTATACATGTGGTCCAGAAATGTCACCTAGATCGTAGTTATCATCGATCCAGGCATCTTCATGATGTATGTTGGTGTCATAGTTGCCACTTTCGATACAGGAAGAATTCAGAAACTGTAAGTTCTCAAGATCTTGGAAAGCGTATTCATCAGGCGGCACATTACAATTAGTAGACAAAGGGATATTCCGTGATACATCCAGAGGTATTTCCCTTGGTGTTGTACAAGCTGCAATATTTTCAATTTGAGTGATATTTCAAGTATAATCACATAAATTTTTCACTACACTTTAGTTTAGTTGATTAACATCTCAATGATACTCCACCCCAAAAATTTCGAATCTCTGAATATTTCCTTGAATATTTATTCATGGTCACCGAGTCAGACCTGTACATATTGTTTCTAAAAAAGTTTTTATGTTTTCACTCCCAGTCTCTGAAACAGAAAACCGACAACCAAACTTGTTGAACGTTCCTTATATTACGGGCCTTTCAGAAAAAATGAGAAGAATTGGTTCCAAATTCAACATAAGAGCTGTTTTCAAAACAAAAAATGATCAGAAATCCATTCTAATCAGAACGAAACCAATGAATGAGAAACAAAAATCAAAAAATTTTGTTTACAATATTCCCTGAATATGTGGAAAATCTTATACAGGAGAGGAGACATCAAGACCTTTAGAGATACGGAAACGGGAACATAAAAACATAAAAAATAGAGACATTACAAGATCACAAATCGCTGATCATGTATTTTCAAATAGCGGAGATCATATTATGAACTGGAACAACACAAAGATCCTAATGACGGAAACTGATAACTATGAAAGGAAAATTAGGAAATCCAGATGTATTTTATTAGATGAAGTGGATAATTTGGCTAATTGTTCTGTTGGAATAGACCGTTTTGGATTGATTTATTGAAGGAGAAATAACACAAGGAAATTTCAAAATTAAATAAATCAACATCTCTATGTGTTGACAACTCGCAATGTCAATTAGACTGCAAATGAAAAAACACACAATTCTGAAGATTTTACAAGTTAGTCTGAAGAAGGTGTCTGATATAGACGCCGAAACGTTGCATTATCTTTTTCAATTAATTCCCCTCTTTAGTTTTACTGTTAGGCAAGAATTTTTTCGGAACCAATTTGCTCGTGACAAATAAGTGCAAAGAGTTTCGCAGAAGCACTTCATCTTCATTGAATTTTTTTTAATTATTTCTGTTTCAGGGACTGGAAGTGAAAAGCTGAGAAGTTTTTTAGGAATGCAGATTATATTTCCATCGATATCTGTAGATACCTATTGTGTTTACGGCCGGTACGTAAATACTATAAATGTCAGAAGAACGACCACAAGAATTGTGAATTTCAGGGAAGGTTCGAGGTTTCAAAATGAATTTCGAATCAATTTATAAACAGAAGAAAAAAATTTAATTATAGATTACCTAATGTGGACATGCGCTTGAAAGCTCTCATTTCTCATCAAGGATCTTTTCAATTATTTCTGACCAATCAGAATTTTTGGGTATATGATGGTAAATTGTAAATGTTTATTATTTTTGATGAATCGCTTGCCTCAACCAGTATTTTTCAACATGAAAATTGCTGAAGAAAATACCTTCTACGTATGTACTTCCAAGAAATGGAGAAAACAAGTTATGTTTTTTTTAAGTTTCACGGTGGATAAAATCAACTTTTCTTTCAGTTGAAAATATTGTGTTCACTTACCTGCCATAACTTTATAATTTCGAACAAAAACTATGAGAAATTTCTCAGTTGTAGTTCCTATTTATACCGGAATTATGTTGAAAGTTTTTCCTTAATTATGTACACGGAGTAAGCAAACTTAAAGTTCGATTATTGAGCTTGATGATATAATTAATTACTCATTAATGATTCAAATGAGATCGAATTTGAACAAATTCCGTTTTGTTTTATTTTCCGTATACAATTAAATGAGTGAATCATTGTGTACCGTATCATAAATATTATGAAACATAGGTGAGTATTGATATCCAGTGTTTATACAATTATTTTTGTTGATCATGGATAATTCCAAGAAAACAACGTAGGTATTTATGATCCAGGATCCGTTCACGAAACTTTGAGAGCATAGTAGGCGTTTGTTTATTTATCTGAAGTTGGCAGTATTTGCTGTCATAACGTAAAATAAAGTCAACGTTGACGAATGTACGCGGCCTCGTCCAACGAGCTTGCGAGTTATCAGAGAACTCTATGCAATATTGACAACATTGCGTATCAATTTGACAAGAAAATGAACAACATAACCTTAAATTTAAGTATATACAGTGGAATATGCCAAATTTCCATGGCCAACCGACGGCTCAAACTTTCGTGAACGGATTATAGGTATAGTACAAATCTATTTATATAAATCTTGTTGAATATCCTAATACGATGAGGTACCTATCTGCAAGATCTTATGTGTCGATATTATTATCGAGAATTATTGTTATTGTAGGTACAATAATTAACTCATTAATGAATAATAATTCGAGATCACAAAATATGGGTAAATCATTAATAAATAATCAAATCACAAGTCAACAGTATTATTCTGTATTGTATATGAAATATTTATTCTATAAACAATGGCTGTATTAGTATATTATGCTTGTATAATTATAATGTACAGGAAATGTTGTTTCGATGCAACATTTCAACTACACCATCCGCCATCTATTATATGCTTGCGCCACTGTGTGTTTATCATCTTTAGAACATTTGATATTTCTATTCCTAGATGGCGCGGCAAACAACGGAGAGATACAGTGTAGAGTCCTGTACGAAGTGATAAATATCGATCAAAAATTTATATTGCTTCATTTCTGAATGTATCTTTAGACTACAGGAATCCTCTGAGAATCTAACAAACAAAGCTAGCGAATATTGCAATGAATTACAGGAAACCTTTCTACTGGCAATTTCCGTACAGGAAGCTTTTCACTTTTCAACATAAAATTGCTGAACCTTATGAATCATTTTTGGTGCTACAGCATAATTCGAACAATAAGGTTTCATTTAATTTATATCCTGTTTACAGCGCAACTTAAACCCTGTTTACACGCCACCTCTTCTGGAGACTTGAATAACTGTTTAAAGAATCCTTCTATTAACACTATCTGCATATTATAGAAATCTATATGAAATGTTATTTCGGATGGTACTACCTAGAGGGCCCTACTATAAACTTAAATAATTTGCTTTTCTTGTTCTTTCTGGAATATAATTTCAAAAACTCTATGAAGAATTTGTATTGTGAATTGTTGCAACTTCTCTTACGTGACAATACGTGCATCTCTATCGTTTATTCTAAAATTGATATGCCGAAGAAAAATTATTCTGCTAGATGAAGATCCGAATCAAACTTGAAAACTTTCAGTTTTTTTTAAGAAACTAATTCGGAATTGCCATAATTCGAAGAATCGAGTTTCACGATAAAACGATTTAAAAATTTCAAACTGAAACATAAAAAGTGTTTTCGACCGTGACAGGACTCGAACCTGCAATCTTCGGATCCGAAGTCCGACGCCTTATCCATTAGGCCACACGGTCTGGTTGATCCAGTTGCATTTTATACTGCATTTGACACTTTTAAAAGAGAACTTAGTTTTGATATTATGTATTTCCAAGCCAATCGAAATTCCAATTTCATATTAATGAATATAATGAAAAACAAATAAATAATACACAAGTCCTCTATTTATTTTTCTCACCATTTGGATCCCATGTGATTTTACATTCAACCATTTGAATGCATTCTCATACGATACGCGTATACCTAGGTAGGTACGTCAAACAAAAGTGCCAATTCTAATCGTTTGAATAAGATAAGGAAGAGATAATCTATGTATGCAGTATGGATCATAATGGCCGGTATATAGAACATATGATTTGACATGTTTCGTTTAGTATTAAAAAAATGTTCAGTGTTATGAAATATAATTTTCGATGAATATAATGATGAGGAATTGCTTGCTAAAAAGTCTTTTTGATTTTAAAAAACACAATCATATCTATGTCTAGAGCACTAGAAAGATAGGTATGCCAGACAGGCTGACTGGGTCCAACCATAGACTCGAAAATTACAGATGGTAATGTCAATTT
Source organism: Propylea japonica (assembly GCA_013421045.1). NCBI lineage: Eukaryota > Metazoa > Arthropoda > Insecta > Coleoptera > Coccinellidae > Propylea > Propylea japonica. Next base: position 27,104,772 of record CM024240.1, read on the forward strand.
CTCAGTTATTGTGCTCTATTGTTAGTTGCGTGCTTTTTTTGAAGAATAGTTAATAGTAAGTATTGATTTTTTATTCAAAACAATAAAGTTGGAGACTAGACAGGTAAGCATAAGCATTTATTCGATTACAGATTTCATTCATTCGAATTGTTCTGTAATTTTCGAGTCTGTGGTTGGACCCAGCATGGCTGTCTGGTATACTCCCCTTTTCAGAGCCTTACTATGTCTCTAAATCAAGGCAAACTGTCACAATACAGAAAAAAATGAATGGAATAGAAAATAGAATTAACATAAAACACGCTGCACGTTACTGACGGTAACAAATAGAAGAATATGGTGTTCAGAAGAAACATTTAGAATTAAATTATCTTTCGAATAACACAATAAAAAAGTTTGCTCCTACAGAAAAAAAATTGATAGTGTCGCAGCGCAATTTTTACGCATATCTCAATTCAACATTGACTTGTACCAAATACAGTCAACACAATAAAATAATATTCATCCCTTTTCGCAAAAATTAGGTTACAAAGATAAGTGAATCACCCTGTAAAAAGATTTGTTCCTAAAACCTCATTATGCTGATAATAATCTTAATATGCTTTTTTCAGCATCCTGTAACTTAACAAATCCTCAATTCGAGTTAATTCTCGAATATTCACCAGTCTCGTTGTTAACAAATAAGGGAAGAATTCCGAAAATAGCGTTTGACTTTCTTTCGCCCCTGCTCATCTCGCACAGCATCAGCTTTCTCTCCTCCCCCAATGAGCGATTATATTATTGTCCGTTCGACTGCAAGAAGTGAGGCAGATTTCACACCGACTACGCCCGCTAATTATCAATTTAGAATATCACAGGTGCATTGTGAACAGGACTTGCACGCATTCATTACAGATTTCTATTGTTGCCTTATTCAAATCGTAATTATTCAACTTTGGGCTTTGTTGTGACGACGCGGAGTTTGGAGTGACTTCAGGGAGATTCCAAGTTTGATGAAAGAAAAAATATGGAACACGAAATGTCGTTTTTTAGTCTCTGTTAGTATTAGAGCTTAGAGTTTACAGTTTAATTGCTTAGTTTCGTAAATCCTTGGTATTCAAGTTTCAAAGTGTATCAGTTTCTCTTATTCTTAGTTCCGAAGTATCTTAGTTTTCTAAATTCTCAGTTCCTCAATTGCTTAGTTTCTCAGACTCTTATTTTTAGTAACTTAGTTTCTATTTTTTCAATTTCCTATTTGGTTACTCACTTTTTCAGTCTTCAAGCTTATCAGTTTTTAGGTTTCTCAGTTCCTTAATTTCTCAGATTCTAAGGTTTCAAGTTTCTCAGTTTCTCTGATTCTTAGTTTCGAAGTATCTTAGTTTCTTAGTTTTCTGAATTCTTAGTTAGTCACTTAGTTTCTATTTTTTTTTCAATTCCTTAGCTTTTTACTTTTCAGTTTCAGTTTAACTCTTAATTTAGAATATTACAGGTGCATTGTGAACAGGACTTGCACGCTTTTATACAGATTTCTATTGTTGCCTTATTCAAATCGTAATTATTCAACTTTGGGCTTTGTTGTGACGACGCGGAGTTTGGAGTGACTTCAGGGAGATTCCAAGTTTGGTGAAAGAAAAAATATGGAACACGAAATGTCGTTTTTTAGTCTCTGTTAGTATTAGAGCTTAGAGTTTACAGTTTAATTGCTTAGTTTCGTAAATCCTTGGTATTCAAGTTTCAAAGTGTATCAGTTTCTCTTATTCTTAGTTCCGAAGTATCTTAGTTTTCTAAATTCTCAGTTCCTCAATTGCTTAGTTTCTTAGACTCTTATTTTTAGTAACTTAGTTTCTATTTTTTTCAATTTCCTATTTGGTTACTCACTTTTTCAGTCTTCAAGCTTATCAGTTTTAGGTTTCTCAGTTCCTTAATTTCTCAGATTCTAAGGTTTCAAGTTTCTCAGTTTCTCTGATTCTTAGTTTCGAAGTATCTTAGTTTCTTAGTTTTCTGAATTCTTAGTTAGTCACTTAGTTTCTATTTTTTTTCAATTCCTTAGCTTTTTACTTTTCAGTTTCAGTTTAACTCTTAATTTAGAATATTACAGGTGCATTGTGAACAGGACTTGCACGCATTCATTACAGATTTCTATTGTTGCCTTATTCAAATCGTAATTATTCAACTTTGGGCTTTGTTGTGACGACGCGGAGTTTGGAGTGACTTCAGGGAGATTCCAAGTTTGGTGAAAGAAAAAATATGGAACACGAAATGTCGTTTTTTAGTCTCTGTTAGTATTAGAGCTTAGAGTTTACAGTTTAATTGCTTAGTTTCGTAAATCCTTGGTATTCAAGTTTCAAAGTGTATCAGTTTCACTAATTCTTTTCGAAGTATCTTAGTTTTCTAAATTCTCAGATCCTCAATTGCTTAATTTCTTAGACTCTCATTTTTAGTCACTTAATTTCTATTTTTTTCAATTCCTAGTTGGTTACTTACTTTTTCAGTCGTCAAGCTTATCAGTTTTTAGGTTTCTCAGTTCCTTAGTTTCTCAGATTCTAAGGTTTTAAGTTTCTCAGTTTCTCTGATTCTTAGTTTCGAAGTATTTTAGTTTCTTAGTTTTCTGAATTCTTAGTTAGTCACTTAGTTTCTATTTTTTCAATTCCTTAGTTTGTTACTTACTTTTCAGTTTCAGTTTAATTTTCAATTTAGAATATCACAGGTGCATTGTGAACAGGACTTGCACGCATTCATTACAGATTTCTATTGTTGCCTTATTCAAATCGTAATTATTCAACTTTGGGCTTTGCTGTGACGACGCGGAGTTTGGAGTGACTTCAGGGAGATTCCAAGTTTGATGAAAGAAAAAATATGGAATTCGAAATGTTGTTTTTTAGTTTCTATTCTTATTATAGTTCTCAGTTTAATTCCTTAGTTTCGCAAATCCTTAGTTTTCAAGTTTCGAAGTGTATTAGTTTCTCTGATTCTTAGTTTCGAGGTATCTTAGTTTTCTGAATTCTCAGTTCCTCAATTGCTTAGTTTCTTAGACTCTCATTTTTAGTAACTTAGTTTCAATTTTTTTCAATTTCCTAGTTGCTTACTTACTTTTTCAGTCTTCAAGCCTATCAGTTTTTAGGTTTCTCAGTTCCTTAGTTTCTCAGATTCTAAGGTTTCGAGTTTCTCAGTTTCTCTGATTCCTAGTTTCGAAGTATCTTAGTTTCATAGTTTTCTAAATTCTCAGGTTCTCAATTTCTAAGTTTCTTAGACTCTTTTTTTTAGTCACTTAGTTTGTATTTTTTTTCAATTTCTTAGTTTGTTATTCACTTTTTCAGTCTTCAAGCTTATCAGCTTTTAGGTTTCTCAGTTCCTTTGCTTCTCAGATTCTGAGGTTTCAAGTTTCTCAGTTTCTCTGATTCTTAGTTTCGAAGTATCTTAGTTTCTTAGACTCTCCTTTTTAGTTTCTCAGTTTTTCTTTTTTTCAGTTTCTTAGTATGTTATTTACTTTTTCAGTCTTCAAGCTTATCAGCTTTTAGGTTTCCCAGTTCCTCTGCTTCTCAGATTCTGAGGTTTCAAGTTCCTCAGTTTCTCTGATTCTTAGTTTCGAAGTACCTATCTTAGTTTCTTAGACTCTCATTTTCAGTTTCTTAATTTCTCTTTTTTTCAATTTCTTAGTATGTTATTTACTTTTTCAGTCTTCAAGCTTATCAGCTTTTAGGTTTCTCAGTTCCTTTGCTTCTCAGATTCTGAGGTTTCAAGTTCCTCAGTTTCTCTGATTCTTAGTTTCGAAGTATCTTAGTTTCTTAGACTCTCATTTTTAGTTTCTTAATTTCTCTTTTTTTCAATTTCTTAGTTTGTTACTTACTTTTTCAGTCTTCAAGTTTATCAGTTTTATCATCAATTTAGAATATCACAGGTGCATTGTGAACAGGACTCGCACGCATTCATTACAAATTCCTATTGTTGCCTTACTCAATCGTAATAATTCAACTTTGGGCTTTGTTGTGATCACGGGAAGTTTCGAGAGACTTAATTCTTAGTTTCTCAATTCCTTAGTTTCTTAGACTCTCATTTTATAGTTCCTAAGTTTATCTTTTTTCTTCAATTTCCTAGTATGTTACTTACTTTTTCAGTCTTCAAGTTATCAGTTTTATTATCAATCTAGAAATTCATTAACCAACCGAATCGTGAAGGGTTTTCCATAATATATGACCTTTCAAAATTTTTTGTTCCTCAATATCTCAGACAAAACAAAACCCACCGAAATGAAATTTTGCGGCCATATGCTAAATGGTCATAATAAGCTTCATGCAAAATTTTGTGGCCATAGTGTAAATAGTAAATTTAATTGGATTATTGAAAAGAAGAAACTTCATATTTCCATAAAAATATGAAATATATTTTATGAATAGTTATTTAGACACTGAATGTTCACGCAGAATTTGTGGCCATATTGTTAACAGAACCATAGAAAATACAATTGGAATATTGAAAAGAAAAATCTTTATATTTCCATAACAGTATATCCGATTCAATTGAATTTTTTTTGTGAATGAAGACCGTTATACTGAATTTTCATGCAAAATTTCAAGAGGATCGCCCAATCAGAATCATAGAATTCAATTCTTTTAAATATTTATTTTTTACATAATTCATTTTTAAATAGTTTCTAGAATATAATTGCGATTGTGCTGAGATTCTGCATTTATATATTTGGTATCAATCTCATATGCCATATAAAACTCTGAGATAATAGTCTTATTGCTCCACCAAAAAACGAGCGCACAAAAGCTCCTGCTGAAGGCTTTTTTAATTATTTTCCAATTTCTTAGTTTGTTATTATACTTTTTCAGTCTTCAAGTTTATCAGTTATAAGGTTTCACAGTTCCTTAATTTGTCAGATTCTAAGCTTTCAAGTTTCTCATTCATCTTTTTCTCCGATTCCCAGTTTCTTGGTTCCCTATTTTCTTATATTTTCCGTTTTTCTATTACTAAATTTTCGATTTTTTTCAATTTCTTAGTTTGTCATACTGTTCTTTATTGATAATCATATCAAAAGGCCATCGACCAAAGGCCCACATATATGCGGAAATTTTTTGAGTGCGTCTTCAATTTAGGAAAACTGAATATTTATCGATTTCATTCTATTCATGTACGAATTTGCTTGTTTTTATTGATCCTACACACAAGTTACATCTCTTAAATGTTCGAATCAAAGAACATAAAAACTAGATCAACTGAGACACTGGTAGGTTAAAGCTTGTCCAACCTGCTTTGGTTTCAATGAAGATCATAGGATTTATGGGATGGGGCTTCCATATTATCAACAGCAGAGAAATTGAGACAAAGAGAACTGAAGGAAGCAGCTTTCATGACAATAAGAGAAAAAATGAATTTTTGGCAACTGAATAAATCAAAAACATCTATTGATTTCTGAAAACTGTCTGAAAAAAGACAATTATTTCCAAAGAGTATCTAATGAAAATTGCTTCTTGAAAATTAAGTGTCAAAAGTATTTTGCTGACGACGGCTAGACGAAACGTTGAACAGTAGAAGCAATTATGATGAAAAAAGCTCAAATAACATATGAAATAATATTCCATCACCCAGAATATCACGTCAGCAACTGGTCTTCAAGAATATGAAATTTGAATCTTTTCACATTCGAAAACGCACAACAATTTACGAAATAAACGAATTATTCTCTAATAATTTCACAAAATGATAAACAGGTTTGGAAATTCACATCTGAAACATACGATATACAATGCATCAGACAGAGAATTCTTCCGTCCAGTTGCCCAGATGAATAGTCGAGACAATCACTTGCTGTAACACACTGAGTTCAGTTGTCTTACTTCTTTATTCTAGTCTTGTCTCTCTCTTATCGTTTAGAGGAGCGTAATGCGGCGTTCCCACAAGGCGTTATTCACGATAGTGAACCACGCTTTCGTGAAATACACTTCTGTGTGAACGCATTCCTCACGAAAGCAAGTTAAAAAACTATGCGTTCACACAAAAGTGTATTTCACGAAAGCGTGAAATACACTTCTGTGTGAACGCATTCCTCACGAAAGCAAGTTAAAAAACTATGCGTTCACACAAAAGTGTATTTCACGAAAGCGTGGTTCACTGTAGTGAATAACGTCTCGTGGGAACGCCGTATAATTCTTCAGTATGGTAGGCAACAGTAAATACTTGAATCGAGTATTACGGGCAGCCTGACAAATTAAAAATTCTATACGTGTAGTTCGGATTCCCTACCATACAGCGATAAGAGAGAGACGAGACTAGACTATCGCAGTAAGACAGTTGAATTCATTCAGTTATCGCACTTGATTATCTCGCCTATTCATCTGTGCAACTGTAGGGAAGAATTCTCTGTCTGATGCCTTGTATATCGTATGTTCTCGATGTGAATTTCCACATCGGTATAAAGCCAGCTGAAGAGCAAACGACAAATGACTGGATCATAAAACTTACCTATATTGAAAAGCAAATGAAAAATTTGCCAGATTCCCTCTGAATCCTTTATGGCATTCAATCCATGCGTAACATTGGTTCCTCATATTGATTTCATCCTCAAATATCTATCGTACATCGTACGCGCAAAGGAACCTACTACACATCAATCGACATCATTCAATTCTGTGATATAGGTATATGAAAAAGGATATTCATGTCAACATAAACAATTATTGCAGCGTGAATCGTTCTTCTTTCAATACTGTACACGGGTTCCGGTGCCTAAAGTATTTTCCTAACGACAGCTGACGAATGCTGTCCGAAACGTTGAACAATAGAAGTAACTATGATGAGAAAAGCCCAAATAATATATAAATGAAATTTCCATCATCAAGAATATCACGTCGAAACTAGTTCGCAAGAATATGAAATTCGAATCTTTTTACATTCGAAATCGCACAAAAATTCACGAAATCAACGAATTATTTTCTAATGATTTCACAAAATGATATACGGTGTGTTTGATCATGACTTAGCGATAATTTAAAGTCATCAAATATACTCAGTATTATCGACAAAAACACCCAAACTTGGAAGTTCACCCCCTTAGTTTTGGAGTAGCCCCCATTTTAATTTTACTTTTTTATTCGCGTTGGCCTTCCAAATAATATCGATTTCTTTGGACATAAAGGTCCTACAGATCTGAAAAAAATGTTTTTTTAAAGATGATACTACCGCCTTTCATTGAAGTATAACAATATAAAAACATTCAACTTGAAAACGCCATAAAAAAATTCTATAAAAAAGTTCATAGTAAAAATATGTACTGATTTTCTTAGTAAATCCGCAATAGTACAGGAACAAGCACATTGAAGTATTATTTTTTTAAATGATTTAACACGCAAGTAAATTAGCTACAAAAGAACATTCACATCATATCTGTAAGTTACACAATTTGAGTGTTATTGCTGTTCGAATATGATCACTACGCGGGCAAAAGATACAAGACAGGTCGTCATGAAGGCCATTGCCTGTCTACAGACCAGAGGCATTTTAACATTTTGAGCAATTTTTATGATTGATTTGTTTATTTCATCATTGAAGATTATCGAAAGTACACCATTGAGGTTTTTTTTATTTTATAAATTTTCATAAGGGTCATGTTCGAACAGCAATAACTCTCAAACTACATGTATATGTAACATACAGAAATGATGTGAGTGCTGTTTCGTAGCTTGTGTCCTTGCGTGTTAAATCATTGAAAAAAAAAATTATACTTCAATGTGCTAGTTCTAGTTCATCTTTCAAAAAACATTTTTTTCACATCTGTGGGACCTTTATGTCCAAAGAAATCGTTATTATTTGGAAGGGTCAACGAAATTAAAAAAGTAAATTTAAAATGGGGGCTACTCAAAAAGTAAGGGGGTAAACTTCCAAGTTTGGTTGTTTTTGTCGATAATATGAGATATATTTGATGACCTTAAATTATCGCTAAGTCATGACCAAACACACTGTATAAAGCCAGCTAAAGAGTGAACGACTAAGACATCTTATGAACGACAAATCACTGGATCATAAAACTTATCTATATTGAAAAGCAAATGAAAAATTTGGCAGATTCCCGCTGAATCCTTTATGGCATTCAATCCATGCATAACATTGGTTCCTCATATTGATTTCATCCTCAAATATCGTACGCGCAAAGGGACCTACTACACATCAATCGACATCATTCAATTCTCTGATATAGGTATATGAAAAGGAATATTTATGTCAACATAAAACAATTATTGCAGCGTGAATCGTTCTCCTTTCAGGACTGTACACGGGTTCCGCACAATCACAAAACGATTATAATATTGAATGTCTGTCTAACCATTCTTGTTGGCGATCCTCCTCTGCCAGGATATAATATCTCGTTCAAGGACCTTTCATAATCAAGTAATATGAAATTCAATATAATTGACAATGAGAGATGCTCAGAGAGAGCATGCATTCCTTCATTTCCTTTTACTAATGGATGATTGATTTTGTCGCGTTGTTAAGGTTTATTGTCATCCGGAGGACGAAAGGAGCGAATAGGAAGTTTGGAGGACGAGGAATTGTCCTGAATTATTGAATGTTTCACCGACAGTTGGTTCCAGGAGATTTTGATCCGTTAGACAGCAGAAAATTCTATGTGCTCATTTTATTGCAGGTAATCAAATATCTTTGGTGCTTTGTGTCTCTGTAAATTTCTTCAAAACGTAGCAGATTTCATGAGATGCTAATTCCTGCATTTTTCAATATAAATGATCGGATATTTATTTCATTATAAAGAAGAAGCTATACCGTTGACAGTGGAAAATGACATCAAGCAAATGACCACCACGACCACGCTTACAGGACCATATCCTTTTAATGAAATTTTCATAACCAAATCTCAAAGTGGCTGCCCTATGTCCTCAATAGCCTCACGAATTCCATCTTTGAGTTGTTGAATCGACGCTGCGCTATTGGCGTAGACCTTCTCTTCCACGTGGTCCAAAAGGAAGAAGTCGTAAGGTGTTAAATCAAAAGATTTCGGTGGCCAATTGTGATCACCTATTCGAGAGATAACATGGTCCGGAAACTTTTTCCGCAAAAGATCAATGGTTTCATTGCTTGTGTGGCACGTAGCGCCGTCTTGTTGAAAGTAAACGTTGTCCAGATCAATACTATCCAATTCCGGCCATAAAAAAATCATAAATCATCTTTCGAAAGCGCAATCCATTCACCGTAACTGTTGCTCCAGCTTCATTTCGAAAAAGTAAGGTTCAATGTCTCCGCTGGACTACAAACCATTGAAAACAGTCACACGTTGAGGATAGACAGGCTTTTCAACAACAACCCTTGGGTTTTCCGAGCCCCAGATGCGACAATTTTGCTTGTTGACGAAGCCACCGAGGTGGAAATGGGCCTCATCACTCAAGATGATTTTTCGATCAGCAAAAACACGACGTTGTTGATGATCGGCCGGCTTGACTTCTTGTGTTAACTAAACTTTATAAACCTTAAAACCCAAATCTTTATGCAGAATACGGTGTAATGACGTTTGTGGAATGCCTAATTTCGAAGAACGACGAGGAATGGACAAACCTGGGTTTTCTTCAACACATTTGGCTACAGCAGCAATATTATCGGCTGTTCTTGAGCGACGTGCAAGAGTTTTATTCTTCACATCACTAACTTGTCCCAACAGCTCGAATTTTCCACCAATTTCTTCATTGCGGTCCGACAAGGTGCTGCACGACGACCCAAAAATTTTCGAGTCTCTGCCAAATTTTCACAACTTAATTTTAATGCATTCTTGAAGCGTGTATCGTTCCATTTTTTTCAATGACGTAGTTTCTACTTGTCAAATGTCAAAAAATGACAGTTTCAAACGTGACATATACCGAAATAGCGGGCTATTCAAAATAATACCTCTTATTAGAAAACTCTTATTTATTATGCTGGCCTGGAGGTGGCGTACACAGCACACAACAACTGATGCTTCTAACTCCCACAAGCTTAAAAACTTCTGAAGGGACTCGAGAAAGCCTAGTATTATAGAAATCACAATGAACTATCATCATAATCATATAGATATTTCAATTCATCCCAGGATAAAACTCATACTTTTTTCATAATCTATCCAAATAACAATTCTAAAAATTTATGATCACTGTACACTATACGTCCCTCATGTAAAATAAACAGATGTGAGATCAGAACGATAGCTATAAAAATTAGGCGTTCTGAATGCTGATCTCTGTGGTAAGCTGCTGGTCAACGTGGAATATGGTGGTAGTCCAGAAGCACTTGAAGTTGGGAAATTCGTTATCGGTTCCATTGGGTATTTGATAGCGTCGTAACCTTGATTGATTTGCTGTACAGGTCTTGGTATCCTAGAGTAAGACATCGAGTCAGCATATAAAGGACTCTGAGGAATACTTATGGCAATTTCGTAGCTGGTATCTGGAACGTGCAGGGTCCTGATGATGTTGTTCGAGTTCAATCGATGATGCATCGGAAAAGGCGAAGATGAGCTTGGATCTATTAAATGACAGAATAAATGATTAATAACCATTAAACTTTCAGATCACAATTGCATTGAGGATTTGACGAAAAACTATCATGCTCTCAAGCTGAAGATGAGCTTCATGTCTCGCACATTTCTCTTCGTTTTTCATTGTACTCAGCACAGGTTTTATTTTTCTGATAATATATGGTGATATTCTGCTTTTCATCTGTAAGTTACGATACTGTAGCGTACGATTGATCTGTAACTGGCCGACTTACAGATTCGTAAATAATGCAATTCTGGAATGGTTTCTGTAACTTTCTTATTTACAAATAAAAAATTATATTATTTTTATTCATCATGAATTTCTTATATTAAAACGTTGGTGTCCTAACATGAACAAACCATTCAAAGTAAGCTCACAATATGTCATTCGATAATGCTTCTGAACGATTTCTGTAAGCTACAGATCCTTTAAAGAGGTCCAGAATTGCAATTTTCCTGTAAGCTTATGAAAAGTTACAGATTGACTCACAGATGAAAGCAGAATACCACCAATAATGAGTCAACCGATATACAGTATATTTTGCATGAATCAATGTATCTATAATGATGCTAGTAACTGTCTAAATTAATCAGGTTTTTGTTGAATTAATAGATTTGAAGATGGTTATTCAGAGTATTCATTCACTGCCTTATTTTTTTCCAAGGTGGATAAGTAGATTTGATACTATTTAGTGAATATTGTAATAATTATTATTATGACTTCTTTGTCGTCCGGGTTTTTTGTTTACAGGTGTTTTTACAAGTCAGTTCGACCACTACAGAACTGAGTGTAGATTCTGGAGATATGAGTGTGGATAGTACGAAAGTAGGGAGAAATAAGATGAAACTATGAGGTATAGCAAAGATTGAAGAGAGTAAAGAGTAGTGAAGAGAGGATGAGTGAATGTTATATTACCTCATTAACTCTTTATAACATTTTTTGAAAAGTATTGAGTGGTTAAATTTCAAATAATGGTAAATAGAGTCGTGGTAGAGTGTTTCATAACATTAGATAGACTAACATATACAGGGTCTCTATAAATGATTGTAACAGCGCAGTTGGCTTCGGATTATTTATTTATTTATATTACAGGTTGGGGTGTCGAATTATGTGGCTGGAATTATCGATGTCAAATAAAGATAGAAATAAATATAGAGAGAGATTTGATAAATGTGTTGGGTTTACATAAGAAGCAGCAAAATGAAAATAATTCAAAGCCAACTGCGCTGTTACAATCATTTATAAAGACCCCGTATAAAAAAAAATAAATATTTTTTTGGACGAAAGATAAGAGTGGAGAGTAGAAAAAGAAGAAAGGTGGGAGTATGAACCAATGTAAATGAGAGTCTACATTGGGTTGAAGATAGAAGAGAGTAGAGATTTCAGGTAAGATAAAAATGAGTTAAGAAATACAATAACTAAAAAAAGACTGAAGAGAATAAATTCAAATAAAATGACAATTTCATGATGAATTACCTCCTATCGACGTTTGTCCATAATTATTGCGTGGGATGGCATGCAGAGGATCATATGGATTTATTTTTCTGTTCATTTCCGAAATATGGGGTCGTTCTACTTTAGTTTTCCTTCTAGGTCTGTATTTATAATTCGGATGGTCAAGCATGTGTTGACTCCTTAACCGTTTTGCCTCATCTATAAATGGTTTCTTTTGCGTTTCCGTGAGTAACTTCCATTCAGCACCAAGCAGTTTGGATATTTCAGAGTTATGTAGTCTTGGATACTCGTTGGTGATTTGTCTTCTTCTGATCCTCGACCAAACCATGAAAGCATTCATCGGGCGTTTAATGTGTTCACTTTGCATGTTTAGTTTTCAGATAGAAAAGCTAAAATTTATAACTTACCTCTGTAAAAAGAAATTTTTCAGGTTTGGTACAAAACTTTAATAGAGTTGAATACATCAATAGATAGAATGAGATCAATATATCTCAAGATGTCAAATACTCTCCTATATTCCAGATAATAAGATTCCGCGATGAAAATCACGTGAACAATTTTCATCCAATTATTTTCTGACCACAAATTGAAGCAATAAAGCAATTAAGCCAATCTGAGTAGAACACATACAATATGGAGAACAAAGATTCAATAACTGATAGTTTGAATTTTTTTATGGTTCATTTTTGTGTTTCTTTTTTTTCTGTTTTAAGATTCAGGATTCCAAAGATATCTTGGAAAAGGTTATCGGTTAGATTAACTAAAGAAAAATCATCAGAAATCCTTCAATATTCGAATAGTTTTGACTGTTTTGAGTTATTTATTTTGGGAAAACGGTGATACAGGTTTTTTAACTGGAGTTTTTCGTCGAGCTTTGATGTCATACCTACAGTCCGTTCACGAAAGGTTGAACTGTCGGTTGGCCATGGAAATTGTGCATATTCCACTATGTATATCAAAATTTTAGGCTATGTTTTTTATTTTCTTGTCAGATTGAAACGCAATGTTGACAATACTGCATAGAGTTCTCTGATAACTGGGAAGTTCGTCGGACGAGGCTGGGTACATTCAGCAACATTGACTTTATTTTACGTTATGACAGCAAATACTGCCAACTTCAGATGAATAAACAAACGCCTACTTTGCGCTCAAACTTTCGTGAACGGACTATAGTATGGTGCCTGTTTTGCACTAACCTCTGCTAAGGTTATTGTAGGTGTATTGTATTAAGTAAGCTCTTGATTTCAAAAGAATAAAATAGATATATACCTGAAGATATTCGAATTCAAATATTATTATTCACGAAAATGGATAAGCACGGAAAATCTTGTCATTCGTGTACCCTTATCAAGAATAACAAGCACAACTAACTATTCACACTTGCGGTCAAACGTTAACTATGAATCTATCACATTAGATTCTGTAGCAGGATAAGCATTGATCTATATCCCATTGTATTTTATCGACAATGTCTCTTTGTGCCTAAGTATTATTGCTGGCCATCCAATTATGTAATTATGGTTTTCACATCTGAAACGAAGTGTTGTTACCATTCAATTATATATTTTATACATTTTTCATAGCCATTCTATGGTGTCATCCGAGAGTGATGTTTTGAATATGGCTATTATTTAGTATAATTATGTTATGACCACGTTGAAAATGTGTTTATAATTAATACAATTTCTCGCTTTTCACAACAGTTCTGTAAGCGGAAATATCTTTATAATTTATCTTATTCAGAAATTTATAACAATCAACGAAACTTGAATGGGTGAGTATTTGTATAAATTTGAAGAATGTTCCAATGGAATTATTCAAATACGCGAATAATGTAAAACATCAATTCCTTGGATCATATTCTGACAAAAATCAAATAACTACGAAATATTTTTGCGAAAAAACGAGTGTTTTCATTTCTAGAAAACTTTTTTTGGGTTTTCACCCATAGTGTCTGAAACAGAAACAATTCCTCTGAAGAAAGTGTCTGATGGAGACACCGAAACGTTACGTTATACATTTCATTTATTAGCTTTTGAGTTTTACTGTTAGGCAACAATTTTCAAAACCGATTTGAACTTGACAAATTAGTGCAAGGATGAAAGCGATAAGGCAATTTGGCAATGCGAGTGGAACACATGTAATATTCAAAACAGAGATTTGAGATTCCTCCAATAAAGTTCCTGGAGTTGATCTTCCAAAGAAAATTTGGACTGTTCTTAATCGTATTAAAGCAGGTTGGCCGTTGTAATAGCATGCTTTTCACGTGGAATTCAGAATTCAATTGAATGTCTAGTTGCGAATGCGGAGAAGCAGAAGAGACTATAGAACATCTGATGAATAATTGTCCAATATTTAAATTCCAGGTTGGCTTAAGGGCTATACATGAAGTTACAGAGTCGTATTCGAATTGGGTTGTAAATTTTAAATCGATTTAATAGAGTTTCAATCATTTTATTTTCCAGTTCCTTTTTTCTACTTCGATTTTTTCTCTTCAGATTCAGAATTCCGAAGGCATCTTCTAGAGGTTTATCGGTTGGACTGAATAAAGAAAGAAATCCTTCAATATTCGAATAGTTTTCAAGTGTTATTTTTGTTGGAACGGCGTGACAGGCTCTTTTCTGCTGGCCTTTTTCCCTGAGCTCTGGTATCATACGAAAAATATTAGATATGGTACCCTGTTTTGGACTAATCTCAGTTAGGGATTTTAATTTTTTTCAGGTGTGTATTGTATTATGTAAGCTCTTGAATTAGTGCAAGGATTCACGCAGGAGTATTTTATCTTAATTGAAAATTTTCCCCACTCAAATGAAATATGTATTTTTGTAAAATACAACAGGAATGTAATGAAAAATCATTTCGTCAAAACTTTGGCATGCATTTTCATAAAAACTATCGCGCAAAAAATAGGATATCTACGAAACGTATTGTATAGACCATTGAGACATCCTCAATGTACGAATAATTTCAATAACACCCCGGATATGCCGGAAATATGCAAATAGAAGCCATGGGTGGCCCCATTCTTTTCCAAGACACCACATAGATTTCTCTATCGGTCTTCAATCGGCACATGGAATAGATAGATCGGTGGCATTTCCTGCATCAGGTTGTCATTTCACCGCTTTGTTATAGATATATGGCACAGCCAACAATGCATACAATTGCATATGTGGCGGTATTGTTCGACATTGTGTCCATTTAAGCGACACAATCGAAGCATTGATACACCGAGGGTGTAGCAGCGATAGATTAACTATTCAGGGAGCGATATACCCATTACCTATGTAAATTGATTGATATTAGCAATTGTATCAGTAGCGCTCCCATTCAAGACCAAATAGCCCATTCTAGAGTTCGCTGTTTCATTAACACTATCTCTGGGATGAAACAACTAATTCGTTTTGCGGTTATATCGCTATAGACTGATCTGTGATATACCTGTGACATTCAGTTGATTAACACATAAAGGTTATTCATTATAAGCGAATAGAGGCATCAGATCTCAGAGTGAAAACTAAACCTAGAGTTGCCTTCACGCATTTGTTATGCAGCCAAGTAGAATTTGTTTATACGCGCGAACAAACTTCCGGCGTTGCGATATCGTGCCGTATGTTTATTCCGTATTTGGATAATTGGTTTACCGATCCCCTACTCTGATACTAACGGCTTGCGTCTGTTGCAGATGATTTTGTCAGTTTGGCAACATTGTCTGTGAGTGTTTAGTTTCTTGATGCGATGTGTTTACATTTTCATTTCAATTTGACGTACCTACATAAACTGAATCATTTCAATGATTTGGTGACAGTTAATTTTGCTCAAGGCTATTCCGTTAATTATACCTAGGGCAAAATGAAGAAAATGTTGTATTATATTCAGGAATTGGAGAAATGCAAATCTAACCAATTGTTTACTTCACCCCAGTGCCGGATTGAAATGCTTTCTATCTCACTCTACAGTTTAGTTGATTGAATGTTGTTCATACGGAATTTTGAGAGGATCGCTTCATCAGAACCATAAAATTCAAATTTTTCTGAATTATCTATTTTTTCGAATACTTACTTCATTATGCGAATATTCAATCGGGCTAGAATTTGGCAGTTCAATAATAATTTAAAGCAGTACGCAACATTTTCAGGGAGTTGCGTTAATACAATCATAGAAAAGTCTATCGTAAAATAGAAAAAAAAATTCTAATACGATATTTTTAGTTGTCAATTTTTTAAATACACGTTTCATTCTTGAATATCTTATTTCCAGAATATAACACCGATTGCAGCCGTGCTGAGATTTTGCATTCATATATTTAGTTATTTAGCGGGGTTTTCCTAGGAAAATAGAAAGTTTTACTTATCGATTGATTCTTTACTATTCATTTATCCACAGAAGTTCTTCTTCCAATTGATGCGCGGGGTTTTCCTAGGAAAATAGAAAGTTTTTACTTATCGATTGATTCTTTACTATTCATTTATCCACAGAAGTTCTTCTTCCAATTGATTATAATCTAGATAATTTGTTTTTCATTTACTTAGGTAGTCTGAAAAGGGGTTACAGTTCACTGCGCTGCGACCTCAAGTTCTATTGTGCCCCCTTACAGAGCTGTTCTGACCACACCCTTCACATCTTGCCTTACAGTTCCAGAGATCTGATGAAATCCAATATATGTGAAGGCTTCAACGAGGCTAGTTCCTTACTCTTACAAGTTTCTCGCACAAAGCATTTTCTCTTAGGTGTAGGAGGTTTTTTCCTCCTCCCCACAGAACCTAGACTCGTCAGTGTCCGATAAGCCTATCCTCAACAGGTGCTTTCTGAGGCGACAGTATCCTGTAAGAAAGCCAGTGAGTAGGTGTAATTGTTTCTTACCAAGATCCAGATATGTTTTGGCTCTTGCTGTTTCAAAGTTCCAAAGGAACTTAGTGGAATGAACCATCCCTGGGAGATTCCGCCAGAGTTTTTCTGTCTCGGCTTTCTCCTTCTTCAGAAACTCCTTCTTGTAGGTATATAGGTATGGGTATTTACCTATACCACAGAAGGGGTCTGGGCCAATGAGTGACATTCGTGAGCGCCCTATTTGGCAAGTGTATTGGCCTCTTCGTTTCCTTTGATTCTCGAATGACCGGTAACCCAGATTAAAAAGACCTTATTTTTCTTGCCTACCTCATCGAGTTTGTTCCGACTCTACCAGATTATCTTTGAGTCGATGACGTAGGAGCTCAGTGCTGTAATAGCAGCTTGACTATCTTAGTGTATGGTTATATCGCACTTCTTATAGTTTCTTTCTAGATTAATATCTACACATTTTTCAATAGCTAAGATTTCCGTTTGAAAGACGCTCATACAGGAGTCTAGTGACAGTGCACACTTTGTATTTTTTCATTTACTCAATTAATAATTTCTCCTCCATATCTCCCTTCGAACAAAATGAAAAAGTCAGAACAAAAAGGTTAATCTATGAACAAATACCAACCTAATCTCGAAATGTATTCTCAGAGCCGTTCGTTTTTTAGTTTCTTACAACATAAAGTCCTCATGATACGTCAAAAGCATATTGTGGCCCCACCTGCACAAGCCACTTCAATCTTCGTTATGTCACAGATTGTAATCAACGATGTAAATTGAACGTGAACATCTATTAACTCAATGAATCATTCCTTCTCCACAACCTGCTTTAAAGTGAAAAGTCCAAGCAGGGCTTCCTCAATTACAGCCTTGAATTGATTCACTTGTAATTTCCTGATAGATTTAATCTGCAGCATTTGATCTGAAAACTGACGATGATTACCTGAAAGGCTTCTAATTCACCGGCTGAAATTGAATCTACCGGTAACTGAGATCGAACAAATCTTCCAGATTCTCAATTACTTCGGAAATAATTGTTATTTGAGGCCATTGTGGATTGGGTTTATGCTGGGGTAGGTTCGGTATTGATTCAGTTTCAATTTATTTCTAGTCTGAGACTGGAGGACTTTCTGGATGAATAGCTTGGGTATTGAGTGTGCTGGAAAGGTATATTGGGTGTCCCAAAGTGAGTGGCCTATTAGATTATCATGAAAACTATTGATACATTTTTAAAATAATTTCACATTTCCATTGTTGCCGGATATACGACAATTTGGCAACAACTTTGTTTTTCAAATCAGACCTCCGGTATTTCTATTTTTTTATGATACTCCATAAAATGTTAAATCTATTCAGTCTTACTTTTCTATATCTATCTTTAACGGTTTTTGAGCTATTAATCATTTTTCGAAATTTTAGATCGAAGTGGCGTGTTACGAAAATGACTCTAGTTCACTCAATATTTTAGATTCAAGTCAGAAATTTAGCGAGTCATTAGATATTGATCTATGTCACTGTTTTTGAATTATAGTTGTCAGTTATACAAGATGGTCCAAAAAATCATCATTTGCCAAGTTACAAAATCGTTGAGATAGGTATAGGTACTGATTTTAAAATTTGAAAAATTTACTAGTTTTCTAATTTGAAAAAACATACTTTTTAACGATTTTGTAACTTGGCAAATGATGATTTTTTTATCCATCTAACTGAGAACCATAATTCAATATCAGTCACATAGATCAGATCAATATCTAAAGACTTAAATCTCAAATATTGAACGAACTAGAGTCACTTTAGTAACAGCCAATTCGATCTTAAATTTCCTGGCTGAACAGGGAATTTTCCTCGGAATGGAGCGCAGGGGTGGGCCTGAGGTGGTCGAGGATTCTCATTGAGAGACCGTCCTCGCGATCTGAGGTCAATAGGCTTCTGTTGCTGGAGAGGAAACAACTCGGTCTGGTGACTGGTGCATTGACTGGTCACCTGTTTAACAAGCATTTGAAGAGAATGGGATTGACGAGCTGCTCCCTATGCCGTTGGTGCAGGAGTACTGATGAAACGGTTGAGCATATTTTGTTCAACTGTGGAAACCTTACTGAGTTAAGGTCAACACACCTAGGAAATCCACACCTTCTATTCCTATGGTGAGAGGGACCACTCCTGGCAGGCTCGCGACATTTCTGTCTTCGTGTCTGAGGAGCTGAGTCTCTATAGAACGATGCGGGTGAACAATGGGCCACTAGGCTTCAGTTCGGCCGGTAAGGCACCGCACAGAGAAGAAGAAGAAGAACAGCCAATTCGATCTTAAATTTCCCTTTTCATTGAAAGATAAATAAAAGTGCCTCTGGTGCAGACTTTCAGGAAAACACTATATTGAATGTTGAAATTCCACCCTGTATAACTAAGATATTTCCAGAAACCGACAACAGATAGTTCCGCCCATACGTGTTTTCACCCCAACTGAATCTCCATTTTGAAATCATAATTCATTACTCAAACTCCCGTTTCGACAGGAATAAATTTCTCTAATAACGTATGTACTTCGATTAAGGCTTCCGAAATTTCATTAGGGAAGAAAGGGCCCTCAATCGCGAGGTGTCAGCACCTATACCTGCGTCATCTTCGACTGGAAGCTCTCTAATTTCACATACGTCAACCGCTTTTCATTTGCGTGATAAATTTCGACAACAACATTCTCTAATAATAAGATTTCTCCTTGAAAGGTGGGATAAATTGATTTCGCATTTCTGGTGACATATTAATGCACGTATTATCAACGTCTATATGCCGTGTCTGATGTTGATGGTTGCTGTCGGTCTTAGTGCAGACAGGAGTGGATTTGAGTGAGAATTCTGGCTTAAAATTTCATGAGAAAATGTATTAATAAAATATGAAGGGTTTTCCAATAAGAGGTGTTATATTGATATTCAAATAAAAATGCCATTTTTCAATATGAATCATCGGATGTTTATATCATTATAAAGAAGAAGCTATGCCTTTAATAGTGGAAAATAACATCAGGTAAATGACGACCACGATCACGCTTACAGGACCATAACCTTTTAATGAAACTTTTCATAACCAAATCGCAAAGTGGCTGCCCTATGTCCTCGAAAGTCTCACGAATTCTCTCTTTGAGGTCTTGAATCGACGCTGGGCTATTGGCGTAGACCTTCTTTTTCACGTGGCCCCGAAGGAAGAAGTCGCAAGGTGTTGAATCACAATATCTCGGTGGCCAATTGTGATCACTGCTTCGAGAGATAACACAGTCTGGAAAAGATCAATGGTTTTGTTGCTTATGTGGCACGTAGCGCCGCCTTGTTGAAAGTAAACGTTGTCCAGATCAATACTTTCCAATCTTTATGCAAAATACAGTGTTGTGAAGTTTGTGGAATGCCAAATTCCAAAGAACGACGAGGAATGGACAAATCTGGGATTTATTCAACACTTTCAGCTACAGCAGTAATATTCTCGGCTGTTTTTTAGCGATCCGCACGGGTTTTATTCTTCACATCACAAACTTGTCCCAACAGCTCGAATTTTCCACCAATTTCTTTATTGCGGTTCGACAAGGTGTTTCACAACGACCCAAAATGTTCGATTTTTAAGAACCGTCTCTACCAAATTCTTAACATTTTTATAGTGAATTTTAATAATTCCAATACGTTCTTGAAGCGTGTATCGTTTCGTTTACATTAATGGCTTAGTTTCTACTTGTCAAATGTCAAAAATGACAGCTTCAAACGTCACATCTACCGAAATAGCGGGCTATTCTAAATAACACCTCTTATTGGAAAACCCTTTAGATAGTGCACTGAATGCGTCTGGGTATTTTGACATTCTATAAGTGTCATGTTTGACACATGTACAATACAACAAGAAGTGTTTTTAGAAAATTACGTGAATTTTATGTTTCACATATTCGTTCTTCTGAAAGCACATGTTCAGTTCTTAATTTACCCCAGCCTTTGGAGTAAATTGTCCCGATTGCTGGCGCCACCTGCGGCCGCGGAATCGAATTGAGATTTTTTCCAATTATCGAACTGTGCGCTCTGATTCGAGAAGTGATCAAACTTGATTTTTTGATCATTTAAAAAATCATCCATCATCTTCTGATAAGAACATATTTCAATTCCATATGTTCTTCTGTTGGAATCAATTGGCAATATCGAGTGAAGTGTGTGAGACTCGACCAACCAAATGATAACCACAAAGTCGGTGCAGAAAACGTTAATCATCCCCTTTCCCTATCTCAAACGCCTCTTCTGTTACCAGATTGGGGGTTGAGTTCACCGACTCCTTGTCTTTCAACTCTCAAGGTGAGTGCATATCATTTTCATTCTGTAAATTGCTCAATATTGTAATTGTCGTCTGAAATTGGTTGCAGTTATTTGTAACCATTTACACCATTTGTCGAATTATTAAGATTTCAAGAGATCGATTCGGTGGAAGATCATAAAAGTTAAAAATTTAGTCGAAGCGGTTGCTCACAAGAAAATAATGATTTGGTTCTTGAAAAGTGTTGCTAAAGTCCCTTATCGAATTATTGTGTCCTGGATTGATGGAAATTGATCTAGAGGACATTTGGTTTCAACAAGATGGCGCTACACACCACAAATCGCAAACGACGGATAATTTCAGAAACGGTGGTGTCAATAATTCGCTACCAAAATAATGTGATTTGACACTGTTGGACTATTTCTGAACAAAAGGATGATTATTGGTGTTATTAGAGACTAGCGGGATAGATCCTCAATTTTGTCAAAATGTCATTGAAATTTTAACAAATTGTACATCCGCAAGGGTGCAAAAGGAGGTCATTTGGCAGATATTATTTTTAGTACATAAATGTCATAAATGATACTTCAATTACCAATAAAAAGTTGAAAATGAATGGAAATGATCAGTATCCTGTATCCCTTGAAAGTAAAAGAATTTAGATATGGGCTAGAATCATTACCATCTCAACAAATTTTCTGGCGAAATTGAAAGAAAAACTTGATTCGCTTTCCCCTGAAACGACCAGATGAAACTAACATTAAATTCCATAAATAACTCATGGGCCTATAAAAATAATGAAAGTTTTCATATTAATGTTTGTATATTGAACAAACAGGACATTAAACGTCCAATTGAATATATGTTTGTCTATTGATTAAAGTGACCGTCGTTGATTTTATGTCTCTATTTTATGGTCATTGAACGTTACGGCAATTAAAATGTCTGAGTTGACAGAAGAGGAAATTTCTCTTTCGTGAAGTTTCCTCACCGAGAAAGAAGTGGTTTTCAACAATTGTTGAAACCAGTATACTCTGTTTGTTCGAAGGAAAGCGTTCAGTTTGATTTTTGTATTGAAATTTTCATTTTTCATCAAAATGAAATTTGCAATTCCTCTCAGATATAGTTAGATAAAGATAGTTCATATTAGTAAGAAATGTAATAAAACACACTATGTATTGTTTTTTATAATCCTCGGCGATCGATTTCGGAATTATACCACCATCAGGCTACGATTTAAAATGAACATAAATTGTTTAAAAACATTTTGAAGAATTTCTAGGTCAACTGCAGTCTTGTGAACATCTATTTTTCTAGAGATTGTTGTGAATTTGTAACCCTGATTCGATATTCTCATTTCTTCTTCGCGTAGAGTTATATTCGATAAGAGATTCGACATTGGGTGCAACTTACCTATAATCATTTTTTCAAAACAAATGGATTAGCGAAATTCCACAGTGAACATTTGAAGTGCCTTGGAGCATTTCATTTATTTTTGAAAGCATAATTCATTGCAATATTGTCAGTTGAAATATCATTTGAGCTAATTTCGTCATTTTAGCTTTTTGTATTCAAGGTTTCGGCCAGCATTTAGCAGCCATCGTCAGGAAAACACCTAAAGGTTGCAACTTTCAGAATAGCAATTTGTTCACATATTGAAAATGTTTTTCAGATTTGACAGTACTCAGCTCAGAATACAATCATCGATGATTGTTGCTGGATGAACTATACATATAAAACATATCGATTGAATATACTCTAGGAGAAAAAATATCTACTTAATCAAAATTCTAATGATGATCGGGTACAAACAGGAAACCGTCAAGAACAACCAAGTTTGTTGAAAGGCATTCCTTATATTCCTGGCCTTTCAGAAAAAATAAGAAGAATGGGTTCCAAATTCAACATAAGAACTGTTTTCAAAACACAAAATGATTTGAGATCCATTTAACCAGAACAAAACCAATGAATGGAACACAAAAATCAGAAAATTGTATTTACAATATTTTCTGTATATGTGGAAAATCTTATACAGGAGAGACATCAAGACCTTTAAAGATAAGAAAACGGGAACATAAAAACAACATCAAAAATAGAAACATTACAAGATCTCAAATCACTGATCATGTATGTTCAAATAGCGGAAATCATATGTTGAACTGGAACTACATAAAGATCCTAATGATGGAACCTGATAATTTTAAAAGAAAAATTAAAGAATCCACACGTATTTTGTTAGATGAAGTAGATAATTTGGCCTATTGTTCTGTTGGAGTAGATCGTATTTGGATTGATTTATTAAAGAAAGAAATGATATCAGGAAATTTCAAAATTAAATGACAACTTTCAATGTCAATAAGACTGCAAATGAAAAAACACACAATTCTGAAGATTTTACAAGTTTGTCTGAAGAAGGTGTCCGATATTTTAATTGAATTTTTTTTTATTATTTCTGTTTCAGAGACTATAAAGTTTTCTAGAAATATAGAAAATATTGTCAAAAATAGTATGAAATAACGGAATTTTTACTAGAATCAAATGTGACGGTAGTGTGTGTAAAAATATAAATAATACAGCAAACAACTCTTCTATTTCAATCATTAAAAATTCATTCAGAGAATCTACTACTACCCTTAAACCGAATGTAAGTGTAATGTGAAAATAATATCTCCTCCTGAGTTCGAGAAAGCATTTCAAATAACTTCTATTCGATACATCATTAATATCATTCACAAACGTTTCTCAATTCAATTCAACTGAGAATAATATTCCTTATGCATACCAGAGAAACATGAGAGATGACAGTGTCTAACAATCGTTCACATTCGACTTTTCCCCGATAATTCAACTTGGAAATTTCTCCCTCGAAACTTTTCCTTCGTTATATCTTTCCAAAGTCGAGAAATCACTTCATTTTCACACCTATTGTGCGTCAAAGTTAATCTCCCTCTTTCTCGTTTATATTCGGATATTATATTTGCCAGACAGCAAGGCCTGCCTGATTATTATATCGAAGAATTCTCGATACAAACTCTTCGCATACACCGCCGTTATCAAGAACCGTTTTTTCTTTTTTAAAATCTGTCAAACGCACGGAGGCGACGCCTTTGTTGGGACGTCTCGGAACTATATTGTTGACGTCATCAGGAATTTTCATTATACAGAAGTGGTGGATCCAGAAAGTCGAGAAATAATGCAGATATTGGTAATGGAGTTTTCTTGCTTTTCGACTTTTGTGGTATTCTTCTTGAACTTTGACAAGCGTGTTGTTCGATTTATTCGAATTCAAGAACACGCTGATGTCCCGGTCCTTTTGAAATTTATCGTCAATTAATGGGTTTGTTCGGGAATTGATTGAAGAAGTTTTATCCGACGATTTTGGATGTCTTGGAGTGTTTAAGGTGAAGACTGGAGGGTATGGATTTAGAATTTCGAATAATTCGGGGATTCACTGAAGAAGCACAAACGAAAAAATCGTGAAAATCTGTCCAGTTCTATGTGATGACATCAAAACCTAAAATTTTCATAAAATGTTCAAGGTTTGAACAGAAAATTTGAATTCATATATGAATAGAATTAAACCAACAGTTTTCAGGATATTCGAATTCGAATAATCGTTTTTGCTACATTTACAGTCTCGGAGAAGCCCAGGATGTTGAAATTTGCATTCGAATTGATTTTATTTCATTCCAAGAATCTTCACGAAACTCTGTTCAAGCCTGTGTTTATTATCAGTAAATGAACCTCATAATTATCTTTTCCGCCGACCTCGAAATAAAAGGATTTCAATGTGTACGAAATTGAGCATTAATGACCTATTTTAATGCTCAATTGTTTAACCATTTCAATGTGCAATCCTCATGGCAACCGTACACAAAGCATTTAGAAGCAGTACGAGAAATGTCAAAACTCTACTGGAACATCTCTAGCAATTCCATTATGTCAAATGAATGGCTTGTAAAATGAGAATGTATTTCAATCGAGAATTCATACACTATTCTTTTTGAGATCGTCGGAAAAATCTTCTGATCCACACGATTTTTAATCTAGCTACTAATGGTCTCGAACTCTTAACACGTTTCTCTCCGTTCACGCATTAAAATATCTTGACCATTAGTCCCTGTCTTTAATAACCTAGTTGATTGAATAACTATTATCCACGGCTATTGTAAAATCCGTCCATTCTATGTCTCTGTGCACGGCCTTAATAATACATATTAATCACAAGGGAGTAATGAAATTATAAATCACTGTCAGATGCTTCATAGATTTAGCTTTTATATAATATTCTTTAAATTGGTATTTCTTCAGTATTCTAAAGTACTCCAACTAACAAATATGGGCATACCTTGTCAATCGAGGACCAAATCTACTTTCATTATATCAATTAAAGCTTTTTTTATCACAAAATATACAATGACCAGTTCTCCAAAAATTTCTCATGTGTCAACTTGACTTTTTCCACGCTTGTCATAGAAGGGTCTTGTCGCGGTCGCCAAATGTTAAAATCTTCAAGAAATATATTCAGTAGTCGTGATAAAGTATAGTATGCTACTCGCGTATAATGGTTGTTATTCACGCGGTGATTTGGTCCACTCGCCTACGGCTCGTAGTTTTAACTTCACCTCGTGAATAACAGCTATCATTATATACTCTCGTAGCATAATATACTATTTCGTCGAACTTAAACTATAAGGTCAATAATGACCCATTTTATTGCTCAATTTATAATGTATGATTGTCATGGACAACCGAATATAAAGTATTGGGAAATTATACGTGTACCTAATGTTACAACTCTATCGAAAGATAGATATGCATTTATATTTCGGCAAATGCAATCTCTAATGCAAAATAATGGAATATTACTCAATGTGATGTTCTAAATCATCGAGTGAATAAGGATGAACTATATAACACATTTTCAAAAAAAAAGTGAGAAATAATAATAAATATATAGACGATCAGCATAGGTACTATACTTTATCCACTCCTATAAACTAACTCCCGCTAATAAAAATACCTAGGAAAATGAAATTGTTCACAAAAAAAATGAATAAAAAGTAGGATCGATCCGGAAATCTTCAGATTTATTTTTGGAAAACGTAAATTATTGAAGTTGCGAAAGTACTTGATTTGATTAGTTAGAGACTCTGATTTGATTCCCGACTACAGAGTACAGAGGTTTGACGGTTGGACGAAATGTTGTCAATGCTTTTGACAACTGTTCAAAATTTTTTAAATGCAGATTAATTCGAATTTTACTGAAGAAGTCGTGGATAAAGTATAGTATTCAAATCGCGGTAATGCTCAAAACACACTTGATGAATTACACCACCCGCCTAACGGCTCGTGGTGCAAAATTCATCTGCGTGTGTTTTGACCTGCATTACCGCTCATTGAATAATAGGTATACTATTATCAACGACTACTGAATATATTTTCTGAAGTCCCGTACGTTGTGCGACCGTGACAGGACACTTCTATCACAAGTGTGGACATACCTAATTCAAAATTTTTTATGGATGTTTGATCATTGTATATTTTGTAATAAAAGTTGATTCAATGTAGGTTATTTAAGTAGATTTGCACTTAATTGAAAGGGTACCCATATTTGTTCGTTGGGGTACTTTAAAATACCGAAGAAATATCAGTTTTAACAATAATATATTTAATCTAAATCAGGGAAGCATCTGATAGCAGTGAATAATTATAATTCCCTAGTGACTAATGAATATTATTATGGCCAAGATAATGGGTATATTATACAATAGTCTTGAATGTAAATATATTTCAATCAAGAATTTCTACTAAAATCATAATTCGGTCGAGAGAAAACTCCAAAAATCAACTCGTTTAATTAATCTAGCGATTAATGTTTTAACGCACTTGAACATTAATCGCTGTCATTGATAAACTGGTTGATTAAATGAATAATAAGATGAGGGTTATATTGTGGATTATAACTTCTGTTGTATCACCAATATGGAAACGAATGAATCTGCTGATAACTCTACTGAATCAATGAAATCTCACACCCCCTTCCAGGAACAAAATCCTAAAACCAGATCTTTTCATAAATTCAAGGTAACCATCGTTAGCCCTTGAAAAATCGCTACAATACGAGAAGATACAATGAACGACCCCAAGAGAAAGAATATCAATATTTTCCCAGCTCAAATATAAGACCATATCCATTTGGATAACAGTGTAAGATAAATGATATACAAAAATCCCAAACTACTCGTAACAAACTGCTCAACGAAGCATAATCAGCATTAAATTCTGCTTGACTGAAAATCCACTTAGAGCATCTTTTGTGAAAAAAGAGAACACTTTTGACCGGCACAAACAAATCGCCATAAGTCCCGCCCTTTTATAATACGGCTAATAGCCGCCGGAAACGGGTGGTGGCGCTGCGATCGTTCCCTGCATCCACGCTGCGGCCATTTACGAAACTTCCGGCGATACCGGAAACATTAGCCATTTATTGTGAGGTTATGTCATCCCATTAATCATATCTTGTTTCTCTGCTATAAGGCTCCTTTGTTGCCAATATTATTATTGATATTCTTGTTTGTCAGTTCAGTTCCATTTTCGTGATATAAATGGTATTTTTGTTGGCATGATATGAAGATATGTTTCTTTTGGACAAAGCCGGGTTTTATCGAATGAAAGGCTTTAGGAATGGTGGAATATTGTTCAAGGGCTGATTAATTGTGGTTAAATAAAAGTTGTCTCTACCATTTTCTATGTCATTGTCATTCAGTTTTTTGATGTTGTTTCTACAAAGGTATTTTAGGGCCACTATAAGAATAAATATGTCAGTTGACAGATTTACGGCCTGTATTGTAATAGTATACATATTATGCAACGAGTGTATAAAGATTGCTATTATTCACAAGGTAAAGTGCCTAAGTCACCGAGTGAATAATAGCCAATATACGCGAGTATAAACAATACTTTGTTCACTACTACTACCGAAAACTTTTCTTGAAGTTTTCATCTTTTGGCAACCGTAATAAAGCGTTTTCTAACGAGAGGTGTTATTGTGAATAGCCCGCTATTTCCGTTGATGTCACGTTTGAAGCTATCATTTTTTGACATTTGACAAATGGAAACTACGCCATTAATGAAAATGAAACGATACACGCTTCAAAAACGCATTGAAATTATTAAAATTCACTATAAAAATGGTGAAAATTTGGCAGAGATGGTTAGTAAAACTCGAACCATTGGTGAAATAAATCAAGCTGCTGGGAAAAGTTAGTGAGGTGAAGAATAAAACGAGTTCATATCACTCAAGAACAGCCGAAAGTATTGCTGCTGTGGCCGAAAGTGTTGAAGAAAACCTAGGTTTGTCCATTCCTCGTTGTTCTTCATCGAAAGTAGGACAACAGTAAAGTTACGGTGAATGGATTGCGCTATCGAGAGATGATTAATAATTTTTTATGGTCGAAATTGGATCTTGACAACGTTTACTTTCAACAAGACTGCGCTATGTGCCACACAAGCAACAAAACAATTGACCTTTTGCGGGAGTAGTTTCCGGACCGTGTTATCTCTAGAAGAGGTGATCACAATTGGCCACCAAGATCTTGTGATTTAACACCTTGCAACTTCTTCCTTTGGGGCCACGTGAAAGAGAAGGTCTACGCCAATAGCCCAGCGTCGATTCAAGACCTCAGAGATGGAATTCGTGAGGCCGTCGAGGACAAAGGGCAGCGACTTTGCGATTTGGTTATGGAAAATTTCATGAGAAGGATATATGGTCCTGTAAGCGTGGTCATGGTGGTCATTTGCCTGATGATATTTTTCACTATTAACGGCATAACTTCTTCTTTATAATAAAATAAACATCCGATCATTTATATTGAAGAAAGGCATTTTTCTTTGAATATCAAAATAACACCTCTAATTGGGAAACCCTTTCTGTCCCCTCTATTACTAGTGTTGAGAAAGTCAAGTTGACATTTAAGTATTTTGTGATGAACTTGTCATTGTATATTTTGTAATGAGACTTGAAAATTTTTAAAGTAGATTTGGCTCTCGATTGAAAAGGTATTTCCACCGATATTTCTTACCTGGGAACTCTAAGACACTGGAGGAATATCATTTTTAACAATACATGAAGGTAAATCCATGAATAATGACTTATTATTCACTAGTTATTAATGAGTATTATTATGGCCGAACAAACAGACATATAATGGGTAGATTATAAAATAGTCCTGGATAAAGATTTTTCCAAACAATTTTGACGTTAATGATAATAAGGATGTCACTCATCACAAATTATAATTGATCTGCGACTTAGTTTTTGGCAATCTATCTATTATAACGGGGTTCGTTACCATTTTCGACATAAAATTCGAAAATAACAGCCTTTGGGCAACGATAAAGCACTCGTTTAAATG
Source organism: Propylea japonica (assembly GCA_013421045.1). NCBI lineage: Eukaryota > Metazoa > Arthropoda > Insecta > Coleoptera > Coccinellidae > Propylea > Propylea japonica. The sequence goes on from CM024240.1 coordinate 27,134,254, forward strand.
AACGAGCGCTCAAAAATAAGTTTTCCACCAACTGAGAACCAAATAAATGCAAAATTTTCAGAGATAAATGATGAGCCAATGTGAAATCAACCGATGCCATTTCTTCTAAGTTTTTCTCATACACCATCCGAATGGAAAAAAAAAACATAAATCAGATACTCACTTTTTCGCATCAACTTGACGAACAAATTCAATTCCAATTTCCATTTTCTTATCTGTCCCTCGGGAACTCTGAGATATACCTATCGAACAAATCGATTATTCGAATAAGAAAGTCGAAAGTAATTTTAAAATTCTATAGAGAAGACATCGAGTGTTGACAAAGAACATGCTTGATTAGACGGACCTGCCCAGATTGAAAGGGGAAGGAGTTCTGTTGTTAACAACCATAGAATCGTGATTTTAATCAAGGGCTGGCGATCTCAATATGTGAAATTGAAATTGCAGATCATTGAAGGGATGTTGTGCTTTCAAGAACAGAAACTACTACTTGCTATTGGGCCTTGTGTACCACGACAGAGTAAACTTTGAAAAAATCGAGTTAAATATTAAAACAACGAAACACCACTTGCTCTCAATAGTGACATATCATGTAGGTGTTTATTTGATGTTGAAAAATATACTATAATATACTTTCATCGAATGGCTATGGAAGGTTTGAATGTTTCAGTCTGAAAATGAAGGTAAAAGTACATAATTTTCCTTCCAGATTATTAAGCTGTGACGTGGTTTTTTCAATGGCAACGGTAGTTTGTAGTTCATAGAGTTTGACTACTGGCTAAATATATTCAGTGAAATTCAAATACTAGTCAAACTCTATGAACTACGAACTACCGTTTCCTAGAACAGTCTCGTTTCCCTATTCAATACCTACGTCGGTTCGAGTCCCAACTAAGTTTCACTGAAATTTTTTTTATAAATTTATCTAGAATATCTGCACCTACCAATTATTTTGACTTTAGAACTCAAAAAAAATTTTTTCTATTATTTTTGAGGTCTGAACGAAACATTTGAATGACTGTAGTAACGCAACCGTTTGATATTTTACACTTCTGTTTTCATATTCGTGATTGATAATAATTAATTGAAGAAGTATTATTTTACTAACTTTCATGCCTTCAGGTGAAATTTTTTATCGCTGTAGACATGGAAAAAATTTTGAGTTCGATTTATGAAAAAATTTGTTCACAGAAATTCTCAGAAAATTATGTTCATTCAGAAAATTAAATTGAATTTGACAACCGAAAAAAAAATTAGGAACATTGCAGGTTTTCCACCATTTTATAAATTTTTTCTCGGAGTTCGTCAACTTTTCTGAATAGGGGGCCCAAAAATACTGAGATTTGACCAAAAACCGTTACTTTAAGTGTTAAACATTACTGACCACAATCATGGGAATCTTGCTCAGAAATAACGTTTACAACTTGTATCTCGCTTATGCTTCGAAAACGGGATATATCGTATAAAGCAAAAATTATTCTCCTTATTATTATTATTATCCTTCACACGAATATTTAAGTTTGTCCAGTTTATGATAAAACACCCTGTATGTAATTTTTTTAATGATTTCGAGAATATAATTGCGATGATGCTTACATTATGCATTTACAGCATTTAGTGTCAATCTCATCTATACAAAATTTTGAGGTAATAACCTTATTGCTACACCAATGAAGGAGTGCTCAAAAGTACCTGCTCAGGGATTTTCTCAAATTATCTTGCTTACCCATAAACCAAACAGGAGAACTATTCGCAAGTAAATAGTCTTTATGTATTTCAACAATGTCGAATATCGAAATTACTGATATTTCTCTGCAGTTCTAGCATTGTTTAACTCCAACATATTCTTTATGGATTACAAAAATAATCGAAGAAGGGATGTTTGTAGTTAACTGCGCCTTTCATACCATCGAACAAAAGAAATCGTATTCCACCCTCGCATAAGGGTTAAGTCTTTCGATTAAACTCTGAGAGGTGACGGAAATAAGGGAGAGCTCCCTCTTGTATGCATATTGTTGTTTGTTGGCTTGGCAGGCTTCCCCCCTTAAGATTTGAAGTTCGCTTTCAGTGTTAAAATGGACAAAATAGGTTTATCATAACACAGCAATTACTTTTTGATTTAGGTCCAAACATCAATCGCAAATCATTTCGATGGCTTGAATGTGCGTCCCAGAACACAATAAATACTAGTCATATGAACTTCAGGGCCTAGTCCAATACATATCGACCTGGACAATTTTTTAAGCAGATTGATGAAAATATTCTTCATTTTCATTCAATATTTTAGGACTGGGGTCGTTATGACTAGGATAGCATTCCAGAAACTGCGACCATGTAGATCTTCTGTTCTCTATCCAACTCATTATTTGAAGTCGTCAATGAAACCACTCAGTGTTTCGAAATGAACCTAAAGGGGTGAATGGCGCATCTCTACAATCACCACATAGTTCCAGGTCATTCCGAGATCACTGGAATCACACTGCTCAACACCATAAAGTAACTGGCAAGAGGCAATAAAGGGACTCTACTATGGATACCAGGGCTGTATGTGGTGTTGAAAGAATTTAAAAAGGAGTTAAGGTTCACTGTGACCTCAAGGTCTATTTTGCCCCCCTAGCAGAGCTGTTCTGATCACCCCTTCACAGCTCGCCTTTCAGTTCCAGAGATCTGATGAAATCCAGTGTCTGTGAAAGCTTCAACGAGGCTAGTTTCTCACTCTTACAAGTTTCTCGCCCAACGAATTCTCTCCTTAGGCTCGCAATGCCAAAGCATTCCGTGACTAGGTGAGTGGGATTTCTTTCTCCTCCCCACAGAACCAACACTCGCCAGTTTCCGATAATCCCATTCACAACAGGTGCTTCCTGAGGCGACAGTGTCCTGTGAGAAAGCCAGTGAGAAGATTGTTTCTTACCAAGATCCCGATATCTTTTGGATCTTACTGTTTCGAAGTTCCGAAGGAACTTAGTGGAATGATCCATTTGTGGGAGATTCCTCCAGAGTTTTTCCCTCTCTGCTATCTCCTCTTCCAGAAACTCCTTCTTGTAGGTACATGCACCACAGAAGGGTTCTGGGCCAATGAGTGACGTGCGTGCGCCCTCTTTGGCAAGTAGATTAGCCTCTTCGTTCCCTTTGATTCCCGAATGGACGGGAACTCAGATTAAAAAGACCTTACCTCATTGAGTTTGTTCCATATCATATTTGAGTCGATGATATAGGAGCTCACTGCTTTAATAGCAGCTTAAATATCGGAGTGTATGGCTATATCGCACTTCTGATATTTTCTTTCCAGATTTATATCTAGACATCTCTCAATAGCTAAGATTTCCGCTTGAAATACGCTCATACAGGAGCCTATACACCTGGTACTTGGCCCGTATATCCCAGCGCCAGCTCCAGTAGAGGTTTTGGAACCATCTGTATACCATTTAACGGTATTTTCTTTGAGGTTATAGTCGGCATATTCCCGTTCCCATTCCACTCTTTTACTTAGCAATGTCCTGAAGTTCTTCTCAGCGCTTATTTTCTTGATAATCACATCACCAGGGATGTAAATGAGCACATGGTATGATAGTGCCCAGAGCTGGCTGGCCTAATAACAATTCATAGGGAGAAACCAATCCTTCTTAGAAGCGTATTGGTTTTATCGATGCCATTGACTACCTCCTTGGGTTTTCACCAATGAGTAGGGCAGAGAACAAAAGATCTACGTGGTCACAGTTCTAAGAAGGCTACCCTCAGTTCTAATAATAATAATATCACCAACACCAACCTGAATTCTTCAAATCAAAGTTTACATTTCGAACAGTGGTAGGAACTCAGAGCAAAAAGTGAAGCTAGAGTACCCAAGTGGAATCTGTTTATATGCGCGAACAAACTCTTGACAATTCGTTCCGTATGTTTATTCCGTATTGGTATAATTGGTTAACCGCTCTCCTACTCTGATACTAACGGCTTGCGTCTGTTATAGATAATTCTTTCAGGTTGGCAACATTTTCTGTTAGTGTTTATTTTCTTGATGCGATGTGTTTACATTTTCATTTCGATTTGACGTTCATAAACAGAATTATTTCAATGATTTGGTGGCGGTTGATTATGGCTAGGGCAAAATTACGAAAATGTTTTATTATATTCAGGAACTGGTGGAATGCAAATCTAACCAATTGTTTACCTCACCCCAGTATGGCAGTGAAATGCTTTCCATCTCACTCTAATGCTTGGTTGATTACAATGAAGTCCTATTCACGCGTAGGGGCATCTCTATGTTTATTTCTTACTATGAGGGTTGGAACTAATTTCGTTAAAATGTATCATTCTAAATTCTCATCATATTACATAGATTAAGATTTCCTTCATCTATGATCATATTATGAGAGCATCATGCATTCTGGTACAATCATGATGAAATGATTCCAACAGTGTAGCATTTTCCCGACAATTTTCAGGGCGTCTTTCTCATCAGTGTAAAATCTCGGATACGAGCATTTTCAACAATGAACAAAATGGAAGAAATGCATACCTTAGCTGAGCTGAAACCATTTCCAACAAACGAGAATTTCCAATGCGGCCGTTATACAGAAATAAAACGCGTATTATTGTCATCAGTTTCAGTGACTGAAAAGCACAGAATGAGCTTTGTTCTTTTTCCAGTTAGACGAAGAAACGTAAAAGTCATACTGCCGAGCGAGCTTTCCACTCCTGAAAGATCCTTTGTTCCCGGCTCTCGTTCTCCTCTGATTCAGTCAAGAAAGAAAATGTGGCTGCTATTTTTCCTTTTCTCGATGTTTGTCTATTCATCCGGTCTGATTGTTTCTATTTTTTTCAATGGAAACTCATTCGTCGCGAGCGTTATATGGGGTATGAAGGAGGCTTTGTCCTAGGTGAATAGGATGGGTACACGTTCGAATGTGAATTTGAAAATGCACTGATGTGAAATCAGGAGTTTTAGCGAACTTGTTGATAATGAAAAAACGATAATTTGAATTTGAGTATTCTGGAAACCTTGGTTTCGTGTCATGGTGATTTTTTGTGGATAAGAGGTCTTAGAATGAAAATTCTTCGTAGAATTCTATCGTTTCGACCTTTATTTCTGGTCGTTTTACGGGCTTATTACATAGACCTGTTACCCTTCAAATGGCACACAGATGGTTCCAAAACCATGATCAGTACCGGCACCAATAACCGAGTGTACAGAGATACTTGCTATCGAAAGATGCACGAATATACAGGGTGAATCCTGCTGAACTGTACATACTTCACACAGAGATAGAGGACACTTTGCTGGTTTCAAAAAACACCCCACATGAAAGATCTCAAACGATTCGTTTGAATTATACAGGGTGATTTCCAGTTTTGGGTCATATTTTCAAAATGCTCTATTGGACGAACGAATAATCACAAATTCATCAAATTTGGTACATAGGAGGACAATATGAATCTCCATACAGCTGAGTTAACAGATTATCAGTTTCCAGGACCGGACTCTATTTTTCTGATATTATCGGAATTTATGAAAAAAACACCCTGTAGATGAAAAGGTCAATAAACCTGTCAAGACAGTTCAAACTACACTAAAAACTCTACAATGAAGAGTAATAAAATCACGTGGCACACCTACAAATTTAGAGAAAAAAAATATTGAATATGCGTACTCGGAGATAAATTTTTTTTAGGGGCCTAATTCACATAGAAAACCATACCCAAATGCATCAAAAGTTGAAGACAGGAGAATATTATCAGTTTGAATCCTCTCGATATTCAAATATTCCAATATTCAGGTAATTTTCGTCAGTTTCCAGGACCGGACTCTATTTTTCTGATATTATCGGAATTTATAAAGAAAATCACCCTGTAGATGAAAAAGTAAATAAACCTGTCATGGCAGTTCAAACTACACTAAATACTCTTCAATACAGAGTAATAAAATCACGTGGCACACGTACAGATTCAGAGAAAAAAATTGAATATATGGGTACTCGAAGATAATTTTTCTTGTGAGGCCTAATTCACAAAAAAAAACATATCTAAATGTATCAAAAGTTGAATATAAATGGTTAAGATCTTCTACGCATTCAAGTATTCCAATATTCAGGGACGGGCTCCCATTTCAGATTGGGTTTTCAATAGATGATAGGTCGAAAGATTCGCCCTGAATTTGGAACACCCCAAAAAACTGTTACGGGATACCGAACAACATTAAATTGTGAATAAGGCCGTACAAAAAAAATTATTTCCGAGTACCCATATTCAATTTTTTTTCTCTGAATCTGTAGGTGTGCCACGTGATTTTATTACTCTTTATTGAAGAGTATTTAGTGTAGTTTGAACTGCCATGACAGGTTTATTGACTTTTTCATCTACAGGGTGTTTTTTTTCATAAATTCCGATAATATCAGAAAAATAGAGTCCGGTCCTGGAAACTGACGAAAATTACCTGAATATTGGAATATCGAGAGGATTTAAACTGATAATATTCTCCTGTCTTCAACTCTTGATGCATTTGGGTATGGTTTTCCATGTAAATTAGTCCCGTCCAAAAAATTTATCTCCGAGTACGCATATTCAATATTTTTTTCCCTAAATTTGTAGGTGTGCCACGTGATTTTATTACTCTTCATTGTAGAGTTTTTAGTGTAGTTTGAACTGTCATGACAGGTTTATTGACTTTTTCATCTACAGGGTGTTCTTTTTCATAAATTCCGATAATATCAAAAAAATAGAGTCCGGTCCTGGAAACTGATAATCTGTTAACTCAGCTGTATGGAGATAGATACAGTCCTCCAATGTACCAAATTTGATGAATTTGTGATTATTCGTTCGTCCAATAGAGCATTTTGAAAATATGACCCAAAATTGGAAATCACCCTGTATAATTCAAACGAATCGTTTGAGACCTTTCATGTGGGGTCTTTTTGAAACCAGCAAAGTGTCCTCTATCTCTGTGTGAAGTATGTACAGTTCAACAGGATTCACCCTGTATATGTTTGTCCATTTCAATTTTTTTAGGAGTCCTAAAGAACACTGAGTCATAAAACTATACATAATATGATTCCTTAAGTAGATGTTACACAATTTTTTTCGATCCCAAAACTTTACTATTAGGAGTTCAAAATAACAACCCTCATAATTTTTCTTCATAAATTGTTTTCGTGGGACAGATTTTCGAAAAATAAAATTCTCTTATCGTTTCCCGATCGATTCTGGGGAAAAAGAGTCCCTTGCATAATTTCGATACAGTTGATACTTTTCTCGAAAAAATAATCATTCTATGACATGGAATGGAATGAACAGTGATCATAATTGCTTGAAAGTTTTTATTTTTTCCGAGAAGAATTGACGCTATCGAAATTTCACAAGAGACTTTTTTTCTTCAGAATTGAATGAGAAACCATAAGAAAATTTCATTTTTCAAAAAACTATTGCACGAAAACAATTTTTGAACGAAAATCATATAGGGGGTTATTATTTTCAAATCCTAATAATCAAGTTATGAGACCTAAAAAATTTTTGTAACATCTACTTAGTGTTTCATATTACGAGTATGTATTGTTTCATGACTCAGTGTTTCTGAGAAGGTGGTCGAATTCGAAAAAAAATTATATGAACTAGCCCTGCTTATTGTCATCGAGAAATCATCTCCCAAAGTACCTCGCATTTGGTTACAGACACCCTGTATAATTCACGGAGACATGCAGCAGATAAATATCGATTGAAACATAATCTGGAAGGATTCTGCATTTCTAGAAAACTTTTTAGGTTTTCTCTCTCGGTCTCTAAAACAGAAATAATTAAAAAAAAAATTAATATGAGATGCTCCTGTAAAAATCTTTGCACTCATTTGTCAGGGGCAAATTGGTTTTGAAAAGATAAATAAATGAAAAGGATAAAGTAACGTTTCGGTGTCTAAATCAGACACCTTCTTCAGACAAACAATCTTCGGAATTGTTTGTTTTTTCGTTTGCAGTCTAATTTATAATTAGACACCAAAACGTTACATTATTCTTTTTATTTATTTCTTTTTTCAGTTTTACCATTGTATAAGAATGGTTTTACCGTTAGGCAACAATTTTTTCAAAGCCAGTTGGCTCCTGACAAATTAGTGCAATGATTTGCGCAGGAGCATTTCATCTTAATTAATTTTTTTTTGATGATTCCTGTCTCAGAGACTGGGAGTGAAAACCCAAAATGTTTTTTAGAAAATCAGATTTCATGTTTTCATTATTTCTAATTAGTCTCAATCGGTTCGGACTACATTAATTTCTTGGGTACCCTGCACGAAAAAAAATGTCCCTACATCCCCTGACTCCTCTCCAGCAAAAACTCATTTCTTTCACCATTCCAGGATGCCAGTTTCGCGTGCACTCCCATCCTCATCACCTCAATCAAAACACCGAGTTTGTTCAAGTGTAATTCGATCGAAAGGAGTAAACAAAGAGGGCGCTAGAGTCTGCAGCATTCCCTAGAGAGTCTCGCTAATCCAGATGAAAGCTTCATTGTGACGGTCTAATGGAGGCAGGGCCATCTGTGAGTGCAACATAAAACTCCACACAATGACAAATAAACTTGCATCCGAGAAATTGTGTTGATTGAAATGCACAGACCTTGTTGGCTATTGTTGAGTGGGAAAATATATCTCCTCCTGATAGCTCCTTGCAAAAACATCTCTAATGCAAATGAGTTTTTATATTATCTGTTTCATGGCTTTTCTTCGCCATAATGGACTCTAATGGAAACTTCGCCTCGATGATAAAGTGATAATACAGTTTACGTGTAATTTGGTTTGAATATCTGAGTTGGAAAGAGTCCATTGCGAAAGTTTCATTCGGTTTGATTGAAATTTCAGAAAAGCATTGACGTCAGCAGCTTGCAGAGTGATTGTTCATATAGAAAATGGTTAATTTAAGTTTGAATGATATTTATTCTTCGATTAAAACCTTGGACTCACCTTGACAGAATTAATATCGAGGTGGATTCCAAAATGGTAAATTACCATGAGTTGAGTGGAAAATAATAGTCGGTAATAAAAATCAACAAATCTCGAACTCAGAAACTGTAGCTTATCATTTACATCGTCCAGATAACTTACAAAAATCTGCAAAGAGCTGTTTTAAACTATTGGCTCCCGTCAGTGCTGATAGACAACTCTGAATTACTTACTTGAAGTACACAAGGATCGCGAAATCAATGATTTACAAATCAGATATAAGTCGAGTTTTTAATCTTTATCAGCGAAGATATGAGTCGTTTGAAACCATTTTCATCTCAAAATTCGTAACTTGCATACATATGCGCAAACTGTAGGTACCTCTCTGTTTCCTAGAAAAGAACGCACAATACGAAAGATAATACGTCACAGAAAGAGTGAAGTTTCATAAGTTGAAACATATTTAAATGTTTTTAGTTTTCTTTTATATTTCTATTTCAAAAATAGTATTCTTTGAGCTTAAAATTAATATTTTATTCCATAATAATTACTATTATTCCAAATTTGATGATCACGCAATAATATTATTTTCCGCTGACCTCAAAAGAAAGGTTTAAAGTTTACGAAATTGATCATTGATGACCCATTTCCGCCGACCTCCAAATAAAAGCTGATTTTAATGGTACGAAATTAGACACTAATGACCCATTTTAATACTCAATTTATGCTATTTTAATGTGCAATCCTCATTGCAACCGTACACAAAGTATTCAGAAGCACTACGGGAAACGTGAAAACTCTACTGAAACATAGAAATTCCATTATGTCAATTGTATGTCTTGTCCAAAATGAGAATGTATTTCAATCAAGAATTTATACACTATTCATGTTGAGCGCGTCGGAAAAATCTTGTATTCTACTCAGTTATTGATCAGGCGACTAATGGTCTCGAATTATTAACGCGAGAGCGTTAAAATATCTTGACCATTAGTCCCTGTCTTTAATAACCTAGTTGATTAAATAACTATTAGCTCACTTTCCACTAATTTAATGTGCAATTGTCAAGGGTAACCGGACATAAAGTTTTCAGAGGCAATAAGAATAATGTTACAGCTCTACTGAAACATAGAAACAAAATAAAATAACCCAAGAAACCTCAATCAACAAAATTATTTTTATCAAATGTAGGTATGTATCGTGCAGAATAACATTGTATTTCAAAATTTTACTTTAAATTCATGATAAGGTCGACGAAAAAATCTGGTAATCAACTCGTTCATTAATTTATGGAGTAATGAATTAGTTGATTGAATAACTATTGATGCTTTTACGAAAAACATTGATTTCAATTATTGAAATTATTCGCATTGGAAATTAGTCCATATTTAGATCAATCTGAACTAGTGCTGACTTCCGAAATTGTATCAGTCAAAAAATAAGATTGTTTCTCATTTTTTTGGTGCCATTTTATTCGTGAATACATCAAGTCTATTGTATCAACCATCCGAAAAGTTTCGGCAATACTCTGACAAATGACTCATAAAAAGGGGAAAAGATAAGTCTTCGTTTCGCAGGAAGAAATGATTCATTATTCCTCCCAACAACGAATTTGTAAATTTCGGGGCTACAACAATCCTTCTAGTCTTATTGTCCTTGCCGCAACGGAATTGTCGAGAACCCTTGACATATCATCATCGTCTGCCCATTCAAAGGAAATTTAATTGATTATAAAAAATACCGGGGTGATTAATTGTAAACTATTCAAGGGGAAGGATCACGTCTCCGAGAAATCATTTTATATACCCACAATGTTGCCTAATGATACCTACAAAGGGTACAATGTCGTTAAAGAACATTACCTAACGATCCACTTCATACCGTCGGTCGTTGTATTTCGTTGGAAGATGATGGTTCATATGGTCAAAAATGCTTCAAATCGGTTTTTTTGCGTACTTGGTCCTAGGGAAGCAGCATGCCATAGTTTTGTCCATATATCTGTAAGATTAGAAATTTGAAACACCTCAAAAGATTCGATTGTTCTCAATCTCAATGATTAAGAAACTGGTATAGGTGTATGGTTTATTAACCCCTCTGATGTTAGTCAATAGTGCTCTTTTTCGTCAGAAATTAATTTCCATATCCTAGGGATACATTAGTCTGAGATAAATTTTTCTGGAAATCACTGAAACTGCTCATTTCAAATCTGAGTATTCACAAGAAAAATTGCCTAAATCTTTGTATAGTTATTCTATCTTTCTCATAGGGCGATCATTCAACTCAAACGAGTGCCCAACTGTCTATAATTTTATGCCAAAAATGTTCTCAAACGAAAGCGTTCGATTCCCTGTTGACAAATCTGTGGTTGAATTCAAATCTGTCAGTGGGGCCGACCGGCCGTCCGGCCTGCCGTGAGCACGATAACTTCGAAGGGATTGTCCTACGGACTTGAGATTTTTTAGGGTGAGTTCGGTTCCCAAACGCTACGGTTAAGTTCGTTAACCATCTAAATCGTACAGGGGTTCCTATGAAATATGACCATTCAAAATTTTTGTTCCTCAATATCTCAGACAAAACGAAACCAATCGAAATGAAATTTCGCGGCCACTTACAAGATGTTTATAATGAGCTTAATAAAAAATTTCTTGGCCATACCTAGTGTTGAATCATTGAATCATTGAAAATTAAATTGGAATATTGAAAAGAAGAATCTTTGTATTTACATAAGAAGATATCCGATTTGAGTGAAATTAATTTTGTGAATGAAGATTGATATACTGAATATATAAGATTTTATCTTTCCAATAGTCAAGTTTTTACATATTCCAGTTTTTGAATAATTTCCAGTTGAAATGCACATGTGTATCATTTTAAACTAGACATACTTTCTTTGCAGGCGTAGATTGAGATATCCACATAGAAGGGCTTGAATCAGGGCATTCCCAACGATAAGAGAAAGACAACAATATCATTCGTGGTTGATTATTCATTTCGCCAAAATCGTGAAGCACCAAATCTCTCGAATATTCCACTGTTCGACTGCACGACAAAGCTATTTCTTTGATGCTTTGAATATTACTCTTAGAAACACCGAGGTTATATCATATCACAATCAAATACATCATCATTGAGTAAATAATTAAACATACCTTTCTTTCGTCCTTACCACAGAAACAAAGATCGATTATAATCGACAAGGCTCAACTTCCCCCCATCGAATCGCAAGAAAAACATCGCCTATCCCGCCCTCTATATTATGCAAACTGTCGTCAGAAATCAATATCCTTATCATTTTCAATTCGACTCTGTTTGACACTCTTTCAAATGCAGATGTGTATCATTGTAAACTAGACACACTTCCATTTCGGACGTAGATTGGGATATCCACAAAGAAGCGCTTGAATTAGGGCATTCCCAAAGATGTTAGAAAGACAATAACATAATTCACAGTTGATTATTCATTTCGCCAAAATCTTTCGAATATTCCACTGTTCGACTGCACGACAAAGCTCTTTCTTTGATGCTTTGAATATTACTCTTCCAAACACCGAGGTTATATTGTATCACACTCAAATACCCAATCATTGAGTAAACAATTAAACATACCATTCTTTTTTTTTTCGTAACGAAAAACTCCATGAGTGTGCCTGGTAGACTATTGATTAGGAAAATAAGACACACTTACCGTATTGATTATATACTTTGACTATCGATTTCGGCACTAGGCCATCATCAGGTTAGCTGAGATAAGACATAGATGACAAAATTAAATATAAACGATAATACAGTATGTACAATTCACAAACTTTTTCAAGAATAATTATGTTTGATATAAATAAAATAAAATAAATAAAAGTTTGGACAAGTGTAGCATAAACTCACCGTCAAAGAAATGTAAAAAATGTAAATGTAAAAAAGAACACATTTCTTTGACGGTGAGTTTATTATACACTTGTCCAAACTTTTTTAATTTTATTTTATTTATAGCAAACATAATTATTGTTGAAAGAGTTTGTGAATTGTATAAACTGTATTATCGTTTAAATTTAATTTTGTCATCCATATCTTAATCAGCTGATCTGATGATGGCCTAGTGCCGAAAAGTATATAATTAATACAATAAGTGTGTCTTATTTTCCTAATTAATAGTATACCAGTCTTTCGTATATCTTACCACAGAAACAAGATCAATTATAATCGAAAAGGCTCAACATCCCCCCATCGAATTGCAAAAAAAAACATCGCCTATCCCGCCCTCTATCTTATGCAAACTGTCGTCAGAAATCAATTTCCATATCATTTTCAATTCGACTCCGTTTGACACTCTTTCAAATGCAGATGTGTATCATTGTAAACTAGACACACTTCCATTGCGGGCGTAGATTGAGATGTCCACAAAAGCGCCCATTGTGGGGGCTCCCAACGACGCGCCGTACTACCCCCCGCACTCTTTTGTAAGGACCTGGGGCCCATTCATCGGAGCTATTTCCCTTACGTACGTATTTAAATTAGGTGTGGTGACGTATGAACGTGATCGTTACTTTTGATGTATTTTGGGGATGGTTTCAAGTTGGGGACAATATTTTGTGATGCACTATGGAAGTGTTATGGGGGATACAAAAAATTGTTACTGCGATAAAAGTAAGTAGTCTCATTTTCTTGAAATTGAGCTCATATTGAATACTTATGGTAATTATTTTGACATAAGTTTGTCGTTTTGTATCATTATTCCGAAATTAAATTCGATATTTAGGATGAAATACCACTATTTAAATCTATGGGAGATGATTACCCTTTAGTAGGGTCCTGTAGCGGTCTTAGAAGAACAGAAGATTCGAAAATCATCACTTGGAAGAAGATTCGATCACTTGGAACGCCAGACCTGGTTTAAAACACCCTCCTGGCCCAAGAGCAAGAATTACGTATTTTGTATCTGAATATTGAAGGTATTTATTCGAATAGTTTTTAAGTTTCAATTTTGTAAAACGGCGAGGCAGGGTTTTTTCTACTGAGGTTTTTCCCTGTGCTCTGGTATCATACGACAGAATAGTATATGGTACCCCGTTTTGCACCAACCTCAGCTAGGGACTTTTTTGTTTCATGTATTGTATTTTGTTAGCTCTAGATTCAAAAGAATATATATATATGGTAATTGTGTCGTCAAATTGAAGATATTTGTCAAATTATTCTGGGAGAAACAGATTATTGCTTGTATCTTATAGACATAAGTTGTCATTATCATTTTCTCGTGTTTTTGAGCGCTGGTTCTACTTGAACGAATTTTGAGCCGAAAATGATCTCAAACGATAGGGTTAGACTCCCCGATGACGAATTCGCGGTCAAATTCAATTCTGTCCGTGGATCCGTCCGGTCGTCCGTTAGCACAATAACTTTCGAAGGGATTGTGCTAGAGACTTGAAATTTTCAGGTTTAGTTCGGGTCCCAAATGACTTGGTTAAATTCGTTAACCAGCCAGATCTTATAGGGTGTGCCTTAAAATATGGCCATTAAAAATTTTTATTCCTCAATATCTCGGAAAAAACGAAACCAATCGAAATGAAATGTTACGGATAAATGCAAGATCCTCATGACAAACCTCATGTAAAACTTTGTGACCATAGTGTGAACAGAACCATAGAAAATTCAATTGGAATATTGAAAAAAGGAAGTTCATATTTCCACAAAAAATTATCCGATTCGAGTGAAAATTTTTGTGAATAGATATTTTGAATGTTCATCCAAAATTCGGGTCATTGTTTCAACGGAATCATAGAAAATTAAATTGGAATATGGAGAAGACGAATCTTTATATTTCCATAACAGGATATCCGATTGGAGTGAAATTTCTTCTGTGAATAAAAATTGATATACTGAATCTTCATGCAAAGTTTGATGGCCATAGGGTTAACAGAACCATAGAAAATTCAATTGGAATATTAAAAGACGAATCTTTATATTTCCATAAGAGTATCCGATTCGAATGAAATTTATTTTCAGAATGAGAACTAATATGCTAAATATTCATGCAAAATTTCAGGAGGATCAGAACCATAGAATTCAATTTATATTTTCACACATTTCATTTTCTGAATATAATTCCGATGGTAACGAGATTCTACATTTATATATTTGGTATCAATCTCAAATCCCATATCAAATTTTGTGGTAATAGTCTTATTGGTCCACCAAAGAACGAGTTCAAAAGCTGCTGCTCAGGGCTTTTCTTAATTTTTTTCCCTTTCGGTTGTGATAATTATTCAGAAGCCATTTCAAGAAGACATACGAATGAAAGAAGAACAAAAATTTTGGTTCAATGAAACGCTTCGACTTCCTGATGACGAATCCGTGGTAAATTTCAATTTCGCCGGGCCGTAAAGTCATCCGTAAGCACGATAACTTTCGAAGGGATCATCCTAGAGACTTTAGATTTTCAGGGTGATGTAGGTTACCAAAATGCCGCGTTAACCAGCCAAACCATGCAGGGTGTCCCATACCATTAGGCAATTCAATTGTTTTTTCCTCAATATCTGAGACAAAACGAAACCAATCAAATAACATTTTACGGTCACATGCAAGTTGCTCATAATAAGCCTCATGCAAAATTTGTGGCCATAGTGTTAACAGAACCATGGAAAATGCCATTGGAATATTGAAAGAAACATTCTTTATATTATCGGATTCGGGTGTAATTTATTTTGTGAATGAAGATTGATATACTGAATGTTTACACAAAATTTTAAGAGGATCATATCAACAGAACCAAAGAATTTATTCTTTTATTTATTGATTTCTACATATTTCATTTTTCAACAATTTCCAGAATATATATCGTTCTTAGATTCAGCATTCATATAATATGTACCTAGCATGAATCTCAAGTCCTAAGTATAAAATTATGAGTTAATATTATTGCTCCACCAATGAACGAGGGCAAAAGCACCTTCTCAAGGCTTTCCCTAAAATGTTTGAAGTTTTAGTCCTGGAAAGAAATATTGATGCCTCCTGCACTTGTATTAGTGATAACCATTGTTTGCCTATTTCTTAGGGTTTTCAAGAATTGGGGTTGGGGAATTCCAGAGGCCCATCTGAGCATTCAAAAGTTTTATTGCCAGATTGTTGAGGTGTTCGTAAGCTTTGAAAGATTCCATTATACCCAATTTCTTGCTTTTTTTGCAACATGTAGAATTTCGAAGTTATGTAGGTACTTCTGGAAAGGTATATAAATGGTATGTAAAAATAATGAAAGCAGAGAATAATATTAATCGATTGGAATCAACTAATATTGAACTCATAATGTTGGTTGATTTCAATCGATTAATATTATTCTCTGCTTTCATTATTTTTATATTCATGGCGATCAAACCTCTTCTTTATATAGTATGTATTTATTTATCAATTTAAACTTTAGGTATAATAACACCCACTATCTCGAATACTGTCCATTAATGAGAATAATTTAATTAAATCTTCTTTTATATTTTTAGACGAACTTAAACATCCTGAAGTTTGTCGCACTTCTTTACTTAATCCGTGTATTTTGCTCGGAGACGTGACTCTTCCCCTTGAATAGTTTACAATTAATCACCCTGATATTTTTATAATCAATTAAATTTCCTCTCAATGGGCAGACGATGATGATACGTCAAGGATTCTCGACAATTCCGTTGCGAAAAGGACAATAAGACTAGAAGGATTGTTGTAGCCCCGAAATTTATAAATTCGTTGTTGGGAGGAATAATGAATCATTTCTTCCTGCAAAACGAAGACTTATCTTTTCCCCTTTTTATAAGTCATTTGTCAAAGTATTGCCGAAATTTTCGGATGGTTGATACATTAGACTTGATGTGTTCACGAATAAAATGGCACCAAAAAGATAAGAAACAATCTTATTTTTGACTGATAAAATTTCTGAAGTCAGCAGTAGTTCAAATTCAAATTCAAAACAATTTTATTTGCTAAGTACATAAGGGGATTTACAGTTTTTTAATTACCAAAACAAGCAAAAGCGGACTGTGCAGCGACTACATAAGCCGATCACAGCAGATGCCATGGCACACACTGTGTAGCACAAACGCATGAAAATACCACATATGAGAGTTTGAATTGTGGAATTCATGGAACAAAAAAAAGAAACCTTCCCCGAAGGACAAAAACTAACTAGGGAGCCCCAAGGATGCAGAACGAAGTAAGTCGCCACTTTGGCAATACGCACTTTTGAAAATTGAGCAGTTTCTAGTTTATTCTGGACGCGTACACAGGAAATTTCAATTGCTTTTTTGTAATTCCAAAAGTTTACCAGTTATAAACTTTTTAAACTTTGAAAGAGAAAGCTCTAACACGTCTGGCGGCAGTTCATTCCAGTAGCTAGTTGCGAAATAAGAGAATGATTTTTCAAATTGGGTAGTCTTGTGTTTGGCAATTTTAAATTTTGAGATATTTCTCGTATCATGAACATGGTGATGTGGCTGCATCAAGTTTTTCAGGTAGGATGGTTGACCTGTCTTTAAAATCTTATAGATAAAAATATATGCATGACATTTTCTTCTATGTTTCATGTTTAAAATAGTTCAGATCGATCTAAACATGAACTTATTTCCTATTAAATTATTCAGCGACTAGTACTTTCTTTCGCTATTAGAAAGTTTTGAAATTCCTGAAAATATTTCAGAAAATGATGATTTTCAATTCGGCCACAAAAAGAAAATTGAAGTTTCATCAAAAACGCAAATACTTATAATCTCTTATTCATAGGAAAAGTTGAATATTACCTTCAAAAACAACCTAGATAAATTGACAAAATAAATACATATTGTATATTATAGTTCCAAATATCTTTATAATCCATTTTTCATGTGGTTTCCTAGTCAACATCAGCAAGTGGAAAAATATCTTTTGAAGGAATTATTCAACCGATTCTATCGTATTAACGTTCAGAATTGGACTGAAAGTCCTCGTGGCGGTTGAGACCATATTGAATTTAACTGAAAGGTAAACTTTCGAATGCCACAATGGACTGCCTAAAAGAAGCATGTGACTTGGAGTGCACAAGTGTGAATTTTCATCATAATGGAGAATTGACGGCTTTTCAATCGAACTTCCAGCATACATGCATGAAAACTTCGGCGGTGACATGGTTTATGGACAACTTCTTGAAACATTCTATTATGTAAATATAACCTCTTTCGAAAGATGTGTGACTTGTAGATATAATGTCATTTAGACATGAGAAAAAAAGAAATCGAAAAAAACGCAATTCTGTGCAGTCGCTATCTTTAAGAAAACTCTAAAATATACACTTATTGACAAAACAGCAAAATCTCGCGCCAAATATTTGATGATGCCGATTTCAGAATGATAATTTGAGGAAATTTAACTTGACCCAGAAAGAAATGTAACATTTAGAAATATGTGAAAACAGATGAAAAAAACCCTAGTTAGCACCAAAGCTGTGCCGAACGAAGTCTTGTGCTTAGTGCTCGTGAAAGTACTCGAAGCGCACTGACTAAGACATCAGAATCAAAATTTCAAACTAAGAGACATGTGGATGGAAAATACAAAGGTTCATTTTGAAAAGTGCTCAATGCTCGGTGCTCGGTGCTCGTGTAAACGAATTACTTTCCAAAAGTGCTTAGTAATCGCGAGCATTCCTTAAAAAATGAGGGCTAAGTACTCGAGATTCCTGAGCACTTTACAATAAGGCTTAGTGCTTTGTGCTCGATGCGCTTTTCTTCAGTGCTCGGCACAGCTCTGGTTAGCACCAATAGTTTATTACATCGGTATAATACCTATGAGGAGATCACTAATATTTTTTGTTACTTAGTTGTTTATATGGAATAAAATTATGTAAACCTTCTTATTTCTCTATTATTTTAAGTATGAATGTCTCATTGGCCCATATAGTGAGAATGAGTATGAGTGGGAGAAAGCAGGAAGATATCATACCCAAAATTGTTGCAAGAGTGAGATGAAGTTATGTCAATGACTATCATTCTGAGTGTCAATTACCATCAAAGTATGTCCATGACTATCAAATATGTAACTTCGACGAAATTGGTGCCTACTCGAATATATTCAACTATAATTCCGTATAATAACCAAAGTGTTTCAGTAAAATTAGGAAATTAATTTGCCTATTGAAAGTATCCATGCACTTAAGTTGTCAATCACTACCTATAGCTTTCACCCTACATTGAAAAAAAATTATATTTTCGATTTTCGGAAAATCTCCAAATCCTATAAAGAAAATTTGTATGTCAAAATTATGAGAACTAAAAACTAAGTTTGGGTTCTTAATTTTTCTTCTGTTCAAAAATATTTTTGCGAAATTTGATGAAAACTTACCATTCATTTTTCCAAACATACTGTAATTTATACATCAAAAATATTCATTTTTTCCAATCACAAATTCTCACGTCAACAAAATCAGCGATTTCGGAAAACTCTGTGAGATTTTAGATATATCTTTTTCCTTATAGTGAAAAAATATACAAAACTACGGCAGATGATCTCAGAAAATGCAAAGAACTCTACTGAAGCAGTGAAACTGTATTTAATTTTGATAGTTGGCTACAAAAAACATGGTTTGAAATTCACAAACTTTTGCTCAAATCAAACTTTTCAACACGAAGACGTTTCGAGCATGAATTTGTTCATTTTGAACTATGTTTTCAGCAGCCACTTTTGCAACTGCAGCATAATTATTATGCATTTTCTGAGAAAATTCATCATAGGACTGTACATTTTTCCTACTATGAGAAAAAAGAGATTTGAGCCAACGAAAACCACTCTAACATTAGTTTGAAATAAATTTGGTCATTTTCCCTGAGGAGTCAACAGAAACGGAATCAATTTCGTATATCTGCATCACACAGACTCACAGTGGATATATTGAAATCTTTTCAATTGCTTTGTAAATTTAGACCGCACAATAATGTATTTGTGTATTTTATTTGCAGGAGGCCAAGTTCTTTCCTAGAAGGAAATGGTTTACATTTGTTGGATTAAAAATTGCTCCAAATAAAATTTTATATTTCTATTGAGGAAAATCCGATAATGCTTCTATACCTTTTGATCAAAAGTCTTTCATAGTGCACAATTTAATAGGTTAGGTTATGGAAGTAAAAGTCATTCGAACAACAAAATATAAATGTTTATTTCTCAATATCGACGACAGCCCCAAGTAAAATGAACATTCATTAAAAACAATGAATGAAAAATATCATACTATGATGAAATTAGAAAAGGAGAGTTGAGAACTCATTCGAAATTTACTTACTATTCCTATTTTTTTTAATTTTTAAACCAAATAAAACAAGAAACAATTCTGTTTCGTTTTTTTCCAATTGAGTTTATATTATTCGAAGTCAAATATGTATTTCTATGTGACGCTTCAAAGACTAGAAACCTTATTCAACTCATTATTATATGTATTAACTTTATTTCATTCAAATACAAATATTTTTATTTTATTTTTAAGATGATGCCAAATAAAAAACGACGAAAACAGTTAAAGATGAAATATTTCTATCATTTTACAAACTTTACACCAAATGAAGGAAGATACCCTTAAAAATATTTAATTTTTGAATATGTTTGATTTCATTTTCTATTATTTGAAATGACATATTTCCTGTTCTATATCTTGTGCCAAATAATCAAGTGGAATTTTTTTTTACGCCTCAATTTTCAGAAACGATTTCTATCGAAGATTATCTACACCAGGTCATTGTTCGAAATCTAATTTATTTTATTCTTTTTTAATTTAATTTTACGTACTTTTTAATGTTACTTTCCATTCGTAGGATTTTTTTCTAAGGACTAAATGAAGAATAGCCTTTTAAACGAATATTTACACAGCACCACATGAATATCATATTTCTGTCAAGAAATTATAAAGGATAAAGGGTGCCGAAAAGACCAAAATCGGTTTATTACTTTCAGGTATTTATTTTGATTTATTACACCATACTTTTTTTCCAAAAGGACAGATCAGCTTCATGAAATTTGTTAAGTCTGTTAATACGATATGGTCCTTGTCAATTAGGTAGGTACCTATTTGTCGGAAGGACTACAGTTTGCCATTGATGGAATTATGACAGACTTTTCGAATAAAGGCTTGAAAGGTTTCGGGTTCCTTCAAAATGATGTAGTAATGTAGTAGTTCCCCAAAATATTTTAAGGAAAGATTTTATTTTGGGGAGTCTGCCGCATAATCCAGGCTGAGGTTTACAAGTTTGTGTAGGTTGGTATGGTAAAATAGTTTATTTTTCTGGTTTATAGTTATTATTTTGAAAAGAAGTGCATAACGACTTCTTCTCGAGAAAATGAGGAAATGTTTTTTCTTCGCCAAATTTTTTTGTGATCAGGACTTTCGGAATGTAATTTCGTTTTGTTTTACAGTTTTTATTTAATCGTTCGACGACTAGTTTAAGAGAAAAGGAGATAAATATTTTTCTTCGCCAAATTTTCTCATCATCAGGACAATCGTAATACAATATTGTTTTTTTTCACAGTTTGTATTTGATCTTTTGATAGATTGGGCCATTACTTTGAAGAAATCACTTATGATTTTCATTATTATTATGGATTCGTTTTCCATTTCTTTTGTAGAAAAATTCAATTCAATATTATTTAATTTTTATTTTATAATGACAATTTGTATTTGATGATTAACCAACTGGATTTAAGGTCATGAAGATAAAATCTGCGCAGCTTTATGAATATTTTTCGTTCCTTAATTTTACAGTTCATAGCCAGGTTCACAGTAATTGGAATTGAAGAAATTATTAAAATTGCTAATTTTTGTTATTCAAAAATTGTTCTTTTTGTTTCAAAGTTTGGGTGTTTGTTTGTGTTATTTATTCGCCAACTTAACCAATATTATTGAAACTCAGTTTTATATACCTTTTTGTTCCTGTAGAAATGTCAGAAATATTTTTTCTATTGGCAGACACTCGGAAATCAGAATAGAATAGAGTAGATACGAGTTTATAAAATTTTACAGATTGTTTAAACTCCAAAAACTGTGAGTTTTGCATGAAAACTGTTTACAGTTGTAGAATAAAATTTCCAAAACTCTGCCAGACACCCTTAAACTTCAATTAATTGCATGTTTAGTTTTCTGTAATATCGAAAACTACCGCCTACTAGAGACGCAGGTTATGGTGTCGAATTATGTGGTTGGAATTATCAATGTCAAAGATAAATAAAAATAAATATAGAGCGAGATTCTATAATTGTGTTGAGTTTGTATAATAAGCAGCAAAATGAAAATAATTCAAAGCCAAATGGGCTGTTACAATCATTTATAAATACCCCGTATAACAGAAAGATGAATAAAATTAATATCAGTACGACGAAGTCTGACAGTTTCATATTTTAACGAATTTGAATGTAAATTTTGACCCTTTTTTCAACTGTAATGTGCTGAAGTAATACACATTTGACAGTAGGCCTGTTACATTTCATACTATTCATACTATTTCACATTGAAATAGTACAAATTGAGCAGCAAAATGGGACATTATTGAACAATTTTGTCAACGTTAAACACAACTTTTATTTGGAGATTGACGAAAAAAGTGTTTTCCTCTAAGCCCTGGTTTTCTCAACTTCTATATAAGGGTTGTAGAAAAAATATTGTTCTAATCCTGAGCAAAAATAGTCTCGTATCTCGTAGTGATTTGGATGGGTATACTGAAACATAGAAATATTGAAATTTTTATTATGTATTGTGCAAAATTAGAATGTATGTATTTCAATGAAGAATTCATTCTCATTTCGACGGAAAAATCTTGTGATCAACTCGTTCATTAATCCAATGACTAATGGTCTCGAACTATTAACGCGTTCGCTCCTTTCACGTATTGAAATACGTTGGCCATTAATCGCTGTCATTAATAAACTAGTTGATTAGAAAACTGAAGTGAAACTTCCCTATAACGAACGTCTTCATACCGAATTTCTCTGTATAACGAATTTCATACAAGTCATTTCACCTTGAATCCAAATTCCATGTTAAAAACACCCTCTAAAACGAAATAAATTCTCTCTATAACGAAATATTCATCACTCTTTGAATGGGTTGGTAAGAAGTTATAAGGGTGGTTTTTTTCCGAAATTTTTCGGGACGTACGTAAGAAATCCCGACCTTAAACTAAATCATTACGGCAGGCAAAGAGATCCTTCTGAAACAGTTTTAAATACAAATTTCGAAAGGGAAGTGTTTAAGTTTGAATGATGAACTTAAAATTATCAGTCGACCGCGACATTGCCGACTATAGAAACAAATTTTCTGTACAACGAAATTTCTTCGTAACAAATTTTTTTGCGGATTTAGCACTTTTCCTATAGGAAAGTTCCACTGTAGTTGATTAAATAACTATTTGACTTGATAGGAAAATAAAAATTCCAATAATCTTACATAAATAAATCTCCAAGGGAATTGGCTTCTGCTGACCAGCGATACGCACTCTAGCGGTTGAAATCGAAATAGAGCTAAGATAGTAGTAAACAAAGCGTTGAACGTATATATTTCAGTGTAATAATTTCATAATTGTTCATGAACTTTTGTTTAGAAGCAATATTCAAGGAAAAATTGAAATTGTTATCCTCTTGAATATGATTTCGATCAGAAATGACTACAGTTGTGTGCCCCAATGCAATTTATGGGCGGAAAAATTCCAAACTGTAGGTTATAGTTATCACTTCTTCCCTCAGGAAAACCAAATGAAAATATATCTTGAAAACGAGTTTGGAAGGAAACTAATAGTAAAAGAAAGGCTTGTATCTTATATACCCCAATAAATATAGGAAAGTAATTCATATTGTCGCTTCAACCTCTTACGTTAGAATTTGTATCGAAAATTTGGATATTACAGCAGATTACGACAAGCTCTCTCTACTTCTTAGGATCATTTAAAATTAAGGTACACATACAACATATTATTTCACAAACCTGTACTTGGCTATTGCAGAATTGGTAAAGAGCTCATAAAATATTTCTACATATTATCTTCTTGATTTATACTATAGGACGATACAGCAAATTTGTTGCTGGCATATTTTCTATAGACGAACCCTTATTTTCTTACATCAGCCTTCTGCTAATTCCATAAGCACTTTAATTCTGTATGTGATATTTCTTCAAGTTTAGATAGTTTTTCCCCGATAAAGAAACACGCAGCAGGAAAGGAGAAAAAACCATGAGTTTTGACATGATTCTGTCATGGATGAATAGAAACATCATGTACCTGATCAATCTAATTGAAACAACTGTAATGATATGTTTACATTTTCTCTTCACTCCACCTTAACAAGAACATATCGTGTATATTAGTTTTGTTTTACTTTATCACTCTCCACAATAAATGAACCATCAATTTTATGAGGTTCTGTATTAAGGGCTAGGGCAATAGTTTTTAAACACAAAAGCAATTTTCTATAAAACTGGACCCACAATTTGTTTTCCAACACATTTTAATATGACATGCATTCAGAACTTCTTCTTGAACTTCTCCTTCTACTGGGGCTCTAGAATTAGAGGTTAAAACTCTTAAAATTTCCAGAAATTCTAACGGCTGCACTTCACTTCATATACGTGTATACATGTACGATATAAATGAACTGAAAGAATTTTTTTTAATATAGTTTAAGATTGACAACATCTACAACTAGACTTACTGACTTGTAACCTTTATATTGATTAAACACTTGAATATTAGTGATAAAATGATTGAAATAATGATTAAATCACTAAATAATTCAACAAAGATTCCAACTCCATATTAATTTTCAGATTATTCGTAAAAATTTCGATGAAACTCCAATGACTTATCTGTCCAAAACAAGATTGTTTACATTTACTACTATCTTAGCTCAGCTTCGATTCTCGCCACCTTGGCGCTGATATCGTCATGGAATATGCTGAACTTCAATGCAATCCAACACATGAATCATGGGGTTCATAAGTTATCAGATCAAACTGGTAGCATCAGCGGGGGGTCAATTAAAACGGTGGGTGTAGCCACCATCATGGTTAACCCCAGGGACTTGAGAAACGAGCACGCCCTTTATTAGGACCAGTCTTTGAATAGGCATGTGTTCTCGATTCATTTGTTGGCGTCAACTTCAGCTGGGTAAATGACAGAATGATTATATGTTTAACTCTGTTATTACTGTTCTACAACACCACCAGTTGGAAAAAGAAATGAGGAAAGACTTGGGAATTTAGTCCTGAGTGGTTTTTGATGGTTTTATCAGCAACAGAACTGAATCCCTGGGAATTTGATTGATGTTATTTTTTTTCCTTAAGAATGAATCAACTTATTAATTCCCACTTTCATGGCGATTCAGGAGAAAATAAAAATTCAAATTGTGAAATAATTCTGTGTTGAATCCATTCAATATACCACATTTTGCAGAGCCAAAAGGTGCTAAATTATATCATCAGATTCGGACAATTTTCATATTTATAACTGTATATCCCAATTTTCATATTTATAATTGTATGTGTTGTAAGTCAGGTCATTAATAAAATAACAAATAACAATAGCAACACTTCATACCTGGCCATATGGAAATATACAGGGTGTTCCTCAATTGAACGTACAAACGAAAAGGGGAGATTCCTTAAGTGAGTTTAAGAAAAAAAGTTCCATAAACATGGGGTCGCGAACGTTTCGTTTTCGAGATACAGGGTGTTAAAGTTTTAATCAAAAACATGTGTTGATTATACGAGTTTATCGAATCTTTATGAAACATCGCTACAGATCAGGAAAATTTCCATAAAAACTGACACTGAATTCATTCACCACAGCTTACAAGAGGGGCCTTTCTATCATAATTTGGATTTTCACGAGGATTTTGAGAGAATCGTTCAAAATTTTTTTCTCGAAATCGTTGGTAGATACGACAAAACTACAAGAGACCGAAAAGTTTAGTATAAGAACAAAGCTTCTTTTTACATTTTTTCAAATTAACGGTTGCTCACAAAAAAAAGTTCTGCAGAAGAACAGGTGGCAGTGTTCCAGAAAAAATATCACCCTGTAGATCTTCTATCGAAATTGCCATGTCACGTGGTGGGAACTCTCAAATGTAATATCTATGCCAGATTTCAGTTGAATATCTTGAAAAAATTCAAACTTCAACACTTTGTATCTCGAAAACGAAACGTTTGCGACCCCATGTTTATGGGACTTAACTCACTTAAGGAATCTCCCCTTTTCGTTTGTACGTTCAATTTAGGAACACCCTGTATTGTACTTGCAGTTGAAACTATGTTCGAAAATTCTAAACTCATCGAAAGTAGGTAGGTATAAGTAACCACATTGTTATTTAATTTTTGAGAACTCGTTATACTTAAACGAGTGCTATATCGTTAACCAGCCAAATCGTACATGGTATTCCATAAAATATAGAACACCACCATATATGTTCCTCAATATCTCAGAAAATACAAACCAATCGGAATGACAGGTTATGGCCAAAGTTTTAACAGAACCATAGAAAATTCTATTGAAAAAAAATCTTTATATTTCCATAACAGGATATCCGATTCAAGTGAAATTTTTCTGTGAATGAAGATTGATATACTGAATGTTCATTCAGAGTGTTGAGTTCATAGTGTTAACAGAACCATAGAAAATTCAATTGGAATATTGAAAGAAGAATCTTTATATTTCCATAAGAGAATATACGATTTGAGTGAAATTTGTTTTGAAATTGAAAACTACTATACTAAACGTTAATGAAAAATTTCAAGGGGATCGTATCATCAGAACCATAGAATTTAATATTGGTAATTATTTATTTTTTTACATATTTAATTTTTCGAATATTTTTCAGAATATAGTTCCGATTGTGCCGAGATTCTCCATTTATATACATATTTGGTATCAACCTCAAATCCCATAAAAAAATTTGAGGTAATAGTCTTATATTGTTCTAATAAAGAACGAATGTTGAAAAGCTCCTGCGCAGGGTTTTTAAAATTTTTTTTACTTGTGTTCTGAAGAATCTGCAATTTGAATATAGGTACTGAAGACGAAAAAATGGATGACTGAAGAATGTAATATAACGATAGAAATTCGAACTGAAACCATATATTAGTTGTACTTTCAGAAAAATATCTTATTTTTCCTGAATTGGGTCGTCGTGAAAAAAGTTAAAAAACTACTGCCAATTTTAGTTCAATCAATTTCTCGAAAGCTGATTAAATAAATGACTAGAAATCGACGAACTCGTGTTGGTAAGGATGAATTACCTTATGTGTATTTCAATTGATCATTTTTTAATTAAATATTGAAAATGGGTTCAAACGTCGCTTCATGATGACGTACTAGTAAGCATTATTAGTGGGATGCCGATTCAGAACAGAGACCAGAGTGGCCAGTTGGCATTATTGCAAACTGTGATTCAACATTCAACCAATGAAATGAACGCTAAGGCGTACGTCACTCTGCATCAATTCTTATCGTTTGAATTCTCGATTTTGTTTTTTCGAAAACCTGGCTACGAAACACAAAACGGATAATAGCTTTGATTTTCTGAGATTCTATATTCTTGAATTAACGAGTATTTTTATTTCTGGCAATCTCTGTCAAATACCTATGTGAATTTTTTGGTCTCTTAGCTTCTTCAGAAAAGAAATCGATACTGCGTATGAGTTAAAAAATCATCAAACTTCTGCAAAAAATTTATGACTAAAAATTCAATCTTGACACAGTAAAATAAAATGAAGAAAATCCTAACAGTTTTCAACAGAAATCTTCACCCCATTCAATATATTATCTCAACTGCTCAATAAAAGGTGTCGCCACAGAATAAACAGTTGGGTACCTGGCGTGTTGCTGAAAAATTCAGAAGAATTTCGTCATTTTTGTATTCGAAGGGTGAAGAAAAGAGTGTCAAAGGAGGGTAGAAGTGAAAATTAACGGCGAAATATTGGAACTTAAAGATTTATGTGAAGTTTCGTGAAGATCCTTGGAATAGAAAATGAAAATAAAAATTTTTCGAAAAATTCCAAAGTTCGAAAACTGTTCGTTAAAAGTCGCTGAAAATTCGACTTAACCTTAAGTGAGTCAAAAAAATGAGCAACACAAAATTCAACCGTACAGCTTTTTTGATAGACGAAATATTCGTTTTCTTCTTATTATATCCTATTATTCGGATTGTTATTGGTCTATAATTCGCATCCAATATATGTGTAATTATACAGGGTGTCCAGTAATCCTTGTACAATAGTGAAACTGGTGATAGACCAGGTCACGACTGTTCAGAATAGCAGAATTTCACCTCAGTAAAAATATCACCATTTTCGAGATAATGGGCATTTTCTAAATATCTAGAAAATCACTACCTCAACTCCGTTTTTTGAGTGCTATGTCTACAAATTGAGACTAATTCAAATATCTTTGTTGCTGAAGATTAATGATGAGTAATGCTTTCAGACGTACAAAACAGTTTTTCAGAACTTGATACATTTTCAAGAAATCAAAAAACGAAGTTGAGGTAGCGGTTTTCTAGATATTTAGAAAATACCCATTATCTCGAAAATGGTGATATTTTTACTGAGGTGAAATTGTGATATTCTGAACAGTCATGACCTGGTCTATCGCCAGTTTCAATATTGTACAAGGTTTACCGGACACCCTGTATTTTTAACCAGGAATATAAGAACAACAATTCATCAAAATTTTGATAAAAAGAAAGTTGGATCAATGGGCATTTCCATTAAGAAAAAATTAATTTAGAAATACTAGATCCTGAGAAAATCAAAGCAATACATATTTCCTTTTTCATTTTTCTTCAGGTTTCGAGAAAAAAATATTGATTCGATTTTAGGAAGAGAGATATAGGTATTCATATCAATTAATCTGCTAGATAGCTATCAGTAATTTATCAGCAAGTGGTGAAACATACCCCTATTTTTTCATAAAAATCAATTTTTTTGTAAAACTGTCAAAAAAACTTGACTTTTCCTCATCACTATGGATGCGTAAACAATTACTTTTTTCACCGTTAAAAAAAGACTTTTTTTAACACTGAAAAAAAATAAATACAGTTCAAAACCGTTAAAAAAAGTCTTTTTTCAACGGTGAAAAAAAGTAAAGATGCATGCATAGAAATATTACATTGAAAGCATTGTCTCAATCATTTTATATTTCAGACGATGTAAATTCAAATTCACAGTTGTACAAAAAATGTTGTCTGTATGTCGTCCGTATAGAATTCGTGTTTTCATGGCACATTCGAGGGAATTTTCATATGGCATGAAAAAAACACTAATTTTACGCACTTAATACAAAAATAACTATTTTTTCATTTCGCTGTACTTATACCCTTAATAAACACACTGCCGATCAGTTCTCTAGCATAAAATTCTCGAATAATGTTCTCCATTCAGAGAACCCAACACGGTATCAACTTATACTGAAACTTATACTGAAACTACTAACGTCAGCTAAAATAGGTTGACATGGCACTGAATTAGACCTTTGTCCGAATGAAACTATTGTATGAAATAGGTATGGCGACAATGAGACCGGACTCCATGAAAACAAAAGACTATTGTGACCGTTGTAGTTTACAATATTGTTGCCCCATACAGAGTCGATGTGAGTCTTGTGTTCCTGCCTACTGAAACGACATCTATGGAGGGATCATTATTAAATTGAAGTATTATACATGAGCGTGTCGATATCTTTCGCCTCAGCTGAAACAATTAATATTGCAATTTTATTTTGTATAATTAAGTTGAAGTTAAGATTTCCAACCCTACTACAACCGATACTTATTCCACCCTTATTTATAGATTAACTGGGTCTAAACTGAAGAAACAATTCCTGAAAGAAACATTGGTCCACATATATTTATACAGACCACCCTATATTAAATCGTTATTTTGAAACTAAACATAAACTCCGACCCGAAGGAACATATTCCAAAATTAAAATTTCAACAATTTATTACTCGAAAAATATTTAAACAATTTGCTTCATTCACGAACTAAGCAGATATAAGTAAGTATTTTGACTGCCGTCATAAAGATAACTTTGGTATTATCTGTTCACACTAATGAAATTACGAAAATATAATTCAGAGTGCATGATTGTCAAGTGAAAAATATATAGTACATAATATATACAATAAAGACATTTATCTGCCCATTATAAGTTTGTTAGCTCGGCAATAATAATACCCATTAATCACAAGTGAATAATGAGTTATTAGGCACTGCTGTCAGATGCTTCATAGATTTAGCTCTGATATAATATTCTTTAAATTGATATTTCTTCAGTATTTCGCAGTACCTACTCCAACTAACAAATATGGGTATAACTTGTCAATCGGGGGCCAAACCTTTTTTTTATACACAATATGCAATGACAAGTTTTCTAAAAATTTCTCATGTGTCAACTTGACATTTTCCAAGCTTGACATTAGAAGTGTATTTTCGCGGACGCAAAATGTTAAAATATTCAAGAATTTATTCAGTAGTAGTGGATAAAATATAGTATGCTACTCGCGTATAATGGCTGTTATTAACTCGATGATTTGAGCCACTGTCCTACGGCTCGTAGCCTAAACTTCACCTCGTGAATAATAGCAATCATTATACGCTCGTTTCATAATATATCTACTATTTTGTGAGTTTTTGGCTATGCTTTTCAAAATACTTTATTCCACAAATTTTTGCATCTTAAAACAGGTGAAAATAATGTATATAGAATTAATCGAAAGTAAAAATATCAAAATATGACCAGTTGAAGAATGATGATAGTAGTAAAACGCCTTCAAGTTGAAAATGACACATATCTTGAACTTGATTCGACAAAGTCGCAACTCACGAAACTAACATTCATGAAAATTGAAAATATCTAATATTTTCATCACAAAAACAAATCTTATGGTGGAACTTATAAATTTTATGATGATTATTTAATAAAAACCTAAAAGTAAAACTGGATATAAAAAATACAAACCCATATTTTTCTAAGCTCATAAAATCTTCATCAAATTGTTATAAATACTTAATTTCAATTTTTTTCCACCCTTCATGTGCAATCACTAGAAGATTTTAGCAAGTTGAATTCGATCATCTTATATGAATAGAACAAACAAGGTAAGATTGACAAAAAATTCAAACAGTTCTCAAAAAAAATTCGGATCGAAAATCTTGAAAACACACAAAACGATAACTGAAGAACTCCTAATAAATTAATTGTATCATTTATCCACCCTGTATAAATCGCAAAATTACAATAAAGTTAAAAAGGTATGGTATCAACAGTTTTAGAGGAGTGTTAAGACGTGGAAGAGGTATACACAAAGAGATAATTTAGTGTGAAAAAATCCCAGTGGTGGGGACTCCTAACAACCAATGACAAAGAAGGAGGCGGTCCTTCCCATCCTTCATAATTCCGTTGCGCCCTACATCTAGTCGGCCCGTTCATGATCCTTCAGTATTCATTGTGAGTTCATCTAGTGAACAACGTTCTATCCATAAGTTATTTCCAAAGTTTCAAAGTTTGTTATGCCGCCAGTTATGTCTGCAATGTACACTTATCCTTCAGTTGACTATAGTCACAACAACAGCAAACTTCACCTGCTGCTAGTGAAGCCCATATAAAAAGACCATGAACGCTTTCATGGTTTGGTCCAGGATCCAGAGACGAAAAATAGCGCTGGAAACCCGAAGATGCACAACTCAGAAATTTCGAAACGTCTTGGTGCCGAGTGGAAGTTACTGTCTGAGATTGAGAAAAGACCGTTTATTGATGAAGCCAAGCGTTTACGCGCTTTACACATGAAGGAACATCCTGATTACAAGTATAGACCAAGGAGGAAGCCTAAAGGACCTTTACCAAGTGCGCTCAAACCTGGTATGCCTTTCTCCAATCTGCCTCTTGGATATTTCCACCAATGGATTCTTTGGCTGCACCATACCCATACTTCAATCCTGCTTCTTTTGACATGAGAATGAGTCTTCCAACACAAGCGGAAAAAGCACCCATGACACACCAACCAGCTGTAGTGACATCTTTACATTCTTCATTCTACCCATCGTTGTACCAAACGCAAAAACCTTTTCCTTCGCATCAACTAGGTATGTACTCCATGGCACCTTCTTCAATGCTTTATTCACCATCTTCAAACTCGCCAAGCCCAGTTGGTCCTGAAATGGACCTTAGAAGACCCGTAGTGCCTGTGATATACTAAGAAGTGCTAAACTTTATTCCAAGTGTTGCAAATGATCGATTTTTAATCGATCCGTTGGATCTCATCTCCTCGAAGTGGAAGATAAGCGAGTTTATTGGTTATTAGATAACTGTAGTGATAATTAATGCGAGATCAGATTTTTCTGATTCTGTTCAATGTGATAATTTTTCGATCAATTTGACCGGGTTAGAAATGTCTGTTTATATGATGGTATGATGATGTTACAGATAGTTGTACATATTTATGTAAATATTGTAATTATGTACATACCTTTCATTTTGTTGATACTGATATTATTTATTGTTTAATTTGTCGTTTCACTCAATAAAAGATATGCGAATATATTCAAGTATTTTTAAACCGAAATTCTGTCCTTGAATTCAATTATGTATTTATTTCTCATATGACATAGTTATTCGTGAAGAAGAAACTGAGATAACCTAACAGCTGAAAAGTAAGTACCACAATCATCAATATTTATTTATTTCATATCCAACCGTTACAAATTTCTTTCTTGATCGATCATTGAGATCTCCATTCTTTTCGCTATTGTCTTCCACAGTTAGCGAAATGCTCGAGAAATTTCAATAATTTTTTTCTGCTGATATGATCAAATTAACTGGTGATTCTTTTGAATAAGTTTAAATTCAATTTATGACAACAGAGTACTATCAATAATTGATTTAATCAAGAGTCCTTATTCCAAATCTATGATAGGGTAAAGGGAGGAGAGATGGACCATATTTTACAAAAGTCAATATAATCACTTGATTAATCAGAGAAAAAATCTGCAAATTCGTTCATAAAATAGCTTAACTTTGGTATCCTCTTTGGAACAGTAACAAATAAAAGAATATTTATCATTCGAACGAAAAAGTATAAAAATCTTAAACTTCTCAAAGGTCCATCTATCCTACCCTATGGAGGTGAGATGGACCATAGGAGGTACAAGGATGAACATCACTACTTTCTTTTTTTTAGAAGATACGTTGCTATAATTCTGACAAAAGTAAATTTATTATGTGTTATGCATCCAGCGCTTGCTCAAAAGACACTGTAGCAAGGCGTAGCCAGGGGGGGGGTTTTGGGGGTTCAAACCCCCCCCGAAATGTTTCAGAGTTATTTTTTGTTGCAAAAATAATCTTTCATTTTGCACTTAAACCAACTTATCTCCGAAAATCAAGTTAAATTATGAATTCATATCAGCAATATGAAGGTGAATGATGAGTTTCAATTGCTTTATGACGAAACCAAGTGTTCACTATAAGCAAACGGAGGTACATTACAGATGCCACGTATTGTCAGCAGGCAGAAGAACCGGTCAATTGCTCCAGCCTTAGATACAACAACGTATTTTAAAATTAATTTCTTCATTCCATTTCTAGAACATACTATCCAACAATTAACTGATAGATTTTCTAAACACCGAAAATTAATATCAGCCTTATCTGGTCTGCTACCCCAGAATTTTAACAGAGAATATGAATTAGGAGACGCATTATCGATGTAGTATTCACTACTCCCAGAAAAAAATATAAACGTAATTAAAGCAGAATTTGAAATATGGAAAATGTCAATGAACTCCATTTCAAAATCGGCATTATAATGCTTAGATGAGTTCAATCAGAATATGTATCCGAACATCTACATCCTACTACAAATTTTAGCTACGATTCCAGTATCTACTGCTACTCCAGAAAGAAGTTTTTCCAGCTTGAGGAGAATTAAAAATTACCTGCGCAATTCTTCTAGCGAAACTAGATTGAATGGGTTGGCGCTTATGAATATTCATTATAGTGTGAAAATTGATGAAAATGAAGTGGTTGACCAATTCGCTATAGAAAAAAAGACGGATAGACTTTAACTGAAGGAATTCACCATAAAAAATATTGTTTGTGTTTTCTCACTGTTTCATTTTTAATACCTATTCATATGTTGTTGGCACTATTTTGGAGTAAAACATTAAAAAACTCTATTTAGTTTCAATGAAAGCACACATCCACACTAATTTCATATTGATTCATCCTGTAAGTATTGTTTGGAGATAAATATTGTTTTTTTAAATTTTTGTTTGAGTGACTAACATTAAATTCTGAAGCGTATTTGAAAAATAGGTTTACCTAACCTAACCAGAAATATCTATGTTGAATATTGTTTCCGAAGTAGGAAAAGGATTATTGAATTCTTAAAAACAACAAATACTTGCTACAAAAAGCGACCCTCACAATTCCCGGCACCTACGAATAAATTGCCAAAATGTCAAAAACCCCCCCCGAAACTAATTCCTGGCTACGCCCTTGCACTGTAGCCATTCATCTTTTTTTTGTTATTCGATAATCATCACTGCAGCCAACGCACTCATTTTCTATATCTCTGAAATGTTCATCCGCACTGAAATCGTCATCTAATGTGACATCCTCTGCTTCTTCTTCAGAAGATGAAGTTTTGCTCCATTGATAATTTCTTGCTTTTTTTCTATTTATCGCTTTTACTGCCAATTGGAACACGGTTTTTTTTTTGCGCTTTTATTTTTCTTTTTCTCAATGAATTCGAGTGAAGTTATAACTCCTGATATCTTTTTACGAACTCTTTTCATAGCCATAGATATGATGGGTACAGGGGCAACTTCATCCAGAGCTTTTCTGGGAGTAACAGTTTCAGTAGCTGTTGATTTGTCAGAAGTGGTTTGTTGATTTTGTAGACCAAAGGTACTTGGTTGAGGAGATTTTGAACCTGCTTGCGCTGCTCATTCGGCATTGGCCATTGATAGAGCAAGCAGGAACATTTCTTTTACGTAGGTACTTATTAGGCATTATACTGAAACTAAAAGAAATTGGTCTGACTCACCTCCCTCGTATTGGTCCATCTATCCTCAAATGGGAGGATAGATGGACCATTCGACAACAGCTTAACGGTTCAAAATAGATTCCGTATTTTAAGTCCTACGAGGCACTAATACACATATTTATAGTTTCAGTATTTGAAAAAACACCAGGAACTTACCTACATGGCTTAAAATCACAATCATATAACTTTAAATATAATTTTCACCAACCCAAAATTCGTTTTTCTTAAAAATCATTCAATTAAATGCGTGAAACTGTGACTTCCTCTATGTCTCAAAGTGATCTGTTCGAAACGCACCACGTACGCTGGTCAATCGAGCGGTGCTGTCGTTCCTTGCAGAATATTACCGATGGTCCGTCTATCCTCCTGGTCCAACTAACCTCCCTTTACCCTATACTGGAGTTATTTTATGATTATAGGAATGTGGGGTACAGGTAACTGAATTCTGTTTAATTAGTTTTGGTCCATTCTGATATTTGACCATGAAAAAATAGATGACTGAATTTTGAGATTATGCTTCGTTAATTTTTTTTTATTCTCGAGAACGTTTTGTGTTTTGAATTTGGAGCTAACAAAATACAATACATGAAACAAAAAGTCTCTAACTGAGGTTAGTGCAAAACGGGATACCATACTAGTCTGCGTATGATACCAGAGCTCAGGGAAAACCCCAGTAGAAAAAACCCTGTCTCGCCGTTTTTTTACAAAATTGAAACCTAAAACTATTCGAATAAATACCTTCAATATTCAGATACAAAATACTTTATTTTTGCTCTCGGGCCAGGAGGGTGTGTTAAACCAGGTCTGGCCTTCCAAATGATGATTTTTCGAATCTTTTGTTCTTCTAAGACCGCTACAGGACCCTACTGAAGGGTAATCATCCCCATAGATTTGAACAGTGTATTAAATTCAAAATATCGAATTCAAGTTCGGAATAATGAAAAAAAAGTGTGACAAACTTATGCGAATAAACGAACGGTACAAAGCATCTGCCTTAGAACATACTGCTATGTTCTACTTTCAAAGATCACTGTTTTGGGAGATATGCTCATCTTTTAACGATACTTTCATCCTTTCGTAGCTCTACCGAAAAATCTTGATTAAATAATAAGATGCAAAGGCACTGAATGCAATATCCCCTTCTGGTCGTTCACTACGTGTTAGGTGATAAATCAGCACTTTTCGAAAAGAACCGGTTAACTGACTAAAAATTTGAAAAGTCACAAGTGTTACTGAATGGAGTGGTTATTAAGAGTTATTTCCAAATAGATATTCCCTTATATTAGGTATTTTTTGAGGTAATATTCCCAAGAGTTAATTTTCAAACGTAAAATCGAAGTTAAATTTGAGTGTTGATGCGTTTATAATGAACTTGAAGGTGAACTCACCTAGGTTTTTCTTGTGTGATACCCAATATCATAATTTTTTTTAATTAATTTCTGGAACTTCTATCTTTAATACGATAAATTTCTGACCAACTATTTATATCATTCTATAATTTTGACTACATTAATGAAAGTTTAGGATTTTGAGCTGAAAGTAGTCACAAATGATTGAGTTGGGTTTCACTGATGAATAATCCGTGGTCAAAAATGAATACTTTCGAACGCAGAGCTAAGATTTGAAACTTTCAGGATAACTCGGCTAAGTTCGATGATGAACCGAATTGTTCAACTATATTCCGACTTATGATGATTCGAGATTTTGTTCATATTCGAAACTATTCATTTTTTACTTTTTCATATACTTTCTCTTATTTTTAAGAATGAATACTAAGTGTTCCTTGAGAGGAATCAAGTTTTTGAATATAAGTATGCAAAATTGAAGAAATTTTTCACATTGGATTCAAAACTTCTTCATTTATAGAATTTTTGGTATGGTAGGATTCTGCCTCCTAAGATCATTCCAGTGGTAGAGATCCTTCATAAAATGTCATAGTCTAGCTACCTGCATGTTGAAGACGGTTAACACCTCTAAGGTAATCCTTTGAAGATTAGGATAAGCTTGGACTGAACTTCTGTTTCAATATATCGTTCATAAATCATGTTGAAATTTTGTTTTTCAACAATGATTCATTATGTTCGATATTCATTCTTTGTTCTGCGCTGAAAGCACTAAATAGAAAGAAATAATGATTTACCTAATCTTTAGGAATATGCATTAAATTCAGGTAATAAATGTCGAAAACAACACTTTGAATTAGCAGAAAATATTGAAATTAATTTCGTGAATAGAAAACTGTAGAACGAACCATAACAGTGTAAAATGAGATCAATTAAAGTTTCGGAGGATTCTCAAATTTTAAAGATGACATTTGACATTTGTAATGAAAATAGCAGAAGAAAAACTGATCATGTTTTTCGTAGCAACACAATAGTAATTTATTTCTCATTGAAAATTGAAATGCGATTTCTATACGCAGTTCAAACGCCGCGCTATGATGACGTACGAAGAAGCATAATTGTGGGGACGACAATTAACAATAGAGTAGTCAGCTGACGACGTTTTAAACTATGATTTAATACTCAACCAATGTAACGAGTACATCACACTCAGAACTCATCTGATAATTTTGATCGTTTGAATTGGCTAAATTATTTAGGATTTTTTTCTCAAAAATCTGACGACGCATCAAAAAATTGCACTGATTTTCTGAGGTTTCATTATTTCTAAAATTATTTTTTCTGGCAATCAAGTCTCAGTATTCATCATAGGAAAGAATTACTTTGGACCTTAAAATATTCATCAGTGAATCTCGCAGAACCGTATATTAAAACACTCTTTACCCCTTATTCGAGACTAAGAGGAAAAAAAATTGAGAAAAGCCCTGAGCAGGAGCTTTTGTGCGCTCGTTCTTTCGTGAAAAAATAAGACCTTTACCTCAAAATTTTATATGAGATTTGAGATTAATACCAAATATATAAATGCAGAATCTGGAAATTATTCAAAAATGAAATATATAAATAATTACAAAAATTAATTTCTATGGTTCTGATGATGCGATCCTCATGAAATTTTGCATGTACCGGGTTTTTCACTATAATTTGACCCCCCCTTTAACTTTGTTACTAAAGGAAATACAAAAAAATGTTTCGTATAAAAGTTTCACGAAATCAACTGAGGTTTTTCGCTATGAGTCCAGAGTCTGAAATATATACAGGGTGGTCAACATATTGATGGCAACTTCATTTTTTCAAATGGAACACCCTGTATATTTTTCCATGGTTGGCTAGCTCTTTTTCCCCTAATTTTGAATATGTAACATATGTTGGTCTATCTTTCTTATTCTGAGAACCACAGAATTTCAGATATTAAGAACCACCTGGCAAGATCTGTAATCATTTTACAAGTGGCAGAGTGCGTTTACTGAAAATGCTCATTTTTGGAGTTATAATAACGTCAATGGAAGATATACAGGGTGAACAACATTGAATGCAACTATATTCTTTCAAATGGGACACCCTGTCCTGCATATTCTTCCTTTTTTTGATAGGCTATTTCCTCCTGATCTCTAATACAAATGCGTATGTGTATGTGTCGCTTCAATTCTCAGAGTTTCGAAGTTTTGAAATGATGACACCGAATAAAAAAATATGTGAAATACCTACGAAATTCTTTATATCCAAACAATCTACTTAAAAGTATTATTTTAGAATGAATACTTAACAATTCAATTACTTAACCAATGAAAATGATAAACTATGGTAGTATGGTAAGAATAACATCAACTAAAGAAATTGCTCAAAATGACCACCTTCATTCAATACACATAGTTCATATCGTTGTCTCAGAATGTTTAGACTATTTTTGATAGCATTATTGGGGCTCTCATTCAAGTCAGAAATTAAAGCTTCAAAATTTGTTTCTAATCATTACAATATTATCATTATTCTTAAGGCGTTGACAGGATTAGTTCCGTCATTATTGCTGAAGTAAATTTTTTCCTTTAGGAACGGCTATAAAAACGTGTCCACCGGTGTTAAATCGGGACTATTTGGTGGCCATAAAATGGGTGC
This sequence comes from Propylea japonica, assembly GCA_013421045.1. Taxonomy (NCBI): domain Eukaryota; kingdom Metazoa; phylum Arthropoda; class Insecta; order Coleoptera; family Coccinellidae; genus Propylea; species Propylea japonica. The sequence continues at coordinate 27,173,254 of CM024240.1, forward strand.
GCCATTAGCAATCAAAGATCAAATTGGCCATTTAAATATTCATGAACTTCGAAAACGCTATGCCGGATGGTTATTGAAATTTGAAACTCTGTGGTGCTCAGAATAAGAAAGATAGACCAACATATGTTACATATTCGAAATCAGGGGAAAAGAGCTAACCAAATATGGAAAAATATACAGGGTGTTCCATTTGAAAAAATGAAGTTGCCATCAATATGTTGGTCACCCTGTATATATTTCAGTTTGTGGAGCCATATCTAAAAACCTCAGTTGATTGCGTGAAACAACATTTTTTTGTATCTCCTTCAGTAACAAAGTTGAAGGGGGGGTCAAATTATAGTGAAAACCCGGTACCTACATTCAGTATATCAGTTTTAATTCACAAAATAAATTTCACTTGAATCGGTTATTCTGTTATGGAATATGGGGATTTTTTTCAATATTGCAATTGAATTTGCTATGGTTCTGTTGACACTAAGGCCACAAAATTTTGCATGAAGATTTAGTATAACAGTTTCCTGACACAAAAAAAATCACTCGAATCGTACATCCTGTTATCCATACTAATATTATAAATGCGAAAGTAACTATGTCTGTCTGTCTGTCTGTTTCTCTTTCACGCCTGAACAGCTAACGGATTTTGATGAAATTTGGTATGGTGATAGATGATAACCTATAAATGGTCATAGGCTATAAAAAATCACGCCATCGTTCTTATGGGGTAGGCAGTAGGCAGATAACTAAATTGAGTTAGTGATTTTTAGTCGTTTTTGTTGGGACTTTTGCTCTTTCACGTCTAAACGGCTGAACAGATTTTGATGAAATTTTGTAAGGAAATAGATGGTTACCTGAAAACGGATATAAGATCAAAATGATCACGTCATCGTACTTAGGGGGTAGGAAGTAGGCAGAAAACTGAATTGAGTTAGTGATTTTTTTATGTTTTTTGCTGGGAGTTTTGCACTATCATGCCTAAACGGCTTAACGGATTATGATGAAATTTAGTTAGGTGATAGATAGTAACCTAGAAAAGGATATGGGCTATTAATATTCATGCTATCGTACTTGAGACGTAGGCAGTGTGACGACCTTTTTTCCCTGCTGGTGATTTACGGTTTCGGTTTCCTTTCCTCGGGCGCCAGTTGTGATAATTTTCCTCAAGGTCACAACTCCTTGATGACGTCGTTCACTTACCTAAGCCTGGGTAGCTTTTACACAGTTGGAGAAAGGCTCGGTTCAATCTGAGTTCTTAGCGATTGAGTAGAGTCTATCAAATAACCAACGAGTATCAAGTCTGCTCACCTTCAGGGCGAAGAAAACACACAAAATATATATACAAATTTATTTACAATATACACAATTTATATTTACAATAGACAAATCAAGAAATATTCCAAAATACAAAGGTAAAATAAAATATAATTCAAACAAAAATAAAGCACGGATCACTGTTGTTCTTCCAACCTGAAATTCAAAATAATAAGCGGTTTTTAGCGGTGAGCAAACTGAGCAGGTGATACAAGCGGTGAGAGCAGGTGAAATAAGCGGTGAGAGCGATGTAAAAATAAATAGGCGGTGAGAGCAGGTAAAAATAAGCAGGCGGTGAGAGCAGGTAAAAATAAACGGTAAGAGCAATGTAAAATAAACAGTAAAAGCAGGTAATAAAATAAAACACAGAAACAGATATATTTCTTCAGCAAGAGAGCATACACTTAAACAGGTAATCAGTAATCTGAATTATCGGTTGGCTGTCTGGAAACTACAGGTACCTTACTGTGTTCAATTACGTACACGACAGAAATTTTTACTTGTGTCCACTGATAAAAATAGGTTCGGAACAGGAAAACTGATTCAAAATAAAATAAAAAAAAAATATAACAGGTCAGGTCACACCCTTACACCAGTTTAGGTGGGTTGCCAGTCGTGCTTAAGCCGCAATAGCCAACCACACCTCACCTAGTGCCCTGGGGACGGACGGAAACGGAAAATAAAAAGAAATAAAGAAAAATAAAAAAAATAAGATCAACAGGTCGGTATCAAACCCTTGCACCAGTTTAGGTGGGTTGCCAGTCGTGCTTAAGCCGCAATAGCCAACCACACCTCACCTAGTACCCTGGGGACGGACGGAAACGGAAAATAAAAGAAATAAAAAAAATAAGATCAACAGGTCGGTATCAAACCCTTGCACCAGTTTAGGTGGGTTGCCAGTCGTGCTTAAGCCGCAATAGCCAACCACACCTCACCTAGTACCCTGGGGACGGACGGAAACGGAAAATAAAAGAAATAAAAAAAAATAAGATTAACAGGTCGGTATCAAACCCTTGCACCAGTTTAGGTGGGTTGCCAGTCGTGCTTAAGCCGCAATAGCCAACCACACCTCACCTAGTGCCCTGGGGACGGACGGAAACGGAAAAATAAAAAAAAATGAAAAATAATAATATCTATAGGTCGGGTCACACCCTTGCACCAGTTTAGATGGGTTGCCAGTCGTGCTTAAGCCGCAATAGCCAACCACACCTCACCTAGTGCCCTGGGGACAGACGGGAACGGAAAAATAAATAAAAAAAAATGAAAAAGAATAATATCTACAGGTCGGGTCACACCCTTGCACCAGTTTAGATGGGTTGCCAGTCGTGCTTAAGCCGCAATAGCCAACCACACCTCACCTAGTGCCCTGGGGACAGACGGGAACGGAAAATAAAAAAAATGAAAATAAAAATATCTACAAGTCGGGTCACACCCTTGCACCAGTTTAGATGGGTTGCCAGTCGTGCTTAAGCCGCAATAGCCAACCACACCTCACCTAGTGCCCTGGGGACAGACGGGAACGGAAAAAAAAATGAAAAATAATAATATCTACAGGTCGGGTCACACCCTTGCACCAGTTTAGATGGGTTGCCAGTCGTGCTTAAGCCGCAATAGCCAACCACACCTCACCTAGTGCCCTGGGGACGGACGGAAACGGAAATAAAAAAAATTCTACTACTAAGACACTCTGTATGAACGGAATAATTTAACGGAATTCTGTCGTGTAAAACTTTACAGGAGCGGGGTCGGAAAAAGGGAACACAGTAAAGTAAAATAGCCAAATTAAGTATTTCAAAGCCTAAAAGGCCTTACCTCTGTATCACTGGTACACTGATTCGAATACTCTCTTTTCCAGAACGAAAACGATTTCCGAAAGTAGTTTATTTACTTCTAAAAATTAATTTTACTTGCAAGTGAAACCGGCCAAATTCAAGAAAAAGAATCTAACTTTGAAGCAAGAAAAGAAACGGAATTAACTAGCGACACGAAAACTCGGAGCTGAATCAATGATTTTCGGGCGAATTTTGGTTATAACGGCATGTCCCCCACCGACCAAGACATGCGTCAAAATTCTAGAAAATTCGACGGCAGGGTTAAAACGGTGCTCTCGGATTGGCCACTTCTCCCAAAACTCCATTTTCGACTTCGAGAAAATTCGGAACATACGGTTAAAATCGGAACTAAAACGGCGGACAATTTCTCTATCAAATTCCCAACCTCTGAAAAACACGAGCAGCATATGTAGAAAAAACGGTAAATAACAAACTGCATCTCGGACTGGTGTTTTTCTACATAGGTTGGAAATCGAAATTGAAATAATTTATTTCGTATTATAATATTCCGAATTTCTCAATTTTTCAATTTCATTTATTTATTGGGCAAATTTAACGGAATGAAATTGAACGGAACTGAATTTTTCTGGTAATAATTCGGTATCATTTTCATGTTTCATCGTCGGGAAAATAAATAAACGGACGATTGAAATAATAATGAGAATTATTATAATTCACAACATTATTAACGGATTAATTAATTATTAATTCTCTGAGCAGGACATCTTGAGAAAGTAATAAACGCGGTCACTCTCAACAGAAACATCGTAAAACGGCATACGGGGGATGTCCGAATTGAGAGGGACCCAAACGAACAATTTCGGAACGAAATTATTCTTGCTTCGGTTTATTTCCTCGACATCGACATGAATGATATATACGGTGGTCGGAAATTATTACCATGGACGGAATAATATCGTACTGTTTTACCAGTAGTCAATTATTGTGGTATATTTAGCGGCTATAGTAATGAGCGAAAAAAACGCTTCATTACACACCCCCTTTTCCTCCACAAAAAAAATGAAGCCGTAGGCTTCTATTTTTTTTTAGAGACGGATTGTCTGGGTGCGGTTTCGGGATATGACGGATATGATATACTAGTACTGTATAACATATTACGGACTCACGTGGGTCTGAGTCGGTTCTTCACTTGACTCATCTCCACGGAACGGTTTCAAGTCAATGACATGAATATTGCAGGAAGTATCCCCCAAGTCACAAACGACTGGGGACACTATTCGGGTAACGGTATACGGATATTTCGGCACGCGCATGCTCTCTTTGCTCTTACTTCAGGATTTTACTACTTTACATTGCTCTGGGTTGATTCACCCCCTGCCTCATTTCCACGGAACGGTTTCAAGTCTTTGACATGAATACTACGGTCATATACGACTGGGGACACTATTCGGGTAACGGTATACGGACCGGCGTACTTAGGAGCCAGTTTGGAGGCGAAACCTCCTACGGCAGATGATAAGGGGTGCTCTCGACGCCAAACCTTATCACCTATTTTACAGGTCCACTCTCTTCTACGGAGGTTATAGTGGTGACTCTGTTGGGAGAACGCTCTGGCTAGGTGAATTTTTACAAATTCATGCGTCTCCTGGAGTCGTTTGATACGGTCGGCATATTGGGTCAAACCCTGGACGGTCGGTTCTTCGGCCAAACCGGTTGTATCTCCCTCTGGGATACGGCGGTTTGTTTCCGGCGATCTGAATTCTCGGCCGAAATTCAGAAATGCCGGTGTGAATCCAGTGGACTCATGTTTGGCCGAATTTAAGGCAAAAGCCAATTCGCCTATGTGCTCGTCCCATTTACGGTGATCACCTTCGCAAAACTGGGCGATCATGGTTTTGATGGTGCGGTTAGCCCTCTCGACCGGGTTACACTGCGGAGAGTAGACTGGTGCAAACCTATGGTTTATTCCCATCTCTCGGAGGTTTCCCTTGAATAGTCGTCCATCGTACTGGGATCCATTGTCACTGATGACGGTCCGGGGACAACCAAACTTCAAGACTACTTGATCGTAGAAAGCTTGAAACACTCCTTTTCCGGTTGCTGCTCTGAGCGGTTTGCACTCAATCCACTTTGAAAAACGGTCTTGGAACATCACCAAGAAAGTGTTCCCCTTTTTCGAGCGAGGCAGTGGGCCTATCAGGTCGGTGCTGACGGTATTCCATGGCTCACTTATGTGATACGGTTGCATTTTTCCTGAAGGCTTCTGCTGGCTAACTTTGTACCTCTGACACTGTCCACAGTGTCGTACGTACTTGGCCACCTCTCGGAACATTCCAGGCCAGTAATAATTCTGGGCCACTCGAGTTATGGTCTTCGCGACTCCCAAGTGGCCCGCTGCTGGCTCGTCATGGTTTTCCTGTATCACGGTCAACCTATCTTCGGTCGGGACGCAGAGTTTCCAAGGAGTTCCCATTTCTGGTTCGGTAAAGTCGTTAGAACTCCAGAAATGTCGGTATAACTTTCCTTCCTGAATACGGTAATCAGGATATTCGGACGGTTCCTTGGAGACTTCTTGGTATTTCTTCACGTACCATGGGCAAAGGATCGCTTTTTCGGTCAGGCAAGATTGATCATCATACGGTAACGGATCCCTAGATAGGCCATCTGCCCCCCGGTTCAAAGCTCCTTTCCTGTACTTGGGATTGTAGGGACGATACCTTTGCTTGATGGGTTCGGTGCCAGGTTTGATTTTGATCTCCTTCTTGATCATGTCAGTTATACCACTCACGTTCTCGAACTTCTTGAGTTCATCCTTCAAGAATTTGTCCAGAATTCGCTGTTCTTGTGATGTTGACGGATCCATCATCGAGTTTTGAGGTGTTTTCGGAGGTACGGTCGAATTCCATAGTGGTACATCTCCAAGGAAGCATCGTGAGGTTTTAAGATCTATTCGGAAGTTATGACATGTCAAGAGATCCATTCCCAAATGATGTCCATGGGCAAATTCGGAACTAAAATAGGTGCGAGTCGATAAACTCGTTCCCAATTTTTAGTGTCGGTTCGAAGACTTCCTTAACTGCAACTGAATTCCCATCGGCCACAGTAGTCCTCATGTCGGTAATCCCAATCGGTATTATTCCCAGTCTCCTACATCTATCGGCAGTCTTTTGACTCAGGAAGGACCTCGAAGCTCCGGTGTCCAATAAGGCTGTGAAAGATTCATTTGCTATGCACACGGTGATGATCGGTCGGTTTTCTTTCGGTGAAGGTTTTTGAACCATAGGGGATGCTTTTGTCGGAATCTGCCTTCTCCCCACTAGGCAGCTCCGCTCTAGTTTTCCGAACACTGGCAGTCCCTGGACAAAATCCCCTGTTTGCCACACTGAGAACAAAATATCCTCGGAGTAGATCGGCATTCTCTTCGCGTGTGTCCCATCTTTCCACATCGCCAACATTGAACTTCTGGGTCCTTAAAGCTCACCCTATTTGGTTTCACCTCCCCTAATTTAGTAGGAGCTTTCCTTTCTGGTTCCTCCCGCCTGATTTTCGGCGGTATTTGCGGCTTAACTGGCGGAAGTGTCGGTTCATTCGGTCCTGGCACTGCATCTTTCGGACGTTGATGCACGTATACCAGGTTCGGTTCATCCAATAGTCCCTTCTGTGACGGCGGTGGAGTGTAACTGTCGGCCTGCCACTGGACCAACTCAATTATTCTCCTTTGTCTAACAACTGCTTATAAGTCCGGGTTTCCTGAAAGGCCAATGCTTTCTGCAGATGAGGTAACAGGCGTTTCCTAATAAGGTTAACCTGCTCTTCTTCAGACGGTCTCCTGGTTGTCAACTTGAGGAACAAATTTTGCATCTTAGTCACGAAGAAAAGTATCTTCTCCTGTTTTCCTTGTGTCCTCCGCCTGATCTCATCTAATAAGCTTTCCTCGTATTCCGGTGGCAAGAAAGCATCGAGCAGCTGATCTTTAAAGTCCTCCCAATCAGCGAATGTACCTCTCCTAGGAATGTACCATTCCTTGGCATCACTCCTCAGTAACTCGAAAATACTTTCGAACAGCTGCTGGTGGCTGACCTTTCGGGTTTCGGCTAGTTGTTCGACTTCCTCCAGGAAGGAAGTCACACTAGTGGAACCATCGAAGTAAATGTTCCACTTATACACAGGGACGGACGGATAGACTGGTGATGTCACGGAACTATTTGGAATGAGTGTTACCCTGTCAATTTCCCTCGGACTTCTGGGACGATTGCGGTTCGAGCTTCTCCCATTGGTTGTCCTATTGTTGTCATGTCCATTCAACTCCACAACTTCCGGTACAATTTGACAGGATTCTTTCGGAACGGCCACGGATCCTCCGAGAAATCCAGGAATTTGCTGGTTCGGTGCTGGTTGAGAATTTCCAAGTTCGTCCTGGTCCTCCCAATTCAGGAAGGGAAACGAAACCCTCCTGGTCGACTCAGCCAAAATGGGTCTACTTCCCTGAGTTTCTCTGTCCAGCAATTCCTCCTCCTGTCCGGATAGTGAACTCGTAAAGTTCAGACGGCGTCGGACAGCCTCTGAAGCTCGATCCAGCGTACGCTGAAGGAAGTCCAGCAGTACTCCAATCAGCAGAGAAACTGAAGCTGCATTGTTAACTGGTCGGTTTCTCGTACTTTCCGCTTGTCCTGTGGGGCTTGAGTTGCCCTGGCATGTCCTGTTAGGCGGGCTGTCCGTTCCAATATCACGGGATTGGTTGTCTGGGATGTCCTGAAAAGAGATCAGGTCAGCATCCTGGTTAGCTTCGGGCACTTCTTCGGTTCCTTGATTCCTCGAGACTCCTGTTACATCGATACATTCCCCAAAGATGCATGCAACATGTGCCTTGTCTCAGCTAAGGTTTTTGCATCCCTTAGCATTTCCTGAGTCCGAGTAAGTACTTCCTCCAGGTCGTTTATCCTGACCTTTTCCTGCAAGTTAGTCGGTATCAATCGGCTCAAACGGTTACGGACGTGGATCAGCCGGCTTCTCAGTCGAATCTCTTCGTTAACTGGGTTTTCCTCATCGAATTCCCGGACATCCTCTAGTATGGAATTCAGGATCCTGTTGGCGGTGTCCAACTCCCTATCTACGTTCCTTGACACTAGTAGGAATGGAATCCGCTGAGCCAGCACCCTGCGTAAAGCTGCTCGATTCTCCTGAACGGTCCTGCCGGCTTTGCATCCACGTGCCTCGAGCTCCCACACCAACTCCTCTGCTCTCAGACGGTTCACCTCCATTGTCGGGCTCTCCAACGGTAATGTCCTCTTCTCCACGGTTTGATATCTGATAGAAATTGGTCCCTGCTCGGGCGCCAATTTGTGAACGACCTTTTTTTCCCTGCTGGTGATTTACGGTTTCGGTTTCCTTTCCTCGGGCGCCAGTTGTGATAATTTTCCTCAAGGTCACAACTCCTTGATGACGTCGTTCACTTACCTAAGCCTGGGTAGCTTTTACACAGTTGGAGAAAGGCTCGGTTCAATCTGAGTTCTTAGCGATTGAGTAGAGTCTATCAAATAACCAACGAGTATCAAGTCTGCTCACCTTCAGGGCGAAGAAAACACACAAAAATATATATACAAATTTATTTACAATATACACAATTTATATTTACAATAGACAAATCAAGAAATATTCCAAAATACAAAGGTAAAATAAAATATAATTCAAACAAAAATAAAGCACGGATCACTGTTGTTCTTCCAACCTGAAATTCAAAATAATAAGCGGTTTTTAGCGGTGAGCAAACTGAGCAGGTGATACAAGCGGTGAGAGCAGGTGAAATAAGCGGTGAGAGCGATGTAAAAATAAATAGGCGGTGAGAGCAGGTAAAAATAAGCAGGCGGTGAGAGCAGGTAAAAATAAACGGTAAGAGCAATGTAAAATAAACAGTAAAAGCAGGTAATAAAATAAAACACAGAAACAGATATATTTCTTCAGCAAGAGAGCATACACTTAAACAGGTAATCAGCAATCTGAATTATCGGTTGGCTGTCTGGAAACTACAGGTACCTTACTGTGTTCAATTACGTACACGACAGAAATTTTTACTTGTGTCCACTGATAAAATAGGTTCGGAACAGGAAAACTGATTCAAATAAAATAAAAAAAAAAATATAACAGGTCAGGTCACACCCTTACACCAGTTTAGGTGGGTTGCCAGTCGTGCTTAAGCCGCAATAGCCAACCACACCTCACCTAGTGCCCTGGGGACGGACGGAAACGGAAAATAAAAAGAAAAAAATAAAAAAAAATAAGATCAACAGGTCGGTATCAAACCCCTGCACCAGTTTAGGTGGGTTGCCAGTCGTGCTTAAGCCGCAATAGCCAACCACACCTCACCTAGTACCCTGGGGACGGACGGAAACGGAAAAATAAAAAAAAATGAAAAATAATAATATCTATAGGTCGGGTCACACCCTTGCACCAGTTTAGATGGGTTGCCAGTCGTGCTTAAGCCGCAATAGCCAACCACACCTCACCTAGTGCCCTGGGGACGGACGGAAACGGAAATAAAAAAAATTCTACTAAAGACACTCTGTATGAACGGAATAATTTAACGGAATTCTGTCGTGTAAAACTTTACAGGAGCGGGGTCGGAAAAAGGGAACACAGTAAAGTAAATAGCCAAATTAAGTATTTCAAAGCCTAAAAAGGCCTTACCTCTGTATCACTGGTACACTGATTCGAATACTCTCTTTTCCAGAACGAAAACGAATTTCCGAAAGTAGTTTATTTACTTTTAAAAATTAATTTTACTTGCAAGTGAAACTGGCCAAATTCAAGAAAAAGAATCTAACTTTGAAGCAAGAAAAGAAACGGAAATTAACTAGCGACACGAAAACTCGGAGCTGAATTCATGATTTTCGGGCGAATTTTGGTTATAACGGCATGTCCCCCACCGACCAAGACATGCGTCAAAATTCCAGAAAATTCGACGGCGGGGTTAAAACGGTGCTCTCGGATTGGCCACTTCTCCCAAAACTCCATTTTCGACTTCGAGAAAATTCGGAACATTCGGTTAAAATCGGAACTAAAACGGCGGACAATTTCTCTATCAAATTCCCAACCTCTGAAAAACACGAGCAGCATATGTAGAAAAAACGGTAAATAACAAACTGCATCTCGGACTGGTGTTTTTCTACATAGGTTGGAAATCGAAATTGAAATAATTTATTTCGTATTATAATATTCCGAATTTCTCAATTTTTCAATTTCATTTATTTATTGGGCAAATTTAACGGAATGAAATTGAACGGAACTGAATTTTTCTGGTAATAATTCGGTATCATTTTCATGTTTCATCGTCGGGAAAATAAATAAACGGACGATTGAAATAATAATGAGAATTATTATAATTCACAACATTATTAACGGATTAATTAATTATTAATTCTCTGAGCAGGACATCTTGAGAAAGTAATAAACGCGGTCACTCTCAACAGAAACATCGTAAAACGGCATACGGGGGATGTCCGAATTGAGAGGGACCCAAACGAACAATTTCGGAACGAAATTATTCTTGCTTCGGTTTATTTTCCTCGACATCGACATGAATGATATATACGGTGGTCGGAAATTATTACCATGGACGGAATAATATCGTACTGTTTTACCAGTAGTCAATTATTGTGGTATATTTAGCGGCTATAGTAATGAGCGAAAAAAACGCTTCATTACAGCAGTAGGCAGAAAACTAATTAAGTTGGTGATTTTTAATCGTTTGTTTTAAGAGTTTACCTCATTCACGCCTTAAAGTCTGATCGGATTTTTATAAGACTTGGTTAATATAAAGATAGAATCCTAGGCACGGATACAGGCTACTTTTTACGGCGGGAAAATACCTCATTCCAGCGGAAATCTGGCGTGATCGTGTCAAGAAGCGCATGACGCCATAGCTACTGAAATGATTTTGATGTTTTTTTTTTAACTGTGTGTTACTAAGACTTTAAGTTAGTATTCGATCACTTTTCGAACTTAGAGGGTCGGTAGCCGCCATAATTTAGGGAATTCATGATAAAATTTTGATGCAACTGTCTTTATTTAACAGTTTTACTTGGATCGAAACTTAGCGACATTCCATCACACTACTTAACTTATAGGGTAGGAAAGTACAAAAATTCAGACAATTCAGACGTATGATTTAAGTAAATATTTTCGAAGATATTACCGTGCGAAGCCGGGGCGGGGCGGGTCGCTAGTAGAAATATAAAGATTCTTCTTTTCAATATTCCAATTGAATTTTCTGTGGTCCTGTTAACACTATGGCCACAAAATTTTACATGAACATTCCGTGTATCAATTTTCATTAATAAAATAAATTTCAACCGAATCGGATATTTTTTTATGGAAATATGAAGTTTCTTCTTTTCCATATTCCAGTTAAAATTTTCCATGGTTCTGTTTACACTATAGCCACAACATCTTGTATGAACCTTATTATGACCATCTTGCACATGGCTGCAATATTTCATTTCGATGGGTTCCGTTTTGTATGAGATATTGAGGAACATAAATTTCGAATGGCCATATTTTCTGGAACACCCTGTATGATTTGGCTGATTAACAGACTCAACTGAGCTATTTGTGAACCGAACTCACCCTGAAAATTTCAAGTCTCTAGGACAATGCCTTGGAAAGTTATCGTGATGCTAACGGACGGACTGCCCCACGGACAGAATGGAATTTGACCACGAATTCGTCATCAGGGAGTGAACCCTATCGTTTGAGAACATTTTCTGCTCAAAATTTGGGCAAAACGATATAGCACTCGTTGAAGTAGAACGAGCGCTCAAAAAATGAGATGCTGAAAAAAAAATTACCTAGCTAGAAGAATATACACGAAACTATTCGCGATTTTCCAAAATAACAGACATCTAGTCTAAACGATTACTCCAGCATCAAACGCGCAAATAGTCATGTCCAGCCAAATTATCCACATTGGAAAAACTGCGACTAGTCCCCTACAGAATTTCCCTTCTTATAATAGCAGAAATCCCTGAGATTGAGTGAAAGGCGAGTTCATATTACGTAAGCAGCTTTCCTCTCCATTCAATCTTTGCTAGTCCAACTCTCAGAGGGGAATCATAGGTAGTGTTATCGAGTAATGAACTCATTTTATCGAACATTGAATCGATTGTTGTCCATTGTACTTTTCCAATCTACGATCGAGGTCCATTGTTGGGATTGAAGTAAAATGGGGAAACGAAAATAGCCTTTTCTTATGTCCTAAACATATCCATTATATTTGTAGGGTAAATGGAAAACTTTTCTTGCTGTCAAACTCATACGTTACAGATCATTCGATGCTGGAGAGATTTTTTTTCTGAAGGACTGGTGTGCGTATTCCAAATTCGAATTTGATTAAGAGATAGGGGAAAACCACTTTTTAATTTGCCTCATATTTTTGAAAATATTGTTTTTGTATGTGTTATTTTTATGAGTGTAGGAAGCCCCATTATTTGATTTGAAATACTGAGAGTTTTCTCTGACATAGCAATCCCAAATTGCACAATAATTTGATTTTTGTAGAACCTTTTTTTTGGAGATAGTTGCCTACAAGTATGGATAGTTGCCCCACCATGAAAATACTGTGAGGGATAGATGCCCTTCATACTGTGTGAACCAAAACCCAACTAAATACAATGAGATTTTCTATGCTTAAAACAGCAACTTTATGTACGTAACATGGATTGAATTAACAACAATTGTGCATTTTTAATTGAATTTCAAAAGCATATATTAAACGAAAAGTTGCATTCTTCATATTAACATGAAGCATTATTCCACACATTCATGATAAATTAATTAAATAATAAGTCTCAACAAAAATGATCAGGAATCAAGTTCAAAATCAAAATAACACAATGAATCGAAAATCTGCTAAGAAGATATGGTTTTAGTTTAGATGTCCTAAGGGGCACCTATACCTCAAAAAATCAGGGCAACTATCCTTTTCGATAGGGATAGATGCCCATGAATTTTTTTAATAAATTAAGAAGAAAACAAAAACTATTTGTACTCAGATGTACACTCAATGAAACACTGTATTGGCGTAATAAAAAAAATAATGAATTTATTACCACTTATACAGCGGCAAATACCTACCTCTAAAAGTTTGGCATGTTTGTGAAGTTCGCTGCTAAGATGATCGCACACACTAGCGAAAAACGGCTTCACTTTAAAATAACTCTTACAAAAGTAAGGTCCAGGGTGACTGTAGCAGCTACTTATAAAATTAATTTTTTGATACGTGTTTCAGAAGTTATAGGTATTTTAAAAATGGGGCATCTATCCAACTGAGGCATCTATCCGGGTTTTACCCTATTGGGTTATACATTTTTGTTGAACGAATATTTTATTCATTATCAGTTTTGCAATGAATATAGTGAAGTTCTGTCAAATACTCAAAACACAAAATCTATCTGTTATCATGAGTGTTTGAAAGATTTCGATTGAAATATATTCTGGGAGGGTTCCGCATTTCTGAAAAACTTTATAGGTTTTCACCCCCAGTCTCTGACACAGAAATAATTAAAAAAAATTTAATTAAGGTGAAGTGCTCCTGTTAGAATCTTTGCACTTATTTATCAGGATCAAATTGGTCTTGAAAAAATTGTTGCCTAACAGTAAAACTGAAAAAGGAAATAAATGAAAAGGACAATGTAAGGTTACGGTGTCTATATCACCTTCTTCACACAAACTTGTAAAATCTTCAGAATTGTGTGTTTTTTCATTTGCAGTCTATTTGACATTTAACCCTTTGAGCCCTGGTAGTTTCACCATGGAACCACACTTTTTAAAAATGTCTGGTTATGTCCTAGTTAGCGATAGTTACCACATAGTATCTGAATATTCTATAAAGCCATCTCTTAGCCTATGCAGTGACTAGACTTTCAAATAAACTTAGGGTAAGTATCTGTAATCTCATTTCCATCAGCTGCTTGACGATTTATTACCTTATTTTGAGAGTTACTTTGAAACCAATGTAATTTTGTTCTTTTGAATAATGTCAGGTAAGTGCTTATTACACAGGGTGAGTCTTTGATTAGTACATATATTTTAACGGTAGGTTCCTGAGGTCAAAAGAAACACTTTTTTCCCCTACCATTTTTTCCGATTCGGCCTAAATAAGAAGATATGGCCCTTTTTTATTTTCAGAATGAGCTATGCCGCCACTGGTAAACTAACCACTGAATTTTTGAAAGTACGAGATATAGCATGCAAACCTTTGAAATAAGTTATTGTATCAAAGAAACGAGTAGATATACCATTCGAAATTATCAAATAAGCTGCTGTATTAAAGAAAATGCAATAATCGATTCATTCAAAATGTTGCTGGTGATGAAAACAGAATATTCAGTTCTTGATGTATACTTCATTTATGATTCTATCTGTTTAACTTTTAAACCATCTATTTTAGCTGTAGCATTCATTTCCAATATCTCTTGAAATCTTCCGTGCAAGAGTTTCCGAAATCAAAACAACAACTCAACCATAACACGCATGACATTTCACGTTGGAATGACATGCACAGCAGGCGGAAAATTGAAAATTATGAGGTAGGTCTATCAATTCAAAAATGTTGTTACTTCCATTGAACTCTGATAAATCATTTAATGTCAAGGTGTTGTTCATTTTTATGCCTAAGAATTTCATATTGTTCTAGTAGAGATATTCTCCAATAATGACTCTCTTTATGTAAAATACTCAGATTTTCTAGGGCGATTTTATGGTCATGTTCCATCAGATTATTTTCCAAAGATGAGATAGGCCAATTTTTTTGGTGTTCCATAAATCTCTTTTTTATAGCTCGTGTTGTCATACCGATATAAAAACCAGGGCAGTCAGTACAAGTTATTTTATAAACGCCACATTGCACTCCGCTTCAGGTTTGTTATTGACTGAATTTTTTTCTAAAGTAGGAGGTGTCGTTTGTTCTTTAGGGTGTAATTTCATTTATTTAGGATTAAACACATTTTTGATCTAACGTATTATAAAACGAAATAGCGATGAAATGTTCTTGAACTGACCAATGGGGGTTATTGTATGAAATTTTAAAGTTTGATACTTACTCTGTTGAACGAGATCCCACTGATGGAGGAATTCATTAATAAACTTCTCTCGCCAGTTTCTGCCGAGCAAATTCTCTCCATATGCTTCTCAAGACCAACAAGTTAGAAAGCAATCAGTTAGGAAAAATAACTCATTCTTGCTGATATGCAAATAATCAGGCCCGCCGCTAGCTGTCTGAGCGCCCGCGTGCAAATATTGTTATGCCGCCCCCAATAGAGCGCTACATGCTAAATCAAGGACGTATCCAGAGAGCAATTCGGGGGGGTAGTGCCAAGTTTCAGCGAGGGACCTGAACTGATCTTGAGTGAAAATCAAGGAGAGGGGGGGTTAGATCGTTTCTATTCGAAGATTGATTGTGAAAAACTCTTTCTTGGGGGGGTTAATTACCCCCAGTACCCCCTCACCCCCGTAAATACTCCCCTGCGCTAAATATGCTGAGTCTTTTAAATGCAACTGATCCTAGGGGGTATATATTCCGACAAAGCCCCTCATTCTGATTCTATCTTTATTTTCGTAATTCTCTCTTCAAAATCACGTACCTACCTAAACTCGGCTAGTAGAAAGGGCGCAACAGTTTTTTATGGTTTTTTATGACATGCAATAATTGGTATAAACGATACGGCGACACTGAAAATATTCAACTACTACTACCTGATTGTAATATTGGGAAAAGGAACATCTGCAATTTTTTCTCGTAGAATATTCAACAAAATCAGAAATGCCGTAGGAATTTTCTGAATCGATGTTTCTTTCAGAAAATTTTTCCCGAGGGCGCAACTCGAAGTTCCGGGAAGGCAATTTATCGGATTTTGTGAATTTTTCGATTTTGAAGTTTTACGCCATAACAGGATCTAGGCGTTCTCAGTATTTCGCCGAGGGGGAGGGTACCTGCGGAACTTCGGGGGGCGGCAGTGCCCCTCCCGGAAATATACCTGAAAGAAACACTGCAGTGAATTCACTGAATTCCGTGGATATACGGCAATTATCGATGTTGGCAGCCTGTTCTTCCAATCCTTCAGAGAAGAAGTCTCTCTAAGGGGGGTTGGGAGACCTTGCCGCCTCCAATGTTGAACGGAGTTGGAGAAATTTCAAAGCAGTTGACAAAGTTTCGATCGCATATGGCAAATTTTTATGTTTCTATGACAGGCAAAATTTAAAAGCAGTTGGAGTTAGACAACCGCCCCCCTTTTTTTTCTTCCCCCTGCTTACCACGTTGTTTGTCCCCTCCAAAAAAATTCAATTTCACTGGATTTGCCGCCCCCCTGGACGTGCCGCCCTTGTGCCGGGCACGCCTTGCACGCCCGCTTACGGCGGGCCTGCAAATAATTTATCAACCTGGCAGTTTTTAGGCTGCGTAGGAACTTTTTGGAATGATCCATTTCCGGAAAATTCCTCCCGAGTTCTTTTAACCCTTTGAGCCCTGGTAGTTTCACCATGGAACCACACTTTTTAAAAATGTCTGGTTATGTCCTAGTTAGCGATAGTTACCACATAGTATCTGAATATTCTATAAAGCCATCTCTTAGCCTATGCAGTGACTAGACTTTCAAATAAACTTAGGGTAAGTATCTGTAATCTCATTTCCATCAGCTGCTTGACGATTTATTACCTTATTTTGAGAGTTACTTTGAAACCAATGTAATTTTGTTCTTTTGAATAATGTCAGGTAAGTGCTTATTACACAGGGTGAGTCTTTGATTAGTACATATATTTTAACGGTAGGTTCCTGAGGTCAAAAGAAACACTTTTTTTTTCCCCTACCATTTTTTCCGATTCGGCCTAAATAAGAAGATATGGCCCTTTTTTATTTTCAGAATGAGCTATGCCGCCACTGGTAAACTAACCACTGAATTTTTGAAAGTACGAGATATAGCATGCAAACCTTTGAAATAAGTTATTGTATCAAAGAAACGAGTAGATATACCATTCGAATTATCAAATAAGCTGCTGTATTAAAGAAAATGCAATAATCGATTCATTCAAAATGTTGCTGGTGATGAAACAGAATATTCAGTTCTTGATGTATACTTCATTTATGATTCTATCTGTTTAACTTTTAAACCATCTATTTTAGCTGTAGCATTCATTTCCAATATCTCTTGAAATCTTCCGTGCAAGAGTTTCCGAAATCAAAACAACAACTCAACCATAACACGCATGACATTTCACGTTCATAAACACCAGTTGGGCGATTGAATATCAAGGGGTGTCCCATATACTTATAACTTTTATTTTTATAGGTATTTTTTTTTTAATTTTCTAGGTATATGGGGTGTCCGCATGGTTAAAGCCACAGACGAGACACTGGATTCTTTGACATCGGTGTTCTGTGGTCAGTTTGTTTTTCAAAATCATACGACTTCATGAATAATAACTTATTAAGGTCATTTTAGTAGTAATAAATATGATGAATAAATGAGAAATGAATGTATTCTAAGGTAATGTAAATTTGGATCAACGAAACAAAATTGCAATATGTACTTCGAAAGAGGTGTGGAAATTTGCTTGTATAGATAAGGATTTACACTGAAGAAGTATAGAGGTGAGCTTATTCATTGTAACCCCATTTTTAAAGAAAATCCGCTAGTTCTCTTACCATTCATCATTCCAGATAACAAATTCTCGAAATATTCTTGAAATTTGTCAAAGTGACCACACAGGGAAAATTGAATTCTGTGAATATTTCCGACAGAGTTGCATTCAACCAAAGTACCCAATTTTTCGAATTTTAAGATTTTTTTTTCTTTCAAAATCGAATTACTCGGAATTTTGTAGTCGGGAAAGATTAATCATATTCATGAAAAACTATGTTTCAAAAATCATTTCATTTTTAAAGGAATCGTTTGCGAGATATTACTGAAAATTTATGCTTTTCATGGATTTTCAACAGCCTGTATCTTTTTAACCAGGCCGAATCGGAAAAATGGTAAAGGAAAAAAGTGTTTCTTTTGACCTCAGGAACCTACAGTTAAAATATATGTACTAATCAAAGACTCACCCTGTATATACGGATGGCTAATGTATGTAGATAATATAAATACATTCTCTGATATAATCTTATGTTATTTAGATTTAATTTCGTACGAGGAAAGTGGGAGGTTCCAATTGGAATCATCAGGAAAGTGAACAATTTCAAAAATTCATCTTTGTAATTCATTTCTTCACAGAGGAAAGGAAAAACTGCTCTATTGATCAGAAAAATTTGACGTTAGACGAGGCCATTCATCTGAAATTCTCTCTGGCAACTAGTCTGTCACATCTGGAGCCCCATCGGATAATGAACTCGAAGAAAATTTTCGTTGATAAATTCCAGATAGGCGATAAATATGATGCACATATGCCAATCCATGGAAACAAAGTGAGATGTACTCATTGCAGCACACGTGCAAAGCCCCACAGAACACGTTGGCTCTTTCTACTTGCTCTATGGGACTTTTTTGACTGAAAACTTGAATTGTTTTTATGAAATTTCAAAAAAACTAAAATCTAAATAAAAGATGAAATGCTGCTATATTCCTAGTGGTTCCAAGTGGACCCACATATTTTTGTTAATTTTTTCAAATAAACATTGAAAATGATTATGTGGTGCATCTTTTGAACACCTAATGAATCACATTTTTGAAATAAAACCCCGCATTCAAAGGAATATAAATTTCGGGCTCAAAGGGTTAAAGTTGTCAATACTTACATAAAGATGTTGGTTTATTTAATTTTGAAATTTCCTGATGTCATTTCTTTCTTTCAATAATCAATCCAAATTCCATCTATTCCAACAGAACAATTGGTCAAATTATCCAATTCATCTAACAAAATACATGTGGATTCCTTAATTTTCCTTTTTAATAATCATGTTCCGTCATTAGGATCTCTGTGTTGTTACAGTTCATCATATGATCTCCGCTATTTGAACATACATGATCAGCGAATTGTGATTTTGTAATGTCTTTATTTTTGATGTTGTTCTTATGTTCCCATTTTCTTATCTCTAAAGGTCTTGATGTCTCTCCTATACAGGGTGTTTCATTGGGAAAGGGAAATACTTCACAGGTGCATAGGTGGCACCAAGACGGTTCTAGAGATACCCCATTTATTGGGTCTCACTGTCTTCATAGCCGAGATACAGGGTGTTTTATGAATTTTGCCCGTTTATTTCTGAGGCCGTACCAAACGAACCACGTGGTATATTTTCTTCATATTTGGCAAATATATTCCTAATTGAGAACCCAAACATATCATGCAATAACCGCCTCGAAAATCCAGGTCCGTGTTAACAAAAAATTATGAATCGTTTGAATCCTCGAAACAACACCCTGTACATCGGAATTTTGAAAATCTGTTTCAATATTCAAAAACACCACTAAAAACTAAACTGAGACGTATACTTCAAATTTTCGCGCAGAAAGTTTACTGCGCAAATTTTCAAGGTAAAAGTGAAGTTTTTAGGAACTTGGATACCCGAAAGTGTTTTGAAGTGACTTTAACAATGAATTATCAACAATATTGAATACATAATTATTTCAACATTACTTTGTAATTCATTTCCACATTGGTTTTCCTTTTTATAGCCGTATACTTGAAAATCCATATCCGGGTTAACGAAAATTATGAATGGTTTGAATCCTCGAAACAACACCCTGTACATCGGAATTTTGAAAATCTGTTTTAATATTCGAAAACACCACTAAAAACTGAACTGAGACGTACACTTCAAATTTTCGCGCAGATAGTTTCAATGCACAAATTTTCAACGTAAAAGAAGTTTTTAAGAACTAAGATACCTGAAAGTGGTTTGAAGTGACTTTTAACAATGAATTATCAATAATATTGAATCCATAATTATTTCAACATTACTTTGTAATTCGTTTCCACATTAGTTTTCATTTATTGAGAAGTGAGTTGCATCATAACGTATAATAATTATGGATTTCAATATTTTGATAATTCATTGTTAAAAGTCACTTCAAACCACTTTCAGGTATCCAAGTTCTAAAAAACTTCACTTTTACGTTGAAATTTGTGCATTGAAACTATCTGCGCGAAAATTTGAAGTGTATGTCTCAGTTCAGTTTTAGTGGTATTTTCGAATTTTAAAACAGATTTTCAAAATTCTGATGTACAGGGTGTTGTTTCAAAGATTCAAACGATTCATAATTTTCGTTAACCCGGACCTGGATTTTAAAGTATACAGCTATAAAAAAGAAAACCAATGTGAAAATGAATTGCGGAGTAATGTTGAAATAATTATGGATTCAATATTGTTGATAATTTATTGTTAAAGTCACTTCAAACCACTTTCGGGTATCCAAGTTCCTAAAAACTTCACTTTTACCTTGAAAATTTGTGCAGTAAAACTTTCTGCGCGAAAATTTGAAGGATACGTCTCAGTTTAGTTTTTAGTGGTGTTTTCGAATATTAAAACAGATTTTCAAAATTCCGATGTACAGGGTGTTGTTTCAAGTATTCAAACGATTCATAATTTTTTGTTAACCCGGACCTGGATTTTCGAGGCGGTTATTGCATGATATGTTTGGGCTCTCAATTAGGAACATATTTGCGAAATATGAAGAAAATATACCGGGTGGTTCGTTTGGTACGGCCTCAGGAAGAAACGGGCAAAATTCATAAAACACCCTGTATCTCGGCTATGAAGACAGTGAGACCCAATAAATGGGGTATCTCTAGAACCGTCCTGGTGCCACCTATGCACCTGTGAAGTATTTCCCTTTCCCAATGAAACACCCTGTATAAGATTTTCCACATATACAGGGAATATTGTAACACAATTTTTTATTTTTGTGTCTCATTCATTGGTTTCGTTCTGGTAAGAATGTATCTCATTGTACATTGTATGTATATCATTTTGTGTCTTGAAAACGGTTCTCGTGTTGAATTTGGAACCAATTCTTCTCATTTCTTCTGAAAGACCAGTTTTATAAGGAATGGCGTTCAACAAATTTGGTTGTTCTTGACGGTTTTCTGTTTGTATCTCATCATCATTAGAATTTTGATATTGTTCCCTCTATAAAATTTGGGTATTGGGTATTGATTATCTAGTAGAAACTCTTGAATGAAAGCAATTTCTTTATTTCTAATTTCAGATGTAGATGAAAAAATGTACAATACCAATTCATAGCAATACGTAAAAATTTGTGGGAGTGAGGAACAATTTTTTTCATCACGAATTTCACGTGGGTGAATATTATACAGTAGATATTCTTATTTCTCGCACTTTTTTTATTACAGCTGTAACGAATGTTTCATTATACACCCATTAGCGTCCAGATCTATGGACGCTACCAAGTGTGAAATTCTCCTTTGGTTGCAAACACTTTATATTATATTCCAATTGAGCGCACACACAGAAAGGGTTTTTGAAAGTATGAATGCTCAACAGCGATTGCGGGAAATAATCAAATTATATTCAATTTTCTCCCCTTTATCTCGCTCACCACACTGCTAATTCACGGGTTTTAATTTGGCTTATTCTCCCTCTGAGCCAAGCTTTGTTCTCGCTCAGTTGCTATAGTGAATATGTGATATATCACATATCAGACTGTCCTCGTTCTGTGTATAGATTTATGTTTCTTCATCTATAACTCTTTCAACTTTTCCAGATCAGATTATACAGTACGCGTCAGAATTCTCAAGAATAATAGTTATTTTTGTATTAAGTACGTTAAATGAGTCAATTTTTGGTCGAGACCGCAGGTCGAGGCCAAAAATTCACTCGAATGTGCCATATAAATACGAATTTTATAAGCATGAAATACAAACAACATTTTTTGAATAACTGTCAATGTGAATTTAATTCATGAAGATAATGCTTCAAATATGTACAATATTTCTATGAACCCAGATCCAGTGATCTTTCTGTGTCGTAACTACAGAAACTTACTTTTTTTAAAGGTGAAAAAAGTAAATTTTTTTTTAAAGTTAAAAAAAGACCTTTTTTTAAGATGAAAAAAGTTTTCATTCACGCATCCGTAGTGATGAAAAAAGTCAAGTTTTTTTGATAATTTTTTTTTCTGTGACGGGAAAAAATTTGACATTTTATCTCTCTTAACAGGTCACAAAATATAACTTTTTATGAAATCACTTTTTTCCCTGTCAAAAAAGTGAGTGTCTATAGTCCGTTCACGAAAGGTTAAGCCGTCGGTTGACCATGGCAATCTGGCATATTCCACTGTGTACATTAAAATTTTGGTTATGTTGTTTATTTTCTTGTCAGATTGATATGCAATGTTGTCATTATTGCATAGAGTTCACTGATAACTCGGAAGGTCGTCGGACTAGGCCGGGTACATTCGGCAACGTTGACTTTATTTCACGTTATGACAGTAAATATTGCCAACTTCAAATAAATAAACAGTCGCCTACTATGCGCTCAAACTTTCGTGAACAGACTATAAATATTTATCTCACTTTTTTCCCGGGGAAAAAGTAATTTCGTGAAGTTATGTTTTCTTCACTAATAAATGGTCGTTTTTCCTGTCACAGAAAAAATAGTGTATTATACACAGGAAACAGATTAGATTGAAGCTCTGGGTTTTTTGTCTCCTTCCGCTTCGCGTCGGGAGACCACATAACTTCGAAATAAAATCTAATACTTTTTTCCCTTGTATAATAAATAACTATTTTTTAAATACAAGTTGGTTCAAAGAGTTCAAAAATACATCAAAATTCGGTAGAAGTGAAACAAAAATTGACCTGTGTCCGAAGTTTGTTGCCAAATATTTGTCTTCTGAGAAAATGAATTTGTTTCATAATTTTGACGCTCACTGTATATTGTTTGCATAACTAGGTCATTTATTACTTGTAAAGCCAGATCTACCTTTCGGGTGGATTCGCCTTTTCGCCCAGATACGCCTAAAAAAGTTGAAAAAACTCATAGAAAAAAACCTGGGTCAGAGATTACTTAATATAATATAGCTTATGGTACACCCAATAACATTCCAAAGGAACAGCTTGAAAAATCGAAATTCCCAGGTATTCTTAAAGCTTAAACGGAAAATTTGAATTCTCATATGAACAGGATAAGTCTAAAAGTTCTCAGAATTGCCCTTCGTAAACTCAACAATTATCAAAACAAAAAACTCGAAATTTACAGACTGGGACCATTGCTCAAAAAAAAAATTTAATTGACGAACTCTTCCAATTTCAAAACAGAAATTCATTCGACATGTTTGATAGAAACGCCCTGTATAAATCTGAAATACCATCCTTTGTAATCTTTTCAAAAACTTCACCGATTCCACTGAAAGCTGCTTGTTTTTATGTGAAAAATGGCAGCTTCATCATGCCCTGAAAGTTATAGGTCTCAAGCTTTCTGTTCAATCCATCAATTCATCTTAGAAGTCTTGAACCAAGGTTCGAAACCTTTCGGATCTGGGAAAATTACTCAAAAATTCAAAAAAGACATAACTTGAAAATTACAAATTTGTCTCATTACTCATTTCTAATTTCTTTAGCTGTCCAAACCCTTATTTGTGAATATGCTATCGTTAGCTCTAGCGAATTTATCGAGTTTACCGATCTGCGAATAAGAGAAATAAAAAAGGAATCTTGAATATTGAAACAAAAGTTCTGAAGAGCTCCAATTCAAGTTTCGCGCACTAATATATTCATTGTTCCAAATCAAACTTCTTGGGCGAACTAAAACCTTTTATTCTCGTTTCTTTGGACCTTTGTTTAACGAAAGAACCCCCTATTGAAAGGGAGTAATTGAAAAATTAATTGAATGAATACTGTGGCTTTCGACTTGGACTGAAAGGGGTTTATTAAACCTTTGACTGGGGACGAATTGTTATTCGATGTTTTTTTTGAGAGTGACTTGTGCCTACTTCGACAACACATGATTATAGCTGTTGACGAGGCATTCTGGAAGTTATTCTAATTGACTTTGAACTGAGGAATACTTCAGTTCAGTCGACCTTTCATGACTAGTGAGAATATGTTTAGTCATTCTCGGGATTAGTTAGTGGGGACACTTCGTTTAGGAGCTGGGAAGAGGAATCAAAAATTTGAAGTAGTTGACTGGAGTTGTATAGCTATTATTACAACTAGAGAAATATGAATAGTATATTTCCCGAGGTTGTCCTAGTTACATCCCGAAGGCGAAGTCCGAGAGATGTATAGGCAACCGTGGGAAATGTATTCATATTTCTAGTGTTGTAATCAATAGTTTTTTTCTGATCGAAACGATATCGTGCCTAAAATGAATAAAATTATATTAAATTGTAAATTTTTGAATTAATTGGATTTTTAACGTTGCTACGGGCCGTGTTTGTTAGAATCATGGTTGATTGGTTTTATCTTGACTTCTTGTCAGAAATAAAATTATTGAAATAATGTCGCACTACGTCAAAACTCAAGCGGTGAAAGCCCGTGAATTTTTAATTCCGACCAAATCTAAAGCTGCCCATAGTAAAGAGTATACAGGATTTCAGAAGTGGAACGGTGGTGGACGGTGTCAGCGAAAATATTTTGTTAGCATATTTTGAAGATTTCGTATGTTGCTCTGATTCTTGTTATTTTCAATGTAAGGTCCATGCTACATTTGAAGGAAAAAACGAATGTAAAATTATTCGATGAAGTGGAAGCAATCGTTAGAAACAAAAATAAAGGATACGTTCCCAAAAATCAGCAGTGTTGTCCCGGGAGCAGATCAAGAAATTCTTGATAGAAGACCATATGACTTTTTTTAGATGTATTAGGTGAAAATTTGCATAATTAACTATTTTTACTAAAATATGACTTGACGTTTCATATTTCCTTTGGGACAATATGACCTGACGTTTCATATTTCCCTTGGAAAATATGAGTGTGTTATGACATATGGTAACCAAGGCGATATTGCCCAATATTTATTCAATCAGAAAAAAAGATTTTTTCAAAACAAGGAGATATTTAATAATACTAGGCGTTTCGAAATACATGTAATAAATTTAACCGGACGTTCTAGAAGAAAATTTAGTGTGGTTATTTATAAAACGGAATCATTTCAGACCTTGGATACTTCATCACTATGAGTTAAACCGAATCGTTACAGAACACTGTCGGCTCAACGGACGAAACTTACAGGCATTGAAGCAAAATGATTGCAATCTATTTCTCTAGGAACAAGCACTCAAGAGCAGAATAGATCTAGATAAAAAATTAGGGAGGTACAGAGCACAGAGCAGGAGCTTTTGAACTCTCGTTCTTTGGGGAGCAATAAGACTTTTACCTCAAAATTTTATATGAGATTTTGAGAATGATACCAAATATATAAATGCAAAATCTCACCTCGATAAGAATTATATTCTTGAAATGATTCATTGAAAATTTTAATAATAAATAATTGAAATAATTTAATTCTATGGTTCTGATGATGCGATCCTCTTGAAAATGTGTGTGAACATTTAGTAAATCAGTCTTAATTCACAAGGCAAATTTCACTTGCATCGGTCATTCTGTTATGGAAATATTAACAGTCTTCTTTTCAATATTTCAATCGAATTTTTTATGGTTCTGTTGATACTATGTCCACAAATTTCACCTAACTCGGATATCCTGTTATGGAAATAAAAAGATTCTTCTTTTCAATATTCCAATTAAATTTTCTGTTTCCACTATGGCCACAAAACCTTGCATGGGGCTTATTATGAGCATCTTACATATGGCCGCAACATTTCATTTCGATGGGTTCTGTTTTGTCTCAGATATTGAGGAACATATTTTATGGAAGAACCTGTACGATTTGGCTGGTTAACGAACTTAACCGAGGCATTTGGGACCCGAACTCACCCTGAAAATTTCAAGTCTCTAGGACCATTGAGTTTAAAAATGATTTAAAGTTTTAAACTCAATGCTAGGACGAAACCTTTGAAAGTTATTGTGCTAACGGACGGCCGGACGGTCCCAAGGACAGAATTGAATTTGACTACGATTTCGTCATCTAGTAGAACCCTATCTCGTTCGAGACTATTATCGGCTCAAAATTCGAATATTACAGACATTTGGGCAAAACGATATAGGACTCGTTTAAGTGAAACGAGCGCTCAAAAATGCAATTCAAGGAGTACAATGCTTATCTGCATGTTCACAGGTGTACATACTGTGTCGTTCTGAATGAAAGAATTAATAGACTCGTTCATAATCATTGTTATTCAATTCTTTGTAGTTACATTGCAAAGTCAGTGAAGACAAAACCTCATTGTGCTTCTCTCAGAGATCGATCTTTTTCTCAACATTCGAATTTAGTGCTCATTATGCAAATGCATGGACCGCTGCAATATTTTATAGTGGGTGATAAAATGTTATAGCGCTGTAATAATTTTTGCATTTCAAGATATGCCATTAAAGAAAATGAATGAAAGAAATTCTCTTTTACGATACGACTTATAATTATCATGTACCTGTCAGTTTATAAGAGTCTCTGTTGTTTTGCATCTTTGTGAAAAATATGGACATTAAAATGAAGGAGAAATGTCGAAAATGTGCATAAGCGAACTATTTGGATGAAAGCGAAATATTATTCTATCATTTTTCTCCTCTACTATTCAATGATTCGGAAAAAATTCGCCAGGAATATTGGAGAATCCTCGAAAAACAATTATAAATGTCATAATTGTTCCATCAAATATGGCAATTCAAAATTTTTGTTTCTCAATATCTCACACAAAACGAAACCCATTGAAATGAAATGTTGCGGCCATATGTTAGATGCTCATAATAAGCCTCATGCAACATTTTTTGGCCATGGTGTGAACAGAACCATAGATAATTCAATTGAAATATTGAAAAAAAACTTCATGTTTCCATAAAAAAATATCCGATTCGAATTAAATGTATTTTATAAATAAAAATTGATACATTGAATGTTAACGCTGATTTTTGTGGCTATAGTCTTAACAGAACTATAGAAAATTCAATTGGAATATTGAAAAGAAGAATCTTTATATTTCCATAACAGGCTGTGTGATTCAATTAAGTACAACAGTCGTCATTCACAGAAAATTTAAGAACCTTTATATTTCCATAACAGGCTGTGTGATTCAAGTTAAATTTTTCTGTGAATGACGACTGTTGTACTTAATTTGTATGCAGAATTTTGTGACCATATTGTCAAAAGAACAATAGAAAATTCAATTGGAATATTGAAAAGAAGAATCTTTATATTTTCATAACAAGATATCCGATTCGAGTGAATTCATTTTGTGAATGAAGACTGATAATGCGAAATTTCAAAAGGATCGTATCAACAGAACAATTGAATTTGATTTTTTTAAATTATTAATCTTTCACATATTTCATTTTCTGGACATTCTGTCCTGTCTGTGTCTGTGTCCTAGGCATAGACATATAAAAGGATGGACAGGGCCAAAGCGTCACGTGATTTTACACTAAGTTTCGTTCCCCCAACATAAGAGAAAGATACTGTGAAGGATGGAGTGACATTAGTTCAGTTTAGTCTATGCTCTACACCAAGGGTCTCCAAACTACGGTCCGCCAGTTTGAACAATCCCCGCGAAAGCTCATTAGCTCATCAACTTTTGCACGAGTCCCGAAGCTACTGAATTAAACGCTTAAATATTTTGGCCCTTTGCATTTGCTGGAGTAAACATTGTGGCCCTCAGGTTGAAAAGTCTGGAGACCCCTGCTCTACACTAATATTACTCCATCCTTCACAATATCTCTCTCTTATGTTGGGGGCACCAAACTTAGTGTGAAAGTCACGTGACGCACTGTGCATCCTCTATATGTCTATGCCTAAGACACTCAATCAGAATGTCCAGTTGGGTCCACTCTTGGCTCCAAATTAGAATCTCACAGATGTGGGCAAAATTATGGCTAGCTGTTCTCCTATGGGCAAGCGCACAGAAATGAAAATGTTGATTAAAACCGCCAATTTTAAATTATATAAAGTTTCATCAAGTAATCTAATTATCTCCTTCTGAATCGATCCCAATTTGAAGAAGGTTCCCATCAAAACTTCATAGTCATCAAGTTTTCATTAGAATCGTTGTTCGTTCCTGCAAAAGCAAATTCTCGAATCACAATGACAAACAACAAGAGACTGAAAGATAACATGCGTCTAGAGAATCTTGAGGAAGATAATTATTGTATGGATGCTGGCAGCCGTTGTGAGTGTGAAATTCGACAGTAGCCGAGTTCAATTAAATCGAAGTACGAAGAAGAGAGGATTCTTATTTTGTGTCGAGTATATAGAATCAGAATGAGGTCTTTTCATTTCCAGGACAAAGAAGTTACAAAGGCGTTCAGAAGGACTTAGAAATCCACTAGTCATCAAGATTCCAGTAGCAGAGTCGGACTTGATACAAGTGCACTTGTCGGTGAAAACACTGATGAAGGATACAGTTTGACAAAACCAAATTTTATATCGGTTGTTTTGATTATTAATGAGCATCTTTATAGATGTTGCAGGTACTCTAAGGCTTCTTGGTTTCTGAATATGGAAAATAAAATTTAAGAAAAGCCCTGAGCAGGAGCTTTTGAGTGCTCGTTCTTTGGTGCAGCAATAAGACTATTACGTCCTTAGACGTCTAAGATTACGTCACAATTTTATATGGGAGTTTAGGTTGATACCAAGTATATAGTAGGAATCTAACCTTAGATAGCATCAATAGTTTATACATCGGGGTTTATACATCAGGGTGTCAAAAACTGATCCTCTCACCTTAATTTTTTTTTATTTAATGAATCGACAAATTGGGAGCAATTCAGGAAAAAATAATTAGATGGACCTTTGAATAATTTGAAATGGGCAGTTTCAGACAAAACTCAACCGCCAATCCTTGTCATTTGAATTCGTTTCAATAAATTTTTTTTCTCCCGAAAACCAAACACCGAAACAAAAAAAGGTAATCGCTGTGATTTTCAGAGGCTCCATTATTTCTTAGATAACATTGCATAAATATCCCATAATACAATCGAAAATAAAAATTGTATGAAACCTTTCACAATCAAAATGAAAACGGACAAAGGGTTAAAACTAAATGGGAATAAAATTGCGACAAAAGACCGTACCCCCAGTCAGGTTGAATGCATAAAATTATCAATAATTCATTTTAAATTATTCATACTTCTCACTGGACGCTAAATTTACGGGGGAAAATCAGGATGTTCACAACTGCGTACTGAATCAAAATAGGGTTTGAAGCCCCTTGAATGGCCACAATGGATCAAATATGTTCCAAACTCACAAAGAGTTGATTTAATTTTGTATGACGTCCGAACAAACTGGGCGGTTCTCAAACTTAGTGGGGATCACGCTTCTTGTAACAAATAATTTAAATACCTAATACAGCAATAATCACCCTTCGTATTCATGGGTGGGGCAGGTTTTGGGATTTATTTTTTATCCCATTTTGACGTTTAAAGACGACAATATTCAACCCATGGTAACTAGGGTAAGTTGACGTTCATCCACTGAGTGAATTAAAATTTTTTAATTCACTAGTGGAATAAAATGTTCACCACTCACTTTCTGGAAATAATTCTTTCCATACACAATGCACATAAAACTCATTTTAAAGTATGTTCATAAAAATTTATCGAAAATTCTACATTAACAGTCATTTCTATCATTAAAGTAAAAATTGCAGTTATTAAGATTTTGAAAATGGAACTGGAAACCTGCACCTTCTCCAAAGGAAACACGCTCAGTTATAGCACATGTGTTTGAGGACTTCTAGTATTCTAACTCCTCTCTTGTGAATACCTTCGACACTTTGCTACGTATCCCCTGGAATGTTGCTTCAAAAAGGCGGTGACTTGGTGAAATCTGCCGATGTCTATTTTTCTTTCAGAGCCAAAATTTTCCTAAGTTGTGAATAGTAGGACCATAAAGACGACGACTTAACTTTCTTGGATTGTTCGGAAATATACGCCAAAATTATTTTTTCGTTGACACCCTTGGCTTTGTTATTATTTCTCCAGGCACAAAATGCCGTATATTGCTTTTCGTACAATATTTTTGATTTTAATGGAATTACTAGTTCTGCTGCCTCATTCGCTTCTTGTATAATGCACTCAGGAACTACAACCTCGTCGTCACCGCTCAACATTTTTTCGAAACAAAAATTCTTTGACTGTTCTATAATTTTCATTGACACTTGCAAACAATTAATTACATAGTGCCCTAGCAACCATCGATCGAAGGGAAATCTCGTTATGAATTTGAATTATACCTAATATTTCCTCTGAAAAGTATTCATTACTTGAATTTTCATCAAAGTGGGATAAAATTTTGTATACGACACGTGAGTTAAAAATGTTTATTCACACGAAGACTTTCTTCTCATGAATAAACATTCATTTAACTCACTTGTTGTATAAATAACTATTAAATTGGAGCTTGCAGGTCATTTGTGATCGCTCGCTCTACTCAAACGAGTGCTTTATCGTTTTGCCCAAATGTCTCTTATTTACGAATTTTGAGCCTAAAATGGTCTCAAACGATAGGGTAGGACTTCCTGATGACGAATACGTAGTCAAATTCAACTCTGTCCGTGGGGCCGGCCGTTAGCATCATAACTTTCGAAATTCCGTTTCCGTTTCCAAATGCCTTGGTTAAGTTCCTTTACCAGCCACAGTACAGTACAGGGTTTTCCATAAAATATGGCCATTCAAAATTTTTGTTCCTCAATATTTCCGACAAAAAAACAATCGAAATGAAATTATGCCGAGTCATGCAATATGCTCATAGTGAGCCTCATGCAAAATTTTGTGGCCATTGTGTTAACAGAACCATAAAAATTCAATTGGAAGATTGAAATGAGAAACTTCATTTTTCCATTAAAAGACATTTCAAGTGAAAATTATTTTGTGAATGAAAATTGATATACCGAATGTTCATGCAAAATTTCAAGGAGAAAATCCAATTGGAGTATTGAAAATAATAATATCTCCATTTCCATAACAAGATATCCGATGCGAGTGAAATTTAGTTTGTGTCTGATGATTGATATACTGATTGTTCATGCAAAATTTCATGAGGATCGCATTATCAGAACCATAGAATTTTATTTTTTCAATTGTCAAGTTTTTACATGATATGTATTTCAGTTTTTGAATAGTTTTTCAAAATTTTATTCCGATCGTGCTGAGATTTTGCATTTGTATATTTAGTATCAATCTCAAGTCCTATACAAAATTCTGAGATAATAGCTTCTTGCTTCACCAATGAACAAGTGCTCATATGCACCTCCTTGAATTTTTGTTAAAATGATCAGCTGAATTTTGACGATGTTTCATGATGGTTCATCATGCCGCTAGTCGTACCCCAATAAACACAGTAACGATTAAAACACGTTGGATTTCTTAGGTAACGTCCCTATATTTCATCGTTGAAAAAACTGTAAAATGTCGTAGAGAAAAACGTTTCCTTCTTGTTTCGCCGTAACGTTTTTATCGCACGTTGATTCAAGATTGATTTAACGTTGCAAGCCTCCTCCTTGTCATGAGTAATATACCGTGATGTTACGTTATTATTTAGTTTCAATGTAACGAAGAATTTTGGTTTCGGAAATAAAGTTGATGGTAAACGAATTTTGAACGTTTGTTTTATACCAAAATACTACAAATATGAAACGTTCATATTGAGTTTCAAAGTAACCTACATCTCAAGGACTGAATCCACCCTGAGTAAAAATATTTTTAAATTTTTATTTGAATCAAACACAGATTTGTAAATATTTTATATAAACAAAAATATAAATCTCATAGGAAACATAGGAACAAAATCACAAATTTCTAAATGCATTGAATCAACACTTATAATAATTAAACTTTTTTTCTCTACTCTTTGCAGTATCCTTGAGCCTTCTCTTGGCAAATTTAAGGAAGCCTTCGTTGTATCCGCTATTTGTAAATCTGTCGCTGTCCTGAATTCTTTCTTGGCAGCCACTGAAACAACACAAATAATGCTCATTAGATATCGGTAATATAGGTCTACAAAATGAAACCTTACCATAAATGAGTTGCATTGCCTTGGAAATGCTTTTTTTCACTGCATTTTCAATTGTAGAGGCAGCCTAAATCGTTTGTCATAACTCATAATGAATCTCAAAATTCTTCTGGCATGGTCTTCAAGACAATTTGTTGATAAGGTACAGAGTCCAGGAAAGTTAGGTAACATTTGCGTGAAGTCATACGGCTCAAACAATCGAAACTTTGGTTTTTTATTTTTAGGCCATAAACAACATCGGTTATCATGCCTCGAACTGCCGTTTTCGCCAGATTTGGCTGTCAGCGACATTTTCCTATTCCCAAAACTGAAGAGACCGATGAAGGAAAGCGTTCTGCTACAATTGATGTGATCGTAAGAAACGAAGGACAAGCTGATTGCCATATCTAAAGGCGCATGTCGTGCTTCGTAGTTTGGAAGAAACGCATTCACAAAAAAAGTACAGTGGAACTTCCCTATAACGAAAGTGCGGTCGACTTTTTCCCACAACTTCCACACTAGCGTGATGGTTAGATTGATACCAAACATCTAGGGGTGTATTTAAAACTGTTTCAGAAGGATCTCTCTGTCTGCCGTGACGATTTCGTTTAAGGTCGGGATTTATTACGCTCGTCCAGAAAAATTTCGGAAAAAACCCACCCTTATACCTTCTTACCAATACCCATTCAAAGAGTGATGTTCTTTGAATATTTCGTTATAGATAGAATTTACTCGTTTGAGAGGGTGTTTTTAACATGGAATTTGGATTCAAGGTCCAATGCCTTGTAGGAAATTCGTTATACAGAGAAATTCTTTGTAAAGACGTTCGTTATAGGGGAGTTCCACTGTAATTAAGGATATATTTTCCAGAATTATCGATAGTGACAAATATTTCCGAATAAAACTAGTTGCTTTTATGAAAGTAGCAAGAAATAAGGAAGATTACTGACAAAGCCGATGGCTAGCCAAAAACTCGAATAGTATAGGTAGAAAAAATAATGGAAATAAAGCAAATAATATTCCAACAATCCAATAATTGAATACACATTGTTTATCATTCATTAACACATATAAAACAAACATTAATCTGCCCCAGAAACAGTGAGTGCCATAATGATACCTTTCAGTAGAATGTTGCCACCGCTGACGATTCATGCTCAAGATATGATAACCTGCTACCTCCATTGTTATAGTAATAATTGTATGTTGTCTCAAGATGAATTCTCCGACCAAACACGCAGGGAATCAGTGTGGGTAGTTCTAGTTAAAATAATAAGATCCTGGCAAACAGAATTGTATTAACTTGTCACTTCGAAACAAGTAATTGTCTGCTTCTTGTCTGCATTATATACAACAGCTTTGTATGTGGTGTTCAAACAATCACTTTGAAATGACATGGAAATAGATGAGCTAACAGTTTTGCATAGATGAAATGAAGAATAAAGACGCGTTGTATTGTGAGCTGATTGCGTATACCATTATTTTCGAAAAATTAATTTGTTTCTAAACGATATGCTAAGATTTGAAGAGGCAATTCTTAGGACGATTTCAAGAACAAAACTCTTTATGAACAGATGTAGTTAACGTGTTTTATTTTTGAGAGACGGGGTAGCAATATTTTGAAAACAAATGTTCAAACCTTTACATTTTATATTGTTCGATAAGAATAGGTATTGCTTGTTCAAATTTTCTCAGAGTCTCAGAATGGAGGATTGAAAAGAAGAGGAACAAAACTGAGGGCTTAATCCACTACTTGATGATGAAGTTACTCATAGCTAATAGCTATACAGATATCTTTCGTTGAAATGAATGTACATATATGTATTCCTTACATCAAAATACTTTCAGGTTTTTGATTTGAAATATCCAAGATCTTACAGGAGGAAAAAATAGTTGTATTTAGTTTTAACCCTTCGTGGGTTTTCATTTTGCTAGTGAAAGGTTTTTTAGAATTTTTTCATTGGATTATAGACTATGCAACCTTTTTAGCACCTTCAATGCATCCAAGAATGATGTTGAAAAGACATTTTCGATTTAGGAAAAAAGGATCTTCTGAAAAATACAACGTACTCAAATTATTCAAATCGCAATACGTAGGACAAGCAACCGAAGATGAATTCATATTTTTCCAAGAAATAAAAATGAGTAATTTTAAAATCGAATTGTTTCAGAATGAATTTTTGCAAATTTCGAATTTTAAGCCAGGCGACTCACTGATGAAGAATTGGAAATTGAAATTTATTGTGTCCGGCCGACCGTGAAGACAATAACTTTTCATCGGATGAAGTTGGGACTTCCCAATTTTGAGAATAGGTTCGGAACCCGAATGCCGCTGTCGACCTTCTCTCGATATTTCCGAAACCTCCCCTGATCATTTCGGCATGTGGCATTCAGAAACTTCTGCAAAATTTCATGATCATCGTGGCATCAGGAAGTTAAAACAGAATTTGAGAAAAGCTTTGAGCAGGAGGTTTTGAGCGCTCGTACTCTGGTTGAGCAATAAGACTATTACCTTAAAATTTTATAAGGGATTTGAGATTGATACCAACTATACAGGGTGAGTCTTTGATATGTACATATATTTTAACCGTATATTCCTGGGGTCGAAAGAAACACTTTTTTCCTCTACCATTTTTTCCGATTCGGCCTAAATAAGAAGATATAGCCCTTTTTTGTTTTCAGAATGAGCTATGCCGCCACTGGTAAACTAACCACTGAATTTTTGCAAGTACGAGATATAGCATTCAAACCTTTGAAATAAGCTATTGTATCAAAGAAACGAGTAGATATACATTCGAAATTTTCAAATAAGCTGCTGTATTAAAGAAAGAAATATGAACTCACTTTTTCAATACCAGTTGTATATTTTCTAATGCAATGATTGATTCATCCAAAATGTTGCTAGTGATGAAAAGCAGAATAATCTCTTCTTGATGTATACTTCATTTTTGATTATATCGGATTAACTTTTAAACCACCTATTCTAGCTATAGCATTCATTTCCAATATCTCTTGAAATCTTCCGTGAAAGAGTTTCCGAAATCAAAACAACAACTCAACCATAACATACATGACATTTCACGTTCATAAACACCAGTTGGGGCGATTGAATTTTAAGGGGCGTCCGTATATTTATGTTATGTGGTCCGCATGGTGAAAGTCACAGACCTGACACTAGATTTTGATCTGTTGTTAGTTTGTTTTTCAAAATCATACGACTTCATGAATAATAACTTATTAAGGTCATTTTAGTAGTAATAAATATGATGAATAAATGAGAAATGAACGTATTCTAACGTAATGTAAATTTGGATCAACCTATGTCAAAGCTCAACGAAACAAAATTGCAATAGGTACTTCGAAAGTGGTGTGGAAATTTGCTTGAATAGATAAGGATTTACACTGAAGAAGTATAGAGGTGAGCTTATTCATTGTAACCCCATTTTAAAGAAAATCCGCTAGTTCTCTTACCATTCATCATTCCAGATAACAAATTCTCGAATTATTCTTGAAATTTGTCAAAGTGACCAGAAGATAGGGATAATTGAATTCTGTGAATATTTTCGACAGAGTTGCATTCAGCCAAAGTACCCAATTTTTCGAATTTCTAAGATTTTTTTTTCTTTCCACATCGAAGTACTTGGAATTTTGTAGTCGGGAAAGATTAATCATATTCATGAAAAACTATGTTTCAAAAATCATTCATTTGAAGGAATCGTTTGCGAGATATTACTGAAAATGTATGCTTTTCATGAATTTTCAACAGCCTGTATCTTTTTAACCAGGCCGAGTCGGAAAAAATGGTAGAGGAAAAAGTGTTTCTTTTGACCTCAGGAATCTACGGTTAAAATATATGTACAAGTCAAAGACTCACCCAGTATAAATGCCGAATCTCAGCACAATCGGAATCATATCCTGGGAATTATTCAAAAAAATGACATATTTCAAAACTAAATAATTACAAAAATTAAATTCTATGGTTCTGATGATGCGATCCCCTTGAAATTCTGCATGAATTTTCGGGATGGTAGTTTTCATTTTCAAAATAAATTTCACTCGAATCAGATATTCTGCTATGGAAATATGAAGATTCTTCCTTAATATTCCAATTGAATTTTCTATGGTTCTGTCAACACTATGGTCACAAATTTTGCAAGATTTTGTTTATCAATCTTATTCACAGAAAAAAATTCACTCGACTCGGATATCCTGTTATGGAAATATAAAGATTTTTCTTTTCAATATTCCAATTGAATTTTCTATGATTCTGTTGAACGGATGAACATTCAGAATATCGATATCCTTTCACAAAAAAATCATTCGAGTCGGATATTTCTTTATGGAAATATGAAGTTTCTTTTTTTTTTAATTCCCATTGTATTTTTTATATTTATAATTTTGAATGGCCATATTTTATGGAACACTTTGTACGATTGGCTCAACCAATCCATTTGGGACCCGAACTCATCCTGAAAATTTCAAGTCTCTAGGACAATCCCTTCGAAGGTTATTATGTGAGCGGCCGGACGGCCCCACGGACAGAATCAAATTTGACCACGAAGTCGTCAACAGGGAGTCTCACCCTATCGTTTGAGACCATTTCGGCTCAGAATTCGAATATAACAGACATTTGGACAAAACAACATAGCACTCGTTTGAGTAGAACGAGCGCTCAAAAATTCTGTGTAATGTAGACCGTCAAAATTCGAGCCACTGTATTTTTATTTTGTAGAATAAGTAAACATTTATGCCCGATTGCACCGTTCGTCTAACGGCCGTTTGCACCAGTGACACTTAAGTGAAACTTATCTTTAAGTCTATCTTAACTCGCTTATTCCGTTTGCACCGATTCTACTTAGACCTAAAGTGTCACCTAAATAGACAGAAAAGATAAGCCGAAGAAATCTATGGCTTAAGTATAACTTATCTTGCGCCTCCGTCAGACGTCCTGTCATGTGTGTGATTTGAAATTTCAATTGAAGTTAAATTCCGGTCTCAGTTCAAATTAAAAGAAACTTTGGTGGTAGTGCGGTATGTTTTATTTGAGATATTGAGATGGAAAGACTGAAGTATGTTGTTACGGATGATGAGGACTTTGATGAGTTGATGTTAGTGATTCATGGAATTCCTAGAACGATTTATGAAAGGGCAAACTATTTCGAATCCTTTGATCAGCTCACATTTCAAAGAAAAGTCCGTATTTCTAAAGAGATTGCTGTTCAAATTTTGCGAGAGATCGAATTGGAATTAGAGCATCCGTTGGATCTATAAGTTTCAAGATTTTCATGGTGGATT
This sequence comes from Propylea japonica, assembly GCA_013421045.1. NCBI lineage: Eukaryota > Metazoa > Arthropoda > Insecta > Coleoptera > Coccinellidae > Propylea > Propylea japonica. Next base: position 27,210,694 of record CM024240.1, read on the forward strand.
CATGAATTTAAAGTTTTTACTGATTTTTCCAGGAATAATAGCATGTCAGTGAATGACAATCGAAACATGGGAGCACAAATGCGAAATTCAATTAAACAAAATTATTTTCAAATATTACAAGCAGTGATATTTATTCACGACATACTTGAGGTATCAAATGTATATTTTAATATATTGTTTCTACAATTCCTGTCTCAATTTTATTCCACGCTTCCGTCTTCTCACGCCACGTAACCGCGTTTGTTTTTTTGCTTTCGATGATGTTCTTGAAACTATTCACCAAATTCAGCAAAATGTTTTTCTCATTAGAAGAGAAATTTGGTGCTCTTGTTGGTTTTTTCAGCACTATCCATTTCGAACTTAACCTTCACATATATCTCTGGAAATACCAAAACACTTCACAGGGAAAAACTACGAATTATCTGCCAGTTGTTTGACGTTAGTCCACAAAACATAAAATTTGTGCATTACTCATAGAAACGGACATAAAATCTTCACAAGTAGGTCGAGTGTATCAGGAACTTACAGCGTTGCCAAATGGCAGTGATCCTTAGCTAAGTTTCTGTTAAGCAGTACCGGAGCAAATGAAAATATTTTTAAGTGGACCTTAAATCTAAGTGGAACTTAGCTAAGAGGAACTTTTGTGGGTAAGCGGTGCAAACGGGGGTAAGCAACGTTTAAGCCCTTAACCCCCGTTTACACTGCTTAACCACAAAAGTTCCTCTTAGCTAAGTTCGACTTAGATTTAAGGTCCACTTAAAAATATTTTCATTTGCTCCGGTACTGCTTAACAGAAACTTAGGATCACTGCCATTTGGCAACGCTGTAAGTTCTTGATACACTCGACCTACTTGTGAAGATTTTATGTCCGTTTCTATGAGTGATGCACGAATTTTATGTTTTGTGGACTAACGTCAAACAACTGGCAGATAATCCGTTGCAACAATCACCTCAAAACTGTCCCTAATTTGGGGCGACTTCCATAGGCAAGAATCGGAAATCCGAAATCTTCCAAACCCCAATTGTTTTTTCAACACAATTTCTTGTATTTATATGACTTGCATTGTATCTTCTTTCTCGATCAGTACTTGAATTTAAAATTGGTGTCAATAAATATGGTTTTAGATAATATCCCGAGTCACCAAGTAGGAAACTGCTCGGGAAGCAATTTCCCTCAAATTTTGCCATCAATCGGGAATTGTTGAATATTGTGCAATCATGAGTAGAGCTACAGACTATCTGGACATTGATGGAAAGATAACCTTTTCTATTTCTAAAAACTTCGGCATCTTCACCTTAGAAATACGGAATCTTCTTTGAAATGTGAGCTGATCAAAGGATTCGAAATAGTTTGCCCTTTCATAAATCGTTCTAGGAATTCCATGAATCACTAACATCAACTCATCAAAGTATTCATCATCCGTAACAACATAGTCCAGTCTTTCCATCTCAATATCTCGAAAAAATACCGCACTACTACCACCAAAACTTCTTTCAATTTGAACTGAGACCGGAATTTAAGACCAATTGAAATTTCAATCACACATATGACATGACGTCTGACGGAGGCGCAATATAAGTTATACTTAAGCCATAGATTTCTTCGGCTTATCTTTTCTGTCTATTCAGGTGACACTTTAGGTGTGAGTAGAAGCGGTGCAAACGGAATAAGCAAGTTAAGATAGACTTAAAAATAAGTTTCACGTAAGTGTCACTGGTGCAAACGGCCGTTTATTTCATTGATGAAACGTCATTTCAGGGCTTAAACGTTGCTTAGACGAACGGTGCAATCGGGCATTAGGGTTTAGTTACGTTAGGTAAGTTAATTGAGATTTCCCTCATATTTTCTTGAGTAATTTACGGCAAAACTACACTCATTGTCCAAAAGATGTTCAGAAATAGTTCCGATGTGACATATCTCTTCATGTTATAAGCTTCATCGATCCATTACTCATACGTGAGTTGCTCCCAATAGAACATTCTCAACGTCAAGGTGTTCGTATTCATTCATCAAGCAGAACGTGTTGGAGTGTACAAATTCGCCAGAGAAACACAATGCACTTCCCTTCTTAATATTTCTGAAACCAATGGTCAAGGAACAAAGGCTCATGCTAGGCAACTGACTTTCGGTTCATGCAGACTTAAATAAGTTATTAACAGAGGCTACATCTGCTTGTTTGGAACTATTAACATTTCGGCATTCACAGACCCATTCTGCAAACTTTTGTGATCATCTGGAGACAAGTCATAAATTATTTCAATACCTGGATATGCTTCCTTGTTCTCTCGACAAAAGGCTGTTTTTCGCCATAATTTGGCCACAAAAGGCGACTTCTCGGAGAATAGGCAAAATCGTTTACTTATTATTCGAAGACGATTGAGAAACGATATGTTTCGCAAACAGGGGTTTAACTTCGGCAAGAACACAAGAACGAACCCTTCACTTCCTTCCTAGAATACCTTAGGGAATATTCAAAATGTCAAAAGAAACAGATGACCGTTATTTTGAATATTTCCTATTATTATTGTTCCGAAAGGAGTACTCCTAAAATTGATGTGTTCATACAGGATGTCCCGGAAAATGTGGGAAATCTCTTGAATTCAGATAGAACATAAAAAATGAAAATGACAAGTTCCATACGAAGAAATGACCCCCTAAATGACGCCACTGGAAATCCATTTTAGTGGAATAAGCTTCAAACTACTCGATATAATTTGATGAAAATTTGATATGATTAATGGTATTAAGGACCTCTTAAATCACCGCACTCAAATTTCAATTTGCTTGGTCAGTTTACCAGGGGCGGACTGGGTTGTACATTTACATGCTTACATTTTTAACACCCTGTATGATAAAGTGCAGGAAAAAGCAAATTTGGATACCTTGAATATTAGGCTAAAGAAAAGGTACTCTTGTCCAGTGTCGATAAAATGAACCACTTTAGAAAAAAAATAATGAGAAAAGTAAGTAATTCAAATTTATTCAACTGAAATAAATTTCCAGTGGCGTAATTTAGGAGGTCGTATCTTCGTAGGGAGGGCCGCTAGGAAAAAAATATGGAAACTTGTCAACTTGTTTTCTTATGTTCTATCTGAATCTGAATATGAACTATTCGTTTCATTTTATTTTTTTAAGATATAACTTTCCTGTTCAAGTTTCAAAACAAGGTATGTGCCTTGAAAATTACAAGTTTTCAAGTTGCTACTATGACCGATCGTTACCACATTACCACGCTGAAGGAACACTTTCCAAAACTTAAAATTTAATATACAGATATGGGATTTCACGTCGAAAACATACGATATACAACGCACCAGACAGTGAATTCTTCCGTCTAGTTGCACAGATGAATAGTCGAGATAATCACGTGTTGTAACTGAATGAATTCCGTTGACTTATTGCAATAACCTAGTTTTGTGTCTCTCTTATTGCAGTATGATAGGGAACCTGCAGTACAAGTATAGAATTATTTAATTTTTCAGGCTGTCCGTAATACTCGATTCAAGTATTTACTGTTGCCTACCATACTGAATGAATTACGCTCCTCTCAACGATAAGAGAGAGACAAGACTAGAATATTACAATAAGACAACGGAATTCAGTGTGTTACAGCACGTCATTGTCTCGACTATTAATCTGTGCAACTGGACGGAAGAATTATCTGTCTGTAAATTGTATATCTTATGTTTCAGATGTGAATTTCCAAACCTGTAGATTGAAGAGTGAAAATAAATTCATGAATGAATAGCTGAAACCAGCAGTTCTCATATAAATTATTTTTTCCCAAATATGGAATAGCGTCTAAAAGCACCGGATTTTCATAATGTTTTTCAAATACAAACCTACAATTTTGTGAATGGGAGATTGAAATAATCGAACTATTACCTATATATCGAAATTGGGCCAATTGGTAATCTTATTCGTGTTGAAAATACGGAAGTTATGGAGATGTTTTCGTTATTATTCATTATCTTTCTTAGGATTATCATTATGGCGCACTGATTGTTAATTATAAATTCAGAACTATTAGAAAAAACTCAAGTATATGAATTCAAAACCTCAGCACAATCAGAATTATATTCAGGAAATCATTCAAAACTGAAATATGTGAAAAAAATCAATTATTAAAATCAATTGATGCAATCCTCTTGAAATTTTGCATATCAATCTTCATTTACGAAATAAATTTCGCTTGAATCGAATATCTTGTTATGGAAATGTAAATATTCTTTTTTTGAATATTTCAATTGAATATTTTATGATTCTGTTAACACTACGGTCACGAAAATTTGCATGAGGCTTACTAGGAGCATTTTGCATATGGTTGCAAAATTTCATTTCGATTGGTTCGGTTTGTCTGAGATATTAACGAACAAAAATTTGAATCGTCATATTTTATGGAACACCCTGTAAGATTCATCTGGTTAACGAACACAACCACGGCATTTGAGAACCGAACCAACCCTGAAAATCTCAAGTCTCTAGAACAATCCGTTCGAAAGTTATCGTGCTTACGGCCGGCCGGACGATCCCGCGGACATAGTTGAATTTGACCACGGATTCCCAATGTGGGGATCAAACCCTACCGTTTGAGACTATTTTCGGCTCAAAATACGAAAATTACAGACATTTTGGTAGAACGATATAGCACTCGTTCAAGTAGAACGAGCGCTCAAAAATGTTTTTATGACATATTGTTTATTACGTGAGAAATTAAACTTTTTCCATAATTCCTGCAAACGAATTGAACGTGCTCACTGAAACAACAATTTTAAAAACTGATATGATTAAAATCACTTCCATTATCAAGAAATCATCAACAAATCATCAACAAATTCTTCAAGTTCTATCGGAAACCCAATATTTCAATCTTTTTCAAAGTTTTTCATTTGAAATCATATTTTTCGGGATTATTCGCCAGGTGCATCGAAATATCTGTCGGTATACCATGTTCGATACTTCAGAATCCCTATTATTCGATGCAACTGATACCGTACTTCCCCAATCCTCATTCGACCTAATGCAAGAAATTAAATGAGGTGAAAAGTATACAATACTGGTACAATATGCAATATAATACATAATGCCGTCTTCACCCCATTGCACTCCGAACAATGGTTCTGTTATAGATACCTAAAATATAAGTGGCAATAATGTTATTCTTCCACGTTTATTTGGACAGAGCTGCATTTTCGATTGTGATTATTTCTATACGAAATATGTTTTTTCACACACACCCTGTGTAACCGTGAAGAATTAGCTCACTTCCGACTATTAGGGTAATAATGGAAGTTTTTCTTTATTATATGTGGATGCAGTTGAAGCTGACAAGAAGCATTCACCCATCTATGATTTTCTTGAGTGGTTATGTAAATTGATTCGTTGCAATACAGCTTGATTCATTTTGTAAACAAACTTAACTGAGAATTTTTGCCATAACAGAAGGATGGATTCGAGTATGATGTTTGTTTCAAAAATAAAATAAAGGATTTTCCAATGAGAGGTGTTATTTCGAATAGTCCGCCATTTCGGTAGATGTCACGTTTGAAGTTGTAATTTTTTGACATTTGGCAAGTAGGAACTATGCTGTTAATAAAAATGGAACTATACATGCTTCAAGAACGCATTGAAATTATTAAAATTCACTATAAAAATGGTGAAAATTTGGCAGAGACGGTTCGTAAAACTCGAACATCTTTGGGTCTTCCTGAAACACTTTGTCGAGCAGCAATAAAGAAATTGGTGGAAAAATTCGAGCTCTTGAGACAAGTTAGTGATGTGAAGAATAAACCCGTGCACGTCGCTCGAGAACAGCCGAGAATATTGCTGCTGTAGCCGAAATTGTTGAAGAAAACCCAGATTTGTCCATTCCTCGTCGTTCTTTGGAATTAGGCATTCCACAAACGTCATAGCACCGTATTTGGCATAAAGGATTGGGTCTCAAGGCTTATAAAGTTCAGTTAACACAAGAACTCAAGCCGGCCGATCATCAACAACTTCGTCTTTGCTGATTGGGTCGTTGTTATGCATGAAAATGATCCGGACCGTGTTATCTCTCGAAGAGGTGATCACAATTGACCACCGAGATCTTGTGATTTAACACCTTGCGACTTCTTCCTTTGGGGCCACGTGAATGAGAAGGTCTATGCCAATAGCCCAGCGTCGATTGAAGACCTGAAAGATGGAATTCGTGAGGTTATCGAGGACATAGGGCAGCCACTTTGCGATTTAGTTATGGAAAATTTTATTAAAAGGATATGGTCCTGTAAGCTTGGTCGTGGTGGTCATTTGCCTGATGTTATTTTTAACTATTAACGGCATAGCTTTTCCTTATAATGAAATAAAGATCCGATCATATATATTGAGAGATGGCATTTTTCTTTGAATATCAAAATAACACCTGTCATTGGAAAACCCTTTAAAATTGATGATTAAGTTCAGAAAAGAACAGGTATATTGTTTTGAGTTATATACATTTATTTCATTGTAAACAATTTGAGCTCAAAAGTGAATAAAAGGGAGGAACTAGTTCCAAGAAACAAGCGATAAAAACTTCAAAAAGTTGTCATGATGCTAATGTTTTCTTTCGATACGAGATAGCCTTTTATACTGTGACCAAGCTTTTCAGCAATACGACTGAAACCAATTCAATAATTGTTCCAAACATAACCCAAAAGTTTCTTTGTACTTCAAAGGCATCATAGGCTGCTTCATTATGCAACCCAATCCCTAGAACTCGTGCGAACCATACTTTCATGAATAATAATGGAAGGTATACACATTGTCCACATGTAATCCCGAAACTAACCGTCAACACTTATCGGCTCTGACTTGTAATTATTGTTATAAAGGCTTCAGAGTTCCAACCCACAAGCTCACTACAGACAGGAGATGTTATCGCTTCTACTTATCAGAAAAACAACCGATTAGCCCATACAAATTACTGCGTCGAGTATCAATACAATTCAGATCATTTTCGCTCCAAATTAGAACATTTCAGATTATTTTTGGCGCACTCTGTAGCTTCCAAAAACGACAGACAAAACTGGAATTGGTAAACATGAACTCCTGCTCATGTTTTCTTTCTAAAGTCTACACGGTGGCCTTTATACTGTGACCAAGCTTTTCAGCAATACAACTGAAACCAATTCAATAATTGTTCCAAACATAACCCAAAAGTTTCTCTGTTCTTTAATGGCATCATAGGCTACTTCATTATGCAACCCAATCCCTAGAACTCGTGCGAACCATACTTTCATGAATAATAATAGAAGGTATACACATTGTCCACATGTAATCCCGAAACTAACCTTCAACGCTAATCGGCTCAGACTTGTAATTATTGTTAAAAAGGCTTCAGAGTTCCTACCCACAAGCGCACTACAGACCAGAGATGTTATCGCCTCTACTTATCAGAAAAACAACCGAGTAGCCCATACAAATTATTGCGTCGAGTGTCAATACAATTCTAACCTAATCATTCGATCTCACGTTTAACTTTCATTGTTGAAATAATGTCTTAAAAACCGTACTTTTTCTATTAGCTTCAAAGTTGGGGAAAAACACCCACATACAATTCAAAACCTTCATGAACTTTTACCTCTAAGACATGACAATACATTAGAGATATTCAGGGCTATCCGGAAAAGTTCTCAGATCATTCCTAAAGGGTTTTCCATCATTCAGTCAAACCAAGTTTCTGAGACCATTTTCGACTCTAAAGTGAAATTTTCAGACATTTGGAAGGAACGGTTGCTTCCATAAACAACATACAAAGCTGAGAAAAGTCTTCACGAACTTTATTTTCTCATAATAGTGAAAGCAGATAATATTATTAATCGATTGAAATCAACCAATATTAAACCCATTTCGGAGCTAATCTCGTCCTAGTTTGAGGCAAAATGCAAGAGAGGTATCAAACAGAGCACCTGGATGGCCAATTCGTCCTTACTAAGAATCATCAGCAGCACAGGATAGCTCTGAAGTCTGAATGATACAAGGTAATTCTTGGAACTTACATCGAAATGGTATCTTCTTTAAGGTACAAATAATCCAAAGATGCCATCTCTAGTTCCATACGAAAAACTTCTTCCATAGCATGAACCTTGAACGAAGTAGCGAGATGTTTACCATTTGTCGCATTGGCAGAAGCATTCTTGTATTTCGCTATTTTGATATTCATGGCAATGTTACGCGTTAAACCTCTTCTTATTTTATTTTCCCATGTTTTCTTTTGATACTTTACATGGTGACTTTTCATACCGCGAACGAGACCAATACAATAACGTAACGCAAAAGTTTCTTTGTACTTCAATGGCATCATAGGCTGCTTCATTATGCAACCCAATCCCTAGAACTCGTGCGAACCATACTTTCATGAATAATAATAGAAGGTATACACATTGTCCACATGTAATCCCGAAACTAACCTTCAACACTAATCGGCTCAGACTTGTAATTATTGTTATAAAGGCTTCAGAGTTCCTACCCACAAGCTCACTAGAGACAAGAGATGTTATCGCCTCTACTCATCAGAAAAACAACCGAATAGCCCATACAAATTACTGCGTCGAGTATCAATACAATTCAGATAATTTTTGGCTTCAAATTAGAACATTTCAGATATTTTTTGGCAATTTCTGTAGCTTCCAAAAACGACAGACAAAACTGGAATTGGTAGACATGAACTCCTTTTTCTCATGTTTTCTTTCGAAAATCTACACGGTGGCCTTTAATACTGTGACCAAGCTTTTCTGCAATACAACTGAAACCAATTCAATAATTGTTCCAAACATAACTCAAAAGTTTCTCTGTTCTTTAATGGCATCATAGGCTGCTTCATTATGCAACCCAATCCCTAGAACTCGTGCGAACCATACTTTCATGAATAATAATAGCAGGTATACACATTGTCCACATGTAATCCCGAAACTAACCTTCAACACTAATCGGCTCAGACTTGTAATTATTGTTGTAAAGGCTTCAGAGTTCCTACCCACAAGCGCACTAGAGACAGGAGATGTTATCGCTTCTACTTATCAGAAAAACAACCGAATAGCCCATACAAATTACTGCGTCGAGTGTCAATATAATTCTAACCTAATCATTCGATCTCACGTTTAACTTTCATTGTTGAAATAATGTCTCAAAAACCGTACTTTTTCTATCAGCTTCAAAGTTGGGGAAAAACACCCACACACAATTCAAAACCTTCATGAACTTTTACCTCTAAGACATGACAATACATTAGAGATATTCAGGGCTATCCGGAAAGTTCTCAGATCATCCTAAAGGGTTTTCCATCATTCAGTCAAACCAAGTTTCTGAGACCATTTTCGACTCTAATGTGAAATTTTCAGACATTTGGAAGGAACGGTTGCTTCCATAAACAACATACAAAGCTGAGAAAAGTCTTCACAACTTTTATTTTCTTATAATAGTGAAAGCAGATAATAATATTAATCGATTGAAATCAACCAATATTAAACTCATATTTTGGAGCTATTCTCGTCCTAGTTTGAGGCAAAATGCAAGGAAGAGGTATCAAACAGAGCACCTGGATGGCCAATCCGTCCTTACTAGGAATCATCAGCACAAGATAGCTCTTAATGATACAAGGTAATTCTTGGAACTTACATCGAAATGGTATCTTCTTTAAGGTACAAATAATCCAAAGACGCCATCTCTAGTTCCATACGAAAAACTTCTTCCATAGTATGAACCTTGAACGAAGTAGCGAGATGTTTACCATTTGTCGCATTGGCAGAAGCATTCTTGTATTTCGCTATTTTGATATTCATATCGATGTTACGCGTTAAACCTCTTATTTATTTTCTCATGTTTTCTTTTGATACTACACATGGTGACTTTTCGTACCGCGAACGAGACCAATACAATAGCGCAACGCAAAAGTTTCTTTGTACTTCAATGGCATCATAGGCTGCTTCATTATGCAACCCAATCCCTAGAACTCGTGCGAACCATACTTTCATGAATAATAATAGAAGGTATACACATGGTCCACATGTAATCCCGAAACTAACCTTCAACACTAATCGGCTCAGACTTGTAATTATTGTTATAAAGGCTTCAGAGTTCCTACCCACAAGCTCACTAGAGACAGGAGATGTTATCGCCTCTACTTATCAGAAAAACAACCGAATAGCCCATACAAATTACTGCGTCGAGTGTCAATACAATTCTAACCTAATCATTCGATCTCACGTTAACTTTCATTGTTGAAATAATGTCTCAAAAACCGTACTTTTTCTATTAGCTTCAGGGTTGGGGAAAAACACCCACTTACAATTCAAAACCTTCATGAACTTTTACCTCTTAAGACATGGCAAAATATTAGAGATATTCAGGGCTATCCGGAAAAGTTCTCAGATCATTCCTAAAGGGTTTTCCATCATTCAGTCAAACCAAGTTTCTGAGACCATTTTCGACTCTAATGTGAGATTTTCAGACATTTGGAAGGAACGGTTGCTTCCATAAACAACATACAAAGCTGAGAAAAGTCTTCACGAACTTTATTTTCTCATAATAGTGAAAGCAGATAATAATATTAATCGATTGAAATCAACCAATATTAAAACTTATACTTTGGAGCTATTCTCGTCCTAGTTTTAGGCAAAATGCAAGGAAGAGGTATCAAACAGAGCACCTGGATGGCCAATTCGTCCTTACTAGGAATCATCAGCACAGGATAGCTCTGAATGATACAAGGTAATTCTTGGAACTTACATCGAAATGGTATCTTCTTTAAGGTACAAATAATCCAAAGACGCCATCTCTAGTTCCATACGAAAAACTTCTTCCATAGCATGAACCTTGAACGATGTAGCGAGATGTTTACCATTTGTCGCATTAGCAGAAGCATTCTTGTATTTCGCTATTTTGATATTCATGGCGATGTTGCGCGTTAAACCTCTTCTTATTTTATTTTCTCATGTTTTCTTTTGATACTACACATGGTGACCTTTCGTACCGCGAACGAGACCAATACAATAGCGCAACGCAAAAGTTTCTTTGTACTTCAATGGCATCATAGGCTGCTTCATTATGCAACCCAATCCCTAGAACTCGTGCGAACCATACTTTCATGAATAATAATAGAAGGTATACACATTGTCCACATGTAATCCCGAAACTAACCTTCAACACTAATCGGCTCAGACTTGTAATTATTGTTATAAAGGTTTCATAGTTCCTACCCACAAGCTCACTACAGACAGGAGATGTTATCGCCTCTACTTATCAGAAAAACAACCGAGTAGCCCATACAAATTACTGCGTCGAGTGTCAATACAATTCTAACCTAATCATTCGATCTCACGTTTAACTTTCATTGTTGAAATACACAATGGGTGTTTGCAAACCAACATGGCACATCTGTTAGGTAATATGGTAGATTTGGGCGATTTCACCCTTGTGGAGGAGTACAGGGGCGACTTTTTGAAATAGGGGGTTTAATATTATAGGCTTCTTGTTGCTTGTCGATTGTTTGCTGCTTGTTTTCAACAACAACAAACAACCATGGTTTATGGGTTGTACTTTGGTTGAACCAAGTGAGTGTAGTTATAATTTGTATTTTTCAGAGGATCAAAATGAAAGAGTAGTTATACCTACTACGTACACATGGGGCACTCAAGTATCACTTGTCACCTTATATTGACTTAAAAAAGAAAAAGCACCCTTAATTTCAATAGAAAATTCAGTCAGAGTAACATCGCTGTTGAAAAAGTATGTGAGATTTTTGTTCCTAAAAATTAATTATTAAAATTGACAATTTAAGATATTTTGAAAGTTGGCCATCGAAAACATGGTTTAGTATAAAAAGTTATGTTTAAAATGTCATGGTTCTGAAAAATTCTCTAAACTGGAATTTGTGCATTTAAAACCATGTTTTCGGCAACTAACTCTCAGAATGTTACATCCAGTTTCACAGCCGCATCAAAATTCTCTGCATTTTTGAGAACATTTACCAAAGTAAAAATTTTTTCATACAATCAGAAAAAAAGATTTTTACAAAATTCCACAGTATTCTGAAAACACTGATATTTTGACTTGAGAATTTACAGTTGAAAATCAAGATGCTTTAACGATTTCAAGTCAATATGAGGTTTTAAAAAATCAATATCCCAGATCAAAAAACAACAAACTGTTTGGGGCATGAGAAGGAAAGTTTCCAGCAAAATTCGTAAAAAAATGTCTGAAAAATTCAAGCAAAAAACTTGGTTGTTTGTATTTTCACGTAACTTTGGAGGTTACGTGAAGAAAGAGTAAGTACAAAAAAACTAGATTTCTTTATAACCGGCAATTTTGTTATTCGACTTTTTTCTATAGAATTTTTGGTTTTGATCTCAATAAATCAGTTTTTAACTTTATTAGGGGTTGAAAATAACAACCCCGTATGATTTTAGTTCAAAAATTGTTTTCGTGGGATAGAGTTTCGAAAAATAAAATTTTCTTATGGTTTTCCATTCAATTCTGAAGAAAAAAGTCTCTTCGATGGAACACTTATACGATGAAATAGAATGAACAGTGATCATGACTACTTGTAAGTTTTTATTTCTTCCGAGAAAAGTATCGACTGTATCGAAATAATTTTGCAAGATACTTTTTTCTCCAGCATTGAATGGGAAACCCTAAGAGAATTTTTTTTTCAAAATCTATCCCACGAAAACAATTTTTGAAGGAAAATCATAGGGAATTGTTATTTTCAACTCCTAATAATGAAGTTATAGGATCTAAAAGAATTAAGTGGGCAACATCTACTTAGTGCTTCATATTATGTATAGTTTTATGACACGGTGTCTTTAAGAAGCCGTAGAAAAATTAAAAACTGTCAACTCGTCATCGCCTCTCAATGGCTGTATCTTTGAAGGGGGATCTATTTCAAGAAAAATTAAATAAACGATCTCTGCTTATTTTCATCGAGGAATCATCTTCCAAAGTACCTCACATTTGTTTACAGATACCCATTATATTATGCCAAATGCATCTCTTATTCAAAATGAAAATGTATTTCAATCAAGAATTTATACTCAATTCATAATGAGGTCGAGTGAAAAATCTTTATTTATTGTACCTAAGTTGTTGGATTCTTTATTTCGGCAGAATGTAATTTTGAAGTTTTTCACATTGAAAAGTAGATGAACCATTATCAAATTCTTCGAACGATATAATCCGACAAAAATAAAGTCGGGTAATACACCCCTGGGATCGGTTGAAAGGAAGCTGGTACACAAATAATTGCCATCTTATTAACAGCGTATGCTGACGACAAATCGCTTTCAAATCGATAGATCCCAACTGTAGATTGCGTTTCACACACACTTGAGTTTTGCCACTGCTACTTGATGGGCGATTTCAATTATTGGGGTTGTTTTAATTCGATTCCAGATGATCTCAGACTTTCCCAGGATGTATTACAACCACTCAAACTGGTGAAGGGGGCGAGTATAAGAACAGAGTTGCTGGCATTTTAGTTCATCATTTCGCCAGCAAAAGTATGCTTTATAAATTAAGAAATTTGAATTGGGTATAATTTTATTTAATATTCCACCTCCAAATTGAAATTATTTCACACAAGTATGCATAAAACACTAATACTTATTTAATCAACTAGGTTATAAAAGACAGCGACAACGGTCAAGATATTTTAACGCATTAATAGTTCGAGACCATTTGTCGCTAGATTAATAATCGAGCTGGTTTTTCCGACGATCTCAAGATGAATTGTGTATACCTGAATTCTTGATTGAAATACATTCTCATTTCGCATAAGACAAACATTTGACATAACGAAATTTCTATGTTTCTATGTTTTAGTAAAGTTTTGACATATCTAGTAGTGCTTCTGAATACTTTGCGTACAGTTGCCATGAGGATTGCACATTAAAATATAGCATAAATTGAGCATTAAAATGAGACATTAATGTTCAATTCGGAAAGATTAAAATCACTTTTTATTTTGAAGTCGACGGAAATAGTTATTCGAGCAACTATGTTATTAAAGACAGCGACTAATGGTTAAGATATTTTAACGCGTGAGCGGGGCGAATGCCATTAGTCGCTTCATTAATAACCGAGTTGATTACAAGATTTTTCTGACGATCTCAACATGAGTTGTGTATAAATTCTTGATAGAATAGAAGTATATTCTCATTTTGCACAAGACATACAATTGACATAATGGAATTTCTATGTTCCAGTAGAATTTTGACACTTCTGAATACTTTGTGTACGGTTGCCATGAGGATTGCACATTAAAATATAGCATAAATTCATCATTCAAATGGGTCATTTATGTTCAATTTGGTACACATTAAAATCACAAAAATGTTCCTTGGTGCTTGATATCAAAATTTGTTGAAATAACAGGGCCAGCTAATTCCTTCGATTTGACAGCACATGATTATTTCTCTGGGGATATCTAGAGGAAAAGGTAAATGAAAGGCGTCCCAATACCATCTAAGAACTCAAAATAAGAATTTTTAAAAAATTAATAATATTGGAGCAGAATTGTTGAAACGAGTTATGCAAAATTTTAGATAGCGATTGCAAAAATTTATAGATAACCAACAAAGCCATTTGAAGTAATTTTTAAAAACATAAATTGCACATACAGTGGAACTTCCCTATAACGAACGTCTGTATAACGAATTTCGTACAAGACATTGCACCTTGAATCCAAATTCCATGTTAAAACACCCTCTAAAACGAATATTGGTAAGAAGGTATAAGGGTGGGTTTTTTCCGGACGTACGTAGGTAATAAATCCTGACTAAATCATTACGGCGGGCAAAGAGATCCTTCTGAAGAAGTTACTCCCCTGGCTGTTTGGTTTCAATTTAACCATTACGCTAGTTATAAAGTTGTGAGAAAATATCGAAAAGGAAGTGCTTATGTTTGAATGATAAACTTAAATTTATCAGTGAAGTCGGCCGCGACATTGCCGACTATAGAAATGAAATTTCTTTATAACGAATTTTTTTTCGGATTTAGCGCTTCATTTATAGGGAAGTTCCACTGTACATTGCACATAAAAATATTGTTATATTCCATAATTTTGTTTCAATAAAATGTTTTTCGCTCTTATAACAGGTTTTTGAAAATAGGTAACACCAAATGCCTAACCTAATATTTTGAGTTAGGCGGATAAAAACTTGATTTATTTTCTGTCTTGTAGCAATGTTCAAAGTTGATGCCAAGCTCTCGTAAAACATTCATTATAAAATGTTGTTTCGCTTGGTACAAGCCGGCAGAAAGATCCGGATCTATGGTTTTCAGTTAACATATTGATTGGTTTCTTACTCAGAACTACTTTATGGGGCTAATGCACTTCCATTCCATACCGAAAGTTACCAAATGAAGTTCAAACGGCAATATCTGTTCACCGCCAAAATCAGTAAAATCAAAACTTTCTCTTCAACAATGGGGTATGCTGTCCATTCTTTGAAATCGTATATTCGGGGTTGACTCCAACTCACTTACAATAGAATTTACAACCTTCAAAATGGTCACATTTCGTGGGTTTTTGTTCCGTAAATTTGTTTATGCCTCACATCTTTATTATGACAGATTGTAAATAGACCCCCTGATTTTTATGGTCACTAAAACTATACCGCTTTTCAGATCAATATGAATCTATCGAAAATCCCAATATTGATGGCGACCAGCTTTTCTTTTTACGACTTTGTCTGCAAAGTTTTGGGTTTTTAAGCGGATATTTGTCGTAAAGAAAGAATTATTTATGCTCATCCCAGATTACTCTATTATGAGATCATGGTCTGTTTCTACTAAGACGCAGGTTTTTGTGCTGAAACATATAGGAATCTGTCAGAGTATTTAACTGAAATAAATGATGTTAATGATAGTATTTATTTCTTAAAAGCACGTATATTAATCACTTCGTAGTTAGTGAAGTAAATTGAACCGTCAAATATTAACAATAGTACACGCTTGATAAACAGTAAACACACATTTATTACACAGTCCCCAGAGTACAAACATACTAGGTGTTTCATAATACACATGTATATGAGTAGGACTTCAGATGTTACAAAAGGTTTTACAATAAGAGGTGTTATTTTGAATAGCCCACTATTTCAGTAGATGTCACGTTTGAAACTGTCATTTTTTTGACATTTGACAAGTAGAAACTTCGATAACGAATTGGAATTATTAAAATTCGCTATAAAAATGGTGAAAATTTGCCAGAGACGGTACGTAAAACTCGAACATTTTTGGGTCGTCGTGAAGCACCGTGTCGGACCGCAATAAAGAAACTGGTGGAAAAATTCGAGCTGTCAATTTAGTTATGTGAAGAATAAAACCCGTGCACGTCGCACAAAAACAGCCGAGAATATTGCCGCTGTAGCCGAAAGTGTAGAAAAGCCCAGGTTTTGTCCATTTTTCGTCCTTCTTTGGAATTAGGCTTTCCACAAACGTTTTTATGGTCGAAATTGGATAGTATTGATCTGGACAACGTTCACTTTCAACAAGACGGGGCTACGTACCACACAAGCAACGAAACCATTGATCTTTTGAGGAAAAAGTTTCCAGACCGTGTTATCTCTTGAATAGGTGCTCACAATTGGCCACCGAGATCTTGTGATTTAAGCTTAGACTATATCTAAGGATTTAACACCTTGCGACATCTTCCTTTGGAGCCACTTGAAAGTGAAGGTCTACGCTAATAGCCCAGCGTCGATTCAAGACCTCAAAGATGGAATTCGTGAGGCTATCGAGGACATAGGGCAGCCACTTTGCAATTTGGTTATGGAAAATTTCATTAAAAGGATATGTTCCTGTAAGCGTGGTCGTGGTAGTCTTTTGCCTGATGTTATTCTCCACTATTAACGGCATATCTTCTTCTTTATAATGAAATAAACATCCGATCATTCTTATTGAAAAATGGCATTTTCCTCTGAATATTGAAATAACACCTCTTAATGGAAAACCCTTCAGCTCGTCCAAAATTCAATTAACTCACTATTTGAAATGCACCGTTAACGAGTGTTAAAATTTAAAAAAAAAATCGTTTTTTGTGGACATCCCCGAAACCTTTTTATGGTACAAAGAAAAGAGCTTTCTTGTGTATTTTCTAATCATAAGTTTTCTGCAGACTTATTCAATCAATTTTGATATCTAGAAAGTATGCTTTTCAGCAACCGTGGATGATAAAATAAAAACTTTTTTCTACAAACGTCAAAAAATGACAAGGTTCGCGCATAGGCAAGAATATGCGAAGTGACCCTTTTTTTCATATTCCTTTGTTACTATGACACCGTGCGCGAAGTGGTGTGCGAAATACTTACTTCGCACACTGCATGTAAACTATATGGGATTTTTATATTTTAACTTGGTGAATTTCTTGAAATCCACGTTTTCTTTAACATTGAGTGTTTCTTTCAACATAGAATATATTGCCCATAGTTATAATACCTAATTACTTGATTTGGAAAAACAGTTCAAACTTAGCTTAATATGAAAAAAAATATTGAACTGGTTGAACTGTTTTTCCAATCAAGTAATTAGGTATTATAACTATGGGCAATATATTGCAATATGTTGAAAGCAACACTCAATGTTAAAGAAAACGTGGATTTCAAGAAATTTACCAAGTTAAAATATAAAAATCCCATATAGTTTACATGCAGTGTGCGAAGTAAGTATTTCGCACATTACTTCGCGCACGGTGTCATAGTAACAAAGGAAATGAAAAAAAGGGTCACTTCGCATATTCTTGACAATGCGCGAACCTTGTCATTTTTTGACGTTTGTAGAAAAATAACTATTTTTCGACTAAATTGACCGAGAAGGCAGTCATGTTGCTAACTGTTTCATACAAATTTTTGTAGCTCAGCTCTTTAGATATCCAAACGTCAATCCTGTAAGTACCTATTCACAATCAGGAATGGAACGCATGCTTCTAAATTACACCATTGTGAACACTCGACGTTTACTACTGAGTTCATTTAGGAGTTGATAAAATTGACAGCCCATTGTGCAGTGTCTACTTTTCAGTCGTTAATCGAATATTATTCGTGAAATTATGTAATTATCAGTATAAAGCAGGAGTCATAAGTCGTTTATAGTTAGGCTGTTATCCTAGGAAGACAATGAGTACATAATAGATAATTAGCTATTTGAAGACACCATAACCAATTTTATTTTATGCAGTGTCTATTGAATTTTACAAAACTTGTATTGTTTTCGAGCAATAAGGAAAAGAATTCGAAAAATTGAATGTTTGATTGTTCTGGCCTTTAAACGTTTGTTGTCTTGAACTATTTGAATGTTTTTACTGACCCTACCCATTTCTCCAGTATGCATTTACTCTGTAAAACATATAAAGGGTTTTCCAATAAGAGGTGTTATTTTAAATAGCCCGCTATTTCGGTAGATATCACGTTTGAAGCGTCCTTTTTTTGACATTTGGCAAAGTGCGGCTGAATGGATTGCGCTATTGAGAGATGATTAATGATTTTTTATGGCCAAAACTGGATAGTATTGATCTGGACAACGTTTACTTTCAACAAAATGGCGCTACGTGCCACACAAGCAATGAAACCATTGATCTTTTGCGGGAAAAGTTTCCAGACCGTGTTATCTCTCGAAGAGGTAATCACGATTGGCCACCGAAATCTTGTGATTCAACACCTTGTGACTTCTTCCTTTAGAGCCACTTGAAAGAGGAGGTTTACCTACGCCAATAGTCCAGCGTCGAATCAAGATGGAATTCGTGAAGCTATCGGGGATATAAGGCTACCACTTTGCGATTTGGTTTTCATTAAAAGGATATGGTCCTGTAAGCGTGGTCGTGGCGGTCATTTGCCTGATGTTATTTTCCACTATTAACGACATAGCTTCTTCTTTATAATGAAATGAACATCCGATCATTTATATTGAAAAATGGCATTTTTTCTTAATGTCAAAATAAGACCTCTTATTGGAAAACCCTTTATTATGTAGAAAACGAACTAAGATTTTGAAACACTTTATTATTGAGTTCTTCATTCGTAACATAACAGTTACGAAAAGTCATGCGAATCACAGGAATCGAATCAGTTGGGAAATGCTAAAAAATTATTCAATTTCATGCACTCTTAGAGTATCGATGGAATAACATGTACAATTTTTCTGCCTAGAAGTACCTACCTAGACTTTTTGCCTGGCAATAAATTGTCTATGTTCGATAAAACAAGAATGATGGCTTATTACATATACACTTATTGACCTATAATAATGACTTATTTCGACAAACACATGGAGACCAAGAATTTTGGCGATGGGTGCATTTGTGAACAGAGAACACTTACATGTCTTCACTTCTGTGTAAATCAAATTCTTATTGTATCCTCCTTTCGTTTTTCGACATCAAAAACGAATAATACGCAATGGCATTCAATTCACCTTCAGCTTCAGCACAATTTAATTTATACACAAAAGTAACCGATCTTCCTTATATTGCTGAATCATAGTCTCATTCTGCACGTGTTGTGTAGTGGTATACGCCCAGCAGCGCCCTCAGCAAACCAAAAAGTGTACCGCACGGTAGCAATCCGAATCACCACATGAGGTCTGCATTGTCTATGCATTCCTCGAACCAAGATCATCACCTATCACTAATTGCCGAATATCACACTTTCAATTTAGACGATGATATTTGTAAATTCACAATAGAATCTTTTTTGTGCATCTTAATGAACTAGATATAGAAACAACGAAAAAGAACTGTTAGAAATAATAAGGCTGGATTCTTGGGCTTCTGTTTGAGGTTAGTTTGTATAGAGTGTTAACTCTGAGGTATCCAAATGAATCAAACTATATTAATAAATTCAAAGTTTGGTACACTCAGTTCCGCAATTAATCATCTATAGCTCACAGACAGGTTATTTAGCTCTAAGGGGCCTATCAGTGCAGGGAATGATATGGGGCACCCAAAGACTCTCGATCACTGATCGGTGTCCCATATAGAGAGTCTTGCAAATGACCGCAAAATTTCATTTCGATTGGTTTCGTTTTGTCTGAGATATTGAGGAACAAAAATTTCGAATGGCCATATTTTATGGAACACCCTGAACGATTTGGCTGGTTAACGAACTCAACCGCGGCATTTTGGAACCGAACACACCCTGAAAATCTCAAGTCTCTAGGACAATTCCTTCGAAAGTTATCATCATCGTGTACAGAATTAAATATGAACGGGGATTCGTCTTGAGGCAGTCGAACCCTACCGTTCGAGATCATTTTGGGCTCAAAATTCGAAAATTACAGACCTTTGGGCAAACGATATAGCACTCGTTTTAATGAAACAAGCTCAATATTTGTTAAATTCATAATCATAACGTATTTTCTGCCCAGAAGTGGATTAATGGTGCAAATCGTCTCGGCATGTTCTCATCAAGGTTCTGAATCAATTAGAGCATCACTGAGCTGCTGCAAATTTTCAGGAGTTGGTACGCGAGATCGAATTTTCCTCCAAGAGCATCCAAACATGCCCAATTGGGTTCAAATCTGGCCTTTTAGAGCAGGCCAGTTGAATTCTTGGATATCAACATCTGCTAAATACTCCCTGGCAATCCTAGACACATGCGATGGATGCGGTGGGGCATTATACAGCATTAGCACGAAATTGTCTCCAATAAACGGTGAATACGGAACAACATGTCGCGCTAAAACTTCTCTTGTTTTATGTTTTCACTCAGTTTTTAGTTTATTTCATAAAGTTCGACCTTAAGGTTAAATGTGTTGAAGCACTTTCATATAGTCCGTTCACGAAAGGTTGAGCCGTCGGTTGGCCATGGAAATTTGGCATATTCCACTGTGTATATTAAAATTTTAGGTTATGCTGTCAATTTTCTTGTCAGATTGATACGCAATGTTGTCAATCTTGCATAGAGTTCTCTGATAACTCGCAAGCTCGTCGGACGAGGCCGGGTACATTCGGCAACGTTGAATTTATTTTACGTTGTGACAGCAAATACTGCCAACTTTAGATAAATAAAGAAACGCCTACTTTGTGCTCAACCTTTCGTGAACGGACTATAGACATAGCGAAATTGTGGAGTTTAATGTTGCTCTGAAAACTCTCATATCCTTAACAAAAATTGAGCTATTGTTATAAATGACAAATTAAATTGTCCAGAGAAGATGTGTCTTGATGATGAAATAAGAAATCACACGCGGGACAATTGAAACACAACAGGAATGGTTCTAAAGTTTGGGTAAAAAAAACAGATTTTGTTTCACTCTATATAAAACGATGTACTTTCTTGAAATTCAAAACTGGTGATTGATTAAGGATATAACTACAGTTGAAAAAACAACATTCAAACCGGACTTGAAATAATATATTTATGAATTAACAAACTTCATCGATTTTTTGAGTGGATCGATTATTTTGTTGTGAGTGTATTTCGATTTTTAAAAAACTTTTTAGGTTTTCACTTCCAGTCTCAGAAACAGAAATGTTTAAATAATAAGACTGCAAATAAAAAACACACAATTCCGAAGATTTCACAAGTTTGTCTGAAGAAGGCGTCTGATAGAGACACCGAAACGTCACATTATCCTTTTCATTTATTTCCTTTTTTGTTCAACTGTTAGTCAACAATTTTCTCAAAAGCAATTTGCTTCAGACAAATCAGTGCAAAGATTTTCGCAGGAGCATTTCATCTTAATTGAACGTTTTTAATTATTTCTGTTTCAGAGACTGGGAGTGAAAACGTAAAAAGTTTTTTAGAAATGCAGAATCCTCCCAGATTATATTTCAATCAATAGTGTATTTCGATCATACTCATCGCTGTCATTAATAAACTAGTTGATTATATGTATGATTATTAGTTTCTAGGTATTGTATTTTCCCCTCAGCAGTCAAGACGTTCAAAAACGAGCAATATACACCCTGATATGGTCATATTTAGTGTCACTCAACAATTTCTAATTAAACAGTCAACATAAACGATCCGAGTAGATACAAATTCCTGCTAATCAAGATCCTGACACATCAATTTTTCATTGCCGTGTGTCGGTAGCTAAAACTGAATGAGCAGGCATAAAGCTGGAATGGAAATTAAGCACCTTGTCCATCAATTCACTGCATAAGAGAAGGAATTGACTTCATCTCTCTTTTCTATCTGATATCCTTTCAGGGCCATCAACCGAACGACGTTTCGGATCTTTCAGGTGTCCGTTTTCGGCACCGGAGAGCCAAGATCTATAAGTTCAGATAATGGAAAGATTGTATCTTCTATGGTCTCCGTTGAGGACACGATATCTGCTCTGTTAGTTCTCTGTTAGTAGGCGTAGATGGCCCATTGTTGGGTAATTGTGTGTTTTTTGTTTGAATGAGGATGTAGGGAACGCCTCGAATTTCAGTCAGAGATGCCACCTGGATCAATGTGAGTCCCTGATGGACACTTACAAGGATAAATTCCTTGTCTGAATCAATATCGGCGTGTCGAAGACATAAGTTTTGTTTATGGTATCTGATCTTGGTTTTATGACATCGTTCGTTGTCTGGCATGAGAAATGATTCGTGTGGTTGGGGAGTTTTTACTACATTTGTTGGTGTAATGTTGTGTTCATTGAGTCAGCTCAGAGGAAGTGTAAAACAGTTTTTGATATATCGAAATTGAATTCATTCTTGAAACTTTCAAGGTGAATGGACATTTCTAGTGATTTCCAGAGATAATCATTTTAGTAATAAGCAAATCAAGTTGAGCGATACGCCCTCTGGTGACGATCTGAGTAACCTTTAATATTGACATGATTCCTTCATTTTGCATTGTGTTGTCTTGATTCCTTGAATATTCAACATTATTAATGATTTTTTGAATATATTTTATTCAACCGATTTTTTTTCAGTTCCTCAGTGTTCTTCCTGAGAAAAAAAGAATTCCAAATAATATACATTTTCTCAAGCTAGGGATAAATTTCGTTTTTGGGTAGAAGGAGAACCGAGGAGCAAAGTGACAAAGTGTTGATGGATCGACCAAAAGCTTGGCAACTGAAACTTAAATCGGTAAACTAGTCACAGGAAATATGAAAGTTTTCTCCTTGCATTTTGTAGATGACCATTATTTTTATCGAGGAAAGTACGGATTACACAAAACTTGTGGGTTAGATCAGATTCATGGGGTTAATCGTTCACAGATCCCAGTTCATTACAGAGGTAGTTTTGAAAAAAACTTCAGTGCCTACCAGAAATCTTCCTGTTGAATTTACTACCAGAAATGAGGAACAACCTGAATGTTTCTAGTTCTTGTGGTAGAACTGAAAGGTTAAGACAGGAAAGTCTAAACAAAGAAAAACCCACTGAATAATACACTTGTGAAGAGAAAAAGTACTGTTTGAATATAATAAAACGAAGTTAATTCAACTGTTCAACAAACAAAATTGTTTTTCCTAATTTACTCAACAGTCATTTAAACTAATTGATCTTTCACTATTCCTGAAATAAATTGAAAGAAATGGTTACACCCACCGTCCCACAGAAATAAAAATATGTAGATGTATTATGTGATCTTTCATTTATTAATTTATAGAATAGTATGTAGAAGATGAGAATCAATAATTTTTGTGTCCACTTTTTGTAACTTACCTATATTTCAATTACCTTCAAGAACTGTCAGAATGATTGTATGCATAATTCAAATAAAGGTACAGTTCAATACAATACCTTAGTTAAGTTCGTTGATGATTGAAATAGGTCAGAGAATTTTCAAGTTATGATATTTCGAATTTTGTTCGAAAATTTGCAGAACTATAGAGATCATTGGCCTATTGCACCAAAAAAACTTTACATTCTGACAAATTTCAAAACTGAAAATTAGTTATGTTGCACAATATTTCTCCCACATTCAATTTCTGCGGAGCCCTACTTTTCACTATGCACTTGACTTTTCACATTATATTTTTCAATTAGTGCAAAGTGCAAATTTGCAAAGTATTTTGTGCAATAGGCTCCTGATCTGCTCCAAATTTCTTTTGAGTGAACAATGATGATAGAAAGATTTGTGGCTTGTGAGGATATCTCGAATAGAAAATCTAAGTTCATTCAAATCGGCAAGGTGGTTCTAGAGTTATGAAGATTTCATTCGAACCAATAATCAGATCTTATATTATATTTTTATTTAGTTGCTAAATGATGACACTAAATGTCAGTTGCAGGAACGTCCATTAAAATTTAAAGGTCCATTAAACTCTTAATCCTCCATCATTACAAGGAACTAATGGAGGATTTAGGGTTTAATGACCTTTAAATTTTAATGGACGTTCCTGCAACTGAGCATAAGGCTAGTGCAACATCTCGTAGGGACAGAATCGAAAAATAGTTGAAATGTTTCGAAAAATTTCCCCTTTTTATATTTTCTAACGTTTTCTGGAAGATTCAGTATAAATACTCTATCCAGATACCATTTGATAGATTGAAGAAAATGTATTATCTGTTTACCTATATACCTAACTTCATTCAAATATCAACCCCAGAACACGGACCAGATAACGCTCACCTCAATTCTATCCGAGATAATCCATCCCCAAAGAGGAGGTACTGTTTAACATGAATAAAATTTGTCGAGATCCAACAAGGGGAATTTGACCAATATTTCCGAACAGTCTGATAACCGTAAAGTTCTCTTGGTAAATACAATCAATCTTATCGCAGCATATTGCAAGTTTCATGTGGTAACAAAGAGGGTACCCCAAATTAGTGATGGCACATTGAGTCTATAGCCATGCAAACACCATGCACGATCATCTGCGCCCTGTGCAACTACCACCTCACCCCAATGCAGGGTTGAACTAGCTGAATGTAAAATTGGAAACCCTCCACTTTTCTGAGACTTGACAACTCTCAGGTTTGATAATATTTGAATTTCGGTGACCAGCAGATATCGACCAGATTTAGGTGTCATTGTATTCATTGAGTCTTCCTAACATTAGTGAAGCCAACACGTGGCGGTCTGTCTTAGTTCAGAAAATATGTACCCCTAAAGTTCCAGAAATGTTTCATTTTCACTTCACTTTCTTACTATAAATATATTCCGTTCACGAAAGGTTGAGCCGTCGGTTGGCCATGGAAATTTGGCATATTCCTGTGTATATGAAATGTTAGGTTATGTTCTTTATTTTCTTGTCAGATTGATACGCAATGTTGTCAATATTGCAAAGAGTTCTCTGATAATTCGCAAGCTCGTCGACGAGGCCGAGTACATTCGGCGACGTTGACTTTATTTTACTTTATGACAGTAAATACTGCCAACTTCAGATAAATAAAGAAACGCCTACTATGTGCCCAACCTTTGGTGAACGGACTATACACCAATTCACTGCTCCAATTTGGTCTATAAATAAACTTCGAACATTCGAATAACTATTCGATTAAGTTCATTTCAGGTCAATAATTAATGCAGAAACATCGAAATTCTAGAGGCGCCACATATTCATATATTGTAAGGAAAGCCTGCCGTTTTTGATGGTAGATTTGGCACTGGCCGCAGATTCTTTCGCGGTAATATGATATGATGCCTTTGCGAAGTTCTCGCCAGCATTTGATATGTCAATCGCCGAAGGACGGAGCAGTGGTGCCAAACTAACCTAGAAAAACTGCGGGATTTCCTTAGAATTTGTGGATATGTGGTACCTCTAGAATTTCGATGTTTCTGAATTTATTATTGAATATACCTGAAATTAAACTAATCGAATAGTTATTTGAATGTTCGATTGATTCAATGACCAAATTGGAGCAATTAATTTGTGTTTTTTGCAGTTCAATCAATTGCTTGAGGCTCTATTCGTTGCAAAGAGTAAAGAAAGTTGCTTTTCCGATAGTTAACAGTCTAAATGTTTTCCTGATGAAGGATGTGGCGAATTCATGCTGAAACGTTGAACAGAAGAAGCAATTATGATGAAAACACTCTCAATAATATAAAAAACTCAAGAAAAGCCCTGAGCAGGAGCTTTTGAGCGCTCGTTTTTTTGGTGAAGCAATAGGACAATTAGCTCGAAATTTTATATCGGGTTTAAAACTGATACAAACTTTATAAATGCAGAATCTCAGTACAATCGGAATTATATTCGGAATTTTTCTCAAGAAATGAAATATGTAAACAATAGATATGTAAAAAATTAAATTCCATGGTTCTGATGATGCGAGCCCCTTGAAATTTTGCATGAACATTCAGTAGTAGGTTTCATTCTCAGAATAAATTTCACTAGATTCGGATATTCTATTATAGAAATATGAAGATTCTTCTTTCAGTATTCCAATTCTGTTAATACTATGGCCGCATAAAGATTCAGTATATCAATCTTTATTCACAGAAAAAAAATCCCTCGAATCGGATATCCTGTTATAGAAATAAAAAATTTTTTTCTTTCAATATTTCAAGTGAATTTTCTATGGTTCTGTTTAAAGTATGACCACGAAATTCTGGATGAACATTCAGAATATCGATCTCCATTCCAAAAAAAAAATTCACTCGAATCGAATATCTTTTTATGGATATAAGTCTTTTTTGCAATATTCCAATTTAATTTAACATGGTTCTGGTTACACTATGGCCAAAAATTTTGCATGAGGCTCGTTATCAGCATCTTGCATTTGGCCGTAATATTTCATTCCGATTGGTTTCGTATTTTCTGAGATATTGAGGAACAAAAATTCTGAATGGCCATATCTCAGGAAACACCCTGTACGATTTGGCTGGTTTATGAACTCAACCTAGCCATTTCGGACCGCAACTCATCATGAAAATTTCAAGTCTTTAGTACAATCCCTTCGTAAGTTATTGTGCTAACGGACGGCCCCACGGACAGAATTGAATTTGACCACGAATTCGTCATCATGGGAGTCGAACCCTATCGCTAGAGCCCATTTTTGGCTCAAAATTCGAAAATTTCAGACATTGGGCAAAACGATTTAGCACTCGTTTAAGTAGAACGAGCGCTCAAAAATGACTTCACTTCGTCCTAATGTCACTAATAATAATTATTAAGTATAGGTAAGCATTCTTTTAATTTCAAAAAACTCAAAAGAATTATAGAAAATATTGTATAATTCTCGTACAAAAGTCTCATTCCGACACAAGTTTCTCCAAAAATTTCTAACTGAAAAAATTGCATATCCAATGCACTCCATTATTGCTCATAGATAAAGTTTGTCAATTTTGTCTACTGTAGCAAATTTTTCCATCTCGGAATGTAATCGACACTAAATTACTGAAATTATATGTTCTATTTGACCTTTCTATTAGCCTCATGAACTGATGAATCACTCCATTTCGCTCTGAATTGAAACGCTGCATTACTGATTTTGCATCAGTTTAGAAGTGATGCAGCGTCAAATAGAAAGGTCCTATTATTGACTGCAACTGACATTACCTTCTCTTCTTCTCTTCGCTTAATGTTGAAAGATTTTAATCAATTATCGATGATATTCAATTTAATCTAAAAGCCAATCAATTCACTTTTATATTAACTTGACCAGATAAGTATAGCTGAATATTTGCATCAGTTAAATCATCACTCAATATCTTTCAAGTAAATATCTCATAATGCAGTGAATTCAAGGTATCAAAAATACAATTTTTCATGGATCATCAACTGATATCAGTGCATTTCAAAACAAATATTTATATAACCGAAAAACATAAACTTATAAAAACACAAAAGATAAAAGACATAATGGCACAAAGGCATAATACAGCCCTGGATAAACATCCTGAAGGTATAATATCACTGTCCAAAAGTATTAGCCATCAAGCAGCCTACAGATCCTAACTTCGTATGGCTTTGAATTATTATAACGCTTACTCCTGTGAAACCCGATTTTAGGGGTGGTTCTCGATTTCAACCCCTAACCTCGACAGCTTTAAAGGGCATTTTCCCTCGACCAGGACGTGTTGGATGTTTGTTGCTTGGATTAATAATGTCTATTGAGCGTGTTTTATTTCATTGTTGGTATTTGTTGTCTACTTTTGTTAGGTTGGCAATGTGTAAGTAGTTGCTTTTGTTCGATATTTATTTTAGTAAGCTTGAATTGCATTCATGGTTTTTTCCAAGGGATTATCGAAGGCCTTAATCCGTCTTTTATCTATGAAAGTTCTTGTATGAAGTATAAAGGACCGCGCTTGTTCTGCGTAATATATATTATGGGGACAATCGACCACATTTGGATTTTCTCGAATGACTAGATACGCGCGGCGGGTTTTGAATACAATGCACTATTCGAACATGATTTATATATGCTTATTTTATTCTAAAATTATTTATGGTTATGAGGATTCATTTATATTTTTCATTCCAAATAATCTTTCAACATTAACCAATCCTAAAGAAATATAAATTTTCAATATTTTTCTTGTGGAACACTGATTTGAAAAAACAGACTTTTTACTATTTTGTTACTTGGCAAAGGATGATTTTTGGTCCATCCTGTATAACTGACAACTATAATTCGAAAACAAGACATAGATCAGATCAATATCTAATGACTAGGTAAATTTCTAATTTAAATCTCAAATATTGAGCGTATTAGAGTCATTTTCGTAACACGCCAATTTGATCTAAAATTTCGAAAAATAATTAATAACTAAAAAACGGGAATGAAAAAGTCAGAGTGAATAAATTTAAGATTTCATAAAAAATAGAAACACCGGATGTCCCATTTAAAATAACAAAGTTATTGCCAAATTGTCGTACATTCTGCAACACTGGAAATGTCATATTATTTTAAGAATGTACCTTACATGACCAAAAAAATTACAATCCACAAAATTTAAAATTCTTACCATCAATAGTTTCCATAATAATCCAGTAGGCCACTCACCTTGGGACACCCAATATATTGACTATAATGGATACCTTTAGTCACATATCATCTCAAAAACTGTCTGAACATAAACTCTAAATGTTGCACTTTTCTATGGAAAAATTATTCAATCGATTTTTGCATAAGTTTCTGTTCATTTAAATTTCTAAATCAGCAAGTACCTAGGCCCACCTAAATCAAGAAGGTCTTTTTCGAGGCTCTGAAAGAAATAATTCTTTTTTGGAGTTGTCTTCAAGGACAAGTTTTCTTTCAATCCAAGAATGCCAATAGGATCAAAGATTGTTGTCAAATAGTTCTCGTCCATTATTCGTTCTTTTTGAAATCCTTATCTACGTATTCATTTCTCGAAAGACAACTTACTGCTTGAACGCAATGAATCCGAGGGGCTCGGGGAGTCAATCGGTAGCCGGGTTCTTGGGAATTCAGTCGCTTAATTCTTAAGTTGACCCAACAAACCCACTTCCTTGGCACAATCAAAAGCAAATATCCGTCACGAAATTCGGTATTACTGACCAAATTTATGTTTCAATAATTATCAATCGTATTTTTTTTCAATTAGATGGCTTTGTTTTAAACCGCAAAAATAAATATAAACTTTTTTTTTTCATCGCAACTGTACAAGGTTTTCACTATAATTTGACCCCCCCCTCGAACTTTGTTACTAAAGGAGTATATTTCATACAAAAGTTTCACGAAATCAACTGATGTTTTTTAACATCACTTCAAAAACTGCAATAGATACATGGTGGCCAACATATTGATGGCAACTTAATTTTTCAAACGGAACACTCTGTAAATTCTTACATATTTGACTAGCTCTTTTTCCCTGATTTCGAATATGTAACATATGTTGGGTCTGTCTATCTTATTCTGAGCACCACAGAGTCCAAATTTTAAGAACCGTCTGGCAAGCTCAGCAATCACTTTTCTAGGTGCAGGCTGAGATTACTCAAAATTCCCGTTTTTGGAGTAATGATAACGTCGTAGGTAAGTCACAATTTTTTTATTCGGTATCATCATTTCAAAACTTTGAAACTGAAATTCGAGATCAGGAGGAAATAGCCTATCAAAAGATGAAAGAATATACGTCCAATTTGAAAAAATGTAGTTGCATTCGACATGTTGTTCACCCTGTAAATATTCCAATTGACGTTATCATAACTCGAAAAATGGGCATTTTCAGTAAACGCACTTTGAAAAATTGTCACAGAGCTTGCCAGATGGTACTTAAAATTTGAAACTCTGTGGTACTCAGAATGAAAGAGATGAACCAGCATATGTTACATATTCGAAATCAGGGGAAAAATAGCTAGCCAAAAACGGAAAAATATAAAGGTCTTCATTTTGAAAAAAAGGAGTTGCCATCAATATGTTGGCCACTCTGTATTTATTTCAGTTTGTGAAGTCATATTGAAAAACCTCAGTCGATTTCGAATTTTTGTATGAAACATTTTTCTGTATTTCTTTTAGTAACAAAGTTAAACATGGGGTCAAATTCTAGTGAAAAACCCTGTACAAGATATTGCACCTTCAATCCAAATTATATGTAAAAAACGCCCTCTAAAACGAAGTTAATTCTCTCTATAACGGAATATTCAAAGGACATCACTCTTTGAATGGGTTTTGGTGAGAAGGTATAAAGGTGGGTTTTTCCGAAATTTTTCCGGACGTATGTAATAAATCCCGACCTTAAACTTAATCCTTACGGCGGGCAGAAAGATCCTTCTGAAACAGGTTTAAATACACCCCCGGCTGTTTGGTTTCAATCTAACCATTACGCTAGTGTGAAAGTTGTGCGAAAATGGCTAAAAAGAGGTGCTTAAGTTTGAATGATGAACTCAAATTTATCAGTGAAGTCAACCACGACATTGCCGACTATAAAAACAAATTTCCTGTATAACGAAATTTCTTTATAACGAATTTTTTTGCGAATTTAGCGCTTTCGTTATAGGGAAGTTCCACTCAATAAATTCTCTTTTTTCATTACAACAGTACCTATACTCATTCAGCATAAATCATGCTTATAGGTAACATGAAAAGGTCCTAACAGCCTTGAATCGCAATAATCGCATGCTTATTTATAATCGAAACAAACGTCTGTTCGGAGAGATGTTGCTCCTGCAATTCCATGCGTCTAATGACGGTTGTTAGTATTCATATGGATCAAAAGGACTCGGGTTGTTAGCAGTATCCTAGCACTATAAATTGTCGTCGTCACAAAGCATTCGCACTGGTGATATACGACACCGTGGTATGATAGAATACTACAATAAATGTAATGCATTATATATGCGTTTCT
Source organism: Propylea japonica (assembly GCA_013421045.1). Lineage (NCBI taxonomy): Eukaryota > Metazoa > Arthropoda > Insecta > Coleoptera > Coccinellidae > Propylea > Propylea japonica. The sequence continues at coordinate 27,241,843 of CM024240.1, forward strand.
TCGACACAAAAAGCGGCAATTCTGTACAAATATTTATGGTTTTATTGCGGCAGGTGAGAGAAAATCCTCGGTGTGAAGACGTAGCTGGATTTGGGCTCGATCAATGGCGGGGTCGGTTTTTAAAATTTCTTTTACAACATTTGATTAAGCCACTGGAGACGAAAATGAAAGGGTTCAAGAGTTGAAGAAGTAGAGCCACTTTTAAAACTGAGAAGATTCTGCATTCTAAAAAACTTTATAGGTTTTCACTCCCAGTCTCTGAAACAGAAATAATTAAAAAAAAATTATTTAAATTGAAGTGCTCCTGCGAAAATTTCTTCACTTATTTGTCAGGAGCAAATTGGTTTTGAAAAATTGTTGCCTAACATTAAAACTGAAAAAGGAAATAAATGAAGAGGATAATGTAACGTTTCGGTGTCTATATCAGACACCTTCTTCAGACAAACTTGTGATATCTTCAGAATTGTGTCTTTTCATCTGCAGTCTAATTGACATTGAAAGTTGTCAACACATAGAGATGTTGGTTCATTTAATTTATAAATTTCCTGGTGTCATTTCTTTCCTCAATGAATCAATCTGAATACGATCTATTCCAACAGAACAATTGGCCAAATTATCTACTTCATCAAACAAAATACATGTGGATTCCTTAATTTTTCTTTTATAATTAATAGGTTCATTAGGATCTTTGAGGTTCCAGTTTATCATATGACCTCCGCTATTTGAACATACATGATCAGCGATTTGTAGATCTTGTAATGTCTCTATTTTCAATGTTGTTCTTATCTCTAAAGGTCTTGATGTCTACCCTGTTCCACATGTACAGGGAATATTGTAAACACATATTTCTGATTTTTGTGTCTCATTCATTGGTTTCGTTCTGGTTAGAATGGATCTCAAATCATTTTGTGTTTCGAAAACAGTTCTTATGTTGAATTTGAAACCAATTCTTCATTCATCATACCTAAACATGTTGGCCTCCCTCTGTCGTCCCAGGTCCCATCATTGCTCAGTAGATTTTTGAGAGTTTTCTTATTTGCTGATGATTCTCCAGTAGCGGTTGCAGCCCGTACTTTTAAAGAACTCGTAATGCTCTGTGAGCTACTCTTAGAGAACTCTGTAGAATGGTGTCGAGAAAATAATTTGATGGTTAACTTCAATGAATTCGAGATCATTCATTTTTCTTTAGGCCATAGTGTTCAAAAGATCATCACTCGCTATTTGGACAATATTATACAGTCGCCAGACAGTTCAAAAGTTCTTGGCATTTACATTGATAAAAATCTGAGGTGGTCTGTGCATGTTGAGCATTTATGACAGAAACTGAACAACTCTTTCTATGTTATGAATAGAATTAATGATGTAATCCCCATAGAATCCCTTCAGAATATTTATTACAGTTAGTGTAATCAATTTTTCTTTATTACATTTTGTTCTAGCCCATCGGGTGTCTGAAATCCCGTCCCTAGACAAAGACACCCGGTATATATATCGTAAGCAGAGGAATGTGATTCAAACCCTTCGTAATAAATTCAATGAAAATCTTGAAACAGAAGTCTCCAAATCAGTCAACAGCTCGAGCAATCAGCCCCAGAGAGCACAATGTGGAATAAACAAAATTGAGTGGTCGTCTCCGCCACTGTTTGTTGCTGCTGAACCCGCTACTCTCACACCTCGAATATTAATATTTATTATAACTTGTCCTGGACCTGGAGTGCTTTTACGGCTACTGCCCCTTCACGGGCCAAAAGGCCTCTTTCTTCTATCGGCCACAATAGAAATTCCACGTATGGAAATTACGATTTAATTTATCACTCTTATTTTCCATTGTCCATTTACATCGGGGTGTTAATTTTATTTATTTGTCGTATTCATTAGTCCTATCGACTCGACTGAAAAATTATCTGTGGTTATCTGTGAAAGTCGGGGGATTCGAACACGAATCGAAATCGGTGGCTTTATTGTTGGTTACTAAAAAGTTTTGGGTTTTCACTCCCAGTCTCTTAAACTGGAATAATTAAAAAAAATTCAATTAACCCATTTGTGCCCATGGATAAAAATTTTCGAATTTTTTCATCAGAATTGGAACAGTATATATTTACAACTGTAAAAATATGAATATGATGAAATTTTGATGATCATGCTTGTTTTTTTCTATTTAAAGGTGTGTCCTCATATGAGGACGTTGGGCATATATGGGGTCTGAAGCGCAGTGGAAGAGGAAATATCATAGGCATAACAAAACATTTATTGTGTGGAATGAAAGAACAGAAAATACTACTCCATTATGAAAATATGTTAATTACATAATTTTGTATGGATATTCAAGAAATAGTTACGTTCTAGGCATAAACTTGTTTTGCACATTATACATTGCCAGCGATCTTTTTGATGACACTCTTTGCATCTCAATTTCTTATCCATTTGAGCTGGGTAGTGCCCTTCCTCTGTATATCTTATACTTTTAGGTATTGACCCTGATGCCCTGAAAAGCATAACTTTTCTGTTACTTTCATGTAAGGTAGCAGTCACAGTCTTTTCGAAAAATAATTGAAATAATCCCATCGGGTCATGATTACCTAAATCAAGTTTCACTTCCTCTAGAGTGTTCAGGTATGTCTCAGTGTATTCCATTGCGATGTCATAAGGCGATTTTGTCTATTCAGGAGGTAATATCCTTGTACAATCATCTGCGTACTTCTCCAATTGCTTATCAAGTCAGACAATGGCAGGTAGTCCACTTCGTCGAAAAAATCTTCTTCTTCGTTAGAATAGATCTACCAGGAATATCTAATGGTTGATCGTTTGAAATCAGAACATCTTCATCAATATCTTTTTCCTCAGTTTGACCATCAATGTCAGGTGGAATGAAGACAACATCAACGAGCCGATCTTCATATTGGATGCTTTCAATTGCTGCCTGAAGGATTTTAAAGGACCTTCCTTGAAAAAGGTTGAATTACAAGGTTGCATATGTCTGAACGAAACTGCAAAAACCCAATTGATCCAATTTACACCGAGTAATACGGGAATATTGAATATCCGTACTAAAATTATCTCTACTGAAGAAGTGCCCAATGGCATCATAATGGGGACAGTCACTTTTTCATACCTCTTATGTATAGCAAATTGAAATTTACTTACCTAAAATAATGTCAACAGTTTTCACAGAACTCCCAAAGTAAAATGAATAATAAAAACCGTGTTGAATGCTTTTTTATATTTAGTAATATTCGCTTGAATAACAACATGTGGGCAGCGACATGAAAGCGGATAATTCGATAACTGTTGCATAGTAAGTACGCGATATCTATTAGAACTAATGGAAAATTCTTTGAACTAGATGCCTATTTAAAAGAAAACGACAACCAGAGTTCGTCATAAAAGAACACTGTAATTTAAAAAAAATATTATTCTTACCGTCCTCATATGGGGACAACGGGCACAAATGGGACTGGAATAATTTAAAAAAATTCAATTAAGATGAAGTCCTCCCGCGAAAATCTTTTTGCACTTATTTGTCAGGACCAAATTGGTTTTGAAAAAATTGTTGCCTAACAGTAAACTAAAAAGAAATAAATGAAAAGGAAATGTAACATTTCGGTGTCTATATCAGACACTTTCTTCAGACAAACTCGTAAAATCTTCGGAATTGTGTGTTTTTCATTTGCAGTCTAATTGACATTAAAAGAAATGTATTGGCCTTTTCCTAGTTTCAGAAAATTGGAGGAATCTATATAGACAACTTTCAATGTCAATTAGACTGCAAATGAAAAAACACACAATTCCGAAGAATTCACAAGTTTGTCTGAAGAAGGTGCCTGATATAGACACCGAAACGTTACATTATCCTTTTCATTTATTTCCTTTTTTACTTTTACTGTAAGGCAACAATTTTTTCAAAACCAATTTGCTTCTGACAAATGAGTGCAAATATTTTTGCAGGAGCACTTCATTTTAATTGAAATGTTTTTCATCATTTCTGTTTCAGAGACTGAGAGTGAAAATCCAGAAGGTTTTTCAGAAATGTAGAATCCTCCCAGATTATATTTCATTGGTTATTGTTGGTAAGGTTTGGATACAACTGCTGGCGTATTGCTCTTTGATCATTCGAGAAAGTTATTATTTTCTAATCAAGAGCAACCAATATAATGGGGAAAAAATAGACTTTCCGCTCAAGATAGAAACAACATTTTTTTTACAACTAAGTGGCTCTACTGGCTCCTTGCGTCGTACCCCTTTTATTATCGTTGAACTTAAAATTACCAGTGCCATCTACGTGAAAAACATCATTGATTCAATAATTGTTGTAATTTCATTCATCACAAGGATAAAACCCTCAGAGTGAAAAGAAAACCTAGAGTTCCCTTCACGCATTTGTTATGCAGCCAAGTAGAATCTTATTATACGCGCGAACAAACTTCCGGTGTTGCGAAATCGTGCCTTATGTTTATTCCGTATTGGGATATTTGATTTACCGCTCCCCAACTCTGATACTATCGGCTGTACAGACAATTCTGTCAGTTTGGCAATATCCTCTGTGAGTCTTTAGTTTCTTGATGCGATGTGTGATGTGTGATCTTCATTTCGATTTGACGTTCATGAATTATTTCATGGATTTGGTGGCAGTTTTTTGTTGCTTAAGGCTGTTCCGTTAATTATAGCTATCAGCTAGGACAACATTACGAAAATTATCGCTTGTATCTATATTTTTATTTGTTTTCTTATGTCCTATTGCAATTTCGATCATACATAAGGAACTTTGATGGAGAGTGGTGTAAAAAAATTTAATTCCGTATCCTATTTATTGAGAAATAATAAATTCGCTCAGAAAGGGCCAAAATTCTCCTTTAAAGGTTTTTGTCTGCAAGTAAACCAATGAAAATATCAAAACCATATTGATAATTTCCATTGAGTTATTTGGTTTGCAGGGAATATAATGGACATTTACAGCATGTTAAAATATATGTTATTTTTTCATGATTCATGATTTCCATAATTTTTTTTTTCGAAAACATAATATCGAATATAAAAACAGATAATTGCCATGATTTTCAATGGACCTATTATCCCTTAAATGATGTTTTCTGGAAACCACTGGAAATTCCCTTTGCAAATCGACAAAATTTGTCGATGTCTCTCGGAGAAGTTAACCGAAATCCCGTTTCAACGTTCTTATTCTTCTCCTCTAACATAATATCCGTTTATTCGCAATCACAATCGAGAATGTATCCAATTACTCACAGAATAAAACCAACAATTGTCCGATTTACCAGCTACGGTCAACACAAACACGAAATTTGTCCCAACAACACCCAAAGGACGGAGTATGAATTGTCAACAATATCTGGGCGCCAAACTTTAATTTATGACCAGTTGACAACACCACATCTTGCTTCACGCCATATTATGGGACGTGGCAATTTTCCTCTGTCCCAAAATTTACAACTGTCCGTTTGAGCTGCTTTCCAGCGTAAAGTCCTCGAAAAGTCAACGCTCCAACAAAGAAAGTCTACCTGTCATCAAAGGATTCCATTGAAGATCTGTAATTCCGGCGGCAAGTAAAAGTAAACCTATCTGGGGTGACTTACCCAGAAAACAGCATTAAGGTGCATCATTTGGTCCCTTTTGATGGCGGTCGCAGGTTTATTGGTGATTCCTTAATTACCGTCAGAAATATGAATTATAGCCCCCCAAAGGACTTATTCTGGCCATAAAGTTTTTTATTGGCATTTTGTCGAGTTCACTGCTATCATTCAAGGACGACAATGTTTCAAGAAAAGCCATTGATGCAAAAATGACTGTTTCGTGACGTTGAGCTTTTCGTGTTTGAGATTTTGCGCCGCGCTTGTTCCTTATGGCTAGAGACCGGATTATGTGCATTCGCATATCTGCATATTATTTATTTATTTATTTATTTGAACCAGTAAATTACATCAGTCGGTGCAAAATCCCACAGAGATAGGTAAACATAGTTATCTGTTGGTGGGGCTGGTTACATTATTACCTATATCTAAATATATCATTTTTAATTTTTTTTATATTTTAAGTAACAACAGTTGCATAGTAACATGTATAATTTTCCTAGTGATGTCATCTACAATATCTCCAAGTTAATAATTTTATTATGTATATATTAATTTTTATATGTCCTCTATTCATTGCACGTTGACCACAATCCATTCTTTCAGTATTTTTTCACATTTTTCCTTGTATCTTCTTTAGGTTGATTGGCAGACTATTAAATAATTTTATTGCTTTGATATAACTACTCTTTTCACTAACAGTTTTTTCTCTTTTTGGTATCTGTACACTTTTGTTTCTTGTTACACTATTATATATATTATATCATATATATCATACTAATATTATAAAGAGGAAAGATTTGTATGTTTGTGTGTTTGTTGTGTTTGTGTGTTTGTGGCGTTGATATGACATCACTCATAAGCTACTGGACCGATTTCAATAATTCTTTCACCCTTAGAATGCTACATTATCCTTGAGTAACATAGGCTATACTTTTCATCCGAGAAAATTGGGGAAACCTACTATAACTTCAATGATAATAAATATGAGTACCAAAATCAGCTATTTTCAGGTGCGCTGCGAAAACCGTAAGACGTACATGGAAACAATGTATGACGGAAATGTACCTCTTCAATAGTTCTACAAAAAAGTCCGCGATAGCATATATCTATCTTTCAAGGTTTACTCGGTATCACCTTTTAAAGGTATCCGAATGTTTCTCAATATTATGCATTTTTTGGGAGTATTTTTTTATGAATACGCTATTGATCTTTATCCAATTAAATACGTCCTTCATATCCAGTATTTAATATAGAACGAAATTGCCTTTTACATCATTCAATTATGATGAATATATCAAAAGATATGGCAGGTTGAAGATGAAATCGCACCAAAATCGAATTACGTCTCCGAGCACGATATATGTACACAAACACTGGTATGGCGACGCCCATCGAGATGTGACGTCACAGCGGAGAATTTCCATTGCATTTGCGGGATTGAAGTGTTAGAACTCGAGGGAATGATTGGAATAATGCAATTAATCGCAAGTTTCATTGAAAATGCAATCAACTAACTATTTCAAATGAAATTTCTTCGATGTCTTTGTTTGTTGATCCTGGAATATATCAATGAAGTTGTATAATATGGATGTTAGTGCTAAGTATTTACGAGTATTTGTTAATAGAGAATAAATTATTCAAGTTTCATTTAAAAACTTCGAATAAATGAAAATATTTTTTTCATATTCAGGAAATTTCTATGAATGTCATTTATAATTCGTGAATTTGGAAAGTTTTTTGTTCATTTTTTCTTCATATTCTGAAAACTGATCTTATTCAGATCCCGATGTCTTAAGTTGGTACGGATTCTGCTCAAAACGGTAGGTTTTAGAAAAAAGGGGTCAATAGAGCGTTTGTAGAGAATTAATTAACCTATAAAATGAGGTATCAATCGTCCTGATCGAATGAGCACAGACCGATTTATTTTCATTAGAAGATGAAAAATAGTATATTATATTATAAGGATTAAAAGTGCATCTTTTTTTTACGAGCAATATTTGCAGTTGCGAGGCGCAGCCGAGCGAATGCAAAATTGCGAGTTAAAATAGGCACTTTTAATCCGAATAATATATACTATTTTTTCTCCAACCAAGTCAAAATTACAATAAAATTGGTTTTAGTGAAAAATCGTTCATAATTTGGTTATGAATTTGAACACAGAATCATGACAGTGATTGTCAAGTAGACTTCAAATGCATGTACAAGGATTAAACGTAGCGTTTTTAATCCTAGGATTAAAAGTGTTGCTAAGTAACGAGTGAATTTTTGTACGGTAAGAAAATCTATGACTTTTGCACCTGAAAAGAGTACAAAAATGTCAACATTTTTTGATGGTTGGAGATGTAATTTTTCATCTCCTCCCAACTTTATTCGAGATATTTTCAGAACGATAGGTTATAGAAAAAAGTGGTCAATAGGGCGTTTGTAGAGAATTGATCTATATCTTTACTAATATTATACTTATACCTATATTATAAGAGGACAGATTTGTATGTTTGTGCGTTTGAGGGTTTGATACGAGTTTACTCATAAGCTACTAGAGATTTCAATAATTATTTCACCCTCAGAATGCTACACTATCCCTGAGTAACATAGGCTATACTTTTCACCCGAGAAATTTGAGGAAACCTACTATAACTTCAATGATAATAAATATGAGTACCAAAATCAGCCATGATGAATACATCAAAAGATATGGCAGGTTGAAGATGAAATCGCATCAAAATGTCTCCGAGGTAGGCACAAGGCGGCTAGGAGAAGGTACCGAAGTGTGAGAGATGTTTTGTATGAATGTATTTTGGATTGCCTATGCCCGTATGTTTATGACCACACATCAGATCAACAGATGGCGCTGAAGTCGTTATTCAGGTTATTCATCTACTCTGCAACTAAACGGCTCGATCGAATTGAATGAATTTCTGTATATACAGAACAACGTCTGTTGGGTCTGCTAGTATATTATGCTTTTGCATATTTAATACATTTTCAGCGGTATTTGCATATTTTAGCTAAAATCGTTGAGTTCATAAGTGAGTATTTTTAAACTCAATGCTAAAATCCAGTTATGAAGCATATTTTCTTCCCTGCGTTCCGAAATCCGATAAATGTGTCGAATTCGACCAAATTCCACAAAATATGAGGTTTATTGAGTGATAATACTAATAATTGTGACTTTTGTCAGATTTGCAAATCACTTTTATCGCATTCCGGAACGCAGTATTAGTAGCCGCGCGCTACGAATGTATCCAAATAATGAGTGAAATATACCAAATGAACTCCACGTTGCCATTGGCATTTCCAAATAAACTTCAAGAAAAAATTGAAAGGATACTGAAAGGAAATCCAGGTTTCGAAGATTTCTCTCTTATAGAAATTTTTATTAAGGGACGGCAGAAGTTTCACCTGAAACTAAAGGGTGTCCCAAAATTAACGCAAGATTTGAATTTGCCGCCATTTGTGCAGTGAAGTATTGGCAACCCTGAAAAAAACGCAATTTGACAGCTAACAGTATAGGATTATTAAAAATGGAGCGTTACACGATAGAACAACGTGTCTTCATTATTAAAGAATATTTCAAAAATAGTGAAAGCTTGACGACTGCAGTTCGAAAATTTCATACAAAATATGGTCGGAATAGTGTTTTAACTTCGTCAACTGTGAAGAGATTAATTGAAAAATTCATGGAGACTGGATTCGTTGGAGACGCCAAACACACTGGTCGTCCAAAAACAAGCCGTTCAAATGTGAATGTCGAAGCAGTGCGTGAGAGTGAAGACAAGAGACAAGAATTGCAAATTTCAAAAACCTATCTACAGCGTATACTCACCAAAGATCTGTGTCTTCATGCTTACAAAATTCGTGATTGTATGGTGTGGATTTTCGGCTGGAGGCATAATTGGGCCATATTTTTTTGAAAATGATGCTGGTCAAGCAGTGACTGTTACTGGTGCTCGATATCGCGACATGATTACGCAGTTCTTTCTGCCAAAATTGGATGATATTGATGTGTCCAATATGTGGTTTCAACAAGACGGTGCCACATGTCATACAGCCCGTGAAACAATTCAATTACTGCATGAGACATTTCCAGGTCGTGTACTCTCTCGTTTCGGTGATCAAAATTTGCCTCCTAGATCGTGTGATTTAACACCATTAGACTTCTTTTTATGGGGTTATTTGAAATCACCAGTCTATGTCAACAAGCCCACAAGCACCCGTGCATTAAAGGAGGAGATTCAACGCTGCATCAACGAAATTCAGCCACATTTATGCAGAATGGTCATGGAAAATTTCAACAAAAGAGTGCGCATGTGCATGCAAAGCCGTGGAGGCCATTTGTCCGATGTGTTATTCCATACATAACCCTATCCTATGTACTTTACGAGTCAATAAAAATATAACTATCAAAAGACTAAAAACGGCGTTTTCTATTTAATTCAAATCTTGCGTTAATTTTGGGACACCCTTTATAAAGGAGAACATAGCACCAAAGTTCAAATCCTCCTCAGTTACGTCCGTGAATGTGGAGTGAACATTTTCCACATACAAAAATTTAACAATTGAACATTTGGAACAATATTAAATTGTAAACATTCACAAAAACATTAAATTAAATTTTAATACCATATTATCGAGAGTTGATTTCGAGATGAAAATTACTTTTCTTTTTTTTTGAGTTCCCGAAATTCATTATTCAATATTTCATATTTTGCCTATTTTCGTACATATTTCAAGCATTTTTTATGTTGCATATAATCCGGTCTCTACTAATGGCATAGTATGCCTTAGTTTTGCACAGAAAATCTCTGTAAGTTTCGATTTATGAGGCTATAAGCGACTCGCTTGGACTAACTGATGAACACTGCCGAGAGCTTCTGATTTCAGGGATCCTTAAATTTTTTTGTATTTCTATTGAAAAAATAGTTTCAGTTTGTATATAGTCTTCGAAATGAGTTGTAGGAATTTATGTGAGTGAAAATTAAATTCTAAAAACTTTCAGTACCTATATGATCTTCACTTGTTTCGATGTTTTTATTCAAATACAACACATAGATACAAAACAATTTATTATACAATAATTTTGAATTTGGTGTTTCCAAATCACATTACATTGAACGAGAAGAATCATATATGTAAAAGCTTTCAATGAGTAACCTAATAACAAGAAATATATAACAAATTTTAAATTGTTTAAAAATGAAGTAAAACCATTTGCGTATCACCTTGGAAACATATACATAGTCTCAAGGGCGGATTTACGGGGGAGGTAATGGGGTAATTACCCCCCCCCATGAATATCGAAAACCTTTGAAAAAGTTACGCAACGTGGTGCACATATTTTCATTTGTTTTTTTTTTTACTACTATTGCTTTACTACTATTTTTTCTTATTATATCATTCCTCCTAAATATTTTGATTAAATTTTTTTCAAGTTTTGAATCTGATTTATCGATCGTGAATCATTACTACACCCCCCCCCTCATGAAAAAAAGCTATATCCGCCCTTGCATAGTCTCAGGGTTAATTTTGATAGCAGAGATTGAATTTGGTGATGTCAAATTCAGGCTAAATTATATAATTATCGAAATATTGATATATTCAAACTAACTGACTCAGTGTAATATACATGTAGGCCTAGAATTCATATGAAATAAAAGAAGAATTTGTTGAAGGCTTCAAAATAAAGTTGATATCTTGAAACTTCTTTATAGACAATTTTTCTCCCAATTTGCATAAATATCAGCGTTTTTTCGTTGTGCCACCTAACAAGATGGTACAAGTCCCATTTCGGAATCGATCCGCTTCCCCAAGATTAATGCTGTCCATTCTTCCAGGTTGCCGCGTTGTTTCCAAACTATAAACAAAACCATTTCGTTTTGTGTGCCATAAATCTACAAGGGAATAATATAAACCATTATAAATATTTGGTCGAATACGATTCATAACGAAACGTCTTCTTAAGCTAGTACCTCGGTATTTATTCCCGTTTGGAGCATTGTATTGAATGCCACGAGTGTTCAAATGAATGAAAATCCTGAAATTACGAGCGTGCATAAATAGTACATAAATGCTCGTGTGTGACACGTCGGAAAGCAGTAGATCAATTCGAGAGAGGTGCATATGTGCCTAAGTGGCTCTGAGAATGTGAAATGTTGAGATTCAGAGGAAGAAATCGTACATACAGGGTTCTCCTATTAGACGTTTTTTGGTGAATATTTCGTTCTGAAATTTTACTTTCTATATAAAATTTTGAGATCATTGCCCCACCAATGAACGAGCGCTCAAAAGCACCCGCTCAGGGGTTTTCTCAAATTTTTGATCACAACATTCATAACACAGCTGGCATTTCATATGGAATTAGTTGTCAAAAGTTTTCATATTTTTTTATCGCAATTTGTGATAAAATATGTAAAGCAACAGCGATAGTGTATTTTCATGGTTTCCAAAATAATATTGTTCGCAACACGCCTGAAAATAGTTTTTTGGACTCATATAATTACAGAATTTTGTCTATTCGTCAAAAAAACCCTACTTGCCGTAACTTTTACGAAAATTACTTCAATCTCCCTTCCATTTTCGTTGTATTTTCCAGTGGGGTGCATTTTACTATAATTTTCTCTCAATTTGTATCGGCTCTGGGGGTCGATTCTTGAATAATGTCGTGTTCGCGAATCGACGAATGTCGACCAACTTAGCAGGGAAGTTGGTCGACAATTGTCGAATCGCGAACACTACATTATTCAAGAATCATCCCCCTGGCACGCACATACAGTGTTTTCCTTTCTAATTGGTCTAATAGACGTTTTTGGAAAACTAGTGAATATTTCGTTCTAAAATTTTAGGTGTAGCCTCGAGAAGAGAAGAACTCTTCGCCTAAAATATTTTGAAGTTGACAGTGTTGCCATATCTATCTCAAACGCATATATACTCTCTTAATTCAAATGCAACTACCTATATTTTTATTTGTGTATCGATTGAATACCAAATTCGCAGTAAACCTACTGAAAAAAATTTTCTGCCATGCACTGTTGTCAAGTTATGCACAAATTATTGAAATTTTGAAGATCTGCATTGCAATTTGCAAGTTAGGAAATGCAAAATCTCGATTTTTTTATTCGAACTGAAACAAACTCATCAGCCTCAGTGTCAGTTGCAGGAACGTCCATTAAAATTTAAAGGTCCATTAAACCCTTAATCCTCCATTAGTTCCTTGTAATAATGGAGGATTAAGAGTTTAATGGACCTTTAAATTTTAATGGACGTTCCTGCAACTGAGCGTCATAGTGAAGAATCCGTGCATTTATGTGGTATATTCAGTATTTTGAAAAATTTTGATCCGACTCTGTGGAACTTAAAATTGGAATATTTCGAGATTTTCAAATGACAGCCTATATTGAATATTGAAGTCAAGATGGGAATATTGAGTCAAGATGGCGGAGAGTGAAGGTGATACGTCCGATCGCTCTGTGAAATCTGCGAAAGAAAGTATTAAAAACGAAATTTTGTGTGCGCACTGTACCAAGAAAGTGGTTGATTTTGTGATGTGTATCAAGTGTACAAAGCAATTTCACCCTGGGTGTGTGACACAATCATCGAATAAAAAATCAGCGCTATGCATTCATGAAGTGGTCAAGAATTCAAGTAATGATCAACAAATGGAGTTTATCATCATAAAGTTGCGAAATGAATTCCTGGAAAAACTAATATTGGAGGTTCAAAGCAAGAATGAAATATTAATACAGAATAATCAATTGCTTAATGAGAAAATGAAGGTGATCGAAACAAATTATCAAGATAAGATGAAGGAAATAAACAAAACACATGTTGTAAAAAATGTAAACATAAGTGAAACGGCCATCTCAAATCTCGATTCAAATTCAAGTCAAGGGTCATCGAATTCTTCTTCTACCACTAATACCACTAACAAAACATACAGTTCTGTGGTTCCTCCCAAAAAGAATAAAAGTTAGTCGGCCCCGTGGCGCAGCGGTAGCGCATTGGCCTGGGATGCCAGGGGTCCCGGGTTCGAATCCCGGCAAGGACATGGATGTTTGTAGTGTTAAAAATTGAAATCTATGATAATATGATATGTTCGTTGCCTAAATGGTCTAAGTTACCGAAGGGCATTGTAAAAGGAAATAAAAAAAAAAAAAAAAAAAAAAAATAAAAAAAATAAAAGTACCATAACCTCAAACCGTGCTGTCAATCCACAACTTGATAAACAACAACAACAGCAAGTTGTGAAAGTAACTGAATCCTTAGTGGTGAAAGATGATTGGAAAGAAGTCAAATCAAGGAAAAATGGAAGCAAACATAAGAAAGGAACCATTTGTAGTGGACCAACATCTGAAAATTCAACATTTTCTGGGGCCCCTCTGAGAAGGTGGATTTATCTGGGCAGAGTTATTGGAAATGACGTAGAGGAGAACACGATTAAGAATTATGTAAGTAATTCCTTGAAATCTCAAAATGTTGAAGTAAAGAAACTAGTTTGCAAAGGAAATAATTCAGCTTTTAGTGTTGGTGTGCCAACTGACAAGTACAATGAAATAATGGACAAGAACTTTTGGCCAGAAGGTGTTCTAATAAGGGATTTCGACTTCAGAGGTTTTTTTCGGGGGAATCCCGGAAACCTTCGGTTTTAGCTCAGTAAAAACCTCCAGTAATTTTCACCATGATAGTTTATGTTTTATACATCAGAACGTTCAGTCAATTGCATCTGCTTTGAGCACACTTCAGCATATTGTTGATGACTATGAGGCTGATTTTTTGGCGGTTACCGAACATTGGAAAACTTATGAACAACTGAAACATTATAGACTTTTAGGTTACAACCTAGTATCCAGTTACTGCAGAAATTATGGTGAGCACGGAGGTAGTGCCTTATTCTTCAAGGATAATTACCCATTTAGGACAAGGGATGATTTGAACAACTACAGCATTCCGTTCATTATTGAATGTTGTGCAGCTCAGGTTCGTCTAAATATGAGAAATGTTATCATGATCAGTGTTTACAGACCTGAATCCTCTGCAGCTAATTATGATATTTTCTTGGAGAGGCTATAACGTATTTTGTCCTGCTGTTTAAAAGAAAAAGCTGATGTAATACTGGCAGGTGATTTCAATATTAATTTCTTACTCAATACATCTGCAACTAAGAACTTCAGATCAATGATAGAGAGTTTTGGTCATCGATTAACTATTCATGAACCAACAAGAATTTCTAAAACTTCAGCTACATGTATTGATAATATCATAACTAATGTTGTAGGAACTGGCTCAGTTATTGAAGAACATATATCTGACCATTCTGCTCAAAAATTTATATTTCCTAAAACAGAACAATCAAACAAAGTATTTGAAAAAAGGCAAGTCAGGGATATTAATAAAGGCAACATGAAGAAGTTTATTGATCGAATATCTGATCAACTTTGGACAGAGGTATGTGAGGACTTGAATGATGATGCTAATTCATTGTGGAAGGCATTTTTTGAAAAATTCAATGAGGTTTTCACCTCATGCTTTCCTTTAAAAACTATTGGTTTCCAGAAGAACAAGAAACGTAAATCTAAAAGTACCACCATTCAAGAATATAAAAAACTTCTGGACTGTCTATTCCTACTCTCCAGGAGGTCTGACGAATATTTATCAGCATACAAAGAGACGAAACGTAAATATGACATTATGATAAGAAAAGAAAGAACAGAACATAATAGAAAAATCATCGAAAAGTCAACAAATAGATCAAAAACCGTTTGGAATCTTGTTAATGAAACACTGGGGAAACAACGCAAAAATACAAGTGAAATTAAAAATGAATCTGAACCGTACAAACTGTTGAACAATTTTAATAACTTCTTTGTCAATGTTCGGTCATCACTCAATATTGAAAAACAGTCAGATTATGATTCTAATTGTATACAACGCCAAGAAAAATCCTTTTTCGTGTTTGATATCACTGAAGATGAGGTAATAGCTACAGTTAGAAGAATGAAAAACACCAAATCTGCAGGATGGGATGGTGTTCCTATGGAAGTAATCAAGGCATGTATACATCTCATTGCAACACCTTTGGCTATTATAATGAATAAATCATTTAAGGATGGGGTTTTTCCAGAAGACCTAAAAATTGCTGTTATAAAGCCAATTTTCAAAAATGGTGATCCTAAAGATCCAGGAAGCTATCGCCCGATCAGCATTCTGTCCACATTTTCGAAGATATTCGAGAAAGTTTTGGCCAATAGGCTTCTGAAATTCTTCAATAAGTTCAAGGTTTTTTCACAAAGTCAGCATGGATATATTCATGGAAAAAGTACCGAGACAGCGATATTCGAGCTGTATAATTCTATAGTAACGGCATTAGAAAGGAAGGAGTTGCCAGTTGGATTGTTCTTGGATTTGTCGAAGGCATTCGATTGTGTTGATACAGAAATATTACTGGAGAAATTGGAAAAGTATGGCATAAGGGATAAGCAGCTGAAACTTATCGAGAGCTACTTGAAGAATAGACCTCAGACAATAAAGATGGTGATAAATGGCAGTGAATATCAGTCCTCACAAGAAGTAAACAAGGCAGGTGTGCCTCAGGGTAGTATCCTTGGACCACTGCTTTTTCTGATTTATATAAATGATCTTCCATCAGCCCTACGTGATCATATTTTTGGCAGCTTTTTGGAGGGTTTGTTATTTGCTGACGACGCTAATGTTATCTTGAGATCCCCATCTTTTGGGTTCACCTTGGAGATGGTTCAGACAATTCTGGATGATGTTAATAAATGGTGCACGAAGAATCGTCTTGTCCTCAATGTTGCAAAGAGTGAGTGTATGGTCTTCAGTACTGATAGATCTACTGTTAGTGTACCTCAGGTTGTTAAAGATTGTGTAACTGTGTCCACAAGTGCAAAATTTCTGGGTGTTCATCTATATAACCACTTAAAGTGGAACTTTCACATGGACAATCTTGTAAAGAGGCTAAACTCGGTGATATATTCAGTGTGTGTTCTAAAAACTAGAATGGACTTTCAAACTTTGAAGATGGTATATTTTGCGAACTTTCAGTCTTTAATAAGTTATAGCATAATTTTCTGGGGAGGTAGTTCGCTGTCTGAATTAGTGTTTTTAAGACAGAAGTCTATGTTGAGAACATTATTGGGGTTAAATTATAGGGAATCGTGTAGAGGACATTTCAAGCAAAACAACTTATTAACAGTTTATGGTTTATTTATATATAAAGTTCTTATCTTCATGTATCTTCATCCCCATTATTTTGAAGTCCACAGAAATGTTAATTTGACAAGAAGAAAAGAAACCTTTTTTTATCCACATCATTCTCTGGCAATAACTGAAAAATCTCCACTTTATCTTGGAATGAAATTGTACAATTGTCTTCCTAGTAAATTTAGAATGATGAGAAATGTAAAAATTTTCAAGAAAACCCTGCATGAACTAGTTATAGAGTGTGAACCATATTCATTGTCCGAATATTTCACTTTTTGTAATAATTAATGAATTTGACGATAATCAATTTTATTGTATGTATACAATAACTTTTGAATTTAATAAATCTACTATCTATCTATCTATCTATCTATTCATTTTACAGCATTCGATTCTAAATAAAAAACGAATGGCAGTCTCCTTTTACACTCATTATTTATTTTGGATAGTTTTCCAATGAGATGAAAAATACTGAAATTCTTCCAAATTTATGCAAAATTTCATTTCGATTGATTCCGTTTTGTCTGCGATACCTATTCAGGAACAATAATTTTGAATGGCCATATTCTATGAAACACCCCGTAGGATTTGGCTGGCTAAGGAACTCAACTGCAGCAGAGGGAACCGACCTCACCCTGAAAATCTCAAGTCACTAGGACAATATCTTCGAAAATGATCGTGCTAACGGACCGCCGGGCAGACAGCCTTACGTACGGACAGAATTGAATTCGACCACGGATTCGTCATAAGGGAGTCGATTCCTATCGTTTGATACTATTTTAATTTGGAAGAGCGAGAACAAGCATTATATTAACTAGAGACCGGCTTATATACAACACAAAACCATTGTTATATGCATGAAAATGCTTGAAATACGCACGAAAATAGGCAAAATATGCAATATTGAATGATGAATTTTGGGTATCTACCTAAAAAAAAATTTATTTCGAAATATATTCCCAATAATATGTCATTAATGTTTACTTTGATGTTTTTGTAAACAATTAAATATTGTTCCAAATGTTCAATTATTGAGTTTGCCTTCGATCATTTTGAATATTTTTGTATTCGGAAAAGGTTCGCTCCACATCCACGGACTTAACTGGAGAGGATTTGAACCTTGGTCCTATGTTCTCCCTTATAGTTTCAGGTAAAACTTCTGCCGTCCCATTAATAAAACTTTCGATAAAAGACTAATCTTCGAAACCTGGTTTTCCTTGCAGTATCCTTTCAAACTTTCCTTGAAGCTTATTTGGAAATGCCAATGGCAACGTGGAGTTCATTTGGCGTATTTTACTCATCAGTACGGTATTCGTTTTGTGGAGTTTCGTGCTCCTGAGCTGTTCCAGTACTTGTGCGCAGCCAATGGCAAGCCGTATTTCGAGCTTTTGAGTTACTCAGGAGCACGAAATATCTCAAAACGAATAGGCTATATATGGATACTTTCGTAGCGCGCGGCTACTAATACTGCGTTCCGGAATGCGATGAAAGTGATTCGCAAATCTGACAAAAGTCACAATTATACAGGGTGTGTCACCATAAACTGGACAAACATATATTTTCGTGTAGAGGACCTCGGGAGAATCATTTTTGCCTTATACAATATATCCCGTTTTCGAAGCATAAGCGAGATACAGGTTGTCAAACGTCATTTTTGAGCAAGATTCTTATGAGTGTGGTCAGTTATGTATAAAACTTAAAGTAACGGTTTTTGGTCAAATCTCAGTGTTTTAAGGTCCTTTATTTAGAAAAGTTGACGAACTCCGAAAAAAAATCTACAAAATGGCGGAAGACCTGCAATGTTCCAAATTTTTTTTATCGGGTGTCAAATTGACTTTTATTTTCTGAATGAACACAATTTTCTAAGAATATAATATAATAAATATTTTTTTTTACATGTCTACAGCGATGAAAAAATTTCACTCAAAATGGATGAAATTTTGTACAATTGTACTTCTTGAATTATCAATCACGAATATGAAAACAGATTGAAAAATATCGAACGGTTTCGTTACTACTACTATTTCGTTCAGACCTCTGAAACAATGAAAAAAAAAATTGTTTTGAGTTCTAGAGTCAAAATAATTAAATTATTGACATGTCCAAACATTCTAGACGAATGTATACAAAAAAAATCATTGAGACTTAGTTGGGACTCGAACCGACGTAGGTATTAAATAGGGAAATGTTCTATAGATAATAATATTAGTTGCCAGGCAACGGTAGCTCGTAGTTCATAGAGTTTGACTACTGGCTAAATTATATTCATTGAAATTCAAATAAATGTCCAACTCTATGAACTACGAACTACCGTTGCCTGGCAACGAATATTAATGTCCTTAGAACAGTGCCATTTCCCCATTTAATACCTACGACGGTTCGAGTCCCAACTGAGTTTCACTGATTTTTTTTGTATACATTCATCTAGAATGTTTGGACATGCCAATAATTTAATTATTTTGACTCTAGAACTTAATACAAATTTTTTTCATTATTTCAGAGGTCTGAACGAAATATTTGAATGACTGTAGTAACGAAACCGTTCGATATTTTACAATTCTGTTTTCATATTCGTGATTGATAATTCAAGAAGTACAATTGTACAGAATTGCATCCATTTCGAGTGAAATTTTTTCATCGCTGTAGACATGTAAAAAAAATTGTGTTCGATTTTTGAAAAAATTTTTTCACAGAAATTCTTAGAAAATTGTGTTCATTCAGAAAATAAAAGTCAATTTGACAACCGCTAAAAAAATTTGGAACTTTGCATGTCTTCCGCCATTTTGTAATTTTTTTCAAAGTTCGTCAATTTTTCTGAATAGACGACCCAAAAATACTGAGATTTGATCAAAAACCGTTTCTTTAAGTGTTATACATTACTGACCACACTCATAAGAATCTTGCTCAAAAATGACGTTTAACACCCTGTATCTCGCTTATGCTTCGAAACGGGATATATTGTATGAGGCAAAAATGATTCTCCCGATGTCCTCTACACGAAAATATATGTTTGTCCAGTTTATGATGAAACACCCTCAGATATGCAAAAATACCGCTGAAAATGTCTCAATATGCAAATGCATATAATCCGGTCTCTAATTATAACAAACATACAAACCCTCTTTCAAGTTGAAATCAAAATAAAGTGTTCAACACGTAGTATTAATGAGAAACATCCCTACAAATTCAACTAGGTTTATGCTGATTCACCTTGTATATCATAGAAACAGGGGCTCGCACACACACACAGAAAGAAATACAAACCATCCAGCCATCGGCATTTATAAGCTAAACAATTCATAGTAACAATGTTGTCGGTGAAAAGAATGCTCCAACAATAAACCGGAAACCTTAAAACGTGTGAGAGAAACCATTTGATGCCACAAAAGGTGTGGTCAGTTTTCACAGAAAACAAAATATGTCTTCCATGCTCCTCTACCTGCTTCTATGAAATTCCACCGGGAGTTGTCATTGATACAGAATGTTCTTTTTAATACGGCTCTCTCACGTAGAATGGCCTTTATTCATTCTGTTTTGTCACTGGTTGTATTCAAGCCTTACACGGCGATTGTAGGTTGGCATAATGTTATAATGTCGAGAGATTTTTCGGTACTTAAGGAGGGTGTTTCAGAGACGTGCTCGGAGCACAGAAAGGATATATTTCAGTGTTCATTATGAAGGTGACTATGGGTAGGTACTCAGGAAATAAAAGTGATTATTTTCTTTTATCGTGGAATTTTAAAATAGCAACTACTGTATTTGGCACTAGGTCACTGGGAATGGACACTATTATGTTTGTTAATGTAAAAATTCAAGAAAAGACTTGAGCAGGAGCTTTTCAGCCCTCTTTCTTTGGTGGAACAGTAAGACTATTACCTCGGAATTTTATATGAGATTTGAATTTGATACCAAATATATAGATGCAGAATCGGCACAATCGGAATTATATAAGTACTGGAAATTATTAAAAAAATGAACATTCAGTAGGTATATCAGTTTTGATTCACAAAAAAAATTTCATTTGAATCAGATACCCTGTTATGGGAATATAGGGATTCTTCTTTTCAATATTCCAATTCAATTTTCTATAGTTCTGTTGATACTATGGCTACAAAATTTCGAATGAAATTTCAGTTTACAATCAGTTTACATTCCCAAAAGAAATTTCAATCGAATCGGATGTCCTGTTAAAAAAATATAATGATTTTCCTTTCAATATTCCAATTGAATTTACCATGGTTCTGTTAAAACTATGGCCACAAAATTTTGCATGAGGCTGGTCATGAGCATCTTGCATTGGGCCGTAACATTTCATTTCGATTGGTTTCGTTTTTTTTGAGATATCAAGGAACAACATTTTTTAATGGGCATATTTTAGGGAACATCCTTCACGATTTGGCTGGTTAACGAGCTTAACTGAGCCATTTGGGACCCGAACTCATCCCGAAAATCTCAGGTCTCTAGGACAATCCCTTCGAGAGTTATTGTGCTAATAAGGGACGGCCGATATGCCCCACGGACAGAATTGAATTTGACCACGAATTCGTCATCAGGTAGTGTAACCCTATCGTTTGAGACCATTTTCGGCTCAAAATTAAAAAATCACAGACTTTTGGGCAAAACGATATAGCACTCGTTTAAGTAGAACGAGAGCTCAAAAATGAATGATTATGATCATATAGATTTCCAGAAAAAATAATTCGATATATAACGGATCCAAAGAAAATCAGAGCATTTCGGTTTAGTAATTTAGTTCTATTGTCAGGTTTCAAGAAAAAATTATTGAAATCACCGAAAGAATCTAGCGAATACAGACAATCTGATTTGTTGAAGCCCTCCATTTCAGAATAACAAAGAAAATCACACGTTAATACGAATACACACAGATAAAAACTGTGTATAAAAATTCATTAAATAGTGAACATCAAATAGGTACCTCGATTACAAAATCATCTATTATTATAACTAAATTGTGTGATTTTAGTCAAAAAAAAAATTGATTTCGATTTAATTTTATAAAATATAAATCATCATTTGGTTCCAAAAACTTTATTAAATCAAATAAATAATTTTTTCTTCAGAAAATCCAAATCTTCTTCAAAACAGATAACAGAGTTAATTCATCTAGTTACTATAGCGGTTCCATGGTGTAATGGTTAGCACTCTGGACTTTGAATCCAGCGATCCGAGTTCAAATCTCGGTGGAACCTGTAACAAAACTTTTATTACACTGAACGTCTATAAGAATGCGCGAAGACTTCTAAAATTATCGATATTATAATGATTATTATAAATAGCACCAGGCAAAGCTAGCAGTAGATGTCTTCGGGATTCCCTCAGAATTTTTTTCTGACGATTTTCTGGAAAGGCAAAGTGACTTATGAAGTGTAACGCATTGCATTATATTTATTTATCGTTTTCTCCATTCAATTGGAGTAAGTTTTTCTTTTCATTGAAAAAGCCAGGTAAAAAGCTTTCTAGAAAAACGATTTCCGTCTTCTGATTCCTGAGTTCAATAAAAGTAGAATAAGTCAAAACAGAATTCCCATTCAGTTTTCTAAGTCAATAGCAATTTCAATTAAATAAGAAGGGCACATGAGAGAGAACAGCCCTTATAATTTACCGGCTAACACAACAGGTTCCATGTGTAATGGTTAGCACTCTGGACTCTGAATCCAGCGATCCGAGTTCAAATCTCGGTGGAACCTAATTGAACTTTTTATTTTTGAAATTTTGAATCCTAGAATCAATTTTTCTGAACTATCAGTAGAAATTCATACTTATGTTTGATTGAATGGACAGAAAAATATATATGATATCCGGCTAAATTCAAAGGAACATCATTAGAAACATTTGATTTTACATACCTAGCTCCATAAATAATTGCAAAGGGCTTAAACCGAAAGGAAAAACTCCTGAATCATAATTGTCATTAGTCACCGAAACTATATCTGTTCGATTTCTTCGAAAAAATATCCCTATTAGCCTCAGAGTTTGTTCATTTACGTCTTCGCATTTTCAGAAAACTCGTTTCAAATCGAAGCCGTTGATAAACCTTCATTTCAAAATAAGAACATTCATGAAGCATATGCAGAGAACCAAACATCATAAAAAAGGCGACCAGATTGACGAAATGTCTCATACTGATTTTCACTGGATCGATTCAAGTTGTTATTGAGTTTAAAATTTTTTTTCAGAGACTGGGAGTGAAAACCTATAAAGTTTTTTAGAAATGCAGAATCCTCCCAGAATATATTTCAATCGATATCTAAATAGTTATTTTCCTAACAAGTGCGGAAAGTGATATTTTCCCGCACGAAACTGCCGTTACCCAAACGACGCGAAGCGGAGTTTGGGTAAGCAGTTGAGTGCGGGAAAAACACTTTCCGCACGAGTTAGGAACAATATTTTTTTTTCAAGCTCTTATACGAGATCGATTTCAATACACAGATCAAATGTGAATTGGTCATTCTAAATACACTTGAATGACAAAAGTCTCTGACAAGTCACATGCCGTTTCCATAGTAACGTCGTCGGTGGCATAGAGATATATCATTATTCAGTTTATTCTTCAGAAAAAGCGTGCGAGAAAAACCCTTGCTAATCCATTACCACACGCATTTGCGTGCGGTAATGGAATAGCAGGGGTTTTTCCCACACTGTTTGGCAATGTGACTCTTTACGAATTGAAATACGTGCGGGAAAGAGAATGAAAGTGCACGCTTGTAGAAAAATGATTTTACAGCGTTTTTCTCGAAGATTACATACTTTTCAGAACGATTGAATACGATATCGCTTACTCTTGTGTAGCAGTATATTTATTTATTTTTTTTATTTATTTATTATATAATTGATTCGAGTTGAGGGCGAACCTATAAACTCGGTAATTTACAAAAAAATGAAAATATACAATTGGCAACGTGAAGCATGTTAGAAATAAAATTACAAAATAAGAAAAGAACAGAAAGAAAACTACAGAAGGTAAAAACTTATTGAAGCGGTGACGAAGAAAACAGCATCCGACTATCCACCATCATGTACACCTCCACCTGTCGTAACTATTCTTGAATCCATTTTCTGAGGATGACCGAACCATCATGTGTGGAAGAATTAGATGATGGGTTATTGTATATCTTAACAGTGAAGAGTGAAGTGGAAGACTTGAATTGAAGCGGAATGTCGGAGGTATAAAGAGTGTCGGACTATAAAATAGGTTACTGATACTGCGCTCCGAAATGCCATAAAAGTGATTTGCAAATCTGACAAATGTTACAATTATTAGTATTGTTGATCAATAGACCACATATTTGGTGGAATTTGGTCGGACTCAGCACTTTTATATACAGTGTGTTCGGTCATGACTTAGCGATAATTTAAGGTCATCAAATATATCTAATAATATCGACAAAAACACCTGAACTTGGAAGTTTACCCCCTTAGTTTTGGAGTAGCCCCCATTTTAAATTTACTTTTTTATTTTCGTTGACCCTTCCAAAAAATATCGATTTCTTTGGACATAAAGGTCCTACAGATGTAAAAAATTTTTTTTTGAAAGATGATACTACCACCTTTCATTGACGTATAACAATATAAAAAAATTTAACTTGAAAACGCCATAAAAAATTTTCTGAAAAAGTTTTAGTAAAAATATGTATGTACTGATTTTTTTTAGTAAACTAGCAATAGTACAAAACTAGCACATTGAAGTATAATTTTTTTTCAATGATTTAAGACGCGAGGATATTAGCTACAAAACAACACTAACATCATTTCTGTAAGTTACATAAGTTGAGAGTTATTGCTGTTCGAACATGATCACTACACTAGCAAAAGTCACAAGAAAGGTCGTCATGAGGGCCACTGCCTGTCTACAGGCGGCTATTTTGAGCAACTTTTATGATTAATTTGTTTGTTTGTTATTGAACATTATCAAAAGTACAGTAGTAAGGTTTTTTTATTTTATCAATTTTCATGTGAGTCATGTTGAACAGCAATTATTTTCCAAATATGTAACTTACAGAAATTATGTTGGAATCGTTTTGTAGCTTATATCCTTGCGTGTTAGCTCATTGAGAAAAATTATACTTCAATGGGATTGCTTTTGTACCATTACGAATTTACTAAGAAAATCAGTACATTTTTTTACTAAAATTTACTAAAGTTATTTGTTTTCATATTGTACCACTTTAATGAAAGGCGGTAGTATCATCTTCCAAAAACATTTTTTTCACATCTGTAGGACCTTTATGTCCAAATATATCGATATTATTAGGAGGGGTCAACTAAAATTGAAAAGTAAATTTAAAAAGGGAGCTTCTCCAAAACTGAGGGGGTAAACTCCAAAATATGGGTGTTTTTGTCCATAACATTAGGTATATTTGATGCCCCCAAATTATCGGCAAGTCATGACCAAACACACTGTATATGCATCATAACTGGATATCAGCTAAAATATGCAAATACCGCTGAAGATGTCTCAAAAATGCAATAGCATATGCAAACATGCAAATGCATATAATCCGGTCTCTAGTGATAACATAATAATCACTCGATTGTGCAAACATAGACACAAACATTTTTTACTCTTAAACTAGATAACATGCCCTTAAAATATTCCACACCCTCTTTCTCCATAGTCACTGCAGGACACTAACTCATCCATCTTTCTTCTGATAGGTCACCCTCATCTCATTCATCCTTGGATAGCCAGCACTGCTCCCAAATCCACGTCGAATCGTAGAAGGGCTAAGCGAAATCCATTAAGAAAATATACCTAGTCAATGATGAATTCCAAAGACCAGCCGGCCTTCCCGGCGCCGCTGTGTCTGAAAGGTACGGCGGACTCGACTGACCGCCGCTATTCAAACTACCACCCTCTGCATTTTTAATGCTCACAGGTGTACTGTGAATGACGTTCCCTTCAGAAATTCCGTTGTGTGTATGACACAGCTAGAATTCTAGATAAGGTATTGATGGTTTGTGATTTCGTAGTTTGTTTGAGTTTTGTGGTTGATTAGGTTGCTCCAGCATCTATCTTTTTATAGAACGAATTTGTGTTCATTTGCTCTTTTAATTGTGGTTGAGGTGTAAATATAAACATAAATTTAAGATGAAACTGCAGGGAAAAAGTGGTACTGTAATTTGACCACGTGCAAATGAAAACACCAAACCTGAACCATTAGAAATGAAACTCACCTCAAACCTGCAGTTTTTTTGTGTTCTCACCAGATTTGAATTGCGTAGAACATGCATAAATAAGCTCCAAAGAAGATTAGATGATCATCAACCTACCCCAGAATCCTTAAATGATGTGAGATAGAGAGAGATAATAATAATAATAATAATAATAATAATGATGTTTATTGATCCTTTTGGACAATGAAGTATAGGACAAGTCATGACAAAAAAAAATACAAGAAAAGTTTAACGAACTGAATCCAGCAGCAACATCAATTTGACCTTGCTATAATTCTAATTCGTTATCGTTGAGATATTCTCTAACAGAGTAATAAGATTTCTTCAACAATAATCTGTTCAAAGTTTTTTTGAATTGGTTTACATTCATACTTTTTATAGAGACTGGCAAATGATTGAACATGATGATGCCCTGGTAGACCGGAGATTGCTCGTACTTCGCCGTCCTGTGTACAGGAATACTCAAGATATCACCGCCTCTAGTCGGATAAGAATGGTAACTTGATAATTTTTTCAAGTTACTCTCGTTCTTTTTCGTATAAACCATACATTTAAACAAGTAGAGACCGACTACGGTTAATATTTCACTCTCGGCAAAGTAAGGTCGACAAGATGTCCGGGGATGAATGTTGAATATCAACCTAATAATTTTTTTCTGGCAAACGAGAACTCTACCAATTTCAGACGTACCTCCCCAAATGATAATGTTGTATGCTAAATGAGGATAGCACAAGCTGTAATAAATTTCAATTAGAGATTTGGAAGGAAAAAATTTTTTAATTTTATTAATGGCAAAATACGAGGAATTTAGCCTTTACAAACAGAATCTATATGATCTTTCCGATGCAAACCATCATCAATAAAGATGCCCAAAAACTTTGTAGAGTTTCTAGAGCTTATAGAAACACCCTTGTGAGAGGTAACCATAACGTCCTTTGTGCCATTTTTTAAACTGAATAGAATGGAAATGGTTTTATCGATATTAACAATGAGCCCCTTTTTATCACACCAGCTAGCAAACATTTCAATAATCATTGAGGTCAGTTTTTTCAACTCAGCAAGATTCTGTGCTATAATCAAAAATGAAGAATCATCAGCAAATAGAGCAATTATGAGAGCTATTACATGTAGGGGCAAATCGTTTATGAATAGCAAAAATAGCAGTGGTCCAAGCACTGAGCCTTGAGGGACACCTGTGTCAACCTCGTACTCATCCGAGTAGGTGTTATCAATTTTCACAGACATTTTACGATTGGAAATGTAACTATTCAGCCAGTCAAGAAAAATTCCTCTGAAACCTAGGTTGTAGTATTTACTTAGCATAAAAGAAAAATTCAGAGAGTCAAAAGCTTTTGTTAGGTCGAAAAATAATGCAGCTACGCACTTCCCTTTATCCAAATTATCATAAACGCCCTGAACAAACTTGAAAGCAGCAGTTTCAGTGGAATGTCCTGGTCTGAAACCGTGTTGGGAGTCAGTGATGAGATTGAACTTGTTCAAATAATTTAGCATTCTATTTAGAACAATTTTTTCAAATACCTTCGAAAAAGAGATAGAGCTTCTGCCTCGTTTATGGAATCAAATTCCTCAAGAAATGTCCAACAACCTCGTGTATAGTATGCAAAGAAAATGCCAAGTTGTTATTGATGCTGATGGTGATGTATTGATAGTCTTAAAATGCTTGAATTCTCTAGGAATAAAATTTCGTTATTTTACTTGATTTTTCTTAACCACCCTATATAAGCTGCAGACCTACAGGCTCTTCATATTAATATGAATTTTCATCACAAAAATCTCATTTAAACTACTGTATATTTCTTTGCAATTTGAGTCACTATCCCTAATTCATGTGGAGCAGTTTACTTGGACTCACATTCAAGTTTCTAGACATGTTTCTTGAGTGGGCAAATGCGGTAGATAGCGCTTATACATTACCAGAATTGTTTTTAGCATGTATGATCTTTCGAAACTAGTATCGAGTTCATTAGTGCACAAGTTGTTACTAAAATTCAAACTACCACCCTCTGCAATTTTTAATGCTCACAGGTGTACTGTGAATGACGTTTCCCTTCAGAAATTCCGTTGTGTGTATGACACAGCTAGAATTCTAGATAAGGTATTGATGGTTTGTGATTTCGTAGTTTGTTCGAGTTTCGTGGTTGATTAGGTTGCTCCAGCATCTATCTTTTTATAGAACGAATTTGTTTTCATTTGCTCTTTTAACTGTGGTTGAGGTGTTTGGATCTGCAACAAACAAAATATAAATATAAATTTAAGAAGAAACTGCAGGGAAAAAGTGGTACTGTAATTTGACCACGTGCAAATGAAAACACCATCAAACCTGAACCATTAGAACTGAAACTCACCTCAAACCTGCAGTTTTTTTGTATTCTCTCCAGATTGAATTGCGTAGAACATGCATAAATAAGCTCCAAAGGAGATTAGATGATCATCAACCTACCACAGAATCCTTAAATGATGAGATAGAGAGATATAGAGCTTCTGCCTCGTTTATGGAATCAAATTCCTCAAGAAATGTCCAACAACCTCGTGTATAGTATGCAAAGAAAATGCCAAGCTGTTATTGATGCTGATGGTGATGTATTGATAGTCTTAAATGCTTGAATTCTCTAGGAATAAAATTTCGTTATTTTACTTGATTTTTCTTAACCACCCTATATAAGCTGCAGACCTACAGGCTCTTCATATTAATATGAATTTTCATCACAAAAATCTCATTTTAACTATATTTTTTGCAATTTGAGTCACTATATCCCTAATTCATGTGGAGCAGTTTACTTGGACTCACATTCAAGTTTCTAGACATGTTTCTTGAGTGGGCAAATGCGGTAGATAGCGCTTATACATTACCAGAATTGTTTTTAGCATGTATGATCTTTCGAAACTAGTATCGAACTCATTAGTGCACAAGTTGTTACTAAAATTCAAACTACCACCCTCTGCAATTTTCAATGCACACAGGTGTAGGTACTGTGAATGGCGTTTCCCTTCAGAAATTCCGTTTTGTGTATGACACAGCTAGAATTCTAGATACGGTATTGAAGGTTTGTGATTTCGTAGTTTGTTTGAGTTTCGTGGTTGATTAGGTTGCTCCAGCATCTATCTTTTTATATAGAACGAATTTGTGTTCATTTGCTCTTTTAATTGTGGTTTGAGGTGTTTGGATCTGCAACAAACAAATATAAACAAAATTTAAGATGAAACTGCAGGAAAAAGTGGTACTGTAATTTGACCACGTGCAAATGAAAACACCAAACCTGAACCATTAGAAATGAAACTCACCTCAAACCTGCAGTTTTTTTGTATTCTCACCAGATTTGAATTGCGTAGAACATGCATAAATAAACTCCAAAGAAGATTAGATGATCATCAACCTACCCCAGAATCCTTAGTGAGATAGAGCTTCTGCCTCGTTAATGGAATCAAATTCCTCAAGAAATGTCCAACAAAACTCGTGTATAGTATGCAAAGAAAATGCCAAGCTGTTATTGATGCTGATGGTGATGTATTGATAGTCTTAAAATGCTTGAATTCTCTAGGAATAAAATTTCGTTATTTTACTTGCGATTTTTCTAACCACCCTATATAAGCTGCAGACCTACAGGCTCTTCATATTAATATAAATTTTCATCACAAAATCTCATCTTAACTATATTCTTTGCAATTTGAGTCACTATCCCTAATTCATGTGGAGCAGTTTACTTGGACTCACATTCAAGTTTCTAGACATGTTTCTTGAGTGGGCAAATGCGGTAGATAGCGCTTATACATTACCAGAATTGTTTTAAGCATGTATGATCTTTCGAAACTAGTATCGAATTCATTAGTGCACAAGTTGTTACTAAAATTCAAACTACCACCCTCTGCAATTTTTAATGCACACAGGTGTACTGTGGAATGGCGTTTCCCTTCAGAAATTTCGTTTTGTGTATGACACAGCTAGAATTCTAGATAAGGTATTGATGGTTTGTGATTTCGTAGTTTGTTTGAGTTTCGTGGTTGATTAGGTTGTTCCAGCATCTATCTTTTTATAGAAAGAATTTCTATTCATAACAATAACTCAATTTTGTTGAAGATACAGGGTTTTCAGTAAAACATTAAATTTCGCTAAGGATACAACGGTACTTCAACAATTCAACCTTAAATTTTGACCTAATGAAAATAAACTGAAAAGTTGATAATTGAACATTAAATAAATTTTAAAAACTCTTTCTCAGGTATTTGGACAATATTTATTTATATTCCTAGTTTTTTGTCATAAAACCGACGTTTCGGTCGCACATCGGAACTTTATCAAGGTTTAATGATTTACATTAAACCTTGATAAAGGTCCGATGTGCGACCGAAACGTCGGTTTTATGACAAAAAACTAGAAATATAAATAAATATTGTCCAAATACCTGAGAAAGAGTTTTAATATTTAAAGAATATGGACGAGAGTGGAAATCAAAAAAAAAATTAAATAAATTTCTTTCTGGTAATAGAATCATAAATTGCAACCATCATGTAATGTTCGCTTATTTTTCTTCGGAAACCTGTGTAAGAGCTTTAAGTCTATGAGGGCACAGAATTTCATCTATCATAATAGCTCTTACTTTTTTCTTGAATTTAAAGAACAGCAATTGAAAAAAAAACTAGCTTTTTATGATTAGAAAAGGCTCAAGAAATCTGTTTTTGTACGAGAAAAAGTTTAGGAGATATTCGCAAAAAACACCCTTATCTCGATAACGGTTTATTTCAGAGAATAAATTGATAGATTTTTCACTCCCAGTCTCTGAAGAAGAAATGATTAATAAATGTTAATCAAGATGGAATGCTCCTGCGAGAAACTTTGCTCTAACTTGTCAGGAGCAAACTGGTTTTGAAAAAATTGTTGCCTAACAGTAAAACTAAAAAAGGAAATAATTGAAAATGATTAATGTAACGTTTCGGTGTCATCATATCAGACATCTTCTTCAGACAAACTTCTAAAAAGCTTCGGAATTGTGTGTTTTTCATTTGTAGTGTGATTGACATTTAAAGCTGTCAACACATAGAGATATTGATTCATTTAATTTTGGAGTTTCGTGATGTCATTTCTTTCTTCAGTAAATCAATCCAAATACGATCTATTCCAACAGAACAATTGGCCAAATTATTCAATTCATCTAGCAAAATACATGTGGATTCCTAAATTTTCCTTTTATAATTATCAGGTTCCGTCATTAGGATTTTTGTTTTGCTTTTCAGTTCATCATATGATCTCCGCTATTTGAACATACATGATCAGCGATTTGTGATCTTGGTAATGTCTCTATTTTTGATCCTTATGTTCCCGTTTTCTTATCTCTAAAGGTCTTGATGTCTCTCCTGTATAAGATTTTCCACATATATAGGGAATATTGTAAACACAATTTTTGATTTTGTGTTTCATTCAATGGTTTCGTTCTGGTTAAAATGGATCTCAAATCATTTTGTGTTTTGAAAACAGTTCTTATGTTGAATTTGGAACCAATTCTTCTTATTTTTTCTGAAATACCAGAAATATAAGCAATGACGTTCAACAAATTTGGTTGTTCTTGACGGTTTTCTCATTGTACCTGATCATCATTAGAATTTTGATTAGATATTTTTCGTCCTAAATTTGAAATTGTTCTTTCTATAAAATTTATTTGGTGGGTATTGATTATCTAGCAGAAACTTTTCAAGGAAGTTTAACTCAGGAGCATTTCATCTTGTTTAAAATTTTTTAATTATTTCTGTTTCAGAGACTGGGTGTGAAAACCTTTAAAGTTTTTTAGAAATGCAGAATCCTCGCAGATTATATTTCAATCGATATGAATTGATAGAGTTCATATGTTTGTAGAAACATTATGCAGTTTGTCGCACTTATTCACAAACATCCTGTATAATAGAATCGACATAACAAATCATTTACTCGATGCTCATTCCAACTATACAACATCATCTTGGGAACATCGTTGATTGCTAATTTTGTCACGATGTATAGGGATCCTGAAAAATCTGGTATTCAATCTGTAACCCATTCATAATATTGTCAACTCACCCATTACCAATTAATTTACCTTAATTCAATCTCATTTGTTATCCTCTCCTTCGCGAGACATTTTATGGTGATACGCATTTCCATGGGCGATCAATCAAACATGGCGTCCTTCGAAAGACTCCACGCCATACACTGAAGAAGAGAATAAACGTGAAGAACCGAAACTCATGAATGAAACCCAGACAGGGGTGGATTTATTTTTTACGGTATTTTAATTTTTGAATACTACTTTGTTACCTTTTAGTCCTTTGTGTGCAGAGCTGAATGATCGGTTTGGTCAAAAGAACAGTTCTTGGAAAGTAGAATGCTTTCTTTATTTTCGTACTTGTGGAGATGAACGAAGCGACAAATGAATAAGGTTTCGAACAATCATTCTTTTTCTTCGCCTCAAGTGTTCACGAAACTATTATTGAATACTATAGGAGTTGTATAGTGTAGTTAAATATATTCTATTCTTCTTTTTCTGAATGAACACGTAGTAATCTCACCTATGGGTTTATATTTTGCTACCTTTCCAGTTGTATGAACCACCAATAAGTATACCATCAGTTCAAACCGAATACAATTTCTTTTCTTGCCTTATACCGGGTGGCTCACCCCTGACGCGATGGTCATTTTGAGAGTGTAAATGATGTTATTTTGAAAATCTTTTTTTTGTGGTGAGTGTAGGGTAACCAAAAGGGCAATTTAAAATTATTTCTGTATATACAGAGTGTTCCAATACAAAGATACAGACCAAAGTTAAATTTTTTTTTAAATGTGACACCCTGTATATAACCTCAAAGAAGGTAAGGCAAGCTCAAATTATGGTGCGTTTCTTCAGAGTTCAGATCACTCTGTACATTTGTTGCACCATTTACGAGATAATCGCGAAAATGTTGAAATATGGAGTCATTTTAAATAGTTATTTATGAAGAAACCAGTTACGCAAGCGATACAATGTTTTTTTTGAATAGACATATTATCTAGTCCCGTAAAGAAAAAAAATTGAACTCTGAAATGCACAGAGTGATCATACTTGATTCTCAATATCAACTACACTTTTTTATTTCAAATTGCACGCCTGGTATTTCTTCATATCGCTGGACGCAAAAATTAAAATCGAAACTTTTCATGGGGTTTTCCGATACCTTAACCTTATAGTTTCTCATCCATTTTCGATTTTCATTCAAAACTAGTAAACAAACAATTTCAAGTAGTGATAATCATAGAAAAATTTTCTATGATGAGTGATTTGACAGTTGCAGAATGAAATTAATTAATCAGAATCAGAACTAACTGTATATTGTGTGGTGAATTGAAAATCGAAAATTGCTGAGAAACTACAAGGTTTAGGTACAGGAAAACCTTCTGAAAAAAGTTTCAAAATTAATTTTTGCGTTAAACGAAATGAAGAAATACCATATCATTTGAAATAAGAAAGTTTTTGACCATTGTTTGTAGTACTTAGATGTATGAGAATTAATTATGATCACTTCGTATATTCCAGAGTTCAATTTTTTCCCTTTAGGGGATTAGCTTGTATGTCTACTCAAAAACATATTGTCTGTATCGCTTACGTATCTGGTTTCTTTATAAGTTACTATTTAAAATGACTCCATATTACAACATTTTCGCGATTATCTCGAAAATGGTGCAACAAATGTACAGAGTGATCTGAAGAAACACATCATAATTTGAGCTTGCTTTTCCTTTTTTGAGGTCATATACAGGGTGTCACATTTAAAAAAGTGTAACTTCGGTCTGTATCTTTGTATTGGAACACCCTGTATATATAGAAATAATTTTAAATTGCCCTTTTGGTTACCCTACACTCACCACAAAAAATATTCTCAAAATAACATCATTTACACCCTCATTCAACATTCAACATTCTTGTTGTCAACGATAGTGTAATGAAGCTATAAATATACAGGGTGTCCGGCGAATAACTGTACATACTCTTACCAGAGATAGAGTTGCACTAGCTGACTAGTAATTGACTATAAAAAATTAATTTCTGGGTTTCCCTAGAAAACTACAGGGTGTTTTTCCAACTTCATGGAAATACTTAGACCATCATAAAATCCAAACTTATTGACGGATATTATTGAAACTTGGGGTGTTATTGGCACACGCTAAGGTCGATTCAGAAATACATCAAATATTTCATTATTCCAGGGCCGGACTCATTAATCTTCATTCAAAGTGTTCAGGGTAAAAAAAAACACTTTGTATTTCGAATTACGGATAATTGATTCACTTTTTAGAAAGAAGCTAAATTATGCTTCAATTTGTGGTATCGCTTAAAGTTGTCACATCAACAATTATTTTTTTATGAATTTTTGAATTTGGAAAAAGTTCGAAAAATTGAATTTATTTAGCTGAACAGGACTTAGTCACTTTGTGGAGGTCGAACATAAATAATAAATTTTCATTGAAAAGTCACAGAAGGTGAGGAAAACTATAATAATTTGTTGATATACTGAGTGGCCACCCTAGACGCGGATCTCATTGCGATGAAGTGAATGAAGGTATATTGCGAAAAAAAAATTATCGACACGTATAGGGTATACATAAACATATTTCAAAATTATTCGTATGTATACCGGGTGTTCATTGGAAGAAGTGACACTTTGATCTATATCTTTGTTGTCGAACACCCGTATACATACAAATAATTTTGAAATATGCTTATGTATACCCTATACATGTCGCCAATAATTTGTTTTCGCAATATACCGTTATTCACTTCATCGCAATGAGATCCGCGTCTAGGGTGGCCACCCAGTATATCAACAAATTATTATAGTCTTTCTCACTTTCAGTGACTTTTTAAAGAAAATTCATTATGTATTTTCGACCTCCACAAGGTGACTCAGTCCTGTTCAGGTAAATAAATTAAATTTTTCGAACTTTTCCAAATTAAAAAATTCATAAAAAAATAATTATTGATGTGACAACTTTAACCGATACCACAATTTGAAGCATAATTTAGCTTCTTTCTGAAAAGTGAATCAATTATTCGTAATTCGAAATACAAAGTGTTTTTTTCCCTGAACACTTTAAATGAAGATTAATGAGTCCGGCCCTGGAATAATGAAATATTGATGTATTTCTGATTCGACCTTAGCATGTGCCAATAACCCCCCAAGTTTCAATAATAACCGTCAATAAGTTTGGATTTTATGATGGTCTAAGTATTTCCATGAAGTTGGAAAAAACACCCTGTAGTTTTCTAGGGCAACCCAGAAATTAATTTTTTATAGTCAATCAGTAGTCAGCTAGTGCAACTCTATCTCTGGTAAGAGTACCTATGTACAGTTATTCCCCGGACACCCTGTATAAATGGAGCCATATTGACAATAGCAAAACAATTGTTCACATTTCGCTTTCCGCGACTGTAAATTAAATATCACAAATAAAAAAAAAATTCATTTTTACTGTTAGGTAACAATTTTTTCGAGACCAATTTGCTCCTGACAAATAAGTACAAAGATTCTAGCAGGATCACTTCATCTTGATTAAAAATTTTTCAATTATTTTTGTTTCAGAGACTTGTATTGAAAACCTATAAAGTCTTTTAGAAACGTAGAATCCTCCCAGAATATATTTCAATCGATAAAGGGAGTATTTGACGAGTTTTATCTTTTGTTCCAATTCGATATATCTAACCATTTTCGAAAAATACGGTCTGAACATTCAATAATATAAACGACTATTCAAGGAATGGAATTATAAATGTATGTTTTTAAATGTGTGTTTCGTGAAAATTGTCAGGTAGAGTTGTCCAATTCGAGCAGGACATTAAATTTTTCAGTAACTTTTCCCAACTATAACAGGGCACTTTGAATGGGTTAAGTGTAGGTACACCAAATTTGAATTTATAGCAATAGTCAATTTTTAAATAAAACATTTTTCTTCTTTAACCTTGACCTTAAATAGGCAACAAAGCAGTGAGGAACCCATGTTTATATAAAAAATGTTTCCTAAATGACCACTAAATCTCTCTTTGCGTTTGTTTACGTTATTTCAAAACACCCTGTATAACAACCCAATCAAACATCCCGCCCAACAATCAAACACATCCTCAATAAATCTAAGTCTAATTCGAGGAAAAAATCATTGCTAACAACATCGGTCGAAAAAAACACACACTAAAATATACAATGTCTTCTACAGCATCACAATATAACGCTATAAACACCAAACGGAGATTACAGCAATAAAAATGGCCGCGTTCAGAAAAAGTCAAACCCTTAAAATTTATTTCGACAAGGGGCCACGCAGTCTGGTACTCCGTGGTCCAACCTCATGGTCCTGATGGTCCTTTCTCACAGACAACCATCCACAGGTATTCCAGGAGAAAATCTCCCTTATGCGGTGGACGCTAAAGGCCCATATGGCATGAAACAAAAGCCGATCCATCATTTCTAATGTGACGTGACAGTAAGCACCGTATTTTGTCTATTGTAATCTGCCTTTTGTTGTTCGAGTAACCGGCGCTCTTTTAAAGCTTTTTTTCTGGATTTTATGAATTGCACTCATGTAGTCTGTAGTAGGTTATTATTTATGTTTTAACCCATTCAATTCGCTAATTGTATATTGTGTCTCGAGCTGGAATTGTGAATTATAGACCAGGTTTCCATGGGGTAATTTCCAGTTCATGTTCTGCATGGGGAATCGATCTTTTCGGTCTTTTTTGCACCGGGAGAAATTATAGAAATATTTATGGGAGGGATGTTTTTTATGGTGGTTGAACACGAGAAACCATGTCGGAAACTCATCTTTCAATTTAAACTAGAATTACATGAGTCCAATGTTCTAGTCGAGGTAGTCGTTATTTATGTTATTTTAATTTATCGAATACAAATTATCAATTAAATGGGGAATTTATTTTTACTTGAAATGTGAAGGATCGTTGTTTATTTCACCTGCAGGGTGGAATGTTTCATGAGAAATAAGAATTGATTCCGTAATTAGCCAATTAAATTAATAATAATTATTCAAAATATAATTGTAAAATGCTTCGGCTTTTCTTCCACGAGTTCAAAATTCAAATCCGAGTGAGTTAATGAGCTTATTATGATTTTAATGTAAATTATTCTATCATCAAGAGTTCCAATAACTTATCTGTATAAATAATTTTTGACAATACTTCATATTTAGCATAAATAGTGAAATAGATATCTTTTGAGTCACAGATTTAGAAAAAGCTGAAATACGTGAATTTATTTTGAATTAAGCTAAGGGGTCAGAGAAAAATATTTAAATTAATTGTCAAAAATTGCGTTCAATTTGAAAACAATTCACTTGTTTCATTTTTTGAATTACTGATTTGAGAAATAATAATTTGATTAAGGACTTTTCCCAACCCTGAATCTCGAATGATTTTTTCTTTTTTCAGTTTTCCAATGCAGTTGCTATATCTATAGAACGATACGAATTTCTTCGATTCGATTAATTAAATAGTTATTCGAGTTTTTCATTTCTGAGCGCTCGTTCTCCTTAAACCAGTGCTATATCGTTTTACCCAAAGCTCTGTTATTTTCGAATTTTGAACCGAAAATGGTCTTAAACGATATGGTTCGACTCCCTGATACCGAATTCGTGATCAAATTCCGTTAGCAAAATAACTTTCGAATGGATTATTCTAGAGACTTGAAATTTTTAGGGTGAGTTCGGTTTCCAAATGGTTCTCAGACAAAACAAAACCCATCGAAATGAAATGTTGCGGCCATATACAAGATGCTCATAATAAGCCTCATGCAAAATTGTGTGGTCATAATGTAAACAGAACCATGGAATATTCGATTGGAATATTGAAAAAAAAATTCCATAAAAAATATCCGATTCGAATAAAATTTATTTTATAAATAAAGATTGATACACTGAATGTCCCTACGGAATTTTGTGTTCATAGTAATGACATAACCATGGAAAATTCAATTGGAATAATGAAAAAACGAATCTGTATACTTCCATAATCTGCATTTGTATATTTGGTTTCAATCTCAACTGGCATATAAAATTTGAGTTAACAGTTTTATTGCTCTACCAAAGAACGAGTGCTCAAAAACTCCAACAAAGGTCTTTTCTTAAAATGGAGCATCAGGAGAATTTGTCAAAAACATACTAGGTAATTTATTTGTGCTATTTAATTTCAAGAAATATTGGAGGTACCTTCAGACTCGACGCCCCTTACTTGAAATTTTTAATCTTTTCTCATAATTCTCAATTATCACAGAGCACTTTGAATGTCATTAGGTGTAGAGTTTACAAACATTTCAGATGATATTGAATGCTTCAACAATTTAACATTTCCGAAAAACAAACCTAAGCACTGATTAAATCAAATCGCGTTTACAACAGTGTAAAGAAAAGTTCCAAATATAACTCTCAAATCCTATTTGTTATTGTATCTTTCAACGACTACTGATCGAATAAAAATCATTCATTGCAGAACGTAAAGTGAGGTAGCAAGAAAACCGTTTCAGTAATTCCCTTTTCACACATTGTGACACCACAATAGAAACGAAATGCTGAATCAAAAGTCAGTAATTGTAAAAACAGCCTTCCTTGTCATCCTGTCAAACTGTGAGACATTTTGTTCTTGAGCCGCCTTAGGAGCAGATCTAGACCGTGTCCTTTTACCTTTTTTATCCAGCTTCTTTACCTCCCTGTTTTGCTGGGAAAAGTTTGCACCAAATTTAATTTGATTCGTCTCGATAGCTACGCCATAAAGGGATCACCCAATAATTTGGATCTATTGTGTCAACTCAGGTATATAAGTTGAGCAAGGGTAAGATTTTTTGTGTTATTTTACAATTAAAACTTTTTAGAAATGGATTTACTTGTGGCACCTCGGGTCGAAGGGGCATTCTCTAAACGAAGGGGTTGGCTGCCCTGCTTCCGGAATGGGGTGGTAGTACTGTGAAACGAAAATTCATGACATTTCTGGAGTGAAACATGTTTCTGTTTCTTCAGTTGGTTATATAACAACTTCATACGAATGTTGAAGAGATTTCCGACTATAAAAGTGTATAAAATCTGCTCTCAGGAATTACTAGTTTGGCGCCGCAAAGGTCATTTAAGGGTTGAAATCCAATGAAAATGGCAGAAGAAACTTATGCACCCAATTCTGATTATTGTCAGTAATATTTCAGTAGTAATGTTCGTTTGGTTAACTATTGAAAATCTGAAGATTCTAGTGAATTTGTGATTGGAAATTTTAAAGGAATTCCTGATCAAGTCATGATCATTCACTCCACCAATTTACATCCTCAAACTCGCTTTCATATCTATCGAAATTCGAAATCTTTTTCATAAAGAAATTTCTTTTTCGATATTTCGAAGAACTTTTTTATGGTTATATTAACGCAACTCCTACAAATTT
The DNA here is from genome assembly GCA_013421045.1 of Propylea japonica. Taxonomy (NCBI): domain Eukaryota; kingdom Metazoa; phylum Arthropoda; class Insecta; order Coleoptera; family Coccinellidae; genus Propylea; species Propylea japonica. Next base: position 27,281,285 of record CM024240.1, read on the forward strand.
TAGAGGAGTACTATTTTGAATTGGTATTGAACATTTTACTCCAGAACTTTAGTCCCATCGAATTAAAAAATTCTGAATTATTAATAAATGAATAATTTAGAAAAAACTTCAATTCAATGGTTCAGATTATGCGATCCTTTCGAAATTTTGCATGAATATTCAGTATAAGATTATTCCCCTTCAATCGAATCAGATATTTTCTTGTGGAAATATAAGGATTTTTCTGTTCAATACTCCGATTGAATTTTTTATATTTCTGTTAACACTATGGCTACAAAATTCCGTATGAGGCTTCTTATGATTTTGCATGTAGACCCGATTTTTTTTTGAGCGTTTCTGTTCTGTGTGATATTGAAGAATAAAACTTTTGAATAGTCATATTTTAAGAAACACCCTCAATGATTTTGCTGGTAAACGAATTTAATCTCGACCGAACCAAGAATGAATTTCAAGTCTCTAGGACGGCCCCTCCTACAAAATTGAATTTGACCTAGGATTCGTCATCAGTTAGTCGAACTTCATCTTTTGAGGCCATTTTCAGCAAATATTTTTTGTAGTTATTTCCTTTTCGAATTTAATTCAGGTTCCATTAATCTGATCGCCATATTCAATTGATTTTTTGCTCTGCAAAGCTTTCAATTACAGTACATTTTTAGATTCACCACAAGAATGGAACAGTTCAACGTCATCTTTACTCATAATTATTGATTTGCTGAAAAATTTCAAATTGGATATAAAAACTACTGTTCTACATCTAGGTACGACGAATTTATTCTGAGACCAGCCTATAAAGTAGTAATTCGAGTCAAAATATCACAGTGAATGTTAAATAAGTAGCGAAATTATGACCAACGAAAATTTCCATGATCATCTTAATTGTTTTCGGTTTGAAAGCAGAACGATATAAAAAATCCAACGAAAGTAGACAAACCTGATGACAGCAATCATTCAATAAATAACTGCAATATCCACCAGATCATAATTATGATGCAAAAATCAAAAAACCTGAAAGGTGAGTCCATTTGATCAAAAAAAGAATAATTCATTTCTGTACAATAGCAATACAGTAGAACTTCCCTATAACGAAGGCGCTAAATCCGCATAAAAATTCGTTATAAAGAAATTTCGTTATACAGAAAATTTGTTTCTATAGTCGGCAATGTTGCGGTCGACTACACTGATGAATTTAAGTTTATCAATCAAACTTTAGCACATTTTTTTCGAGATTTTCGACAATGTTCACTCTAGCGTAATGGTTGGAATGAAACCAAACAGCCAGGGGTGTTTTTGAAACTGCTTCAGAAGGATCTCTCTGCCCTCCGTAATGATTTATTTTAACGTCGGAATTTATCACTTACTTCCTGAAAATTTTTGGAAAAACCCACCTTTATACTCCCTTACTAATACCCATTCAATGAGTGATGTGCTTTAAATATTTCGTTATAGAGAGAATTTACTTCGTTTTAGAGGGTGTCAACATGGAATTTGAATTCAAGGTGCAATGTCTTGTACGAAATTCGTAATACAGACATTCGTTATAGGGAAGTTCCACTGTATAATATTGGAAGAAATTATTGCTCTACTTTAGTGAAATAACAAGTAAACAAGCAGATAAAACCCGATGTTACTCTTTCAGGATGGGCAAGGATTTGTTTCAAACCAATCTCTTCAGGGTCCTCTTGTCGCAGAGAATTCTGACCCTTGTGGCCAGGCTCAAAAGTACGGAAAATTGGATGTCGAGGTGATAGCTTATTGTTGAAGTAATACCCTATTCTCTAATGCCACACACAAACCTATTGTCGCGGCAAAAAGACCATATGACAATGTATTATATCAGCTATTCAGCGCTTGCAATTCGCTGAGCAGTTTTATTCTATTCAATATTTCAACAAAAGCTCTACTAAAATATACACGCGTTTCAAATGCCGTAAGGTTTTGTTCTTTTGTCAGACGGTGTCGGACCCATTCACTGTTTTTGTTGAGAAGGAAGTACGAAACAAATGCGAAACGGGGAGATTCGGTGTTTTCCTAAAATTCCGTTTTGAAACGTAGGAGTGCTCAGGTAAATAGACATATTTGGGACGTTTTGTTCGTATGTTTGAAGAGCATGGAAGCATAATCGAACGCACCCTTATGAATAAATGGAACGATACGGGAAGATCGGCATTCTGCATTGTGAAAATCGGGGATGTTTCGGGTGTTATGGTCTTTGTGACAATTGTGTTGCATTTTGTGCTACTGTTACGATATTACTAGCAAGATTCAACAATAAAAAAGTGTTTAAATTGCGCGTTTTTTTCAGAATAAGGAAAACAAATAATTTGCATTCATTTTCAAGAACTTTTTTTTGTAATTCTTTGTGGCCAATTGTGTGTGGCTGGTTGTTCATTGATGAAATTAAAAAATGAACGACGTTTCAAATGATCAAATGGCTGTAGGTTCTGAGTCATTTGAACCTTATTGCTTTCAGAGCTTAATTCCGCCATGTTGTGGACCCACTAATGCTCAGTTTCAGGAACGTCCATTAAAATTTAAAGGTCCATTAAACCCTTAATCCTCCATTAGTTCCCTGTAATAATGGAGGATTAAGAGTTTAATGGACCTTTAAATTTTAATGGACGTTCCTGCAACTGACACTAAGTCCAACTTGTTGTGAACGTCGTTTTATTGATATTTCAGAGTCTTCAGCAACACTTTCATGAACCAAATCGATATTTTCTGGTGAACGTCCGCTTCGGCAGTATTTTTCACTTTTTTGGTCTTCCACCGAACCGGTCTTTTGAAATTGTGAAATTTTCTGATAATTCGATCGATAAAGTTCTTTCAGATAGACTTTTATATTTTATAGAAGTCGTAACGAAAACATTTTTCTATCAATTTAAGATATCATTTCTTACTAAAGATATGAGCAGATATTTATGTATGAAATTGCCACAAACGAAATATGTATTAAAAAAGGTTTTTTTCTCACAGTACCTTCTTGTCACACCATTTGTTTCTTCAATATACTTCTCCACAATATGGAAAAAATTATTCAAAAACCTTGCAGCATATAAGAGGAAATAAAATAACTCGAGATTAAAATTAGAGAACAGATGGTCTAAATGATACAGTTATTACAACGAAAAGTCAGAAACACCTAAATTATATCCTATAAACTATTCTAATAGGTATCTCAACCTCTGACTCTCACCTTCAAGGTATCCTCAACTCTCAAGAAAGAAACGTATTTATTCTAGATACCAAAAGCCAGGTTGTCTGGTATGTCGAGTCTTCAGTCGCCGAAATGTCTGGTAGGTCGACAGCCACTAGAGGACCTTTTGAATGAAATGAGAATTGAGAACCCTGGGGTACCACATTCCATTCCTTTCACGGTGGTTGTTACTGAATGAGGAGAGTGTGAAAGCCATTAATATTTGGTGATTTTTGGGTATGTGTGATGGTTTTAGGTCATTCATATAATTTGATTTCTTTAAATCGCTAAATTTATTTATTTAATCTTATCTTTATTATGAAATCTTTCAAACACCCCCAACACATTGATTATGTGTTACAAGAATATGGAAAACAGCACCTCTGTTGATGAAATCTAGTTTTATAGGTATTAAAACATTCATTATTAGAGCTATCTCGAATTCGAGAACTATAGAAATTATTATATTAGTCGAAACTCGAACATTTAAAGTAGGTATTTAGTCCAGTCAATTTGTGCTCAAAAGAACCCCTAGCAGGAAAGTTCTGGGGTAGTTTTGATTTTTTCGATTTTTTATGTTTTTTGGGGAGCTGAATCCGAATCTGAGGTTTGCTAACAAAATTTCGTGAGGGAACATTGAAAAAAATACAAAAAAGAGAAAAAATCTCATTCTTTGGCAGTTTTCTGCTCATAACTCGGAAACTATCAACTTTTCGCGAAAAACCTCTCAATACAAAATGAAAGTACATAAAATTTCCTACAAATTGTACTACCACAGCTTGGTCTGCGACCACCTGTTCTGGCTCAAATTATAGTTTTGAATGAGGTATATTCTATGACTCAATAAATGAAAAAACTTAAATTCTATGGTTCCGATGATGCGATTCTCTTGAAATTTTACATGAACATTCAGCATATCAGTCTCGATTCATAAAAAAAAAATCACTTGAATCAGATATCTTGTTATGCAAATATAAAGATTCTTCTTTTCAATATTCCAATTGAATTATGACCATCTTGCATATTGCCGCAACATTTCATTTCGACTGGTTTCATTTTGTCTGAGATATTGAGAAACAAACATTTTGAATGGCCGTATTTTGTTTCATAAAACAAGGCCATTCTAAATTTTTGTTCCTCAATATCTCAGACAAAACGAGACCAATCGAAATGAAATGTTGCGGCCAAATGCAAGATGCTCATAATAAGCCTTATGCAAAATTGTGTGACCATAGTGTGAACAGAATCATAGAAAATTCAATTGGAATATTGAAAAGAAGAATCTTTATATTTCCATAACAAAATGTCCGATTCGATTAAATTGAATCGCGACTGATATACTGAATGTTCATGCACAATTTCAAGAGGATCGCATCATCGGAACCATAGAATTAATTTTTTTTTCATTTATTGAGTCATAGAAAATACCTCATTTTCAACTATTATTTGAACCAGAACGGTTTGTCGCAAAACAAGCTGTGGTAGTACAATTTGTAGGAAATTTTATGTACTTTCATTTTGTATGGAAAGGTATTTTAGGAAAAGTTGATAGTGTCAGAGTTATATGCAAAAAACTGACCAAGAATGAGATTTTCATTCTTTTTTCGTATTTTTTTCTATGTTCCGTCTAGAAATTTTGTTAGCAAACCTCAAATTCGGATTCAGCACCCCAAAAAAACATAAAAAATGAAAGAAATCTAAACTACCCCAAAACTTTCCTGCTAAAAGCACAATTCGACTGGATTAATTGTACTGTAGTTGTTTCTTTCTGATGTTATCGTATGAAAAGTCGGCTGTAGGCAGGGTAGGAGTTTATGAATTATCAAAGGAGCAGTTGCTTAAAAAGAAGAAAATGAAGCATGTGAATTCATTTTTTAATTGAGCGCATTTGGCAATGAAATAAAATATGTTTCTTCAACCCCTTAGCTGCAACCTCACATATTTTTTTTGAACATTAACATGTATCGTAGGCTCACTGAAAAGCTCGAGGCAGATGGAATCTCACCATTATATTTTACCAAATAGGACGACGTGGTACAATTGAATAGCCAACAAAATCCTCCGACTTGATGCCACTAGATTACTTTTTCTGGGAATTTTCTAATAACCGGATAAGTAAAATAAAACAATAGAGGGGTATGATTCCATCTGTCACGAGCTTTTCTACGAGCCTACATACGATATATTGCTCATGAAAAAAAAGTTGGGTTGGATTGCACGTGTTGCAGTTTTTTTTCAAGTTGCTGATTCAAAAGATACCAATTTAATTTTATTGGGGACTGTTTTCGGACTGATTTTGATTTCATTTCTCGTATTTTAAATGACATATCAAAAATAGAGCCACTGTATCCAATACAGTGGATATTCCCTATAACGAACGCCTGTATAACGAATTTCTCTGTATAACTAATTTCGTACAAGACATTGCACCTTGAATCCAAATTCCATCATAAAAACACCCTCTTAAACGAAGTTAATTCTCTCTATAACGAAATATTCAAAGAACATCGCTCTGAATGGGTATTGGTTAGAAGATATAAGGCTTGGTTTTTTCCGAAAATTTTCCGGACGTACGTAATGAATTCCGACCTTAAACTTAATCATTACGGCGGGCAGAGAGATCCTTCTGAAACAGTTTTAAATACACCCTTGGCTGTATGCAATCTAACCATTACGCTTGTGTGAAAAGTTGTGCGAAAATGTCTAAAAGCAAGTGCTTAAGTTTGAATGATAAACTTAAATTTATCAGTGAAGTCGACCGCGACATTGCCGACTATAGAAACAAATTTTCTGAATAACGAAATTTCTTTATAACGATTTTTTTTATGGATTTAGCGCTTCCGTTATTTCCACTGTATTTGGAAATAAGAACTCATGCTTTTGTAGAGTAGGGTAGACTATACGATAAATCTAATTCCCAATAGTGCGAATACAGCACTTTGCTTATAGTCCTGAATAATAATACAGGGTCTCTATAAATGATTGTAACAGCGTAGTTGGCTTTGGATTATTCTCATTTTGCTGCTTCATATGCAAACCACAGAATTCTGTGATCATGCTATGTTCTGATTGCTTAGAGATTGGTATTCTGTAGCGACAAAGTAATCCAAAGCCAACTGCGCTGTTACAATCATTTAAGAATAACCTGAATATATACCTGTCGTAACAGCGAAGAGAGAAGTCAACAAGTAGAGCAGTAATCTCTAAGAAATCAATACCTGTAAGATGTGAGTGGATAACGACAAAACTAGTTTAATATATAGTTTATAGTAAAGTGTTATCAATTCAAACCCAGTAATATCATCCCTTTCAATACACTTGGTTTCTAACTAACGGCATATCCTTCCTTCACTGACCAAACTATACACGATCACATATAGCGGGTAGAAAAAGGGAACCCTTTAGCAGGTGCATGAAATAAATGCATTAACGATGAATGAACCGACCAATGGAGTTTACCGCCGACCACTGGTCTAGAGTGGTTTTTTCCACCTCATCATTGTTTGCGACAGGCCGCGTTTGATTGAAATATATCAACCCAGTAAAAGCCTCGGCCTCGCTTGCTTATCCACAATAAATCACTAATATTCTCCTGATACCTGTCTGTGAAATGTCCGGGATGTTTTTTTACCCGTTGTACGATTAATCGGAAATGATTTATTCCATATCTCCCATCTATTGGATAGTCATTGTCCCGTAGAAAATCTATTACTTAGAGCACCTCAATTCGTTCGGGCTTGTAGGCAAACAAATTTTTTTCCAATAAACCTAGTTTGGAGCTGAAATTGGGATTTCGTGCCCGTTGTTTCAGTTCGACCGTGTTTTGTTTATCAGCCGACTGCATGTCTTTCAACACGAATAAAAACGTCCGAATGAAAAAAACGAGCCTTTCATTTCGGCCAAATCGAATTCTTTTATGTCGGGAGGTATAATAAACTACTAATATTGTTGATACAATGTAGTGGCAGCATTCGTTCTCATGTGATATACGCCATTTTTGAAGAACGTGTACGTTATTTGTTGTTAATTCCGCTATCTAGAACCTGTCATTCATTCTTCGACGATCGCTGTTTTTTACAGGTTTCCATTGGCTGGTAGGAATTGAAAATTCGTTTCTATTCGATTCATGTTCCGAATCGTGGTTAACAGAATAATGGAGGATGGTTTCAATCTGGTTTGGATTGGAATTCGTAAAAATAGTTGTTTCTGGGATGTTTCTGAACGATTATGTTCGTATTCACGTCCTGGTGTACACGAATGTTCATGATTGTTTGAGATTCAATCTCAGTGAATATTCATTCTTCATTGAAAATTCTGAATAAAGTGAAAGCTGGACGTCCGTATATTAGCATACATGCATTGTGAGAATACAGGGTGGGTAATTGAAAAACTCAATTTAAAGCTCTCTTTTTCTTTTTTTTTCATACTTTCTGAAGAATGAATCATTTTTGAATGATTCCAATACTATGGAAGATTTGATTAAAAATCAGTATCAACTCAGGCACAGCATAAAATAGATTTCGATTGAAATATATTCTGGGAGTGTTATATATATTATGTAAATTGCCTACATATTAAGAATAGAATTATTTTATAGAAATATTAACTACCAGTACATAAATTGTATTGTTGCGCACGTATGTTTATCTGCATGTGCCACATATGTAAATGACCATTCACAGTTCAGTCTCAAATAAAACTTCAATGCGAGCATTATTATTGTTATTTCTCCTAGTTAAAAAAATTATACATCGAGAAATCTAACAAATTGGCGACGAGTTGTGAGTTAATTTTGCGTGATTAGTTGTGGCGATCAATTGATCAAGAATATGCCTGAAACGGACGCAAAGAACCCACGAATGACCACGTTGATCGGACATCTGCGAGAATTCGACGTTCACAACAACGAATGGTCCATTTTCAAGCCACGTCTGAATAATTTTTTCGAGGCAAACACAATTGTGGACGAAGGAATGAAGAGGTCAGTTTTCCTGAACATATTATCAGAAGATTCATACAGACTTCTCTTCAACCTGTGCCTACCAAAAAAACCAGAATCCCTTTCATTCAAGGATCTGATTGAGATTTTCAACAAACATTTTGGAGGTCAAATCTGTGTATTCGCAGAAAGATTTAAATTTTACAATGCTGTGAAATCACCGCAAGAAAGTTTGAAGGATTGGGCAGCTCGCATTCGCGGTTTAGCCGTCCATTGCAATTTCTCCGAGGAACTTCAAATGGTACTACGAGATCGATTTATTATGGGTTTAGAAAAAGGACCTGTTCGAGATCGTCTCTTCGAGGAAGCAGAATCGATAACTTTCGAAGATGCCATTAGGATTGCTGTCAGTAAGGAAGCTTCAAATATAAAAAAAGAAGGTTCAAATCCGCCATTTTCAACCAAGCAGGAAGGTCAGATTTTCCAACTGCGCAAAGGAAAAGGACAGAAATTTCCGCCAACGTCATCGAAGAAGTCGACGTCACGAGAACAGCGTATTTCCTGTGAAGTATGTGGAAGGAAGAACCATTCAACTGCGCAATGCCGCTACAGTAACTGTAATTGTCACGTATGTAATAAAAAGGGCCATATAGCACCAATGTGTCCATCAAAAAAGAGCAACAATAGTAAGAAAAATCATCAACAAAATTTTCTTGATGAAAATTTTGATACAATTTTTGCACTTAATGAATATTCTAACATTAAACCATTTACAGTTGATATTTGCATTGAAGGCAAACATTTTTCATTTATATTAGATACTGGTGCAAGTATTTCAGCAATTTCAAAAATTTATTACGAAAAATATTTTTCAGATTATGAATTGTTCAATTATGACATAATTTTGCATGTTATAATGGTGATCAGGTGAAACCGATAGGTTATATTGAACCTGTAATTTTTTTCAAAAATTTGAAGAAAAAAGTTAAAATAGCAGTGATTGATAACGGTGGTCCTCCTATTTTGGGAAGAAATTTTCTCTCAATTTTCGATATTGATATAAGTAACTTCATTTTTAACGTTGAAAATATTGAATCTCATTTAAGTGAAGTGTATCCAAAATTATTCGAACCAGGTTTAGGAACTTTCAATAAGTCTAAGGCAAAGCTCACCTTGAAAGATCCAGAAAATGTACAACCTAAATATTTCAGACCATGGCCAGTGCCATATGCACTCAGAGAAAAGGTTGAATTTGAATTAGAGCGTTTACAAAATCTAGGTATAATTGCTCCTATTGATTATTCTGACTGGGCAACTCCTATTGTTCCAATCATAAAAAAAGATGGAAATGTAAGGTTATGTGGAAATTTCAAAATAACAATTAATCCATTTTTAGAAAAGGACGAATATCCTTTACCAATTGCACAAGAACTTTTCGACAAGCTCGGTGGAGGTCAGGAATTTTCGAAAATTGATCTCTCTAATGCATACTTGCAACTTTTATTAGATGAAGAATCAACTAAGCTCGTAGTAGTTTCCACTCATAAAGGTTTATTTAAATTTCTCAGGTTACCATTTGGTGTTTCACCAGCATCTAAAATTTTTCAGAGAAAGATTGAATCTTTATTGACTGGTATTGCAGGTGTTGCAGTTCTCCAGGATGATATAGCGATTACGGGTAAAAATAAAAACGAACACTTAGAACGATTAAAGCAAGTTCTTTCCATTCTTGAAGATTCAGGATTGAAAATTGCCAGAGAAAAATGTAAGTTTTTTGAAAAATCGATCGAATACCTAGGTCATATTATTGACTGTAACGGAATTCGACCATGTCGTTCGAAAATTGAAGCAATTGAAAGATTTACAATTCCAAATAACATAACTAAACTCAAATCATTTTTGGGATTGGTGAATTATTATTGTAGATTCGTACAAAATTTATCTTCAATTTTATATCCCTTATATTCACTATTAAAAAAAAATGTTAAGTTTAAATGGAGCAAGGAATGTCAGATCGCATTTGACAAAGTAAAAACACTTCTCACAACCGATGGAGTATTAATTGCATATAATCCATCATTACCTCTTAAATTAGTCGTTGATTCGTCAGATTACGGAATCGGTGCTGTTTTGAGTCACGTTATGGATGACAAGAGTGAAAGACCTTTAGCATACGCTTCACGTTTACTGAATCAATTAGAAAGAAACTATTTTCAATTTGAAAAGGAAGGATGGCTATAATATTTGGACTTTAATCAATACCTCAGTGGAAATAAATTTACGTTAGTTAGTGATCATAAGCCACTTGTTCACATTTTCAGTCCGCAAAAAAATTTACCTCAATATTCTGCAAATCGAATACGCAGATGGGCAGCTATTTTGTCGAATTACGATTATCAAATCGAGTATGTTAAAACTAATAGAAATCCAGCTGATTGTTTGTCACGTTTACCAGTACCAGATGAATTAAATTTCATAACTACTGAGTTTAATTTTGTTGGTTATATCGAAAATTCAAATTCATGTATAAATTTCGATCAAATTAGAAAATCAATGAAACGCGATAAGTTTCTGCAAGAAATAAAAAAATTTGTCGAAACCAATCATTGGCCAGCAAAAGCTTATGAAGATAAACGATACAAACCGTTTTTATGCAAAAGATTTGAATTGTCTATTGAGTCAGAGTGTTTATTGTGGAATAATCGTATTATCATTCCTGAAAAGTTGCAACAAGAAATTTTAAATCAAATACATTCAACTCATTTAGGAATAGTCAAACTGAAAGGAATTGCGAGATCCTATTTTTGGTTTCCGAATATTGACAAAAAAATAGAAAATTTAGTCAAATCGTGCGAAATTTGTAAAATGAAAAGTCAAAATCCTCAAAAATCAGAGTTGAACCCATGGCCTTACCCAGAAAAAGCATGGGAACGTTTACATCTAGATTTTTTCGGTCCATTCAAAAATAAATATTTTTTGATAATTGTTGACGCATATACAAAGTGGTTAGAGGTATTTCCAATTAATAATATTACGACAGAAACAACAATTAAAATTTTGAGATCAACATTTGCAAGATTTGGATTACCAAAATTCATTGTAACAGATCAAGGTAGACAATTAGAATCTGCCAAATTTAAAGAATTCATGTTCAATAATAATATAATACATGTAGATTCTCCAGCATATCATCAATCTTCAAATGGACAAGCAGAGTCATCTGTCAAAATTGTAAAAAATTATTTGAAAAAAGTTTTAGATTCGCCCAATAATGATGATTCAGAAACACTATTGTTAAAATTTTTATTTGATTATAGAAATTCTATTCATACAACAACAGGTATGAAACCATCAGAATTAATGTTCAGACATAAAATTAATGATAGATTTAGTTCAATACTACCACCTACTACTAATCTATATAATAAAGTTTCAAGAAATCAAGCTAAACAAATAAAATATTATAAAGGTAATAGAAAATTAGCATTTTCGAATGGTGATAATGTATTAGTTAGGTCTTATGTAAATAATAAAGAATACTGGGAAAAAGGTGTAATCAAAAAGAAATTGGGTAAAGTTGTTTATTTAGTTTACTTAAATAGAAAGAAATGTCATGTAAAAAAACATTTGGATCAATTAAAATTGGATCACTTATCAAATTTTTCAATACCTTTATCAGATGAATTAGAACATTCGTCAGACAAACCTAAGCGATTAAGTTTACCTTTAGCTTTAAGGAAAGAGAAAAGATATGTGAAACCCATTGATAGACTAACTTATGAATGAAATGTGTACAATAATTTTTAGTTTTATCTGATTTATATTTCATTGTAAATTTCATAAATTGTATATAGATGAATAATCATGTAAAAAATTTTTAAGGGTGAAGATGTTATATATATTATGTAAATTGCCTACATATTAAGAATAGAATTATTTTATAGAAATATTAACTACCAGTACATAAATTGTATTGTTGCGCACGTATGTTTATCTGCATGTGCCACATATGTAAATGGCCATTCACAGTTCAGTCTCAAATAAAACTTCAATGCGAGCATTATTATTGTTATTTCTCCTAGTTAATAAAAATTATACATCGAGAAATCTAACAGGGAGGATTCTACATTTTTTCAGAGAAAATAAGAAGAATTGGTTCCAAATTCAACATAAGAACTGTTTTCAGAACACAAAATGATTTGAGATCCATTCTAACCGGAACTAAACCAATGAATGAGACACAAAAATCAAAAAATTGTGTTTACAATATTCCCTGTATATGTGGAGAATCTTATACAGGAGAGACATCAAGACCTTCAGAGATAAGAAAACGGAAACATAAGAACAACATCAAAAATAGAGACATTACAAGATCACAAATCGCCGATCATGTATGTTCAAATAGCGGAGATCATATGATGAACTGAAAAAACACAAAAATCCTAATGACGGAACCTGATAATTATAAAAGGAAAATTAAGCAATCCACATGTATTCTGTTACATGAAGTAGATAATTTGGCCAATTGTTCTGTTGGAATAGATCGTATTTGGATTGATTTATTGAAGAAAGAAATGACATCAGGAAATTTCAAAATTAAATAAATCAATATCTCTATCTGTTGACAACTTTCAATGTCAATCAGACTACAAATGAGAACACACAAAATTTTTACAAGTTTGTCTGAAAAAAGTGTCTGATATAGACACCGAAACGTTACATCGTCCTTTTCATTTATTTCCTTTTTCAGTTTCACAGTTAGGCAACAATTCTTCAAGATCAATTTGCTCCTAACAAATAAATGCAAAGATTTTCGCAGAAGCTCTTGATCTCAATTAATTTTTTTTAAAATTATTTCTGTTTTGGAGACTGCGAGTGAAAACCTATAAAGTTTTCTAGAAAAAAAAATTAAAATAGATTATCAAGTCATCTGCAAGAGTTATCAATATAACATCCAGCACCACCTCTAAATATATCTTTTCCACATCCCCTTAAGTTTATATTTGCCCAATAATATCTTCAAAATTCAATTTTTTCCCGCTGATCAATACCCCATCATCCTCGCGGTCCAAACACAATACGATCGTAAATACGAGAAGAATATGTCATTTCAATCTGGTGCATAATGCTCGGCTCAATAATTGTCCAGAATCCCCAGGCGCCGTGTCCCGTCACTTGCATCTATCCAGGCCGCAAGTACGACGTTGAGCCCTTTATTTCCTCCTCTATTTACATTTATAAAGGGCCTGGGATACGATAATGGGGATTTTTGCCATCGCCGTAAGTGTTCGCAAGTGGATTTGTCTGAATGAATCCAGCGTAGGGAAGATAGACTCTGCACGAGGTGTAATCAGTAGGAGGTTTGTTTGTTATGTCTTGCTGATGATGTGTTAGTAAAGAGATTAAGTCGAGTGAAGGGTTCCTCTTCTTTAGAAATCTCCCATTCACCAGTTCACTGTTTGTGATTTTGATTATGATGAGTGCTCGTGAAGGTTGGTGCCCTTCAACGGTTCATATTACGACGATTTGGCCTCGAACGTCATGTATGAAAAGTTCTTGCTATTCAGTTGCAGTTCATTCGATATTTGTGCGAGAAGAATATGCTGAGTATTCCAATTTGCTGAATTGAAATGGATGTGAATAGGTGGAGAAGATAGCTGGGATTTTCTATGTATGGTAACGGAAGTATTCTTTATTAGCCTTTGTGGTTGGTAGTCACCAATGGAATTAACTCTTGTGAATTGTGGCTCTTTCATAACTGATGTTGATATTTTGTATCAGATGACGATGTTACCATATCTATCCCGGTTCACAATTTAAAAGGTTTTTCAATACAAGGATTCATTTTGATGTCGAGAACGAGAATATGTCAAGAGAAAAACCAATGGACTTTATTTTCATTAGAAAAAGGAAGGCACACCTTCAATAATGGAAGATGAAAACAGCCAAATGGTTTTCGCAGCTACTGTTCCAGCACCAACTCCTTTTATTTCCTATGACCATTTCAGTTGCATGTCCACAATAGCTTCACGAATTCCATCTTCAAGGTCTGAAGCTCTTGAATCGTTTGTGGAGCATTGGAATATACCTTGTCTGACTGAATCCAGTGTAGAGAAGATAGACTGCACGAGGTATAATCAGTAGGAGGTTTGTTTGCTATGTCTTGCTGATGATGTGGTAGTAAAGAGATTAAGTCGAGTGAAGGATTCCCTTTCTTTAGAAATCTCTCCTTTACCAGCTCACTGTTTGTGATTTTGATTATGATGAGTGCTCGTGAAGGTTGATGCCCAGAACCGTCACCCTGGTGATAGTGCGTTGTGAATAAAAAATAAGTAAATAAAACATATATAAGGATATAAAAGTAAGTAATAATAATAAGATAGACAGCACGAGGTGTAATCAGTAGGAGGTTTGTTTGTTATGTCTTGCTGATGATGTGTTAGTAAAGAGATCAAGTCGAGTGAAGGGTTACTCTTCTTTAGAAATCTCCCACTCACCAGCTCACTGTTTGTGATTTTGATTATGGTGAGTGCTCGTTAAGGTTGGTGCCCTTCAACAGTTCATATTACGACGATTTGGCCTCGAACGTCATGTATGAAAAGTTCTTGCTACATATTCAGTTGCTGTTCATTCGATATTTGTGCGAGAAGAATATGCTGAGTATTCCAATTTGCTGAATTGAGATGGATGTGAATAGGTGGAGAAGATAGCAGGGTTTTGCTATGCATGGTAAAGGAAGTATTCTTTATTAGTATTGTTGTTGGTAGTCACCAATGGAATTAACTCTTATGAATTGTGGCTCTTTCATAACTGATGTTGATATTTTGTATTAGACTTATTAGAGGACGATGTTAACATATCTATCCCGGTTCACAATATAAAAGGTTTTTCAATACAAGGATTCATTTTGATGTCGAGAACGAGAAAATGTCAAGAGGAAATCGAGAATATGTCAAGAGGAAAACGAGAATATGTCAAAAGAAAAACCAATGAACTTTATTTTCATAAGAAAAATGAAAGCACACCGTCAATAATGAAAAATGAAAACAGCCAAATGGTTTTCGCAGCTATTGTTGCAGCACCAACTCCTTTCTCTTCAAGGTCTTGAAACTTTCGAATCGTTTGTGGAGCATTGGAATATATCTTGTCTGGAGGAATTCAGTGTAGAGAAGATAGACTGCAAGATGTGTAATCAGTAGGAGGTTTGTTTGTTATGTCTTGCTGATGATGTGTTAGTAAAGGGATTAAGTCGAGTGAAGGGTACCTCTTCTTTAGAAATATCCCATTCACCAGCTGACTGTTTGTGATTTTGATTATGATGAGTGCTCGTGAAGGTTGGTGCCCTTCAACGGCTCATATTATGACGATTTGGCCTCGAACGTCTTGTATTTATGAAAAGTTCTTGCTATTCAGTTGCCGTTCATTCGATGTTTGTGCGAGTAGAATGTGCTGAGTATTCCAATTTGCTGAATGGAAATGGAGGTGAATAGGTGGAGAAGATAGCAGGATTTTTGCTATGCATGGTAAAGCATTTGGGATGGGATGCATAGCAAAAATCCTTATGAATTGTGGCTCTTTCATAACTGATGGTTTTGCTAAAATTAGATGACGATGATTACATATCTCTTCAGGTTCACAATATAGAAGGTTCTCCGCTATGATGATTCGTTTCGATGTGGAAACGAGAATATATCAAGAAAATCAATGGATTCTATTTTCATAATAAAAACGATCATAAAACGAAAATGATATGTTTCTCATGAAAATAGAAGTTGCGACACAAACAAGAAATGAAAAAGAAGAAAACTTACCTGATTCTGCTATATCAATTATAATTATAGACAAGAGTTGTCCTGATTCTTAGGAAAGAACGAAAATGGCACACAAATTCTTTGTAATTATCTGGTGAAATTTATGGATCCAGTATATTAAATTCAAACTTTTAATTGACTTGTTCTTGGGAACACCTCATTATAATCTCGAACAAATAATAATAAATTCGCATCAATTATCGCTGCATAGAATAGAAAAAATAATTCAATACAACATTTATATGCAAAATATTCGAGGAAACAGAAATCTTCTAATTGCTAACAATATATTTTAAGCACTTTATGAATATAGGAACTTCATCCAATTATAGATAAAGTGAATATATGGACAGAAATAGTCTCTGGGATGTAGAGGAAGCTAAACGAATGGGTGAGAATAGAATAAACATACGAACTCATAATATCTGAAGTCAAAGTGCCTACCAGACTGTCTGGCTACGATGTCGAGCAGTGGTTGGTAGAAAGAACACCTGAGAATGTCCCAGTGCCCCTGCTGGGAATGAAAACGAACATTGAAATATTCATGGTTATTTTTTTTACGTAGGAAATAATGATGACTTTGTCGTTGATCCTGATGCTCACTGGATGGTTAGTGGGAGAATTATAACCTTTTAATAACCTCAATACTTAGAATAACGCGGCTCTCTCTACGTAGATATACAGAGTGTACCGGAAAATGTAGGAAATCTCTCGGATTCGGATAGAACAAAAAAAAAATAAGATGACAAGTTCATATAATTTTTTTTCCTAGCAGCCCTCCCTACGAAGATACGACCTCCTAAATGACGCCACTGGAAATTCATTTTTGAGGAATAAATTTCAATTACTTACTTCTTTCATTATTTTTTTTCGAAAACGGTTCATTTTATTGACACTGAACAAGAGTACCTTTTCTTTAGCTTAGTGTTCAAGGTATCCAATTTTTTTTAGCACCTTATCATACAGGGTGTTCAAATGTAAGCAGTAAAATGTACAACCCAGTCCGCCCCTAGTAAACTGAATAAGCTAATTGAAATTTGAGTGAGGCAATTTAAGAGGTCCTCAATACTATTAATCATATCAAATTTTCATCAAACTATATCGAGTAGTTTGAAACTTATTCCACTAAAGTGGATTTCCAGTGGCGTCATTTAGGAGGTCGTATCTTCGTAGGGAGGGCCGCTAGAAAAAAAAATAATGGAACTTGTCATCTTAATTTTTATGTTCTATCTGAATCCGAGAGATTTCCCACATTTCCCGGGACACCCTGTATATTCTTTTGAAATCAACAGCTAACATAATACAATACATAAAACAAAAATCCCTAACTGAGGTGAGTGCAAAACGGGGTACCATATTATTTTTTTGTATGATACAAGTGCTGAGGGAAAAACCTCAGTAAAAAAAACCCTGTCTCGCCATTACAACAAAAATAAAACTCAAAAACTATCTGAAAAGTGAACGTTTTCTTCTTTAGTATGTCCAACCGAAAACCCCTTCCAAGATGCCTTCGGAATTCTGAATCTGAAACGAAAAAATCGAAGCAGAAAAACAAAACTGAAAACGGCCAAGACCTGTTCTTATACGATTAGGAACAGTCCAATTTTTTCTTGGAAGATCAAATCCAGGAACTTTATTAGAGGGGTTAGTTATTAAATCCATTCGGATTGCCAAATTGCTTTATCGCTTTCACTCGAAGTCAAAAAATAATTGGACCAAAATGGTTTACGTGATTTTAATCAATGAATCTTAATATCTGTAATATAGAAAAGTAGTTGATATGAATTTGTGGAAGAAAAAAATTTTCCCTACGTAGAAAGAAGCCACTGGAAATCCATTTTACTGGAATAAATTTTGAACTACTGGATGAAATTTGATATGATAAACAGTAGAGAGGATCTCTTAAAATACTGCCATTAAATTAAAATTAGCTTGTTTAGTTCTCCAGGGGCTAACTAGGCTGTACATTTTAATACTCGGGTTTTACAACCTGTAGGATAAGGAGTTAAAAACCAAATTTGGATGCGTTGAACATTAAGCTGAGAAAAATCAAATTTTATGTTGAAAAATATGGTCATTTTTTTGAAAAATTCTATTCCAACCTCCTTTACTAACAGTTATGAAATTGACTTGGTTTTTCAACATAAAAGTAGATTTTTTGTTTCATCTGAATCCGGGAAAATTTCCAGATTATCTCGTATAAGTGAAAATGAATAAATAATGAATAAGTTATGTTTTTGCTTCTGTTTCTCTCGATGTTCACCATTTTGCTGTGAAAAAGATTCACGAATAAATATTTTATCCAGCTTTTATGATTATAGTAAATAAGAGGGTACACAGATGTTCCTAATTATTTTTCGGAAAATTCAATTCAGAAAGACGTTCACTTAGTGAAAAGTGATTATCTCTCACCAAAATTCGATGTCAAAAGTTTTTATACGAGAAAATAACGAACCAAAACTTGTACAAGCAACGTCATTCATATCCTTTCGATCCAAAAGACATTTAACAGGTCTGTGGTTCCCATTATAATATCTTAAACTTTATACAAATTATATATGCACATATATTCAGGTCTTTGTATCTCGCCGCTTTATGGAATTAGACACACTACATTCGGACTGAACCTGAAAAGTGTTAAGCTCAACAATGAATTGAAGATACACAAACAAATATGATTTGTATTATTTCGAACACATGGTTCCACATGAGAAATGTACAATGGAATAATTCAGAACCTCATTTTTAATCCGTCCGGTGTTGTTATTATTCGTCACTTATGCGATTTGTTTGCTTTATTTATGTTTTTCTGCATCGTCGAAATACTGTTCCCAAAATTGCATTTTAATTTATAGCTCGGTTAGGTTTTGAAGTTACCACGTGATTTGTATTTGATGTGCAATGGTACATTAGGTGAAAAAAAATAATTCAAGATAGGCCTTGAGCAGCAGCTTTTGAGCTCTCGTTCTTCGGTGAAGCAATAAGACTATTACCTCCAAATTTTGAATGGAATTTTAGATTGATACCAAAAATATAAATGCAGAATCTCAGCACAATCGGAATTATATTCTGAAAATTATTCAGAAAATGAATATGTAAAAAATAAATAATTACAAAAATTTAATTCTATGGTTCTGATGATGCAATTCCCCCAAAATTTCGCATGAACATTTAGGATAGTAGTTTTCAATTTCAAAATAAATTTCAGTCAAATCGGATATTCTGTTATGGAAATATAGAGATTCTACTTTCAATATTACAATTGCTTTTTCTAGGGTACTGTTATCACTATGGCTACAAAATTTTGCATGAAGATTCAGTATAACAATCTTTATTCACAAAAAAATTTTAACTCGAATCGGATATCCTGGTTATGGAAATCTAAAGATTTTTTTTTATATTTCATTTGAATTTTCTATGGTTCTGTTCACACTATGGCAACAAAATTTTGCATGAGGCTTGTTATCAGAATCTTGCATTTGGCCGTAACATTTCATTCCGATTGGTTTCGTATTTTCGGAGATATTTAGGAACAAAAATTTTCAATGGCCTTATTTTGTGGATCACCCTGTATGATTTAGCTGGTTAACGAACTCAATCGATCCATTTGGGACCCGAACTCATCCAGAAAATGTCAAGTCTCTAGGACAATCCCTTCGAAAGTTATTGTGCTAACAACAGGCCGGACGGCTACACGGACAGAATTTAATTTGACTATGAATTCGTCATCAGGGAGTGTGACTCTATCGCTTGAGACCATTTTTGACTCAAAATTCTAAAATTACAGACATTTGGTCAAAACGAAATAGCTCTCGGTGAAACGAGCGCTCAAAAATGAAAATTTTCAAATATAAATTCTTAATGGGGTTTTGAATTGATAATTTTATGAGGAAAGTAGAATTATTACAATTAAATTTTCTCTTTTATCTTGAACGATTCAATGCTTGATTCTATACGAAAATAGAAATTCAAGGGGGCTATTGATAATGCAATCTCTGAATTGATATCAAACAATAACCATGAACTAAACAATTTAAAAATATACTAGGTAATCTAAAGTCAGAAACTTTTGATCGTTTGTTCACAAGGTTTTTTTATTCAATATGAACAACTGTTGTTAAAAGAAAAATATTTTGCGATCATAGTTTCAAGCCAGTTCTGACAATATTCAAACACAGATAGTTAATTCATGAAATACCTTCCAGTGAGTAAGCTCAAGGATGTTACGAAGTGCTATACCTACACTTTCTCATGAATATTATCCTGCATGAATAAGTCATAAATTGATTTTTTTCGGTTCATATGAATCGATTTTCTTTCAAATAACCGTAACCCTCGCTAACCCCCTTTATATTTTTTCTTCCCAACGGATAATAAAAAACACGAAATGCCTTTGAAAAAAATATAGATTTCGACCTACATTCGCAATTTATAGTTTACATCTTAATCGAACCATTAACACTTCATTTCTAACTTACCCACCCTTTGCCAAAGGGTATAAATCGTGTATTAAAAAATGTACGCCCAAACTTTTCAATGGGATTTCTGGACCATGAATAGTTTCCATACACAAAAAGATCATTGTTAGGAAAAGGCAAGAGAATTGACGTCGAGATATACTGTGATAGAACTAAGCGTTTAAAATAGAAAGTCAGAAATGTTAGTATCAGGAAGAAATATTGCTCAATCTTCTGAAGAAACTAGAGATGATCGATGAACAATTTTTCTACAATATTTTATTATTCAATTCGATATTAAGCACTATAACTTTAGGAAGAAAGAGCTAAGATATCCAGGTTTCCGATTCGAAAATTGTCTGTTGACTCAAAAATATATTTTTTGAGTTATTACTCTCGTGTTTTTCAATGGCTATGTAATCAGAGCATTTATAAAAAAAATTAAAATTTACTATATAAATTCAAGACAGTGTTTTGGACATTATTCTTATTCCGATTCGTTGCAAATTGGTATTTTGATGTCAAATTTAAAGGATAAAATTTAGAACGAATTAATTCATGCTTTATATAGAGATATCAAATTAATCCAGGAGTAATAGTTCAGGAGGGTTATTAATTGAGTTTTTGAATTTATATATCAATCACAACAGCTATAAATTAGACAATTTGAAAATTTACTGGTATAAAGTCAGAAGCTTTTGGTTGCTTTTTCACAATGTGGTAAAAAGTGAAATGAATATTCCAGTTAATTTCCAGATAATTCGTGAAATACATTTCCACCTCGATTTTCATTGATGTTTCTCGAAGATGTATGGAAATGTTATACCTACACTTCCTTATGAATAATATTCGGCATGAATAAGTCATAAATTGATTTTTTTCGGTTGGTTTGAATTATAAATCGATCTTCTTCCTAACAACTGTAACCCTCGCTAACCCTCTTTATATTCTTTCTTCCCAACGGATAATAAAAACACAAAATGCCTGAACCTTTGAAAAAAATACAGATTTCGACCTACATTCGCAATTTATAGTTTACATCTCAATCGAACCATTAACACTTCATTTCTAACTTACCCACCCCTTTGCCAAAGGGTATAAATCGTGTATTAAAAAATGTACGCCCAAACTTTTCAATGGGATTTCTGGACCATGAATAGTTTCCATACACAAAAAGATCATTGTTAGGAAAAGGCAAGAGAATTGACGTCGAGATATACTGTGATAGAACTAAGCGTTTAAATAGAAAGTCAGAAATGTTAGTATCAGGAAGAAATATTGCTCAATCTTCTGAAGAAACTAGAGATGATCGATGAACGATTTTCCTACAATATTTTATTATTCAATTCGATATTAAGCACTATAACTTTAGGAAGGAAGAGCTAAGATATCCAGATTTCCGATTCAAAAATTGTCTGTTGACTCAAAAATATATTTTTAAGTTATTACTCTCGTGTTTTTCAATGGCTATGTAATCAGAGCATTTATGAAAAAAATTAAAATTTACTATATAAATTCACGACAGTGTATTGGACATTATTCTTATTCCGATTCGTTGCAAATTGGTATTTTGATGACAAATTTAAAGGATAAAATTTAGAACGAATTAATTCATGCTTTATATAGAAATATCGAATTAATCCAGGAGTAATAGTTCAGGAGGGTTATAAATTGAGTTTTTGAATTTATATATCAATCACAACAGCTATAAATTAGGATAATTTGAAAATTCACTGGTATAAAGTCAGAAGATTTTGATGGTTGCTTGTTCACATTGTTCGGTTTTATACAATGTGGTAAAAAATGAAATGAATATTCCAGTTAATTTTCAGATGATTCGTGAAATACATTTCCACCTCGATTTTCATTGATGTTTCTCGAAGACGTATGGAAATGGTATACCTACACTTCCTTATGAATAATATTCTGCATGAATAAGTCATAAATTGATTTTTTTCGGTTTGTTTGAATTATAAATCGATCTTCTTCCTAACAACTGTAACCCTCGCTAACCCTCTTTTTATTCTTTCTTCCCAACGGATAATAAAAAACACAAAATGCCTGAACCTTTGAAAAAAATACAGATTTCGACCTACATTCGCAATTTATAGTTTACATCTCAATCGAACCATTAACACTTCATTTTTAACTTACCCACCCTTTACCAAAGGGTATAAATCGTGTATTAAAAATGTACGCCCAAACTTTTCAAAGGGATTTCTGGACCATGAATAGTTTCCATACACAAAAAGATCATTGTTGGGAAAGGAAAGAGAATTGACGTCTAGATATACTGTGGAGAAACCAAGGGTTGAAAAACGCAATTCGTAAGGGTAGAAATGGTACGCGCACCAATTTGGTATTCATTTGGGGCACCTCTTAACCCCATATTTTTGATTTATGCGTATGGATTCCCATAAACGATCTTGTAAATCGAACAAATCGACATTAACATAACAGTGTGGGATATATTTATAGCGATTGTATCGATTGAATCGGGACAGCCGTATCTGATGTGATTTTTAAAATGTAAAATCTGTTAGGGGCGTGTTCGGTATATCGTTCCGAAGTCAATCTGAATTAGATCGATTATTCGCTTAAATTTATTCCGATCGTTTCATTACAGTTTGTATACGTGAGTTCGAATTGAAATAAAGTATCGATTACGTATCTGGGTGTATTCGATTGATTTTTACTTATTGTGGTGATTGAGATGTTAATTTTGAACGTTACGATGGGTGCTGAAACTTTTCTCACCATTTCTTTGACATATCTTGGCAGATCGAAATGTGAATACCTTTAAGAAATATCTGTTACATTTCTGTATAAGTATAAATGATAATGAAGAGTACTCATGCATACGAAATAACGATTTTGTAGAGATCCTACAGGAACATGAGGACGGTTTGGTTGTCGGGGAAAATAAAATGGCAATTTTCAGTAGGTAATTACCTAAGACTTTTGAAAAACTTCGGAAATTCTAGGGGAGAAATGACAATCTTTTGTGCTGAAATATTGTATTCTCATGATATTCAACGCTGAATTATTCAAGAACAACCAAATACTTCTGGCTTCTATGAATTTGTACTCGATAGAAATTATAGGGTAAAACCCAGATAGATGCCCCACTTTTTAAAATTGCCTCATATTTTTAAAATATTCATTTTATATGAGTAATTTCTATGAATGTAAGTAGCCCCATTATTTGTTCTGAAATACTGAGACTTTTCTTTGACATAGCAATCCCAAATTTCCCAAAAATTTGATTTTTGTGGAACTCTTTCTTTTGGGAATAGATGCCTACAAGTATGGATAGTTGCCTTACCATGAAATATTGGGAAATATTCATACTATGTGAACCAAAAACCGAACTAAATACATTGAGTTTTCCCATGCCTAAAACAGCAACTTCATCTACGCAACATGGATCGAATAAACAACAATTGTGCATTTTTAATTGAATTTCAAAAGCATATATTAAACGAAAAGTTGAATTCTTCTTATTAACATAAAGCATTATTCCACACATTCATGATAAATAAAATATATAGTATCAACAAAAATAATCAAGAATCAAGTTTAAAATCAAAATAACACAATGAATCGAAAATCAGCTAAGAAGATAAGGTTTTAGTTTAGATGCCCTAAGGGGCACCTATACCTCGAAAAATCAGGCAACTATCGTTTTTGATATGGATAGATGCCCATGAATTTTTGAATAAATTAAGAAGAAAACAGCAACCATTTATACTAAGATGTACTCGAGGAAACACGGTATTGAAGTAATAAATAAAATAACTTCAAAAGTTATACAGCGGCAAATACTAACCTCTAAAACTTTGGCGTGTTTGTGAAGTTCGCTGAGGAGATATTCGCACACACTAGCGAAAACCTCACTTTACAATAACCCTTACAAAGTCCAGGGTGACTGTAGCATCTACTTATAAAATTATTTTTTTTACGTTTTTCCGAAGTTAGGTTATTTTGAAAATGGGGCATCTATCCTACTGGGGCATCTATTCGGGTTTTCTCCTATATGAAATATTCGAAAAGCAGCTCAGCACCTTTTGTTAGAAACGATGTTTTTAAAGCACTGAAAAAGCAGTTTTCTCCGCATGAGAAAGTGGTGATCCCTTACATTCTAATTTTCAACCGTAAAGGTCGGGAAATGAATGCCACATTACCATGGTCTTTGTTATGTCTGATCCATATCTGATGTGATTTTTAAAATGTAAAATCTGTTAGGGGCGTGTTCGTTATATCGTTCTGAAGTCAATCTGAATAAGATCAATTATTCGCTTAAATTTATTCCGATAGTTTTATTACAGTTTGTGTGCGTGAGTTTGAATTGAAATAAAGTATCGATTACATATCTGGGATTTTTCGATTGATTTCTGCAGATTATGGCGATTGAGATGTTAATTTTGAACGTTATGCTGGAGGCTGAAACTCTTCTCACCATTTCTTTGACACATCTTTGCAGATCGAAATGAGATTAAATAAAAAATATCTGTTACATTTCTATATGTATAAATAACAATGAAGTCAGTGTACTCATGATTATTAATCGAAATAACGATTTCGATTATTATATTTCTATATAAATGACACAGAAGTGTACTCATGCATATTTATTGAAAATTTGAAAATTTTATTGAAACGTCAGGCCGGTTTGGTTATCGAATAAAATAAAATTGACGTTTGAATTACCAAAACATAAACTGCTTTATCACATGGCGGTAGGGAGAGCAATTAAGAATCTCAATGAAATTACCGACTGTAAGTTAGAAGAGTTGGAGTTCAACTAAGGGTTGAAGCTGTCATTTTTTAACATTTGACGAGTAGAAACTATGCCATTAATAAAAATGGAACGATTCACCCTTCAAGAACGCATTGAAAATTTCAAAATTCACTATAAAAATGGTGAAAATTTGGCAGAGACGGTTCGTAAAATTCGAACATTTTTAGGTGTTCGTGAAGCACCTTGTCGGACCGCAATAAAGAAATTGGTGGAAAAATACGAGTTGTTGGGACATGTTAGTGATGTGGAGAATAAAACCCGTGCAAGTCGCTCTAGAACAGCCGAGAATATTGCTGCTGTAGCAGAAAGTGTTGAAGAAAATCCAGGTTTGTCCATTCCTCGTCGTCCTTTGGAATTGGGCATTCCACAAACGTCATTATACCGTATTTTGCATAAAGATCTGGTTCTTAAGGTTTATAAACTTCAGTTTACACAATAACTCAAGCCGGCCGATCATCAACAACGTCGTGTCTTTGCTGATTGGGTCGTTGAGATGCATGAAAATAATCCGGAATTCCATCGAAAAAACATCTTGAGTGATGAGGCCCATTTCCACCTCAATGGCTTCGTCAACAAGCAAAATTGTCGCATCTGGGGCGCGGAAAACCCAAGAGTTACTGTTGAAAACTTAGACTATATCCCGATACTTAGTCTAAGGTTAAAAAACTTCACTATCCTCAACGTGTCATTGTTTGGTGCAGTTTATGATCCGGCGGAGTCATTGACCTTACTTTTTCGAAAATGAGGCTGGACCAACAGTTACGGTGAATGGATTGCGCTATCGAGAGATGATTAATAATTTTTATGGCCGACATTGGATAGCATTGATCTGGACAACGTTTACTTTCAACAAGACGGCGCTACTTGCCGCACAAGCAACGAAACTTAACCTAACATATGGCTCGCGTACTCAGAGTAGAGTTTCTAAACGACGACCAAACTGCGTTTACTCTGTAATACTCCGCCATATTCTCACTCTACTCTCAAAGTAAGTTTGTGAACGCACCCCTATTATTAGTCGAATAACCAAACCTTTCTTCAAAACCAGAATTCTATTTAGATGTCCTTCTACAGCATGCTGTTTTCGTGTGTGGTTAACCCCATTATACCCAATAAAGACTAATCTGAACGCATAATCTGATTATCTCCCTTACGAAGAACTGAAATCCCTACAACCACAATTTGATCTCTGAACGAACCCCTTGCCTAATATTGAGGAAAATATAACAAATTATAACAATATCAATAACAAGAGCTTTTCCATTCAGGTGAATTCTGCGTTCAGATTGAAAGGGAATCCTTTGAAAAATTCAACATTGTATGTAGCATTCGTACGAAAAGGCATTATGCGAGTGGAAGTGGGCTTGAAAAATCCGATTTCTTTCCTAAACCACTCTCACAGAGCTTTGATGGCATAGTGGACGTTCAGCTTGGTGACATAAGGGCGCTATTTGCTTGAGGTAGGGTATCTTATTGTTATATTGTCGTTCGCAGATGTTTAACCTATTCTGAGAAGCTCCTTATAGGTAGCTCTTGTTGTACTTCGATACTAAATGGTCACTCTCGTTCATTATTGTGGTCCACGTTGAATAGATTATTATTTGCGTAAAATTGGAACTGAATGAACAAAATGCATGTGCAATGTATTTTGTTGAAAGACGTCGTTTTTCATTTTGGTTGTATATGGAACCGTAGCGATTTGGGATGCACAATATTTATTTCAGAATGTTCGGCAGATAGTTTCTTATTATGAAAATTCACGAAATATTCTGTTGTTACTTCTAAAAATTATCTTTCGACATTAATTGAGGATATAAAGGGTGTCTGTAGTAGTTTTTAATTTTTTTAGAAGCCATATGAAACACTGAGTTATACAACAATACATAATATTATTCATTAAGTAGATGTTATTCACACAACTTTTTTTAATCCATAACTTCATTATTAGGGGTTGAAAATAAAAACCTCTTATGATTTTCCTTTGAAAACTGTTTTCGTGGGATATAATTTCGAAAAATAAAAGTTTTGATCACTGTTCATTTCATTTCATCTCATGTTCCATAAAATGAATATTCTAAGATATTGTTTGTGCTCAAAATCGGTTTAGTCAATTATGCTTATTAATCGAAAGAAACTTCTATTTGTGAAATAAAAATATTACGTATATAATTTTGCTTCTGAAATTATTAATTGAAAAATTTGAGGAACATCCTGTCATAGACATATAATATCTTACAACATTCATTCTGTGGAACACTATATATATTTTTTTAAATTGAGGGCTAACAAAATACAATAAATGAAACAAAAAAGTTCCTAGCTGAGATTGGTGCAAAACGGGGTAGCATTTACTATTCTGTCGTATGATACCAGAGCACAGGGAAAAACCTCGGTAGAAAAAACTCTGCCTCGCCGTTTTCACAAAATTGAAACTTAAAACTATTCGAATAAATACCTTCAATATTCAGATACAAAATACGTAAGTCTTGCTCTTGGGCCAGGAGGGTGTTTTAAACCAGGTCTAGCTTTCCAAGTGATGATTTTCGAATCTTCTGTTCTTCTAAGACCGCTACAGGACCCTATACTGAAGGGTAATCATCTCCCATAGATTTGAATAGAGGTATTTCATCCTAAATATCGAATTTAATTTCGTAATAATGATAAACACTTATACGATGAAATGAACAGTGATCATAACTGCTTGTAAGTTTTTATTATTTTCTAGCAAAGTATCGACTGTATCGAAATTGAATGGAAAACCATAAGAAAATTTTATTTTTCGAAAATCTATCACACGAAAACAATTTTTGAACGAAAATAATGGGGCGTTGCTATTTTAACCCCTAATTATAGAGTTATGAGATCTGAAAAATTTGTGTAACATTAACTTAGTGCTTCATATTATGTATAGTTTAACTCAGTGTTTTTAAGAAGCCGTAAAAAAATGAAAACTGTCAACTCATCGTCTTCCAAAGGCCGTATATTTGAAGGGGGGGTTGATTTCGAAAAAAAATTATATGAACTACCACTTTTCATTTTCATCGAGGAATCATCTCCCAAAGTCCCTCGCGTTTGTTTACAGACACTTGTAAAAATTACTTCAGCTGTATTAAAAAAACACTCCCAAATAACAAATGAATTCGTGAAAAGATATTTGACTTAATTCAAGAAAATATTATTTTCATGTCTTCGAGAATAAAGAACAGGACCTCGGTCGATTTCCCTTTGATGAAAAGTTATCTATAAAGATCAGTTACTTTTATTTGGAGAAAACTTTGTAACTAGGAAATAATGCATTTTTTCAGTGAAAGAATCGAGTCTTTCTTGAGGCTACTTTCGGAAAAATCATAATAAAACTTCTGCCATGATTATAACGCGCAGTTTTTCTAGGAAAAAGCTCACAAAATCACCTCAAATTTCAAAAACCAACGATAACATTTTTCTAAATAGTCTAAATAATAACAATGACAATTCAGCATTTCCCACAAACGCGATACAAAGTGATAGCATAGAAACTTGACTGAAACTTAAGATCTTAGATCTATTATCGAAATCGAAATCAGAACAGAATTCCAATACCATTCTTTCTTAATCCTCATTCAAGAGCAGGAAATACTACACTGTCAAGGTTGGCACTATTGACCGTTTTGTTAATCTGCCACATGCATATGCGGAATCGATAGGAGCTATAATCCCGAAACTGCTTATCAGATCTGCGAACAATGTGATGGTAATCTTCGAAACCTGAAGGGTCTTTTGAGGTCCATTCAAAATGAACACTGACACTGGTTCGTTAATCGATATCTGCGGAGTTTTTTTATTGGACTCGTACGATATGGGGGCTAATAGGATTTCACACATATTTGGCTATTTCCCCGATGTAAGAATGCAAAAAACAACATTGCTTTCTTGATTTTTCTAGCGGAAGTAAGCAGTTTATAGGATGTTGAGATAAGGAATCTGGGTATATGTACGTTAGAAGTGTTTGTCGACATTGCTATCTGTTGTTGATGCTTCGGGTTTATACAGAGTGTTTAAGGAATTTTGCCAACGAATAGAAATCCAACCTCATCTAACCTGTACATAAGTACAGGGTGATTTACTTATCTTACACTCTAAGAAATTTCGAACACCAGCCAACACCCGCTGACACCAGCCGTATTTCCTCAGAGGTCCTGATTTTTTAGTGTTATTTAGCACCTTCTAAAATAACACCGAAGTTCAAAATTTTTCTGGTGTGTTTCATGATTCCAAAGTAGTTGCTTTATTCATACAGGGTTGGGATAAAGTTCGGCACCAAATTAATATCTTTAAAACTAAACAGGCGATATTTTTGAAATTTGGCATCTGAGTGTAATGGACCACAATGCATTTGATGAGCATATTCTCATTGATGAGATACTTCCGGTTTAACCGGAAACGATCAATTTTTTCTTTATTTAAATGGGACACCCTGTATATTTCTGCAGATTCTGCACGAGCACTTTGTTTCGGATCTGTCCATACCAGGTTCCATGTGAAAATTATCTGTAAAAAGAAGAATTGAGACAACGGATTCTTGATGAATGTGCCTTAATACATGGAGAAGTCTTGAGAAAAGTTACTCAAGAATTTGTTAATAGACTGGCATATTGTCAGGAGGTGAATGGCAAGCACTTCGAACATTTAAAATGATTTTTTTTTAAATTATTTCTAATAATTTTTTTCTACTAGTAAAAGCTGTATTTCTTTTTTTATAGATTTTCATAAAAAATACGTCATGAAAAGCAGAAAAAGTTATCTACTACAAAGTATTTCATTTTATTTCTCACTATTGATACAAATAACAACGATTTATTCATTTGAATGGATTTTTTCTCAAATGTACAAAAGGACTGAATTTCTTCCTTTAACAGAGAATTTTTACATGGAACCTGGTATGGACGGATCCGAAACAAAGTGCTCTTTCAGAATCTGCAGAAATATACAGGGTATCCCATTTAAATAATAAAAAAATGGTCATTTCCGGTTAAACCGGAAGTATCTCATTAATGCAAATATGCTCATCAGATGCATTGTGGTCCATTACACTCAGCTGCCAAATTTCAAAAATATCGCCCGTTTTGTTTTAAAGATATTAATTTGGTGCCGAACTTTATCCCAACCCTAAATGACTTTGACACTGAAGCGAGTGTGATTTTCATTCGGTTCTTTGCGACTTTGCACTTGTTTTGTGTTAAATCACACTAGAGCGGTGTGATCTCAAATGATCATCCAGTGTGTTTTGACACTGACTCAGTTATTTTTC
The DNA here is from genome assembly GCA_013421045.1 of Propylea japonica. Classification (NCBI taxonomy): domain Eukaryota; kingdom Metazoa; phylum Arthropoda; class Insecta; order Coleoptera; family Coccinellidae; genus Propylea; species Propylea japonica. The sequence goes on from CM024240.1 coordinate 27,311,773, forward strand.
ACAATTCATTAGTGTGAAATACTATACGAGTTAGATCGTTTTCGGTGTGAAATCGCACCGTTTCAGTCTTAATTTGCACTAGCTTAGTGAGGTTGCAATAACCTGTTCGGTGTTATTTAGCACCGGCTTAGTTCAGATGAGAAATGACAAATTTATATCTGAAATTAAAAAATGCGATTTGAATATCAGATATTGGATAAAAAGGCTCTTTCGAAGCTAAAATACTGCATCATGAACCATAAATTATTAATTATTATTTAGCTAGGTACCTAATCCCTGTGTCAATCTATGTCGATTTGTTCTGCACTTAAAAGTTTTTAAGTGTATTCGTTTGCTGTGCAGGTTTTAAAATAAATCAATTCATTCGAATTCATTCACAATGAAAGATTACAACAATATTTGTTGCCAAATTAAAAAACATTTTCCTGTTGATTAAATATATTTTCTTTACACTGATAAATACATAATAAACAGATAGATATGTACCTGATGGTAGACCAAGTAAGGGTTTGGCAGTAGAGGTATCTTCCAAAAACACCCAAAGGGGAGGTTCTTCATTTAGCTTAAAAAAAAGATCAGATATAAGCATTTATTTATGCGAATGGAGGTAAATTTGTACATCGTATCTTCTCACATATGCATTGAAGTGATTCAGCAATATCTATTTCCGTCAATTGAAAATATATGGGTAAATAATCTCAACAGAAGTCACAATAAATATTTCCACCGTATAACCCAATCAGGTATAATATACAAAAGATTGTGAAAACTGAAGGAAGTTACCTGAATCAGTTTAAGTTCAAATTCGTAGTACTTACTTTCAAACAGTATTGATTTTCTCCTCCAATCATCAGCCAAAATGAACTTTTCTCTGTATCCATAACAAATTTTCACGCATTTCACTTTCTTCACCTCAATTAATTTCACACTTTCGATTCATCATCACAAAGGCACATACAAGAAACAGAGATAGATAAGAAGGTGCAATCATTCGCAAGTCCTGTTTTGACTATGCTGAGGACTCTTTGAAGAGCCTCCAAGAATTAGAACTATTCCTATTAACATTGTTGCCAAAGTTATTCGACTGGAATAATCAGTTCATCAGACACCTTGGTTCTAACTGTGTGACCGCTCATAATTTGGCAATATCTGGCAACCATGTAAAAATACTGAAGACAAACTTAAGTAAACGTATGGGTTTTTCATTTTTGGTGTGTATTTTGATTCAGTTGGTGTAAATTTTGAAACATAATTTGGCCGAAAAACACTTCCAGGTGCTTTTTTTGTTTCTACAAGCTTCAGAAGTCACACCTGATCATTTCTGTGAAATTATTATTTGAAACTTCAAACATGCAGTGTATATTTTCACCCAAGAGATGATTTTTGATTTATGGAGCAATTTGTTTGTTAGATTGGTGTTATAGCTTGATAAACACAGTGTGTTCTCAAATATTTTTCTATTCATCCTTGATTTTGTTTCTGTTTATGATGATGTGTTTCATGAATCACACCACTTAACACTATATTCTCATAATTTCAATAAAATGATAAAATTGTGACATAAAAAAGGAAAAATATGCTTGATAGTTTAGTATTAGCATTTACACCGGGATTTTTTCTTGGGTGTAGTAACCTATTTTTTCTCGAAAAGGAATGAATATTCTTTTAATCTGTTGACTGTATTTGGCACAAGTAAATTTCGACTTGAGATGTGCACAAAAGTCAGAGAAAAGAATCTGGACGCTAGGCGTCGCGGTGCTATCAAAATATTTTTCTCCGGGAATCCATACATAAATTATATCTTTTCCTTAGTTCATTATAAGTTACTTTCTCAAAGTGAACCAGAATATTTTGGATAAAGTAACTGGTAAAATGAAATAAGGAAAATATATATTCTATAGCCCGTTCACGAAAGTTTGAGCGCATAGAAGGCGTTTGTTTATTTATCTGAAGTTGGCAGTATTTGCTGTCATAACGTAAAATAATGTCAATGTTGCCGAATGTACCTGACATATTTTAACATGGTTTTTTTTTCGAAGCTCTCCACATTATGTCAAAAATTATCTCGATATTTTCTTCTCAATTAGGGTGCACTCCTAGAACATCTTTATGCAATAACAACGTCCCCCCCCCGCACCATGAGAATCAGAAAAATGTTGAACGGCTCTTAATCAGAAGAATGACAATTGTCATTTTCTAGAATAATTAGTTTTCAGGAATCCTTTATGAAGAGTCCGTTATTCACAACTTATATGCACCTATATCGCTCGGTTCAAATTGCTATATCATTCAACCTGTAGGTACAAATGAATAATGAAACCATAATCATTGAATGGTCCAATATATTCAAAGCTCACCATAATAATGCAAAGCCAAACGGTAAATACAAAACACAAACACCGAAAGTGTGCCAGACCTATCCAAATTGTTCTCTATACATGTGATAGAACGCATTATAATCATATTACTGCCATAAAGAATACCATATGAGGTAATTATTAAATCCCTTTCGTGACTCCCATGGTAATATTAATGTTGGTACACCCTGCGCTTAAGCCTGATGTGGGGCTTTCAGATTTGAAAGGGTCATGATCAATGTAGGTCCATTATTCAAATTTTCACTATGCTACATGCTATTCATTTTATTATAGTTTAGTGGTATGTGGAAAATTTCAATTTGCATATCATAGCAAAGCTGTTATGGTGAATACGTTGTTCAGAAACTTCTTAGTTTTTTCGGATTTCTATCAACAAAATTAGGGGAAGTGTGCCCATGTTGGCACCCTTAACGAATTATTCACATATTTCATTAAAGAAATATTTTTCTATGTCATCGATTGTACAGATTTACTGCTACTCGTATGTAGTATGCATTTTTATACATAGTATTGATATAAATTTTCAAAAATTTGGATTATAGCACTTTTTAAAATTTGGCCACGGAAGCCATCATAAGATCACGTATGTCCTTTGATGTCATATAACTGAAAATAAAATGATATTATTTATTGAAATGTTTTATTGAAGAAAATAGCAGTCCAATTTCATGAAAATGAAAATATAGGTGTAGAGGAACTAAATTTACATTCTTTGGCATCGTCAAAATATAAAAATATAATTTTTATACGCAGTTGGCAGTGGTGAGAGTTCTTGTATGATTTTCAATGATCTCGATACTTCACTCGAAACCATTTTCATTATTTTCGGATACCTCTTATATTTCTTGCGAAGTACCACGCTTTGGAGGAATCGTCTCTTGATCTTGATTTTTTTTCTACGATGGCACCCTATGCTATCAAAGGAACACTCTGGCTATGCCATCATAAGCACTACTAAAAGACGAAAAAACCTAAAACTTTCACACTTAAAGAATTGTTATAGAGTGATTAAAGGAAAGTAAAATCATTTTTTAACAGATTTTTTGAATATCCAAATAAACAAAAAGAATGAAATAACTATCATACATCAACACCTACCGAAATGATTGAACTCTTATAAAAGTCACAAATTGCCACGTATTCAAGGTGTAACTACGTATATCAAGCGTAAATGCCATCTGGCTTACAAACTCAGTAAATATAAGTTTGTTTCAGTTTATGTTAACAGACTTCTTTGAAGTGTGCCATCATAAGCAGGATGCCATCATAGGCATATAGTACTTCCCCTACGCGCCACAATTTTTCCCTATTCTAATCTTGATTCTGTTATAATGATTGAAATAATTCATTTTCATTTTTTCTCACAAACGAGCTGAATAGGTACCTAATTGAATTTTTTAAGACCAGATTTTATTGGCGCCATTTAGGTATGTGGGTACAATAAAAATTCAGAGAATTGCGTGGAATAGTTTCAAAAAATATGAAATATTAGTTTCAAATATCTACACCCGTGGCTGTTTGGTTTCAATCTAACTATGACGCTAGTGTGAAAAGTTGTGCGAAAATTTCTGAAAGCAAGTGCTTAAGTTTGAATGATAAACTTAAATTTATCAGTGATGTCGACCGCGACATTGCTGACAATAGAAACAAATTTTCTGTATAACGAAATTTCTTTATGACGAATTTTTTCAGCGGATTTATCGCTTTCGTTGGGGGGAAGTTCCACTGTATTTATTTTTCTTCCAAATACGTTGGTGTCTTGTGTTTGTTGAATTTCTTGATTTTGAAGATTACTCGACATTTCAAAGAATTTTTAAATTTTTTTTTCAGACAATATGTTTAGAATTAGTGTCATCGTGATGTGATTTTTTGTACCTAACTGTTGTGAGAGATTCAGACTATTTTCATAACAACTCTATTTCATATTTACGCTTATGACACATCAATAATCACTCAACATTCATCAACAGCACTTGACAAATGCCCATATTTGCCAAGTACCCAAATAATTGATGAGATAACCATGCATATTTATCAGCAAAAAATCTCGTCTCTATCTGAAACTTCGCCAACGCTTTGTTCGGCGCATTGTCGTCAAATCCCCACCAACTGATCCTCTCCACTGAAGAGGATAAATTGATTACATGGCATATTTGCAGTACCGAAAAGAATACATTAACCATCCCTTGGCAAATATGTATTAGATGATTAAATTTGTGAAACATATTGCGGCCACGCGCTGTATTAATGCAGCATCATTTAGCTCGATATTTCACAGGGTAATAAAAAGCTTGATCGTTTCTCTTATGACGATGGATCTACCCCCTCTGGCGTTGAGAGAAGGGGTTGGAAGATTTTGGCAGAAAATTGGTGAGAAGGATTAGATATTTACCTGTGATTGCAGCTTGTATGATTAATGAATTGAAAATAATATTTTCTGTAGAATTTTAAATTAAGTTCAACGTTTACGAAATTGATCAATAATGACCCATTTTATTGCTCAATTTATACTTTTTTGATGGCAATTGTCATGGGCAACAAAAATAAGGTATTCAGAAGCAATACAAGTACTTATGCAGAATAAAAATGTATTTCAATCAAATACTTCTAATTATTCATAATGCACGACAGAAAAAAATTGTTAATTAATTCGTTCATTAATCTAGCGATTAAAGAATATTTGAAGACAGCGACTTATGGCTATAATATCTTAACCATTATTCGCTCAACTCTTGTTGTCAACTCGGTTATTAATCAAGCGACTATAGTCGCTTGATTAAAAGATTTTTTCGACAATCTCAGTATGAATTGTGTATGAATTCTTGATTGAAATACATTCTCATTTTGCACGACACTAAGGGCCGTATTCATAGCTCGCCCTCGAGGGTAGGTGACAGTTGACGTCACCTTTATGGCTAGTATTCATAAGGTCGATAAAAACTCACACTCACCCTCCAGGGTGAACTATGAATTCGGCCGTAACATTTGACATAATAAAATTTCTATGTCTATGTTCCAGTAGAATTTTGACATTTCTCGTAGTGCTTCTCAATACTTTGTGGACGATTGTCATGAGGATTGCACATTAAAATAGCATAAATCGAGCAATTAAATGGGTCATTAATGATCAATTTCGGACACATTAAAACCACCCGAAATTTTGTTTCCCGTCAGCTTCAAAATAAAAACTGATTTCAACGTACTCAAAATATAATGACCCAATTTATTGTGTAATTTCTACTATTTTAATGTGCAATTGTCATAGGCAACCGAATTAGGCAACGGAATATAAAATACTTACTAGCTTTTACCCGCGATTTCGCCCGCATAAGTTTTTTTGTTTTCTCCCAGCTGTAAGTCCCCCTGCAACAAATAACAATGTCCCACTATCGTGTTCCAGTCCTCAACTTCACATCAAAATCATTTCAGTAGCTTTGGCGTCATACGCTTCTTGACACGATCACGCTAGATTTCCGCGGGAATGAGGTATTTTCCCGCCGTAAAAAGTAGCCTGTGTCCGTGCCTAGGATCCTATCTTTATATTAACCAAGTCTTATAAAAATCCGTTCAGACGTTAAGGCGTGAATGAGGTAAACTTTTAAACGATTAAAAATCACTAACTTAATTAGTTTTCTGCCTACTGCCTACGGCTTAAGTACGATAGCATGAATTTTAATAGCCCATATCCTTTTTCTAGGTTACTATCTATCACCTAACTAAATTTCATCAAAATCCGTTTAGGCATGAGAGAGCAGAACTCCCACCAAAAACCATAAAAAAATCACTAACTCAATTCAGTTTTCTGCCTACTTCCTACCATAGACTTATAAAAGAATGGACAGGACGTGTGAGAGAGAACATTGACTTCAAAATAGGATAGAGTAATATTAGTGCGAAGCACAGAACATATAATAAAACATTGAATCGCATTAGATATTTTTATGTTCTGTCAGTTTTTCAACATTATGAGAGAGAGATACAGTGAAGGATGGAGTAATATTAGTTTAGTTTAGTCTATGCACCACACTAATATTACACCATCCTTCACAGTATCTCTCTCTTATGTTGGGATCACGAAACGTAGAGTAAAAGTCACGTGACGCCCTGTCCATTCTTTTCTATGTCTATGCTTCCTACCCCCCTAAGTACGATGACGTGATCATTTTGATCTTATATCCGTTTTTAGGTAACCATCTATTACCTTACTTAATTTCATCAAAATCTGTTCAGCCGTTAAGACGTGAAAGAGCAAAAGTCCCAACAAAAACGACTAAAAAGCACTAACTCAATTTAGTTATCTGCCTACTGCCTACCCCCTAAGAACGATGGCGTGATTATTTATAGCCTATGACTATTTCTAGTCATCATCTATCAGCATACCATATTTCATCAAAATCGGTTCAGTCGTTTAGGCGTGAAAGAGTAACAGACAGACAGACAGAGTTACTTTCGCATTTATAATATAATATTAGTATGGATTCACAAACAATACGAGAAATGTTACAACTGTACTGAAACGTAGAAATGTATGTTATGTCAAATGTCTTATGCGAAATGAAAATGTAATCTCAAAAAAAATTACTATTCGATTTATTATGCGGTCTACGACAAAATCTAGTGATCAACTAGCGATTGAGAATAATGTAGTTAGGATACAAATGGTTTGACTTTGCGATTGTTACCGTTCACTATTAATAAAATCTGTTATACATTTTTTATATCCGTTTCTCCAAGCCTCGATTGTAATACCAAATGGATCCCAAAAAATCAAATCAAATGCGAATCAAAACATGAAAAACACTGTACCAATTTATGACAAATGTCATTACACTCAGCTCACTCACCGAATAATATGCATTAATGCACGGAGTAATGGATTCATTTCCTGCACCCTACGACACGTTTTCACCCCCGCCTCTGCGACAAGGGGCTTCTCCATAAGAATGGAACCCGCGACGCATGCAGATTTGACAAATCTTCAGATTTAGCGTGCAATCGTCGGTATCCTAGCAACGTGAGTCAATTGTTCTGGTGCAGGTGTCCAATCAATAGCACCTGGAGCTGGGTACGAGAACATAATTTGGGGAAATACCGACGGATCGGCTAGACTGTTTGTCGCCAAAATCCTCCTCGGTCTCTCTTCTGCTCCTAGAGATTTCTCGAGAATGACTGGTAGTGTAGGTGTGAAATAGGTAGAAAATTCAAACCAGTTATTTACAGCCTGGGTGTTATTGTGTTGGCGGCCCTTTTTGGGAAGCTCTAAAAGGGATTTAAACTGTTCGGTTGAGGACTTGAAAAGTCTCAGCTGCTTTGAATTGGTAATTGGGTCGTTGTTTCCTCGGATTTTCTAAGGAAGGATTGGGCTTACGCTAATATACAACTTCAGTGTGAGGTGCATTCGAGGTGATATTTTTGAATCGTTTGTTTGAATGAATACAGGATTACAGGACTAGAGGAGATATTGAGTGGCATAAAGCATGGAGCTATTGCGTACTCGTATTTAAGACATTTTCAGCGGCATTTACATATTTTAGCTAAAATCTAGTTATGATGCATGTTTTCGGTACATATATATTTTCTTTCCTCTTTCCTGCGTTCCGAAATGCGATCAAAGTGTCAAAGTGATGATATCACGCAAATTCGACCAAATTCCTTGAACTATTAGGTCTATTGAGTAATGATACTAATAATTGTGACTTTTGTCAGATTTACTTTGAGCGAGAACGATATAAGCTCCAAAGAATATCTCTCATATTGATCGATTTTAATTATTTATGATTTCATGGCGATGTTACGCGTTGCACCTCCGTTTCCTTGAAACTCAAGGTTCGGTCTTAACTGAGTGTACCTATCCAGATAATGAGTGAAAACGCGGAATGAACTTCACTCTGCCTTTGCATTCAAGAAAAGTTTGAAAGGATATTGAAAGGAAATCTCGCTTTCGAAGATTTGTGTCTTATCGAGAGTTTTATTAATGGGACGGCAGAAGTTTCACCTGAAACTATAAGGGAGAACTTAGTACCAAGGTTCAAATTCTTCCCAGTCCGTGGATATGGAACGAACATTTTCCACATACAAAAATATTATTAATGATCGAAGAAGAAGAATGTTCTTACCCTGAAAATTCAGGTTAAGTTCGGTTCCCGAATTGCTCAGTTGAGTTCGTTTACCAGCCAAATCGTACTATAAAAAGTGTTCCATAAAATATGGCCATCCAAAATTTTTGATCTTCAATATCTCAGAAAAAACGAAACCAATAGGAATGAAATTACGGCCAAATGCAAGGTGATGCTGATAACAATCCTCATGCGAAATTTTGTGGCCATAGTGTGAACAGAGCCATAGAAAATTTAGTTGGAATATTGAAAATAAGAAACTTCATATTTCCACAAAACGATATCCGATTCGAATGATTTTTTTTGTGAATGGAGATCGATATTCTGAATGTTCATCCAAAATTTCGTGGCCATAGTTTTAACAGAACTGAAAAAAAACTCAAATGAAATGTTGAAAATGAAAATATTTACCTATGGGTATTACCATAACAGGATATCGGATTCAAGTGAAATTTTTTCTGTGAATAAAGATTGAAATACTGAATCTTCGTGCAAAATGTGTTAACAGAACCATAGAAAATTCAATTGGAATATCGAAAGAAGAATCTTTATATTTCCATAACAGAATTTATTTTGAGAATGATAAATATTAGGTATACTGAATGTTCATGCAAAATTTCAAGGAGATCGCATCATCAAAACAATCAATTTTGGTAATTATTTATTTTTTACATATACATACCTATTTCATTTTTTAATAATTTTCAGAATATAATTCCGATTCTGCTGAGATTCTGCATTTATATATTTGATATCAATTTCAAATCCCATATAAAATTTTGAGGTAGTAGTTAATAATAATAATTAGATATACCTCCTACAGTGTTGTTATTCTATTTCGTCCTCAGAATCTTTCGCAGTGTTTCATACAACTTCCTGAGGATTCTGAAACAAATTACAAGCCAAATGACAAACTTCTTCTTACTGAACTGTAAACGATGCCATGACTTGTAGAGGAGGATATATGGTGACCCCATTGTGATGCTGAAATTCCTATACCTACGCATCTAATATGCATATCAACCAGATACAATAAACTTAAGATACACACAGTAGTCATCAGGTCACTCAAAGCGTCCATTGTCCTAAAACAAGAATACACGAAAAGGGTCATCCTTCCCAGGATTTCTCATGGTCCACAGAAGGACCCTAGACAATCAAAACATCACAATGAATGACTCCACACAAAAATGATCAAATGAGTAACTTGTGCACCAAGTACCCTTAAAAGACCACTCTTCAACTAGTTTCGAAACAGATACCCATCTCTCATCTCATCCTACCTCATTCAAAACCTCAAGAAAAGAAGGAAAACTTCTCCCAGAAACCCAGGCTTGTCACTAAAACGTGTACCATGATATTGTAGAACTGCAATTCTGAAACACCTGAACAATGCATGGAGAGATAAAAATTATTCAATCATATGCAAGCACTCCACTTATATGGGGATGCAGGGGGTTTTTCTCTGTGCTCTTGTACCTACCTTAGTTTCTAAGGTTCATGAACACTCTAGAGCTCAATCTTCAAAAACCATAAAAATTAAAACATCATATTGGCTGCTCTTGGCATTTATCAATAATTTCCATCAAGTCTAATTAAAATAGACCTTTTCTGACAAGGTAGGTATGTGATTGTGATATTCTCTCATGAATAAGCAAATATTTTTTACTCAATGCCTATTTGTAGAGTTCAGCTAAAGCAAAAGCATTTACTTAAAACTAGATGGGTTTCTGTTTTTCCAAGAGTTGATTTTTCGAGACAAGAACTGGCTCCTTTCCATTCATAATCAGCTAGTGTCAGCAATGATTTGAAATTCATACAACTTCCTGAAGATTCTGAAATAAAGTACCAGTCAAAAAACAAACTTGTTCTAGCTGAACTGTTAACAATCCCATGACTAGAAAAGAACATAATATAGTAACCCCATCATGGTAAGAGTTACATTCCTATACCTACGCATTCAATATGCATATCAACCAGATACAATAAACTTAAGATACACAGAGTAGTCATCAGGTCACTGAAAGTATCTATTGTCCTAAAATAAGAATAGATGAAAAGGGTCATCCTTCTCAGGAATTTCTCATGGTCCACAGAAGGACCCTAGACAATCAAAACATAACAATGAATGACTCCACACAGAAGTGATTAAATGAGTAACTTGCACCAAGTACCCTTAAAAGACTTCTCTTCAACTAGTTTCGAAACAGATACCCATCTCTCATCTCCTCCAATCTCATTCAGAACCACAAGAAAAGAAGGAAAACTTCTCCCAGAAACCGAGGCTTGTCACCAAAACTTGTACCATATTGTAGAACTACAATTCTGAAATACCTGAACAATGCATGGAGGGACAAAAATTATTCAACCATCAAGCACTTCGCTTATATGGTGAGGCAGAGGTTTTTTCTCTGTGCATCTTGTATCTACCTTAGTTTTTGGGGTTCATGAACACTCTAGAGCTCAATCTTCAAAAACCATAAAAATTAAAACATCATATTGGCTGCTTTTGGCGTTTATCAATAATTTTCATCAAATCTCATTCGGATACACTTTTTCTGACAAGGTAGGTATGTGATATTATCTCATGCATAAGCAGATCTTTAGTTACTCAATGCCTATCTGTAGAGTTCAGCTAAAGCAAAAGCATTAACTTGAAACTGGATGGGTTTCTGTTTTTTCAAGTGTTGATTTTCTAGACAAGAATTTGCCCCTTTCTATTCATAATAAGCAATGATTTGAAATTCATACAACTTCCCGAAGATTCTGAAATGAAGTAAAAGCCAAATGACAAACTTGTTTGAGGTGAAGTGTAAACAATCCCATGACTAGAAAATAACATAATATAGAACCCGCATGGTAAAGGTAACATTCCTATACCTACGCATTCAATATGCATATCAACCAGATACAATAAACTTAAGATACACACAGTAGTCATCAGGTCACTCAAAGTGTCCATTGTCCTAAAACAAGAATACACGAAAAGGGGCATCCTTCTCAGGATTTCTCATGGTCCACAAAAGGACCCTAGACAATCAAAACTTCACAATGAATGACTCCACACACAATTGATCAAATGAGTAACTTGCACCAAGTAGGACCCTTAGAAGACCACTCTTCAACTAGTTTCGAAACAGATACCCATCTCTCATCTCATCCTATTCCATTCAAAGCCACAAGAAAAGAAGGAAAACTTCTCCCAGAAACCGAGGCTTGTCACTAAAACGTGTACCATATTGTAGAACTACAATTCTGAAACACCTGAACAATGCATGGAGAAACAAAAATTATTTAAACATCAAACATTCATATGGGGAGGCAGAGGTTTTTTCTCTGTGCTCTTGTACCTACCTTGGTTTCAGAATTTTATGAACACTCTAGAGCTCAATCTTCAAGAACCATAAAAATTAAAACATTATATTGGCTGCTCTTGTCGTTTATCGATAACTTCCATCAGGTCTAATTAGAATACATCTATTCTGACAAGGTATGTGATATTCTCTCATACATAAGCAAATCTTTATTTACTCAAACCCTATCTGTAGAGTTCAGCTAAAGCAAAAGCATGTACTTAAAACTGGATGGGTTCCTGCTTTTCCAAATGATGATTCTTCGAGACAAGAATTTTCTTCTTTCCATTCATAATCAGCAAGTGTCACCAATGATTTGAAATTCACAACTTACTGAAGATTCTTAAATAAAGTACAAGCCAAATGACAAACTTGTTTTAACTGAACTGTAAACGATCCCATGAATTGTAGAGAAGGATATTAAGTGACCCCATTGTGAAGCTGAAATTCCTATACCTACGCATTCAATATGCATATCAACCAGATACAATAAACTTAAGATATACACAGTAGTCATCAGTTCACTCAAAGTGTCCATTGTCCTAAAACAAGAATAGACGAAAAGGGTCATCCTTCTCAGGAATTTCTCATGGTCCACAGAAGGACCCTAGACAATCAAAACATCACAATGAATGACTCCACACAGAAGTAATCAAATGAGTAACTTGCACCAAGTAGGACTCTTAGAAGACCAATCTTCAACTAGTTTAGAAACAGATACCCATCTCTCATCTCATCCTATTCCATTCAAAGCCACAAGAAAAGAAGGAAAACTTCTCTCAGAAACCGAGGCTTGTCACTAAAACGTGTACCATATTGTAGAACTACAATTCTGAAACACCTGAACAATGCATGGAGGGACAAAAATTATTCAAACATCAAGCACTCCGCTTATATGGGGAGGCAGAGGTTTTTTCTCTGTGCACTTGTATCTACCTTAGTTTTTGGGGTTCATGAACATCACTCTATTATAGAGCTCAATCTTCAAAAACCATAAAAATTAAAACATTGTATTGGCTGCTCTTGGCGTTTATCAATAATTACCATCAAGTCTAATTAGAGAACACCTTTTCTGACAAGGTATGTGATATTCTCTCATGCATAAGCAAATCTCAATTCACTCAATGCCTATCAATTGAGTTCAGCTGAAGCAGACCCATTGACTTACAACTGAATGGGCTCCTATTTTTCCAAGCGTTGATTTTTCGAGACAAGAATTTGATTCTTTTCCTTTCATAATAAGCAAGTGTCAGCAATGATTCGAAATTCAGTCTACTTCTTGAAGATTCTAAAATAAAGTACAAGCCAAATGACAAACTTGTTCTAACTGAACTGTAAACAATCCCATGACTTGTAGAGAAGGATATATAGTGATGACCCCATTGTGAAGCTGAAATTCCTATACCTACGCATTCAATATGCATATCAACCAGATACAATAAACTTAAGATACACACAGTAGTCATCAGGTCACTCAAAGTGTCCATTGTCCTAAAAAAAGAATAGACGAAAAGGGTCATCCTTCTCAGGATTTCTCATGGTCCACAGAAGGACCCTAGACAATCAAAACATCACAATGAATGACTCCACACAGAAGTGATCAAATGAGTAACTTGCACCAAGTAGGACCCTTAGAAGACCACTCTTCAACTAGTTTCGAAACAGATACCCATCTCTCATCTCATCCTACCTCATTCAAAACCTCAAGAAAAGAAGGAAAACTTCTCCCAGAAACCCAGGCTTGTCACTAAAACGTGTACCATGATATTGTAGAACTGCAATTCTGAAACACCTGAACAATGCATGGAGAGACAAAAATTATTCAATCATATGCAAGCACTCCACTTATATGGGGATGCAGGGGGTTTTTCTCTGTGCTCTTGTACCTACCTAAATTAGTTTCGGAGGTTTATGAACACTCTAGAGCTCAATTTTCAAGCATCATAAAAATTAAAACATCATATTGGCTGCTCTTGGCGTTTATCAATAATTTCCATCAAGTCTAATTAAAATAGACCTTTTCTGACAAGGTAGGTATGTGATATTCTCTCATGCATAAGCAAATATTTTTTACTCAATGCCTATCTGTAGAGTTCAGCAAAAGCATTAACTTAAAACTGGATGGGTTCCTGTTTTTCCAAGTGTTGATTTTTCGAGACAAGAACCTGCTTCTTTCCATTTATAATCAGCCAGTGTCAGCTATGATTTGAAATTCATACAACTTCCTGAAGATTCTGAAATAAAGTACAAGCCAAATGACAAACTTGTTCTAGATGAAGTGTAAACAATCCCATGACTAGAAAAGAACATAATATAGTAACCCCATGGTAAGAGTTACATTCCTATACCTACGCATTCAATATGCATATCAACCAGATACAATAAACTTAAGATATACACAGTAGTCATCAGGTCACTCAAAGTGTCCATTGTCCTAAAACAATAATAGACGAAAAGGGTCATCCTTCTCAGGATTTCTCATGGTCCACAGAAGGACCCTAGACAATCAAAACATCACAATGAATGACTCCACACAGAAGTGATCAAATGAGTAACTTGCACCAAGTACCCTTAAAAGACCACTCTTCAACTAGTTTCGAAACAGATACCCATCTCTCATCTCATCCTTTCCCATTCAAAACCACAAGAAAAGAAGGAAAACTTCTCCCAGAAATTGTAGAACTACAATTCTGAAACACCTGTACAATGCATGGAGAGACAAAAATTAACATAACAAACCAGAGGCGGGTCTCGTTCTGTTTCATACCATGACGTGTATAGATAATAAAATACGCTCCGCCTTGCCTATTGATTGGTCGAGAGAGGTTGGCAATTGTAACGCATGCTTAGAAGGTTGGTATCTCTGAAGAAGTAGCGACTCCATGCAAAGGGTTTTGTGGCTGATCGTGCTATAGACGTATATGTTTGTTGTGATTATTTGATAATAGTGCAAAAACAATTGTGACGTCGTGTGACTTTGTTCGGACTTTGTTGTTGATTGACGGCCTCAAGATTGATCTGGACCTACAGAGACAGGCCTCTAACGGCCATTTCATAAGGTAGGATGATTATGAATTTCAGGTGAAAGTAACGGCGGTCTTCTAACTTGAATGCTTAGAAAACGGTGACACTTGTGACCTTGTCTAAAGAGGTGTTGATTTGTCTATGTTAATTTGATGCCGCTCGGCAGATCACAGTTTGAAAACACATGGTAGTGTTACGAGAAAAGAAATAATAACAATGATAATCAAAATCTTCTGTTATGCCACAGTTATTATTGCTTATTATGTATTGAAATCGTAGAAAATTACTGCCAATGTCAAAGTATCGTTCTTATCATCATTATGATAATAATTTATTTATTCTATCTTCAGGAATTATGACAATCACGATATTTGAAAGTTTAGAACTTTTTTCCTGCACTACTATACCACTATAAGTTGAACGGTGAAGTTTAATGTAAGGCAATATGTTACTAGATCGTTTTTAATTATTTAATTTAATTAATTAACTCACATAGTTAATTCAGTAAAGTTTGTTTGTTTTGTGGCTTCAATGTTTACAATGACATTGGCCATGGGGTGAATTGAACATTTCTTTCTGCCAATAAAGTGAGTTGAAAATTATCTGTCAGTTTGATCCTTCGATGTTAGTTTTGACATTTTTGAAGCTTACGTTAGTTAGTCGGAACTCTGAAGTTGATCATTTCCATCTGTCAATTCAGTGATACTGTAAACTGGTCTGCCAACCAACATTTGTCAATGCAAAAATAATGAAACCATATTTATTGAATTATTTGTTCGATTCCAATGACAATTCTTATTCGTTGATCCAAAAATTGGCTAGTTTCTGAATTTTAAACTCGTGGAATAATATCAATGATTTCCGCAATTGTAGAAAGTGTTAATATTTCATCTTTTGAAATCGACTCTTACATGGACATTCTTGAAAATTGAACATCTGTGCAGTTTTTATATTGGATTGGCTGTAAGGCTACGTTCAGATGATGAGCGCTCAACGCGCGTTTTGCTAACGCGCGTTGCTAACGCGCGTTGCTAACGCGCGTTGCTAACGCGCGTTTACAACTACATGTATTTTGAACGCCCATCATCTGAACGTAGCCTAAATATCTAGTTTACTGCCCAGTTACCGATTGTCAAAATATTCGGAATATTGTTTCGTTATGATGTTGTGATGCCACAGTTTCAATTTGAGCACCGGCAAATCAATATTTCTCGAGAAAATGGAAAGAGACTTTCTATAAATCGTTCATTTTTCAAGTGATACCAGATCTTTTTTTTTTCATTTAAAAACAAGTGTTTTTGGCCTAACCTAACCTAACTCAAGTTTTAAGCTAACCTAACCTAACTCAAGCAAACGTATTAGCTTAGGTTAGCTAAGATAAATATGATTAGGACTTGGTTTTGTTCCTATCTTAGCTTACCTAACCTAACTCATGCAAAGTTATTAGCTTAGGTTAAGTAAGGTTCGCTAAGATAGGAATAGTGCCAAGTATTTATGAGATTGGGGAATCACCCAAAAAAACTTATTTTCCACTGAAAAAACAAAGGTCTGGCTGGTAAGAGAAATGGCTCCTGAATTATGAACGATCAATAGATTTTCTTTCTGGATTTTTTTGGGATTTATTGATTTGCCGGTGCTCAAATTGAAACTGAGGCATCACAAACATCATAAGGAAACAATATGCTAACACATAATATGCCTATAACGAAAACGCTAAATCCTCAAAAAAATTCGTTATACAGAATTAGAAAAATTGTTTCTATAGTCGCGAATGTCGCGGTCGACTTTACTGATAAATTTGAATTTATCATTCAAACTTGAGCACTTACTCTTAGACTTTTTCGCACAACTTCTCACACTAGCGTAATGGTTAAATTGAAAATAAACAGCCAAGGGTGTATTTAAAACTGTTTCAGAAGGATCTCTTTAATATAATGATTTAGCTTGAGGTCGGGATTTATTACGTACGTCTGGAAAAATTTCGGATAAAACCCACCCTTATAGGTACCTTCTTACCAATACCCATTCAAAGAGTGATGTTCTTTGAATATTTCGTTATAAAGATAAATCACTTCGTTTTAGAGGGTGTTTTTAACATGTAATTTGTATTCAAGGTGCAATGTCTTGTACGGAATTCGTTATACAGAGAAATTCGTTATACAGACGTTCATTATAGGGAAGTTCCACTGTATTTGGAAAATCGAATACTGGGCGGTAAACTAGATATATTTCTTCTGGAAATCACTGAAAATAATACTTAAAATAAAATTGCCGTAAACAAATTAAGAATAGCTGTTGTCGATTCAGGATCCGTAGTCCCTTGTTCCAATTTTAAATTTACTTGAACAATTCGAATTTCTATGTTTAGAGATGGTCTGAATTCTGATTAAGTAGGTATATTCTGTATGAAATATTTGTTATAAAAAACATAATCAGTTGTTGGCAGGTAATATTCGATGAAAGTACCTACTACCTAAAATAATTTTATTGTACCTCTTCCCTTCGGAAAGAAGGTAGGTATTCTTTCCTGTTCATTCTTCTTCCGACGGTTTGCGGTTTTCAGGATTCAGAAATAATAATTCCAAGAAATCATTCAGTCCTTCGTGACTTTCCAGGGAATTCAGAAAAGCCGGCTTAGGGTTTATTGGTAGATTTAAATTTATGGCTGCTCGTTTGATCTTTTTCTTCAACTCTGCGTGAGCACCATAGTAACCTTACCCGTTTGCTAACCTGAGATATTCTTGACAGCACAATTGACAGATAATGGGTTCAATTTGGGTCATGGAGATTCCGGTTCGGTGTTCTTGCAAGTTTCTGGAAAGAATTTTGAATGAATTGGTCTTTACAGACCTATAAATAGGTAGTAGGTTTTTACAACGTTTCATTAAGGTACAGTGGAACTTCCCTAGGTATAACGAAAGCGCTAAATCCGCAGAAAAAATTGGTTATAAAGAAATTTCGTTATACAGAAAATTTGTTTCTATAGTCGGCAATGTCGCGGTCGATTTATCATACAAACTTAAGCGCTTCCTTTTAGACATTTTCGCACAACTTTCACACTAGTGTAATGGTTAGATTGAAACCAAACAGCCAGGGGTGTATTTAAAACTGTTTCAGAAGGATCTCCCTGACTGCCGTTATGATTTAGTTTAACCCATTACTAGCCAGAACTCAAATATAATGAACACGAGTATTTTTTTTGAATAAACTGATTTTTGAGTGTTCTCTTATGAAATATTTACTAAAATTTTGAAAAAAAATTTTCCCAATCCGTAGAAAATTGGCGTCCCATTTTTGGGACGATGGCTGAAAGGGAATGAATTATAATAAAGATTTATTTGGACAAAAACAATAAAATGGAGCGTCCCAAAAAAGGGACGTTGGCTGGTGTTGGGTTTTAAGGCCGGGATTTTTCATGTCCGGAAAAAAATTTGAAAAAACTCCACCCTTATATCTTCTTACCACTACTCATTTGAAGAGTGATATTCTTTGAATATTTCGTTATAGAGAGATTTTTGTTCGTTTTAGAGGGTGTTTTTAACATGGAATTTGGATTCAAGGTGCAATTTATTGTACGAAATTCGTTATACAGACGTTCGTTTTAGGGAAGTTCCACTGTATTTGATTATTGCGACATACTTTCAACTAAGTATCACTACGACGCTTACCATTTGTAATGAAATGATATTTTGGCTATTTTGATCACGGAAGCATATAAATGGGCATTTTCAGTAATATCCAGAAAAAATCATTTCAGAAATAATGACCCCCCGGTAATCTATAGAGATAATCCGTTTTTTGTTTCTTAGTCAGGTTTTTGAAAAAAAATATATCGAAATCAACGAAATAGGAAAACTAGCGAATTCAACGTTTAGAATTGGCGGTTGAGCGTGACGTATGGGTTAGCATTCATTTCATTGGCTGAATGTTGAGTCACAGTTTACCCTGATGCCAAATGGCCACTCTGTTGTGAATAGTCATGCCTGCTAGCCTGCTTATACATATTTTTATACAGAATAGATTTTGAATAAGGTTAAATTTTTTCGTTTGCTATTTGCTATATCCCTTGTCCCTTAAAAAAACATGAATAATTATTATTCATAACGTTTGGTTATATAGCTTTTACTCAGAATTATCACGATGTAATTTTTATTGTATTGTTAAGATAAAATACAGTGGAACTTCCCTCTAACAAAAGCTCCAAATCCGCAAAACAAAATTCGTTATAAAGAAATTTCGTTATACAGAAAAATTGTTTCTATAGTTGGCAATGTCGCGGTCGACTTCACTGATAAATTTAAGTTTATTATTCAAACTTAAGTACTTCCTTTTAGACATTTTCGCAGAACTTTTACACTAGCGTAATGGTTAGATTGAAACTTAGATAAAGGTCTAAGGATTGAAACCAAACAGCCAGGGGTGTATTTAAAACTGTTTCAGAAGGATCTCTCTGCCCGACGTAATCATTCAGTTTAAGGTAGGGATTTATTACTTACGTCCGGAGAAATTTCGGAGAAAACCCACTCTTACACCTCCTTATCAATACCCATTCAAAGAGTGAAGTTTTTTGAATATTTCGTTATATAGAGAATACACTTCCTTTTAGAGGGTGTTTTTTAACATGGAATTTGGATTCAAGGTGCAATGTGTTGTACGAAATTCGTTATACAGAGAAATTCGTTATGCATACGTTCGTTATAGGAGAGTTCTACTGTATTTCATTTCAGCTGATATTTATTTAAACATTACAGTTAGTTCGTCAATTACATTTCGACTTAATTGACGAACAAAATATTCTGTAGGTATATAATAAATATAAGCTGAAAAAAAGTACTTCATTTCTATCATACAATAAAAATTATATGGTGATATATCTGAGTAAAATTTATATGGAATATTACAATACTGGTGTAAAAATATGAAATAAAGATTAGAAATGCATAAAATTCTGTAAATTTAATCATGAAATCTAAATGGAAAATTCAGGCTTCTGGTGAAATTTCACCATATAGAAATATAAAATTACAGCACTTTACGTTGGCTATAGAATGCCGAATGATGTAGTTTTACAATGGAATTTCTAGCAGTGCTGTTCGGTTAGAACAATTTCGTCAATAACAACCCCTTTCAACAAATAATACCCGGAAATCCAAGGCGATACAATTGCGGAAGCCAAACAGTCCATTTGTACCAACTAAACTGTACCTTAATTGACCTCCCAGAGTTCGTAGATTGGACCGTTTCGGAATTACAAAGCTGACCGGCTTCTCCGTGAGCGACGGACCTCGAGGTTAAACAACCCCTGCAGGACACTTGTGGCGCACCCTAGGGTGAAGTGAGAAATCACCCACTGTGGATTTATTAAGACCTCTCAGGCCCATTTAAACGATGCTTGTTGACGCAGAGATTCTGTTATTGAATTACGGCTGGGTTAAATGGTTAGCAGGACGACGTGGCTCAATTTGAGGATACAAGGATTTGGAAGTTGATACAGAAATGGTTTGATACGAGGTGGTTCTTCTTGATTCTTCTTTTAGTTATGGAATATTCGAATTACGTTAGTGAATAAGTAAGTGCGACAAAGTTCAGGATGTTATAGGTCGTCCAAAAATATGAACGAAGATTCTATTAACTCAGCCCTTAGAACAGGGCTTTCAAATTGAAACAAAAATATAGTCCGTTCACGAAAGGTTGAGCCGTCAGTTGGCCCTGAAAAGTTGTCATATTCCACTGTGTATATTGAAATTTTAGGTTATGTTCTTTATTCTCTTGTCAGATTGATACGCAATGTTGTCAATATTGCATAGAGTTGTCTGATAATTCGCAAGCTCGTCGGACGAGGCCGAGTACATTCGGCAACGTTGACATTTTTTTACTTTATGACAGCAAATACTGCCAACTTCAGATAAATAAAAAAACGCCTACTATGTGCTCAACCTTTCGTGAACGGACTATAGTTATTCGTGGGCATTTTCTTATCACAATAAGCTATGAAAAAAAATGAGAAAGTAAGTTTTTGACACATCCATTCAAACCGCCAATGTTTCCTAGACAATAAGGTGATTATACATACGCTGACAAAAATCAGCTTTTATTTTGAAAAATTCAAGAAAAGCCCTGAGCAGGAGCTTTAGAGCGCTCGTTCATTAGTGGGACAATAGGACTTTTACCTCACAATTCAGTATGGGACTTGAGATTGATATCAAATATACGGGGTGTTTCCTAAACATGCGGCAAAAATTCAGGGAATTGTTTCTTGGACTATTCTAAGAATATTTTGTCCTTTGATGATTTTTGAAAAACCTCTTTATTCCGAAGATACAGGGGAAACAAAATTTTAGATAATAACATTTTATTATGAAAAATTACATGAAAATTTAACTTAACCTACAAAAACTGTTGAAAATGACCACCTCTAGCCAGCATACAAGCATCCAATCTTCTCCTCATTGACTGCCGAACCCTTTTAAAAACACCAGGATCTTTTTCTTATTAAGTTACACCCAGCAATGATCCGATTTCGCAAGTCTTCCACATTTAAAAATAATTGTACCTACTTAGTAAACACAGTGCGGTACGCATTTTTATTTGAACTATTATTAATTTTAAAAATATGAAAAATGTTGTTCGCCCTGTATCTTCGAAACAAAGAGGTTTTTCAAAAATCATCGAAGGAAAAAACATGCTTAAAATAGTCAAGGAACAACCCCTGAATTTTTGCCGCATGTTTAGGAAACACCCTGTATAAATGCAAAATCTCAGCACAATCGGAATTATATTCTGAAAATTATTCAGGAAATGTAATATGTAAAAAATATAAATTGAAAAAATTTAATTTTATGGTTATGATGATGCGATCCTCCTGAAATTTTGCATGAACATTTAGTACCTATATTAGTTTTCATTCTCAAAATAAATTTCTCTCGAATCGGATATTCTGTTATGGAAATATAAAGATTCGTCTTTCAATATTCCAATTGAATATTCTATGGTTCTTTTAACACTATGGCCACAAAATTCTTCATGAACTTTCAGTGAATCAATCTTAATTCATAAAATAAATTTCATTCGAATCAAACATTATTCTCAAAGTAAAATATACGCTTTGTTGTCAATATTGCATAAAGTTCTCTGATAACTCGCAAGCTCGTCGTACGAGGCCTGGTACATTCGGCAACGTTAACTTTATTTTACGTTATGACAGCAAATACTGCCAACTTCAGATAAATGTACAAGCTCCTACTATGCGCTCAAACTTTTGTGACCAGACTATACATTTTTCGAGGGTTTCACATTTTGAATAGAAACGATGGTTTATGTCAAAAATGAACTGAAAATTGCACAGAAAGATGACATTTGAATAATAAAGCTGATTGGAATTTTTGTGAAACCCGGCTGTAATAGGCGAATGTTTTTAAGTATTGAACTAATGCGCTAATGGAAAAAGCACAGTTTTTGAGAAGCCCATACGCTCATACTTTTGAAATCGACCGTTTTCTAGATAAAATAACTTTTATGTTGAAAAACGTGGTAGAAATAAGCGAGTCAAATTTTCCATTAGCGTAGAAGTTGGAAAAAAACTATGATTATTATGATGAAAATGCCCACTGTTTTCTGAACAACAAAAAACTATTTTTATTTCTATTTAAACACTCTGTTTCTCGATAACATTACATTTCAGAGGGTCAGTTGAATCTTCATTAATATTTATGGTACGTGCTATTACATCCTGATGTTTTCTGTACTAATATATTATTGAATATTCCTCGATCAATTTCCGGGGAAAAATTTTTAATCGACTGAAAAAATTCACTTTGTTAGAGGTTAGCATCCTAAACCAGTAGATAATCTTTTACATTTGCCAATTTACCACCCAGTATGACTATTGTGTTCATTTCAGCCCCTCTTTTGAATAGAAACAGAAAATATAGGGACAGAGATAAGCCAAAACTTTTGGAAGAAGTGTGAGTGGAAAAGGGTTTTTCAAAATACAATACCTTTCAAGTAAACAAATAATAAAGATTTACGATCTTCTTAAAACATCCCAAGATAATAGCACTTCATTATCACTTCACCTTTGTTGTACGAAAACCTTTGAATATCTTTGAGAGCATTGTTCTTTCCATTGTGCCGAAATTTGCAAATTTTGTTATGTTATTATTATGTACAGAAATGGTATTACTTTGTTTACGTTGTACCTTAAAAAATTCACACCATCTGGCTATTTTTACCTCGAAGTGGAGCTCTAAATTCTACATGAAGTTTGTATTGTATAGAATGCAAATATTTAACGTCGTGAAACATTTGGAGCATAAGTTCCAAGCAAAGCTTTTTTGAGCGCTCGTTCTACTTAAACGAGTGCTATATCGTTTTGCCCAAATTTCTGTATTTTCGAATTTTGATCCGTAAATGGTCTCAAACGATAGGGTTAGACTCCCTGATGACGAATTCGTGGTCAAATTCAATTCTGTCTGTGGGGCCGTCTGTTAGCACAATAACTTTCGAAGGGATTGTCCTAGAGACTTGAAATTTTCAGGATGAGTCCTAAATGTCTCGGTTAAGTTCGTTAACCAGTCAAATCGTATAGGGTATTCCATAAAATATGGCCGTTTAGAATTTTTGTTCCTCAATATCTCAGAAAAAACGAAACCAATCGGAATGAAATGTTATGGCCAAATGCAAGATGCTGATAACAAGCTTTATGCAAAATTTTGTGGCCATAGTGTTCACAGAACCATAGAAAATTTAATTGGAATATTGAAAAATGAATCTTTTTATTTTCATAACAGAATATCCGATTAGAGTTAAATTTATTTTGAGAATGAAAACTACTATACCGAATGTCCACGCAAAATTTCAAAGAGATCGCATCATCAGAACCATCGAATTTAATTTTTGTAGTTATCTATTTTTTACATATTTCGTTTTCTGAATAATATTCAGAATATAATTTCGACTGTGCTGAGGTACTGCACTTATATATTTGGTATTTTAAGGAAATCAAATCCATTGCTCAAAAACTGCTATAAAGAGATAGGTTGTTTTGATGCCTTTTTCACATCCATATTACATGAAGGAAATTTTACATATCGAGGGAAAAATTTGTTGTTATAAGGTCCTTATTTCATTTATAACTCTTCTCATAACTTTCCAATCAAATCAGAAACGGCATGTTTGTCCGACCGAAATATTTTAATAAACTTCTCTACTGTCCCTGATATGTCGGTTTTGCGATTCAACAATTTTCCTTAAAATTAAATGTTCTTTAGTACGTCAATTCAATCTTTATTGCAACATACTTCCATTTTTTCAAACCCTTCTGAAAAATTTAAATGAAATAAATATTTCTCTATCGTATTTCTAATTTTTTTGGACCTGGGGAAGATTGTTATCCGTGTGGGCAAGCACTATTTCGACCTTGCTAAGAAAGCAATGCTGATAGCAAGGTTATGGCTAAAGTGACAGATCATATTGTCACAGAATCGTCGATCAGAATCATAGAGATAGGATAGTATAGAGTTGCCATCATTGAAACAAAAGTGGTATCAGATGCGCCATATTACTACCATCTAACGTCAAATTCGACAATCGTTGAATTTTCTGAATATAGAATAAAATGGTATCGTGCTCTGTTAGGCTTTCTTCAAGCAGAGAAGAGACAGATAAAGAGAAAATTAGAGGAAAAACATATCACAGGTAGGGATGAGTAGTGAACAGATCCGCATTCGAAATTTTTGCTACTCTGTCTTGGTAATCTGATATCTTTTTATATGTGTAAACTATCGCTTGAAGAAAAATTGTTTATTTGATATTCAATTGACCTTATTTGAACAGGATTCCCAAAGTCCCAACACCTCGTATTTTTGGGTGAAATTTGTAACAAAAAAACTAGCAACTTAATTCAACCCTGAACTTCCTCTCATATTGGTCCCCGACTTGGCCCCGCCCAGTGGTACTATTTTGCCTACTCAATTGTTTGTCATAATGTCTCTTCTCTATTATACCTCGATGATGCGCAAACAGAATCGCACTGATTATTGGCTTCCAATTCATTAGCGATTTCCTCAAATGCACAGCCATTTACATAATGAAAGGAAGAGTCTGTTCAGTCCTCAAGACACCTGAACCAAATCTTCGTACCGAAAGCGTAATTACTTGCCACGCGATGGCAGCCCATGCCATAAAACTTGATTTGCGGTACCGTAAAATGCAAGATGTCTATACAGCGTGCTGCAAAACAAGAATGATATAAAATGGCTAATATATTGGGTGTCTCGTATTTTAAAATACTAATAGAGATAGTGCGACTGAAGGAATTCAACAGCAACTAACCTTGAGGCTTTCAAATCGACGCACGGTTGGTGTGGTGTTATTCACCTGGATTCGCACGCAGCTACTAGATTTTAGCTATGAATTAACTGGGTGAACTTGAAAAATCCGCATCGAAAAGATGGGTTCTAGCTTGTTTCATTTAAGCTTGGCCAGTTGGTTTTTCAATGGGAAAGAGTTTTCTTCGTTCAACTCAATAGAATGAAATGAATGCTAAAGGGTTTTCCAATAAGTGGCGTTATTTTGAATAGGCCGCTATTTCGGTAGATGTCACGTTTGAAGCTGTCATTTTTTGAAATTTGACAAGTAGAGCTACGTCATCAATAAAAATGGAACGATAAACGCTTCAAAACCGCATTGAAATCATTGAAATTCACTATAAAAGTGGTGAAAATTTGGCAGAGACGTTTTGAATATTTTTGGGTCGTCATGAAGCACCTGGTCAGACCGCAATGAGAAAATGAATGGAAAAATTCGAGCTGTTGGGATTAGGGTCTTAAAGCTTATAAAGTTCAATTAAGACAATACATTCCTGCCCACGCCTTTCCTCAGAATTTGAACCTCCAGTCATTTAAATCGCGTGTTAATAGACTGAATCTGTCCCTCCATCCTCCGACACCCACAGTACACTAGTACTGAGGCCTGAGCCTTCGTGGTCTGTCTCAGATTAAAAAAAAATACTACGTGTCACACAAGCAACGAAACCATTGATCTTTTGCGGGAAAAGCTTCCGGACCGTGTTTTCTCTCGAGAGGTAATCACAATTGGCCACCGAGATCTTGTGATTTAACACCTTGCGACTTCTTCTTTTGGGGCCGCGTGAAAGAGAAGGTCTACGCCAATAGCCCAGCGTCGATTGAAGACCTGGAAGATGGAATTCGCGATGCTATCGAGGACATAGAGAAGCCACTTTGCGATTTAGTTATGGAAAATTTCATTAAAAGAATATGGTCCTGTAAGCGTGGTCGTGGTGGTCATTTGCCTGATGTTATTTTCCACTATTAACGACTTAGGTTCTTCTTTATGAATGAAATAAACATCCGATCATTTATATTGAAAAATGGCATTTTTCTTCGAATATCAAAATAACACCTCTTATTGGGAAACCCTTCAGTGTTTTGCTATGAATTAACTGGGTGAACATGAAAAATCCGCATTGAAAAGATAGGTTCTAGCTAGTTTCATTCAAGCTTGGACAGTTGGTTTTTCAATGGGAAAGAGTCTTCTTCGCTCAACTTGGTTTTTAATCGAATCTGCTCGAAATTAACTCATGACTCATTGAAGGTGTATATCTTTAAAAAAACCCTGAGCAGGAGCTTTTGAGCACTCGTTCTTTGGTTGTAGCAAGACTATCAACTTTTTATATGGGACTTGACATTGATACCAAATATATCAATCTCAGCACAATCGGAATTATATTCAGGAAATTATTCGAAAAAAGAAATATGTAAAAAATGAATGATTACGAAAATGTAATTCTATAGTTCTGATGATGCGATCCCCTCATAATTTTGCATGAACATTCAGTATTTCAGTTTTGATTCACAAAATAAATTTCATTTGAATCGGTTATTTGTTATAAAAATATAGAGGTTCTTCTTTTCGATATTCAAATTAAATTTTCTATGGTTCTGTTGACACTATGGCTACAAAATTTTGCATGAACATTCTGTGTATCAATCCCTATTTATAAAATATATTTCATCCGAATCGGATATTTTTTTATGGATATATGAAATTTCTTCTTTCCAATATTCCACAATTTTCTATGGTTCTATTCACACTATTGGCACCAAATTTTGCATGAAGCTTATTATGAGCATCTTGCATATGGCTTCAACATTTCATTTCGATGGGTTTCGTAGAATGGACCAAGTTATTTTTACAACCACCCCGAATTGAATTTAGGAATTATTTTCAGTTCATTCCATCTAGAATCGAACGTGTATTAACCCTACTCGAGAGCAGAGTCGTAGAGTCACCGCATGCGCACTGCAGTTCAAATTTGTATTTGAAAAAGGCGGGAATAAGTCTTCTACTTTTTCTTAGTAATTTGATATAATTATTCTATTCCTAAAAATTATGGAAAGAGAAGAGAATTCGGCTCAGTGTAAAATGTGTGGTTCCACGAGAAGAAAAAATAATGTAAAACAACTTCTTCATAACTTTGTAGGCAGATCTTTTTGCGTTAAATCTAAAGCCTTCTTTACTTCTTCAACATAGGTACTCAAAGATAACGTTGAACGTGCAAGGGCACACCAGAAATTATAAGAAAGATTTTACAGAAGCCAATAAATCCGAACAAAGCTAGAGGCAATCAGTAAATAAACTGTAACTGAAAAAATAAATTTTCTACTTCTTCAACATAGGTACTCAAAAATAACATTAAACATGGAAGGGCACACCTGAAAGTATAAGAAATATTTTACAAAACCCAATAAACGCAAGCAAAGCTAGAAACAATCCGAAAATGAACTGGAACTGAAAAAATAAATCCATAAAATATTTGAATCCTAAACCTGATGTGTTCGTAAACTTAGAACCCGGGTCCGTAATCCGAGTAGATCCGTGACGTGACCCAATGGATCGAGTTAGTAACCCTGATTAAGATTCCGAAAACGCCTATAGTCCAACCAGCTATTAAAGTATCACTATTCATATTGATTTCTAATTGATCAAAATAATTCCAATGAAATTTTTTTGTCCCAGGTCCGTCGGCCCCATGTGTGAAGGGGGCTTCAGCGCGGCTGAGGGACTCTCGAGGATGGCCTCACTCGGAGGAGGCACCTTCGGGAGTCCTCAGGGTCTTCAAGCCAGTCAATCGGCTAAGAAGCAGGATGATCACATTAAACGTCCAATGAACGCTTTCATGGTATGGTCGAGGTTACAGAGGAGGAAGATAGCCCAGGAAAATCCCAAAATGCACAATTCGGAGATCTCCAAAAGGCTAGGTAAGTGCCCTAGAAGAATTTTCATTATAATATAAAATATTCTTGAAATGAATCAAAAGTATTATGGGTCGATTACATTGAGATACTTTACAAGCTGTTACTGAGTGAATTTAGTAGCTGATTGTAAATTCGCTCAGTGTAATCGTGTTCACAAGCGAACAAACTGATTGTAAAAAAGCTGCGACTGAAGTTGAAAGCTGGGCTACTTTACACGCTAAATCGCTGGCGTTTTGGCTTGTTACTAAACAATCTGTGGGTTTGAAAACGTATTTGACAATTATCTTAGATCCTTGACAAAGATACAAACATGAACCTCACGTGGATCGCTAGATTATTGGCTACTCAGAGAGTAGACAGTTATGTGTGTAATCATCAAAATCTCACAAGCTAATTCACTCGCTTCTAAATTCGCTCAACAGCAGCTTGTAAGTATCTCAATGTAATCGACCCATTTGTAGTATATTTTGTACTTATACATACATTATTATTATGTTGTCTATAATGACACAAGTTGTTTTTTGGGGATCCCTGACATAGAACATTCAAATTATAACATTCAGAAACAATTCGCCATATTCAGTTTTGCATAAATGAAACTGTTTTATTGTCTACTAACATTTCCGTTAACTGTAATTTCTCTGATTTCATTTTAATTCATCAAGTCAACTGAAGTTCTGAAATATCTTTATCAAGTTCGTGTTTTTCTACATTCTACACCCTACAGAAATCTTTGGGAAAAATAAATGTTACAACGACGATGAGCAGTTCTGAGTAAAATCAAAAAGCACTTCGCAAAACCATAACCAGGACATACATGACATTACATAAATATAATTATCAATGGAAATTATTATACAAGATATTTAGATATGTATTATACTGTGGTTGGGGAACGAGTGCTCAAAAGCTCCTGCTCAGAGCTTTCTTAATTTTTTGACAACGATATAGCTTGTTCAGATTGATACTATCAGTCTCTCTGCTTGTTTTCGACTTCGTATATCCAACCCAAACATATCGGAGTTTTCCTTATCGATCTGCAGGTGATATCTCACGAAACAGTCACATGTAAAGCCGGTCCCAGACAATGCGTGTATTTGACGAATGTTCGGCATTGGCGGAGCTTCGCGTAGTGTGTGGGAGCTCAACTTCGGCCCGAACACTATGGCCCACACACTATGCGAAGCACCGCCAATGCCGAACATTCGTCAAATACAGGCATTGTCTGGGACCGGCTTAAGAAACCCAGTTGGTAATATAAACTCATTTTTAATAACCATATACAGTGAGCCTCCTCTTAAGCCGGTCCCAGACAATACGTGTATTTGACGAATGTTCGGCATTGGCGGTGCTTCGCGTAGTGTGTGGGAGCTCAACTTCGGCCCGAACACTATGGCCCACACACTATGCGAAGCACCGCCAATGCCGAACATTCGTCAAATACACGCATTGTCTGGGACCGGCTTAAGAGGATGCAATCAGCCGTCTCGCTTGCCTTTTGTCCGGGGTGTTAATCCACTAAATGTTAATCACTTTTTTTTTCAACTGTAGTCTAAATAAAATAAAAAATTAGCTGTTTGCTTTACGTCAATTGGTGCTACATTTACAATCGGCGTTTCACTACTAGAGGCAATCCTAATTTTAGTTTCCTTGTTCTGTCAGGACTATCATGGAATACATATTTGAGAATCAATAATGATAGCAATGAAATTTATCCCAAAAGTTGATATCTGAATTTTTCTGGAATCTGATACGTTACTAACGTTATATGTGAAAGAACCGACAACTTATGTTGGACCAAATTGTATTATGAATCATTCTTAGGAGGGTATTGAGCTTCTATAAACCTCAGGCTAGACATTCTGAAGATCTCAACCCAGCTCAAAATATAATCAAAACCAAATGTCCAACTCTTTCAATAACATCTGATGATATCTCACGTACAGAACAGGATTTTTATTTGGATTATCTCTAGCCTTTGAATACTACCCGAAGATAGACCTAAACTTAATTGGAATAATACTAGAAACTACAAAACCGTGATAGTAGGCAGTCCACATACATAATAAAGACTCGAGGTGCATATCAAAACATTCGAACGCCCGGTAGGCCGTGAAACAGCAGCTGTGTACTGTCACTTGTCGATCAGGACCTTCCTAGATGATCTGAATATGAATGCGTATAATGCATACCATCCCCACTACATAAACAGACCGGCACAATGTGTTATGATACCTATAAGGCTTTATATTGCCATTTAGGGTGGAAACCCATATGAAAAGTGACATTTACAGGATACATGTATGATGGATCTATTCATATGATAAGTTGGGCATTTATAACTGTTTTAAAATTCATATGGTGCTTCGTGGAGTTCGGCGGATGGTCCTCTTCAATAAGGATTTTATTTGGAGATGGTCAGACAGTTATTGTTCGAATTTATGAACTGTGCTGAATGTATCGTTTGTGTTTTTTGGCCCCTCTGTATCGAAGTTTCGTTTTAATTTTGTTGATTTTCTTAGCGTTGGAGGCTTGTTTGGATAGGATAGGGAAAGGGGTGTTTTGAATTGACGCGCGTTTGTGTTAAATCAACATAGGATATTCGATGAATTTTTGAGAATATTGTCAGCTCCATAACTTCCGAATTTCAAAAATATTACTAGAATAATGAAAGGAACAAGAGTGCGAAAGCTTTCAGACTTTTATTATGTTTTTGCGCGCTTTTTCCTGGAAAGAGCTTTCTATAATTTTGCCCAAATGTGTGTATTTTTCGAATTTTAGGTTGGGAGTGGTCTCGAACGATTCTGTTGGAATCACGGCCGGTCGTGAACACGATAACTCTCGAACGGATTGAGTTAGAGATTGGAAATTTTGAGTTGATTCGGGCTCTAAATCATTCAAATAGTGTCGGAGTTATTGAAATTTGAATTTTTTTTATTTCCCAGGAATTTCCGGAACCACACATCTGATCTTTTTGCAGTTTGCTATTTTGAAGGAGAATAACTTCTACGAAATTTCGTTGGGAACGTGCCATCAAAAATTAAGAAAAAATTGTCTGTGCGTGGAACGACCTTGAAAATTTTACGGTAGATTTGGGTCAACTACAAGTCTGTATGCTCCCATGAACAGTAAAATTCGATTAATTGCTCGGAGTAAAGAGAAAACCTAGAGTTGCCTTCACGCATTTGTTGAGCAGCCAATTAGAATCTGTTTATGCGTTGCGAAATCGTGCCTTATGTTTATTCTGTATTGGAATAATTGGTTTACCGCTCCCCTACTCTGATACTAACGGTTTGCATCTGTTGCAGGTAATTCTGTCAGTTTGGCAACATTGTCTGTTAGTGTTTAGTTTCTTGATGCGATATGTTTACATTTTCTTTTCGATTGGACGTTCATGAACTGATTTATTTCAATGATTTGGTGGCAGTTTATTAATGCTTAAGGCTATTCCGTTAATTATAGCTTGTGCAAAATTACGAAAATGTTGTATTATATTCAGGAATTGGAAAAATGCAAATCTAACCAATTGTTTACTTCACCCCAGTGTGGCAGTGAAATGCTTTTCATCTCACTTTAATGCTTGGTTGATTACGAGGCAGTACTATTCACGCGTAGCGTAGCGGCATCTCTATGTTTATTTCTTACTCAGAGATTATTTGGTTCCGGAGTTAGTCTCAATTGAAATTCGTCTAATTGATTTTTAAATATAAGCGCAATTATAGATTCGATCATCATCATAATTGATATGTAGAATTAAGATACGCACACGAATATTTGAGCTGAATTTCGTCAGAATCTTACCATCAGAAGATTCTCAAAAAAATAAATTTTCTTTCTCGTAATGCTGGTCTGGATCTAAATAGTCTATGTGACAATGTTCTATGACGTTTGTATGTATGTAGTTGTCATGACACTTTTATTCATATTAGAATGACGCATTGATTATGAAAGAATGGACAGGACGTGTGAGAGAGAATATTGACTTTAGACAAGGATTTATTTATTCTTTTGAATTGAGAGCTGACGAAATGCAATACATATATGAAACAAAAAAGTGCCTAGCTGAGGTTAGTGCAAAACGGGGTACCATACTAGGCTGCGCATGATACCAGAGCTCAGGGAAAAACCTCAGTAGAAAAAACCCTGTCTCGTCGTTTTAACAAAACTGAAATCTAAAACTATTCGAATAAATACCTTCAATATTCAGATACAAAACACTTAATTCTTGCTCTCGGGTCAGGAGGGTGTTTTAAACCAGGTCTGGCATTCCAAGTGATGATTTTTCGAATCTTCTGTTCTTCTGAGACCGCTACAAGACCTTAATGAAGGGTAATCATCTTCCATAGATTTAAACAGTGGTATTTCATTCTAAGATAGAATGCTGTTAGTACGGAGCACAGAA
The DNA here is from genome assembly GCA_013421045.1 of Propylea japonica. Classification (NCBI taxonomy): domain Eukaryota; kingdom Metazoa; phylum Arthropoda; class Insecta; order Coleoptera; family Coccinellidae; genus Propylea; species Propylea japonica. The sequence goes on from CM024240.1 coordinate 27,344,323, forward strand.
TATATATTTAAAACATTGAGTCGAAGATATCTAGGCATTAAATGTTTCTATGTTCTGTTATTTTACAAACATAATGAGAGAGATACTGTGAAGAAGGATGGAGTGATATTTGGATTATTAGAAGCAAGATGACAAAATTATGCGCTATTGGCGAATCCAATTTACGTTGGTGGCGCTGCGAACTGTAAACAAACTTTGACGTTTGTCAGTACTATTTTCAAGATAAGTATAGCGAGATGGAGGTTTTTGTACCATTTTCTTGAAAATCTATATATTTATTGGACATATTGAAAGTAAATTAGTGGATTGTGGTTGATGTTGTATAAAGTTATAAAATTAAGGTGAAAAATTGGTTCCTTCAGTCTAATCCTTGGCGAAATAGACAATAATTCAACAGGAACAATGGTGCACTATTTGTGCTTGAATACCGTTTTCAATTATTTGAGTCTGCACCCAATAAAAGATGCATAATAGAAGGTGAACAAGTCCTCAATTGTAAGCACCTAATATTGGTGGGCATTGTAGTTATTGGTCCTTTATCCAAAGGAGAATACCTCTTCGTTATAGTCAATTACTATAGCCGCTAAAAAGAAATTCACATAATGCGATAAATAAGTGCTGCTAATACCATAATGATACTGAAAGTAGTTTGGGAACTCTCTGTCAATTAACAATTATCTAATTGTTGAAAGGAAGAGATGTAGTGTATGGATTGCTAAAACGTATTCAGATCCCGATGTAGTAGAACGAGGTTTAGACTCTTGAAGTTTAGAGATGACTATAATAATAATTATATTATTAATTAAAATTAGTTATTAAACTGGATCGGAAAGTGAATACAGGTATTGACAGAATGTAACAGATGTATCATTCGTATATATAGTTTGACTGGGAAAGTAAATACAAGGAGTTAAGTTAAATAGTATTTTATTTCAACCCTATCAAATAAAGTGTATAAAAAGTGTGATTCTACAGGCATAATGGATGAAAAAATTAATAATGGTGTTTTTTGCTCCATAAAAATAATGGCACCTTGCCTTCAAACTAGTGCTTTACTAACTGGGAAACCCCATGATATATGTGGTTGGTCAACAATTTGTTTATCCAGGCCTTTCTTGTATCAACTTATTCCAGTACATCAAAGGCATTGGTGATATGAACTGATGCTGCATTTTTCTTAGGAAACCTGTGAAAATGTATAGTCCTATTCTTGCTTTTTGTCGATAAACAATTGAAAACACAACAGTTACAGTTATGCACTGTTCTTTTACGATTAGAACTTTGTTCCATTTGTTCACTCATGATGCACTAAGATGTAACTGAAAATAATGTTTATTATAAAAAATTCTAGATTATTGTTGATTATATTAATGAATTAATGCACAACCCAGTAGTTAAAAACTATGAAATTGCATTTCTGAATCGTGAACTGAAAAACTTAGCTCCAAACAAAATCTTTCAACCTAAATCTCTATATATTCATTTGAAAGCACTAATATAAATACCTTTTCGGATATTTTTTCTGACTCAATATTTCTGCTGCAAAATCCAGTACAATATAACAATAACCACAATATCAATACTCCAAATAATGATAAAAAACACTTCGTAAGTCGAGACAACCAAACTAAACAGTAAAACAGTACAGACAAAGTAGGTTCGGGAATTAGCCACCAGAGGGCGTCTAGATTTTTGGATTCGCCAATTAGAAAGTTCAGTAATCGTTTTATTCACCGAAAATACGAATGAATAAATATCTACAAGATGTGCTTTTTTGAGTCTTCTTCAGCCTGTTTGCGTGTATAGCAATATCAACAGATTAACAAATCCGTCAAAAGACAACATATCAGTTCCTCCTGTTCCATTCTCGAGCTGAGCAGAGCAACAGTAATCGGAACTATTGAGAGCTCATCGTCTGAACAATAATTTCCAAGTCGATTGCAACAATGGGGGAAGAAGCAACGAAGGGAAGAGCATTAAATTTATCTTTCAACGTAAATGAAATTCAGCAAGTGAACAAAGGGACCTCATCATGCCTTGTAATTAATTCTTATCTCGCTCCAGAAGGCAGTCACAAAGGGCCTACAGTAGTTCCATACAAAGTTTCAGACACAAAATGACAAAACATAGAACAAAAAGCCAGTGTAATGTAACAGAGCGCTTCTATTGGACGATCCAATCGCTTGCCCCATTGTTGCCGCCAATGGCGACGGAACAGGTGCAAGCTTCCGCAATAATGGAGCCGCGTCTCGATGTTTCTAAGGAAACAAACGAATTTCAAGTCGTATTTTATCTACCCCGTCGATCCAGTGCTCGAAATGGAACGCGACAACGTCAAGGATGACATCAGGAAGTTGAGTTTCCACGCGGATGCTATATTTAACATAAAGGACTCGAAGGAGGTGGAATATTCAATATCTACGATGGTTGTATGTATCTCGAAATTTTGCGATTTGGAGTAGGTATATTTATTTATTCAAGGACTACACCATTCTGCAGCCTAAGCCAATTAAAGAATCTGAAAATTTACAATGGAAAAAACTTAACAATAACTGGAATTCATTTACATACTTAAGTCAAACTAAAACAAAAATTTGTCAATAATCAAAACTGGGCATGAGCTGAAAAAACTCCAATGGAGTAAAAAGCTCACACTCAGCGAAAAAAAAAATTCAACCCAGAATAGCCTTTTATATCCGATAAATTACAATTTAAAATATCAATAATATTCTGAAACGACATGTAATCACGACACGTTCTATACAGAGGCGAAAAAAGAAGTACAGTGATAATTCCCTATAACGAAAGCACTAAATCCGCAAAAAAATTTCGTTATGCTGAAGTATTTTTGATTATGTCGAAACAAGCAATTGCATTTTTCATTGTGAATTCATATACATACTCAAAAAGGTGTGTAAGTGCATTTCTACTAGCTTATACGCATTTTATGTAGGTAAGTATACAATACATAGCTACTGACGATTATTTGGGCAAATAATTCGTAATTTTGTCTGAGAGATACAATTAAAAAACATTTTATTCTCATAAAAAAACTTCGATCTTCTCAAAGATTCAAAAATATTTTCCGGTACCGCTTCAATGGACCGGAAAGCTGGACGACAGGTTTTAAAGGCTCTAAGTATCAATTCGATTTGGTTTTTCGACCGGTTGCCCCTCCAAATCAACGCTGTCGGTATTATCACTCCTATCATAGTGATCTCGAACACCGCATCTGACACTGTTTTACATGTTCTTTTCTGTTGGAAGTTAATTTGTTACAATATTTACATCGACATTAACGAAATCATTTTAAGTAACCGTCGGAATTATTACCTAATAATTCTCGACCATAAACTAAACCATTACGGCGGGCGGATAGATCCTTATTAATAATATATTATACAGGGTGGGCCATGTAAAATTTTAAACTTAAAAAGTCAATAAAAAAAACGGCTTGATATTTCTCAAAGGTCTAACATTTATTTGAAAGGTTGTTTTATGAAATTCATTTGTGGAAAACAATTTCGGACAAATGACCACCACGGCTGAGTTTACAGTAGCTTATCCGATCCACCCAATTTTGGAGTACTTTCTCGATGGTTTCAGGCCTTATGGCAGCAACAGCAGCTTGAATCTCGTACTTTAGATCTTGAATTGTTTCTGGATAGTTGGCGTAACATTTATCTTTAACAGCTCCCCACAGAAAATAGTCCAACGGAGTTAAATCGCAGCTTCTGGGAGGCCAATTCACATCACCTCTTTTGCTGATTATGCGATTTTCGAAGATAGGGCGTAAAAGATTGAGTGTAGCGTTTGCTGTATGGCACGTAGCGCCGTCCTGCTGGAACCAAATGTTGTCCAAGTCTTCCTCTTCAATTTGCTTGAAGAAAAATTTGGATAACATTGCGCGATATCGCTCACCATTGATGGTTACGGCGGTTCCTTCTTCATTTTCGAAGAAAAATGGGCCGATGATTCCACCAGACCAAAATCCGCACCATACAGTGACTCGTGCTGGGTGCATTGGCTTCTCAACGATTACGTGCGGGTTTTCTGTGCCCCAAATGCGACAATTCTGCTTGTTAACGTAACCACCGAGGTGGAAATGAGCCTCGTCCGAAAAGATGATTTTGAAGACTCGCCACTTTGAAAAAAAGTTTTCAATATTTCCCAGTTTTCTTCTAGCGAATAGCGACCCATTTCGTGAATTTTAGACGTTTTACTGAATATCTGTCACTTTCCGAATGGTATTTGACGTTTCCAATGTCGAAATATAGATAGTTCAAATTTAAAACGCTAGATGGCCCACCCGTTATATTATAATTATGTCAGACGTAGGTACGTCTGGCATAATCATGGAAAAAACCCCACCCTTTTACCTTTTTACCAATACCCATTCAAAGAGTGATATTCTTGTTCTTGGAATATGTCGTTATAGAGAGAATTTACTTCGTTTTACAGGGGGTTTTCAACATGGAATTCGGATTCGAAGTGCAATGCCTTGAACGAAATTCCTTATACAGAGAAGTTCCACTGTGCTTTGTTTACTAGGTATCACTTTTTGAACGCTCGTTTTACTTGAACGAGTGCTATATCTTTTTGCCCAAATGTATGTAATTGCAGAATCTTTAACCAATGCAATAAGACTATTACCTCAAAATTCCATATGGGATTTGGGATTGATACCAATATATAAATGCAGAATATCAGCAGAATCAGAATTATATTCTGGAAATTATTCAAAATTTGAAATATGTAAAAAAAATAATTACAAAAATTCAATTCAATGGTTCTGATGATGCGATCCTCTCAAAATTTCGCATGAGAATTCAGTATAACTGTCTCCATTCACAAAAAAAGTTTCACTTGAATCGGATATCCTGTTATGAAAATTTAGAGATTCTTCTTTTGAATATTCCATTTGGATTTTCTATGGTTCTGTCACCACTATGGCCACAAAATTCTGCATGAACATTTAGTGTATTGATCTCTATGAAATAAATCTCATTAGAATCGGATATTTTTTATGGAAATATGAAGTTTCTTCTTTTCAATATTCCAATTGAATTTTCTATGGTTCTGTTTACATTATTATCACAAAAGTCAGTTGTGTAATTGCATCCATATTCAATATTGTGAAGTGTTAACAGGAATTTGGAAAAAGAAAATCTGGGTATTGATGTTTAAACCATTTATAACATTGCCAACGTTTCGGACACGATTGGTCCTTTCTCAAGGCTCGTTATAATATTAAAAATATATATTTTCCCTTATAATGAATCTTGCCTAGCAGTTTTAGTCAAAAGTTCTTTTGACTAATATATAAATATACAGTAGAACCTCGATTATCCGGCCTAATGGAGGGGAAACGGTTTCCGAATAATCGAAAAACACGGAAAATCGAAAATTCCCATAAAAATGCATATCAAGTTGAAAATAAGAGAAAATGCATTGGTAAACATTATTTATTGAGCAACCACAAAAGAAATCGAACATTCGAACATAATATATAACATACTTTGTATAAAACAGAAACAAAAAATTGCAAAAAGAGATAGGTATACACACATCACATAAATACATTAATCATCAAGAATAAAAAATGAATTTGAAATGAAACATAACAAAAAATAAGGCATAGGTACATTTTCATTTCTTGAAAAATTCTGTAATTCTTGTTTGTCTTTTTTTAACGTTCGGATTTTTCTCAAGTGGAGGACATTAATATAATCGGCGTCATTTTCCTGCTCTAAGTAACTTATGAGACCATTCGCGAAACTCAACGCATTTTCGACAGAAATAGTTTCCTCTTGTGTAGAAACTTCTTCAACAATATCTTCGTCTGTATCCAAATCCATACATGGATTAGATTGGGAGGAAGTTGATGCAATTTCAGTATCATCCACAGTCTGGTAACCGGGTTCATTCAAATCAGAATTTAGCCATTCTTCAACATCAGCAACTGTTACATTTTCAAATTCTACCATATCCTGGAAGCCATTCAAAAGTTGCGCTGGTAATATTACATTTTCTTCAGATCCAATGTTATTCAACTCATTTTTCTAGGAAGGCCACAATTTGAATCAGGATCTTTGCAAGGTGACAGCTGGAATGTCATGCCAGCTTTCCGCGGCCGCCATAAGTACATCCTTAATCTTCCACTTCTTCCAGAATTCCTTCAGACTACAATCGGCTTCCATTTTCCAAAAGTAGCCGTAGCATAATTTTTCTGAAACGTCGTTTGCAAGCCTCTATTACGGGAATTCCCCGACGTCATATGAATAGCGCATTCGTATTCCAATCGCGCACGCGTGATGAACTGAATCCCGGATAATCGAATAGATATCATGTCGGTGGAACGGATAAGCGAAAACGTGAACGGGCACGGATCACCGAGTCAGCCGGATAATGGGCGAACGGATAATCGAGGTTCCACTGTATATATTTTTAATATTATAACGAGCCTTGAGAAAGGACCAATCGTGTCCGAAACGTTGGCATTGCCTTCAGAATTTTTTTCCATTTTTACCCTTTCAAACATCAATAATTATCGCATTTCACACTTTTCGGTCTTCAATTCACACAAAACTACACTTCCGGACCGTTTCTTTCATGTTTTCTGCAGACACCAAGCTGCATCGAATTCCCAACAGGTAATTCCAAATCAACGTTAACAATACCCCAAAAATTGAGACAAACCTCCTTGTCCATGCATATAATAAACACGTGAAAGGTGTCACATGAAACCAGCAACAAAAAGAAACCAGGGACTCATTGTTAAGTTCTCACAAGATGTTTGTGTCCAGTATTGGAAATGCCCACTTCGCAATTGTCACCAACAAAGACGCTGTCAAGGGAAGAGAGGATATCAGGGGAGAATAGCTTAAAATCAGTTATATTTTCCTATAGATTTGCAGTTCAAACTGCCCTTTTATCTGAAACAAACACTTGGAATTAGACAAAGCGGACAGCACCGTCTCTTTGGATGCCATTGTTCGGCCATATTGTTCGACGAACAGATACTTCAGTTACATCATTTCAGAGAGATTGCTTTATCTTCTTCTTCTATGGGAGAATGGCCTGTCGTTCGGAAAATCAGAAAAGTTCTTTTTGCGGAATTGCTTTTCGTTCGAGACTTTATATACGATTCAACTGGAAATAATGAAGATTATTCGAGATGGATTTTCCCATTCTGGAGTATGCCATGAGTTTCGATTTAATTCGTTATCGATCGACTTCGTTGAATGGGGGCTATTATTCGTTCTTCTTTTCTTAGTTTTCATATTTTCGATGGTCTATTTCTTTTTTTTGTTGTCGCTGAATCGCGAATGGGTGTGTGGGGAGATTCGTCGAAAGAACACATTCCATTGAATTCCATAGATTGTTTTGAGCTTGCTGATTTTTCTTTTGGTATCCAACGGATTTTGAGAAATAGTTGTATAACATTGTTTTATGATTCATCATTGTAACCTTCACTACCTATAACGAGTCAACTCGATTATTATAATTTTATTATTTTCATTTGACATGATGATGATATCCTGACAACCGGAAATCTTCTGGGAAGACGAATTTTATACATGTCTTAGTTTACTAGGACAGTTTTGATTGATCTTGAAAATGGGAAAATCAGTAAGAAAACAATTCAGTACTATTTAACCGTGTAAGGAAAATTCCAAAACAAAGATGTAGCGAATGATGGTAGCAAGCTGAAATGTATTCAATATACCCTCCTTGAGTTTACCCAATACAGAAGGTCCTAATTCATGTATCCCTTAACAATTTGGTAACATTTTAGTCATATTTGTCTGTTGCCTTTTCTTATTGACACAAGAGGATGACACATACTAATTGTTATCAAATACGCATCAACCCCAACAAAACAAGGATTATACATAAAACTGTTATGGAAATATATAGTTCGTTCACGAAAGGTTGAGCACCTAGTAGGCGTTTCTTTATTTATCTGAAGTTGGCAGTATTTACTGTCATAAAGAAAAATAAAGTCAACGTTGCCGAATGTACTCGGCCTCGTCCGACGAGCTTGCGAGTTATCAGAGAACAATATTGACAACATTGCGTATCATTCTGACAAGAAAATAAGGAACATAACCTAAAATTTTAATATACACAGTGGAATATGCCAAATTTCCATGGCCAACCGACGGCTCAACCTTTCGTGAACGGAGTATAGATATTCTTCTTTTCAATATTCGAATTGAATTTACTATGGTTCTGTTGACACAATGGCCACAAATTTTTGCATGAAAATTCACAAAATAAATGTCACTCGAATCAGACCTCTTTTTGTGGAAATATGAAGTTTCTTCTTTTCAATATTCCAATTGAATTTTCTATGGTTCTGTGTACACTATGGCCACAAAATTATGCATGAGCCTTATTATGAGCATCTTGCTTGTGGCCACAACATTTCATTTGGATTAGTTTCGAGATATTGACCAACAAAAATTTGAATGGCCATATTTTATGGGACACCCTGTACGATTTGGCTGGTTAATGAACTTAACCGAGGCGTTTGAGAACTGAACTCGCCCTGAAGTGTCTAGGACTAGGACAATCCCTTCGAAAGTTATTGTGCTAACTGCCCCACGGACAGAATTGAATTTGATCACGGATTCTTCTTCCGGGAGTCGAATCCTATCGTTTGAGACCATTTTCTGCTCACAATTAGAAAATTACAGACATTTGGGAAAATTCCGAAAACAAAAATGTAGCGCATGGTAGCCAGCTAAAGAATCTTTTCTTGTGTTTATTCAATACAGAAGATCATAATTCAGATATCCCTTAACAATTTGGTAACTTCTTCTTCAAATTTAACATTATTATACACTATTGCCTTTTTCAATTGACACGAAAAGATGACACACACTAATTGTCCCGTGTACCCGTTTCTACATAGTGAAAAAATGTCAAATAAATATCCTATATCGATGTAATGATCAGATTTTTGGTTAAATAAAAAAATTTAGGGATAATGTTTCTTTATTGTTAATTCATACAAAGAGTCAAACAATTCAATAAGATAAACTATATGTTGGCTGCAAATTATCCAACATCTAACGAGTTACTGGACAACAGTTGCTGTATGTTCCTTTAAATCTAAAAATATGTAGTGGGTGTTTTATTTGAACACTGCTTCCTTAAATTAATCAAATATAGATTATCCCTAACTGAATTGATGTTATTCAACGCCTAAATTGATATTATTCAACGACCTATGTTTATAATGAGAAACCTCGTAAATCACTAGGAAAAATAAAATACACAATAAAACTAGAAGGTCTGGCAAAAACTTTTGAACAATGATGTACCTGTATAGTAACAATCATAAAATCTATTCAAGAAAAAAATATGAAGGTTCCACCACAAAAAAAGTAGTTTTCTAAGATGGATCTTAAAATTCAGAAAATTTCAAGAATAATTGTAAAAGATGAAATAATTAACTCTTAAGAGTTCATTAAGAAAACTATATTATGCTGGCTACAAACTACCTTAAATCTGAATCATTCTCCGGGAAATAATTGTTTCATATTTGTATATATGAAAATATAGTTCTAATGCTGTTTTTCTAACGACCTTGTTCAAGCAATGAATGTCAAGTGTTTCTAAGCAACCATTCAAACAGATGTAAGTATGACTTACTGAGACAAATATGCAGGTTCCACCAACAAAAAAAAACAAAGATTTAATCTGAAATTTAAAAAACTAACTCGGATGAATTCGAAACAATAGCAGAAATTAATGAGCTTGGCAACAACTCTCAAATAAAGATTAAAGCCTGTTAGTTATTCAAAAAGCCACTATGTTTATACAAAACAGAAGGTCCTAATTCAGATATCCCTTAACAATTTGGTAACTTCTTCTTCATATTTAACATTATAATACAATGTTGTCCTTTCCTATTGACACAAGAAGATGACACATACTAATTGTCGTCAAATACCTTCTACGCATCAACCCTAACAAAAAACGCATTCTTCAAAATACATAAAACATGTGGCGCCTATTGACAAACAAAAATTTTAGAGCGAGCTCCAATTTTACCCGAAGAATAAACACAATTGAGCGCCAACACTGGCAGACGAAGGTATCCTTACCAATTAGAGAAAGAATGATAATTCCTTCATTATCCACGACGTGCTAGATTCCTCTTCTTCGACTCAGAGCAGTCTTTTGTGAGGCAGGTGGAAAAGAAGATCTTATCGAATCAATATTGCTATATTAAAAGGCAAAAGGCATTCCATGAAACGAAATTGATGTGTCATTTTCTTTAAGTGTTATTCCGCTGATCGTTATCCGCCATCTTTATTTGTACGTTTGTGTTCGGGGAGACTCGTTAGCCCTCTTGATTCGGTAATTATTGTTTCTGATGTTAAAATGATGGTTTTGATCCTATCGTTTAATCATCGTTTATGTTTCGCGTGATTTATTCTTCTGTGGATCGACAAAGAAATTGCGTTTCGATAAGTCATTGCGCTAGATTGGTGAAAGTAAGACCGATTCTTGACGGCTATATTGGAAAAAGGCTTAATTATTGGGTATTATCAGTTGTTGTTATTTTCGTGTTTTGATTCTTTGGTTGTCAGCGTTAAATTTTTCACAGATGTTCCTTATCTGCTATCCAATTCTTCAGCTCCTTTTTGATGCCGTCCACAGTTTTTCCTTAAGACTACCAGAGATGTGCTGAGCATTGATAAAAAGTGCTTCAAGTCTTTAGCAAGAGTGTTTTGAAATTTTAAACTCGATCAGATTAATTGTGTCTCTTTTTATAAGTTAATCTTTCATTCCATTCTTTGTACCTCCAGTTGTAATTGATCACGAACCCAAAAGTGTGGAGAGCATATCAAATTCATTTATTTTTTAAATATTTCAATTTTTGAATAATTTCCAGAATATAATTCCGATTGTGCTGAGATTCTGCATTTATATACAGTGGGAAGTTCCCTATAACGTACTTTTCTGTATAACGAATTTCTCTGTATAACGAATTTCGTACAAAACATTGCACCTTGAATCCAAATTCCATGTTAAAAACACCCTCTCAAACGAAGAAAATTTTCTCTGTAAGGAAATATTCAAAGAACATCACTCTTTGAATGGGTATTGCTAAGAAGGTACAAGGGTGGGTTTTTTCCCATAAATTTTCTGGATGTACGTATTAAATCACGACTAAATCATTACGGCGGGCAGAGAGATCCTTCTGAAACAGTTTTAAATACACTCCTGGCTGTTTGCTTTCAATCTAACCATCAAGCTAGTGTGAAAGTTGTGCGAAAATATCTAAAAAGAAGTGCTTAAGTTTGAGTGATAAACTTAAATTTATCAGTGAAGTTGACCGCGACATTGCCGACTATAAGGAAATTTCTTTATAACGAATTTTTTGGCGGATTTAGCGTTTTCGTTGTAGACAAGCTCCACTGTATTTCTGTTTCAGAGACTGGTGAAAACCTTAAAAGTTTTCAAGAAATTCATTATCTGTTTTCGGAAAATCCAAAATCTGGTAACTCATTCATCATTTCTGTTTCAGGAGCAGAGTGGAAGCTACTTTCAGAGGACGATAAACGACCCTTTATCGACGAGGCCAAAAGACTCAGGGCGATGCACATGAAAGAGCACCCCGACTACAAATACAGACCCCGTAGAAAACCAAAAACTTTGCGAAAAGAGGGCGGTTATCCTTATGCCATACCGTATCCCTCTGTACAAATGGAAGCATTACGAGCAGGTCAGTTGATCTTTTATGCCCTTACATAAGTGCCTGCCAATTCCTGCTTCTTTCATCGAAACGAAATGCATGCCATTCTCGAATCGGTTCACATATTTACATCTTCGACTTTGGCTGGAAACCGTTATGAGAATTTTCCTTTGTGTGTTAGCATCTCGAGAACTTGACATTTCGTGAGGGGCTTTGATCTGGAAGAACAAACGAAGCAGCAATAAGTCCTAGATTTTTAATGTTTGATTTTTGGAGATTTGTGGTAATTTCTTGAAAATAATCAACATTTTGACCTAGAGACTTTTTGAGCGCTCGTTCTATTTAAACGAGTGTCGTATCGTTTCGCCCAAATGTCTGTATTTTTCGAATTTTTAGCCGAAAATGGTCTTTCATGCCCTTGCGTAAGTGCCTGCCAATTCCTGCTTCTTTCATCGAAACGAAATGCATGCCATTCTCGTATCGGTTCACATATTTACATCTTCGACTTTGGCTAGGAATCGTTATGAGATTTTTTCTTTGTGTGTTAGTATCTCGAGAACTTGACATTTCGTGTGGGGCTTTGATCTGGAAGAACAAACGAAGGCAGAAATGAGTCCTAGGTTTTTAATGTTTGATTTTTGGAAATTTGTGGTAATTTCTTGAAAATAATACACATTATTTTGACCTAGAGACTTTTGAGTGCTCGTTCTACTTAAACGTGTGTCGTATCGTTTTGTCCAAGTGTCTGTAATTTTCGAATTTTGAGCCGAAAATGGTCTTACATAAATGACTGCCAATTCCTGCTTCTTTCATCGAAACGAAATGCATGCCATTCTCAAATCGGTTCACATATTTACATCTTCGACTTTGGCTGGGAACCGTTATGAGAGTTTTCCTTTGTGTGTTAGAATCTCGAGAACTTGACATTTCGTGTATAGGGCTTTGATCTGGAAGAACAAACGAAGGCAGCAATAAGTCCTGGGTTTTTAATCTTGGATTTTTGAAGATTTGTGGTGATTTCTTGAAAGTAATCAACATAACATTTTGACCTAGAGACTTCGTTCTACTAAAAACTAGTGTCGTATTTCGAATTTTGAGCCGAAAATGATCTCAAACGATAGGGTTCGTCTCCCTGATGATGATGAAATTGAATTCTGTCCGTGGGGCCGTCCGTCACCACGATAACTTTCGATTCCCAAATGCCTCGGATAAGTTCGGTAACCAGCCAAATCGTACTGGGTGTTCCATAAAATATGCCCATTCAAAATTTTTATTCCTCGATATCTCAGACAAAACTAAACCCATCGAAATGAAATGTTGCGGCTAGATGCAAGATGGTCATAGTAATCTTCATGCAAAATTTTGTGGCCATACTGTAAAAAGAACCATTGAAAATTCAATTGGAATATTGAATATTTCAATAACAAGATATTATTCGACTGAAATTTATTTTGTGAATGAAGATTGTTATACTGAATGTTCATGCAAAATTTCAAAAGCATTCCATCATCAGAGTCATAGAATTTAATTTTTTCAGGTGTCAAGTTTTCACATATCTCAGTTTTTGAATAATATCCAGAATTTTATTTTAATCGTGCTGAGATTTTGCTTATATATTACGTATCAATATCAAGTCCTTTACAAAATGTTGAGGTAATAGCCCCATTGCTCCACCAATGAACAGGCGCTCGAAAGCACCTGCTCAGGGCTTTTCCTGAATTTTTTCACCTCGAAAACGATACATTTTAGAGGGTAAGTTAATAAAATCTTTTATCCATATTCTTGGACGAACTATAATACCCAGAAGTCCTGCGCACATATTATGGACCACCATGTATATAAAAACACATGCTCAAACTAAAAAACAGGTATGAAGAAATGTTGAACGTAAAACGATCATTTGATTAAGAATTTTCCAAATCTAAGATAACGAATTCATATTGTTTAACTTTTCTTGTTCATTCTGAAAACTGTCCATTAATGAACAGCACGGTTATTGACATAACGTATGAGAAAGAATACCGAGTGAGACATAATCTTTAATGATGACTCTGAATGGAAAAAATATTTATAGCAAACATAGCTTATCACTTCTAAAAAATGCTCCCGAAACGAAAGTTGTTTTGTATACAATAAAAAGTTTCGCGAAAACGAAATTTTTTTCAATTTCATCTCTAAAGCCATTCATAGGGTAAGTCAATAGAATCTTTTGTTCATATTTTTGGTTGAGCTAATATCCTGAAGTCCTGCTCATATATTATGAAACACTCCAAGTATAAAAGCCATCGTACAACGACAAAGAAATGTTGGAAGTACAACTATTATTAGATTAAGAAGTTTTCAAATCTAAACTTCGAATTTATATTGTTAAACTATTCCCATTCATAAAAACTATCCATTAATGACCAGCACCGACCAGTATCTCCGGTATTGAGATAACGTATGAGAAAGAATACCGGTGAGACATAATCTTCATTAATGGCTCTGAACAGAAAAAATATTAATAGCGAATATAGCTCATCACGCCTAAAAAATGCTCACGATACTAATTTTTTTATGTACAATGAAAAGTTCTGCAAAAACGATATTTTTTCTATTTCATCTCGAAAGCGTTGCATTCAAAGGGTGAATCAGTAGAATCTTCTGTTCATATTTTTGGATGAGCTATAAAATCCTGAAGTCCTGCTCATATATTATGAAACACTCTATGTGTAAAAACCTTCGTACAAGGACAAAGAAATGTGGAAAGTACAACTATTATCAGATTAAGAAGTTTTCAAATCTAAACTTCGAATTCATATTGTTAAACTATTCCCGTTCATAAAAACTATCTATTAATGACCAGCACCGACCAGTATCTCCGCTATTGACATAACGTATGAGAAAGAATACCGGGTGAGACATAATCTTCATTAATGGCTCTGAACAGAAAAAATATTAATAGCGAATATAGCTTATCACGCCTCAAAAATGCTCACGATAGAGATGTTCCGCAAAACCGATATTTTTTCAATTTCATCTCGAAAGCGTTGCATTTGAAGGGTAAGTCAATAGAATCTCCTGTTCATGTTTTGGATGAGCTAGAAAATCCTGAAGTCCTGCTCATATATTATGAAACACCCTATATATAAAAACCATCGTTCAAGGACAAAGAAATGTTGAAAGTACAACTATTATTAGATTAAGAAGTTTTCAAATCTAAACTTCGAATTCATATTGTTAAACTATTCCCGTTCATAAAAACTATCCATTAATGACCAGCACCGACCAGTATCTCCGCTATTGACATAACGTATGAGAAAGAATACCGGGTGAGACATAATCTTTATTAATGGCTCTGAATGGAAATTATAACCGTTCGCTAGCACACCAGGTAAGTTAGATCGTCGGTCACCGGAGGATTCCAAATTTAAACTGGTCAGCTATCCGTGTTTACATTCCTGAATGATTTCATTCTTTCGGACAACTGGCTTCGTCCGAGAAGAAGCCAAATAACATCTGGACTTTATACTGGAGGTGTGAAGGCCTGCGGACAAAATGGTTGCACCCTGTGGAGAGGCTTTAGACAAAACGACCGAAATTAACTCTAACACCTTGAGATACCTGAAATTTCGACGAAATTTTTATGGAGACGTCTGGTTGATTATAGGAAATTTCATGGGGTTTTGTCATCCTAGGTTTGTGGTATAAGTGAGCTGACGCGTGAGTGTGACTGCGTATGACAGAAGGTGTTAATTAGGAGTGTCTTAAAGGTTTTTTTTTCGACATTAAGTCGATGTGAATATCAATTACATAAAAGGTGTTTCGAATTGCGCGGTCTTTTGAGGAATAAATAAAACACAAAATTTGCATTCATTGTCAAAAACTTTGTATTGGTAATTGAAGCATATCTACCAGATTTTGGTGTCATTGTATTCATTGAGTTTTCCTGTACAACATAAGTGACATAAGAAGTGGCGGTCTGTGTTAGTTTAGCAAATATGGACCCCAAAGTTCCACAAATGTTCCATCATCATAATGTTATTTTTGATTACCTATGTTAAAGAAGTAGAGAATTTATTTTTTCAGTTCCAGTTTATTTACTGATTGTCTCTAGCTTTGCTTGGATGTTTTGGCTTCTGTAGGGGAAGTGTGCCCATGTTGGCACCCTTAACGAATTATTTACATATTTCAGTAAAGAAATATTTTTCTATGTCATCGAATGAACAGATTTAATGCTACTCGTATGTAGTATGCATTCTTATATATAGTTTCAACATAACTTTTTAACGTATGTCCTTTGATGGCATATAACTTAAAAAAAATGATATTATTTATTGAAATCTTTTATTGAAGAAAATAGCAGTCCTATTTCATGAAAATGAAAATATAAGTGTAAAGAAACTAAATTTACATTCTTTGGCATCGTCAAAATATAAAAATATACGTAATTTGTATACGTACAAATCACATACGAATATGATTTGCACTAGCACACTAGGCATGGCACCAGCTGGCGCATTTCTGGCAACGCAACCAATTCTCTCTTGGTCGAGACATGGACAACAGCTTATAACAATAAAGATAAGAGGCATCTGAATCATCGTCATAATGTCTTTCTCCATTTTCCTCATTTTCTTCTACGAACTTAATCTGACTTTTGACCTTTCTAGCTAGCTTCTCTCTCTTTTTCTTTGTCTTCTCTTCTTCTTCCAACTTCTTTTTTTTTATGTCAGGGGTTATATTGAGGATTTCAACTTTTCCTCGTTTTCTTTCTCTGTCCACTGTTGATTCTGCAACGGCAGTTGGCAGTGGTGAGAGTTCTTGTATGATTTTCAATGATCTCGATACTTCATTTGAAACCATTTTCATTATTTTCGGATACCTCTAATATTTCTTGCGAAGTACCAGGCTTTGGAGGAATCGTCTCTCGATCTTGATTCTTTTCCTATGATGGCACCCTATGCTATAATAGGAACACTCTGGCTATGCCATCATAAGCATAAGTAACATATATTTTTCAACAAGCGAAAAAGGTACTTAAAAGACGAAAAAACCTAAAACTTTTACACTTAAAGCATTGTTATAGAGTGGTTAAAAGAAAGTATAATCATTTTTTACACAGATTCTTTGAATATCCAAATAAAACGAAAAAGAATGAAATAACTATCATACATCAACACTCACCGAAATGATTGAACTCTCATAACAGTCACAAATTGCCACGTATTCAATAGGTGCAACTACGTATATCAAGCGTAAATGCCATTTGGCGTACAAACTCAGTAAATATAAGTTTGTTTCAGTTGATGTTAACAGACTTCTTTGAAGTGTGCCATCATAAGCACGATGCCATCATAGGCATACTTCCCCTATGTTAAAAAAGTAAAGAAGGCTTTAGCTTTAACGCTGAAAGATTGCATACAAAGTTATGACTAAGATGTTTCACATTATTTTCTCGGCTCATGGAACCACACATTTTACACTGGGACAAATTCTATTCTCTTTTCTCTTTCCATAATTTTTAGGAATAGAAAATATGAAATTACTAAGAAAAGAGTAGACGACGTATTGCTGCCTTTTTCAAATACAAAATTGAACTGCAGTGCGCATGCGATGACTCTACGACCCTGCTCTCGTGTAGGGTAACTATAGATCAACCTTGAGTCAGTGATCGAGTTAATAGCACCGTACTTTCCGACCACAGGGAGGATGTTCGAGTCATTGGTGTCATCGTTCTAATTTAACGACAAGTTTTTAAAGTTGTTCTTCGTCTTAACAGCTTGTGACAGTCTATCGGATATTGAGGATCTATTTGGGGCAATGGAGGCGAAAGCTCGTGAATGGTTTACAGGTAATGCCTTGTCCGTTAACGATAAGAAGACCGAGAACCTAGTGCTGTCGAACCGGGAAACTGGGAGGAAAGAGGTCAAGTTTTTGGGGATCCATGTGGATACAAGGCTCACCTGGGCGGCTCATGTTGATGTTCTGTGTGGTAAATTGGCTAGGAACACTTTTGTGATGAGGAATCTATCGGCCTCCGTTTCGTTACCCGTTTTGAGAACAGCCTATTTTGCTCTTTTTGAGTCGCATGCCAGGTATGGCATTGTGGTATGGGGTTCATGCAGCGATTTTCGGCGAGTGTTCGGGAAGATAATACGAATAATGGATAATTTGGGATACATGGATTGCTGTAAATTATCATTCAGGAAGTTCAAGATCTTAGCGCTGCCCTCTCTGTTTTTATATGAGATTTTGTCCTATGCTCATAAAAATCATGAAAACTGGGTGCGGAACGAAGAGGGTCATGACTATAACACAAGACATAAAAATGATATTCATTTACCTTATGCCAGGCTCAGTAGGTCGCTCCACTCTATTTGGCAGCCAAACTTTATAATAGAATCCCAAAGGATATGCGAACTCTACCCTTGAAAAGTTTTCAAGATAAATTGAAGTCTTTTCTTATTTTAAAAGTATTTTTCAGTGTGGATGAATTTTTGAAGATTAAAATGATAACTGTTTGAGATATTTTATATTATGTAATGTGACGAGTGTAAACCTATTTGGAGTAAATAAGGCTCTAAAAAGGGGAGTATACCAGACAGCCATGCTGGGTCCAACCACAGACTCGAAAATTACAGAAGAATTCGAATGAAATGAAATCTGTAATCGAATAAATGCTTATGCTTACCTGTCTAGTCTCCAACTTTATTGTTTTGAATAAAAAATCAATGCTTTCTATTAACTTTTCTTCAAAAAAGCACGCAACTAACAATAGAGCACAATAACTGAGAAATTGACATTACCTGTAATTTTCGAGTCTATGGTTGGACCCAGTCAGCCTGTCTGGCATACCTATCTTTTTAGTGCTCTAGTGTAAACATGAATAAATCTATTCTATTATTTATGCTGAACTGAGTTTAGTAATACAGTGTAGGAATCATTCTGGTTTGCGGAAACAGGCTAAACATACTCTAAATATAAACAATTCATACTGTTCATCTCCATATTTTCCAGACTACCATCCGCCATTTTCAAACCCTGTAATTCACTGAAACGTATGACGTGCAGACTACAAAAGCATAAACGCGTTCAAAACGAATGAAAAGCCACTAAAAGTTATATTCCATTTTCACCTATCGATTTTATATGATATTAAAATTTCATGCGACCATATGTTTTCAATTTATGAAATAGAAATTCATCCAAAGTGCGAAACAATGGCATTTTGTTATTAGTTATATCAATCTGCGACTTTTTATGGGCGTCCATTGTTGTTTCCCTTTTATTTCGGTCCCATTCCACTCTGCTAACGTTTCAATTTTAAAATCGAATTTGTGATTTCGCATCGGAAACAAATCGGCCCCAGTGGTGCGACAAAAGATCCTTTACAATTGCTACATCAAAAACCTGGGATTGTATGAAATGCAATACTGGACAGAGGCCAGGGCCGGTTCCGAAAATTCTGGGACTTGTGGACGGTGAAATGGATTATTTTTCAGCGTGTAAGTTGATTCTTCGGTAAATATACTGATGGACAAAATTAGCGCACCACCTAAAATTTCGTTAAATTTTAACAATTGATATCTTCCCAATCTTTAGTCGGATTTCAACGTTTTTTTCTTTCAATAGTAGCTCTGTTCTTGTCAAATTCCCTCTATTGAACAGAAGTCCAAAGAATAAAACCTTCATGTTGTACAGGGCGTTTAAATAATGTCATGTTTTATAGTCAAATTTTAACGTCTTCTGTGGGCAATGCCAGGTTGCTGAGGTATATAAAAACAATAAAGCTTTATAACCTAGTATCTCTTGAGTTTTGTTTTTTTAAAAAACAATTTATCTCGAAGTCGTACAGAGATATTCAACTTTTTATCAACTCTTGTATTTTATGCATTAGCCATGAATATCTTCGCAACTATTTATCCGACTTGAATGTTTTTTTTTAGTTGTAGCTCTTTTATTGGCGAATATCATACAACAATGAGATGTTCAAAAAAAATAAATGCACCATGCGGTACAGGGCGTTTAAATTTTCGGGTTTTTTCATTACAGTTTAACGCCTTCTGTGGGCAATACCAGATATATGAGGCTTCTTAAAACTATACAGTGATGCAGCCTGATGTTTCCTGAGTATTTTGCATTTTTAGAAAGCAATTTCACTTGTACCCTTCCAGAGCTATTCACATTTTCGTAACATCATACATTTTTCTGTTTTCTTAATTTCTTTTCGTTTATTTTTGCGTTGAAAGTTAATTCTTATTTATTTTTCTTTGGCCGTTGTCTCCGAAGACTTATGGAAAGTAAAGAAAACTTTAGAAATTTACACAATTATTAATTTCGAATGAATTTTATGAATTAGAGAAAATTATGACAACTGTAAACCCCAGTATCACTCGACTGAAAATATTCATTGTCAATATATTGTATGAAATGCAAGATGTTATAAAAATGTGAATATCTCTGGAAGGGTACAAGTTAAATTACTTTTTAAAAAAGCAAAATACTCAGGAGATACTAGGCTACAAAGCTTTATTATTTTTATATGCCTCAGCAACCTGGCATTGCCCACAGAAGAAGTTAAAATTTGACTATAAAACATGACATTATTTAAACGCCCTGTACAACATGAAGGTTCTATTTTTTGGACTTCTGTATAATGGAGCGAATTTGACAATAACAGAGCTACAATTGAAAGAAAAAAACGTTAAAATCCGACAGAAGATTGGGAAGATATCAATTGTTAAAATTTAACGAAATTTTAGGTGGTGCGCTAATTTTGTCCATCAGTATATTTGAATTTCGGTGACCAGCAGATATCGACCAGATTTTAGTGTCATTGTAATCAATGAGTTCCCAAACAACTTTAGTTCAGAAAATATGGACCTCCAAAATTCCAAAAATGTTCCATCGTCACGTCGCTTTTTCACTATAAAAACACAAATTCACCGCTCCAATTTAGTCCATAAATCACCTTCGAACATTCAAGAGCTATTCGATTAGTTTCATTTCAGGTACATTCAATAATTAATGCAGAAACATCGAAATTCTTGAGGCACCACATATCCACAGATTTTAAGGAAAGTCCGCCGTCTTTTATGGTTTATTTGACCCTGCCGCAGATTAATTCGCGGGGATATGATACGATGCCTTTCCGTAGATCCCGTCATCAATTGATATGTCACTCGCCGAAGATGGAGCAGTGGTGCCAAACTTACCATGAAGAACCGCGGAATTTCTCTAGAATTTGTGGATATGTGATAACTCTATAATTTCGACGTTTCTTCATGAATTAAAATCAAAAGAAATATTTTACAAAAGTCAATAAATGCACGAAAATCTAGAGACAATCCGAAAATAAACTGGGACTGAAAAAATAAATCCATAAACTATTTGGTTATGTTATTGATACGACTGTCACTTCAAATCCTAAACCTGATTTGTTCGTAAACTTAGAACCGGGTCCGTGATCCGAGGAGATCCGTCACGTGACCCAATGGATCCAGTTACTAACCCTGAGAAAGTTTCCGAAAACGCCCGTATGTGCGCTGCATGTCTCGAACATCTGAATCCAGCTCTGTCCGGATTATGAGACACTTTCCGAAATCAAATATTTACGCACCCATCTTCCGTTCCAGTTCCATATAAATATCTGCACCAGAAATATTACAATAGGGGCAAAACCGGTAGATCTACCTGGGTTGATTATAAGAAAACAGACAAAATCAAATTTCAATTGTGCCCAGTATCTGTATCGATACACGTAGATCCATTGTGCGAAGGTGCTCACATTGTGCCGAATCGATGGTATTTCCATTCTCATTTAAAATCCGGATCGAGCAAAGATCTGACAGATTTTGACGTGGACATAATGTGCACCTGGATGGAACTGAAAGGATTCCATCTCGATGATCTGTCAGAATGATAGCCGAAAAGAAATACATGAATATTTATTTTATACGGTTGGATTGTATTAGGAAAAACCTCCGTTCAAAGTCATAGTTTTTATGTGAAAGAGGAAAATAGAGATTCCTCAAATATGTACGTTGATTAAGATTTTTGTTTGTTCTCCAACTCCCATATGGTAAACGGGTACAAATGATATTTGTACGGACATTGCCCCACCATCACCCGAAGCTCAACTCTTGACATCTTCCGGAGCTTTCTGGTACTTATAACTGAAATCATCGAAACTTTTTGGCCTGCGTAATTCTAGGAGTGTCTCTCTAGAAGATTATTCTCTCAACTCCCATTGCTGGACTGCTGCCTCATAAGGCGTTTTCGGAAACTTACTCAGGGTTAGGAAATGTAAAATAAAATAAAACACACTATTATTGTTTATTATAATCTTCGGCTATGGATTTCGGAATTATTCCATCATCAGGTCAGTGTCTGAATTTAAATGAACATAAACTGTTTAAAAACATTTAAAATGGTCTTCTTTGTCAGAATTGTTGAAATTTTGGAACTCTAGTCAACTTTTATCACCGGTAAGACCATTTCAAATGTTTTTAAACAGTTTATGTTCATTTTATTCAAGACACTGGCCTGATGATGGAATAATTCCGAAATCGATAGCCGAAGATTATAATAAACAATAATAGTGTGTTTTATTTTATTTTACAATTCTTAATCGCAAGAGAACATACTATGGAAGAATTCATTTGTAAAATTACTCAGGGTTACTAACTTGATCCATTGGGTCACGTGACGGATCTACTCGGATCACGGACCCGGGTTCTAAGTTTACGAACACATCAGGTTTAGGATTTGAGGCGACAGTCGTGTCAAAAACATAACCAAATATTTTATGGATTTATTTTTTCAGCCACAGTTAATTTTCGGATTGTCTCTAGCTTTGCTTGCATTTATTGGATTTTGTAAAATATTTCTTATAATTTCTGGTGTGCCCTCGCATGTTCAATGGTATCTTTGAGTACCTAAGTTAAAGAAGTAAAGAAGGCTTAGCTTTAACGCAGAAGAATCTACATACAAAGTTATGAAGAATTTGTTTCACATTATATTCTCGGCTCATGGAACCACACATTTTACACTGAGCCAAAACTCTTATCTTTCCATAATTTTCAGGAATAGAATATATAAAATCACCTCAAACTAAAGAACTCTAAGGAAATCACCAAGAAGACTAATTCCCGCGTTTTACGAATAAAAAATTGAACTGCAATGCGCATGCGGTGACTCTACGACCCTGCTCTCGAGTTAATAGTACCGTACTTTCCGAACATGGGTTGGATGTTCGCGTAAGGTAAACGAACGTCAAGGTTAAGGATCGAGTTAACCCGAGTAAGTATCCGAGAACGCCTATAAATAGTCATAATCAATTCTCGAGTTACTGAGATTTGAAATTTTCTTTTTCGGATATTTACAGAAAAAAAAATCGATGGGGTCAAAATTTCGTTATAACGTGCTCAATAATTATAGAAAAAATTATGAAGTCTTTTCTGAAGGTCCTCTTCATAAAAAATTCAAAAAAACGAAGAAATCAACACTTAAGAAACTAGTTGACATAAATCAACGTTTGATAAGCGGAAAAGAATTAGGTTCATTATAAGAATTCCACTTTTCTAAATCCCTCAGTTTTTATGAATTAAATTGTTCAATATTTCCATAAATATCTCACTCTTCTGTATCACTGAATCAACCGATAATAAATAACTACCTGACAGGGAATTCTGAGTATCAACATAAAATATGTTTACATTATATTAATGATACATGGCCAGGAAACCTGTGTGGAATTGTAATAATCTCGTACGCTTCACAACACTGAAAAAATCAATATATGATGTCCTGTTACAATCTGCTCTACGTTCAATCAAACTAATAAAATAAATAATTTCGAATAAATTTTGAAAGAAGAGTAAAGTTCCAATATTCCTATCATTCAAGCTACTCAACCAAGTTCCCACAAAAGACAGAAATGAATCGATAATATAAAACAACAAGACTAGTTGAAGTGACAGATCCGAACATATCCCTTATTTATAGGGAAGAAGTTCGTTGATAAAGAGGACGATAAATTAAACCGTAATGTTAAATTTAGGCAAGATGTTTGCTAAATAACAACTTTTCTGAACGAATATGACAAGTATGGACAGAACACGCTACAGCGCTCATATTTTATGGGATAATGCATTATAAAACCTGGTATCCGATGTTACCGAGAATAGGGAGAGCTATTTTACATATTAAGCACTCACGTTTCACCTTTGGGATTGTTAATAAAATTGAAACGATCTTTTTATATACAAAAACAACTTCTCCGCGTCGCGATATGAACTATTTAATATTTTTTATTCGATTTTCAATCCCCTATTTGCATAACTTTTAGTGTTGGCTGATATTATTCTCATTCGAACGAATAAATAAAACAATAACGGCACTTTTGCCATTTATTTCAAGGAAATTTAATTCAGTAGAAATGAACAATAAGAATTCATCGGTAAATATATTTCATTCGACAATAGATTAGCGAAGACAATAAAATATCTTATTATTCCTGAAAAATGAACGGTTTACGGACTACTAGTTAAGTATTATGTTCATACATCAAGAGTACTGTCGATTTAGCAAAAATTTCTATTATTTGTGACATTATGAGGAAATTGTAATATCGAGAAATGCCAGAAATATTCAAGGCTCAGAAAAAAATATATCTTCCACATTTCATTCTTTAATTTTCAAACAGAAAACATTTTTACAGGGTTTCCTTTTGAAGTTGGCCTATTAGACGTTTTTGGAGAACTAGTGAATATTTCGTTCTGAAATATTATGTGGAGCCTTGAGGATGAAGGAACTCTTCGCCTTAAATATTTTCAAGTCGACAGTGTTGCCTCATCTATCTCAAACGCATATCTACTTTCTTATTTCAAGTGGAACTAGCTTCAACAATCGTTATTCACATTTAGCAAAATTGACTTGAAATAAATTCCGAAAACTGTTTTGACTTTCGGTAATCTTTCCCCAATGTTCATTACGTCAACCAAAGAATTCATTCCGATAATTCACCTTATTATCACACAGTATTATGTCCAAAGATCATGATCTTAAATACTGAAAAATTTCAGTATTTTTCATCTCATTCGAAAACTATCCAAAGTAAATAATTAGTCTAAAAGGAGACTGCCATTCATTTTTTATTTAGAATCGAATGATGTGAAATAAATATGGTTGCCATTTGAAAATCTCGAAATATTTCAATTTTAAGTTTCATATTTTCGGATCAAAATTTTCGAAGAACCTTACAATGTATCAAAATACTGAATATACCACATGGATGCCATGGATTCTATACTATAAGACCTCTGAGTTTGGTTCCGTTCGCATAGAAAATAATCGAGATATTGCATATCCAAACTTGCAATGCAGATGTCAAAAGTTTCAAGAATGTGTGCATAACTTGTCATTGTGCATGGCAGAGAAATTTGTTTTAGTAGGTTATACTGCGAATTTCGTATTAAATCGATACATGAATAAAAATATCGGTAGTTTCACTTGAAATAAGAAAGGATATATGCGTCTGAGATAGATGTGGCATTACTTGCGACTTGAAAATATTTTAGGCGAAAAATTCCTTCACTCTCAAGACTCCACCTAAAATTTCAGAACGAAAGATTCACTAATTCTCCAAAAACGTCTAATAGGCCAATTCAAAAGGAAAACCCTGCCTGTACCTATGTTAGGAGTAGATTCGTCACCAGGGGCCTATTGCACCAAAATACTTTGCAACTATTTTCTTTGCACTTTGCATTCTGACAACTTTCAAAAGTGAAAATTAGTTATTTTGCACAACATTTCTCCCAATATTTAATTTCTGCGGAGTGATTTTCACTCTGCACTTAACTTTTCACAAAGTATTTTTCAATTATGAATGCGTTTCGTACAACGCAATTCATTTGAAAAGTGAAAAGTGCAAAGTGAAAAGTTGCAGAGTGTTTGGTGCAAAAGGCCCCTGGTACGATACGTCCGTAAATATTATCTCGGTAGTTTTCAGAATGAAGATGCAAATAAGTACCTGGGTATCTGCATTGGGTGTAATAATAATAAGTGTTGTAGAATGTCCCACTGGTCACTTCGTGACACTAACTCAATTATTTCAAGACAGTTGTGGTTACCGCGGATACTAAAAGTCAGGGGAATCATATGTTTGTGAATTTATTGTAGACTTTACCGCAAATCTTGTTTCATGAAACTTTCAAAATGATAATTTTCTGTTGGAACGCTACCTGTATTACTATGTGAAGGCTTTCGAGATAATTATATGTTCTGTCGACTACAAAATAGCACTTCTAGAAGAGTTGGTTTCATTACACAAACCAACCGTTTTTCAACAAAAGCTTCAGTTACAGAAATGTTGAGAAACTCTGGGAAAATATCCAACATCTTCGAAAGTACTCGACTGATTTGTCTCGTTAACGTTATCCCAAATATTAAGGACAGAACGAAAGGAAGCGCCTCTACAACTCTAGTACTAAAATCCGACTAGGTTTTTTTGTTATTTGGTTAATTCTGACACATAGATGGCGCTGAAAAGAATACATTTTTCAATACAAAAAACTGTTATAATGGGCGCCAAATTCGAATAAAATTATTCCTACGTATCACATTAAATTTAGACGTCGAGCCCAGAAAAAAAATCCTGATCGATGAAACAAAACTAGTGCTTTGCTTCGTGATCAGGATGTTATTTTTCATCTCAAGATTGTTTAAAATGAAATGATATTAATGAAATGCGATATAGTATTGCTATAGTTTTATTAGAAATCATTACTCATAAAACATATAATAATGAAATTGAATACAAATCAATAATTTTCTTACATATCAGTTACCGATTTATCAAAACAATTAAAAATCAACCAACATTTGAAGATGGAATTGAAAAAAAATTGAAGATTTTTATTTAATCTGTAGAAAAATGCTCCCCGCACATTCTATAACAGCTTCTGAGATCGATATCTCTTCGCCAGAAAACTTTATCCATTTGAGATCACTGAAATTGAAAAGCAATGGGAAACACAGATACATGATATGATACATTTCCATTTTCTCAGGATTGGCCTTTTTATTATTTTGCAGTTCACACCATACAATATGCTTCGTAAACCCTTTTGAATTTCAAAAAGTTCACACAAAAAATAGATAAACACAAACACACTACGAAACGCAACTAAAATGAAGCCACGAAGAGGTTACCTGCGTGCAATCATGGCAGTGTTTTCAAATGTCCTTGTTTGCTCAAATTGGCTTCTACAATCTTTGATTTTACCCATGCTCCTGAATTTTAGCACTTAATCCTGACACATAGATCTCGCTAGGATCATCGTAGTCGCTCCGTTTCCTATCTTGCTCTCCTTAATCTTTGCGTTATCCTTCAAGACGTCAATGCGGGATCTCAAACATCGGTTCAAACAACTGCATTTTCGTGCACTCTAAACATCGATTTGATGATTCTGAAACAGTTTTGAATACACCCCAGGCTGTTTGGTTTCAATCTTATCATTATAGTCCAGTCAATTTGTGCTCAAAAGAACCCCTAGCAGGAAAGTTCTGGGGTAGTTTTGATTTTTTTCGATTTTTTATGTTTTTTGGGGTGCTGAATCCGAATCTGAGGTTCGCTAACAAAATTTCGTGAGGGAACATTGAAAAAAATACAAAAAAAGAGAAAAAGTCTCATTCTTCGGCAGTTTTCTGCTTATAACTCGGAAACTATCAACTTTTCGTGAAAAACCTTTCTATACAAAATGAAAGTACGTGAAATTTCCTACAAATTGTATCACCACAGCTTGTTCTGCGACAACCCGTTCTGGCTCAAATCATAGTTGAAAATGAGGTATTTTCGATGACTCAATAAATGAAAATAAATTAAATTCCGTGGTTCCGATAATGCGAACGTCTTGAAATTTTGCATGAACATTCAGTATATCAGTCTCGATTCACAAAAAAATTTTATCTCGAATCGGATATCTTGTTATGGAAATATAAAGATTCTTCTTTCAATATTCCAATTCAATTTTCTATGGTTCTCTTCACACTATCGTCACACAATTTTGCATAAGGCTTATTATGAGCATGTTGCATTTGGCCGCACCATTTCATTTCGATTGGTTTAGTTTTATCTGGGATATTGAGGAACAGAAATTTTGAATGGCCATGTTTTGTGAAACATAGAATATGGCCATTCAAAGTTCCACAATATCTCAGACAAAACGAAACCCATCGAAATGAAATGTTGCGGCCATATGCAAGATGCTCATAAGAAGCTTCATGCAAAATTTGGTGGCCATAGTGTGAACAGAACCATAGAAAATTGAATTGGAATATTATATTTCCATAACAAGATATCCGATTCGAGTTAAATTTTTTTGTGAATCGAGACTGATATACTGAATGTTCATGCAGTATTTCAAGACGTTCGCATTATCGGAACCACGGAATTTAATTTATTTTCATTTATTGAGTCATAGAAAATACCTCATTTTCAACTATAATTTGAGCCAAACGGGTTGTCGCAGAACAAGCTGTGGTAATACAATTTGTAGGAAATTTCATGTACTTTCATTTTGTATGGAAAGGTTTTTCACGAAAAGTTGATAGTTTCCGAGTTATAAGCAGAAAACTGCCAAAGAATGAGATTTTCTCTCTTTTTTGTATTTTTTCAATGTTCCCTCACGAAATTATGTTAGCAAACCTCAGATTCGGATTCAGCACCCCAAAAAACATAAAAAACCGAAAAAATCAAAACTACCCCAAAACTTTCCTGCTAAAAGCCCTATTTGACTGTACTATTACGCTGGTGTGAAAAGTTGTTTGAAAGTGTCTAAAAGCAAGTGCTCAAGTTAGAATGATAAATACAATTTATCAGTGAAGTCGACCGCGACATTGCCGATTATAGAAACAGATTTTCTGTATAACGGCCGATTATAGAAACAGATTTTCTGTATAACGAAATTTTATTTATTACAATTTTTTTTTGTTCCACTTTAGTTCGTTTAAATAGAACATGCGCTTAAAAATGGTCTCTTATTGCAATATTCGAAAACAGTCATTAGTGCGATGGATTGAATTTTAAATTCTATAAAATATTCCACACATAACGTCCATACCACTGTTCTCTACAACAAAAGAGGAACACCCATAAAAACATAAAAGCAGCTTTAGGCATGCATTATACCTCTATTATTTGCACTATTATTCGTGGTTCCTTGAACACCAGGCGTCAACATTTGAATAAATTACTTTCAGCTCATTCTTCATCCTAAGCAGCAGTTTTGATTGATAGTTGTTTTATGCTAATGATCGGGAATTACGTAAGTCCTGAATAGATCGAAACAAAAATAGAAGAAAGACTAATATGCTGTCATTCTTCCATTGTGTTCATTATGCTATTTTCTACGAGCGCACAGACAAATTGTTCATTGTCGATTGGATTAATCTGAACCATTTGTTATTGTATATTACAATGATCTTTATCTTGGAACCCATCAGGTTCAGTATAACTGCAGGTTGGTGAGAAGAGCCTAGATAAAATGTTTCAGCATTAGAATTTAGGTTAGGAAAACGTTTAAGTAATGTGCCTATGATGGGATAATTGGTCATGGTGCAGAAAAGCTGTCATTGTAGCAAACAACCACTATTTCATTCAATTCCATTCTTGAATGTCATTCAACTGTTCAAATGTCGAATATCGAACTATGACAATGATCTCAACTTTATTTAATTTCATTTTAATTCGATGATATTTCAAACCTATATCTAGAAGGTTATTCGTATGGAAAATGAGATGTCGTCTTCGGTATACAGGGTGTCCCAAAACTCGACGTCAAAACGAAACCGGGTGAAAAGGCAAGTAATGCTGGTTGTCAGAAAAATATAAAAAAATTCAAGTTGCATGATTTCAAAATAATGGGCACACTTTTTCTTAAACTGCTTCCCAGTAAAAAAGTCCTACGGATTCAAGGCCGGCCACGAGATTGGACCAGAACGTCCGATCCATCTTCCGGGAAAAAATGTTACAAGAAAAAAAAATTTCCAGAGAAATTTCTCCGGAAAAATTTTTTCTGGAAAAATTATTTTCTCTGGAAACTTTTTTTCTGGTAACATTTTTTCCCGGAAGATGAATCGGACGTTCTGGTTCAATCTCGTGGCCGGCCCGTTCACCGGACTTGAGTCCGTTGGACTTTTTTACTGGGAAGCAGTTTAAGAAAAAAGTGTATACAAAGGCAATCGAAAATAAATTTGAACTACGGCAGCTGCTGTTTGACAAGTATTATACCATTTTGGAATCCTTACTAAATGCGTTAACTTTTGACAAAACATGCTAAACTTGCTTAGTACATTTTTTTTCAGTATAGTCAGTTGAAACGAGGCAATTGTTTATTATGATTTTTTTTTCTGAGAAGCAAGTCCTATTTTTATGAAACCTAGAGCAGCTGATATCCAAATTTTGATTACAGTTTAGACAAGCATTATTCAAGGTTACACAGCAAAAAAAAGTTGGAAAAAGTTGATATTTGTGGCAACAGGAGATAAAAGACTCTCACAAGGTGTGGAATGTTGCGTTTTTTTTAAATGCCAATTATTTTAAAATCATGCAACTTAGATTTTTTTTATATTTTTCTGACAACCAGCATTACTTGCCTTTTCACCCGGTTCCGGGTTGACGTCGAGTTTTGAGACACCCTGTATTTATACCTGAAAGGAGGTGCCATTTCGTTTCAAGTTCTAAGAAAATCTGTATTATTTAGAGCTATCCTGTGCTGATGAGTCCTAATAAGGACGAAATGGCCATCCACAGGTGCTCTGTTTGATACCACTTCCTTTCCTCCTCGCATTTTACCTTGAACGAGGACGAGATTAGCTCCGGTGTATGAGTTTTATATGGGTTGATTTAAATCGATCAATCTTATTCTCTGCTTTAAATATTTTTTGTATTCATGGATATGTTACGCGTTAAACCTCTGTTTATTTACTCCAATAACAATATCCACTTTATCCATCTCGAAAAAGACCGAATTAATTGAAAAAATCTGGAATTAATAACTCAACAACTATTGAATGGAATTTACCAACTCATGATCATACATAAGACAAACAAATTTGGTTAGACAGAAATTTTTGACTTCATCCGATCATTCGAGAATATTTTCGAGTTGAAATTCCAAAATGAATATTATTTCAACTTACAGATCGTCGCCACACACACAATTGAAACTTGTTTGACTGAAAACAGATAAATTTCAATACAACCACAAACAACCCTTGAAAGAAAGCATAATACCAAAAATATTCCTGCACGTACAACAGCAAAAAAATAACTCATTTCATTTATTCGAATCGTAGTGCCACCAAAATACATCGACCCCCTAAATTCATAAAAAATATCGCGGAGATTAAGCTCATACATTCAGTAGGGCATCTTCTGGCAACCAAAATAATAATCACCAGATTTATTGTTTATCAGGAATATATGGCCCCATAAAATATCACGCAAAACACGTTGTCAAAGCAATTCTTTAATTCGGTCCGAAGTGATCGCATATGACCCCCAGGAAGACGCAGAAGGGGGCTATCAAGAAACGAAATTCCAGCGCTGTGCACACGTGGTGTTGTCAGTTTTTTTTTGCAGGCTTGTTTGTGTTTTTATTTCTTTTCAATGATTTCGATACGATTCGTGTTGGTTGCTTTCTTTCACCCGTTTTCATTTCGATTACTGTTAATATGCGGGAGAAATATCAAATGTTGATGTTTTTATCGTAAATTATATCATGGGGGCATCAATTTTCCGAAAAAAAAAACACGTTAAATAATATTTTTCCGCTGAGTTCGAAATAGAAGGTGATTTTAATGTGTACGAAATTGATCATTAATGACCCATTTTAGTGCTCAATTTTGGCTATTTTAATGTGCAATCCTCATGGCAACCGTTCACAAAGTATTCAGAAGCACTACGAGAAATGTAAAACTCTACTGGAACATAGAAACATAGAAATTTCATCACGTCAAATGTATGTCTTGTGCAAAATGAAGTGTATTTCAATGAAGAATTTATACACTATTCATCATGAGACCGTCGGAAAAATCTTGTAATCAACACGGTTATTAATCTAGCGACTAATGGCCTCGAACTATTAACGCGTTCGCTCCGCTCACGCATTAAAACATCTTGACCATCAGTCGCTATCTTTAATAACCTAGTTTTAAATAAATATTAACAAGAAGCAAGAGCGCTATTGGAAGAGAAATCCGAGTCGAAGACGAGTATTTTTGCTACAGCATTGTGTTTCCACAGGAAAACTTAAATGCCTGAGCTATTTGACAAGACTATCTCTTGAGTAACAAATTGCATTATGTATAGGTAGTAATTTGACAACAACTGTCAAGTTTTGCCGCGGGTAAACTCGAAGAAACGGCTGACAGTTGCGGCCATGCAGTTTTTCCATTTAGAAACCAATTGTAACTCAAAATTGCGAGTTTCTGATTGTACGAAATTATGTTGTGCTATTGAATGCTTGTGCTCCCCAAATGAGTGCTATATTGTTTTCCCAGATGTCGGTAATTTTAGAATTTTGAGCCCAAAATGGATCCTTTTCAAATTCAATTCCGTCCGTGAGGCCGTTCATAAACACCATAACTTTCGAAAGGATTGTTTTACAGGCTCGAAAATATCAGGGTAGGTTCGGTTCTTTTATGCCGCAGTTGAATTCGTTAACCAGCCAAATCGTACAGAGTGTACCATAAAATATTCAAAACTTTTGTTCATCAATATCTCAGAGAGACCAGAACCGATCGAAATGAAATTTTGCGGCCACAAGCGAGATAGTCATAAGAAGCCCCATAAGAAATTTTGTGGTCATAGTGTTACCAGAAACGTAAGAAAATTAATATGAACATTGAAAAAAAAATCCTTATATTTCCACGAAAAAGTATCCGATTCGAGTAAAATTTATTTAAAGGGTGGAGATTCTTATACCGAATGTTCATCCAAAATTTCAAAAAGATATCAGAATCATAGAATTCATTTTTTTAATTATCCTTCGATCGAATAATTCATAATTCGTCAATTCGACGGAGCTGAAATTTTGCAGTAAAATGTTCAATTCCATTTTAAAGCACAAAGCAAAAATTTTTGGAGTTGCGTTCATACAGCCATAAACAAGTCTATCATTATACCGATAATTAATAAATTGTAATATTCCCATGAAAAAACTTTCGATTGAAATGAAATCGAGTTTGTGGACGTTAATCGGCGAATTTTCGAAAGGATTGTGAAATCAGAACCATAAAATTTTGACATTTTCATTATTCGATTTTTTATACATGTATATAAATTTCCTGAATAATTTCCAGCTTATAATTCTGATCGTGAAGGATTATGCATTTCAAGTGCCATACAAAATTTTGAGGTAATAGCCTTATTGCTTCTCAAAAGCACCTATTTCTTGAATTTTCATTCCTATATTTTAAATTCCTCCTCTTGCTCATAGTTACTGTGAGCTATGAGAAAGGCATAGTCTGTTCATGAAAGTTTTAGCCATCGGTTGGCCATAATTATGTGGCATATTACACTGTGTATATCAAAATTTTACATTCTGTTGTTTATTTTCTCGTCAGATTGGTTCGCAATGTTGCCAATAGGTCATAGAGTTCTCTGATAACTCGGAAGCTTGTCGGACGAGGCCGGGTACATTTGGCAACGTTGACTTTGTTCATCGTTATGCCTACTTTGCGCTCAATAATATGTGAACTGAGGGAAGGAAAAATATACAGTTTTCCAAACATAATTCCTACAAAATCATAGAAGTCAGGCGGTTTTAGTATCATCGTTCGTATTAGAAAAACGATAATAAAAATTTTAATATATCTTATAAATTTGAAGTTCATTCGAAAGTTATTGTGTTTATGTTTGATCCTGAGCAAGTTTTCTTCAGTTATATTTCATCTTTAAATCACAATCTGTCTCATGTTGTGATCTGTGAAAAGCAGAAAAACCATATCCAATTTCGCCAAAAATATAATCCCTACACCACCACCAAACCAGTCCCTAAAATTCGGTTTTTCGGTCGGCCGAAATGTGTAGTGCAAATCCATCATTACGCCACATCGAACAATGGCAGAAGTGCACAACGAGTGCACAATTTAATTCCGTGAGCTGTGCCATGTGAAAATGCGTTTCTACACTTCATTATCGACGGGGACTACCGATGAACAATGGCCGGGGACCTCTTGTGGGGTTGGCCGCTGCATCAATTTTTCCGCATAATTTAACATTCGAAATCAACGATAAGAGGTCAAAATTACCATTAACCAGAGAGCGTTTTAATTAAAAACACTATGGTGAATCATGAACATGGTCAGTACGTGTAGCTGTCAAGTCTTGCTTTACCAGCAGACAATGAAATAATTAATTAGTGGGAAAAACAAAGAGGTCCTCATCAGCACTGAAAATTATGAATTTATTAGCTCGTGTTTATGTACTTGTATTTGGTTATATGTTTATTCATATTGTGCATCTTGCTTTTGGTATGGATGGCAATAATTCCGTTAAAAAATTAAGAGAGGCCCTGAATAAGAGCTTTGAGAGCTCCTTGAGATTCTGTGCAGAATCTCAGCACAATCGACATGATATTCTGGAAATTATTCGAAAAATTAAATATCTAAAAAATATTAGAAAAGAAATTGAATTCTATGGTTCTGATTATACGATCCTTTTGAAATTTTGCATGAACATTCGGTATATCAGTTATCATTCCCAAAATGAGTTTCACCTGAATCGGATATTCTGTTAAGGAAATATAGAGATTCTTCTTTCAATATTCCAATTGAATTTTCTATGGTTCTGTTAACGCTGTGGCCACAAAATTTTGCATGAAAATCAGTTTATCGATCTCCATTTACAAAATGATTTCCACACGAATCGAATATCTTGTTATGTAAATATGATTTTTTTTTCAATATTCAAATTGAATTTTCTATGGTTCTGTTCACACTATGACCAAAAAATTGTGCACGAGGCTTGTTATCAGCATCTTGCATTTGGCCGTAACATTTCATTCCGATTGGTTTCGTATTTTTTGAGATATTGAGGAACAAAAATTTTGAATGGCCATATTTTATGGAACACCCTGTACGATTTGGCTGGTTAACAAACTCAACCGAGCCATTTGGGACCCGAACTCATCCTGAAAATTTCAAGTCTCTAGGACAATTCCTTCGAAAGTTATTGTGCTGCCGGACGGCCCCACGGACAGAATTGAATTTGACCACGAATTCGTCATCAGGGAGTCTAACCCTATCGTTTGAGACCATTTTCGGCTCCAAATTCGAAAATTACAGACATTTGGGCAAAACGATATAGCACTCGTTCAAGTAACACAAGCTCTCAAAAAGTTTTCACTCAAATAGGCGGTTGAGATGGGAATGTTTGAAAGTAATGGTGGTTCACCGCGAATATTGTCATTTAATTGCACATTGTTGTTAGCTGACATTCAACATTTCCAAACAAGAGAAAACGAGATATTGAACCCACGAAATATCCACAACAAAACAAGTGCAAAACGCCCACCAACGTTACTTAAATTTCAGACGAAAAAATTTACGACAGGAACGAAGTTTGCATAATATACAACTCATAAAAACTTATACGACGGAACTGTTGATTGCTGGATAAATCATTCGTGCAACTTCATCGTTTTCACGACTTGGCGATACTTTTTTCTATCGAAGAAAAAAATTAATGACGTTATGTAAATATTGATGGTATTTCAACAAAAGTTTATAATTCATTGTGTCTGTCTCATCTCTTCATATAAGACATTCTTTCTGTGGATAATGTTTATGAGGCTTGTGGACCACTATGATAAAGGGTTTTCCAAATAAGAGGTGTTATTTAGATATTCAAAGAAAAATGCCATTTTTCAATATTAATGATCCGATGTTTATTTCATTATAAAGAAGAAGCTATGCCGTTAATTGTGGAAAATAACATCAGGCAAATGACCACCACGACTACTCCCACAGGACCATATCATTTTAACGAAATTTTTCATAACCAAATCGCAAAGTGGCCTCCCTATGTCCTCGATAGTCTCACGAATTCCATCTTTGAGGTCGTGAATCGACGCTGGGCTATTGGCGTAGACCTTCTCTTTCACGTGGCCTCAAAAGAAGAAGTCGCAAGGTGTTAAATCACAAGATCTTGGTGGCCAATTGTGATCACCTCTTCGAGAGATAACACGGTTCGGAAACTTTTCCCGACATAGGCTTAAATTTGAAATTCTGAACTAATGGAATGAAACCATAAGTTTCAAAAATATTCAAATTTAAATTATCATTTATCCAATATTAATAAGAGTGTAATATGACGTGAATGATACTGTTCAAAATAGAAATTGGTTAGGTTAATAAAAAATAAAATTCTGTAATATTGTCACGAATTATATCAAGAACTTTTACGAGTATCTACAATTTCACTGTGGCATTTTTTGGCAAAATGTACAGCTTTCTAATAAAAAAATGAATTTTCTTTCAAGAAGCAAGCAGGTTGAATTTTACATTCTATCGACGCTCTATCTGTATGGGGTCCTATTCTCAGTACCATATGAGCTAATTTTTTTCTTAATTGTCCATTGCTTCAAATAAAATTCCATTCAAGGCAGAACGCAAAAGTTTGTCAGAGTTGCGTAAATAAAACCATTGAAAAGTCTATCGTAATTTCGAAAAAGAATTCTGATATTCCTTTGATTGAAATGAAACCTATAGTCCGAGAGCTGGTACGAATTTTAGGGTAGGTATTTGAGGCAAGCTGAAAACTTGTCAGATACCTCTCCTATTATATCCCAACTCGGGATTGCAGACCTGGCTGGTGAGTAGCGGGGCTAAATCAACCCTTACATTTTTCAAATTTTTTTTTTTCCCAAAAAATATTTGAGGCAATACGCAATTTATATATGTTGCAGTGTAATGCTTTATAAATACTAAAAAAAATAAGCCAGATAATTTAATCGGGGTTTTAACATTGCCAGACGCGTGCAAAAATATTTTGGCAAAAAATTATAAAAAATGTTTTTGAGGCAGCTTGAAATTTTTATGGAGTATTATTTATAACTTAAAAATAAGATTCCCAAAAAGACAGATCATTTCGGTAGGGCTTTCTATCTGAAAAAAAATAAATATTTTTAAAAATGTAGGGGTTGATTTAGCCCCGCTACTCACCAGCCAGGTCTGCAATCCCGAGTTGGGATATAATAGGAGAGGTATCTGAAAAGTTTTCAGCTTGCCTCAAATACCTACCCTAAAATTCGTGCCAGCTCTCCTACTAATAGTTTGAGGATGTGATTTGACAAAGTGAATGATCTTGCAAATTTTCAAAAGGATTGTGAAATCGGAGCCATTTAATTTTTTTGCATAATTTCCTGAATTGAATATGATGTTTTTTTTTGAATTATATCATCTTAATTGGAGAAACCATTACTTGAATTCGATATGCAGAGATCCGGAGAGAAAAAGGATGGAAATTTGCCATGCACTCAGACACACTCTTCCATTTGACGGTAATCAAAACCTTATCTCTCAATTTCTTGAATTACCAACTTAATAACGATCAGGAAATCGAATAATCATTAATTAACGTCAAATACCAGCTGAGCAATTTATCCAGAACTACCAACAAAACAACCATTAACACTTGCAAAACCGAACGCCGCAAGGAATATCGAGTTATCGTAAAAATTGAGCTGTTAGAAAGTGTACAAAAGACACCAATAAATTAGCGAAGAAAACAAATGTTGTCCGAGTATTCCCGGTGTCATATTTGCAATAATTCTTCGGATATATAGCGACATTTAGTGTAAACCGGCATTCAGCTTTAGCGCTCCTAGGTTGGCTGCAAACATCCGAAAGTCATTTAGTTTGAGTGTCATATATATTAGCCGTGGCCATAATAATGTGTCGCCATTGTATGGAACAAATGCTAGTTGGCATCCCATAGTAAGCGATCCATTATATATTGTGCTAGGTGTCCGTGCGTGCTCGCCAGGTAATTTATAACGGAAAAAGCACGCGAGGTCATTTTCAACACTGAAATATCATTTTACCATATCGCGCCCAGCGGCTCATCTAGTGGGCATGGTAAAAAATGGGGTTGCTTTATCTTTCGGAACTTCAGGTTTAATCCTGAAGAATTACCGGCGATTTTATTTTTGTTGCGCCTACATCTTTTCTGGGTGATATCATATTGTATCACTGAGCGTCGTGTGTTTTATAATTTAAAAGTGATGAAATCTGTTTTTGCGTGCTTTTGTCAGAATGTCTTTTGGTCGAATTTGAGCTAAGAATAGTCTCAAACGCCTTATTTTGAAATCTCTGATTAATCCTCCTAAGTTAAAAGTAATTCCCGAGGCAAGGCTCAAAATGACTCGCATCTCCGTGAGGTGACGCAGCGTGAGTCACGGCGGAATTTTGAGGAGGTTAGCTGCGAACGCGGGAACCGCGCAAATACGATCGCAGTACTTGCTGGTGATTGCCACGGTTACAGGCGCAAAATGGAAATATCTAATGCTCTTTTATTTCACTTCAACTCTGAATCTGATTCGGAAGATGAGTTCGTGTCCGAAATGATATTTTTTACCTCTCAACTGACTAAAAGAAAGGCATCGAGAAGGTTATACTTAAAAAAAGGAAAAAGTCACGGAGAATTTGCTTCAATCAGAGAATTTAACGACGGATAATTTTAGTTCGGTCCTCATACAGGGTGTCCCGTAAATACCACGCGAAAGTGACACTGGAGATAGATTGACATTAGGTCTTTCAGATAGCATCAACATGACCTCAGTAAAAGTCCGCTGGTTTTCGAGATATAACCACTTTTGTGTTTTTTTGAAAATCTCCAATTTTCGGTCTTCAAACTCATGTCTTTTTTTACCTAGGCTACCCTGAATAGTTGCTTTAAACAATGAAGTAATAACTTCACCGAGAACTGGAACAAAATCCTTTAAAAAAATGTCTGACTTGTTGTATTTTATGACGAAGTTAAAACGTTAACTTAAGTTTGACTTACTGATGTGAAAAAAATCAGACTGAATTGACAAATAATCGTAAAAACTGGTCCATTTCCAGCACTTTTCAAAATGATACATCACTACCAATTTTTTTATGTCAAAACCTTAGAAATTATAATTTTGTCGCGAGAGATGTGTTTTATGCCGAAATAATTAAAAATTAGGAAAAATGCACCTGTTGCCAAATTACATGTTGCTTGATATTCTTTCCTCGCTACCGTTTCAAACAACCATTATTTTTGCTCTTCTTTCTCTTTTATCTCACTTTCTCTTTCATTTTTGTTTGCAAAAGTGGTGATATCTCGAAAACCAGCGGACTTTTACTGAGGTCATGTTGATGCTATCTGATAGACCTAATGCCAATATATCTCCAGTGTCACTTTCGCGTGGTATTTACGGGACACCCTGTATAGTCTACATGGCTTGTATCGTACAAAACTTGCTGAATTCGCCCTGCTTCAATTGATTTTTCTTCCATTTCTACTAGGACTCACCGTGACTACATACAAGAAACTGCGGGATCGACACTGCCTTTCGCAGGGTCACGTTAAGTAAAAACCTGCGTCACGTCACACTGCGATTGTGTATGCGCGGTCGTATTCATTTATTAGATTTACAAAATCTCGCCTTGACTCAAGGCAAGGCGCAAAATGACTCGCAGCTTCGTGAGGTGACGTAGCGTGAATCACGGTGAGATTTTGTGTATCTAATAAATAAATACGACCGCGCATACACAATCGCAGTGTGACGTGACGCAGGTTTTGCTTAACGCGACCCTGTGGAACGCAGTGTCGATCCCGCAGTTTCTTGTATGTATTCACGGTGATTCTTAGTAGAAATGGAAGAAAAATTAATTGAAGCCGTGCGAATTCGGCAAGTTTTGTACGATACTAGCCATGAAGAAAAAACTAAAAACTGAACTGGTCACGGTTTAGCCGAAAATAATTTTTAAATTGTCCGTCGTTAAATTCTTTGGTTGAAGCAAATTCTCTTTTTTTCCTTCTTTTTAAGTATAAACTTCTAGCTGCCTTTCTTTTTGGTCAGTTGAGAGGTAAAAAATATCATTTCGGATACGAACTCATCTTCCGAATCAGATTCAGAATTGAAGTCGAACAAAAAGCAGTAGATATTTCCATTTTGAGTCTGTAACCAACTGCGTTATACAGGGTGAGTCTTTGACTTGTACATATATTTTAACCGTAGATTCCTGAGGTCAAAAGAAACACTTTTTTCCTTTACCATTTTTTCCGATTCGGCCTGGTTAAAAAGATACAGGCTGTCCATGAAAAGCATAAATTTTCAGTAATATCTCGCAAACGATTTCTTCAAATGAAATGATTTTTGGAACACAGTTTTTTCCTGAATATGATTGATCTTTCCCGAATACAAAATTCCGAGTAATCCGATGTTGAAAGAAAAAAAAATCTTAGGAGTTCGAAAAATTGGGTACTTTGGCTGAATGCAATTCTGTCGAAAATATTCACAGAATTCAATTTTCCCTACGTTGTCACGTTGACAAATTTCAAGAATAATTAGAGAATTTGTTATCTGGAATGATAAATGGAAGAGAACTAGTGAATGTTAATGGAACTTAATTATATCGTTGGAATCGAAATGTTTTTCACAATCAAAACTTTTGTTGGAATGAAATTTTGCAGTATGACCCTCATTTATAAAAGCTTACGCTGTTCATGTTTCGGCAAACTGAAACAATTGAAATATCCTTAAGTTTTTTAGACGGATATTACTTCTACACGATAAAATATAAAACGTTCCTACCGCAACGCACCTACAAAAGACGAAAGTAGTTATCCCAAGGAAAATTCACTAACACCAATATCACAAACACTTTCACTGTTCACAGCACTCAAACAAACACAACAGTTAATTATAATTCACTTATTTTTCACATTTACGACCATAATCGACACTAAAAACATTAATTTACCACTAGATGTTTACTAGCGCTCACGCTTGCGCCTGTAACACAACTGTACATAGGGACTACTTTAGAAGGCTGTGCTTGTAATATGTCGGGACCGGTCGGGACTCTACAGCGTTGCCGCTCTTGGCTATGACCGTGCCCTTAGGTTTAGAAGGCCGTGTTAGTAGGCAGCTCGCACTTCTTATATTTATGTTCTGTGGTTTAGACTGTTCAAGTGAATTAGGTCATTTATTCAAATTTTATGGTTGAGTTGTTGTTTTGATTTCGGAAATTCTGGCACGGAAGATTTCAAGAGATATCGGAAATGAATGCTATAGATGAAATAGGTGGTTTGAAAGTTAATCCGATATAATCAAAAATGAAGTATTCATCAAGAAGAGATTATTCTCTTTCATTTTATCACCAGCAAAATTTTGGATGAATCAATAATTGCATTAGAAATACAACTGGTATTGAAAAAGTGAGTTTATATTTTTCCATTTAATACAGCAGCTTATTTTAAAATTTCGAATGGTATATCTACTCGTTTCTTTGATACAATCGCTTATTTCAAAGGTTTGAATGCTAGATCTCGTACTTGCAAAAATTCAGTGGTTAGTTTACCAGTGGCGGCATAGCTCATTCTGAAAATAAAAAAGGGCTATATCTTCTTATTTACGACGAATCGGAAAAATGGGAGAGGAAAAAAGTGTTTCTTTTGACCCCAGGAATATTCGGTTAAAATATATGTACAAGTCAAAGACTCACCCTGTATAGCTGTCACCAGCAAGTACTGCGATCGTATTTGCGCGGTTCCCGCCTTCGCAGCTAACCTCCTCAAAATTCCGCCGCGACTCACGCTGCGTCACCTCATGAAACTGCGAGTCATTTTGCGCCTAGCCTAATACTTTAGAGGCGTTTTAAGGGCATATGTAGGTCAACAGTGTAGAGTATAAAGTGTTAATGTCATTGTTTAAAAAGTTTGTTGCTACCTCAAGGTCTATTGTGCCCCCTTAAAGAACTGTTCTGACCTTGCCCTTTACAGCTCGCCTTCCAGTTCCAGAGAATTCTGATGAAATCCAATATATGTAAAGGCTTCAACGAGGCTAGTTCCTCACTCTTACAAGTTTCTCGCCCAAGGCATTCTCCCCCTAGGCTCGCAATACCAAAGCATTCCATGATTAGGTGAATGTGGGTTTCTTCCTCCTCCCCACAGAACCTACATTCGTCAGTGTCCGATAATCCCATCCTCAACAGGTGCTTCCTGAGGCCACAGTGTCCTGTAAGAAAGCCAGTGAGGAGGTGTAATTGTTTCTTACCAAAATCCAGATATCTTTTAGATCTTGCTGTTTCTAAGTGCCGACGGAACTCACTGGAATGATCCATCCCTGGGAGGTTCCGCCAGAGTTTTTCCTTCTCGGCTTTCTCCTTCTCCAGAAACTCCTTTCCATAAGTATATTTAAATATACCACAAAAGGGTTCTGGGCCAATGAGCGACATTCGTGCGCCCTCTTTGGCAAGTGAATTGGCCTCTTCACTTTTTTTGATTCCCGAATGGCCGGGAACCCAGAATAAAAACACCATATTTTTTTGCCTACCTCATTGAGTTTGTTCCGGCACTCCCAGATCATCTTTGAGTCGATGACGTAGGAGCTCAGTACTTTAAAAGCAGCCTGACTATCTGAGTGTATGGCTATATCGTACTTCAGATAGTTCAGATACGTTCTTTCTCGTAGATTAATATCTATACATCTTTCAATAGCTAAGATTTCCGCTTGAAAGACGCTCATACAGGAGCCTAGCGACAGTGCACACTTGGTACTTGGCCCGTATACCCCAGCGCCAGCTAATGTGGAGGTTTGGAACCATCTGTTTACAATTTCACGGTATTTTCTTTGAGGTTATAGTCGGTGTATTCCTGTTCCCATGTGACCCCCTTACCAATCTACATTGAGCAACACCTCGCAGCAAGTGTCTCAACTGGACACTCAGCTCCAGGATGTCTCCACTTGTTACCGCTATTGTTCTTGTGGAATATTAGTAATATCATAAATCAACATTTCTTTCTCAACATAAAAAGAAACTCCATGTGCCAACTACGCTATAAATAATTACAAATCCTCCTTATCTACCTACACCATCGATATCGGGCGTTCCTTTCGTCTTACAAAAAATCACCCATCGCATTCATGAGACCGCGTCTTCAACTGTCAATCATACCTCATTTAAAATCGGTCTTTGACAGCAGTTATTGATGTACAAGTAATGATTTATCACCTGCATCTCACCGGAGTGAAGACAGAATTGCTTGTAAATGACAGTTGTATATATATAATTTTATATCTCGAATGGCTGATTATCGGCCGTTTAAAAATGATGACTATATTCTTCGGGAATCTTAAGAGCTTCTCCTCACCATTTCATTCATCTCGACTATTCAATGCGACGCAAATTGATATGATTAATACCTTACCACCTGTAACCACCCAGTTAAAAATGATTCCTTTGTCATTTCCACACATTAGTTTCATTATTTCCCATTTATTTCGGAAGTTTTTGCTTGTTTATGGACACCAACACGGTTTTGTACCACACAAACATGAATATTCATTCGGGTAATGGAATGAATCGCTTTGATCATTACTTTTATGGTGTAATTGAACCGGTAATAAAGGTTGGAAATTTATTAGACGTTAAGATATATGGCGATATAATTCATCAGCAGGAGTAAGATTATACAGTGGCTGGATGTCGAGAATTGTGGACAGAAACTGGATAGATTCGAGTGAAAGAAATTTTCGCCTTGGAATATGTAATTATGAATTTGCCGCTAATAAAGCAGTCAAAATTTTAATGCTGGTTTGTAATATAATATGTGGCAGGTGCAACACGTAATTATTATGACTGCATATTTTTTTATTACTCAACTATCACCAATCAATTTTTTTACATTTCCTATGAATTCTGTTTCGATGAAAGTTAAGTATCAGTTCAATGTTTTCTGCGCTCATTAAATTATGTTCATTAGTGAATGAGTTTATATTTTGCTAATTTCATCATCGTTGAAAATTTAAGAAAGTGAAATCTCACATGGTTCTGAGTGTTTTTTCAAGAGGTTGATAAGTTTCCTGTATTCTTATTCTTTGTGCATGCTCGCAAAGATCAGGCACCCTATAACTAATGGTGATATTCTGCTTTCATCTGTAAGTCAATCTGTA
This sequence comes from Propylea japonica, assembly GCA_013421045.1. NCBI lineage: Eukaryota > Metazoa > Arthropoda > Insecta > Coleoptera > Coccinellidae > Propylea > Propylea japonica. The sequence continues at coordinate 27,388,237 of CM024240.1, forward strand.
ACTTTTCATAAGCTTATACAGGAAATTTGCAATTCTGGACCACTTCAAGGAATCTGTAGCTTACAGAAATCATTAAATATTTACGAGTACTCGACGGGTGATCGGAAGCATTATCGAATGACATATTGTGAGGTTACGTTGAATGGTTTGTTTATTTTAGGGCGAACGCCAAAGTTTTGATATAAGCAACTCATGATGAATCAAAATAAAATGGTTTTGATTATTGAATTGTTATAGGAAGAAAATCATAACAGGTGAAACGTTGTTCAATAATATACACGACCTGAAAATCATTTTTTTTGAAGTAGGAACTTTATGAGAATTAGAAGGAAAAGGTTGCGTGATCAATGAATCCATTTGAAATGCCGGATTCCCAGAAAATGTTCAGATTGAAGAAATGCCGAATGCCCAGTTTGTGAACATGTTCAGATTGAAGAACCAGTGTACTATAAACTTAATAAATGCTCTACAGCAATTTTAACCAAGAAATTTTTTTCTTTCCTGTTTTCAATTCATTAGATGAAAGAAACAAACGCAAACTACATTCAGATAAATGTATTTTCAAATTAAAATCAAAACCAATTAGTCTTAATCATAAAGTTTCATCATGATCAAATCTTAAGATTGAAGGTTATGTTTTTCGATGAGTAGTTCAAAAGTGACACTGTAAATAAGAAAGTCACAGGAACCATTCCAGAATTGCATTATTAACGAATCTGTAAGTCGGCCAGTTACAGATCAATCGTACGCTACAGTACCGTAACTTACAGATGAAAAGCAGAATACCACCATTAGTTTCCATCCTTTTACATAGAATCTACACTTGTCAGTTTATATTGAGCCAATCCTCATGATAATAGAGGCTTAATATATAATAATATGCTTTCCCAGGCGACTAGGTCCTGTTAAAAAACCAGTGTGAAGACGTAACTTATTTTTACTGAGATCCAAATAATTTTTCGACCTTGCACTTTTAAAGTTCCGAAGGAAGTTTTTGGAACGATTCATTTCCGAAAGATTTCTCCAGAGTACTTCTCTTTCAGTTTTTTTCTTCACCAAACACTTTTTCTAATGGCTATACCATAGAAGGGTTCTGGGTCAATAAGAAGCGTTTGTGCTCCGGCTTGGCCCCGTATTCTCGACAAGTGATCTTTCAAAGCGAACTTCATTGCGCGAGTCTCTCTTTTACCTGCAAAAATGCACACCGCGTAATGAAATTTGTATTCGTTTTGAAATATCACTTGTCGACAATATGGGGCCAGGTGTAGTTTCTTCATTTCCTTTGATTCCTGAGTGACTAGGAACCCAGACTGAAGAGACTTTGTTGTTCTTACTTCATTGAATTTTCTATAGCACTTTCATATTATCATAGGTATTCTAGTAGATGTTTCAACGCATTTTTTAAATGTATCCAACCAACACTACAGGCTCCTGGGATCGATCGAACTCATTCCGTTGTTCAAAATTGTGATATTTTACCCCAAGAATCAACTTGAATTTTGAGATAAATGCATAAAATCGAAGTTGTAATTAATATGTTTTATCATATTTGTTTTTTCCAGCAAGTAGCATGGGACAATCAATGGCATCTTATTACAACCATCCTGCAGCGTATGGATCATTGAGTGCAGCTTCGATGGCAGCGGCAGCAGCTGCTGCACAGCAATCAGCAGCGGCCATGTCTGCTGGTCTTAGCGCCTCCCCTCAGGTCAGTTACATTTATTGATAATTTCCTGCATGATGAATGATAAAAATTGTGACAGGAACAGGGAAATCACGAGAAATTGATAAGTAATATAAATGACACCTCTGCGCTACAAATTCAATAATGTGAAACTTCCCTATAAAGAACGTCTGTATAACGAATATCGTACAAGACATTGGACCTTGAATCCAAATTCCATGTTAAAAACACCCTCTAAAACGAAGTAAATTCTCCCTATAACGAAATATTCAAAGAACATCACTCTTTGAATGGGTATTGATAAGAAGGTATAAGGGTGGGTTTATTCCGAAATTTTTCCGGACCTTAAACTAAATCATTACGGTGGACGTACGTAATAAATCCCGACCTTAAACTAAATCATTACGGCGGGCAGAGAGATCCTTCTGAAACACTTTTACATACACCCATGGCTGTTTGGTTTCAATCTAACCTAAACGCTAGTGTGAAAAGTTGTGCGAAAATGTCTGGAAGGAAGTGCTTAAGTTTGAATGATAAACTTATCAGTGGAGTCGACCGCGACATTGCCGACTATAGAAACAAATTTCCTTATAACGAATTTTTTGCAAATTTAGCGCTTTCGTTATAGGAAATTTGTATTTTCTATGTAATTCCTCTGAAATTCGAAAACAGGCTGCTCTGAAGCCAGGAGGGTTTGTCAAGCCAGTTCTGGCTTTCTAAGTGATGATCTTCTAGAGACCCAGATATTCACAGATCCATAATATCGAATATTCCTCTCCCATAGATTCAAACAGCAGTGTTTCGGAATAATGATGAAAGAGTTGTGACAAACTCATGTCATTATAGTAAAATAAAAATGGTTGATGAAAACTGAACCAACTAGTACAACGGTATTCAAATTTGAAGCGGGGAAGTTTTTGACTTTGCGATGATAATACTTAATTTTTTAGTTATAAAGATGTTTTTTTTAGAGGTATAGAACTTCAAATTGCAATATGGATTATTCGATTGATATAAATTTTATTTATCCGAAAGATAATCTTGTGGCTTTATAATTTTAAATATGATTTCTGGTATATGACCGGCTGGCTCGGATGTAGTCCAATCTGGACGTCCAATTTTCGATTACTTTTTTAACATTTGTGGCCGTATATCGGCAATAACTTAGCGAATGTTCTCTTTCAAATGGTCAGGCGTTTGTGGCTCATCCGCTTCAATTCTTGCACGATTTGGATTTTGTGAGCACGCAAACCAAGATTCTTCCTCAAAATCTTCCATAAAGTGGATGGACACAAATCCAATTCATGTGCTCGATGGCGGATGGACTCATTCGGGTCTTCCTCAATGCTACGCTCTACTGTAGCTGCTTTTGTACGCAGCGTGTCTCTGGGAATGAGAGTTATCAATAAGAGTAAACAAGGTGGTACATCGAATTAACTGCTCTGATGGTCAATTTTGTAAACGATAAAATGAACGTAGTCCGCGATACGTATTCTGCACAGAACCATTATTTTCGAAATAAAAATGCACTAATTGTGCGCGTTGTTCATCATGAATAGACTCACTAAACCAAACTAAGAATACATCACTTGACTGCTTTTGAATCGGTCGCCATCTTGAACAGTAATACCAACTTGAAGTTATATACCTCGAAAAAAACACAAGTAAGGTTCCATAAATTTCTGTTATTTTTACAGGATACAAAGGTCATTTTCGAAAAACTGTTAGATGTTGGAATTCTGTATTGAAATAATATTCTTCTAATCAATGAAAAACTATATCCAGAAAATCATTTCATTCGATGGGATCGTTTGCGAGATATAACTGAAAATTTATATTTTTTGTATCTTTTCAACGGAGCCAATTTGGAAAAAAATGGTGAAGGAAAAGTGTTTCTTTCGACCTCAGGAAACTACGGTTAAAATATATGTACAAGTCAAAGAATCACCCTGTATAGGAGTCCCTACGTCATTCCGTCACAAAAGTTGAAGTTTTTATATCTTCGTCATCATTGAGCAGCTAAATATGAAGTTCGAACCCGATCGAATTATTAAGTTTGAAAATATTCGAAAAAAAATTTCAAATCAACATAAAGCTGAACGCACATACATCGGCATCAGACGAATGGTACGAACAACATGGAATATTTATTTTAGTACGGTAAATGCCGTGCCGATATACTGGTAGAGGATCCGAATCTGAACGACCTTCACCGAGCTGATAAAAGAATAAAACTTATTTTATAATAAATTTAGTATATCAGAAAATATATTATAAATGGGTTGTCAAAATAAATCCTGGATAGAATATTTTTGATTATTTTTTTAAAAATTTACCTGGACAAGCTACCAGGTTGCCAGGTATAAACAGGTATGTCGATACTACACACAACCGTATATCGTATCTGAGATAAGTACTGGTGGAATCACTCTTATCACAGACAATATTTTGACACTAGAATAATGAAATTCAAAGTTGTTAGATATTCTTGCACAGCGTACCCAAACGGCATGAAAATGAAGTTTTCCGAATCTCAAAATTTGTCGGCTTATTGTCTGACACAAAAGCAAAACAGTGAACCCACCAGTACTTTCAAAAATCTCAATTCAACCCAAACTTTCACAGAAAAACTCCGCATTTCCACCGAAAACTTCAACCATCGATTTCCCCTAACCTCCTTAAAGTCATGATTCACGTCAGCTCACTTCGCAACTCATGATTTGCAATTTTGTCTACCCGCCAGGGCCGTAGGTTTTCCGCTTGAGCCAGTTTAAAATTGATGTTATCCGGAACAAAAGAGGCTCGAATCGCCGGATAAGCCGATATCCCGATCCCCCAAGTTACACGGAAAATTTCTGTTTACTGTAACTAACGAAGTGTGAGAAATAATGCACCAGTTTTTATTCGAAAAAAACGCGAGTCACGATCTGAGCGATTAGCTCGGGGGACAGTATGTGATGTGCCAGGTGTCCGACGGTCTCCTATAATTAGTTTTTCAGGTGAGAGATCGATCAATTTGGACGCCTTCGAATTGAGAACGTTATGGTTGGGTCTATGAGTAACTTGGACAATGTCCTCGTTGACTGTGTGGTCCATTATTGTGGGGGTATTGAAATGAAGTTTTCAAGCAATAGGAAGAATGCCAATGATTATCCTTCAATGCTGCCAATAAGATCTTCGATTTTTTGTAATAATGGCTAAGCAGCGAGTATTTATCCATAATACAGGATGTAACTAAAAAAGTGTAAAATATTTTAGGAGGTGATTCCTCATCGAAAAAAAGATAGGATCTTTCATATAAAGAAACTTCATTGGATGATCCCTTGTTAAGATACAGCCCCTCAAAGGGAGTACATAAAATTTGTATAACAATTTTTTTTCACAAGCACCAAAAAGTTACAATATTGAAATTAACCTGACGTTTCCTACTAGCAAAAAAAAATTGTCACTATCGCTAAAAGTGTCCTACTAGATAGATTAGTTTTGCATACGACGATCTATCTCTGTAGTTGTTCGTAAAATAATTTTTTACTGCGAACTGATTTATTTTGGGCAAAAAACTCAAGAGACATTTTTTGTTTAGAATGAAACCGGCTATAGGAAATAAATTTTTAAATGGTAAACAAATAATAAGACAAAAAGTTACATTGGAAATAAACTTTAGGGGTTGCGTTTCCCACCCTTACAACCATGGGGTAAACCAAATAAATAACTGGATAAGTGTCTTTTTGCCAGTAGAAAACGTCAGGTTAATTTCAATATCGTAACTTTTTTCGTGCAACTTAAGGATGAACCTACCTATAATTACAAGAAAAAAAAGTCCATATAAACATGGGTCGCAAAAGCTTCGTTACGGAGCTGGTGTATTGGTTTTTTCTTCTCCTGCAGATTTCGAGATTTTCAGTCCAAATTTGGAATGCAAGCTATTTTCAACAGTCTTCATCATTGCACGTTCTGAATTTTAACTAGGATCTACAGGGTGTTTTCTTTTCCGGAGCCATGTCTTCTTTTTCCGCTCAAATTTTTTTGCGGTATGCCACTGATCAGCGTAAAATAAATTTTTGATATCTTTGTTCAATTCAGAAACTCTTTTGACTCTTGTAATTTTTTCGTATCTCTAACCGTTTTCGAGTGAGAAACTATTGAATTATTGTATGTTATTCTCTAAATAAAAAAAAATAGAAATACTCGATAGGTATGCCCAAAATTTGCTTTTATTTTGATAGCTCGTCATCAGAGACTCAACTTAAGCTTATTCAATATCAACATACAATCAAGATTCAAGATATCAACAATTGATTTTACGCTGATCAGTGATGTACCGCAAAAAAATTTGAGAGGGGAAAAGGAAGTATGGCTCCGGCAAAGCAAAGACCCTTTAGATTCAAGTTAAGATTCATGACGTGCCATGATATTGAAGATAGCTCGCATTCCAAATTTCTACTGAATACCTACCTCAAAAACTGCAGGAGTTATGAGGAAAAAAACAATTCTTTTTGGAAATTTCAAAACCTAGTAGCTCCGTAACGAAGCTTTCACGAACCCATGTTTATGTAAACTTTTTTCTTAAAATAACATGTAGATTCACCCCCTTCAGTTGTGACATACTATTATGTAACACCCCATACTTACGTTACTTCGATTTCTTGAGGTCAATATAAAAGAAGGAAATGTTCAAGTTAAAACCTGAATAAAAATTTTCGTCCTTTATTTAAATATTTTTCGGGCTATTTCCATTATATGTATTTACTTCTTCCAATCAACGTTTGGGCCTGCATTCGCCAGCCGGGCAGTCGCCGTCGTCAGGAAAACACTTCAGACTCTATTTTCAGAAAAGCTACTTCCGAAACTATTTTAAAATGTTCTCAGAAAAGAATCATTGATACCTTTGTTCTTCACCCCTTAGAATCCTAGGTACTTCATTCTAAGCATGTTGGGCAAGCTTATCAGTATCTGTCTAAGTTGATCTACATTTTCATATTCTTTGATTAAAATAAAAGGAAGTATGTTTCACCAATATAGGCTCAATTGCACTCAAGAGTAATTCATTTATATGCAATTTTTGTTATTCATTATCAGGTTTTACTTCCGTTATAGATTAGTCCTGATAGTATTTTGAGTCCTGATTGCTGCCACCTAGGTTATAGATTGTGCTGGTTCGATTTGACTTGTAAATTTTGACTCAATAATGTCCAAAAATTGCTTTGACTTATTTTAACAATTTCTTGGAATAGCCTATATGCGTGAGAATTTCTCAATTTCTTTAATTTTATATGTCTATTTCCAATCATCAAAAATTTTACGTCAACAATTTTCGCCCCTTTAGTGCGAGCTTGTTCCTTTAGGAACTGCAACCCTATAGGGTTGCAATCGGCCTTAGTTTTGCCGAAATATATCTTGTTTCTTAAGCTTTTCGCACTTGTTCATATAAGAAAACTCACAACATTCAGTAGAAAACAAATCAAATTCGAAAAATTAGAAAGAAAATATAAAATTCAATGCCACACTGGGATTCGAACCTTTCAGTTGCAGCATGACAATCCAGCCCTTATACCGTTGGACTATGAACGGTGTGTATCTGAAAATAGTGTTGCATTTTACCACTTATTGCTTCTCATTTCAATTTTCGAATTAATCAGATATGAGAATTCTGGAATATCGGGAATATAATAAAAAATTTGACGTGGTTCTTCTTCAAAGCATTATGAACACGAGCATTTCCAATGCTGATGATTATTGTCATCAGCTCTTCTACAACTTATAGCCGAACCGAATAAGTGTTAACATCAATCTTGCTCACAAGGGAAATTATTTATCAACTTCATGCTCATATAAATTTCATCGTGAAGATGTAGCCACTCGAATATAATTGTGTATTAAATTATGTGAATCCACCGGTTTTCAAAGCAGCTTATCGAAGATGATAGTCACTACACGGAAGATATTCGTTATAATCAATTTAAAATCTTATGTGTACACACATCTTACTGTGATAACTAAATTCCTTATAACACGATACAGACCATTTTTGTAGAAGAGCAGGATCCACACAAGCATTAAATTAAGTCTAACTAGCATTAACACCATAAATCAGCATTATCAACAAGAAATTGTATTAACATATGCCGTAAATTCAAAGTTGAAAGTGAATATCTTTCTGGACATGTACGCTTGTTGTTCGGTGATTAAGATCATTTACATTCTATGGTGTTCGCTTCTTCAGAAGTCAGCTATCCAATATAAACCGCGAGTTTCATAGCAGTACAATCCACAAACGAGATCTCTATGACATAAAAAGGCAACTTTATCTGACAATTGGAATTTGGTATGCATGAGTTCTGTGGTGTGATCAAATTAGGTACAGACAGGATCGGCCTCGGGAGAGAATGTTCTTTTATGCAAAGCACGCACAATATCATTGTTATATTTCGATTAATGAGACCGAAAAATGTTTGTGATCTTTTCGAAAAAATTTTCTAGAACATCCCTGGATTCCAGTTAATTCTTCTTTATTTGGAACGAAATCACAATTTACAATAATGAAACAATATAAAATAAATAGACGTCAAACAAAAAAACCTGAACCAGGCACGTCGTCAAAAGCCTTGCCCCCCCCTTTCAACTCTCAACTTTTTGAATGTAACTAGACAATTTTGGGTGAATATTTCGGATTTCACACGATAAACCGAGATTTTCGAGATAAACTCAACTGAATGAAATACTTTGATACTTGCAAATGAGAGTATAGGTACCTATGTATTTTAATTTCATTAAGAATATTGCTTTTACATAATATGTTGAAATTCTGTCGATAATCTCAGTTAGGGATTCTTAGAAACGATAAAAGAAACACTTGATGTTGTTGGTACCAGGTAGCCATTTAGCATCCTCGAATGGGCGTTAGAAAATTTCAAGTAAAACTGTCTATATAAATACAATAGCAATGTTTTGATCTTGATTTAACTTTCTCTGTCCGATTCTGTTGTTAATAGTTTGCAATCAATATGCAGAGTTAATCATGTTTTGCGAGTGATCAACAAACGGTATCTGAGAATCTACTGTTTGAATAATAAGCAATCTCTGAAGAGCCCTGAATAATATGAGAGATGATATAAATTATCTACAATGAACCAAAAGCTAGTTAAAGTAACCGGTAATTGAAAGTTCATATTAATCTAACTTAACCCAACATTTGTCTCGCGAATGACATTTGTCAGAGTAGAGTAATAAACAAACTTCATTTACTTTGCTATATCTACTCTCAGAGTAAGTTTGTGAACGCACCCCAGGTTTATTCAAGGTGAATCTTTCTTGAGCGAGTAACAAGGGTTGTAATATTGAAAAATATTCAGTGGAAAAGCACAGACGTTCAATTTCTCAGTTGGATCGAGCGAGATCAGTAGCCCTACATCAAGAAGCTTTATCGAAACACCAGGTTGCGCAACTTTTGAGTATTCCACGGACTTCAGTGAGGCGTCCCGTAGCCCTTTTCTTGAAAATCGGCAGCATTGCTCGGACACATGTTTGAGGACCTATAGACGTGTTCTCTCAACCAGTACCATGTGGTACGATTGTATTCCTCAAATTACACAGAAAGACTTTTAAGAGCAGCCATGGGCCTATTTACTTCACAACAGAAGTATAAATCGTCATCTACCCTATTTACATCATTATTATTATTCAAACTGAGATCGTTATGGCTAGGTCAGCTTACCGGGAACTGCGACCATGTAGATCTTTTGCTCTCTACCCAAGGAGGTCGTCAATTGCGTTGACAAAACCAACAACCTCCACAGGAACCTTGGCCGTTATCTCTTGGGTGTCTAGGATCGATTTTCTTTTATGGATTGTTCTTAGGTCAGTCAGCTCTAGAGTTCTGGACACTGGCATTCCATGCTCAGCTGTTTCTGCTTCTGAACCACAACACCTGAAAATGTTATCTGTTGCCTTTACCATACGTAAGTACAAATGCTGTTTGTACTGACATTGCCACCACCCGGAGCTCAGCTAGTTCTGGTATGGGTAGGTGCAATCATCACGAATTTTGTGGCCAGAGAAAGTCCAGGAGTGTTTCTTCGGAGGATAATTATGTTATTCAACTCCCTTTGCTGGACCGTTGCCTTATATTGGTCTCTTCCAAACCCACAGAAAGGCTCAGGTCCAGCAGGTGTTAACCTTGTTACTCTTAAGCAAGTTCATTGACTTAAAGGTTGATTCTCATTAGACGTGCCAGGAACCGAATCGGCGACGGCAAGGCACATGCTCGGGAGAGCAAGATTTCTTGAGGCAATTCACACTGCAATAGGCTTGCCGTGGGTAAAGTAGGTTTCAGCCTTATGAAAAGTGAAATAATATCTACGTTAATAAAAATTGCTCTGTTGTCAGATGAAAAAGAGCTTGAAATGAAATTTTGTGCCAATGTGTTTTTATACATACTATCGGCGTATCTTTTATTAGAGAAATCATAACGAGCTTCATTTTCTCTAACATATTCGATAAGGATTTCATTTTCTTCCAAGGAAAAAGTGTCCTTCTTCTGACATACGACATATTCACTCTTTTCACCACTACACTCCTTAAATCCTAGGAACGCAAATACTACCAAGTCGGTAACGTATTCACACTTGTCTGAACCTGCACGAAACATGCTCGGCAAATATTGTTCGAGAAGAACCCCTCGGCTTGCCGAGACGTGGCCGGCATAATGTGAATTTAACCACTCAAAAACCATACGATCAATGGAAAAGATATTTTTCCGATTCGGTGCCTTGCCCGTGTCGAGCACGTGGCTTGCAAGAAAGTGAGAATTAGCCTTAATTCTGAGGCAGTGAGTATTTATTCTTTCCTCGATACTTCCCTGTACTGAAACCGTCATCAAACCGTATTCTTCATCAAACCGCAAGACCAGTCACAAACACGTCGCTAATCCTGATTTAATAATCTTCGCATCTTTGTCTCTTTGACATCCAGAAAGATCCTGTTTGGTGGCTGCACACCAGCCACCCCCGCCATAACCGTGCGCGATTTCTATGGGCCTATTTTGCATTACAACCGAAGTATAAATCGTCCTATACCCTATTTACATATCCTGTTGTGACGTGCACAGGGGTCTGTAGTTTTTCTTTGGGGCTCCCTTATCGTGTTTATATTTCCCATATGTTTTCGTTTCATTTGATTCGAATTATATCCCTTATATTTGATTATGTTGTTTTTTCAGACGCGCTTTGTCTGTCTTTTCGCCACTTGAAACGATGCAGTATTGTGGTAGGAGTGGAGTGGGTTTTGTCTGATGAAGATATGAGAGTATTCACGCTTTGATTTTCGCATGGCGGGTAATTGATTGAATGATCGCATTATACTCCGATTGTTTTTTATAAAATTAGTTGGCAGCTGATGGAAAATGAGCACATTTTCAGTGGCGCCTCGTGAGATTTCAATCAGATGAGGCCCGAGACTACGCAACCAACAAAATAATTTATTTCGAACTGAGCTTCCTATCAGCCACTGGCATTTAATATACCATTCTGCGCAGAACGAACGATTATGAGCAGAATTAATAACAATTTGGCATTGCCAATTAATTACTTGAGTTATGAAAACTCTATCATCGTGAGGCATTCTACTTTAATTCATTATTCAAAATGAAATCTAAAGGATCTTGCGTTTCTTCAAGTTCACTCTATCTATCTATATATCGGTGTCAGAACGTCCTCCGACGTCTTCCGATGCCTACTCTCCAAGCTTCTCTATCCATCCACAGATCTTCATCCAATTCTCTCTCCCTCATCTCTCTGTCAACTCCTTCTCTCCAGCTCTTTCTAGGACGTCCTCTTTTTCAAGCTCACTACTTGCATTTTAATTCTCACTTCTTGTTTCCGCTTCCATCTTTCTTGCTGAAATATTAAAATCTTACCTATAAACTTTTCCGAAAAATGTCACAAAACCACAAACCTCACACTTCGAGGATTAATACTTCGTTAATAAAAAGGAAGAGAATCAAAACACAGCTGATCTCCATCCACTATCGCCGGGGTGATTCGGACCGATCGGACGTTCAGTTTCGGCTAAGCTCGTTCGCCTAGAAGCGAAAATAATGCCGCAGAGCCGGGCCTCCGACAAGTGATCTACAGCTTGAATTTGGAGAGGTTCTCGCACCGTTCATTTGAAGAAGTTTGATATGTTACATTCTTACTAATCTCGACTCGTGGAGGCCAGCCTCCTTCGCTAAGCGGATTGCCTGCTATACGTTACACTGTTTTGTATGTTGCGGATAATGTGTGAATGTTTTAGATCGCTGAGTAATAAACATATGTTTATTACTTTGAGATTTGGAAAGAAGATAGAATGATGAAAATAATACAGATATAGAAATGTGATTCCGTCCACGATCGCCGGGGTTGATTCGGGCTGATCGGACGTTCAGTTTCGGCTAAGCTCGTTCGCCTAGAAGCTCGGAAGCTCGGAGCTCGGAGCCGGGCCCTTGACACGTGATCCACAACTTGAATTTTGAGTGGTTGAGTTGAGAGATAGAGAACTCATTTCTCGAAAAGATATCCATACGATATTTTACAAACATGTAAGCAATATCCCCAAATTGCGAATGAACCTGATTAATGGTTAGCGTTCAAAGAATGACTGATGTAAAATTGTCCTTTATTTATTATTTCTAGCAAGATTAGGTACCCCTGTTATCCCTGGAAAATAATAACCCAGAAATGTCTAAGAAAAGACAAGTCTGGGGCAAAAATATCCAAGCGCATCTGTCACAAAGCGAGGCATTTGAATAATTATCATTATTGTATCCAGGCTAATCTATCACTGCCTATATTCTGGTTTTAAGATATCCGGTTGACAAAAATGCAAATTCACAGATATTTGGGCACTGTGTTCCTATGTGAACAAGATCTTTACCATGATGAGAATGTTGACTACTTAATGTATTGACCACGATAGTTCGATTATTAGTGAAGTGGCTGAAGCCAGGACTCAGGAGGGGTTTTCATACCAGATCTGGCTCTCTGCGTGATGATCTTAGATGTTCCGAGAACTGTCTACTTCGCATAATACTAGGTAATCATCCTCCATAGATTGCAACAGCAGTATTTCGCCCTGATGATTGGATTCAATTTCGGAGTCATGATAAAAAACTCAGGTCAAAATGAATGATGCAAGATTGTCCTTTATTTATTATTTCTAGCGAAATCACCCCTGTTATATCCCCGGGAAAACCAGTGGAAAATAATACCTCAGGAATTCCTAAGAAAAGACGAGTCGGGGGCAAAAATATCCAAGCGCATCTGTCACAGAGAGCGAGGCATTTGAATAATTATCATTATTGTATACAGGCTAATCTATCACTGCCTATTCTGGTTTCTAGATATCCGGTTGACAAAAATGCGCGTGGCATTAAAAGGACATTCCCAAGGAACGAGACGATTTTGCGTAACGCGGTCGTCCATTGAAATCGTTAAAGCTCATTGTACAGGATGATATATGGTCCGGCATTGTCAGCCAAGGTGCTGGCTTTCGCGAGACAAAAAGATGCAGCTATCATAATACCGGTTCTCTTCTTCTCTTATTGTTGAGACATATATAAAATGTTATACGTGAAATAGAGGTTATGAATATGAAATTTTAAATTGCGACGGGACATGATTGAATGGGACCCAAATTTAATTCCGACCTCTGTTTCGGGAAAGATGTTTATAGGTTTGTTCCAACTCACGAATTGACCGTACAATGATCGTCAGGATTCTGCGCAATAGATAAAAATGTGTTCCAACTGAAAATGTATCGTTTGAGAACGGTTTCGTTTTTGTTCCATCCTGCTTCGGGACCGTGAGTGGCACGGTTTTGTGATCGTCATTTCGATCCCTGGTCTGGAGCAAGTACTGTTTGGACGGTTCTTGTACGGTCAAAGTTTAGACGTGCGCAAAAGATCGATTACTAATAGTTTCGTGACCGTCAAATTACCGTACAAAAGACAGCTGTTGGAACAAACCTTATGTATCTCTTTCTGTCTGAGGTGGTTTGTGAGAGCTTGTTTCTAGGGAAACGATTTCGTCCGAATGACCAGTATTTTCATCCGAAAATGAAAGGATAATGTTTAGAAAAAAAGCACGCGATTAGATTAGATCGAAATGAGTATATCGTGACTTGAATACAATCCTATCTATTTGACTATTTAACTCGACCACTAGTTTAGTTTAGTTAAAAAAGGGGTTACGGTTCACTGCGATCTCAAGATCTATTGTGCCTCCTCACAGAGCTATTTGGACCATATCCTCACAGCTTGCCTTCCAGTTCCAGAGATCTGATAAAATCCGGTATCTGTGAAGGCTTCACGTGGCTAGTTCCTTACTCTTACAAGTTTCCCGCCGAAGGCATTCTTTCCATAGGCTCGCAATGCCTAAGCGTTCCGTGACTAGGTGAGTGAAGGTTTCTACATCCTCCTCACAGAACCTACACTCGTCAGTGTCCGATAATCCCATCCTCAACAGGTGCTTCCTGAGGCGACAGTGTCCTGTAAGAAAGCCAGTGAGGAGGTGTAATTGTTTCTCACCAAGATCCAGATATCTTTTGGATCTTGCTGTTTCAAAGTTCCGAAGGAACTTAGTGGAATGATCCATCCCTAGGAGATTCCGCCAGAGTTTTTTCCTCTCGGCTTTCTCCTTCTCCAGAAACTCCTTTTTATAGGTTCATTTACCTATACCACAGAAGGGTTCTGGGCCAATGAGTGACATTCGTGCGCCCTCTTTGGCAAGTGTATTGGCCTCTTCGTTTCCTTTGATTCCCGAATGGCCGGGAACCCAGATTAAAAATACCTTATTTTTCTTGACTACCTCACTGTGTTTGTTTCGGCACTCCCAGATCATTTTTGAGTGGATGACGTAGGAGCTCGGTGCTTTAATAGCAGCTTGACTATCTGAGTGTGAGGCTATATCGCACTTCTGATAAATTCTTTCTAGATTCATATCTAGACATCTTTCAATTGCTGAGATTTCCGCTTAAAGACGCTTATACAGGAGCCTAGCGACAGTGCACACTTAGTACTTGTCCCGTATATCCCAGCACCAGCTCCTGTAGTGGTTTTGGAACCATCTGTATACCATTTTACAGATGATTGGCTAACAAAGACAAGTGAATAATCGTAAAGGAGATCTTGTGAAGAGCAATCATCTTCCTTCTAACGAATACATTTAGGAAGGGTTTTTCTTCTCTCTTAATAGACCTCAAAAAATGACCAGAAAGACGGATCTTGTTAATTTCTAGAACCCTTTTCCAACTTTTCCAGGAATTGTCAATTAAGGAAACGCGATGGCGACACTGCGACGAATTCTTAAACGACATCTAACTACTTCAGTTAACAATATATCCTTTCAGAATATACAAACGTAATAACTACCCAATAATATGAAATGAAAGGTTCCTAAATAGAAACTCAAACAGTGATAGATTTGGTCGTTTGGGACTGAATAGAAAACAAATATTGCCTGATTATCGTCTCTTCAAAAATGTGGTTATATTCGGATATAGGTGAAAATTTAATTAGCGTTCAGCGTGTTTCATATTTTGATTGTGCTAATTGCGAAATACCTACTTCGATTTGTTCAAGTTATTGGAAATGACGACAGTGGTAATTTCTGTTGTCTATTCATAAACACAGACTCCTTGGAACAATTGTCCTTTGTGTAAAGTCCTGGAATTTTGTGGTATTGTTTTGTCTGTAGTGTATGCACGTTAAACCGTACGCAAGACTGGATGACTATCCAGTAGCGTCCAATATTATAAGTTAAGGGTTTTCAAATAAAAGCTTTATTTGATATTCAAAGAAAAATGCCATTTTTCAATATAAATGATAGGATGTTTATTTCATTGAAAAAGAAGAAGCTATGCAGTTAATAGTGGAAAATAACATCAGGCAAATGACCACCACGACCACGCTTCCAGAACTATATCCTTTTAATGAAATTTTCCATAACCAAATCGCAAAGTGGCTGCCCCGTGTCCTCGATAGCCTCACGAATTCCATCTTTGGGATCTTGAATCGACGCTGGGCTATTGGCGTAGGCCTTCTCTTTCACGTGGCCCCAAAGGACGAAGTCGCAAGGTATTAAATCACAAGATCAAGTCTTATTGGAAAATCTATTCGTTAAAATGGTTAGGAAGGAAATGATATCTCACCACAGGATCACATCTCCAACTATTTCCTAAGAAAAAAACAGCCGAAAATAAGACTGAGAAAAAAGATGGTATCAGTTTTGTGACATTTGTGCCGACGTTTCGCAAAGGTGTCCTTCTGTTTTTTAGGCCAAAAACATGTAAAGGGTTTTCCAATAAGAAGTGTTATTTTGAATAGCCCGCTATTTCGGTAGATGTCACGTTTGAAGTTGTCATTTTTTGATACTCGACAAGTAAAAATGACGTCATTAAAAAAACTCTACACGCTTCAAGAACGCATTGAAATTATTGAATTCACTATAAAAATGGTGAAAATTTGGCAGAGACAGTTCGTAAAACTCGAACATTTTTGGGTTGTCGTGAAGCACCTTGTCGGACCACAATAAAGAAATTGGTAGAAAAATTCGAGCAGTTGGGACAAGTTAGTGATGTGAAGAATAAAACCCGTTCTCAAGAACAGCCGAGAATATTGCTGCTGTAGCGAAAGCGTTAACGAAAACCGAGGTTTGTCCATTCCTCGTCTTTCTTTTGAATTAGCCATTCCACAATCGTCAGTACACCGTATTTTGCATAAAGATTTGGGTCTTAGGGCTTATAAAGTTCAGTTAATACAAGAACCCAAGGCGGCAGATCATCAACAACGTCATGTCATTGATTTATTGCGGGAAAAGTTTCCGGACCATGTTATCTCTTGAAGAGGTGATCACAATTGTCCACCGAGATCTTGTGATTTAACAACTTGCGACTTCTTCCTTTGAGGCAACGTGAAAGAGAAGTTCTACGCCAATCAAGGGCGGATTTACGGGGGGGGGTAATGGGGGTAATTACCCCCCCCCATGAATATCGAAAACCTAAATAAAAGTTACGCAACGTGGTGCATATATTTTAATTTGTTTGTTTTTTTACTAATATTACTTTACTTCTATTTTTTCTTATTATATTATTCCTCCTAAATATTTTGATTAAATTTTTTTCAAGTTTTGAACCTGATCTATCGATCTAGAATCATTACTAACCACTCCCCCCCCCCCATGAAAAAAAGATATATCCGTCCTTGACGCCAATAGCCCAGTGTCGATTCAAGACCTCGAAGATGAAATTTGTAGAGCTATCGAGGATATGGGGCAGCCACTTTGCGATTTGGTTATGGAAAATTTCATTGAAAAGATAAGGTCCTGTGAGCGTGGTCGTGGTGGTCATTTGCCTGATGTTTAAAGTATTTTCCACTATTAACGGCTTCTTCTTTATGATGAAATAAACATTATTTTTATTGAAAAAATACATTTTTCTTTGAATATTAAAATAACACATCTTATTGGAAAACCCTTTAAAGAGTCATGGAAGATGAAGAGGGGCAAAACGTCGCCACGAATGTGACAAAACTTACCCCATCTTTTTTCTAAGTACTATTCTGTGCTGTTTGTTTTTTCTTCTTGATAAAATAGAGGACTCTATTTATCCTGACTCTTTCCTTATGTTTTCGTTAATGAATTAAAAAATTCCAATTGCTCAATGAATTTTCTTTTGTTTCAGGTGATGAGCTCAATGGACGCGATGAAATACTCAATGGACGCCGACAAATTCAGATCGCCATACATGCCCCCATCTACTCTGGCCATGTCGATGTACTCAGACCCAAAATACATGGACTCCTCATCGAAGAGCTATCTCGAGCGGAGCTACCTGGACTCCACCACCAAAGCCTACTTCGATTCCAACAAGATGTACATGGACAAGTATCCAGATACATCCAGAGGCTATCCAGCCCTAGATTTCGGCAAAATGTATCAAGAACAATCTGGTAACCAGCAAGTATCCGTTGGCATCAGTTCACCAAGGAGTTCAGATTCTCCAGACGTGAAGCCGAACCAAGAGCGTCATGACGCCACGTCATCTTCATCATCCACAACGACTTCTTCGGCAGGGGCGTCACCTGGTGGCCTTCCGAACTACTATCCCGGCAGTCAGATGCAACAGGGCAACTCAGTACCTGGGTTACTACCAATGCCTCAGTATTCTAGTCAATATCCTCCTGCTGGTGAATTTAGGAGGCCGTTGACAGTCATACTTTGACCAGACCATATGTGAACATACCCTGTGACACCAGCTATGGCGTGAATAGTTAATATGTGATTCACAACACCTTGAATGTTGATGAATTTGTGGCAATGTGATCAATATGTTGAGTAAGCATCTCAATAGTTTAATTCAGTTTCGAATTTCAATTTATATTGTGATATTTATTTATTTTGATGAAGTAACTTGTGTATGGCTTGTGTATAGGGTTACGAGATTGCTAACGTTGAATACAGTGTTGCTGTTTTCAATCACACGGACAGATATTTGACATGATATTCGGAAAAACCTGCATTTCGTTTTGTTGAACATTTGTCTAATGTTTTCGTTTACGTGTCAATGTATGTTTTTATATATTATTCTGTTTTTCGTTCATTTTTCGAAATCTTTTTTTATAATGCAGTTCTTTCGATGCGTTGAAAATGGAGATGAAAATGTTCCGCCAATCCAAAGATTAATCGTTATTTCAAAGTTGTTTTATTGTCGGAGTTAATATATAAAACTGAGCCGTGTTACGTCCCCAGCATTCGAATCTTTGTGAACTTTAGGGGTATGTGGGGTGGGGAACTATGTTGCCATATCATTAGCAAAGCAACAAAGTTTCAATGGGAAATATGTGCAAATTCCCTAAAGTCACCCTCTAAAGAAAGCTGACTTTACGAAATAACGCAATATGAAAGAAAGGCAATTCGAGTGTGCTGTTGAAAATTTACGTTTAAACAAAACGTATTTCAAATTTTCCATCAAGTCCTGGACATTATGCGATGAATACTGCAACAAATATTCCAACGTAGACAATGATTTCTAACATGAAACTAGAGCCATCTGCATTGTACCTAATCCTAAAGACTTAACAAGAACTCATGTCTAAATACGAGAAATTTGTTTTATTATTGAGTATAATATTAAGCTCATAGTTATGTGGAATCGACGAAAAAATTGAAAACAGCCTGGAAAATGAAGAAGATCTTTTAATTTATTTTCATGTTCATACACCACAGAATATTTCTCGCAAATCTTATTGTACAAATTGTAAATACTTAGCAAATAAGAAATTCGTGTTAGATGTTCTCTCGTTTATGTTTATATATTCATTTGTTATGAAGTAACCCATATTGAAAACGCAGTATCATCTAGCATATTTAATTTGTGTTCCTATTTGCAGTAGAAATTTCCAGAAAGTTGCAACTTTAGTGGTTATGTAAATTGTTATTTATATTGATCTTATTATGAAGATAGTCCTAAATGTAATGTTATGTGAAGTTATATGCGAAAAAGAATAATATTAAACTAGAGCGTGATTGTTCCAAAATATCTATTATTTACCTTTTTTCCCTTATTGCTCATTTGAATTTGAGCAAATCTTCCAACTCGGATGTCTCACCATTAAAATGGATATTCACAGTACGTAAAAATTTGGGGTTTGTTTTTCATGTGACAGCATTAAGAGTTGTGGTAAAAATAGATCTATCCCATTATTCAATTTAAATTTTGAGTAAATAATATTCAATTGCTCACCAAATAAATCCCACAAATTACAAGGATCAATCGAATTAATCAATTCATCATACTTTTCTTCAGTCTCAATTTTCTTCAGGATACTGCACTGGATCTCGACTTTTATAATATCCAAGCTCAATTTTAAGACGTTATGATTCTTGTATATTCATCTCACTACCTCAATGGCACAATTTTGGTTATCCAATCATTTTCAAGAAAAAAATTACGCCAGTTTTCGTAATTTTAAATTTTGATGTGCCTTGTAGTGGATACGTATTTAAGTTCACTTACTTCAGAAAAATGCCGAAATACTGAATTATTTGCAAGACATGCGAATAACATGATTCTGTACGAACAGCAACATTCCAGGATTGAGTACAGTAGCGTGGGTTGATTATGGGTGGTAAGTATTAATTTATTTGAGTTTTTCTTATCCTGTAAACCTATATTTTAGTTACATAATGTACCGTCTCTAACATAACTATAATGTTGATGGGACTTTTTTCATCAAAAAATTCTAAATAATCCCAGTTTATGAAAAAATTATATTTATTCTATTTCAATCAATACCATTGAGGAAAATAGGGCTCTTCCTTTCGTTTACATCGAACTGTCAAATTTCAAAACAAAAACATTTGCTTCGTTTAGTCCGCGTCAAAATGATGGAACAATAGCTATTTAATCAACTAGGTTATTAAAGACAGCGACTAATAGTCAAGATATTCTAACGCGCGAGCTAAGCGAACGCGTTAATAGATCGAAAGCATTAGTCGCTCGATTAATAACCGAGTTGATTACAAGATTTTTCCGACGAACTCAATATGAATTGTGTATGAATTCTTGATTGAAATACATTCTCATTTTTTACAAGACTTACATTTAACATAATAAAATTTCTATGTATCTAGTAGAGTTTTGACATTTCTCGTAGTGCTTCTGAATACTTTGTGAACGGTTGCCATGAGGGTTGCACATAAAATAGCAGAAATCAAGCATTAAAATGGGTCATTAATGATCAATTTCGTACACATTAGAATCCCCTTTTATTTTGAGATTTTCTCTACAGAAAAATATTTGGCAACAAAATCCTGAAGTAGCTCAATTTTTGTTTTACTGCCACCAAATTTTTTTGCGTTTTTGAAGGCGTTTTGTTGCACCCTGTGCCATCCCCATCAACCGTCTAATTTTTTGAATAGGGAAAGTGGGCTACGTGGTACCTACTTTTTTGGTTAGGTTTCTGAATCTTCTTTACAGGCGTGCAGAAATTTTCAAAAAAAAATTTCCTGACCAACTCGAATCTGAAAAAAGATTTCACCTATCTTTCATAGATTTTGAGTTATAAACGGAAATTAAGATATTCTACAGGCACTTTTTTTAGGAGTGATTAAAATATAATATGACTGATTTTTTTAGTCCAGCAGTTTTCGAGAAATAACAAGGACTTTTGATTTTTTAAATGTAAACTGTCTAATGTTTTTTTTATCTGGCTCCAACACATTTGCTGATTTGAAAAATGTATCATATGTCGCTACTATTCACATGAATATTACACTGAAAAAATAATTCAATACTTTTTCCTGTTCTCCGATTCAGTTCAAAATTCCTTGTCATTTCTCGAGAACTGCCAGACTAAAAAAATCTGTTATATCATATTTGAATTACTCTTAAAAAAGTGCCAATAGAATGTAACAAGTGTAACAGCGGATTTCGAATACGGGTTCAAAAAGCGAGTTATTCAGCATCAATGAATATTACAAATTCTCAATTTTCGTTCATAACTCAAAATCGATTAAAAAAGGTTAGATCTGTTTTCAGATTTGAGTTAGTAAGGGAAAAAAGCGCAAAAATGTGTCAGTTTTCCTCTATTTGCTATGGTTCTCGAGATTCCCTCAGAAGACAATACGAATTTTGCCCACCCTGTATATGTTCTTTATTGATCTGAGAATTTCCCAAACAACTGTTTTCTATTCTCCACACTCAATGGCAGTATGAAAGCAATCGATAAAAGAATTAATTAACACATTGACGGAAAACAGCCCAGAATAGAATGTTTGTGTAGTTAAGGAAAGCCACGAATAATGCAGTGAATAGCGTTGTTGTACGCCCTAACGTATGTTTTTGTATTGAACAAAATTGACACTTTAATAACATTCCAAGATAATGAAACGGAGGAGGCGTCATTAATCAAAACCTGACAGGATGTCTGTTTCCTTTTGCATAGGTTATATTTATTATGTTTAATGTATACGCATTTTTCATTGCGATTATTGTACCTCACAACTTGATACAATGACAGGTCAAATGGGAATGAGTAATGATGCCAAAATGATTTCGTTTGATATTTTGCAATGTTTGCAAATACAGTTATCGGCTGAAGTGGATGATAGATAGGTAGGAAAGCATGAACTGTGTTTAACGGAAAGTAGAATATCGTTGAAAAAATATATTCGCTCCTGCTTCGGCGAAATATGTTTATTTCATTGTGAACTTTTCTCAATACCCTAGACAATATCTTTGAAAATTTTCACCTCTAACATTTATTTTATACGAGATGTGTTAAAGTAATTTAAGAAAGTCTTGAGGAGGTGCTTTTCAGAGCTCCTTCATTGGTGGAGCCTTGAGGCAATTACCCCAAAATAGGAATTGTATAGGAATTCAGATTGATACTGAATATATAAATGCAAAATCCTAGCACGATTGGAATAATATTCTGGATATCATTCAAAAACTAAAATATGTGAAAACTTGTCAATTATAAAAAATAAATTCTATGGTTTAGATGATGCGATCCTCTTGAAATTTCGCATAAACATTCAGTATATCAATCTTCTTCCACAAAATAAATTTCACTCGAATCGGATATCTTTTTATGAAAATATAGAGATTCTTCTTTACAATATTCCAATTGGATTTTCTATGGTTTTGATTTTTTGAATGAGGTTTATTATGAGCATCTTGCATGTGGCCGCAAAATTTCAGCTCTATTAGTTTCGTTTTGTCTGATATATTGAGGAACAAAATTTTTGAGTGGCCATAATATTTTATAGAACATCCTGATGTACGATTTGGCTGTTTAACGCACTTAACCGCGACATTTGGGAACCGAAGTCACCCTGAAAATCTCAAGTCTCTAGGACAATCCCTTCGAAAATCTTTTTGCTCACGGACAGATGGACGGCCCCACGAGCGCACAAAAAGGGACTAGAAGCTGAGAATAGTTATTTTTGTATTAAGTAAAATGAGTGTTTTTTCATGGCACATGAGAGTGTCAAACACTCGAATGTGCCATAAAAACACGAATTTTATGCGCACGAAATACAAACAATATTTTTTGTACAACTGCGAATGTGAATTTTCATCATCTTCGTCTGGTAATAATTATGAAAGATAATGATTCCAATACAATATTTCTATGCATCCAGTGATCTTTCTGTGTCATTACTATAGAAACTACTTTTTTTAAAGGTGAAAAAAGTAATCATTTACGCATCCATAGCGATGAAGGAAAGTAAAGGTTCTTTGACAGTTGTACATAATAGTTATTTTTGTATTAAGTGCGTAAAATGAGTGTTTTTTTCATGGAAAATGAGAGTTAAAATTCACTCGAATGTCCCATAAAAACATGAATTTTATATGCAGGAAATACAAACAACATTTTTTGTACAACTGTTAATGTGATTTCACATCGTCTAAAATATAAAATAATTAAAGACAATGCTTCCAATATAATATTTCTATGCATACAAGCTTTACTTTTTTTCACCGTTAAAAATAGTTATTTATTATACAAGGGAAAAAAGTATTAGATTTTAGCTCGAGGTTATATTGTTTCCCGACGCGAAGCGGAGGGAGACAAAAAACCGAGAGCTAAAATCTACTATTTTTCCCGTGTATAATACACTATTTTTTTCTGTGACAAGAAAAACAACGATTTAATAGTGAAAGAAATATAACTTCCCACGAAATCACTTTTTTCCCCGGGAAAAAAGTGAGTACTTTTTTCCCGGCTACATAGAGAATCATTTTTTTGACAGGGAAAAAAGCAATCTCGTAAAAAGTCATATTTTGTGACCTGTCAAGAGATATAAAATGTCACATTTTTTTCCCGTCAGAGAAAATAGTATATTATATTATAAGGATTAAAAGTGCATCTTTTTTTTACGAGCAATATTTGCAGTTGCGAGGCGCAGCCGAGCGAAAGCAAAATTGCGAGTTAAAATAGGCACTTTTAATCCGAAAATATATACTATTTTTTCTCCAACCAAGTCACAATTACAATAAAATTGGTTTTAGTGAAAAATCGTTCATAATTTGGTTATGAATTTGAGCACAGAATCATGACAGTGATTGTCAAGTAGACTTCAAATGCATTTACTTTTAATCCAAGGATTAAAAGTAGCGTTTTTAATCCTAGGATTAAAAGTGTTGCTAAGTAACGATTGAATTTTTGTACGGTAAGGAAATTTATGACTTTTGCACCTGAAAATAGTACAAAAATGTCAACATTTTTTGATGGTTGGAGAAAAAAAGACTTTTTTTAACGGTGAAAAAAAGTAATATTTTACGCATCCATAGTGATGAGGAAAAGTCAAGTTTTTTTGACAGTTGTACAAAAAGTGATTTTTTGAATTGAACATGTTCCTTAATTATTCTATTTTTGAAAACATCTTTTCAGTGTCATAAAAAGCGTTTAATTAAAAAGAAAGCTCACTAATGAAGCATACTAAATAGGTTCAATTAAAATAATTATATTATATTTGCTCATCTTCACTTTTTGTGTAGTTTATCTGCACAATGAATAAATCATTGTTTCATCCGCAATATTTTTGATAGTCATTGTTTTGCAACTTATGCAATTCTTACAACATCATCTTACGATTATTATCGAACAGGTCCCGAACAAATGACTGGATAATTATTATAATTGTCTTTCATGATCGCGAATTCAATTTTTTGCATGACCGTTGTTTGGGATAAATGGATTTAAGATAAATGATTTTCTTTGTAATTGAAGGTCTTCTTCATTTTCTACCTTTGAATGGTACCCTTTGTTCCTCAACTCAGTTTTTTATGGAATACTGAGAAGTGATATGCATTAATATGTGAAAAGGTGATCATTAATTAGGATTTCACTGAAACGTACAGGGTGTTAATTGAGTTTAAAATGAGCATTTGATGATTGATTCTGAGTATTATGAGAAATGGGCATTTCCGCTTTTTGCAACTGTTGAAAGCTTATTATCCCAATAACACAGAGGCGGCGGAACACTAATTTTCGTAAAATATTTTGTTTTCAGGGTTCTTCACGAAATTTCACAATATCTTTGTATATTGAATCAAATCGTGTTTGTAATAGAATGTTAGTATATCGTGAGATAGTGTCTGTATATTCACTTTATTTCATTTTGATTTGAATAAATATAAAATTAAATGAATAAAAATTTGAGAAAAGTCCAGAGCAGGTGCTTTTGAGCGCTCGTTCATTGGTGGAGCAATGAGCAATAATACTATTACCTCCAAAATTTGTTAGAGGACTTCATGCTGAGTATATGAAAGCAAAATCTCAACACGATCAGAATTATATTCTGGAAATTACTGAAAAAATTAAATATTAAAAAAATCAATATTGAGAAAAATTATATTCCATGGTTCTAATGATGGGATCCTCTTAAAATTTTGCATGAACATTCAGTATATGAATCTTCATTCGTAAAAAAATTTCATGCGAATCGGATATCTTGTTATGGAAATAGAGACACTCATTTCGATTGGTTCCGTTTTGTCTGAGATATTGAGAAATACAAATTTTGAATGGCCATATTCAATGGAAATGGAATTTTCAGCTCAAAATTAGAAAATCACTATCATTCGGCAAAACGATATATACTCCATTCGAATATTATTGAGCACAAAGTAGGCCTTGGTTTCATTATCTTAGGTTGGTAGTTTTGGGAATAGTTTGCCATTTTCAATGCAACGTTGCCAGGCCTAACGTTAAAGTAGCAGTAGCTACGCGTAGCCTTGTCGTTTTCTAATCGAGGGTCCGAGAGATAATTCTCATTTATCGAGTATAACATGCATGTAACTGTAGGTAGAGGTGCTTCCTCAAGTTCAAATCAGGATATTTTGGAACCGACGATCCATCAAAATTGTCTTATGAAGATTGAAGAAATCAATTCATTCAAAGAATGATGAAGAAACTTCAAACTCTCTAGGTGAAATACGAAATGCATGTGAGTAACTAGTATTTTTCTCAAATAAGTCCTAGTTATCTTCATTTATTACTCCAGCTATATCTTGATTCGTCTAGAGCATACAATGTTTAAGTTCGTCACATAATGTTTGTTTAGGAACATTTTCTTCATTTGACTTGATTCTGTTCATTTGCACTTCTATTATTGACTAACGAAACTGATAATTCTCGAATACATTTAAGATAGGGACCATTAGTTTCCACTGTTTCAAACAATGATATTTTTATTTAATTCAAGTAGGTAAATTTGTAATGTGAAATTTCAATCTTATGTGGTTAGGTATTTAGAACTTTCTGAATTGCGTTATCAATTCGTCAATTTTCAAATGTAAATTGACATTGTAAGAAATCCGCGACTATACATCTTTCTTTCAATACTTACAATATTGCGTATCGATCTGACAAGAAAATAAACAAAATAACCTTAAAAATTTCAATATACTCAGTGGAATGTGCCAAATTGTCATGGCCAAATGATGGTTCAAACTTTCGTGAACGGACTATAACTCTCGTTTAAGTAAAAGGAGCGCTCAAAAACATTTTTAGTATAACACTTTGAAAGTATTATTTGATGTTAGATAGAAAATCTAATACCTCCATTTGAATTCATGATTTCATCATTGGTTAGCCACAGACCACCGTTATACCATCCAGCTTTCCACTTGAAAATAATTCCAAAGGTAGGGCGAGTTTGAACAGTGCGGTGCTCTCAAAGTGGGCCTTTTACCACCTGGGGTTTTCGGGAACTACTCCAGAGGCAACAATTATGCCAGACAAAAGCCAAGTGTAGAGTCATCGAGGGCCGGTTGATTCTAAATTCAATTGATGCTGAATTGATCCCAGTATGAGATCCTTTTTATAAGTTCTTGCTACCGGGGAAGACTTCAATAGTGGAGACCGAAAAACACAAAGCACTTGATGTCAATATTGCTCCTTCAATCGAAATGCCATATCATTCATTAAGATTGAAAATCAAGTTGAAAGGAAGAGATGGACTCGCAAGGCCAATAATTTTCCCTTCAAGATTCCTTTGCCAGATCTCGAATGTAATGAGCTTCTTTATTCTGGTTCTCTTCAAATTATAGAGAGGTCTAACTGTCCAGTTTAAGTTGGGAGGATAGTGAAATCAGCTTTATGTTCTCACTTTTGATTCAACATAGGTTTCACGAAAGTAAAAATGTTGCAATGAAAGTTGTCAAGCAATCTCTTTAAAATTATTTTTGAATCTTATACAAGTTCGGAAATTCACATCGGAAACATTTGATATTCAAAGCATTAGAGAGAGTATTTTGCCGTCAAGTTGAACAGTTGTATAACCGACAGATTTACGTGATATGTTTCGCTTTCGTTTGACGCGATGGGTGGTCCAATGAACGAATAATATGGTTGTCTCTATCAAATCGAAAACTTCAAGTCGCCTGCCATACTGGTTTTATTAAGGCCATTTCCAACAATAAGACAAAGACGACTGCATAATCCCCATAAGAATTCCTGCCCGAAACGTAGCATGTAAATCTTTCGAATATACCACTGTTCAACTGTACGGCAAAATTATCTCTGCATTGAATTTCGTATGTTTTCCAAAACTGTACATAAGGTATTAACGCGATGTTACTAAGAACTGAGTGCCAGATCTACGTAAGATCCATAAACCGCACCAAATAGTCATACGTTGAGAAAAGAGAGGCTTTTCAACAATAACTCTTCGGTTTTCCGAGCTCCAGTTGCGACAATTCTGCTTGTTGACGAATCCACCGTGGTGGAAATGGGCCTCATCACTCAAGATGATTTTTCGATGGAATTCCGGATCATTTTCTTGCATTTCAACGACCCAATCAGAAAAGACACGACGTTGTTAATGATCGGCCAGCTCGAGTTCTTGTGTTAACTGAACTTTACAAGCCTTTAGACCCAAATCTTTATGCAAAATACGGTATAATGACGTTTGTGGAATGCCTAATTCCAAAGAACGACGAGGAATGGACAAACCTGAGTTTTCTCCAACAATTTCGACTACAGCAGCAATATTCTCGGCTGTTCTTGAGCGACGTTCACGGGTTTTATTCTTCACATCACTAACTCGTCCCAACATCTCGAATTTTTCCACCAATTTCTTTATTGCGGTCCGACAAGGTGCTTCATGACGACCCAAAAATGTTCGAGTTTTACGAAACGTATCTGCCAAATTTTCACCAATTATATAGTGAATTTTAATAATTTCAATGCGTTCTTGAAGAGAGTTTCGTTCCATTTTTATTAATGGCGTAGTTTCTACTTGTCAAATGCCAAAAAATGACAGCTTCAAACGTGACATCTACCTAAATAGCGGGCTATTCAAAATAACACCTCTTTTTGGAAAACGCTTTAGATGCCTTTTCGTTTACGATAAAGTATTTTAAGATATTTTTTTGGTTTCAAATTCTTTCATCTTGCTTCTTTCTTGACTTTTATCTAGATCCCAATTTGTTACGTAATAAACAAATCAGTCCTATGTTTTATCTGGTTTTGAAGTTTTTTGCTTTGTATGAAACACATAACTCTCCCTAACACATCGATTGAAGGAAAATCGATCCAACATCCTGTTTCACAGGTGAATATCATCCAGGAACCAAAAACCACGTCCCTCGGCTCGCCAAATAACTTCCTAGCATCATTCCCGTTTCCAAGACTGCCTCCCTTGTATCGACATAAACGCAAGCGAATAACAAAGCAATTTCAATACTAAAAGCTTCATTATGCCGAGCCGGCGGTGAAAATATGAGCGGACAAATATAAAAAGGCCTGGAACTAAGCTCGAAAGCTATACACGAGCTTTTCATGCAAATGTGTCCTGTTTCAATAGCATTAAAAGTCTACAAAGGAAGTACGTGATACAGTGACAAACAAATAACGCAATCCTGCACAGAAATTGTAATTTTGCATTCGCTTTTGATTACACGGATCTGTGGAGGTTGCCTTTCAGGCCTTTTGAATATTTCCCGGATAATAACCAATTGCATGAATACGTGGACTAGTCTTGAGAATTTTATTTCGACAAAGAGGCTTGGGCGTATTTTCATCTTCGAAATGGAATAGGAATTTGCAGTATGGTTATAATCTCAGAGTAAAAAGTAAACCTAGAGTTGCCTTCACGCATTTGTTATGCAACCAAGTAGAATCTGTTTATATACGCGAACAAAGTTCCGGCGTTGCGAAATCGTACCGTATGTTTATTCCGTATTGAGATAATTGGTTTACCGCTACTATACTCTGACACTAACGGCTTGCCTCTGTTATATTCAATTTGGGAGAAATGATAAGAAACTCGTGGACAACTTTTATAATAATGATGACAAATTCAATTCATCTACAAATTCATATCAAATACTCTCCTATATTCCAGACAATAAGATTCATCGATTAAAATCAAGTAAAGCATTTTGGTCCAATTATTTTCTGACTTGAATTAAAGCAATAAAGCAATTTGGCAATCCGAGTGGAACACATGTTATATTGAAAAGAAAGATTTAATGACTGATCCCTCCAATGAAGTTCCTGGTTTTGATCTTCCAAGAAAAATTTGGACTGTTCTTAAGCTTATAAGAACAGCTGATGGCCGTTGTAATAGCATGCTTTTCAAATGGAATTCGGTTGAGAGTCCTAGCTCCTAGAAGCAGAGGAGACAGAGGAACATCTAATAAATAATTGTCTCATAGTTAAATTTCACGATGGCTTAAGGGCTATACATGAAGTTACCGAGTCGTTTTTGAAATGGGTTGTTAATTTTAAATCGATTTAAATGAGTTTCAATCATTTTATTTTTCTGTTCCTTTTTCTGCTTCGACTTTCAAATACATACAAAAGAAATCCTTCAAAATTCAAATTGTTTTTAAGTTTTGTTTTTGTTGGAACTGCAAGACAGGGTTTTTCTACTAAGGTTTTTCTCTGAGCTCTGGTATCGTACGAAAAAAAAGTGTCATACCCCGTTTTGCACTAACCTCATCAGTTAGGGATTTTGTTTTATATATTGTATTATGTTAGCTCCTGATTCCAAAAGAATATATGTTCTATATCCAGATGAAATCAAACATTTTGAGTTTCCCAAACCTCCTCAGTTCTCAATTCTAATCGTCAATAATAATAACAATTTCGAGAACACGTACCTGGCCGAAAAGGCACCAAATTATACACTTCTAACGCAGCCCAATTATTCAAAACTATCAATTAGAGAGTTCCTTTAATCATAGTGTGCTGTAGAATGCACTTCTTGTTTAGACACCATGAATAATGGTAGTGGTGATAGTGATATGTGAACAATGGTAAGAATTCCATCGAGAAACAAGTTCTCAGAATAGAATAGAAGCAGCACTTCTGAAATCAACAATCTCCTCTTATTGGCAGCGCCTAAATTGATTCCCATCGTGTCGAATGAAGGCATTACTCAGCAAAAATCGAAACAACACACGGTATTTTCTTGAGACACCTGTGCTCATAATCGGCTATTATATGAGCATGATAAATAAATCGAATGATCTTTTGGACCTTCAGCCATATGGTGATCATTTACATAATGAAATCTCCCTGCCTATCAGGCTTCGTTGCATGAGGTCTTAGTATACTTCCTTCTAGAGAAGACAGTGAATTAGGGGACTGAATTATCTGTTAACTACTATTATAATTGAAATACTGTATCAACGCGAATGTTTCTAGAAACTTAAAATTTTGGGAAAAAGTGCAGGGTCGAAATATACTCATGGACAAAATTAGCGCACCACCTAAAATTTCGTTAAATTTTAACAATTGATATCTTCCCAATCTTCAGTCGGATTTTAAAGTTTTTTTCTTTCAATTGTAGCTCTGTTATTGTCTAATTTCCTCCATAAAACAGAAGTCCAAAAAATAAAACCTTCATGTTGTACAGGGCGTTTAAATAATGTCATGTTTTATAGTCAAATTTTAACTTCTTCTGTGGGCAATGCCAGGTAGCTGAGGCATATAAAAACAATAAAGCTTTGTAGCCTAGTATCTCTATATCTCTATAGTATTTTGTTTTTTTAAAAATCAATTTATCTTGAAGTCGTCCAGAGATATTCAACTTTTTATCAACTCTTGTATTTTATGCATTAGCCATGAATATCTTCGCAACCATTTGTCCGATTTGAATGTTTTTTTTTAGTTGTAGCTCTTTTATTGGCGAATATCATACTACAATGAGGTGTTCAAAAAAATAAATGCATCATGCTGTACAGGGCGTTTAAATTTTTGGGTTTTTTTCATTACAGTTTAACGCCTTCTGTGGACAATACCAGATATATGAGGCTTCTAAAAACTATACAATGATACAGCCTGATGTTTCCTGAGTATTTTGCTTTTTTAAAAAGCAATTTAACTTCTACCCTTTCAGAGATATCCACATTTTTATAACATCTTGCATTTCATACAATATATTGACAATGAATATTTTCAGTCGAGTGATACTGGGGTTTACAGTTGTCATAATTTTCTCTAATTCATAAAATTCATTCGAAATTAATAATTGTGTGAATTTCTAAAGTTTTCTTTACTTTCCATAAGTCTACGGAGACAACGGCCAGAGAAAAATAAACAAGAATTAACTTTCAACACAAAATAAACGAAAAAAAATTAAGAAAAACAGAAAAATGTATGATGTTACGAAAATGTGAATAGCTCTGGAAGGGTATAAGTGAAATTGCCTTTTAAAAATGCAAAATACTTAGGAAACATAAGGCTGCATCACTGTATAGTTTTAAGAAGCCTCATATATCTGGTATTGCCCACAGAAGGCGTTAAACTGTAATGAAAAAAACCGAAAATTTAAACGCCCTGTACAGCATGATGCATTTATTTTTTTTTGAACATCTCATTGTAGTATGATATTCGCCAATAAAAGAGCTACAACTAAAAAAAACATTCAAATCGGACAAATGGTTGCGAAGATATTCATGGCTAATGCATAAAATACAAGAGTTGATAAAAAGTTGAATATCTCTGGACGACTTCAAGATAAATTGATTTTTAAAAAAACAAAATACTCAAGAGATACTAGGCTACAAAGCTTTATTGTTTTTATTTGCCTCAGCAACCTGGCATTGCCCACAGAAGACGTTAAAATTTGACTATAAAACATGACATTATTTAAACGCCCTGTACAACATGAAGGTTTTATTTTTTGGACTTCTGTTCAATAGAGGGAATTTGACAATAACAGACTTACTATTGAAAGAAAAAAACGTTAAAATCCGACTAAAGATTGGGAAGATATCAATTGTTAAAATTTAACGAAATTTTAGGTGGTGCGTTAATTTTGTCCATCAGTATATATCAACTGACAAAGAAAGTGCATTATCCAGAAAGAGGTGTTTAATTTTTTTTGTGAAACAAATTGATATACAGCAAGGGGCAATTATTAAGAAGAGAAAGGTAGGAAACGGAGCGACTATAGGATGATGTTAGCGCTATCTATGTGTCAGGATTAAGTACTGAAATTTGGGAAAATGGGTAAATTAAAGATTGTAGAGGCTATTTTGAAAAAAATAAGGACATTTGAAAACATTGCCATGATTGCACGTGTGTAACTTTTTCATTTTAGTTGCGTTTCGTGTTTGTGTTTATCTATTTTGTGTGTGTGTGCATCTTTTGAAATTCAAAATGGTTTACGAAGCATATTGTAAGGTGATGAACTGCAAAATAATAAAAAGGCGAATCCTGAACATGAGAAAATGACAATGGAGGTATTGAAATTCGTATCATGTGATTCTCTGTTTCTCATTGCTTTTTAATTTCAGTGTTCTCAAATTCATATAGTTTTCTGGACGAACAGATCTTGATCCCAGCAGCTGTTATAGAATATGCGGTGAACATTTTTCTACAGATCAAATGAAAACAAATGGAGGAGCCCTATCCTGTTGAAATTTTCATTCTTTCTCAATTCCTTCTTCAAATTGTGGTTTATTTTCAATTGCTTTGACAATTCGGTAACTGATATATAAGAAAATTATTGATTTGTAATCAATTTCATTATAACATTTTTTGTGAGAAATGATTTCTAATTATCAATTAATTTTAAACAATGTTGAGATGAAAAATAACATCCTGATCATTAAGCCAAGCACTAGCTTTGTTTTATCGATAAGGATGTTTTTTCTAGGATCGACGTCTAAATGTAATGTAATGCTTAGGAATAATTTTATTCGAATTTGGCGCCCATTGTAACAGTTTTCTGTATTGAAAAATTTATCCTTTTCAACGCCATGTGTTAGAATTAATCAACTTACCGAAAAACGTAGTCGGATTTTAGTACTAGGGTTGTAGAGGCGTTTCCTATCTTTTTCTCCCTTATCTTTGGCAAGGAGTAAATAAAATAATTTTTGCAACTTTAATATTTTAAAACTTTTCAGCAAACCAGGTGTTTAGAAGGTCCAAAGTCGATGTTTAGTTGTTGTTAAAATGCTAAGCTAAGTCAATTTGAAAGAGGTCGAGTTATTAGCCTACGGGAGGAGGGTTGTTATTTCAAGAAATCGCTAACCGTACGAACAGAAATCCAAATACCATTATGAGATGCTGTCAAGTATGGTTCGATAAATCCTCAAATCGAAGAAGAGACACAAATGAAGTTCAAGATCGACGTGTAGGACTTATGGCTACAAGAGACCGATTTGCGGCCTCTCGATCTGATGAGGTTAGGAGAACAAGGCGATCTTGTAACATTCCCAACGGTTTACCGCCGGATAAGATGTACCGTAAAACGGGGCAACGTGGTCACTCTTTTCAGACTTTTTTCAAAATATCTTCATTATATTTTGACGCATGTGGACCAAATATAATAGCTGAAGTTCGTAAAAAGTAATGTTTTTGTTTAATATAAAAGAAAAAAATATATATGTGGGGTGTCCAAGTTACCCCGGGTTTGGGGCAACTTGGTCACTTTTGCTAATTTCAATGAAATGAACGTTTTTAATGGTTCGCATGACCAAGTTACCCCGAATTCACCAGGTTTTCGTGTTTCCGTTATGTGCGGGAGGAGGATTTTGAAAAACCATGTCTCGAACAGGTTCATATCAAACCAACCGGAGGGGCTACTGGCATATTTCGTTCCAGGAGGGCCGCCTTCTGTCCAGTTTTCATATAAATTTCCAGATTTAAAAACGACCATGGGAGGCAGTAGATCCCCCTTTGCATTTCCGCACACCATAATGCTAATAGAGGTGCGAGAGTGGTTCTGTACCCTTTCAACCCTTTTTGTGTTTCTGGGGACCACTACTTTTTTTGCTCCAGGATCATCTGTGACATTTGCCTCGTCATAATAATTGTAGATATTGAAATCATCTGCATCGTTCAGGGCTTCATTGATATTGGTGAAAAAATTTAAAATGTCTTCACGGTCGACGTATGATCTGGACCTTTTAATGTTCGAGGCTAGGCGAATGGACAACCTGTTTCTCTGGATGAATGCATCAAGAAAATCTTCTCCTGGAGTGTTGTTTTTGAAGATCGTGACTGTTTTCCCTTGTTTGTCTAGGTATTTTGCGATGACCGTCCTCACATCCAGCCTGGTTAACGGGAAACCCCAATCAGCGACAACTCCGAGGGTCTCAGATATACTGCGTTCTTCCTCGGATGAAAGGACTCTTGGGCGGCCCACTGCTCCAGAATTTTTGCCAAGAATCTTACGACCCAAAGTTGTACGAGGTACCTGATACGTTTGCGCAGCTAATTTTTTCGACATCCCCTCCTTAACAGCTTGTACGGCTTTTTGCATGTTCTCTTCTGAGTAGTCTTGGTAGGGCTTCACCCCGGGTGTTCTCTGATAGTTTCTCACCATTTTTAGTTACTAGTTACCTGGAATAAAAGATGGGCACCTGAAAATCCAAATAAAAAGAACAGGAGGAAAAGTATTAACCGAAACAAAATTAAATCATAGGTGACCAAGTTACCCCGGGGTGGCCAAGTTACCCCATATTACCGGTACCTTCTTTCTTCTCGGTTGAGCATCGCCGGCAACGATTAGAGTGGTGCAGAGAAAGTCAACATGGGAATGTGTAATGGCATCATATCTTCTCTGATGAATCTCTTGGGTGCACATGATGGCCGAAGAAAGGTTAGATGACGTCAGGTAGAAAGACGTGAACCTTAGTTTGACATTGAGCGTCATGTACCGGGTGTCCTAAATTCGTTGTCTAGTGAGGGGATCTCAGAAACGCGATGAGCTAGAACAAAATGTAATGAAGAAAAATTGATTATTTCAATGAATTCTACTGAAAAAAGTGCCTGTATAATGTTTTAGTTTCATGTTTATAACTTCAGTAATAAAGAAGTTATGAGAACTTTTCGTTTGACGCCATTTTCCAATTTTCTCTAATAGCTCGAAAACGGTTTGACTTAGAAGGTTGCGGTTTTCACCAAATGAAATCTCTCAAAAATCGAGCCTGAAAATGTGCCACTCATTTTGTTCTAGCCCATCGGGTTTCTGAGATCCCCTCACGAAACAACGAATTGAGGACACCCGGTTCACCGGACAGTAGACGTTATGGTAAGGGGTGCAATAGACCTTAAGATCGCAGTGAACTATAACCCCTTTTTTATCTATCTAAACTAAGGGGTGCAAGTAGCTGACATTCAGTATTTATTCGAGGTTACAGGAAGAGCACTCGCCAAAACCCACCCGAATTGTACCGACATAATAAAAATAAGTCTAGTAGCAACGTTATTTTCGAACCGCATAACTCATTGAAAATCTTGATGTATTCATATTCATACTCTGTGATACCTCAGTATACGTTTATTGTTTTGAACAGCCTGAATAGTTTGCATCGCACCAACAGCACAGCCATCATCTTACGGTGTTTCCAAGACAACTGGAACGAAACCCGATAATTCCGAATCAAACAAAGACCACTCGTGATTCAATTATCACTCTTATTTTTAATTATGCGAGGAACAATCAAAGCCGTAACATAATTACAATTGTATCGTACACAACTCCGTACAATATATTGTTCGAGACTCAACAAAAGGCATCTCGACAAAGCAGTCAGGTATAGCAGCATTTCTGCTGACATAATAATGGCAAGTCTGAAAAGTTTTAACGACGTATTCTGGCATAATAACTTGCCGGCAGTATCACATCTCGCATTCGATATGAATTGTAACAATGTCGTGAAATGTATAGAACGTAATGTATGTATTTTAATTACTTCGCGAATCAATTTGTTTTGTTGAGGATCGATTCGCATGAAAAGTTCTGGAAGTTTTTATACGATAAGGTTCCTATCTACGGCTGTACCAATGGGCTTCATGTTGGTTTATGTTGAAACATAATTTTAATTTAGATTTGACAACTTTCAGTTTCACGTGATTGATTAACTATTGAATACTGAAACTAAGATGGTTCAGCAGGTTACTTGAAATAAAAATTCAAGAAAGCCCTGAGCAGGTGCTTTTGAGCGCCCGTTCATTAGTGGAGCAACCTTAAAATGTTATATAGGACTTGAGATTGATACTAAATATATACAGTGGAAATTCCTTATAACGAATGTGCTAAATCCGCAAAAAAAGTTCGTTATGAAGGAATGTCGTTATACAGAAAATTTGTTTCTATAGTCGGCAATGTCTCGATCAACTTTACTGATAAACTTGAGTTTATCATTCAAACTTAAGCACTTCCTTTTAGACTTTTTCGCGCAACTTTCACACTAGCGTAATGGTTAGATTGAAACCAAGCAGCCAGGGGTGTATTCAAAACTGTTTCAGAAGAAAGATCCCTTTGTCCGCAATAATGAATTAGTTTGAGGTCGGGGTTTATTACGCAGGGGAAATGTGCCCATGTTGGCACCCTTAACGAATTATTTACATATTTTATTAAAGGAATGTTTTTTTATGTCATCGAGTGTACAGATTTACTGCTACTCGTATGTATAGCATGTATTCTTATACCGATTTGGAAATTCACATCGAGAACATACGATATACAAGGCATCAGACGGAGAATTCTTCCCTACAGTTGCACAGATGAATAGGCGAGATAATGAAGTGCGATAACTGAATGAATTAAACTGTCTTACTGCGATAATCTAGTCTCGTCTCTCTCTTATCGCAGTATGGTAGGGAGCCCGAACTACACGTATAGAATTTTTAATTTGTCAGGCTGCCCGTAATACTCGATTCAAGTATTTACTGTTGCCTACCATACTAAAGAATTACGCTCCTCTAAACGATAAGAGAGAGACAAGACTAGAATAAAGAAGTAAGACAACTGAACTCGGTGTGTTACAGCAAGTGATTGTCTCGACTATTCATCTGGGCAACTGGACCGAAGAATTCTCTGTCTGATGCATTGTATATCGTATGTTTCAGATGTGAATTTCCAAACCTGTATATAGTTTCAATATAAGTTGTTAAAAATTTGAATTATAGCACTTTTTAAAATTTGGCCACGGGTGCCATCATAAGATCACGTATGTCCTTTGATGGCATATAACTTAAAATAAAATGATATTATTCATTGAAATGTTTTATTGAAGAAAATAGCAGTCCTTTTTCATGAAAATGAAAATATAAGTGTAAAGAAACTAAATTTACATTCATTGGCATCGTCAAAATATAAAATATAATTTTTATACGCATAATTCACATACGAATATGATTTGCACTAGCACACTCGGCATGGCACCAGCTGGCTTATTTCTGGCAACGCAACCAATTCTCCCTTGGTCGAGACATGGACAACAGCTTATAACAATAAAGACAAGCGGCATCTGAATCATCGTCATAATGTCTTTCTTCATTTTCCTCATTTTCTTCTATGAACTCAAACTGTCTTTTGACCTTTCTAACTAGCTTCTCTCTCTCTTTCTTTGTCTTCTCTTCTTCTTCCAACTTCTTTTCTTTATGTCAGGGGTTGTATTGAGGATTCCAACTTTTCCTCGTTTTCTTCTTCTGTTCACTGTTGATTCTGCAACGGCAGTTGGCAGTGGTGGGAGTTCTTGTATGATTTTCAATGATCTCGATACTTCACTTGAAACCATTTTCATTATTTTCGGATACCTCTAATATTTCTTGCGAAGTACCAAGCTTTGGAGAAATTGTCTCTTGATCTTGATTCTTTTTCCTATGATGGCACCCTTGCTATCATAGGAACACTCTGGCTATGCCATCATAAGCATAAGTAACATATATTTTTCAACAAAGCGAAAAAGGTACTAAAAAGACGAAAAAACCTAAAACTTTCACACTAAAACCATTGTTATAGAGTGATTAAAAGAAAGTATAACCATTTTTTACAAAGATTTTTTGAATATCCAAATAAAATGAAAAAGAATGCAAGAACTATCATACATCAACACTTACCCAAATGATTGAACTCTTATAACAGTCACAAATTGCCACGTATTCAAGGTGTACCTACGTATATCAAGCGTAAATGCCATTTGGCGTACAAACTCAGTAAATATAAGTTTGTTCAGTTGATGTTAACAGACTTCTTTGAAATGTGCCATCATAAGCAGGATGCCATCATAGGCATACTTCCCCTACGTCCGGAAAAATTTCGGAAAAAACCCACCCTTATACCTTCTTACCAACACCCATTCAAAGAGATATGTTCTTTGAATATTTCGATAAAGAGAGAATTTACTTCGCACACTATGGCCACAACATTGAATGAGGCCTATTATGAACATTTTGCATGTGGTCGCAAAATTTCATTTCGATTGGTTTCGTTGAGTCTGAGATATTGAGGAACAAAAATGTTGAATGGTCATATATTATGGGATGCCCTGTACGATTTGGCTGGTTAACCAACGTTACCGCTGCATTTGGGAACCGAACTCACCCTGAAAATCTCAAGTTTCTAGGACAATCCCCCCGAAAGTTATCATGCTAACAGATGGCCGAACGGCAGAATTGAATTTGACCACGGAGTCGTCATCAGGGATTCGAACCCTATTTTGAGAACATTTTCGGGTCAAAATTCGAAAATTACAGACATTTGGGGAAACCGATATATCACTTCATCACTTGTTCAAGTAGAACGAGCGGTCAAAAAGAGCAACAATAGGCTCTCAGATTCGTTTGTCCATGAAACGCACTTTCTTTCAAAGAAACATACGAAATTTCTGCGTCCATCTACCAAACACCCCTAAGGTAGGGGTACCTATTTCAAATTGCGCGGTTTTTTTCAGAATGATTTTTAAATTAAGAAGTGTTATGCATACCGTTTATGAAAATGACGTACACGTTCATATAACCGTCGATCTGGAAGTACTATTGGTGGTGTTATTAAAAAATTTCCATGGTGGAAGATCAAAAAGTTAAAATTACACACGTATTGGTCTTTCACAAGAAAATATTGATTTGGTTCGTGAAAGTGACCCATTATCAAACGTTTATTGGGTAGATTATAAAATAGTCGTAGGTAAAATAATGTGAATATAATTTTGTTATTCTATGTCGCGAACTAATAAATAATCTATAAACCTATATAGGAAACTGCCTAATACTGAATATACATATAATATACCCCATATCAAGTTTCACACCTAATTCTATTCATAGCAGCGCTCCATATTCGAACCGCATTCATTTTTGGTGCTTTCCGTGAAAATCCCTATTCATGGATATATCGAATAACTGAAATCCCTGAAAAGGGAGAAAACTGCCGATATTGCCCCACTCTGAAGGGAATTTGTGAGCTCTACTTCATTACAAATGGTTCTTTTATTCACCGGTCAGTCTCATATGGAAGTCATCCAGGACTACAGAAATGGGCTTTGGTCTTTTGTAGGGGATTTACCCGATTTTCTACATTCGGTCAGTAAAGAATTTTGTCACGGAAAGTGACGATATGGAGCGATAATATACGAAATGGTGTTGGATATAAGGTAAATTCCAAGAGAAAATGTGTTCCTAGTTTTACGATTCGGTGCAAAGGCCTACAACGAGCAGACCATGGTGTCAATTCTCGGGATCATTCGCTCACGAACGTATACGTTCGTGAGTGAATAAAATCGAAGAAATAGTTCGAAACAAGTTAATTCCTGAGCATGTCGTTAACTAATCGTTCGGACGGAAGTGTGCATTCATTTTGGACGGATAAAATCATTACAATTTCAAGAAATCTACTTTCGAAATATCACGAACGTATCGTT
The DNA here is from genome assembly GCA_013421045.1 of Propylea japonica. NCBI lineage: Eukaryota > Metazoa > Arthropoda > Insecta > Coleoptera > Coccinellidae > Propylea > Propylea japonica. Next base: position 27,428,075 of record CM024240.1, read on the forward strand.
CGACGAACGAGTGATCCCGAGAATTGACACCCATGTTCGGTTCATAAATAATGTATGAACCGAAATACGGTGAAACTTTAATTCGTAATTTTTGTCTGAGTGGTAAAGTAATGGTTTTATTCTCATAAAAAAACTTCGCATTTTCTCAAAGATTCAAAAATATTTTTCGGAACCCTTCCAATGGACCGGAAAGCGAGACAACACGTTTCAGAAGCTAGTACTTTTTCACGATTTGGTTTTTTGACCGGTTGTCCCTCCAAGTCAACGCTGTCGGTATCATTACTGCTATCGTAGAGATCTCAAACACCGCAATTGAACCTGTTTAACATGTCCTTTTCAGTTGGAAGTTCTTTTGTTACAATTTAACATCGACGTTAACGAAATCATTTGAAGTAACCCTCATTATCAAAATTTCCAGCTGAATCCAACGTTTCGGAAGGATCTATCTGCCCGCGGTAATGGTTTAGTTTATACGTCCGTCATTATTATGGAAAAAACCCACCCTTATACCTTTTTACCAATACCCATTCAAAGAGTGATATTCTCATTCTTGGAATATTTCGTTATAGAGAGAATCTACTTCGTTTTAGGGTGTTTTCAACATGGAATTTGGATTCAAGGTGCAATATCTTGAAAGAAATACAGAAGTTCGCTATAGGGAAGTTTCACTGTATCTTGTAAATCACTAAATGGCTGCCACAGCTTCGTTGAATAATGCTCATCCTTTTTCGAAATTTCTTTTTCTCATGATATTATTGGATAGATCTTGTGATATTACATTGATATAGCGTCTAGTTTCGGTTTCCAAAGCTTCAAGAATGGCAGACTATTTGACATAAACCTATGGATGGGGAAATATCATGACCAGGAGAAACCTGGATTATGGAGGCATGAAACTGTAACTTATTAGTGAAAGTTTATGATCATCTGCTGAAATGTCCAATTCTTGTTGCCAATGGCTCATCTTTGGAATTCTGTCACACTTTGGCGAACTACATTGATGTTTTGTTCTGAACAACCCGTACGAGCTCGTATCGTATGTTTCACATCACTAGTCGAACCATTACTCTAGAAGTGTTCGACAGCTTATTGAAGACGACAGAGGTCGTACCACTTCTAAAATTGCAATTTAGGTCGGGATAAGTTATGGGAGCACCTACACCATACTCACAGAGGAGCAAGGGTACCTTAAGGGTTGCGCCAGGTGGTTTCCTCGCCTTCCCACAGCTGATCAGAAATTGCATCGTTTTCAGGTGTGTGGACTTCTTCCTACAAGATCTCAGGACCAGGGAGACCAATTTCTCACTCACATTATCACCTGTGATGAAACATGGGTGCATCACTACACCCCAGAGTCTAAATAAGCTAGTAAGGCAGCGTTTCCCAACCTGTGGGGCGCGCCCCCCTTGGGGGGCGCGAATGAATTCAAGGGGGGTCGCCAACAACCCGCCCCTGCCCCAAACGGTTCTTGCATGGCTCGAATTATAACCACTTTACTAACTAAAGGGGGGCGCGATGAATTTTTACATCGAAAATTGGGCCGCGAATACTGAAAGGTTGGGAAACGCTGTAGTAAGGAGTGGAGAGACCAATACGTTGGGCAATTGACGGAGGAACCTCTTGCTCAAACATCGTCACAGTGGACACCGAGAGGGTCGTTGAGGCAATCCGACGTGCTTTCCTTACTCCTGGAAAACCTACCCAACAACAAAAAAATCAGGAATGTTCTCCCCCCACTATAGTGCATAACTATCGAAAAGTCTCGTTTATATTTTAATTGTAATATAACTGATTAAAAATTGCATACATGAAGTACTTTGCGTGTACGGTACAGCCTTTATTAGAGAAACTACACCTGTTCGAATCAAAGAAAATAAAAAGTTAGTTTAACAAGGAGATATCGATAAAACAAAGCTTGTTTAACATATTTTGAATGCAGAACATAGGATTTTAGGGTGTGATGCTTCCATATTATCAAAAAAAGAATAACTGAAACGCAAAATAATAAAGAAAACAGCTTTCATGTCAATTAACGAAAATTCCCTCAGTAAATCGTCTGTTGATCTCAATTTGGGATACGAATAATAAGATCCAGTTAAAAAAACAAATCAAAAATAAATCAAACTCATCGAAGATTTCTTAAAACTGGCAGACTATTTGACATAAACCTATGGATGGGGAAATATCATGACCAGGAGCAAACCTGGATTTTGGAGGCATGAAACTGTAACTTATTAGTGAAAATTTATGTGCCCAATGGCTCATCTTTGGAATTCTGTCACACTTTGGCGAACTACAATGATGTTTTGTTCTGAACAACCTGTACGAGCTCGTATCGTATGTTTCACATCACTAGTCGAACCATTACTCTAGAATTTTCTCATAATCCTCTTCACAAAAGATAAATTAGATACATACATGATTTCGACCGAATATAAGATAAACTTTACGAAAAGTGACAATTAAAATTTCACCATTTTTTAAATAATTTTTGACAACCACAACCAGGATGTACATATTGTTCTATCATTTAATGCTCCATGTTTACTTCTTCTTCTTCTCATTTCACTGTTAACTGGATTTTATGGGTCCGCTCAAGCATGTAACTAGATTGGATGTCCTTGTTTTCTATTTCTTACGCTTCTGCACTAATATTAGGGACATTTTTAATCTTTGCTTTCGCAGGTAGAGAATCGTTGATTCTCCTTCTGCCGTCTTGTTTTTTGTTTTCAGTCTCCTTTATTTTTCATTATGTTTGTCAAACATGGCGCGCAATTCAAATCTTGCGTGCATACTTATGGGTCGATTACATTGAGATACTTTACAAGCTGCTACTGAGCAAATTTAGAAGCGAGTGAATTAGCTTGTAAGGTTGTGATGATTACACACAAAACTGTCTACTCGCTGAGTAGCCAACAATCCAGCGATCAACGTGAGTTTTATTGAATCACTGTCAAGGATCAAAAATAAATTTCAAATACGTTTTCAAAATATCAAATTCAAGAACCAGGAACCACCGAGTAGATGAAACTCATAGATTGTTTAGTAGCAACTGTGATTACACATGGTTTGTTCACATGCCAACAAGCCAAAACGCCAGCGAATTACGTGTAAAGTAGCCCAGCTTTCAACTTTAGTCGCATCTTTTTTACAATCAGATTGTTGGCTTGTGAACACGATTACCCTGAACTGATTATTCCAATCGAATACCTTTGGCAACAATGGTAATAGCAATAGTTCCAATTCTTGGCGGCTCTACAAAAAGTCCTCAGCATAGTCAAATCAGGACTTGCCAGTGGTTTCACCTTCTTATCTATTTCTGTTTCTTGTATGTGCCTTGTGATGATGAATCGAAAGTGTGAAATTGATTGAGGTGAAGAAAGTGAAATGCGTGAAAATTTGTTTTGGATATAGAGAAAAGTTCATTTTGCCTGATGATTCGAGGACAAAATCTGATCTTTTTTCAAGCTAGTTGAAGATCCTTTCCTTAGAGTATTTTTGGGAGATACCTCTACTGTCAACCCCTCACTTGGTCTACCATCAGGTACATATCTATCTGTTCATTATATGTTTATCAGTGTAAAGACAAAATATTTTATCAACAGGAAAATGTTTTTTGTTTTGGCAACAAATATTGTTGTAATCTTTCATTGTGAATGAAAATTGAATTGTTTTGAAAACCTGCACAGCAAACGAATACACTAAAAGATTTTTAATGAATAACAATTGCAGAACAAAAGATTAACATAAGGAGTAAGTACTTAGCTACATAATAATTAATAATTTATGGTTCATGATGCATTATTTTAGCTTCGAAAGAACCTATGTATTAAATATCTGATATTCAAATCGCTGAATTGCATTTCTTAATTTCATTTCAAATTTGTCATTTCTCATCTCCACTAAGTCAGTGCTGAGTTTAGCACCGAACAGGTTATTGCAACCTCACTAAGCTAGTGCAAATTAAGACTGAAACGGTGCGATTTCACACCGAAACCGATCTAACTCGTATATTATTTCACACTAATAAATTGTGAAAAATAACTGAGTCAGTGTCAAAACACACTGGATGATCATTTGAGATCACACCGCTCTAGTGTGATTTAACACCAAACAAGTGCAAAGTCGCAAAGAACCGAATGAAAATCACACTCGCTTCAGTGTTAAAGTTGATTTATTTATATGAAAAAAGCAACTCCTTTGAAATCATGAAACACACCAGAAAATTTTTGAACGTCGGTGTTATTTTAGAAGGTGCGAAATAACACCAAAAAATCAGGACCTCTGAGGAAATACGGCTGGTGTCAGCGGGTGTTGGCTGGTGTTCGAAAATTTCTTAAGAGTGCAGCTACTAAATTCGCTCAGTAGCAGCTTGTGAATTATCTCAGTGTAATCGACCCATTACTAAAACTAAGGCCCTGAAAAGGGGAGTATACCATACAGCCAAGCTGGGTCCAACCACAGACTCGAAAATTACACAACAATTCGAATGAAATGAAATCTGTAATAGAATAAATGCTTATGCTTACCTGTCTAGTCTCCAACTATTGTTTTGAATAAAAAAATCAATACTTTCTATTAACTATTCTTCAAAAAAGGCACGCAACTAACAATAGAGCACAATAACTGAGAAATTGACATTACCATCTGTAATTTTCGAGTCTATGGTTGGACCCAGTCAGCCTGTCTGGCATACCTATCTTTCTAGTGCTCTACTAAAACCCCCACTAGCCGTCTGTGCTTTTTTGAATTTTAGTAACGTAATCTTCCATTCGTTCTCCTGATTAAAATTTGGAAATTGAAAGTACACAAGAACCAATCGATCCCCTTCAGATATACCCCCGGTCTCGTATACTTTTCTCTCTATCAGTGTTATTGTCTCTTCACTACCTATCAGTCAGAGAACACAATAACACCGGGCAAAGAAAGGCACCAAGGGACCCGGATGAAAACGAAATAACTTCGGTTGAATTGAAGTTGTTATTCAGGACGAATCGAAGGGAAACTTGACTTTTGTCTGGACAAAATCATTTCCTCATTCCGAATCCCGAATTGGATCACAAAATAATGCCTCGGAGCCGGGCCTCCGACACGTGATCTACAGCTTGAATTTTGAAGAAGTTTGAAATGTTACATTTCCACAAATATCAACCCGTGGAGGCGAGCCTCCTTCGCTAAGCGGTTTGCCTGCTATCTGTTACGCTGTATTGTGTTTTAGATCGCTGAGTAATATGTTTATTACTTTGAAATTTGGATAGTAGATAGAGTAATGGCAATAATGTATCAGATAGAAATATGATTATTTTTATTCGAACTTAAATTTAAAATTCAATAAAATTCAGTGACATTAGGGGAGGACGGCCTCCTCTGCCTCCTCTGAGCAGCCTCCACTGAAGTACCTATATTTGAGGTCCTTGTTTCCTATTTCTTACGCTTCTGCAGGTATAGAAACGTTGATTCTCCTTCTGCTGTCTTGTATTTCGTTATCAGTCGCCTTTATTCTTCAATTCTGTTTCAGCAAGGTTTTCCATCTCTTTACTCTCCTTCCTTTTTCTTCCTGATAGTTGTGGGATTTTCTCATTCCGCTGTTCTGATGCTTCTTCATTTTGTCGTATGCTTTTTTTGCCATTTATAGATATATTTTTTCAGTTTTATCGTTTTCGCCATAGTTATTTCTTCATTCCTTGTGTACCATGATGCCTTCATTGCTTCTCTGAGAGTTTATTTTGTTTTCTAATTTATTCAATTCGTTTATTTCCTACACATCAATCCCCCAAGGGAGTGTTTACTAACTCCAATCTATCAACATTCCATCTGTCATATCTCAAGGATATGACAAACGAGCAAACATGGCGTGCAATTCAATTCTTGCATGCACTCTTACTAAAACCCCCTACTAACCGTCTGTGCTTTTTTGAATTTTAGTAACGTAATCTTCCATTCGTTCTCCTGATTAAAATTTGGAAATTGAAAGTACACAACTTGCCGAAGAACCAATCGATTCCCTTCAGAGATACCCCCGGTCTCGTATACTTTTCTCTCTATCAGTGTTATTGTCTCTTCACTACCTATCAGTCAGAAAACACAATAACACCGGGCAAAGAAAGGCACCAAGGGACCGGGATGAAAACGAAATAACTTCTGTTGAATTGAAGTTGTTATTCAGGACGAATCGAAGGGAAACTTGACTTTTGTCTGGACAAAATCAAATCCTCATTCCGGATCCCGGATTGAATCACAAAGTCGTTGAAAAGGCCGTGCCATCAAAAGATACAACCCGGAAAGAATAACTGATTGTCAGCGAATAAAGAAGAGGCCATTGGCGAAATGGCCAGCGAAAGGGCTGGACGACGAAGAAGTATTCTTAGAAGACATAGGGCGAATGGTCTTTGTTTTGAGGTATTTAAGTTTGAAAAATAATTAAGGTAAATGTACCAATTATCGACACTATAGTGGAAACTTGGGAATGTATAATGTTTTTCGGATAGTCATCAAATATTTTTTCACACATTAAAGCCAGTTTTGAACTCATTGTACCTTTAGCTTCTCAAAACAAATACGAAATCGTGAACAGGAAGTATTGATATTTAAAAAAATACAAATCAAGTTGAAAGTCAGATGTCCCAATTATCGACAACTCTGGAATTGAAATTACCAATTATCGACATACATGAGGACCAATTATCGACACTCAATCAACAAGAATCAAGAGTTGAATGGATAAGAGAAAAATAAATATTTAATCGGATCGATAAATTCAATGAATGACATCGTGAAATCTGATAAAATAACACAGAATAACGTTACCGAATGCCAAAGGAGACTTCTCAACTGATTTTAAGAAGAAAAGTTTTTACAAACATGGGTCCGAAACAGCTTCGTTACCGAGAGACCGGATATCAAAATTCAAGAGAAAAAATTTTCTCTTTATATTTTAAAATTTACTATTGCGTTTAAAAATTTGGTGTTTACTAAACTCATTCAAAGTGCTCTTTGAAAATAGAGAAGAGTTTAAAAATTTCAAGTCAGAGACGTTGAATTTGGCAGTTTCTTAGTGGATTTTGACCTATTTTCTTGACGGAGTAGTGAAAGATCCACATTTCGCGACGGAAAACATCCATTTCACCATCAATAGTTCATACTTCTCTCTGGTTAAAACAGTCTCAGGACCTATCTGCCTTTCATAGTGTGGTTCTCGGAACATCGAAACGTTTGGAAGTTCTTAGAGCAGGCGTAAGTTTTTCACATTCGTAACATTTTATTATTCGAAATAGACTGAAAAATTAACGAAACCAATAATCGATAATGTAATGCACTCGTCATCGACAGCTGCGAAAAAGTATGAAATAATATCAAAAAGAATTTAGCAACATTTGGTGTCGGTTTGTATGGACTTAATCATTCTCGGTCAAAATGTTGAAAAGAAATTGTTGATAGGGCTCACCAATTCCACAAAAAAATACATTGATAAGTCATGTCGAGGTGCCCTATGATCGGCAAAAAATTAACCATTATTCGACATAGAATTGAACCTATTATCGACATTGAAATATTTCATTTTCTAATTGGAAAATTTGAAGAAAATCATTATGTCGATAATTGGTACATAATAAATAATGATTGAATCGCATACAATAAAGTTACTTTTGTTCCGAAAAAAGAAGTATATAAGCTCCAGGAAGTATTTCAAATAACACCATACTTTACCCAATTACCGACACTTGTGTCGATGAATGGGGATGGTCGTGTTTTAGATGTACCTATTATCGACACCCTTTTATTAATGAAAATATCACAGAAAAATTTATTTCATTGATAAAACTGAAATCATCAAACCATATGAAAGTATGTTAATGTACAAAAAAAACTAATATCACTTGAATCTTGCGACTTTGCTTGGATATGATGAGGAGGCTTTTCTTACTGAATTGGTAACAAATAGGCTGTAAACTCGGTTGAGGCTGAAACTCAACTGAATGAGGGCACATTTTGCTCTGAGGATACTCAGAAAAAATCGGGATAATATTCAGATATGCAGCGAAAACTATAAGTTACATATTCGCGAAGAAAATAATTCTACGGCTGGTCCCGAAACCTTGATATATGGAAAAGAAATGAAAAGTGTCGATAATTGGGGCGCTGTCGATAATTGGTACATTTACCTTATGGTGTAACATGGATTACTGAATTTAAATTCCAGAGTGGGTGAGATGAACTTGCGGATGTAGAAATTCAAGAAACAAAATTCATCAGAAAAGATTAAAGAATTGGAATGAAAGCAATGTGGGAACAGCATTGAAGACTATAATTATTATCTGTGCTAATATTACTGATTCAACATTGCATACATGAAGAACCTTGCGTGTACGGTTCAGCCAATATTGGAGAATGTATACCTGTTCGAATCAACGAAAATAAAAAGTTAGTTAAAAAAATATCGGTAAATCAAATCTTGTTTAACATATTTTGAATGAAGAACATAGGATTTTAGGGTGCGAAGCTTTCATATTATCAAAAAAAGAATAACAGAATAATAAAGAAAACAGCTTTCATGTCAATTAACGAAAATCCCATCAGTAAATCGTCTGTTGATCTCAATTTGGTATACAAATAATAAGATCTTGCTAAAAAAAGAGCAAATTGATTCAATCATAAATAAATCAAACTCATCGAAAATTTTTTAAAAACTTAATAGGTTTTCACTCAAATTTTAATGAGATGAAGTGCTCCTGCGAGAATCTTCGCACTCATTTGTCAGGAGCAAGTTGTGAAAAATTGGTACCCAACAGTAAAACTGAAAAAGGAAATAAATGAAAAGACAATGTAACGTTTCCGTGTCTACATCAGACACCAGTTCTTCAGACAAACTAGTAAAATCTTCAGAATTGAGTGTTTTTTCATTTGCAATTTGATTGACATTGAAAGTTGTCAATATACAGGGTGTCCCGTAATTAGACCGACAAACTTCTAGTGGACATTATAGATCATATTTTAGACAGATTCGACCCAAATCATATAATGCAAAATTGCTTTGTTAAGGAGCTAGTGCCCTTTGAAGATGACGTCCTGTCCACACTTTTTGCCAGATATTTGCAAAACGGAGTCACATAAAGTGCTGAAAGTTTTCACATTGGCTAATATCAAAAATAAGTATCGATTAGATTGAGTGCATTTCTTTCATGTCAAGCACAATTGTATAATTTGGGGGGGTGAAGGGTATTTTTAGTTGAAACTTTTTTAACTTTCATTATTTCGCAAGATTTACATCATATTCATTAACTCTGATGTTTTTTTTTTGAAAAAAGATGCTCTTGTATAATAATTATTGATTAATATCTTCAACCTAACCATTATCAAGTGAAAATAAATTCAAAACAAAAGTGATTATTGAGTACTTAGTGAAAAGAGAGAAAATGTCAAATCTATTTTTTTCAGAAATGGTGCATCTGGGCGTTATTATACAAGAGCTTCTTTTTTCAAGAAAAAACATCAGAGTTTATGAATATGATGTAAATCTCGCGAAATAATGGAAGTTAAAAAAGTTTCAACTAAAAATACCCTTCGCCCCCCCCAAATTATACGATTGTGCTTGACATGAAAGGAATGCACTCAATCTAATCGATGCGTATTTTTCATATTAGTCAATGTGAAAACTTTCAACACTTTATGTGACTCTGTTTTGCGAATATGTGGCAAAAAGTGTGGACTGGACTTCGTCTTCAAAGGGTACTAGCTCCTTAACGAATCAATTGTGCATCATATGATTTGGGTCGAATCTGTCTAAAATACGATCTATAATGTCCACTAGAAGTTTGTCGGTCTAATTACGGGACACCCTGTATAGAGATGTTCATATGTATATTTAATTTTTACATTTCCTTATTCACATCTTTCTTCAATAAATCGATCCAAATACGATCTATTCCAACAGAACAATTGGCCAAATTATCTACTTCGTCTAACAAAATACATGTGGATTGCTTAATTTTCCTTTTATAATTATCAGGTTCCTTCATTAGGATCTTTGTGTTGTTCCAGTTCATCATATGATTTCCGGTATTTGAACATACATGATCAGCGATTTGTGTCTCTATTTATGATGTTGTTCTTATGTTCTCGTTTTCTTATCTCTAAAGGTCTTGATGTTTCTCCTGAATAAGATTTTTGACATATACAGGGAATATTGTAAACACAATTTTTTGATTTTTGTGTCTCATTCATTGGTTTCGTTCTGGTTAGAATGAATCTCAAATCATTTTGTGTTTTCAAAACAGTTCTTATGTTGAATTTGGAACCAATTCTTGTTATTTTTTCTGAAAGGCCAGAAATATAGGGAATGACGTTCAACAAATTTGGTTGTCCTTGACGGTTTTCTGTTTGTACCTGATTATCATAAGAATTTTGATTAGATATTTTTCGTTTTAAATTTGAAATTCTTCTTTCTATGAAATTTGATGGGTATTGATTATCTAGTAAAACTCTTTAATGAAGGAAATTTCATTATTTCTAATTTCAGGTATAGATGAAATCAAAAAGGCCCTATCATAAAGTGTTTTTATAATACCTGTTTTTACATTTCATTGATGATTAGAATAAAAATTTTGATATCTATTAGTGTGAGTTTGTAGTGTACCGAAAGTTGCTTTTTTGAAAGTTGCAAATTTTGAGAGTCTTCCAAAGGACCGAAACGTTAATAAATACAAGGAGAAAATGATGGAAATAGCCGAATAATATTTTAATAATACCGGTAATTTAAGTATTACCCGTACTGCATTATTTCTGAATAACAAAAGAGAAACTTATAATCTTCAAAATCAGCACCGAGAAAACTCCAGAACTCACCTCCTGAAGGAGAAAATGCCAGTTCTGAAACGTGTAGCTAAAATCCGTAAAAATGAAAGGGGCCTGAAATGGCATGTTTTCATAAAACTAATTGCTACTTAGGGCAAGTAATGAACGACGCTGGCACACAACTGAACTGACTGAAGGGCGCTCTTGAAGCATGCGACGGCTCTTTAGCCTTCAGCTTCTTGATATGGTTTATACGTCGATGGCTCCCTAAGTAAGACTTTAATTTGTCGTGCATGTCTTTTCGAGTTTCTACGAGGGAAAAGAAATCGCAGAGAAAATTCGTTCCAATTAAAAGGCGGCCGCTTCGTTCAAAGAAAACGTTATCTTAATTACTTCGATTTGAAAAGGAAACTGTTACTTAAACACCTTTGAAGCGTCCAAATCTGAGACGACTTCACTTTTTGGAAGGATTTTTTGATGATAATTTTTCTTTGATCTGTCTCCAAATTGAGTATGTTTGCAGATACTCACGTGTAGCATGTGATTTTAATTGAGGAAATTCCGTAATGAAAATATCATTAATTATCAGCGTGGTGGAATTAATTTGATGTGATTAAAAAATTCGTGCACTTTGGGGATTTTGGCACTTCAGGTGTATCTGCTCTTGATGGTTTCAGAATGCAGTGGCGTATTTAGGTATTTATTTGTCAGCTTTTTGTCGCATCGATAGATGCAGGAAAAATTAAGGAAAAATAACAGTTGAATTTAAAAATGAGAAAAACACGAAATTGAATATCTAAAACCAGTCCAAAGAAAACTTTATCCCAATTGTTTTTCCTAAAATCGACGTGCAATTGTCATCAAAAACGAATAAACTGTTGCAAAAAGGGTCTAAGATTTTCTAATTAACATTCAGTATTAATCGGTCCATTGCGTGACATCCAACGAAATATCGGCTATTCGAAATAACACCTTTTATTGAAAAACCCTTTACGTATTACAAGATCTCAGTGAAAAACCCTGTCTAGCCATTTTCACAAAATTAAAACTTGAAACAAGTGCCTTCAATTCTTTACTATTTGACCAGCAGGTTGTTGCGATGCTTTGTGTGATCTTCTGATCCTCGAAGGCCTTTATAGGACCCTACTGAAGGGTGATCATCTCTCATAGGTGACTGATGTCAGCACTGACAAATACTGTAATGTGTTACAACCAGTTAATTGAGAATACTACATGACAAAGGACTACACACATTTCCACTGATGCTATAAGGTTGCTTATATTTCAAATAAGTTTGGAATCAAAACATAACAATGTAGATATAGATAGAATTAAATTCACATCCGAAATAAAGAGTTTTCTAATAAGAAGTGTTATTTTGACTAGCCCGCTATTTCGGTAGACGTCACGTTTGAAGCTGTCATTTGTTGACATTTGACAAGTAGAAATTACGCCATTAATAAAAATGGAACGATATACGCTTCAAGAACGCATTGAAATTATTAAAATTCACTATAAAAATGGTGAAAACTTGGCAGAGACGGTTCGTAAAACTCGAACATTTTTGGGTCGTCGTGATGCACCTTGTCGGACCGCAATAAAGGAATTGGAGGAAAAATTCGAGCTGTTGGGACAAGTTATGGGTTTCAAGAATGATACCTGTGCACATAGCTCAAAAACACCCAAAATATTGCTGCTGTAGCCAAAAGTGTTGAAGAAAACCCAGGTTTGTACATTCATCGTTGTACTTTGGAATTAGGCATTCCACAAACGTCATTACACCGTATTTTGCATAAAGATTTGGGTCTTAAGGCTTATAAAGTTGAGTTAGCAAAAGAAGCCGGCCGATCATCAACAACGACGTGTCTTTGCTGATTGGGTCGTTGAAATGCATGAAAATGATCCGAAAAATCATATTCAGTAATGAGGCTCATGTCCACTTCGGTGGCTTCGTCAACAAGCAGAATTGTCGCATCTGGTGCTCGGAAAACCCAAGAAATATTGTTGAAAAGCCCCTTTATCCCCAACGTGTGACTGTTTGATACGGTGGAGTCATTGGACCTTACTCTTTCGCAAATGATGCTGAAGCAACAGTTACGGTGGATGGATTGAGCTATCGAGAGATGATTAATGATTTTTTATGGCCGAAATTGAATAGTATTGATCTGGACATCGTTTACTTTCAACAAGACGGCGCTACGTGTCACACAAGCAACGAAACCATTGATCTTTTGCGGGAAAGTTTCCAGACCGTGTTATCTCCACCGAGATCTTGTGATTTAACACATTGCGACTTCTTCCTTTGGGGCCACTTGAAAGAGAAGGTCTACGTCAAAAGCTCAGCGTCGATTCAAGACCTCAAAGATGGAATTCGTGAGGCTAACGAGGATATAAGGCCTCCACTTTGCGATTTGGTTGTGGAAATTTTCATTAAAAGGATATGGCCCTGTAACCGTGGTCGTGGTGATCATTTGCCTGATGTTATTTTTAACTATTAACGGCATAGCTCCTTCTTCATAATGAAATAAACATCCGATCATTTATATTGAAAAATGGCATTTTTCTTTGAATATCAAAATAACACCTCTTATTGGAAAACCCTTCACTTAGTTTCAAAGTTGTGGAGGGTTGTTATCATCATTTTTCAAGCAATTTTGAAAATAACAAGAACAAGGACAACCAACCCACTGTCTCCTCTGATTTATTGAAAACTATCGATCCCCTCCCACCACATCTCAACTCAACACTTCCAACCAAAATTCCGCGAAATAAATCATTGTTCACAAGACAATAATAATAATAATAATAATAATTCTTTATTAATCCCTTTGACATTACAAATAAGAATGTATAGGACAGGTCAAATAAAAAAAGTTCTTAGTAAAGAAAAATCAAAATGAATACAATGAATGAATGATTTTGTGATACTAATCACAAATAAGTATACAGAAATTATGCGAAATGACTATCGGCTAAATATTCCGCTATACTATAGTAGGATTTTTTAATTAATATACGTTTTATGGTCGTTTTAAATTGTAACTCATTTAATCCTTTAATTTCATCTGGTAAATTATTGTAGAGTGTTATGCCCTTATAAGATGGGGAAAGTTCAAATTTTGATGTTCTATGTTGAGGCAGACATAACATTCGTGAGTTCCTCGTACAGTAATTATGAAAGTGTGACAGTCCAACAAAATTTCTAAGATTTCGTTTAATAAATAACAGGCATTTGTAGATATAAATACAAGTGACCGTCAAAATGTGATGCTTGATGAAGAGTGGTCTACAGGAGGAAAGTTGACTGGTATTGAAAATCATACGTATTATCCTTTTTTGTGCCAAAAATATTCTGTTTACGTCAGTAGAAGCTCCCCATAATATGATGTTGAACTGTAAATGACTGTAAACTAAACTGTAGTACACATCCAGAATTGATTGAACAGGTAAACACAATTTCAGCTTATTTATAGCATAATAGGATGTATTCAGTTTTTTACTCAACACATCAATATGCTCACACCATCTCAGTTGGCTGTCCAGATGAACACCCAAAAATTTCACACTTTCCGAAGAAGAAATTATCACATCTCCCACCTGGAGAGTCAATGGAAGCGAATCTCTGATTCCAAAGGAAATGAGGTTGGTTTTTTCCAAATTCACAATTAGTGCATTGGCTTTACACCAGTCTAAAAAGCTCATTATCAGTTTGCTACAGCACGAACGAAGTTCATCAATATTCTCAGATGCTATAGCAATAGAGGTGTCATCGGCGAATAAAATCAATTTGATCATCGGGTGTTTTTTAGGAGGTTTGTTTTTCCGATATAGATGTCGTTTTATTTTATGACAGTTGTTTTGACCGCTCAAAGTGGCATTTCTACTCAGTATTGTTTGGCAAATCATTATGAATAGGTTAACTCCAGAAAAACGTTTTCAAATCGTGGAAATTTATTTTCAAAATCAGTGTTCAATTAAAAATGTTCATAGAGCACATCGTGAATTTTATGGTGCACATAATCGTCCGTCAGATACCACCATAAAGAACGTAATTTCGGTCTACATTAACTCTTTTGGATGCCAAGCCACCGACAAGAAGGAGAAGAGTTCGTACAGAAGAAAATATTGCTGTCGTTGAGGCCAGTGTCGATGACGTGTTACCGTGAATGGAAATCGATACAGAACAATGATCAATGAGTTTTTGTTGCCAAATATTGAAGATATGGATATGGATGAAATGTGACAAGATGGTGCCACTTGGCATACAGCACGTGAAACAATCGACTTATTGAAAGAAACTTTCAACGACAACATTATTTCGAGAAATGGTCCGGTGAATTGGCCTCCGCGTTCGTGCGATTTGACGCCACTCCACTTTTTGTGGAGATACGTGAAGTCATTGGTTTATGTGGATAACCCTCAATCGATTGACGCTTTGGAAACCAATATTCAACGTGTCATTGCTGACATACGCCCTCAAATGCTTGAAAAAGTGGTCGAAAATTGGACCTCCAGAATGACATTTGTGAAAAATAGTCGTGGTGGACATATGCCACAAATTGTGTTTAAATGTTAAATGCCAAAAAATGATCTACCAAATAAAAAAAAATTTTGGTCATTTCATAATTTTATAGGTATGTGTTTTATTCAAAAAACAAATCGGCAACCTCTTAAAAAAACACCCGTTATAAATCCATTCAGCGCCCTCTGAGGTAAATCCGCTAATGAGCATAGACGATGATCCAAGCAAGGTGTAACTTCTTAATCCAAATATTATGAAAACGAGTCTGTGCTGTAGGCGGGGGTATCGAGTAACTCTTTATTGACACCATCGCGAGCGTAGCTGCATAACAAAAACAAATCGACACAATGGGGACGGAATGCAGTTTCCTTGCTTATCCACCATGAATCATTCCGAGAGGCGGGACATTTCTCGCAGCGGGAAAAAACAACGCACGCCTGCAGTATGGCGGCCTGTGGCGTTCCACCACCGTCTCCCAGAATGGATGAGCCTGCTGTCAGCTGTTAGGCTATCGCTAATGAGCCATTCTATTGGAACAGCCGACTCAAACGATGCTGTAATGCTGCTCTTATCGACTGTACCGATCTTGCGGCGGATGGTGGAGAGGTGAACATTCAGGAAGCGGTCATTTCATACAGGGTGTCTGTAAACAAATGCGAGGGAATTTGGGAGGATTCCTCGATGAAAATAAGCAGGGGTAGTTCATGTAAATTTTTCTCCAAATCGACTCCCCTTCCAAGATACAGCTTTTGGAAGGCGATGAAGACTTGAAAACACTCATAAAACTATATACAGGGTGTCCCAAAACTCGACGTCAACCCGGAACCGGGTGAAAAGACAAGTAATGCTGGTTGTCAGAAAAATATAAAAAAAAAATCTAAGTTGCATGATTTTAAAATAATGGGCATTTAAAAAAACACGCAAAATTCCACACCCTCTGACAGTCTTTTCGCTCCTGTTGCCACAAATATCAACTTTATCCAACTTTTTTTTTGCTGTGTAACCTTGAATAATGCTTGTCTAAACTATAATCAAAATTTTGATACTAGCTGCTCTAGGTTTCATAAAAATAGGGCTTGCTTCTCAGAAAAAAAATTCAACATAAACAATTGCCTAGTTTCAACTGACTGTATTGAAAAAAGAATGTACTACGCAAGTTTGGCTTGTTTTGTCAAAAGTTGGCGCATTTAGTAAGGATTCCAAAATGGTATAATACTTGTTGCACTGTAGCTGCCGTAGTTCAAATTTATTTTCGGTTGCCTTTGCTTCCCTGTAAAAAAGTCCAATGGATTCAAGTCCGGTGAACGGGCCGGCCACGAGATTGGACCAGAACGTCCGATCCATCTTCCGGGAAAAAATGTTACCAGAAAAAAAAATTTCCAGAGAAAATAATTTTTTCCCGGAAAATGGATCGGACGTTCTGGTCCAATCTCGTGGCCGACCCGTTCACCGGACTTGAATCCATTGGACTTTTTTACTGGGAAGCAGTTTAAGAAATAGTGTATTCAAAGGCAACCGAAAATAAATTTGAACTAAGGCAGCTACAGTTTAACAAGTATTATACCATTTTGGAATCCTTACTAAATGCGCCAACTTTTGACAAAACATGCCAAACTTGCGTAGTACATTCTTTTTTCAATACAGTCAGTTGAAACTAGGTAATTGTTTATGTTGAATTTTTTTTCTGAGAAGCAAGCTCTATTTTTATGAAACCTAGAGCAGCTGATATCCAAATTTTGATGACAGTTTAGACAAGCATTATTCAAGGTTACACAGCAAAAAAAAAGTTGGAAAAAGTTGATATTTGTGGCAACAGGAACGAAAAGACTATCACAGGGTGTGGAATTTTGCGTGGTTTTTTAAATGCCCATTATTTTAAAATCATGCAACTTAGATTTTTTTTATATTTTTTTGAAAACCAGCATTACTTGCCTTTTCACCCGGTTCCGGGTTGACGTCGAGTTTTGGGACACCCTGTATATTCGTAATATGAAGCACTTGGTAGATGTTACTCACACATTTTTTTTAGATCTCATAACTTTATTATTACGGGTTGAAAATAACAACCCTTCCTGCAAAATTTCGATACAGTCAATACTTTTCTCGGAAAAAATAAAAACTTACAAGCAGTTATGATCACTGTTCATTCCATTTCATCGTATAAGTGTTCGATAGAATGAATATGTATGTCTACATACGATGAAATGGAATGAACAGTGATCATAACTGCTTGTAAGTTTTTATTTTTTCCGAAAAAAGTATCGACTGTATCGAAATTTTGCAAGGCACTTTTTTTTCCAGAATTGAATGAAAAATCATTTGAAGGAACATTATGAGGGGTTGTCATTTTCAACCCCTAATAATAAAGTTTTGTGATCAAAAGAATTTTGTGAGTAACATCTTCTTAATGAATCATATTATGTATAGTTTTATGACTCAGTGTTTTTTAGGACTCCAAAAAAATTATAAACTATCAACTCGTCATCGCCTTCCAAAGGGTGTGAATATCTTGGAAGGGAGGTCGATTTCGAAAAAAAATTATATAAACTACATCTTTTTATTTTCATATCCCTAAGTACCTCGCATTTCTTTACAGACGTAGATGTTCTACGAGGTCTGTTCAAAAGAAAAGGTGGATTTTGGTGGGCTGTACTCCCAACACTAAAAGTATTTGATTTTTGATTACATTGCAATGTAGCCATTGGTTCTTAACCAAATTGAAAATCAAGAGCTGAGGTTTTCTTTCACGATTTTGCTCCACCAGATATAGAAAAATCATTCGCAGCTTTGTTCATCTTGATGAAGAAATTATAAGTCAAAAATGATTCAACTTTCCTCAAACCTACCTTGCAAGTTCCAAGCATTTAAGTAGTTATTTCTGGTAAAGTTATCGTGTAAATGAGTTCAATCCAGTGGGCGTAATATCTCTATTGAAAACTTCATAGATCTCGTGAAATTACCGTGGAACTTCCATAACGAACGTCTGTACAACGAATTCCTCTGTGTAACTATTTTCGTACAAAACATTGCACCTTTAATCCAAATTCCATGTTAAAAACACCCTATAAAACGAAGTAAATTATCTCTATAACGAAATATTCAAAGAACATCACTCTTTGAATGGGTATTGGTAAGAAGGTATAAGGGTGGGTTTTTTCCGAAAATTTTCCGGATGTACGTAATAAATCCCGACTAAATCATTACGGCGGAGAGACAGATCCTTTTGTAACAGTTTCAAATACACCCCTGGCAGTTTGGTTTTGATCTAACCATTACGCTAGTGTGAAATTTGTGCAAAAATGTCGAAAAGAAGGTGCTTAAGTTTGAATGATAAACTTATATTTATCAGTGAAGTCGACCGCGACATAACCGACTATAGAAACAAATTTTCTGTATAACGAAATTTCTTTATAACGACTTTCTTTCGGATTTAGCGCTTTCATTTTAGAGAAGTTCCAGTGTACTCGTATTTCCAAAATCAAGCTTTTTCACCTAGTCTAAAAGTGAAAACAAACAAGGATGTGGAAAAGCGGCGATAACATGGAAGAATCCTGGTGAATGGGGCATTTTCCAACAGCTTCTTGAGGATTTACTGAAAGAATGGAAGGTCATTTTAGGTGAAAATATATGGAATGCGTGATAATTAAATTCGGTCGTGGTTGGACAATGAGCCAGAAGCGAGAGCCTGAAAGAACAATTAACAGAAAATAGAAAATATTCAGTAATGTGAAAAGGTACGCTTTTAAGATATCCGAGCTTCTATACTTCCAACCCTAGAAATATATAACTATATTGAAATGTGGCCATTGGTTCTTAACAAAGTTGGAATTCAAGAGCCGAGGTTATTATGCTCCACCAGATATGAAGAAGTTATAATTCAAAAATGATTCTACTTTCCTCAAACCTACCTTGAAAGTTCCGAGCATTTGAGTAGTTATTTCTGGTTGTTATCGTGTAAATGAGTTCAACCTAGTAGGTGTAATACATATCTCTATTGGAAAATTCATAGATCTCGTGAAATTATTTTCAAAATCAAGCTTTTTCACCCAGTCTAAAAATCAAAACAAACAAGGATGTTGGTGGAAAAGCGGCGATAACATGGAAGAATCCTGGTGAATGGGGCATTTTCCAACAGCTCTTTGAGGATTTACTGGAAGAATGAAAGGCCATTGTAGGTGAAAATATATGGAATGCACGATAATTAAATTCGGTCGTGGGTAGACAATGAGGCAGAAACGAGAGCCTGGAAGGACAATAAAAAGAAAGTGGAGGCCGAGACTGCGATGTCCGCGCCAGTGGCTCACGTATAGAAAACTCAGACAATTTAATTAAATCAGAACCGTGATGAATTGGAAAGAAAAACGAAATAACTCGAAACCCAATTAAAATTTCACCTCACGAGCTACGGCGGGAACAAAAAACAATCGAACGTGAAACAAAAGACACAATTAAAACAAAAAGCGATATGAACAAAACGCACGGGCTGCCAGGATCCCCAGTTAATCACTAAAATGGCGTCTACTGTTTTCCCATGTGTTTTTATTGTGTTGTAAATTAAAACAGCGAGGACAATGGACTTCCGCGCTGTGCGACCCCCGAACGGCGGACGTGTGCAAGGCTGCGATTATGCCGCAGACCTCAGCCTCAGCTTGGTCTGGCTGGCGAAATGACAACCGTCGATGC
Source organism: Propylea japonica (assembly GCA_013421045.1). Taxonomy (NCBI): domain Eukaryota; kingdom Metazoa; phylum Arthropoda; class Insecta; order Coleoptera; family Coccinellidae; genus Propylea; species Propylea japonica. The sequence goes on from CM024240.1 coordinate 27,448,071, forward strand.
CCATGGGGGCTCATTTTTTCCATTCCCCCCCTTATTGTTGCGTGCCATTAGGCTGAGTGGTTCTTATCTAACCTACTTCACCTATACAGTGTGTTTTCGAAGGTATTTTTCTTATTATCAAGAGTATCTTCAATTACATGTATATGTATATTTTTGTATACTATTCTGAGAGAGGAAAATAAAGGCGATTTATGATTATTATGATAACTTCATTTTTAATTTCCTGCAGCTTGTCTTCTGATATAAGTTTGTTTCTGAGTATAACGCGATACTGATCAGCTATCCTCTGTTCAGTTACTGTATCCAGTTAGTTCATGACCATGCTTGAGAGAACGCTGGTTGAAGGGTCTGCCTAGAACTATCTTTAGGGGGTGACACTGCTATTGTTTGCCTCCTTGGTTCTTCCTGTTGAGCTCTAGTGTTTTGTATAACGTCCCGCATGCTGTCATGTCCAGCGTCAGCTCCAGACATGCCTTGACAATCCTCAGGCAGCGACTCAATATTCCTATTCCTTAAGTGCACCATAATTATGGGTTGCATTTTATACCTACTACCAGGTTTAGCTCGGGTACCTTTGGTTTGCTAAACCCGTACTCTAGAATGTATCGTTCCAGAGCCCCTGAGGGCTCTTTATTATTATTATTATTGTTGTATTATATTGGAGTGTGCAGTTGTTGTCGATTCTAATTGGTGCGAACTGTGGGAAGTAGGATGTGTAGCTTATTTTCAGGTATTTTTTCATCGGTGGTTATTTCGCAGTTCTTGCTTATCATTGTTGTGTTGATTTAATTGATTATGTCTCTTCTGTGGCATAAGGAAAAACCCCTACAAAAGGCAATTCAGTAAAAGGGTGGAGGTTAACAGAATAGCACACTGGTAGAGCCTTTTTGGTCTAGAACAGTGATCAAGGCTGCGACTATGCCTCATACCACCATACCAACTTGATCTGGCTGGCAAAATGACAACCGCCTATGCACATGGGGGCTCATTTTTTCCATTTTCCCCCCTTATTGTTGCGTGCCATTAGGCTGAGTGGTTCTTATCTAACCTACTTCACCTATACAGCGTGTTTTCGATGGTGTTTTTCTTGTTACCAGGAGATGGAGAAGTTCAAATTTGGATATCAAATAGATACTTTATTTGATAAATCGAAATTCGAGATGTACATTGGATTGTTGTTGGTTCTTATTCGTTAAAATATAGGAAGTAAGATGGGGGACCTTTCTGCAGCTCTTTCTTATCATTCTTGGGTTGACTAAATAATTAGGTCCTCTTGTGTGGCATAGCAAAAAAAACCTATGGGAAAGAACTCACGAGAAGGATTTAGGCAGACAGAAAGGCACTCTGGCAGAGCCTAGAACAGTGTGCAAGGCTTAGATTATGCCGCAGACCTCAGCTTCAGCTTGGTCTGGCTGGCGAAAGGACAACCGCCGATTCTCAAGGGGGTTCATTTTTTCCATTCCCCCCCTTATTGTCACTACGTGTCATTAGGCTGAGTGGTTCTTATCTAACTAGGAAAAAGATTAAAGTTGATTGATAAATTATAATTTGTACACAGTAATGGTGTGTGGGACAGTAAGATTATTGAGTTTCTCCACAGGTTCGCAATCTAGCTATGATATGGGTAAAGCATCATTATTATCAGAACTGTGGTCATAATGGCTAGTTTAGAATTTCGGGATCTGCGACCATGTAGATCATTCATCCTCCACCCTACGCATTGATGGAAACCAAAGTAGTTTGTCAATGGCATTTATGAAACCGACAACCTTCTAAGGAGCCTTGCCGTTGCCACTTGGTTGTCCAGAACCTGTTTCCCCATATGAATTCTGCAAATCTCATCTGCTGAATTTCCTTGCCCTGTCAGCAGTCCTACCATAACCGGAAGCTGAGCTCGTGACAGCTTTCTGGTACTTAGGCATAAATAGGTGACACCATCATGATTTCTTGGCCTGAGAGAATCCAGAAGTGTTTCTACAGAGGGTTGTTTCGTTATTCGACTGCCATTGCTGAACTGCTGCCTTATATTAGAAATGTAGTAAGATGGTTAGGTAATTTTCCGTCCTTTTCACATCAGGTCTCTTATATAATTCTTAAGTTTAGTTTACACAAGAACTCAAGCCGGCCGATCATCTTTACTGATTGGGTCGTCGAAATGCATAAAAATGATCCGGAATTTTATCAAAAATCATCTTGAGTGATGGAGCCTATTTCCACCTCGGTGGCTTAGTCAACAAGCAAAACTGTCGCATCTGGAGCTCGGAAAACCAAAGAGTTATTGTTGAAAAGCCTCTCTATCCTCAACGTATGACTCTTTGGTGCGGTTTATGGCCCGGTGGTGTCATTGGAGCTAACTATTTCGAAAATGAGCCTGGAGCAACAGTTACCGTGAATGGATTGCGCTATCGGGAGATGACTAATGATTTTTCATGGCCGAAATTGTATAGTATTGATCTTGACAACTTTTACTTTCAACAAGACGCATTGATCTTTTGCGGGAGAAGTTTCCGTCTTATCTCTCGAAGAGATAATCACAACTGGCCACCCAGATCTTGTGATTTAACACCTCGTGACTTCTACCTTTGGGTCCACGTGAAAGAGAAGGTCTAAGCCAATAGCCCAGCGTCGATTCAAGACCTCAAAGATGGAATTCGTGAGGCTATCGAGGACACAGGGCAGCCATTTTACGATTTGGTTATGGAAAATTTCATTAAAAGAATATGATCCTGTAAGCGTGGTCGCGGTGGTCATTTGCCTGATGTTATTTTCCACTATTAACGGCATAGCTTTTTCTTTATAATGAAATAAACATCCGATCATTCATATTGAAAAATGTCATTTTTCTTTGAATATCAAAAGAACACCTCTTATTGGAAAACCCTTTATTATATACACCTGGTTTCCTTTTCACTATGAATTTAATCTATACACGGGAATATGTCAAACAGTTTCAAAATTCTATATAGACAAAACGAATAATGTTAGTCATCGATGAGCTTCAATAAACTTCAGCAATAACCAAAACAGAAAGAAATAAAAAAGTCCCCTCCAAACATCTAAACTTATATGTTTTCAGCATTCAGCAGCATTATTCAAAGTGGAACACAGTCGTACAACCCCATTTAGTCGAAAAAGAGCTCATACTCCAGTGATTAATAGCATTGATATGGGGTTGAAATTAACCCTATAACTGCCATCAAACGTTACATCGACTAGAAAAGATAAACGACCCTGTGTTGATTAAACAGAATGAATTGTAAAACAGAACTAATGGTTTATTTATTCCCGATATAACGGGAATACAAGAACCGAACTTCCTCCCAGGCTTTCTAGATGTAGAAATCGAGCCAAAACCCCATTCCCAATATATCAAACTGTAACGCGCATGCACATTTTCTATAGTTCTTTCTGAACTGAAATCTATTGTGGCCATCTTATATTTTATCGAGCTTTGACAATGCACTACATTAGATTTGCATTTCCATACGAACGGCTCTTTTCTACTATGTAAATTCTTTTTCCACATATACATGGTAAAAATATTTCCACCTTTGAGAAAAGCGTACCCCCTTTGTTGAAATGAATTCTGGCTCACGTCCGGAATGGTAATGTTGTGGATTTATTTGTGTTCTGTCCCCCTCTGGCGAAAAAAAAATGTTTTGTGTTTTTCATTCTTTGCGTATTGGACTGGGAGTAGAGTGATCTTTATATGTTGCTGACGTGAGGTTTCTGATGATGGAACATTCATTTAAATAAAGAGTTTTCCAAATAGAGGTGTTATATCGATATTCGAAGAAATCAGAGCTGTGCCGAATTCTTATGCTTAGTGATGGTGAAAGCACTCGAAGCACTTTTCTGTGCTCGCGAGCACTAGATTGAACCAGTGCTTAGTGCTTGGTGCTTCGCGAGTTTTTTGAAAGGGCTTAGTGCTTAGTAATTCGAAAAAGTGCTCCTAAGCGCCGCAGTGCTCCAAAGCACTTTCAGAAATTACCAAGCACTAAGCTTTATGGAATCGTCGGAACATGAAAATGACGGATTTTCGCCTGATTGGAATAGACAAAGAACTAAAAATATAAATTTTTGGTCCACCTCTATGGATATCCAAGTTGTTAAATTTTTCCTTCATTATAACTCTGGTGTTAAAAAAAAGATCTCGCTGTATGTTATGGACTGGAACAAGTCTTTATGTTCTCATTGTTATGACTCGGAGAACAAATTGTAATGTTGTATGGCGAATTTTTTTGGGAAATTCTAAAGAGCGATACGACCTTTTTTGATATACTATGCAAGATTTTATAATCATTCTCTCAAGTTATTTATTGGCGAATATTCAAGTCACAGTCTGTTCACTTAATGAATGATATAAAGAGCGCAGAAAACGTTTTTTCATCGCAGACAGCATTTTTTTCTAGCTTCGCCATAAAAAAATTTCCATCTAATTTGTTGTTGGAATTTTATTTTCTGTTTCGAGACCACATGCTTTTCTTGCAATTTTTTTATATGACGTCATGGTAATTTTATATTTGTCTGTGACCGACAATGTTGAACTTGCTGAGAGAAAACTATTATCAATTTCAATTATGCCCATTTCAAAACACGATATCATTCAAAAAAAAATCAAGACATCAAAATCAAAATTTCAAACTAAGATACATTTGGATGCAAAATACAAAGGTTCATTTTGAAAAGTATTTAGTGCTCGGTGCTCGTGTAAACGAATTACTTTCCAAAAGTGCTCAGTAATCGCGAGCATTCCTTAAGAAATAAGGGCTTAGTGCTCGAGATTCCGGAGCACTTTTCAATAAGGCTTAGTGCTTTGTGCTCGAAGCACTTTTCTTCAGTGCTCGGCACAGCTCTGGAAGAAATATGTCATTTTTAAACATAAATGATTGGGTGGATATTTCATTATAAAGAAGAAGCTATGACGTTAATAGTGGAAAATAACATCAGGCAAATGACCACCACGACCACGCTTACAGGACCATATCATTTTAATGAAATTTTCCATAATCAAATCGCACAGTGGCTGCTCTATGTCCTCGAAAGCCTCACGAATTCCATCTTTGAGGCCCTGAATCGACGCTGGGCTATTGGCGTAGACCTTCTCTTTCACGTGGCCCCAAAGGAAGAAGTCGCAAGGTGTTAAATCACAAGATCTCGGTGGCCAATTGTGATCACCTCTTCGAGAGATAACACGGTCCGGAAACTTTTCACGCAAAAGCTCAATGGTTTCATTGTGTGGCACGTAGCGCCGTCTTGTTGAAAGTGAACGTTGTCCAGATCACTACTACCCAATTCCAGCCATAAAAAATTATTAGTCATCTCTCGATAGCGCAAGCGCCACAAGCCATTCATCGTAACTGTTGCTCCAGCCTCATTTTCGAAAAATTAAAGTCCAATGACTCTGCCGGACCATAAACCGCACCAAACAGTCACACGTTGAGGATTCAACAACAACTCTTGAGTTTTCCGAGCACCAATTTTGGTTGTTGACGAAATCACTGAGGTGGAAATGAGACTCATCACTCAAGATGATTTTTCGAAGGAATTCCGGATCCTTTTCATGCATTTCAACGACCAAATCAGGACGTTGTTGATGATCGGCCGGCTTGAGTTCTTGTGTTACTGAACTTTATAAGCCTTAAGACCAAAATCTTAATTCAAAATACGGTGTAATGACGTTTGTGGAATGACTCATTCCAAAGAACGACGAAGAATGGAAAAACCTGGGGTTTCTTCAACACTTTCGGCTACAGCAGCAATATTCTTTACTGTTCTTGAGCGTCGTGCACGGGTTTTATTCTTCACATCACTAACTTGTCCCAACAGCTCGAATTTTTCCACCAATTTCTTTATTGCTGTCTGAAAAGGTGTTTCGCGACGACCCAAAAATGTTCGAGTTTCATGAACCTTCTCTGCCAAATTTTCACCAATTTTATAGTGAATTTTAATAATTCAATCCGTTCTCGAAGCGTGTATTGTTCCATTTTTATTAATGGCGAAGTTTTCACTTGTCAAATGTCAAAAAGGACGGCTTCAAACGAGACATCTACCGAGTAGCGGGCTATTCAAAATAACACCTCTTATTGGAAAATTATATTATCTTGAGTAGTGAATGCTGTTCTCAGACTCTACTTGTTTCGTTTCCAATTCGTCTAATCTTTTCGGAAAGAAAATCTTGAAATTCTTGGGCGAAATGACTAAACCAGGAAAGTGTTCGAAAAGGCCAAAACAATTGGACACAATAGTAACGAATTACAACCTACAACAAGTCGAACTGAATCAATATAACTCTTGTTTGCTGTGTGGTGCACTGACAAGACGAAATAGGTCTAAAGTTTTCCGGGTGATTGAAACCTACCTTTTTCTGTCAGTTCTGCATCGCATCTCTAAATGCCGTCTTAACGCAGATATCAAGTAAAGTTACCAGTAATTAGATCATGTTTGAGAAATCACGAATCTCAACACTTTCACATCACCATCAGAGCTTATAAATTCCTCACCATTGTCCTGAGAACCAATTAGAAGAAACCTTCCCTCATCATATTTGCCAATTAATCAGCACATATTAAAAAAGCCACGAGAGTGTAAATAATAAATATTTTTCGGGGTAATAAGTATCATATAGTATATAACATTACTAGCAAGGTAAGAGGGTTTTTACTGGCGAATAGAGGATATAACTGACGAGCCGCAGGCGAGTCAGTTACCTCCTTGAGCCAGTAAAACCCGTTACCTTGCGTGTATTGTTTTATATTTTATTTGTTTCTCATTTGTAAAAAGGTTAGATAAATTCCAGAAAAATCTCAAGAATTTGTCGCAAATGTCGTAAGTTGCATTATTTATGATTATTTATGACATCGGAAAATTATGACAACTGTCAGTGGCTTTACGAGAGGGAAGTCCTTCGAGAATATTTGCTCATTTCTGATGAAAAAGGCCAGATCCAAATGAAACAAGGCATGAATATCGTTTTAAATACTTTTATAACGTTTATTACTAAAATATTTTTTCCAGGAACGATGAAATTAGACGAATAAATGAAATTAGAAGCGAGTACGTGAAACTTTCAGTGAGTTTACAGGTCAAAAAACCTCTAGGATATTTGCAATTCTGAGAAGGAAAACAAATAGATACGAATAAAACAAGGTACGAATATCGTTTTCGAATAGTTCGAGAACGTTTATTGAGAAATACATTCGTTCCAGGAACTCTGAAATAAGGATGAATGAAATTAGAAGCAAGTACTTGACAAATCTCAATGTAAACAATACTACTAACTTGTAAAAATTTTACAAGTTAACTGTCAGTTTTACAAGTTAGTGACTTGAAAAAATAAACTTCCTTGATTAATATTGTGTTTTTGGAAACTGTTCTTCTACTTATAAACTAAGGGCCACCCTCGTCAATGCATTGGTATTTGTACAAACCAGACTTACTCTACTGTGTGGCGCGATTTTGAGGTCAACCGAAGTCTTCTAGATAAATAATCAACTTTGCGGCGAAGAAGGCTACATTCCTGGACAAAATGTATCACTGTTAAAAGATTTTCTACATAGTTATTGATACCTACTTTTTCTCTGTCAGCTCTGAATATCATCTCTGGATGTTCTACGAACGCAGATTTCAAGCTAAGGTACCAGTACTTATATTGCGCGCTCGAAAAAAAAATTATAGCAATTTTTTGTTGGTTCAATTTCATCATATCATCGGCTTTTATTTTAGTTAGATTAGCCCTAAATGCTGTTCTCACATTTTACTTATTTACAATTCTTCTAACCCTTCAGATAACCCTTTATCATAGTGTTCATTTGGCCGTTTCTAATAATATCTTGCTATAGCCATTTTACTCAAGCTTTTGGGCGAAACATTCAATCTTTTAAATTTAATCTTCTCAGCGAAAAAAAGCCAAAAAAAGGCTACAATCCTGGACAAAATGTATCACTGTTAGGGTAAGGCACAATGCACAAAAGACCACTCTACTCTACAAATCTTACGACAGGAAGAGCTAGAGACTTTCAGGGTATATGTGTGTCGTATAAGTTCGCAGATGGGCCAAATACGTAAAAAGATTTTCGAGTTATTGATACCTACTTTTTCTCTGTCAGCTCTGAATATCATCTCTGGATGTTTTACGAACGCAGATTTCAAGCTAAGGTACCAGTACTTACATTGTGTCTGAGAAATCACGAATCTCAACACTTTAATCACCATCCGAGTCTATAAATTCCTCACCAACCCTATTGTCCTGAGAACCAATTAGAAGAAACCTCCCCCTCATCATATTTGCCAATTAATCAGCACATATTAAAAAAGCCACGAGAGTGTAAATAATAAATATTTTTCGGGGTAATAAGTATCATAAATCAGTAGGTCCCTATCTCGTAGGCTGATGGGGAGAAGAGCTATTAGCGGGTACTTATAAGGGCCACTCTCGTCGCCCTATGCGCTTTCACATCAGCAACTGGCGTGGAATTAAGCAATATGTTTGTAGCTGTTAGGGCAATGGGGTTGGTCATGCATACCGTCTTCACCACTGTTCTCATGAGAGGGTGGCACGGATTTCGACGTAATCACATTTATATCGTCGAGATGCGTGGACAGGTTTTAATTCTGCTCGTTAGTTTGATCGATTTTTCGCGGGGAAGGGAATTGTGAGATGTTATGGTGGAACCTGCGAAGGGTGCGAGGTATGAGGCTGTTATAGGAATAAACGCAGGATTTGAATTTGCCATCGCTTCTTCAGTAAGCTGTTGGCGCCCTCGAAAAAAAAATTTATAGCAATTTTTTGTTGGTTCAATTTCATCATATCATCGGCTTTTATTTTAGTTAGATTTGCCCTAAATGATGTTCTCACATTTGACTTATTTACAATTGTTCTAACCCTCCAGATAACCCTTTATCATAGTGTTCATTTGGCCGTTTCTAATAATATCTTGGGATAGCCATTTTACTCAAGCTTTTGGGCGAAACATTCAATTTTTTAAATTTAATCTTCTCAGCGAAAAAAAGCCAAAAGTGACAAATAGGGCATCAGAAATATGCTCTCTTCGAGTAAAAATTGAGGAAATTAAAATATCCCTGAAATTCTTTTTATAGTATTTATAGTATATTCAACTTTTTTTTATTTAGGGAGGTCCAAGGGGGGGGGTTAGGCCTCTTGCCTCAAATACGGCATAACATTTTTGATAACATATCAAACAAACTGAACGATTCATTTCTCACCCAAATGGTATAAAAATGAGCTTAACTGAAAAATGCCAGTTCTCGTCGTTTCAAAAATTGGTTCCTAATATTGGATACCCTTTCCAAAATAAGGAACCTATATTGTCCTTGCAGAAATTACAAACATTAACCTTCCTCTCAAGTGGCGTTGATAGGATTTTTCATGTTTTCCATATTAATTTTTTCATTGAGTAGCCTTTATAAGGCATTTCAAAGAAAAAATAGGAATTAACATCGAGTTCCCAATATTGGATATCCAATTATGGGCTACCCTCCCTATCCAAAATAAGGCATCTTTCGTTTTTTAGGTTCTGTGGTTAAATAAGGATAGATCCTTGGCATAAATGTTTTAATCAAATGGTTGAATGGAGGAATTTAATTTATGCTATAACAAATTTCAATATTTCACATCCACTTCTTACCTATTTTTCACAGTGTAGACTTGTAGCAATAAAACACTAGGTACCACATGCAAACGTTAAATTTTAAATTGCCATCTACTGCTGACATATTGGACTTCATAGTTTACAGGAGATGTATTTAGATCAAAAACTAATACTTTTCTGCATTCAATGCCAGAAAACTCCTTGTAGAATTCGAGGTAATGCAGTATCCAAATTTGGCAACTATCCAAAATTGGACTAAAAAGTATACAGTGGAACTTCCCTACATCGAACGTCGGTATAACGAATTTTTCTGTATAACGAATTTCGTACGAGACATTGCTCCTCAAATCCAATTTCCATGTTGATAACACCCTCTAATACGAAGTAAATTCTCTCTATAACGAAATATTCAAAGAACATCACTCTTTGAATGGGTATTGCTAAGAAGGTATAAGGGTGGGTTTTTTTCCGAAAATTTTCCGGGCGTTGTAATAAATCCCGACCTTAAGCTAAATCATTACGGCGGGCAGAGAGATCCTTCTGAAACAGTTTTAAATACACCCCTGGCTGTTTGGTTTCAATCTAACCATTACGCTAGTGTGAAAAGTTGTGCGAAAATGTCCAAAAGCAAGTGCTCAAATTTCAATGATAAACTTAAATTTATCAGTGAAGTCGACCGCGACATTGCCGACTATAGAAACAAATTTTCTGTATATCAAAATTTCTTTATAACTCGAACTTCGAATCTCTTTTGGATTTTTGGTTTTCAAAATATTGGAAAAATCTAATTTTCTTTTAACCCAAAAAGCATCTTACCGTTCTTGTCTATCCTCCGGAAGTTAGAGTATGCAAATATCTCGTTTATGTGGTTTAAAGATTTCTTTTGACCACAGTAGGTACTGAAATCAATGCTCCGACTTTTTTCTTCCCCTTTGTTGTTGTTGTTGATTTTTTGTGGAATTAGAAGTGCAATTCATCATTGGCGAAAGGAGACCAATATCTCTCAGGGTAATGGAATTTATATGAACGTTTTCCTAATATAACTAACCGCCTCAAAGCACTCGAGTTTACACCAAAGCTTCAGTATCTACAATTTTTCACAAATACTGAATAAAAGATAATTCAACAGATTCCCTTCAGAAACAATAGTATATTATTCGATGGGCGGTAATGCAGGTCAAAACACACGCAGATGAATTTTGCACCACGAGCCGTCAGGCGAGTGGTGTAATTCATCAAGTGTGTTTTGAGCATTACCGCGAATTGAACACTATACTTTATCCACGACTTCTTCAGTAAAATTCGAATTAATCTGCATTTAAAAAATTTTGAACAGTTGTCAAAAGCGTTGACAACATTTCATCCAACCGTCAAACCTCTGTACTCTGTGGTCGGAAATCGAATCAGAAATCAAGTACTTTCGCAATTTCAAAAACTTACGTTTTCCAAAACAAATCTGGAATGAATCGCTAGAACGTTATCTTGATGGCTGAAATAGATTTCCGGATCGATCCTACTTTTTATTCATTTTTTTTGTAAGCAATTTCATTTTTCCTAGGTATTTTTATTAGCGGGTGTTATGGGCGGGTGTTATTATAACACTCGCTTTTCGGTTCATAGACATGTCTACGGTTGTGTTATAGCTACTATTACACATAGAAATTAGTTTAATAATTGACATATTACTCTATAGGAGTGGATAATAGTATATTATTCGATGAGCGGTAATGCAGGTCAAAACACACGCAGATGAATTTTGCACCACGAGCCGTCAGGCGAGTGGTGTAATTCATCAAGTGTGTTTTGAGCATTACCGCGAATTGAATACTATACTTTATCCACGACTTCTTCAGTAAAATTCGAATTAATCTGCATTTAAAAAAAATTTGAACATTTGTCAAAAGCATTGACAACATTTCGTCCAACCGTCAAACCTCTGTACTCTGTAGTCGGGAATCAAATCAGAGTCTCCAACTAATCAAATCAAGTACTTTCGCAACTTCAAAATTTACGTTTTCCAAAAATAAATCTGGAATGAATCGCTAGAACGTTATTTTGATGGCTGAAATAGATTTCCGGATCGATCCTACTTTTTATTCATTTTTTTTGTGAACAATTTTATTTTCCTAGGTATTTTTATTAGCGGGAGTTATGGGCGGGTGTTACCTATTATAACACTCGCTTTTCGGTTCATAGACATGTCTATGGTTGTGTTCTAGCTACTATTACACATAGAAATTAGTTTATAGGAGTGGATAAAAGTGTTTACGATTTCCTGTTTATAGAAACTTCCTGACATCCAATTGCAGTTGTTTGAAAATTCGATGCAGAATTTTGCATCTTCTAATTACTCGATTCATGCATCGATTTATCGTTGCTATAAATCTTCACACATAAAAAGGTATAAATATTCAGTAAGAACGGAAGAATGAGAACACCAGACCATAATATTGATTTATATACGATGTTGCAGAGCAAGAAGGCTTTGGACTATCGTGTGGGATAATCATTCTCCATATTAATTTCACGGATATTTCAATTTATTTACACTGGCGTATTCATTGCCACTCGGAAGATATCCCTCTTTATTTAGACTGTGAACGATGATATAGGGTTTAATTAATTCAAATAGCAGCTCAGATAGGGTGTCATTCGGTGATTGTTGAAGAGTTATAGATGTTAACCGCGGTTTTCGACGTCACCTGAACAAATAGTGTCGTTACGAGTACTTTGAGTGATTGTATTCTCGAATAATAGTGTATTGAAGAGCGACAAAAAATCCTCTAGTTCTTCACCGTGGTGTATGTTGGGAAAAGTTTATGGTTTGACCAGTGGAGTATCCATTAGACATAAGGAGAATTTCGTCCCTATATGGAGGTTGATTATAATAATAATAATAATAATGAAGGTTTTTTATTATGTAGCTTCAATATACAAACAATTCAAAAAAAGCCCTGTGAAGGAGCTTTTTAGCTCTCGTTCTTTGTTGGAGCAATAAGACTATTACCTCAGAATTTTATATGGTAGTTGGAATTGATACCAAAAATATAAATGCAGAATCTCAGCACAATCGGAATCATATTATATATGGAAATCATCCAAAAAAATGAAATATATAAAAAAATAAATAATAAAAACAATTTAATTTCTATGGTTCTGATGATGCGATCCTCTTGAAATATTGCATGAACATTCAGTATATTAGTTTTTTTTCTGATCGAATCAATAATGAACAATATCGTCTTAGTTACGATATGTCATAACACACTCATATATCCCAAGGGAAATATGAAACGTCATGTCTTATTGTCCCAAGGGAAATATGAAACGTCAAGTCATATTTTACTTAAAATAGTATATTATGCAACATATACATCAGAAAAAAAGTCATTTGGTGCTTCTATCAAAAATTTCTTGATCTGCTTTCGGGACAACACTGCTGATTTTTTGGGAACGGATCCTTTATTTTTGTTATTAACAAATACTTCCACTTCATCGAATAATTCGACATTTGTTTCTTCTTCCTTCAAATGTAGCATGTATCTTAACCTAAATAATTTTGGCCATAACGTGTTTGGTGAATATTCCTGCAACAGGAGATCGAATAAATTAATCATTGAAAAGAACAAGAATCAGAGCAACATACCAAATCTTCAAAAATGCTAGCAAAATATTTTCGCTGACACCGTCCACCGAACTTTTTATTTTCCACTACTGAAAGCCTTCATACTCTTTACTATGAGCAGCTTTAGATTTGGCCGGAATCAAAAATTCACGGGCTTTTGCCCCTTGAGTTTCGACGTAGTTCGACATAATAATTAAAAATTTTTATTTCTGACAAGACGTCAAAATAAAACCAGTCAACATTCTCACAAACACGGCCCATAGCAACGTTAAAAATCCAATTGAATCAATAATTTACACTATTATATTGATTTTTCCATTTTAAGAACGATATTGTATCGATCAGAAAAAAACTATTGATTACAACAAGGGAAATATGAATATATTTCCCTCGTTGTAATAATAGCTATTGATTCACAAAATGAATTTCACTTGAATAGGATATCCTGTTATGGAAATATGAAAATTCTTCTTTTCAATATTCCAATTGAATATGGATGAATCCATTTTGTATGGAAATATGAATTTTTTTTTTCAATATTCCAATTGAATTTTCTATGGGTCCATCCATCTCCATTCACTGAATAAATTTCACTCGAATGAAAATATGAAGTTTCTTCTTTTCAATTTTCTAATTGAATATTCTATGGTTCTGTTCACACTATGGTCACAAAATTTTGCATGAAGCTTATTATGACCATCTTGCATATGGTCGCAATATTTCATTTCGATGGGTTTCGTTATTTTGCCTATGTGAAGTGTTAGTAATTTAATCAATAAGTTTATTAACCGCTTGATTGATAAACAGGTTGATTACAAGATTTTTCCTTTGACCACATTATGAATTGAGCATAAATCCTTGATTGAAATACAGTTTAATTTTGCACTAATTTGACATAATATAAATTTCTGTGTTTCAGTAGAGTTTTAGTATTATTCGTACCTATTGCTTCTGAATACTTTGTTTTCGGTTGCCTGTGACAATTGCACATTAAAATGGGTGATTATTTCTCAATTCCATATAAGTTCAATTCATCTTTTGATTTGAGGTCGACGGAAATACTTTTTAATCACTAGGTTATTAAAGACAGCGAGTAATGGTCAAGATCTTTTAACACGTGAACGGAGCTTTTTCCGACGATCTCAACATAAATTGTGTATAAATTCTTGATTGAAATACATTCTAATTTTTGCTCAAGACATACATTTGACATAATGTTCCAGTAAAGTTTTGGCATTTCTCGCAGTACTTCTGAACACTTTGTTTACGGTTGCCATGGGGATTGAACACTAAAATGGAATTAATTGAACATTAAAATGGGTCATTAGTGTTCAATTTCGTACACATTAAAATCACCTTTTATTTTGAGATCGACGGAAAAATGAAAAGGATTTAGAGAATCATGTAGAGGTCAATTTAGAAGTATGTGTTTATTAACTGTATACGGCTTGTACATTTTGGAATGTTTGTTATTCGTTTTTAAAAATAGGGAATTGTTTAATGTTGGTAGAGATCATAATTACAGCACTAGAACATTTGATCTCATTTATCCGCAACATAGGTTAACAAGTACAGAGAAAGGTCCATACTATATGTGTGTGAAAGTATTCAATAAATTACCAAATAATGTTAAATGTTGTCATCACTTAGGTAAATTTAAGAAAAATGTTAAGAGAATGCTTATAAATTTAGAGCCATATAATTTGTATGAGTATTTCATATCTGATCAATTGTTGTAATTGTTCTATTGTTTATTTGACGTCATTTCACTTTTCATGTAATTTATGTGAGATTTGAAATGAAGAAGATTTATTATTTTTATTATTATTATTAAAAAATGAATTAGATATTATTTTCTAACATTTCGTATCGAGTATTCGACAATTAAATCAATGATTTTAGACTTTGACTAATCTATCACTTTGAATGAGTTATTTCATGTATGCCATTCACATTCGTTTTCAACAACTAACGAAACTAATAGTAATAGTTAGGCCGGAGACACACTTGGCGTTTTATTCCGATCGGTTTTTTTGCCGTCGACGGTACAACAAAATTGTAGCTTACACACTGGATTACACACTGGGCGGTAAAATATCCGTCTCAAGTCACAACCACGCTACCTCCGCCAGTCACGTAGGCCACTGCTGGGGGTAGTCGATAGAAAA
Source organism: Propylea japonica (assembly GCA_013421045.1). Classification (NCBI taxonomy): domain Eukaryota; kingdom Metazoa; phylum Arthropoda; class Insecta; order Coleoptera; family Coccinellidae; genus Propylea; species Propylea japonica. Next base: position 27,463,475 of record CM024240.1, read on the forward strand.
ACCGACGAATGTAGTGGCAGCGGTCGGCTGCATTTCTACCGACGGCGTTAAAAAATCCGATCGTCCTTTTTTCCGCCGAATGTGTACGTCACCATAAGATCCCACTCGCCACTTCTGGTACGGCGTCGACGGTAAAATATCCGATCGGAAAAAAACGCCAAGTGTGTCTCCGGCGGTGCGAAAATTTATTGAAACGATAAATATTCTTAAAGAACTAACGAAAAGTTGCTTTTTTTGTAGCTCTCAATCTGAATTGTTTCCTCAGGAAAGTTGGTTAATGCAAATAGCCCAAATATTATATTCAATAACAAAACAAATCCAAAGTGTCCTCTCATGTTCAATTTTATCTAGATTTTATAACTTATGTTTAGCACCTACATCAGCAACTTGAGTTTTTCCAAAACAATATAATAATTGTTCATTTCTGATGTCACATTTATCAACAGTAAAAATCAATCTTATCTGAAATATCTATATTGAACAGGTATCTGATTCAAAAGTGACAGATAGAGTAGCTGCTTTAAACAATAGTTCAATTGCAGAAAAAAAAATTGTCTCCAATACTTTATAGGTTTTATCGCTAATTAATTTCTCCCTAAATATCAATCGATAATTGATTAATTATAATAATCCAAAACTATAAATATTCAAGCTAGGTGCAGTCCACGGTGACTTTTTCACAACATTCAAATTCCTGGAAACCTTTACGCTGGTAGGTAGATATATTTCAAAAAGAGGATGACATCAATTATGAGTTGAAATTGTATAATCGAAACGTTTTCCCACCAAGAATTTAAATAATAACTTCATTGGGCTTGTTGTGTATAATTAGTTACATACGTACTTAATCTCTTTTACATGGTGCAAAGATGTATTGTATTGTGACAGTTGGTAATTATAGGAGATTTATTATATCCTGTATTTTTAATGAATAAAGAGGTGGCTGCTGGTGTGCGTAGCGATCAGGGAATCCTTTACCCTTTTCGGTCGCCGATAAGAAACGAAATTAATTGTGATCTTATGCAGTTATTAATTAATAAGTAGCAAGTAAAAGTACATCAGTGCAGCGTGTCAAACAAGTAACGTAACTCGTCAAGATATAATTAAGGAAAATCCTCGAATCCTTTGAGTTTAATTTCAAAAGCAAATTGTGCTATGTTTTTTTGAATTTTATATTTCTTATCCCCACATCCCGCAACCATCTAGGTACTTTATTTTTTCAAATGGGAATATATGGGTTGTGATCTAAGACTGTAAACTTATTTTGAGAAATTTGATTACCTATTCAGCGATGTGGCTTAAAGAAGAATTGGTTGTGACGTTTTTTATCAAAAATTTTGGAAATAATAAAAATAAGGAAATAACTTAAATTTCTGACTGGAGAGTACTGCCATCAGACCGTTTTTCTTTAACTGATTATTATTACTGAGGGAAGTCCTTGGAGAGAATGGAAACCACAACATTCAGCTAGCAAAAATAAAAATAAATCATTTAATTAACTTAAGTGGTTGTACGGATGTGGTATGGAAAATAGTATTCAAATTCTTATCCAGGGAGTAATACAGTAGGTTTTAGGGATTTTTCTAGGTTCTCATCAAATATAACTAGGTAATGGTAATTTCCAAAACAAACAATATTCAGTCCCATACAATAATTGCATTTTTACTGAAACGAAACTAATTCAGAAAATCGTTGGTTATGTGTTTGTTTTCATTCTCCCTGATATCTCATGAATATCCATAATGGATATCTATAAGACATCCAAAAAGGTCACACTGTCCCATTCTTTGGACGTCCATAGGATATACCAGAGCTTTTTTCGGTTATCTTATGGACATCCCCAATATCCATGATGGATATCCATAGCATATCCATAAGATAAACTTGTGCTATCTGGGGCCTCGAAAGGTCTCATCAAGAGTTGTTTCTTCTGATAATAAAGTATAAGTGAATATGGAAAGGAGGAGATCGCAGCCATGAAATAATCCCAGTTACAATAGTTCACTTACTGGTTTTATTTCATAATGTTTCCGGAATATTTCGAATAAATATAAGCTTATCTTATATTGTATAAAAGAGTTCATATAACACTTGATGAATAATTCATGAATTGAGATCATATTCAAGTTTCATATCAGATCAAAATATGTGTTATTTTTTCCAGAATATAATTCCGATTGTGCTGAGATTCTGCATTTATATATTTAGTATCAATCTCAAATCCCATTTAAAATTCTCAGGTAGGTAATAGCCTTATTGCTCCACCAGAAAACGAGTGTTCAAAAGCTCCTTCCCAGGGCTTTTCTTAAATTTCCATTATTCACTTTCATCAAATTAAAGAAAAAACGAATTGCGGACAAAATCGAAGTGAAGTCATGGTAAGAAGTTCCCTACTTCTAATATGTATTATGCTCCTGCCATCTAGAGGATGATCCACAATAAACATGAAGGCGTTACAGCGTCCTCCTCTTAATACAGAAAACTATTCCTTATATTAGTTCAAAGCAACCCTTATAGAATTCTGTATTGGACATCAGACACAGCTACCTTCCCTAACATTCTCATTGTAGAATTACCATCATTAAACAGAACTAGATGACGCTGCCATCTATTTCTGATTTTCTGGTTAATCAACCTATTTCCTGAATTTTTCCGCAATGATCGTGAGATATCAGAAACATGAATATAAGAATGTAATTGTAAGGAATGCAAATTAATTAATTATTAAAAAAAAAAATTTAATTTATGTAAAAAACAATAATCTGTTGTTGGAGTACTTACTCCAACAAATCATTGTATTAATTGTATTGTATGAAGAGACTTTATACAATGCAAGGTAAATTAACATTAAATCGCTCGCTCATAATTGAGAAAAGAAAATTGTAAGCATCGAATGATCTCCATCAACTTATAGGAAAGGTCTTTATTAACTTGTCGTAAAAGATGTGAATTCGAAATTTAGAATGAATTACTACTATTTAAATCTATGGGAGATGTCTTAGAAGAACAGAAGATTCGAAAAATCATCACTTGGAAGGCCAGACCTGGCTCGAAACACCCTCCTGGTCCGAGAGCAACAATTAGGGGAAGTATGCTTATGATGGCATCCTGCTTATGATGGCACACTTCAAAGAAGTCTGTTAACATGAGTTAACTGAGTTTGTACGCCAAATGGCATTTACGCATGATATACGTAGTTACCCTTGAATAACCCTTGAATACGTGGCAATTTGTGACTGTTATAAGAGTTCATTCATTTGGGTAAGTGTTGATGTATGATAGTTATTTCATTCTTTTTCGTTTTATTTGGATATTCAAAAAATCTGTGTGAAAAAGGATTATACTTTCCCTTAATCACTTTATAATAATGCTTTTAGTGTGAAAGTTTTAGGTTTTTTCGTCTTTTTAGTACCTTTTTCGCTTTGTTGAAAAATACATGTTACTTATGCTTATGATGGCATAGCCAGAGTATTCCTAATATGATAGCATAGGGTGCCATCATAGGAAAAAGAATCTAGATCAAGAAACGATTCCTCCAAAGCCTGGTACTTCGCAAGGAATATTAGAGGTATCCGAAAATAATGAAAATGGTTTCAAGTGAAGTATCGAGATCATTGAAAATCATACAAGAACTTTCACTACTGCCAACTGCCGTTGCAGAATCAACAGTGAAAAGAGGAAGAAAACGAGGAAAAGTTGGAATCCTCAATACAACCCCTGACATAAAAGAAAAGAAGTTGGAAGAAGAATAGAAGACAAAGAAAGAGAGAGAGAAGCTAGCTAGAAAGGTCAAAAGACAGATTAAGTTCGTAGAAGAAAATGAGGAAAGCCATTATGACGATGATTCAGATGCCGCTCGTCTTTATTGTTATAAGCTGTTGTCCATGGGTCGACCAGGGGAGAATTGGTTGCGTTGCCAGAAATGCGCCAGCTGGTGCCATGCCGAGTGTGCTAGTGCAAATCATATTCGAAGGTGTATTGTGCGTAAAAAAAATATATTTTTATATTTTGACGATGCCAAAGAATGTAAATTTAGTTTCTCTACACTTATATTTTTATTTTCATTAAATAGGACTGCTCTTTTTTTCAATAAAACATTTCAATAAATAATATCATTTTATTTTAAGTTATATGCCATCAAAGGACATATGTGATCTTATGATGGCATCCCGTGGCCAAATTTTAAAAAGTGCTATAATCCAAATTTTTAACAATTTATATTGAAACTATACATAAAAATGCATACTACATACGAGTAGCAGTAAATCTGTACACTCGATGACATAGAAAAATATTCCTTTAATGAAATGTGTAAATAATTTGTTAAGGGTGCCAACATGGGCACACTTCCCCTAAGTATTTTGTATCTGAATATTGAAGTTATTTATTCGAATAGTTTTAGGTTTCAGTTTCGTGAAAACGGCGAGAGAGGGTTTTTTTCTACTGAGTTTTTTCCCGGAGTTCTGGTATTATACGCATACTGGTATGGTACCGCGTTTTTCATTATACCCTCAGCTAGGGACTTTTTTATTTCATGTATTATATTTTGTTAGCTCTCAATTCAAATTATAAATATCACCTCACTGCAAAAAATTACAGTCACATTCAAACTTTTTCTTGAAATTGAAAGTCCTTCGATATTAAAAATGAGCGCTCTAAAGCCAAGAAACCAGATATGGATCTTCAAATATAGGTATTGATTTTTCGAAATCTCAGATGCTCTCGAAACTGTTAACAAACCTATTAATCTATGTTATCATCTCCCATATATTTAAAAAGCAGTATTTCGCCCTAAATATTGAATTCAATTGATAAATCACGATGCAAATCCTTCGACAAACTAATGTCTTGATTACCTTGTATAACCGGGTTTAGGACCTTGTAATTATTTCCTACGACAAGGATTGCTGCTAATTTCATGTCAAAAATAATTTTCAGCATCTAAAACCTCATTGCATCTGAAGAAATTCCACTTGAGTTCATAAGAAGAAAAATTAAGCATAAACCGGATGAAAAGAACAAAAAATCAATTTGAATTCTAGGTTGATCCACACATCCCTTGTTCGTGCACACAATTCTCGCAGAATGGGGTAGCGCATGGTGAGAGCAGAGCCTGAAAGACATCAATGGAATATGACACCCCGAAGCCATTCTACCACAAATATTTGGGAAAAAACTCATTGAACGGAAAGAAAGAATCAACAGGAGAGAAAACCAATAATACAACGCCGTTCGAATATCAACAAATCTACCACTCAGTGGGTGTTAGGTCAAATAACCGGGGGTGATCGTTTGTTCCTCTATTTCTGGATCCCCACGGTTCTAGGCGTCAGATGAGATAATGTATTGAGCTTATATGGTGATGTCTTTCTTTACTATGAATGGTTTTTAGCTATATTTGGATATATGAGCGGGTACAAGGAACATTCATTATTATGTTTCATAACAATTGATTAACATTATTGTCGTGAAAATGGGGATCATGAAAAATATATTTTTAGATATTATTCAGGCTATTTCCCTCATTTTCATCTCTACTATTTCACGTTTTTATTATTTTGTCAGTATTCTACATGAACTTGCAGCTTTTTTCACTTTCGGATATATTTTTCGCTTTTGATAATTCTTCAGAATTAATCATCAATGCTTTGGATCTCACTCAAATGATATCAAGCTTTCATGTGAAGAAAAGGAAAAAACTTATCTGCTAGAAAATTGAAGGAACCAACCTTTACCTATAGGTTTCCGAAGAAAAAAACAATCATGTTCTGATAATGAGATGAATATATATATAGTCCGTTCACGAAAGTTTAAGCGCATAGTAGGCGTTTGTTTATTTATCTGAAGTTGGCAGTGTTTGCTGCCATAACGTAAAATAAAGTCAACGTTGCCGAATGTACCCGGCCTCATCCGACGAGCTTGCGAGTTAGGAGAGAACTCTAATGCAATATTGACAACATTGCGTATCGATCTGACAAGAAAATAAGCAACATAACCAAAATTTTAATATACAAAGTGGAATATGCCAAATTTTCATGACCAACCGACGGCTCAACCTTTCGTGAACGGGTTATAGCTTTATTTTAACTACAATATATTTCATAGACATTTTTTTTGTTACTTTTACCTAAGAAGAATGAAGAAGAAAAACCTTAATTTATCGATTATTTATTCAATCATTTCAATCAATAGTATTTGTAGTCATTCCATAACTGAATACAAATTAGACAGTATTACGACATCTTAATTCTTTCAAGACATTATGGTATCCCATTGTCCCCCATTGCTGACTGTTCAATACGCCTATGCATCCAACGAATCAAGTCATTAACGAAATATATCCATTGAAATATAATCTGGGAGGATTCTGCATTTCTGAAAAACTTTTTATGTTTTCACTCCCAGTCGCTGAAACAGAAATAATTAAAAAAAAATTTCCGCTAACCTCGACATAAAAAGGTGATTTCAATGTGTACGAAATTGAGCATGAATGACCTATTTGAATGCTCAATCCTCATGGCAACCGTTCACAAAGTATTCAGAAGCACTACGGGAAATGTCAAAACTCTACTGGAACATAGAAACATAGAAATTCCAATATGTCAAATGTCTTGTGCAAAATGAGAATGTACTTCAATCAAGAATTTATACACTATTCATGTTGAGATCGTCGGAAAAATCTTATAATCAACACGGTTATTAATCTAGCGGCTAATGGCCTCGAACTATTAACGCGTTCGCTCCGCTCACGCATTAAAATATCTTAACCATTAGTCGCTGTCTTCAATAACCTAGTGGATTAAATAACTATTAATTAAGATGAAATGCTTCTGCGAAAATCTTTGCACTAATTTGTAAGGAGCAAATTGGTTTCGAAAAAATTATTGCCTAACAGTAAAACTTGAAAAGGAAGTAAATGAAAAGGATAATGTAACGTTTCGGTGTCTATATCAGACACTTTCTTCAGACAAACTTGTAAAATCTTCGGAACTGTGTGTTTTTTTCGTTTGCGCTCTAATTGACATTGAAAGTTATCAACACATAGAGATGATTTATTTAATTTTGACATTTCCTGATGTCATTTCTTCCTTCAATAAATCAATCCAAATGCGATCTTTTGACTTTTCCAACAGAACAATTGGCCAAATTATCTACTTCAACCAACAAAATACACATGGATGCCATTAATTTTCCTTTTATAATTATCAGGTTTCGTCATTAGGATCTTTGTGTTGTTCCAGTTCATCATATGATCTCCGCTATTTGAACATACATGATCAGCGATTTGTGATCTTGTAATGACTCTTAATTTGATGTTGTTCTTAGTTCCCGTTTTCTCATCTCTGAAGGTCTTGATGTCTCTCCTGTATAAGATTTTCCACATATACAGGAAATATTGTAAACACAAGTTTTTAAATTTTGTGTCCCATTCATTGGTTTCGTTCTGGCTAGAATGGATCTCAAATCATTTTGTGTTTTGAAAACAATTCTTATGTTGAATTTGGAACCAATTCTTATTTTTTCCCAGGCCAGGAATATAATGTCATTCCTTATATTCCTGGTCTTTCAGAAAAAATGAAAAGTTTCGAAAACATGTAAATATTTTTATTTGTTTCTCATTTGTAAACGTCAGTTTCCAAAAACACAATATTAATCAAGGAAGTTTATTTTATCAAGTCACTAACTTGTAAAACTGACAGTTAACTTGTACATTTTTTACAAGTTAGTAGTATTATTTACATTGAAAGTTGTCAAGTACTTGCTTTTAATTTCATTCATCCTTCAAATCTCAGAGTTCCTGGAACAAATGTATTTCTCAATAAACGTTCTCAAACTATTCAAAAACGATATTCGTACCTTGTTTTATTCGTATCTATTTGTTTTCTTTTTCACGTACTTGCTTCTAATTTCATTTATTCTTCTAATTTCATCGTTCCTGGAACAAATATTTTTAGTAATAAACGTTATAAAAGTATTAAAAAAAGATATTCATACCTTGTTTCATTTGGATCTGGCCTTTTTCGTCAGAAATTAGCAAATATTCTCGAACGACTTCCCTCTCGTAAAGCCACTGACAGTTGTCATAATTTTCCGATGTCATAAATAATCATAAATAGCTTACGACATTTGCGACAAATTATTGAGATTTTTTTTTTGAATTTATCTCACCTTTTTACAAACGAGAAACAAATAAAATATAAAACAATACACGCAAGGTAACGGGTTTTACTGGCTCATAGAGGTAACTGACTCGCCTGCGGCTCGTCAATTATATCCTCCATTCGCCAGTAAAAACCCTCTTACCTTGCTAGTAATGTTATATACTATTATCCACTCCTACTAACTAATTTCTATGTGTAATGGTAGTCATAACACAACCGTAGATATGTCTATGAACCGAAAAGCGAGTGTTATAATAACACCCGCTCATAACTCCCGCTAATAGAAATACCTAGGAAGAATGAAATTGCTTACAAAAAAATGAATAAAAAGCAGGATGGATCCGGAACTCTATTTCAGCCATCAAGATAACGTTCTAGCGATTCATTCCAGATTTATTTTTGGAAAACGTGAATTTTTGAAGTTGCCAAAGTACTTGATTGATTAGAGACTCTGATTTGATTCCCGACCACAGAGTACAGAGGTTTGACGAAATGTTGTCAATGCTTTTGACAACTGTTCAAAATTTTTTAAATGCAGATTAATTCGAATTTTACTGAAGAAGTCGTGGATAAAGTATAGTATTCAATTCGCGGTAATGCTCAAAACACACTTGATGAATTACACCACTCGCCTGACGACTCGTGGTGCAAAACTCATCTGCGTGTGTTTTGACCTGCATTACCGCTCATTGAATAATAGCAAAATATTAATTTTACCAGGACTTAAATAACTTCGATATTTAGGTGGCAGACTATTTAAAAACTTTCTGAGCTAATATTCTACGTCAACAAAGTCCTTGCTTCAATCAATTTTTCGTTGAGTAAGTAAGCGAAGAAATAACAACAGTAACTCTAAACAACAATGATGTTATCTGAAAGAAAATCCTTCAGCAAATAAATTCAAACGAGTCCTATTCTAACTTTGAGTAATGGTTAATAGAAGAACTGTTTATCCCCATATTCGGATATAACAAATCTCGCTCCAGAACCATTACAAAGCCACAGACAAGCGAACCGAGCCGTGAAAGGGATGATGCATTGGAGAAAAGGGGACGAAAGATCCTACAGGATGGAGCAATTCTTCCTTATATAGATTTCGATTTGGCTTCACACATTTAGATATACCCACTCTATCGTTTTTATGCAGGATCCAATATACCATTGGGACGGATTTGGTTACAGAATTGAGAAGGCCGCTTTATATTCAGCCTGCGAATCCTTAATACGCGAATTTATCGATGGACCAAATCACTGAATAATTCTATAAACTCAGTTGGAGCTTTTCTTAGGTATTTTTGCCTGTTCACTGTGTCATGCCTATTTGTATTCTATACGATTCCTTTGCGTATTTTAAGATTTTTATGTGAATATTATGAATAAGTTTTTGATGGTCAGATGGTCAATATTCTATACAGGGTGTCTACTTTTAGAGTGGACAAACTTCGAAAGGTTATTATTATAACACATGGTCAAAATGTTTACGGTTATCCTTCAATTCAACATTTTTTGATTTCCCGAAAATTTTCAAGTTTTTTCTCTAAAAATATCATTATTCGGTTTTCCTTGTAGTCTCATCAAATTTGACAATATATTCGGAAAGGGCAATAAATTCGCTAGAAGATGAGAGAGCCTGTGTGAAGAAAACACTCATATTGCAGGCGTAGTAAGGAGAAGAACATCAAGATTATGAAGTTAACAAAATCAGTCTAATTTTTCCAATTGCTTTTTCCATGCAAAATTAATAATTATGCACAAGCTTTCTCTTCAGTAGAATATACCTTATTTAATGTACTTTCGAATGACATATCAACTTTTGTGCTAGCTGCTCATTCTGCGCTATAATATCATGGCTTACACGATAACAACGAAAAAGTTCAATAATTCCGAACCTAAATTTGCTCTAATTTGAAGATCTTCGTGATTGAATATTAGTGTAATATTATGGAAATCACTAATTCATTTGTTATCTGAGACCATTAGACTTACATTTTGCAGTTGGTACCAGAATTATTCAGGAGAGCAGGGGCCATATAGGATATTAAGAATTGAAGTGATCACTTTCACGAAATCAGGTGTGATTAATTTATGAAACAACTATGTATGGCAGAGAAAAAACCCTCATGCGACTATTATTTCTCATTTCCAACATGAGTTGACATATGGTTGGCAATCATGAGAGGAAAAATTTTCGGACCAGTTATACTTACCGATCTCTTTGATGCTGAAGAATTCATCAGATTAATCCAGAGCCACTTGACAGACGTATTCGATTAAATGCGCCTGTTTAACAGATAAAATGTCTAGTTTCAAATGAATGGCTGCCCAGCACAAAATAGTCGTAAAGTCAAGATCTAATTAATGAATATATTTCGATACATTGAATTGGCAGATACGGTCAGATGGCCACCAAAGAGCCCCGATCATATGCCTTTGGATTTTTTGTCTAAAAAATTTTGAAAGAGAAAGTAGGTATATCTAATTCGCTTTCAGACTCGGAAGGATCTCATAAACAGCGTTAAAATATCTTGACCATTAGTCGCTGTCTTTAATAACCTAGTGAATTAAATAACTATGAATGCTTTTTGGTCAGCATAAAATATCTGTTTAATTTCATTTTTGTTAGTTCTTCGGTTTCAATAAAGAAAATAGAAACTGATTCTCAGGTGTCATCTTTGAGAAGCAGTAATTAAGCAGGGGTTCTTAAAAAAAATTATGTGTTTAGATACCATAAACATGAGAATGACAAAAATAATCGATCGTTAGGAAATATAAGTATACTGTCCTACAAAATCAACTTCATATAGCGCAAGTCGATATAGATTTTTTTCCAGGGTCCTCTCAATTTCTCTAATACTTTTTGAATGGCTTCCCTTTGAAGGAACAAACTCCCTGCGATCTTGATAACGCTTTCTATAAGTGAGAATAGCCGAGGAATAATATCGTAAACTTCACAAATCCCATTTGGAATTGTGACTTTTATGTCGACTGAAAGCGGATTTGGGCTATTGGCTCTTTTTGTCGGCGGAGAGGAGAAGAAGAGACGTCATTTCATACCACTCTGATCACGTCCTTCTCCATTCTGCCCTCCTCCTTCTAATTATTATCTTATTCACCGGGACTTTGTGGTTTTCCCGGATAAGCCACGGCTTTTCCACAATGCTACGGGGATTACTCGGACTCGGTTATTTGTTTATATTTTTTGGAGGAAAATACACACATTGACAGAAATCTTGACCCCACTAAGTTTTTCGAGAAATATACTATCTATAATCTGGAAATGAGATGAATATGTTTTTTATTCCAACTGCAATATAAAGGGTTTTTCAATAAGATGTGTTATTTTGCTTTTCAAATAAAAATGCCATTTTTCAATATGAATGATCGGATGTTTATTTCATTATAAAGAAGAAGCTATGCCGTTAATACTGGAAAATGACATCAGGCAAATGACCACCACGACCACGCTTACAGGACCATATCCTTTTAATGAAATTTTCTATATCCAAATCGCAAAGTGGCTGCCCTATGTTCTCGATAGCCTCACGAATTCCATCTTTGAGGGCTTGAATCGACGCTGGGCTATTTGTATAGACCTCCTTTTCCACCTGGCCCCAAAGGAAGAAGTCACAAGGTGTTGAATCACAAGATCTCGGTGGCCAATTGTGATCACCTCCTCTAGAAATAACACGGTCTGGAAACTTTTCCCGCGAAAGATCCATGGTCTCGTTGCTTGTGTGGCACGTAGCGCCGCCTTGTTGAAAGTAAACGTTGTCCAGATCAATACTATCCAATTTCGACCATAAAAAATCATTAATCATCTCTCGATAGTGCAATCCATTCACCGTAACTGTTGCTCCAGCCTCATTTTCGAGAAAGTAAGGTCTAATGACTCCGCTGGACCAAAAACTGAAGCAAACAGTCACAAGTTGAGGATAGAGAGGCCTTTCAACAATAACTCTTGGGTTTTCCGAGCCTCAGATGCGACAATTTTGCTTGTCACGATTCACGAAGCCACTGAAGTGGAAATGGGCCTCATCACTCAAGATGATTTTTCAATGGAATTCCGGATCATTTTCATGCAGTTCAACGACCCAATCAGCAAAAACACGACGTTGTTGATGATCGGCTGGCTTGAGTTCTTATGTTAACTGAACTTCATAAGCCTTAAGACCCAAATCTTTATGCAAAATACGGTGTAATGCAGTGGCGGCTCCTACGGGGAGGCAGAGGAGGCCGGGCCTCCCCTAATTTCACTGCATTTAATTCAATTTTAAATTCGAGTTCAAATGAAAAATAATCACGTTTCTATATCTGTATTATTTCCATCTTTGTATCTACTATCCAAATCTCAAATTAATAAACATTTGTTTATTATTCAGCGATCTAAAACATTCATACATTATCCGCAACACAAAAAGCGTATAGCAGGCAAACCGCTTAGTGGAGGAGGCTTGCCTCCACGAGTCGAGATTCGTTAGCCTGAACATTTTAAACTTCTTCTAGTGAACGGTGCGGGAACCACTCAAAATTCAAGCTGCAGATCACGTGACCGAAGGCCCGACTCAGCAGCCTTCTTTTCGCTTCTAGGCGAACGAGCTTAGCCGAAAGTGAACGTCCGATCGGCCCGAATAAACCCTGATCATCGTGGATGGAGATCAGCTGTATTAATCCTTTTACAGTGGGTTTTATAAAGCTTGATCGGGCAATCAAATCGTTGATTTTGAATTAAGTCAAAAAATTTACAAATTTTTTTTACAAATTTACAAAAGTTTACCTCAAAAATGAACTGAAAATTGCACAGAAATAATGACATTTCAATTATCACCGTGATCGGAGTTTTATGAAACCCGACTTTAGCGTGTGGTTTGTAGTTTTGTGACATTTTTCGAAAAAGTATGTAGGGGTAAGATTCCAATATTTCAGCATGAAAGATGGAAACGGAAAGAAGAAGTGAGAATAATAATACAAGTAGTGAACGCAAGATCCTGTAGAATTTATTTTGAATAATAAATTCAGTAAAATGCCTTACGATGATAAAATTTTCTCAAGTAATTAAGACACCTCGACCAGCAATGTTAAATTTAATTATTAATTCTATTCATAATCGTTCGTTTTACGTAGAATGGTATAATACATGCCAGTGGCTGACAGGAAGCCCACTTCGAAATAAATTATTTTGTTGGTTGCGTGGTCTTGGGCCTCCTCTGATTGAAATCTCACTATCCGCCACTGGTGTAATGACGTTTGTGGAATGCCAAACCTGAGTTTTCTTCAATCCTTTCTGCTACAGCAGCAATATTCTCTGTTGTTCTTGAGCGATGTGCACGGGTTATTTTATTCTGCACATCACTAACTTGTCCCAACAGCTCGAATTTTTTCACCAATTTCTTTATTGCGGTCCGACAAGGTGCTTCACGACGACCCAAAAATGTTCGAGTTTTAGGAACCGTCTCAGACAAATTTTCACCGTTTTTATAGTGAATTTTAATAATTTCAATGCGTTCTTGAAGCGTGTCTCGTTCCATTCATTAATGGAGTATTTTTTACTTGTCAAATGTCAAACAATAACAGCTTCAAAAGATATTCAAAATAACACCTCTTATTGGAAAACCATTTATATGCCTTCAAATTTCAACCATCTAGTATCTGAGCAGCTATAGAAATGAATATTGATAATAAACTATCCGATGAATTACTTTCCTAAAGACAAAATAAATAATAATAAATAATTCAAAAAAATACTCCCTGTACAACCCCATAGATACCACTCCCAACTAATAACCCACCCTTCCCTAAATGCTCTTTACAGCCTGCGATCCACCCTTTACCATCCTTTCCGATAGAATATCCATTGAGCTCACAATAGCGGTTGATTGGTGAGACAATTGAAGGTTTTTCAAATGTCAATTTGTTTTTATATCGCGTACAATGGGGTGGACTGTGACAAACAGTGCCAACAATTTACAACTATTCAGCGGTGACAAGCGAGTTTGGAATTCTGATTTCTCATCCATTTATCCCCAATATAGGGGTATTTTCAGCCTCTATGAATGATCAATTTTGAATTCATGCAGTGTACGAGTGTACAATGCGCAACGTTGATTTGCGTGTAACGCGTTTTCCGATTGATCTTGTTTTATTTTAGATATGGCGACGGCTAAGAATTATGACGTGAATTAGATGTCTTTAACGATGTGTTCATTTATTTCTTCATCCCATTTTGAGGTTTAGTGAGGATGATATTCAACCCATGGCTACAAGGTTAGGTTGACGTTTACTCACTGGATTAATAGTATATACAATATTATGCAACGAGAGGATAACGCAATAATACCCATTATACGCGAGTGGCCTACTATACTTTATCCACGACTACTGAATATATTTCTTGAAGATTTTAATATTTGGCGACCGCGACAATACCCTTCTATGACAAGCGTGAAAAATTCAAGTTCACACAAGAGAAATTTCTGGAGAACTGGTTATTGTATATTTTGTAATAAGAATTGCTTTAATTGATATAATAAAAGTAGATTTTGCCCTCGATTGACAAGGTATACCTATATTTGTTAGTTGGAGTACTTTGGAATACTGAAGAAATACCAATTTAAAGAATATTACCTATGTCAGAAATCTATGAAGCATCTGACAGCAGTGATTAATATCTCATTAATCACTTAGTCGTGGATAATAGAATTCATTTCAGTTCACTAGTGGAATGAAATATGGAACACTCGCTCACTCACACTTTTTTCCATAAAAAACGTAGCTAAGGTTCATTTTGAAGTAGGTTTATTAGAGTTCTATCAAAAACTCTACTTCAAGGAATTAAGGTAAAATTACAATTATTAAGATTTTCGATAGGAAACTGAAAACCTTCACCATTTTCAGAAGAAACACGCTCATTCATAATAATAGTACATGTGCTTGTGGAATTGTCAGGCCAAAATTATTTTGTCGTTGACTACTTTTTCGTACTTTTTTTTATTTCAATAGAGGCAGCAATTTTTTTGACTCCATGTCAGGGTAAACCCTTGATATCTCAAGTTTTGAGTGCTAAATATCGTTTTGCGAAATGTCTGTGATTTTCGAATTTTGAGCCGAAGGTGATCTCAAACGATAGGGTTAAATTCAAATCTGTCCGTGGAGCCGTCCAGCCGGCCGTTAGTACGATAACTTTCGAAGGTGTTGTCTGGACCTGAAATTTTCAGGGTGAGTTTGGTTCCCAAATGCCGCGGTTAAGTTCGTTAACCTGCCAAATCGTACAGCGTATTCCATAAGATATGGCCATTCAAATTTTTGTTTCTCAATAACTCAGACAGGATTTAACCAATTGAAATAAAATTTTGCGCATCATCAGAACCACAGAATTTAGTTTTTCAATTATTGTTTTCAACATATTTTAATTTCCGAATAATTTCCAGAAAATAATTCTGATCGTGCTGAGATTTTGCATTTATACCAATAATACATGAATCTAAAATCCTATACAAAATTTTGAGGTAATAGCTTCATTGCTCCACCAATGAACGAGTGCTCAAAAACACCTGCTCAGGGCTTTTCCTATTTTTTTCTACAACTTAGCCAACTGATTTCAAATATAACTATAGGTACTATCCACTACTATGCAAGTTGTTTCCTAATTGAATGTCAATATTTATGGGGGTGATTTTTGGGCTCATTTCAAGAAAAAACTTCATATGAACTGTTCATATGAAGTTTTTTCTTCATATGTTACATATGTCCTGAAAGTCTCACCTTTTGAGTTACAGGGTGGTTGAAGTTAAGCATTCTTAAAATAAACAAAATGAAATCTATATTCTTCATGGTGATATTGTCATACGTATGTATTAACTATATTGTTATGATCATACAGAGAAACGGTTTTTATATTTTTTAAGCGAAAACCATGATTCGGAGTGAAAAAAGTCGAGAAATCGACTTTGGTGAGAATTGATTGAAAATGTCAAAAAAAAATTTTAATTCAGGAAAATCTGTAAGTATCGTACTATCGATGTCTGTCAAAATAGAAAGGTCAAATTACGTACGAAAGCCACTGGTGAAAAGTGATACATTAAAAAATGCCTCTTGATTCATAGACCATAGTAGGAACATGTATGACTTTCATTGAAATATCTGAAATGGTATTGTAGATATTAATAAAAAATGATTTATTTTCGAAAACTTTATCACCCTGTAACTCAAAAAGTAGGACGTTTAGGAAATTTTGAATTTTTTCTCTCAAAATGGTCCTACCATTTTGACTCCCCAACTTCAACCACCCTGTAACTCAAAAGGTAAGACGTTCAGGACATATATTATGTTCATGTGAAGTTTTTTCTTGAAATGGGCCCAAAAATCCCCCATAAAAATTGACATTCGATTAAGAAACACCCTGTATATTCTGCATGACAGTATCTATTTCTCAATGTGTTCATCATAAGGTACAATGTGTCTCATCACAATCCACCACCCTAGTCCCATTACCCATATCGCCATCACCTGAAGGAAATTCTGTGGTTTCATACACAGATCCCCATAGTCTCAGCATCCAGTCTATCTCCTCCTCAGATTGTTTCCTCCGATTTCAAACGAGATACCGGCAGCTCATTAGGGTAAACCGCTCCTCGGCCAATGGCGTAGATATGCGGGCGGGGCGTATACAATCGATGTTCAGTAAAAGAGTGGAGGGGGCACTGTTCCATGCCGCGTTCAGAAACGCAACAAGTTGTATCAGTATCGGAATTCAAGTTGTTCAAGAATTAAATCCGGCTATAATGCGGATAGGGGTTAATCGAGGACATAGCATGCAATGGGGCAGGGAGCATTGATATCGGAGTATTGTCTTAAGGACAGAATGAGTCAGGGTAGTCATATGTAAATTCTTGTTGAATTTACTGGTACTCAATAGATTCAGTTATTTCTTCCGTCAATTAGATGATTTTCGTGTCTACAGGGTGACCAAATTAGTCACTTTTGAAGGGTAAGTCCTATTTCTCTACTGCTACTGATTATCCCTGAACTAAAGGGTTTCCAAAAAGAGGTGTTTTTTTAAATAGTCCGCAAGTCCGCTATTTCGGTAGGTGTCACGTTTGAAGCTGTCATTTTTGACGTTTGACATGTAGAAACTACGCCATTAATAAAAATGGAACTATACACCCTTCAAGAATGCATTGAGATTATTATAATTCACTATAAAATGGTGAAACTTTGGCAGAGACGGTTCGTAAAACTCGAACATTTTTGGGCCGTCATGAAGCACCTGGTCGGAGCTGAATAAAGAAATTGGTGTAAAAATTCGAGCTGTTGGGACAAGTTAGTGATGTGAAGAATAAAACCTCTGCACGTCGCTCGAGAACGGCCGAGAATATTACTGCTGTAGCCGAAAGTATGAAGAAAACCCAGGTTTGCCCATTCCTCGTCGTTCTTTGGAATTAGGCATTCCACAAACATCATTACACCGTATTTTGCATAAAGACTTCGAGCTGTGGGGACAAGTTAGTGATGTGAAGAATAAAACCTCTGCACGTCGCTCGAGAAAGGCCGAGAATATTACTGCTGTAGCCGAAAGTATGAAGAAAACCCAGGTTTGCCCATTCCTCGTCGTTCTTTGGAATTAGGCATTTCACAAACATCATTATACCGTATTTTGCATAAAGACTTGGGTTTTGGGAAAAGAAAGTACCGAACACCCTTAAGGCTCATAAAGTTCAGTTAACACAAGAACTCAAGCCGGCCTTTGGTGATTTGCGGGAAAAGTTTTCGGACCGTGTTATCTCTCGAAATATCTTATTGGAAGGTACACCTCTTGAACCCTAGAGAAAAAGATAGAAATTTGATTATGAACATATAATCATTGACACGTTTTTTTATTGTCTTTTAGTGGTGTACTCGATTTTTCTCGAAGGGCTTAGTTGATGAATTCTTATTAATATTCTTGTTTTTTCTTTTGGAAATAATAGTATATTGCTTACCGGGTGGGAGCCTGACATTTCTGGGTGACTGTGAAGATTACTCGACACAAAATTCATGAAATTACTTGAGTTGCAATGAAACGTTAGTATTAAGCTTGAATTAACAAACTGACAGTCCCTTAGTTTTGTCAAAAAATTGAAAGGAAATGCTTTGGGTTGAAAATAATGATGACTTAAATGAACCGTAGAGGGCTCATGTCTACATTACTACGGACATCCAAGTCACGCTGAGATCCCTGAACTAAACTGCCAGGGGTCTCTGCTGACCTAGAGTTCCAAAAAGTAAATGGCAAGGCAAGAGCCAATAAAGTGACTCTACTATGGTTGCCAGGGCATTGCGGTGTTGAAGTAAATAAAAGCGCCGATGAACTTGTAAAAAACATCAGGAATAACACCTACTGGACCTGAGCTTTTCTGTGGGCTTGGAAAAGACCAATAAGGTCGCGGTCCAGCAATGGGAGTTGAATAACAGAACAATTCTTTGGAAAAACACTCCTGGACCTACTCAAGCTCAAGACAGGTTGGATCTGTGCCTTATAGATCATAAATAGCTGACTGGAAGTGAAATAGTTTCTGGCACGAAACAAAACACCAAGTTTTTGGGATGCACTTTTAGCGATTGATCTCACGTGATTGTCGCATGAAACCAGATACCATAAAGCTCATGATTCCGTCACGAGCTGAGCTTTGGGTGATGGTCGGGCTGTTGAAGGACACTGTCGGTACAAACATTAGGTATTTGTCCCGTATGGAAAAGGCAGCAATAGAGATTTGCAGGCTGTGTGGATCAGAAGCAGATACAGCTGAACACTCCTAAGGAGGTTGTTGGTTTTATCATTGTTCTCCTTAAACAATGATTTTATCAACGATATTGGCGACTTCCTTGAGTTTGCTTGAATGAGTAAGGTAGAGAACAAAAAATTTATATGGTCCCAGTTCCTTGCTCTAATGCCCCCAGATATAATAATAATAATAATAATACAACCCTACTGTAATGATACATCTAAACTGTGAAGCAATGCATCATAATAATTAGTTTCGTTAAAAAGTAGCCGGGAATGCTTTGGTGAAAATAATGTTGAATAACTTTGTATATTTGTAATATCAGAAAATCCCTATTCATGAAAAAGAAGATTTATCTCCTATTGTTCGTCATTGAGAGCTCTTCAATCTTTTCCAGACTCATATCATTATTATTAAGCGTATGGCAACATCACAGGTACATACAAGTTACATAACAAGAATAATGAACTGCTTTTGCCATCTATGTTGAGGTGGCAGACTTGTGTACACTTGGTCCGAATTTCCTTGCCAATTGGTCCTTAGAAGAACAGTTTAATGATTGTGTCATCATTTGTTGTGCCTGTGATCCTTTCGCCAGGAGATCTAAAGATAAACTGAAGATTGTCTGGCGCCTCTTGTGCTAGTTCATTTAGCGTTACCCAGGGTGCACCACGTGGAGGTGAACTAACCCTACACCCCATGAAAGTTTGTCACACGGTTTTTTATCATTATTCTGAATTTGAATTCGATATTTAGGATGAATACCACTATTTAAATCTATGGGAGATGATTACCCTTCAGTAGGTTGCTGTAGTGGTCTCAGAAGAACAAGTGATTTGAAAAATCATCACTTGGAAGGCCAGACCTGTTATAAAACACCCTCCTGGCCCAAGAGCATGAATTAAGTATTTCGTATCTGAATATTGAAGGTATTTATTCGAATAGTTTTAAGTTTCGATTTTGTAAAAACGGCGAGACAGGGTTTTTTCTACTAAGGTTTTTCTATGAGCTCTGGTATCATACGCAGATTAGTATGATACCCCGTTTGGCACCAACCTCAGCTAGGGACTTTTTTGTTTCATGTATTGTATTTTGTTAGCTATCATTTCAAAAGAATATATATAACATGAAAATAACAAATAAATCCCTAAGAACTCAAAAACCAGAGTTTTCAAACACCTTTCTCTCTCATTGATAGAACCCTGTATGTTAGTCAAATGAAGGCCAGTCCATGCATTCGTCTATCTATGGGCCTAATCCGATTCTTGCACACATTGCCAATGCCAAGTTCATTAAACAAACATCTCATTTAGCGCAGCCTCATTTTCGATTCGTGTCGATTTGTGGGCAACTAATTTTCGATGGGTTTGGGGTTGATTAAATGGGAAATAAAATCAGTTTGTGATTATTCAAATGGGTTCATTTTGCACTGATTGGATGAATATGTGTTTCGTCCAGGGTTATATCGAAATATTAATGACTTTGTACAAGGTATACCATATGGCTATCGGTGCGATAAAAATTGTTGAAATTCTATCATTTTTTTTGTGTGTATGTTTGTTGATTGAAAGAGTTATCAATAACAAGTTTTATTTGCTCCAGTTTGAATGGACATTTGGATTATCTTAACAGGTTTTATTCATTGTTTTTTTTTCTTTTCACAACAATTGATATAACACCAATGTTTCAGAAAAATTAAACTTGAATAAACATTTTGATGACTCTTCTAGAGCGCGTTTGCATTCTCATCAGTGCATTATGCTTGAAAAGGGTTATTCAACTTGTGCGGGTTTCAAGTTTAAATGGGACATAACTAGCATTTATTTTCAAAAACTTTTTGCTGGTTATTGAAGTATCCATTATGACATTTATAGTCCGTTCACGAAATGTTGAGCCGTCGGTTGGCCATAACAATTTGGCTTATTCCACTGTGTATATTAAAATTTTAGGTTATGTTGTTTATTCTCTTGTCAGATTGATACGCAATGTTGTCATTATTGCATAGAATTCTCTGATAACTCGCAAGCTCGTCGAAAGAGGCCGGGTACATTCGGCAACATTGACTTTGTTTTAAGTTATGACTGCAAATACTGCCAACTTCAGAAAATTAAACAAACGCCTACTATGCTCTTAAACTTTCATGAACGGACTGTATTTACTTACGAAAAATTCTTAATATCTGCCAAATTAACTCCTCTTTTGATGAAATTTTCAATGACCTTTTGACATGATTGAGGCTTTATCTCACTCATGACACTAATTTATCTTTTATCGATTGTGGATTATTCTTATAGACCGGACGGCTTTTCACATAACCCCAAAGAAAATAGTCCAAAAAGGTCAAATCACATGAATTTGGTGGCCAAATGATATCATCGTTTCTACTTAAACTTTTTGCCCAAATGTCTGTAATTTTTCTAATTTTGAGCCAGCCAAACCGTACTGGGTGTTCCATAAAATATGGCCATTCAATTTTTGTTCCTCAATATCTCAGACAAAACGAAACTAATCGAAATGAAATTTTGCTGCCACATGCAAGATGCTACTAATAAGCCCCATGCAAAATTTCGTGGCCATAGTGTTAACAGAACCAAAGAAAATTCTATTGGAATATTGAATAGAAGAATCTTAATATTTCCATAATAAGATATCTGATTCGAGTGAAATTTAGTTTGTGACTGGAGATAGATATACTGAATATTCTTGCAGAATTTAAAAGAATCGCATCACCAGAACCACAGATTTTATTCTTTTAATTGATGATTTTTCCACATATTTCATTTTTTGAATAATTTCCAGAATATAATTCCGATTGAGCTGATATTTTGCATTTATGTATTTAGTATCAATCTCAAGTCCTGTACATTCGATAACTCCGAAGTAATAGCCACATTGCTCCACCAATGAACGAGCGCTCAAAAGCACTTGCTCAGGGCTTTTTGTTTTTTTTTTCAAATGCTTCACAATATCAAGTTTGGGCCAAAATCATTCATTCACTTTCGAGCAGAATATCAATTGTAGAAAAAAGTTTCTTTGGCGCATATTTGCTGGATACACGGATTTATGGATAAATAAGTTTTTTTCGAATTTTGCATTCTACGGACCAAGAAATTCTACACGAGTCGTTGTTCCGTTATTGAGCAGCTCACTTCATAATTTTTATCCGATCAGATTTCTAACCTAGGAAATTTTTTATAGTAAAATTTCAAGTTATTATAACTCGAAACCTGTTAGACTGTTTGCCTATAAATGGCAAGAATCTAATTTTATCCGTTTACTGTTCAATTAAGAAGAAGCGCGTAAAGAAGAGATGACAAGGATAGATTTTTGATGCTTAGTAATAATACCTATAATTTTTTCCTAATACAATTATAATTCAAACTGATAACTCCTAATCTTCGTTGAAACCCTCTACAATCTTTTCAGCTTGTACAAATCACGAAAATCAGTTTTTTTCCTTTGTTTTTCCAAAAACTAATAACCAAACGTTCTGAAAATCACCATTCACGCCAAAAACTAAGCCACCTCAGACACATTCCCCTATACAGCAATTCCACGTGACAACAGGACTCGTCGTGTCAATTCCGACCCTACAAGTTGGCTTTATTCGCGCATACGCCCGCCCCTAAAATGCCATCCTCTCCACCCCTGACTATCATCTAAACACCGCGAAATGTTTCGGTTATCATTCAACGCGACGTACAAACCAAAGAGGTTTGGTAATCACTTTTGTGCTATCACCGCATCTGTGGTGTAAAATCTGCGTCTGTGAACACCAGTGAGCACCGCCAAGAGCTGAAATTCTCCCATCACCTACTTTACTTTTGTTGAATTCCTGAAGATGTCTTCGCCGAAACCTGTGGGCATCCCCACGAGCACATAAAAAGACCCATGAACGCTTTTATGGTGTGGTCGAGGGGGCAGAGGAGGAAGATGGCCCAGGAGAACCCGAAGATGCACAACTCGGAGATTCGAAACGTCTTGGTGCTGAGTGGAAACTGTTAAGTGAATCGGAGAAGAGGCCGTTTATTGATGAGGCTAAGAGGTTGAGGTGAGTGGAATTTTCATCGCATTTTATTGAGGTTTTTTAATTTCAAATTTTTTCGAAGCATAGATGAGAAACTTCAGTTAAAATCTCTGTCTCCCTGTGAAAGTGCTTATATCCTTGACTTTGTTCGGAAAATGAGCTGAAATGTTTATACCGAAGGTTTCTTTTCATTGAACAAATTTTTTTCTCCATTCATCTGCTTTGTCAGCTTTAAATTGAAAATGACAAAAAAACAAAATTGACAGTAACACCTCGAGAAATCCCTCAATCCGCAAATCTAAAAAAATTAGTTTTTAGAAGAGTGAAAGAGCAATTCGTGTCATTCTTTTAATTCAGGAAGTAAGCTCCTTTCTTGAAATCCTAAATCTACCCTTAAAACTTCAAGTTTTGAAGTGTAGCATATAGCTGAGCACAACTGATTTTTTAAAGCGTGAACTTAAAGCAGGATCTAATGATATGGCCGATATTATGGTGGCATTCATATATGTGTCAAACCTTTCCTTTTTCAACATCAATAATGAATTTAAATTATTTCGAACATTTTATATCTATTTAATTTTTACATATCTTTCTCAAGAAATATTTAATTTTGCTATGTAGGATGTATTGTTCTTTTTACATACATGCCATCATTTCGGAGTTATATCTTCACTAGCTTTTACCCGCGACTTCGTCCGCATAAGTTTTTTTGTTTTCTCCCGGCTTTAAGTCCCCCTGCAACAATGGCCCACTATCGTGTTCCAGTCCTCAACTTCACATCAAAATTTCTTCAAAAGCAACCTAAGCTACATAATCGATAGCTCCGAATGTTTCCTTAGTAAATATAGAAAGTAATAATGTAAATCGGTTTAAAATATTACTAACTACCTACCTGACAACCCTATAACTTTCGATCCAAGTAAAACTGTTAAATAAAGACAGTTGCATCAAATTTTATCATACATTCCCTGAATTATGGCGCCTACCGACTTTCTAAGTTAGAAAATACTAACTTGAAGTCTTAGTAACACTCAGTTAAAAAAACATCTAAATCATTTCAGTAGCTATGGGGTCATGCGCTTCTTGACACGATCACGCTAGATTTCCGCGGAAATGAGGAATTTTCCCGCCGTAAAAAGTAGCCTGTGTCCGTGCCTAGGATCCTATCTTTAAATTAACCCGTTCAGACGTTAAGGCGTGAATGAGGTAAACTTTTAAAACAAACGATTAAAAATCACTAACTTAATTAGTTTTCTGCCTACTGCCTACGCCTTTAGTACGATAGCATGAATATTAATAGCCCATATCCTTTTCTAGGTTACTATCTATCACCTAACTAAATTTCATCAAAATCCGTTCAGCCGTTTAGGCATGATAGAGCAAAACTCCCAGCAAAAACCATAAAAATTCACTAACTCAATTCAGTTTTCTGCCTACTTCCTAACCCCTAAGTACGATGACGTGATCATTTTGATCTTATATCCGTTTTTAGGTAACCATCTATTACCTTACTAAATTTCATCAAAATCTGTTCAGCCGTTTAGACGTGAAAGAGCAAAAGTCCCAACAAAAACGACTAAAAATCACTAACTCAATTTAGTTATCTGCCTACTGCCTACCCCCTAAGAACGATGGCGTGATTATTTATTGCCTATGACCATTTCTAGGTTATCATCTATCACCATACCAAATTTCATCAAAATCCGTTCAGCCGTTTAGGCGTGAAAGAGTAACAGACAGACAGAGTTACTTTCGCATTTATAATATTAGTATGGATTTATCTCTTCATATTCGCTGAAGATTTAATAATTCTGTCGAAGTATTATTTTAACTAATTAAACAAGGAAAAAGTGTAAACCTAGCTATCTCTGCTATAATGGCATCTATTATTCAATAGACTTCACTACCTTGACCATTCCTCCTTCTAAGGACTTTCGCCATTTTGTTATTAACAATTCTATATTTCTACGAAGAATTATATTCCAATTTGCACATAATGTTACCATTATTTCGATCTCTTTCATCCAATTCTTGTTTTCACATTTATCCCTTGAATACCTACATAATTTTCTTTTCCGACGACCTCGAAATAAAAGGTGATTTTAATGTGTACAAAATTGAACATTAATGACCCATTTAATGCTCAATTTTTAGTCATTTTAATGTGCAATCATCATGGCAACCGTACACAAAGTATTCAGAAGCACTACGAGAATGTCAAAACTCTACTGGAACATAGATACATAGAAATTTTATTATGTCAAGTCTTGTGAAAAATAAGAATGTATTTCAATCGAGAATTCATACACAATTCATATTGAGATCTTCTGAAAAATCTTGTAATCAACTCGGTTTTTAATCGAGCGCCTAATGGTCTCGAATTATTAACGTGTTCGCTCCGCTCACGCATTAAAATATCTTGACCATTAGTCGCTGTCTTTAATAACCTATAGTTGATTAAATAACTATTGTTCATCAAAATTAATTATTTGATCAACTATTTTATTAATCTTTAGATTAAAGAAAGATTAGATGAATTGATTTCAAATTCTTCATTGTAATACATTTTCATTCTGCCTAAGAAATAATCTGACATAAATAAATTTCTATGTTCAGAGTATCATTATTCGTATTACTTTTGAATATTTTATTTTCGATTGCTCAATACATACATTCATTAGAATTGGAAAAATCATGCATTAAAATGGGTCAATATACTGAATACTGATCAACTTCGGGTAACTTCAACTGAGCTCGACGGAAATAATAATTTATTGATGTATACTTGCATGGAGATCTAAAGGCTATAACAAAAAATTTAATTATTGTTGTGTGCAATTTTCAAGTAAAACTGAAGACATTTTCCATTATTCGTCTCTAATTTCAAACAAATCTACCATCACCAACAAAGTAATTAGGGCTGCGATACATACCCCCACGATAAAATGTCGCAATTCTCACTAGTATTACCCTTACGAAGGGGTAGCAAACAACAGAGAGAGAGAGAGAGAGAGCAATAGATAGTGATAGTTTTGATCCCCAATAAGAATTCTACATTTTTTATATCCAAATGGCCGACTTCTTCCACCCGAATCAATTTCATTAATCAGCTCAAAACTTCAAACTCTCAAAATTATTTTAGCTCGTTTATCTGGAAACTAGAGGTCAAAAACGATAATACTGAATTATTTTATAATAATTTAAATCAAATGGCCCCCCCTTAAAAAATCTGATAAATTCATTTGCTCTCATTTCCAAAACAAATAAACCACTATCAACAAAACAATTATCACAAATACAAACTAAGGGCTGCGATACATACCGCAATAATAAAATGTGACAATTCTCACAAGTATTACCCTTACGAAGGGGTAGCAAACGAGAGAGGAAGAGAAATAGATACTGGGAGAACCATCTCCATAATAGGAGATTTGAAAAAGGATTAATTTTTGATCCCAAATAGGAAATTTGTGATTTTTCTAAAATTCAAAATTACCGAATTCTTCTTCCCCCCAAGCTATTTAATAAGTCAGATCAAAAATTCAAACTCTGAGACATTTTAACAAAATTATAGCTCGTTTCTCTGGAAACTAGAGGGCAAAAACAATAATATTGAATTATTTCATCCCAATTTCTGTCAAACGGCCCCCCCTTAAAAAATCCCTAATAAATTAATTCGCTCTCAAACACAAACAAATCAACCATTACCAACCAAAAAATTAACATAAGTACAAACTAAGGGCTGCGATACATACCCCCATAATAAAATGTTACAATTCTCAACAGTATATCCTTACGAAGGGGTAGCAAACGAGAGAGAAAGAAAAATAGATAGTATGGGACTCATGTCCATAATAGGAGATTTAAAAAAGGATCAATTTTTCATCCCAAATAGGAATTTTGTGGTGTTTCTAAAATTCAAAATTACCGAATTCTTCTTCCCTCCAAGCTATTCAATAAGTCAGATCAAAAATTCAAACTCTGAGATATTTTATCAAAATTATAGCTCGTTTCTCTGGAAACTAGAGGGCAAAAACAATAATATTGAATTATTTCATCCTAATTTCAGTCAAACGGCACCCCTTAAAAAATCTCTGATAAATTAATTCGCTCTCAAACCAAACACAAACAAATCAACCATTACCAACCAAAAAATTAACACAAATACAAACTAAGGGCTGCGATACATACCCCCATAATAAAATGTTACAATTCTCAACAGTATTATCCTTACGAAGGGGTAGCAAACGAGAGAGAAAGAGAAATAGATAGTATGAGACTCATCTCCATAATAAGAGATTTAAAAAAAAGGATCAATTTTTCATTCCAAATAGGAATTTTGTGGTGTTTCTAAAATTCAAAATTACCGAACTCTTCTTCCCCCCCAAGTTATTCAATTAGTCAGCTCAAAAATTCAAACTCTGAGACATTTTATTAATATTACAGGTCGTTTCCCTGGGCACTAGCCGGCAACAACAATAATATTGAATTATTTGATCCTAATTTTAGTCAGATGGCCCCCCCTTAAAAAATCTCTTATAAATTATGTTTGAATAATGGTTATGTACATTAAATATATCAAATAATTGAAACGAAGTACTTCAGTGTGTAATTTTGTAATTATTATTTTTCTTGACTGAAGATTAAAAATTACACACTGAAGTACTTCGTGTCAATTATTCACTATATTTAGTGTACACAACCATTACTAGTAGTACTTCAGTGTGTAATTTTTAATCTTCAGTCAAGAAAAATAATAATAACAAAATTACACACTGAACGACACTGAAATACTAGATTTCAATTATTTATTTTTCTTATAAATTAATTCGCTCTCAATCACAAACAAATCAACCATTTCCAACAAAACAATTAGCACAAATACAAACTAAGGGCTGCGATACATACCCCAATAATAAAATGTGACAATTCTCACAAGTATTACCCTTACGAAGGGGTAGCAAACGAGAGAGAAAGAGAAATAGATAGTGGGAGACTCATCTCCATAATAGGAGATTTAAAATGATTCAGTACAAAGCAGGTCGTCTGGTTTACAAAAGATAACAGGGCGCGTTTGAGAATCGGCCCTTATGTAGCCCTTTATGACTATGACCAGAATATTATACGTGGCATATTAATAAAGTCGTGATATTATTGTCTATCTCCTTAATAGGCTTTCAGAGGATTACCGTTAAACAAAAGATTTATTCGAATAAAAGATTATTAGGGACTGGGGGCAACTCAAGTTTATTCTACTTGTTGTTTATGACAGGGGATGAAATTATTGCTTCATCGAAGAGATTTCGAAGTTTATACAGGGTGTATCGAAGTCCAATACTTTTAAGACTTCAGATTTGGATTTTCTATTCCCAAGTGAAAATAAACGTGTAAAAACTTCTTTCTGACTTGTATGAGATTGTTCACAGAAGAAATCGAATCGTTCAAGACATTTTCCTGTTATAGAGATTCGGTTTGAATTTAATTTCGCGAATATTCAAAAACTGGGGTGTCGATCGGAACCAAAATTACATTCAGGTATTCAATGTTGCGCTCGTTCACTGGTGGAGCAATAATGCTATCATCTCAAAATTTTGTTAAGGACTTGAGATTCATGCTAACTATATGAATTCAAAATCTCAGCACGATCGGAATTATATTCTGGAGATTATTCGGAAAATGAAATATGTAAAAAATTAGTTATAGCGAATATTACATTCTATAGTTCAGATGATGCGATCCTCTTGAAATTTTGCATGAACATTCAGTATATCAATCTTCATTCACGAAATGAATTTCACTCGAATCGAATACCTGGTTATGAAGATTCTTGTTTTCAATATTCCAATTGAATTTTCTATGGTTATGTTAACACTAGGGCCACAAAATTTTGCATTAGGCTTATTAATTATGAGCGTTTTGCACGTGGCTGCAAAATTTCATCTCGATTGGTATTGAGGAACGAAAATTCTGAATGGATATATTTTATGGCACACCCTGTACGATATGGCTGGTTAACGAACTTATCCGAGGCATTTGGAACCGAACTCACCCTGAGTTCAAGTCTCTAGGACAATCCCTTCTAAAGTTATTTGGCTAACGGACGGCTCCACAGACAGAAATGAATGTGGCCACGGATTCGTCAAGAGGCAGTCGAACCCTTTCGTTTGAGACCATTATCGACTCAAAATTCGAAAATTACTGACATTTAGACAAAATGATATAGAGTGGTCTTCTGTAAAGCTGTAAGAGGAGGTCATTTGACAGATATTATTTTCCGTACAGAAATGTCACAACTGATACTTCGATTACGAGTACCTAATTTTTGAAAAAGAATGTGAATTAAGAGGTTTAAACCCTATATACCTATCCTATTATTATTATTAAGAATATTATAAAGAAGGGACATTTTTTACCGGAAAAAAAGGATGATTCTTCTCCTGTCACCCTCCATAACTTCTTCATATTTACAGTAGAAAGAGCGCAAATAAATGAATATAATCTACATTCAGTATTATTCTAAAGAAACCAACAATTCATACAATGTCCATGTTTGTATTCCCAGACAAGGTATTTGTTCGGCAGATAAAATGCTGACTGAGCATTTGTATCAATATAAAAGGGCATATTATCTTATCCATACAACTGTCCCGTCTTTCTTGAAAATTACCAACAGAGGACCATCTATGAGGATCGTAAAATCGAGCAAATAAGGAAACGGTTATCTGAGCAACCGTGATAAAATTTTCACACGTGTTTATTCTGTATGATCAATAGGTGCTTGAATGGGAGATGTTTTATTTTGGCTAAAAATAATGGATATTTGTATATTCGTGAAACAGCATTGTTTCTTATGGGGAAAAGGCGAATGAAAGGCCATTGAAGATAAGATGAATAACGACTAAATTTTCCACTGAATAAGTTCTCAAAATTTATTGAAATACTAGGTACTTGGGGTATTCCCATCATTTTTGCAATAGGTGCACTTTGGTACATAACAAATGAACAAATAAGAAAAGTAATACAGATCAAAACCATAAATGAAATTTAACTGAAGAAACCAAAAATATCGTACATATCATTAAGGACCTCAAGAATTCCGAGATCCGAAGAATTATGAGAATAAAACAGAGAACTACAGACAAGAGGGAATACCTCCATTAAAAAGCAAATAGACAAAATGAATAACACAACAGAAGACAGAGAAATCACTTCTCTTACCAAACAAAAGTAGGAAAATGGTAAAATGACAATAGAGGCAGAGGGAAGAAATTCTAGCCCTTGAACAAAACAGATGATCACAGTATCATTTTTGCTCCTTGTATTCAACGTTTTGGCCAGAATTCGCCATCAACAATCATCCATGATTTTTCTTTTCTTGAATCAGTTGTTAAACAATTAATTTTCCTTTTTGAACGCTCGTTCTACTTAAACGAGTGCTATATCGTTTTGCCAAATGTCTGTAATTTTCGAATTTTGAGCCGAAAATGACCTCAAACGATAGGGGTAGACTCCTTGATGACGAATTCGTGATCAAATTCAATTCTGCCCGTGGGTCCGTTCTTTCGTCTGTTAGCACAATAACTTTCGAAGGAATAGTCCTAGAGACTTAAAATTTTCAGGATAAGTTCGGGTCCCAAATGGCTCAGTTGAGTTCGTTAACCAGCCAAATCATACAGGGTGTTCCATACAATATGGCCATTCAAAATGTTTGTTCCTTAATATCTCAGACAGACAAAACGAAACCAATCGAGATAAAATGTTACGGCCAAATGCAAGATGCTGATAACAAACCTCATGCAAAATTTGGTGGGCATAGTGTGAATAGAACCATGAAAAATTCAATTGGAATATTGAAAACAAGAAAATTCATATTTCCATAAAAGGATATCCGATTCGAGTAACATTTATTTTGTTAATGGAGATCGATATACTGAATGTTCTCCCAAAATTTGGTGGCTAGAGTATTAACAGAACCATAAAATTCAATTGGAATATTGAAAATGAGAATCTTTAAATTTCCATAACAGAATATCCGATTCGAGTGAAATTTATTTTTAGAATGAAAACTAATATACTGAATTTTCATGCAATATTTCAAGAGGATCGCATCATCACAACCATAGAATTAAATTTTTTCAATTTACATTTGTTACATATTTCATTTTCCAAATAATTTCCAGAATATAATTCCGATTGTAATGAGATTCTGCATTTATATATTTGGTATCAATAGCAAGTCTGATATAAAATTTCGAGATAATAGTCTTATTGCTACACCAAAAAATGAGCGTTCAAAAGCTCCTGCTCAGGGCTTTTCTTGAATTTTTTTAATCTGGATCCTATTATTGGTGTCCAAATCAACAGGAGGTTGGCTGATGTAATTTTCGGTGATTAACATGAGAGCAAATACGATAACCAATTCAATATCATATATTGAAGGATAATCTGAAAAGATATAGCACTCGTTCTAGTAGAATGAGCGCTCAAAAATAGTTCAGTCATCGATGCTTGTTTCATGAAAACTGCCAAAATGACTCCATTCTGCTTATAAATGAATTTTTCCTTCGAACTCAAAATAAAAAGCGAGTTTGATGTCTACGAAATTGAACAAAAATGACGCATTTTAATGTTCAAATTATGCTATTAATGTGCAATTGTCATGGCCAACCAAACACAAAGAATGCAGAAGCAATACGAGTAATATCAAAACTCTACTGGAACATAAAAAAGGAACTTATGCAAAATAAGAATGTATGTCAATCAAAAATATATTCTCAATTCATAATGAGGCCGACAGAAAAATCTTGGAAAAAATTAATCAAAAAATCCTCACCAGAAATGATTTCATAAAGGTAAAAACAAGCGCTAATAAATCAATTCAATCGATACGGAAAGAATAAATGAGCGTGAAGTGAAAAATAAAAATATTTGTTGTGAATCTATAGCAGTTTGTTTCGATAGGGGTTGAATTGTAAAAGCAATAATAGAGTATCTAAGGCAACACGTTCAGTGGAGGCGACGGAAGATAATGCTCCTATTGTTGAACATATCGCGGCTCCTGCTCTGATCCTATTCACCGAGGGAATTGTGTGAAATCAGCGAATGTGAAACTGTATTCTCATACGGGAACGGCTAGTTACACTCGATGAAAATTGTACAAGTTTCGGGAATGTAGTTTTTGAACGTATCGATTCGCCACAAAAATTATTCTTGTTCGATAGAGGAAAAGCGTGCTATCGTTTTGTCTTATGGTCATTTCCAGTGAATTCTAGAGAAAAATTTTAGAAATAATGGACCCTCAGAAAATCAAAGCGATTTTCATCCCTTCTGATCGATAGTTCTACTTGAATGAGAGCAATATCCTTTTGTCCAAATATTTTTAATTGTCGAATTTTTAGCCAAATGTGATCTCAAATGAAAAGGTTCGAGTCACTGTTGTCAAATTCTTGGTCAAATTCAATTTGGGCTGGCCGTAAACACGATAACTCCCGAAAGCATTGTTCTAAAGACTTGCCGTCAACCGCTTTGCTCTTTCTTCTTTTGTTCTCGGGTTATGTGCCAAAATTGACATTTGACCAATTTCAACTTTGGTAATTATCCCCGTTCCTATTTGTGTTATGACCTTTAAACAAAAACATTATACAGACACTCAGAATTTTTTTTCAATTGTAGTTATGTTCATCCTTAAACGATGACTAGTTTTGAATTTCAAGAAAACTTGGCGTACGTAATTTTATCCTGGGTGAAACGGAATCTGTTTTTTCACCCTAACTTTAGAACCACCCCTGGTGTGTTCCAGTTGTTTCACCGTGTGATTTCTTATTTCATCATCAAGACACATCATCTCTTGCCAATTTAATTTATAACATTAGTTCAATTTTTGTTAAAGATACAGGGTTTTCAGAGCAATATTTAACTGCACAATTTCGTTATGACTATGACTACTTTCACAGATTTAACCTTAAATCCGAACCTTATGAAAATAAACTGAAAACTGAGTGAAAACATTAAAAACGAGAAGTTGTTGTTGCTCCGTATTCACCGTTTATTGGAGACGATTTCGTGTTAAAGCTTTATAATGCCCGAGCATATCAACTGCATGTGGCTAGGATTGCCAGGGAGTACCTATTTAGCAGAGGTGGATTTCCAAGCATTCAACTGCTTTATGACCAGATTCGAACCCAATTGGGCATGTTTGGATGCTCTTGTGAGGAAAATTCACTCTCGCGTACCAACTCCTGAAAATTTGCAGCAGCTCAGTGATGCTCTAATTGATTCAAAACCTTATTGAGGACATGCCGAGACGAATTTTACCTGTTATCCGCGTCTGGTCGGAAAACACCTTATGTTTTTGATTTAGTTTTTAGTTTATTTTCATCAGGTCAGAATTTTAGTTGGAATTTGTTGAAGTATCCTCAGCGAAATTTAATGTTTTACTGAAAACCCCGTATCTTCAACAGATATTGAACTATTGTTATAAATGAAGACTTAAATTAGCAAGAAAAGATGTGTCTTGATGATGGAATAAGAAATCACACGGTGGAACAATTGGAATACACCAGGGATCGTTCTAAAGTTAAGTAAAAAAACAGATTTTGTTTCACCCTGTATAAAATGACGCACGCCAATATTTATTGAAATTCAGAAATGGTGATCGATTAAGGATGAACATACCTACCACTGAAAAAAAAATCAGTCGAATCGGACTTGAAATAACATATTTATGAATTAACAAACTTTATCGATCATTTTGCCGGTTAGTGTACTTTAGCTTACAACCCTAAAAAAAGACGATAGATCAATGCGGTTAACAGAAGTTCCTCGAAAAAAGATCACAGCAATATACCATTCATTTTTCCCTATCTTTCAGGGTTAAAAAGTTGTAGTTTAGAGATGACCAATTCCCCCTGTACAAATTTCCCTGGAACATATATTTCTGTTTTCCACGTTACCAAGTTCTCGAAGAATAACGAGTAACAGTTTTGGGACCGCCAATGTGCATCTTCCTGCTGGGCGGAGGCAGGCTTGCCGCCGACAACAATAGGGCGCTTTTCCGCGCCACCTCTCTTTGTTCTAGCTCGGCAATTGGAGTATTTGCTTTCTGAGAGCTTCAAAACGCCTACACAATCGCGCCTATATAATCCACATGTAACTTGATTCATTGATTCAATCGTTTGACAAAACGCCTCTCTGTCTACGGACGAGAATTTCCAATTGGGATTTTCCGACGCCGCTACCGTTGAATGGGTCCTTTGTTGGAATATTAATGCCGTTCAAGAAGGATCTTGTCGATACATATACAGTGTTTGGGAATGGTTTGAAAATTTGGGGTGATTAGGATAATTTTTGTTTGGAATTGGATTAGGCTTTGGAGTTTTCTCGTGTTTTAATTCGTTTATTGGGAACCCTATTGATAACTGGAAGCCTACTAAAAAATGAGAGTATTACAAACATTGTTAAATGAAAAAAAGATTCGACAAAATAAAATTGATTGAGTTTCCGAATAAAAGGAAATTAAAACTAAAAGCGATTTCGATTGATATTGGTTTTTGTATGGTTCATGAATTGATGACGTAATAAATCAGCTGTTTCAGGATTGGTTAACCGAAACTCGAACCGTGCTCTGCAGCACGGTTCGATCTCTGGTTCATAGTTCTATCTCTTTTTATTCTACAATCTCCCGCCATCGGCCATAACTTATTTGTTATTGTTACTTCAATAATGTTTGTTATTATTTGTTTAAGATTAAAAAAAATTAGAGTTTTGGAAATTGTTGAGTGTTCGCCTTCTATCTCTGAATTGAACTTGACAGCTCGCCGATCAACCAACCGTTTCGTTAAGGAAGAATTCGAATGGGCCGAAACCAACCGGAGGACGGACGTCATCGTTGATGTACCGACCGGTCAACCATGAACCAACCGCAAAAGCCATTCGAAATCGCTTTAAGTGACAGCTAGAAAACTTCAATGTGTGAAGACAAAGCGCAACCAGATTTGTAGTGCTGCCTTGACTTTGAGAATTGGGACAATTGGGGTTATACAAGGTTTTCCCATAAGAGGTATTATTTTGAATGGACCGCTATTTCGCTAGATGTCACGTTTGAAACTGTCATTTTTTGACATTTTACAAGTAGAAACTACGCCATTTATGAAAATGGAACGATACACGCTTCAAGAACGCATTGAAATTATTAAAATTCACTATAAAAATGGTGAAAATTCGGCAGAGACGGTTCGTAAAACTCGAACATTTTTTGGTCATCATGAAGCACCTTGTCGGACCGCAATAAAGAAATTGGTGGAAAAATTCGAGCTGTTAGTAGAAGCTAGGGATGTGAAGAATAAAACCTGTGCACGTTGCTCAAGAACGGCCGAGAATAGATATTGCTGTTGTAGACAAAAGTATTGAAGAAAACTCAGGTTTGCCCATTCCTCGTAGTTTTTTGGAATTGGACATTCCACAAACGTCATTACACCGTATTTTGCATATATATTTGGGTCTTAGAATTTATAAAGTTCAGTTGACACAAGAACTGAAGCCGGCCAATCATCAACAACGTCGTGTCATTTCTGATTGGATCGTTGAAATGCATGAAAATGATCCGGAATTGTTCGAAAAACCCAAGAAGTTATTGTTTGAAAAGCCTCTCTAACCTCATCGTGTGACTGTTTGGTGCGGATTATGGTCCGGCGGAGTCATTGGACCTTACTTTTCCGAAAATGAGGCTGGAGCAACAGTTACAGTGAATGGATTGCGCTATTGAGAGATGATTAATGATGACTATTTGTTCTACGCCAAAAGCCCAGCGTCGATTCAAGACCTCAAAGGTGGAAGTCGTGAGACTATCGAAGGCATAGGGCAGCCACTTTGCGATTTGGTTATAGAAAATTTCATTAAAAGGATATGGCCCTGTAAGCGTGGTCGTAGTGGTCATTTTTCCTGATGTTATTTTCCACTATTAACTGCATAACTTCTTCTTTATAATGAAATAAACATCCGATCATTTATATTGAAAATGGCTTTTTTTCTTTGAATATAAAAAACCCTTTATTATTATTTCAAATTGAATAAGGGTTTAAAGCTTCCGTATGTTTTCATTCATTTAATAGAAATAAACAATTCAAAATTTGAAGCCTAACAACGAATGAAAAAAATACAAAGAGTGTCATATCTATAAAGTTTCAACGAAAAACAACAAAATGAGTAAAAAGAAAATCGTAACCGAGTACCTGCTGAAAAATGTAAGGAAAAAGATTTTACAGTTTTGTTCCATGAAACATTACAAGAAGTATCATAAACATGAAGACTCGCTCAGAGACAGTTATTTAATCAAGTAGGATATTATTGACTGCGACTAATGGTCAAGATATTTTAACGCGTGAGAGGAGCGAATGATTAAATAATGAGTAGTATTGTATATTATTTCGATAGCTCAAAATTCCTTATTTTTATTCCAGAGCACTCCACATGAAGGAACACCCAGACTACAAATACCGACCTCGTAGAAAACCAAAACCCCAACTCAAAAAAGAAACCAAATTCGGATTTTCAATGGGACCCCTCCTGTCACCAACAATGGACAACCAAAACCTCCAAAGATCAATGATGCCACCAATATCAGCAGCAACAGGACTACCAACTTTACTACCAACAGAAACAGACTCTTTAAAACTCCCACCATCCCTATTTCCTTCTTTTCCCTATTTCAACCACTTCAGGTATCCAGACGAATCGAAGCTTAGAGAGTTAGCGCTGTTTTACAGCAATAACCACCTTTATTCACCAGGTCTGGACTGGCCAAACCTCATAAGGAACGTCACAAGTCCTGCGTGCAATTTCTGCCCCCCTAGCTTTCCCCCTCACAGGACCCCTAGTCCTGAAAATATGAAGCGTCCTGTTTGCGTCATAATGAAGAACGAAGATTTCAGGAACGAGCAACTTCCCCCTGCTCATGTTATTTGAAAACCACTTCCGGTTCTGCCTGAAAGGCTGAACCTTGGAAGTTGGTTTAGTGACATCGCCAATTTGGCCACGAGTTCTGTCAAAACTTCGACGGCCACGGTAACGAGTGCGTATCCAGAAAATTTGTCCGAAAGAGATACCAAAAGTCCATAAACTAGTTGTTACTAGGAATTTGAGGTTTTAGCGAATTCTATATGCACATATCAGAGGTAGTGTTTCATATCAGTCCAAGGGAAGTGATGGGCAGAACTTTCTTATTTTGTGAAAGCTGAAAGTTTTTTTATGCATGACCTCATAACTGTATTAGAAATAACTTGATTTTTGACAGATACTTAACTTAGTACGGTTCCATTTTCCTGCCAGATACTTCTAACCTCAAAAACAGTGGAACTTCCGTACAACGAAGGTCTGATGTATAACGAATTTCGTACACATTGAATCCAAATTCCATGTCTAAAACGAAGTAAATCTTCTCTATAACGAAATATTCAAAGAATATCACTCTTTGAATGGGTATTGGTAAGAAGATATAAGGGTGGGGTTTTCCGAAATTTTTCCGGACGTACATAATACATCCCCACCTTAAAATAAATCATTACGGAGGGCAGAGAGATCCTTCTAAAACAGTTTTGAATACACCCCTGGCTGTTTGGTTTCAATCTAACCATTACACTAGTGTGAAAGTTGTGCGAAAATGTCCAAAAGAAGTGCTCAAGTTTGAAGGATAAACTAAAATTTATCAGTGAAGTGGACCGCGACATTGCCGACTATAGAAACAAATTTTCTGTATAACGAAATTTCTTTATAATGATTTTTTTGCGGATTTAGCTCTTTCGTTATAGGGAGTTCCACTGTAATTCCATTTATAGTTAGTTTATAATATCGAAACGTCTTCTATGTGAATATTGTTCAAAAGTTTTCTAAGGAATATATATAATTTCAACCTTCATTAAATGATGAAAGTATGAATGAAAATCCTTATAATTTAAGGATGTCTGGCAAAGAAGTGAAATCGTGGTAAGTGTCTGGCAATGGTGATTTCTCATATTTTTATAGCGAAAATATATAAAAACTGGGTATATTCAACAATGAATTTTATCATTGATTTTTCACCTCTTTATAACCACTTGATAGAGCCTCATTGAGCCAAGTTTCGTAGTTGATGATATTTCTTATCTGTGTTGGGGTCATCTATGCTGGGAAATTTCAGTTTTAATGACATGAAGAAAGTCAGTCTGCCACAGGTTCTTGTTATATAAACATTACGAAGAATTTCAGGATATAAACCCATGAGTTATTTGAATTTTTTCCGAAAATGCGAATTAATTTTCCTCCTAATTTTAATATCTTGCCTTTGACAACTATATTGGCTCTTCGCAGTTCTATATTTTCAAAAAAAATGTAGAACGACAGATCAGAGTTTGCGTCGAAAATAAAATTTTCTGAAATTTTTATTGAATTTCAAAATTGTCTGTGCATTTTCTTCTCAGATTCTCCACTTCTCAGTGAAAACTGAAAACCATTCACAATTTAAAAAAATGTATTTTAGAAAGAAAGTATGTCCGGACAAAGTCCTACAGGACTTTTCCGAATGAACAAAACTAAGGGATTAATATCCTGAATTTCCTCCATATGTTTTCGGAACATCCAGTATACAAGTAAATAATTTTTTTGAATTTGTACATAAATCTAATGCCGTTCAGTATAGTTGTGAAATAATTGCTCTGTTATAAAAAGTAATCAAACGGAATAGTGCAATTGAATATATTTTTATTGAATTTTAATGTTTTTGTAAATAACTTTAATAGAAATGAACGTTGTTGAAGATCTGTGGAAACTTTTCTTTAATCATTTTACTTTAATGGAATTAGTCAGTTGGTCATGAAAGTTTGTTTATGTACTTCAATTTCATTTAATTGATATGTTAAGTTTGATTTCTACAGTCAATAAATTATTTTGTTTCCACACATGTAAATATCTGACACAAAAGAAATGATGTTATGAGTAGAAGCACTTTTTGTTGGACATTGTATATAGTTTAAATATATGTGATCAATTTCTGTTTAATGACAAATAAATGATGAACAATATCAGGTGTATATTTTCACGCACATTTCTATTTGAGAATGTTATCATCAAATACCATTTTCTCAGTCTGAATTTTACTGTGACGAAAACAAATTTTGTGAAGATTAATATGAAATAGCTTCTCATCATTCCAAAATGATCAAATCACAAATCACAAATACAAAAGCTGTGAAATTTAATATAAATAAAAATAGTGAATTCAATATAACTGGTGGAATAGTTTAATTTCATTTTGTCGTTTTTTTTTGTCTGGATCCCGTCAGCTTGAAGTTTTGTTTATTGTTGCAAAATTAACCGATTGGAGGAACTGAAAGTAAAGCCTTGAGCAGGTGCTTCTGAGCACTCGTTCATTGGTGGAGGCTTTTACCTCAAATTTTTGTAGAAGATTTGAGATTCATGGTGAGTATATGAATGCAAAATCTCTGCAGGATCAGAATTTAATCTGGAAATTATTCAAAAAATAAAATATGTCTAGATGTTACGACGTGCTTTTCAACTCGACTCCCACAAACATTTTACTGCAAAATTTCAGGCTCGATCGAATCGACAAATTCTGAATTATTCAGAAGAAATGATAATTTGAAAAGAAATTGAATTCCATGTTTGTCATCATGCGAAATTCTTGAAATTTTAAACGAGCATTCAGTATAAAAACCTCCACCCTCAAAATGAATTTCTATGATTCTTTTAACACTATGACGACGAAATTTCGTTTGAGACTTCTAAGGACTATCTTGCATGTAGCTGCAACATTGAATTCCGATCGGTTTTGCTATGCCTGAGATAACGAGGAATAAATATTTCGAATTTCCATATTTTATGGAACAACGTGTACGATTTTGTTAATTAACAAAATCAACCCCGACATTGAACCGAACCAACCCTGAAAATATCACGTTTCTAGGAGAATCCTTTCGGGAATTATCGTGTTCACGGACGCCCCCACGAACAGAATTGAATATGACGACAGATTCGTCCTAATTGTTTGGGACTATTTTCGGCTCAAAATCGAAAATGATGCTCTAAAAGATACAGTGGAACTTCCCTACAACGAACGTCTGTATAACGAATTTCTCTGTATGACGAGTGTCGTACAAGACATTGCACCTTGAATTCCATGTTGAAACCGCTCTCAAAAACGAAGTAAATTCTCTATATAACGAAAAATTCAAAGAACATCATTCTTCGAATGGGAATTGATAAGAAGGTATAAGGGTCGGTTTTTACTGAAATTTTTCCTGACGGACCTACGTAATAAATCCCGACCTTAAACTAAATCATTACGGCAGTTTTAAATACACCCCTGGCTGTTTGTTTTCAATCTAACCATTACGCTACTGTGAAAGTTGTGCGAAAATGTTCAAAAGGAAGTTCTTAAGTTTGAATGATAAACTTAAATTTATCAGTGAAGTCGACCGCTACATTGCCGACTATAGAAACGAGTTTTCTGTATAACGAAATTTCTTTATTACTAATTTTTTTGCAGATTTAGCGCTTTCGTTGGGAAGTTCCACTGTACATTTTTTCGTATCTGTGAGGCGCTAAGCGTCAAGCTTTTTCTTTGACATTAATCACAGTAGAATTTATATTCATCATAGAATTCAATCAAATTGGATATGACAAAATTAAAGTCACACAGATGAATTCAAGTACCAGTCGGAAGAAAATGTTCGTGAACATAACATTTATTTTCCATTATGGCGCTCGTTGAGAGATGAAATTACTATCAGATTTGAGAGAATCTTTCATACAAGTGAGAAGCACTCTATCGAAGTCAATCGATTTCTTATCTTGGTTATTCAGAGCTTCCATTAGAACAGGACCTATAACAAGTCGAATGTCTTTCATTATATTCCAAAATGTCTTTATCTGTGACAATTGCAAGGAAATGCTTCTTCAGATAGCTGAAAAGGGTTGGAAAATAGCGGACAATCATCAGACAATCTGGTACAAAGAAGTAAATGGGTGGAAAATTATACTTCGGAGCGAAAGAGTTAACATCACATTTTTGAGAATCGATCATGAGAAAATGAATGAATTTTATTGAGAAAACCATATAATATATGAGCCATAGAGATAGGATAGTATAGAGTTGCCATCATTGAAATAAAAGTGGTACAGATCCGCCATATTAATATCACCTAACGTCAAATTCAACAATCGTTGAATTTTCTGGAGAAATTGTGATTCTTGCGCCTGTTTCTAGTTAAACTGTGATTTTTTCTGCTTAATAATATACAATAAAATGGTATCATGCACTGTAAGGCTCTCTCCAAGCAGAGAAGAGACAGATAAGAAGAAAATGAGAGGAAAAACATATCACAGGTTGGTATGAGTACCTACTGAACTGAGCCACATTCGAAATTTTTGCTAGTCTGTCTTGGTAATCTGATATCTTTTTATATGTGTATATTATCGCCCAGAGAAAAATTGTTTATTTGATATTCAATTGACCTTATTTGAACAGGATTCCCAAAGACCCAACACGTCGTATTTATTGGGTGAAATTCGTAAACAGAAAAAAACTGGCAACTTAATTCATAATTCAACCCTGAACTTTCCGCCATATTTTGTCCCCGACTTAGCCCCGCCCAGTGGTACTATTTTTCCTTACTCAATTGTATGTCATAGCGTCTCTTCTCTATGATATCTCGATGATCTGAGCTAATAATTCTGTGGTTGTACCTTGATTATCATTTTTGGAGGAGCGAAAAAATTTTATGGATGACAACATATACTACTCTACTAGTGACAACGTCTTCAACAAGGTTAGGATTTCAATATTCAACTGGCCAACACGATGTCCTGTCTTCTATTGGAAATCTCTGAACACACGTCAAAGTTATATGAAAATATAACAGCTATATACCCTCGAGGAGCCGGCATTGACCCAAACAAAGGAAAATATGAAAAACAGGACTTTTCCTAGCACCTTTATCTTTCCCCCCTCTAACCCCATGGTCAAAGAAACGAGACCTACATAAATCTCCTAACTCTGCTTTCTTGCAGTTTTTAAAGTGCAGTGAAACCTATAACGAAAGCGCTAAATCCGCAAATAAATTCGTTATGAAGAAATTTCGTTATACAGAAAATTCGTTTCTGTAGTCGTCAATGTCGCGGTCGACCTCACTAATAAATTTAAGTTTATCATTCAAACTTAAGCACTTGCTTTTAGACATTTTCGCACAACTTTTTACACTAGCGTAATGGTTAGATCGAAACAAAACAGCCAGGGGTGTATTTAATACTGTTTCAGAAGGATCTTTCTGCCCGCCGTAATAATTTTGTTTAAGGTCGGGATTTATAACGTACGTCCGGAAAAATTTCGGAGAAAACCCACCCTTATACTTTCTTACCAATACCCATTCAAAGGGTGATGTTCTTTGAATAATTCGTTTTAGAGAGGATTTACTTCGATTTAGAGGGTGTTTTTAACATGGAATTTGGATTCAAAGTGCAATGTCTTGTACGAAATTCGTTATAAAGAGAAATTCTTTATACAGACGTTCGTTACAGGGAAGTTCCACTGTATTTTAAATTGTACCTGCGTATCATTAAATCAAGATTTTCCTCTTGTACGATTCATTTTCTCAATCCCCTTCCATTTATTGTTCCCAACCTCTAGAAAAATCATTCAAACAAGTTAATCTCATAATTCGAACTGAATGATTCAAACTCAATACTTAATGAAATGAAAAAGCGTTTTTAATTTTCGCACAACGCTTCGCTATAAGGACCCCTATAGGGTAATAAACCCTTAAGAATCAAAGCCGTGGAAAATAAAAACTGGAATACTCGAGTGTGTTCTGAATGAGGTCTGATAATGCATTGGCGAAATGAATTGTAAACGGTGTGGAGGGACAAGCAACCAAGCAAGCCATGATGGGGGAGAAGTTAGCATCAATCAAAATGTAGATAGGGATGATGTTCTAACTAGGAGAACAGACAGAACAGTTTACTGGAAGGTTAGTTCTGTAAGGGGTTGATTCAATGGAAACCATAAAGAAAAAGAATTTTTTTGA
This sequence comes from Propylea japonica, assembly GCA_013421045.1. Classification (NCBI taxonomy): domain Eukaryota; kingdom Metazoa; phylum Arthropoda; class Insecta; order Coleoptera; family Coccinellidae; genus Propylea; species Propylea japonica. The sequence goes on from CM024240.1 coordinate 27,506,493, forward strand.
GCGCTCTATTGTTTTAGAGACTTGAAAATTTCAGGGTAAGTTCGGTTCTTACATGCCGCAGTTCAGTTCGTTAACCAGCAAAAGCGTACAGGGTATTCCATAAAATATGGTCATTCCAAATTTTTGTTCCTCAATATATTAGACAGAACAAAACCGATTGATATGAAATTTTGCGTCCCCGTGCAAGATGGTCTTAAGAAGCCTCATACGAAATTTTGTGATCCAAGTCTTAACAGAATCATTGAAAATTCAATCGGAATATTCTGAAGAAAAAACTCCATATTTCCACGAAATTTGTGGCGATGCCATCTCGTGAATACGGTGGTGGGTGGGGGGTAAGGAGCAGCCAAGGTTTTTCAGTTGGAGCAATATTGAATGAACAGTTTCGTTAAGCAAAGGTCTGCTTTTAGGGGCGGTCAGCAAAAATTCATGGGGGCCTAAGCATCTTCATTATTCAGGGACAGATGGAGATTAATATGCAATTTACTAACCCCTCACCAATGTTCAAATATTTTGCCGAATGAGACTATACGATTAACTGATACAAGATTTTATGAAAATGAATCGTTTCGGAGAAAAAAAAATGAAAAGATAAAAAGTGATTTTCAAAAATTTTTTTATTGGAAATACTGTAAACGAAAAAACCCGAATATTAAACTTTTGCATTCTCCAGACGTAACTTTAGTTAAGGCGGTAAAATGAGTTTCTGCTTAGACTTTAGAGCAGCAGTTTGGCTAGCGACGGCTCTGGTGAAATTTATTTTGAGAGTGAAGATTCGTGTACTGAATGTTCATGAAGAATCTTAAGAAAATCGCATAACCAGAAACATATAATTTTTTTTTCTAAATAATACATTTTCTCGAAGTTGAAATTTTCCAGTGTTTCTCTACCAATTCAATGCAGTACGCAAAAATTTGTGGAAGTTGCTTCAATACAACCGTAGAAAAGTATGTCGTTATTGAGCAAAATACAACTCTATGCGACCCTAGCAGCGTTACGTAGAACTATCCCGAAGCGAGTATTCCAAAACGCGGGACGGGATATGACACTCGATTGTTTGTGCCTAAGAAATGAGATTTGTATTGTGTGTTCATTATTTGTCTAGTTAGTTGGTTTTTAATCTGATTTAAAGATGACTAAAGAAAATACAGTGAAAGTGAAGAACACTAATTGTTGCTGTGTTTATGGATGAAGCTCTAAAGAGTTCTTTCACAGGTCACTATTTTATAGGATTGTGGTTATGAAAAAATAATATTTTATCCGTTGATCACTAGTTTGCACTAGAGGAAGCATTTCAGACGTTTAGTGCAGTCAAAATCAAGAAAACAAAAAGATTAGCCAGTTTCAGGATTCATATTTGGACTTAAAGGAGGAAATATAGTACATTATTGGATGTATTTCCAATTCACTCGTTAAAGAAAACAGATGAAGATTACTCGTTAATTGACAAAATTGTTGTGATAACTTAAGTTTTTATGAATATATGCCCTGAAATCATATCACTTGGCTAAAACTTATCTGGATGTTCTTTCAAGTTGCAGTATATCTTTTGTTTTTTATATGAGACAAGTAGAAGGTAACTGCTATATTCACTATTTTATAAAAAATAGCATACATATACTTACTTTAACTCTGTATTGTAAAATTAATTATCATTTCTCATTAGATAATTAAGTTTTTGTTTATACCAGGGGATAAAATTTGTTGGTTTGTATTGAATGATAAATGCTTCACTTACGACAAAATATTAATGAATTTTTCTGATTTGTATTCAATAAAAATAGTTTTTGATGTTGTGAATAATTGAAATGAAGTTGTTCATTTTCATAAAGTCTTTCATTTCCGTAATAAAATCATCATGAAATTCAACGGCTTTCATTTCAATAACAAATATTGTCATTTTTTCTTTCTATATATTGAAGAATAAATATTATAAATATATTTGATTTGATTCACTGCAGCAGGATTCCTTGTTTCTTCTAAATAACTAATCATATCAGGATACATTTTATCTTTGAAATGAGCCAAGCTAGATGGTTAAATATCTTCCTTCTGCAGTTGACAAGGGTGAATGCCCAAAACTGATATTTTTCTACATATCATCCTCGATGTATATGATATGAACTTAATAAATCATTTCATAGGTCCATTTTCACGATTATTCAGTCAAAAGACTAAATAAATCAACTGAAACACTTGAGAAACACCAGAATCTCTCTTGTTTTGCTTTGACGTGCACGAAACAATACTCGTTTCGGGAACAGCTGATTCGGCGATTGCAGCGCCGCCATCGGTAGTTATTTATCCCAATATCGAAAATCAATTCTTACATTCCCAGGAAAAAAAATCGATTGAAATAGAATCGAATTAGAGGTAATATGAATTGGCGAAGTGAATAATCATGCAAATTTTCGAAAAGATTGTGAAATCAAAACAATATAATTTTGATATTTTTAATTTTCGATATTTACATATTTCTTTTTTGAAAAGCATTTCAATCACCAATGAACGAGCGCTCAAAAGCATTTTTTTTAATCTTTATTTTTGATGTTTTACTAAATCAAGTTACTGGTATCCTCATTGTTGTTTCCAATTATCGCATTTTGTTGTTTATGAATAGGTAAGTTTTTGGGGGGGTTGTTCCAATGGAAACCAGGAACAGGAATAGTTATTTTTGCGCACTTTTTCCTGAAGTAACAGAGCACATCTTTCGAATATACAACTGTATATGCAACTGTTGAACTGCACGACAAATTTTCCGAGTTTCCGATGTCAGTTTTTATGACAGTTGGTCGTAGCTCAAAACAATTATTTGCGTAAAATAAATCAGAAATACCGACTAACATTACTCTATTACTTCATCTCTAAAGCATTGTAGTATAGAACGAGAAGATTATCACTTAATTCATCGGTAGGGGATGATCCCCATGCGTATGAATCATCTAATAAATAACACCTTATGAACACTATCATTGAAAACATTATCATATTCTCCTATTCTAACTCAAGCATATTCTCCCTGAACTTCTGCATTTCTAATAACCTTGACGGTAGTCTTCCTTAAGGATCTCGCTGCTAATGAAAGGAAACGGTGGATTTTTAGTTGACGTACTGGGATGGCGGAGTTAATTAAGCAGTTATGAAACTTGAGCAATTTGTAACAATTAAAAACTTTGTGCGCCTTGGCATCCGAAACACAAAGTGTACGAACTTTACATATTCTAATTACAACTTCAGGCGTTGTTGGGAAAATCCATTTAATTATCTACTAAATTAACCGCTTATTCCTCTCTTCTGCGTATACACCGCAATCCTAGAATTGTTCATTTTGTGTATCGTTAACTTTGGATGATAATAAACATACACGGTGTTTCCAGAAATTGTGAGGCAGCTAGTCCTGGGCCGGAACACATCAGGAACTATATTATTTTATCCCATTTTGACGTTTAAAGACGACAATATTCAACCCATGGTAACAAGGGTAAGTTGACGTTTATCCACTGAGTGAATTAAAATTTTTTTTAAAATAATATACGGAGATATACGCCAAAATTATTTTTTCGTTGACACCTTTGGCTTTTTTTATTTCTCCAGGCACAAAATGCCGTATCTTGCTTTTCGTACAAAATTTTTGATTTTAATGGAATTACTGCTTCTGATGTCTCATTTGCTTCTTGTATAATGCACTCAGAAACTACAACCTCGTCGTCAACGCTCAACATTTTTTTCGAAACAAAAATTCTTTGACTGTTCTATAATTAGAGCACTACAGAAAGATAGGTATGCCAGACAGGCTGACTGGGTCCAACCATAGACTCGAAAATTACAGATGGTAATGTCAATTTCTCAGTTATTGTGCTCTATTGTTAGTTGCGTGCTTTTTTTGAAGAATAGTTAATAGAAAGTATTGATTTTTATTCAAAACAATAAAGTTGGAGACTAGACAGGTAAGCATAAGCATTTATTCGATTACAGATTTCATTTCATTCGAATTGTTCTGTAATTTTCGGGTCTTTGGTTGGACCCAGCATGGCTGTCTGGTATACTCCCCTTTTCAGAGCCTTACTATAATTTTCATTGACACTTGCAAACAATAGTGCCCTAGCAACCATCGATCGAAGAGAAATCTAGTTATGAATTTGAATTATACCTAATATTTCCTCTAAAAAGTATTCATTATTTGAATTTTCATCAAATGGGATAAAATTTTGTATACGACACGTGAGTTAAAAATGTTTATTCACTTGTTGTATAAATAACTATTATCTCAATTTGAATTTTAAAGACGATATTAATCATATTATTAGTTGAACTGGGATTTTTATGGCTAGATTAGCTTTGGCCGTTACCTCTTGAATGTCCAGGACTGATTTCCCCATATGAATTGTTCTTAGGGTACCCAGCTCTGGACACTTGCTACCATATGTTCAGCTGTTTCTGCTTTTGATCCATAAAGCTTTCTAATCTCATTTGCTGACTTTCCCATATACCAAATCTAAAGTCATTTTAAAAAATACAAGAAAAGCCTTGAGCAGGAGCTTTTGAGCGCCTGTTCATTAGAAGAGTATAAAGCTATTTGCTCAAAATTTTATATAGGAATTTTTTTTTCGATACCATCAACGATAGACTCCTCTATAGTTTCATTATAGATCTATAATTACTATTATTCTTATTAGGTCTATGAGTTTCATTAAGTCATTTTGACATAAGTTTGTCAAACGTTTTTTATCATTATTACGAAATTGAAATCGATATTTAGGATGATATACCACTGCTTAAATCTATGTGAGATGATTACCCTTCAATGGGTTCCTGTAGCGGTCTCAGAAGAGCATGATACTCAAAAAATCATCACTTGGAATGCCAGACATGGTTTAAAACACGCTCCTGACCCAAGAGCATGAATTAAGTATTTGTATCTGAATATTGAAGGTTTTTATTCTAATAGTTTTTGGTTTCAATTTCGTAAACACGGCGAGACGGCGTTTTTTCTACTGAGGTTTTTCCCTGAACTCTGGTATCATACGCAGACTAGTATGGTACCCCGTTTTGCACTAACCTCAGCTAGGTACTTTTTTGTTTCATGTATTGTATTTGGTATCTCTCATTTCAAAAGAATTTTCGTCTTCTGTTCTGAATTGGTATGAAACATTGTATTGCAAAATTTCAGCTTGACTGAATCAACAAATTTTGAACTATTCAAAAAATTGATACTTTAGAAAATACATAATTGAAGTATACACCCACATCTATATGGTTCTGATTATCTGATCCTCCTGAAGTTTTGCAGTTTCACTCTCATTCTAGTGAAAGTTGATGAAATATAAGGATTTTTTCTATTATATATTACTTATGGTTCTGTTTTACACTATGTCCACAAAACTTCGTATGAGACTTCATATGAGTATCTTACAAATGGCCGCCAAAATTTCAACAAATATTTTGAATGGCTATTTTTTATAAAACACCTATACGATTTTGTTGGTGTACGAACTCAACCGCAGCATTTAGGAACCGAACGCACCCTGAAGAAATCAAGTCTCTAGATCTAGAACAATTCTTTCTAGAGTTATCGTCGGTCCCACGGACAAGATTGAATTTGACGACGAATTCGTCCTCAGGTAGTCGAATCTTATCGTTTGAGACCATTTTCGACACAAAATACGAATATTACAAACATTTGGACAAAACAATATAGCACTCGTTCGTAGAACGAGCGCTGAAAAATGAATATAACCTCGAAATACTATTCCTTCTCCATTGATAACAATAATTCGCCCATTTAGAATCTTCGGAAGTGTCAAAAATCGCATATTTTCCAATGGTCACTTCTCTTCTTTTCCTATTTAGATAAACACTCACCCTCTCGAATATATGACCGTCTTTTGGTCAACTCCAGGAAATACAAGATGGCTATCGGGTGACGAAGTATCATAACTGACTACAAACTGTCTTTTATTTCCGAACATGTATAGCACTTATTCAAGATTGGGGATAGTAACACTATATGCCCCCGTTTATAGAAAACCTTATTCTGGGGTATGATATTTTTTGAGATTTATAACCGGTATCGAATATATTCTCTCTTGAATTGGAAATGATTTTCTTTGCTTGGAAATCTCTATTTGAGACATCTCTGGTTATAAGGAAGTTTGATGTTTTGATTAACGAGAAACTGATGTAAAGGGTTTTTCAATAAGGTCGGGTAGATTTTGAAACGAAATTAAACAAGCTGCGTATGAGGTATCAACAATTTTTTTATTTATTTAAAAGGCCCATATATGCCATTAAGTATAGAGGATGACATCATTCAAATGCCCGCCTCGACTTCTCACAGTGGCACGGATCCTAGTGGTCCAATTTTCAATGACGCATAGATCCGCCTGAATTTGAGCGATGGCATGTGTTACACCAAACCGTAACTTTTTGAGGATGCATTACCACCTGGTGAACCTCGTGTGGGTTTGTGTCGTCCCATATACGGCAATTTTGTTTGTTAACAAAGCCATTCATCCAAAAATGCGCCTCGTCGCTAAAGATGATGTTTCGCCCGAAATTGGGATCCTCTTCCAAACGATTCGAAACCCAGGCAGCGAACAAACGACGTTGTCTATGGTCATGAACTTTGAGCCCCTGGGTCAGTTGAATCTTATACGGGTGTAACCCTAAGTCCCGTCGCAAAATTCGCCAAGTGTAAGTTTGCGAAAGGCCGATTTCTTGTGCACGGCGAGGAATCGACTGCCTACGGTTCTGCTGTACACTTTGACGGACCGCCGCGATGTTCTCGGCTCATCTTGCGTTTCTTGAACGTACAGGTATGGGTTGATCGATTAACGAACCGGTTGTTTCAAATTTTGCCACCAAACGCTGAAGAGTCGACTGTGAAGGGCCACCACGTCTACCGTAAAATGGACGCAACGTTTGCACTAACGAACACTCATTTTGATAATAAAGTTTTATCATTTGTACGCGCTGTTCAATCGTGTAACCTGCCATGGTGATTCGGCATAAGCAACTGAATAATAAGCAAAAGATTTGACAATTGTCACCAAAACAAAATGGCCGCCACGGGTTGCCAAAATCTACCCGCGCCAATTGAAAAACCCTTTAAATTCGAAGACTCTTTATTTTTCGTCGACCTAGTTTAAAGTACACGAAATTGGTCAATAATGACCCATTTTAAGGCTCAATTTCTATTGTTTTAATGCGCATGTTGTGGCTCTTCTTTCTTCACCTCGATATTTCTCGAATCCAGAATTGATCTTCGCTCTCCTCAAATCGATCAAATTGATCTCTTAATCCTACGATATAATCAACCAATGACTCATAATACAAAACTTCTTTATCTATACCAATATCGACTTTCTGTATTGCTTCGCTCGCTTCATTGAACCAAATGTGCGAAATTTTCGAAGATGGCTATTTCTTCATTTCCGTAGAAGAGTTAAAGGAAACTTTTTTTATTCACCCAAAATTAGCCTATGTTGGCGCTCGACAATACCCTCAAAGAAATATTGAATACAACATGTCAAATCCTCAAACAATTTGTCACCATTTATTGAAACTCCTTGTCACCAAGTGACATATAGTGATTACCCGACTACTATCATAGCGCGGTGTACAAATACAAAGTTCAATTATTCGTATTTACTCTTCTCATTTATTCAAGCACTTGAGCCCCATCGAACATATGTCGGGCCAGGCCTCCCTAACCATACCATCATTCATTCAGCCATATTCGAACCCATACTTACTTAGCCACCAGATGATGAAGCACGGTTATAAAAATTCGAAATATTCAGCGTTTAATAAAACCATATGCTTGTCAGATATACGAAATAAACACGAAATAATTAAATCTCAGGAAGATAACTACTCGCAATAATATTCGCATTAACTTGGATGCGGTGAGTTTGATTTGCAATATTGACTTTGAGTAGCTGCAGAGTAGAGGCCATGTTTGATGTATGCATGCACTTAAACGTATCTCGAAACGTTGCAGATGGTAAATAAGCCGTTTTCTAATCTACGTTGCAGTTCATCAAGAATGTCAATTAAATTGTTTGCTGAACATTCGAAATAAAAATACTCGTTTTGACGTCGAACTAAAAATGAGGGTAATAGGCATCTGAAAATAAGAATGTAACGCCACGGCGGGTATTCGCAGAACTATTAATATTGACATGGAAGGATTTGGTTGTATTGTTTCTATGTATCTGCTTCATTAAAATTTAGATTTTTCAGCAATAAATCAAAATTTAAGAAATCTATAGTGAACGAGTGTATTACTATGTATATTATATTTTTATTTTTTGTGAAGACGGTGGGTGTCATTATTTGTTTCAATTTATTTCAGCCATAGTGGAAGATGAATTAGGTTAAAAGGCTGTTGAGGAAATTAAGGAAAACAATTCTGTTTGTTGAACAGTTGAATTAACTTTATTTCATTATATTCAAACAGTACTCTCTTCACAAGAGTATTCTTCAGTGGGTTATTCTTTGTTTAGACTTTCTTGTCTCAACCTTTCAGTTCTACTACTAGAACTAAAACATTCCGGTTGTTCCTCTTTTCTGGTAGTATATCCAACAGGAAGATTTCTGGTAGGCACAGCAGTATTAAAACTACCTCTGTTATGAACTTGGATCTGTATACGATTAACCCCATGAATCTAATCTAACCTACAAGTTTTGTGTAATCCGTAATTACCTCGATAAAGTTATCATCTACAAAATGCAAGGAACAAACTTTCATATTTCCTGTGACCGGTTTAGCTATTTTAAGTTTCAGTTGCCAAGCTTTTCGATCCATAAACATTTTGTCATTTTACTCCTCGATTTCCCTACTACCCAAACACGAAATTTTTCCCTAGCTTGAGGAAAGACATGGAAATGTATATTATTTGGAAAAAATCATTAATAATGTTAAATACTCACATGAATCACGACAACACAATGCAAAATGAAAGAACCATCGTGACAATATTAAAGGTTACTCAGATCGTGACCAGAGGTTATATCGCTTAGCTTCATTTGCCTATAGGAAGATATTGTGCACTGTAAAAATTATTAACAGTAAGAACGATTGGTTATTTTAGGCCAGTAGGAATCATAGTGAATTCACAATCACAATGTGAAATTACACTCCAACTTGTAAATTTACAAAACAGAATGTAATCCGTTTACACACAAATGTTTTCATTTATGTGTCAATAGGTTATGTAATATTAAATCAAATTCCGTTCATTCACAAACAACAGCAATGATTCGGTGGATTTTCACAAAATGATTCTTGTGAATTTCCACTAAGATATTATGTATTTTCACTTAAAATACACCTGTAGATAACATAAATATTTTATGAAATTACAACTATTGAGTTGGTGTTATTTCAGATTTTCACGCAAAGTTTTTGTAATCACTGGTGAATTTACAGTTTGTATTAGTGGAAATTTAACCAGATATTATCTGAAATTACAACCATATTATATCAACTAGGTATGGGAAATTTTTCAAATGAAATGATTACTCTAGAATCTACTTTCATGTCGTTTTCTTGATGTTCATACTTGATCTTGGCTGGAAAAATAATGAAGCAAATGATGCAAATTTTCAAAAGGATTGTGAAATCAGAGGCAAATAATTTTTAAGGTTTTAGTTAATGGTTTCATGAATAATTTTCAGAATATAATTTTGCAATTATAAATTTAGTACAAATTTTGAGTTCTGTACAAAATTCTGAGGTAACAGTCTATTTGATCCACCATTCACCACTTCGTTGTTTTACCGTATAATGCTCAAGGTTTACTAACTCCCATCAGTGAACCTTCGATCTGTCATATTTCAATGATAATATGGAATTAGGACTGCCAACCATGGCGCGCAACTTAAATTTTGCTCCCCTTTCATTTTTAGACCTCTGATGAAGCCACACATGGCAGTGGCGAAAGCTTAGGCATTTCAATGAAGAGAAAACCATAAATAAAGCATTTAATGACTCCTACACCCGAAAATCAACCAATATTAAATCTTGCTCTCTTAGTAAAACACTCTCTATAAGAATTTTCACTCGGATTTTCATTTGGAACAGATTGTGTAACTCGAAACTGAAGTAAAACTCGCTGGAAGTGATTATAATCCAGGCAATATTAGGAGATGCAACTCAATTATTCCCACAATAATTTAAGACGCCCGAGTCTATCATGAAGTCATTAAGTCTGCTCGGAAAATTTAATAAGGAAAACATTATCAGGGAGATAATCAGGAAAATTTGCTGCTACAGTGGAAGATTATTTACCACTTGGGTTTAACCCCAGGCAGATTATTATGGAATGTATGGGTGATTAGCAGATTGTCGGTAGTAAAACGATCTGCAATATATACAGTGTGATGAGTAGAACGAGTGCTGTATATCGTTCTGCCCAAATATCTATAATTTTCAAAATTTGAGCCGAAAATGGTATCAAAGGATAGGGTTCCACTCCTTGATGACGAATCCAAAGTTAAATTTAATTCTATCTGTGTGGCCGGCCGTCCGTAAACACGAATACTCTCGAAAGGATTATCCTAGAGGCTTGAAATGTTCACAGTAGGTTCAGTTCCTAAATGCCGTGGTTGAGTTCTTTCGCAAACAAAATCGTACTGGGTGTTCTATAAAATATTGCCAAAATTTTTATTACTCAATATCTCAGATAGAATAAATCGATCGAAATGAAATTTTGCGACATGCAAGATATTCATAAGAAGACTCGAACAAAATCATGTGGCTAAAGTGTTATTCATCATATTTATTGCTACTAAAATGACCTTAATAAAGTTATTATTCATGAAGTCGTATGATTTTGAACAACATAGTAATTATTTTGGAATGTAGAGAATTAAAAAGAGCTGGATCACAGAACATAAATATCTAAAGGAGCACAGAAATGTTCAAAACTAACCACAGAACACCGATGTCAAAGAATCTAGTGTCACGTATGTCACTTTCACCATGCGGACACCCCCTGAAATTCAATCGCCCCAACTGGTTTTTATCATTGAATAAAGAATATTCTTTATTCAATGGTTTTTAATAACGTGAAATGTCATGCGTGTTGAGAGTGTTAGTAGGCAGCTCGCACTTATTTTATGGTTGAGTTGTTGTTTTGATTTCGGAAACTCTTGCACGGAAGATTTCAAGAGATATTGGAAATGAATGCTATAGCAAGAATAGGTGGTTTGAAAGTTAATCCGATATAATCAAAAATGAAGTACACATTAAGAAGAGATTATTCTGTTTTCATCACTAGCAAAATTTTGGATGGATCAATCATTGCATTAGAAAATATACAACTGGTGTTGAAAAAGTGAGTTCATATTTCTTTCTTTAATATAGCAGCTTATTTGAAAATTCTAATGGTATATCGACTCGTTTCGATACAATAGCTTATTTCAAAGGTTTGAATGCTATATCTCGTACTTGCAAAAATTCAGTGGTTAGTTTACCAGTGGCGGCATAGCTCATTCTGAAAACAAAAAAGGTCTATATCTTCATATTTAGGCCGAATCGGAAAAATGGTAAAGGAAAAAAGTGTTTCTTTCGACCCCAGGAATATACGGTTAAAATAATGAAAAATTCAATCAGAATATTAAAGAGAAAAATACCTATATTGGCACAACAAATATCCGATACGTGTGGAATTTATTTTTGAGATGAAGATTCTTATACCGTCTGTTCGTGGAAAATTTCACAACTATCGCATAATCAAAATCATAGAATTTAATTTTTTCCTGCATTATCCATCTTTTCGAATAACTCAAAATTTGCCGATTCGATCGAGCTGAAACTTCGCTGTAGAATGTTTAATACCAATTCGAACTTGGGAGAGTAAAAATTTGTGTTCCGTCAATACAGACATAAAAAGTCCATTGTAACATGGAAAAAAAAATTCCATTTCGAAAACGTTCGATCGAAATTGAATCTGATTTGAGGATGTAATTAGCGAAGTGAATGATAATGCTAATTTTCAAAAGGGTCGCAAAATCAAAATCATGGGATTTCGATATTTTTAGTTATCGATATTTTACATATTTCATTTTTTCATAATTCCCAGAATATAATACCTATCATGCCGAGATTTTGCATCAATGTAGTTAGTATCAATTTAAAGTCCTACTTATACAACATTTTGGAGCCTTATTGCTTCATCAATGAACGAGCGCACGTACCTAAGACCTGCTCAGGACTTTTCTTGATTTTTATTAAATCTGGAATACCTAGGTACCTTAAAAATTTCGAGTTTTGAAGTTTGCTTCTCTGAGAAATTATAACGATCACGTCGTTTTCCTAACATGGACAAGGGCGCGAAAGCTTTTGTCTTCAAGCCTCGAATTTTATAACGCAGAGTGCAGTCGCAAAATGGCGAATGAACCGGGGTCTGATAAGCATATCATCAACAGGATTGCGAAATCTGAACCTTACCATAGAATTTTGATATTTTATAGTTATCGATATTTTACATATTTAATTTTCTAATGATTCCCAGGATATAATTTCGATCATGCTCAGATTTTGCATTCATATATCGGGTGTCCCAAGGTGAGTGGCCTATTAGATTTTGTAACTTGGAAAATCATGATTTTTTTGGTCCATCCTGTATAACTAACAACTATAATTCAAAAGCAGTGACATAAATCTGATCGATATCTAATAACTTGCTAAATTGTTTACTTAAATCTCAAATATTGAGCAAACTAGAGTCTTTTTCGTAACACGCCAATTTGATCTAATAGGCCACCCACCTTGGGACACCCGATATTTAGTATTTCAAGTCATATACAATATTTTGGGGTAAAAGCCTTATTACTCCACCAATGAACGAGCGCTCATAAGCACCTGCTCAGGACTTTTCTTGAATGTTTTAAATCTTGAACCTTACCTTGAAAATTTTGAAAATTTCGAGTTTTCTTTTCTTTGGCAACTTATAACCACCCAGTTAATGATCATTGCTGAGGCATTTCCTTGATATAAACGAGCGCGCGAAGGTTTCTGACCCCAGGTCTTGAATTTTATTCAAAGCTCAAAGTGAGATCGCAAAATAGCGAATGAACCAGGGTCTAGCGCGAACAAATACTTTGTTACTAATTGGTGCATGCGCCGGTAAGTTTAACATCTGATTTCAGAATATGTATATTGTATAATATGGAAATTCCAATATTATATCCCAACAGAAGCTACCCTTTTATACAGGGTCTGTAGAAATTCGATATCAATATAGTTACTCATACTTTGACACACACACACACACACACACAAGTTGACGTTAGGTGTAGTCGAAAGATGATGACCGTATATCCTCACCTTCTTATGCTTTGTGCTTAATTATAAATTTATTACTTTTCGTCGTGAGAGTAAATAATTTATATTAATTATATGATCAGCTTTATGTCTAACCTGGTTCTTCATTGAAAAAATATACAAAAATGCTTCGAAAGTCATTCAATCATGTGCAAATTATAAAACAAACAGGAGGGCACTCTGGCAGGAGCAGTTGAAAACTTGAGATATTGATTGTGGTTGATTGGCAGGTGTGATACTTCGCACTATTGCTACTCGCTGTATCATAATTTCAATAACCTCTGTGTCTATTTCCATAGAAAAATATCCAAAAACCATCCTGACAAAACCCAGCATTTGCTCAATCTCAAACCCGTATTCAACGCGCCACAAAAGCCGATTTTCCGCTAATGAAAAGTTTCGCATCTTCTCTTGTGTCTACATGGCCGAACAATACGCCATGAATATTTAACATTGTACGTTGTTTGGGTGGATATACTTTGTATCGCCATCAATATTCAACATTAGATAGCACAGTGCACAGCTCATCAATTGAATTTTGAACCCTTCCTTAAGGCAAATTAGGAGAATTGAAGATCCATATATGACAGAGAGCAGTTGAAGACAACAGAAATCGACTACTTCAGTAATCTCTTCAGGAAGACATCATATTGCTGATGTTATCTTTGAAACTTTATTGAACGAAGGGGTATAGTACTTCAAGCAGAATAAGAATAAACCATTTCTCATATGTTGTGCCAATTTTTTCCAATAACCCTTCAAAACTACAATATCTGTTTTGGCGCACTCTGTATAATATTTTCAAACGACACTAGGCTACTCTGTTGTGATGTACCCAGCTATTCGTTTTTAATTGATATTATGAATAGAAAAACATGATCGATAATGGTTATAAACATACAGATCATGTTACTTGTTATCTCAATATCAGTTCTATCTTTCTCAGACGCGTTTTCAATATAATGTAAGGTAAGATACCTTGCCTTTCTACATACAACACTATGGCCATTCCCATAAAAAAAATCCACAAAACCAGAAACTCAGGTGCTCAATCCCAAACCCGTATTCAAACGACACAAAAGCCCATTTTCCGCTAATGAAAAGTTTCGCATCTCCACTTGTGTCTTCATGGCCGAACAATACGCCATGAATATTTAACATCGTACGTTGTTTGGGTGAATACACTTTAGATCGCCATCAATATTCAACATTAGATAGCAGTACAGAACCCTTCAATTGAATTTTGAATCCTTCTTCAAAGCAAATTAGGAAAATTGGAGATCGAAAAATGCCAGAGAGCAGTTGAACACTACAGAAACCGTCTACTTTAGTAAACTTTCCAGGAAGACATAATCTTGCTTTGAAACTTTAGTGAACGAAGGGGCATAGTACTTCAAGCAGAATAAACCATTTCTTATAAGTTGTGCCACTGTTTTCCAATAACCATTCAAAACTACAATATTTGTTTTGGTGCACGCTACTCTGTGTAATCATTTCAAACGACACTAGGCTACTCTGTTGTGATGTACCCTGCTATTTCGTTTTTAATCAATGTTATGAATAGAAAAACATTATCGATAATGGTTATAAACATACAGATCATGTTACGTGTTATCTCAATATCAGTTCTATCTTTCTCAGACGCGTTTTCAATATAAGTAATGTAAGGTAAGATACCTTGCCTTTCTACATACAACACTATGGCCATTCCCATAAAAAAATCCACAAAACCAGAAACTCAGTTGCTCAATCCCAAACCCGTATTCAACGCGTCACAAAAGCCTATTTTCCGCTAATGAAAAGTTTCGCATCTCCACTTGTGTCTTCATGGCCGAACAATACGCCATGAATATTTAACATTGTACGTTGTTTGGGTGAATAGGCCCGCCAATTCACGATGTGACATCGCGCCGTGTGTTGTGTTCGGCAAGCCCACTTTAGATCGCGTGCAAATTCGACCCTTTGTGTACTGATTGAGCTAGCACGTGACCAGAATTACCACGCCGGGCGAAGTGTACATGAAAGACTACGGAATGGTGTTCGGCCGGACAGTTTTCACTGCTCTGATTTGGGCATAATGCAGTCAAGGAAAAGGAGACGGCTCAGTTTTCGCTTAGATTGATTTCTATTTGAACGCTTGGAAAAAGATTGTCTGAGTTGACTCGTATGTAGGGTTGTGAAATGAGGAAAGTAATGAGGTGAATTCGTATATTTCGAATTTAAATGCACTTAGGAGATTTGGTTTCGTTTCTTCTATTTATTACTTCATGAATGTTTATTGATCGCCCTGTATAAAGTTGCCAACCACGGATTTTAAATTTTCATTAAAACTGATCCTTTATGGTCACAATAACGAAAATAAAGAACGTCTTAAATTTTTTATGTCCGGATCTGATTCATTCAATTCAATTTTCAGAAAAATTGAAAGATGGCAATCGTGAATATTAACAAAGCTTTCAAATTTGAAATCATTTGCTCGAATAGTTCAAGGGTTATTGAACTTTGAAATTTCACTCGCGAGGTAACGTTTTTTGATCACTTCTTGATCACCCTGTATGACCGTACCAAGCATAGATTTTGAATTTTTCTCATCAATTGATTCTTTGTGGTTACGAAAATGAAATGAAAACATAATGTTCACGTACAGGGTGTTCCAATATTCATGATAATAGAAAAAGTCCGAAATTTTGCTAGTCCGGATCTGATTCATTCTATTTCTGAAATATTGAAAGATGATAATCGTAAAGGGTGACAAAACTTCCAAATTTGAAATCATTCGGTCGAATAGTTTAAAAGTTATTGAACTTTGTAATTTCAGCCATCAGATGAATATCACCCTGTGTATCCCAAACGAAGGCTCTCAAACGATTAAAACCTCTTGATAAGAATCCTCCCTGATGTACTTGATTCATGGTATCTGTTTGTCGCATTCTTCCGGGACACCCTGTATAGTTCGAACTTCCTGTTTGAATTTTTAGAAAACTTTTTAGGTTTTCACTCCCAGTCTCTGAAGCAGAATTGATTAAGAAAATTTAAATTAAGATAAATGCTCCTGCTCAAATCTTAGCACTACTTTTATTTATTGAAGAACGAAATTTAAAAAATTAATTAAATAGATGAATATCTCTATGTGTTGACAACGAAACGTTACATTATCCTTATCATCTATTTCCTTTTCAGTTTTACTGTTAGGCAACAATTTTTTCAAAATCAATTGGCTCCTGACAAATTAGTGCAAAGATTTAAGCAGGAGCATTTCATCTCAATTAAAAAATTTTAAAATTTTTTTTTTCAGTGACTGGGAGTGAAAACCTGAAAAGTATTCTAGAAATGTAGAATCCTCCCAGATTATATTTCAATCGATTTCTATTTTAATCTTGAATTTACCTTGGGAATTTCAAGTTTACCAGGAGTTTCTTTCGAAAACTATTATACACTGATCAACAATTGCTAGGGATCACTTATGAACTTCTCTTCATTTGTGTTTTGTGTAAGACGACGACTACATATTCGTGGTTTGAGAGCACGTAGGAGGGGACAACATCCCCGTTTGAATAGGGAACACCGGGTTCATCGTCGGCAATGGGCTGAGGAGCACCGCAATTGGACACTTGAAGATTGGAGCCGATGTTTATTTACGGATGAGTCTAGATTTCGTTTGGTCAACTCCGTGGAGGAAAAGAGGTCGAAGGTATGCAGAACAGTTTATGGTACCCACAACAGCTTTTGGCGGAGGTTCTATATGTGTATGGGGAGGCATTTGTTTGAACCAACGCACAGAGTTGGTTGTTCTGCAGAACACCACCATGACCAGCCAGAGATATCACGATATGATTATTGAACCCATAATTGTTCCATTTGCGGCTGCCATGGGCGAGAATTTCATTTTAATTGACGATAATGCCCGTCCACACCGTAGAAACTCATGCTATTGATAGGATGGACTGGCCAGCTCGCTCTCCAGACATGTATTGCATCGAACATGTCTGGTCTGAGATGTCTAGAACAACCGATCAATAACCTGGAGGAGCTTTCTAACGCTTTACGGGATATTTAGACGAATTTGCCCCAAAATGTTATAAATCGTTTGATCGAAAGTATGCCTCATAGGATAGAATGCTTGAGACGAGCTCGTGAGGGACCAACTAGGTACTAGCTTAACCGAAACTTCAGCCTTCTCGTGATTTCATCATAAAATTTTATGTTATTCAAACACAGAATTCTGAGTGTTCCTGATAAAGTCTTTTTTTCTCTCCAACTTTCCATTTTTTCATTCTTTTCTCAAGTGAACCATATTATCAACTGAAAATACTCTGATATCTGACTAAATTTATAATCTTGGAGCGAATATTTCAGAAATAAATTTAGAACAAGTAAGTGATCCCTATCAATTGTTGTATTTCAGACCAGCCTTCTGAACTTTCGATGGCAAACAACCCGTGTTACCCTGCATTTCGTATTTAAAATTGAAACATCTACTGATGCATTGATAGAAGTCTCTTCAAAGAATACTAACCGAATGAAATAATGCCCAGCTTGAGTAAATAATACAAATCGAATCTGAATACTCGTTGGCGAGTGAATCCTATAAACAGAATCTAATCTGCACAAACCCATATTTCGAATTTAAGCAAATATTTGCTGTTTGTACTGCTAGAAAGTAAATTTAAAACCAATTTCTTCACAATAGAAATAAATTAAAACTGCAAATTACTTCCACCCCGGCAACAATTGGCATTCAGCGTTTCGAAAAATACTGATTAAATGAACCTGTTATTATCTAAACCGCGGTTTATCAGTTTCGTTCAATTAGTTACCTTCTGTTTGCGCGCGCTGGAGATCATCCTTTTCAAGGGGGTGTTTCTATTATTCGGTGGAAGGGAATAACTACAATGAATAAATATACTCTACTCTTTTTTACAAATGTAGATGACGTAGGTAGAAAAACAAATAATGCTCCTACCACATAGTGAAAATATAGTTATCTGGAAAAGATACGTAGAAGACATATTTTGCATGTGGCCAGGAACAAACACAGAACTTGAAGAATTCTACCAAGAAATTAACTCCAGATATAAAATTAACGCTGTGTCTAGAATCCCTGTACCGGTAACCAATTTTTTCCCGGTAGATTTGATGACGTCATCCATATAATGCAGCAGTATATATATATTCTTTTGAATTGAGAGCTAACAAAATACAATACATGAAACAAAAAAGTCCCTAGCTGAGGTTGGTGCAAAACGGGGTACCATACTATTCTGTCGTATGATACCAGAGCACAGGGAAAAACCTCAGTAGAAAAAACCCTGCCTTGCCGTTTTTACAAAATTGAAACTAAAAACTATTCGAATAAATACCTTCAATATTCAGATACTGTAATATTTTTCAATATGGAAATATGATAATTCGAATAAATCAATTATATTCTAGCACTATGTTTATTCGATCAAATTCAATTTGGAACTAACTTATAATACAGATGTTCTTATCGTACATGTGCAGTAGTTTATAAAAAAACATCGCGATACTCGCGTTCAATTTATTTAAATATATTACACTCTTCCCCACAAAAATCAAAAGCTGGACATTGTCTTATTCTACCTATCAAAAATACAATTCTAAATTACTCTATACAATTATTACACAATTTTCTCATTACTCATATGTTAACCTGTCAGGTGGTCTTACATTTCTTTTAGGTCGGTTCAATGTTAACGAAGCATCACCTGAAACAAATGTATTTTGTTGCGAAGATATTGTTGACTCCTCACAACAGTTATCATTGACTGGAATCAAGTGATCCGAACTGATACGTCTTTTCAATTGGTTCTGGTGACGTTTCCACATTTGGTTCAATTCGGGAATTTTAACAATATATGTGTTTCTACCTATAACTTTTGCAATAATACCACCTATCCATTTAACCTCATTTACATGACGATAATCTCTTGCAGAGATCTTCTCTCCCACAATAAACATTTTTGATTTTGCGCCACCATAATATTTCTTTTGATTTGATTGAGATTTGAGAACCTTATTTTTAACATTTTTGAACATTTGAGGTTTAAGAAGACTGAATTTCGTTGTCAGATCTCTCCCAAAAACAAGTTTTGCGGGCGAAACCCCGGTAGTTGAATGTGGTGTATTTCGATAATCCATCAAAAAATTATTTATAGCTAAATTAATATCAATAGAATTATTGGAACTCAACATTTTCTTTAGTGCAGTCTTTACCAATTTTACTGAATTCTCGGAAGCGCCATTTGACTGAGGATATCTCGGTGGAGATGTAATATGCTCTATATTAAATTTCTTTAAAAAATCTCTCATCATTTTACTAGTAAATACAGATGCATTATCAGATACTAGAGAATTACATAACCCGAACCTAGCAATTACACTAGAAAGAGCCTTAATAGTGAAATCGGTCGAAATATGACTTGTTGGAAAAACTTCCAGCCATTTAGAATGAGAATCCAAAATAACTAGAAAATGTTTTCCTAAAAATGGACCTAGATAATCTAAATGCAATCGTGAAAATGGTATTTTCGGCCACTTCCACGACTGAAGTTCAACCTTTGAAGGAGCACTGGAATTCTTTGTACAACTTGAACAACTTAATACAAAGTTCTCGATATCCGAGTTAATTCCTGGCCAGAAAATATAGCATCGAGCTACTGATTTCATTTTTTCCATACCGAAGTGAGATGAATGTAATTGAATTAACATCTTATTCCTCAACTCTGTGGGAATAATGATTCGATTATTCCATAGAACGGAATTATTTTCAACAGTCATCTGATTCCGAATAGGATAATATTTCTTGAAATTTTTATCTTTTCTCGCATAATTTGGCCAACCATTGCGTATAAATTGAATAATCTTATTATAAACTTTGTCATATTCAATAGCTTTACAAATTTCTTCGAAATTCACGCAAAACTCCTTCATATTCAAAAAATAGTAATCATAGTCTAAATCTTCATTATTTGATTCATAACTTTCCTCATTTTTATTTTCTGATACACATCGAGATAAAAAATCTGCAACATTATTACTTGAATTAACATGAATAATTCTATAATCGTAATTCGAAAGCATCACAGACCATCGACGTAATCTATTCGCAGAATATTGTGGAATTCCCTTTTTAGGGTTAAAAATAGCCATCAAGGGTTTATTATCCGTGACTAAAGTAAATTTCCTGCCATATAAATATTGATTGAACTTTGACAAACTAAAAATTATGGCTAAACCTTCGCGTTCAATTTGTGAATAGCTTTTTTCAGCTTTTGAAAGAGTTCTTGATGCAAAAGCAATTGGCTTTTCCTGACCATTCGGTAAAATATGTGATATTACACTTGCTACTCCATATGGGCTTGCATCGCAAGTTAATCTTAATTCATAATCGGAATTATAATGTACTAAAATTTTCGAAGAACACATTATTTCTTTTATCCTCAAAAAGATTCATTACATTCCTTGTTCCAATTCCAGACACAATCCTTCTTTAACAATTGGTGCAAAGGATGCAGAATTGTTGACAAATTGGCCACGAATTTACAATAAAAATTGACCATTCCCAGAAAAGATTGCAATTCTTTCACATTTCTTGGAATTTGTGCATCTTTGATAGCTTGCACTTTGTTTTCACACATTTGCATTCCATCTTTACTTATAACAAATCCTAAAAATTCAATCTTTTCTTGGAAGAATTCACATTTTGAGGAACTTACTTTTAGGCCAGCATCTTGCAATGTTTTTAAGACCGTTCGCAAACGTTCAGAATGTTCTTTATCGTCACGTCCGAAAATAAGTATGTCATCAAGAAAAATTAGGACTCCTTCTTGATTATACAGTAAGGATTCCATCGTTTTAGCAAATTTAGAAGGTGCTGGTGCTATACCATAAGGAAGTCTCTGATACTGAAATAAACCCTTATGAGTTGATATGGTGACCAACTCTTTACAATCTTCAGACAACTCTAACTGAGCGTAAGCCTGATCTAAATCAATTTTAGAGAATATTGTAGCATTTTGAATCTCAGTCAATAAATCCTGAATGTTAGGTAGAGGATATTGGTCGATTTCAATCAGAGGATTAATTGTAACACGAAAATCACCGCAAATTCTTATATCACCCGATCGTTTCATTATAGGAACAAAAGGCGTTGCCCACCTAGAATAATTCACAGGTTTTAAAATACCTTCAGAAACTAATCGATCTAACTCAATTTCGACTTTTTTCTTCATACTAAACGGTAAGGGCCGTGCTCTCATAAATTTAGGAGAAACATTTTTATCAATTAATTTCAAGGAAACAACATCTTTGTTGAATTTCCCCAATTTGCCATCAAATAAGCTTTTAAATTCTTTCTTTAAGGAGTCTGCCTTATCAGAAACAAAATTCAAAGAAGATAAACCCATTTTATGAATTTGCATAAAATCCCTTCCTAAAATTGGAGGGCCCCATTACGAACTACGTAAACCTTCAAAATTGTGGATTTTTGATTATACAAAATTGGTAAAGAAAACTTCCTAAAGTCGAAATTTTTTGTCCATTATAAACATTGAATTTATCGTCAGAATGGATCAAATTGAAATCTGAAAAATTTGCCTTATAATAATTTTCAGAAATAGCAGAAATGCTAGCACCTGTGTCCAATAGAAAACTATGAAGAATTCCATTCACTTTCACCTGAATTTTGAAAGGGTTTTCAATTGATAGATCATTTTTTACCGAAAATATATCCTTATTCTGAATGAAATTCTGAGAGTGAAAATTTTTAGAATTGGGTTTCGTTTGTTTCCTCGGACACATGGGTGCTAGATGACCTTTATGTTCACAAACGTTACAGTTGTACTCCTTGTAGTGACACTGCGCAAACACATGATTTTTTCTACCACAACATTGACACTTGACACTAACTGACACTGATTTCTTCTGTGACGTTGGTATTTTTCTATGGCTGACATCTGTTGACGTAACTTGACGTTTCCCTCCTCCAATCTGGTGAAGATCTGGTTCCACTTTAACTTGAAAGGAGCGTTGTCCCAAAGCCGCCATTTCTGAGGACGCCAATTTTGTGACATCAGAAAATGTCGATAATGACGATTCTTTAAACAGCTTAGATCTTACTTCACCTTTGATGAATCCAATTACGAATCGATCTCGGAGCATCATGTCGATATCTGTTCCGCTAAATTGACAGTTCAGTGCCAAACTTCTGACCCTAGCTGCCCATTCGTTTGCACTTTCATTAGCATCCATAAATGCAGCGAAAAATTTATCTCTTGCTACAAAAAAGTTTCTGGAACTTGAAAAATTCGTCTAACAGAATAGCTAACTCCATATACGACTTTTCTTCGGGTGGTACGGGCATACATAAGTTAAAAATCAGCTTGTAGTCGTTTTCGCTGAGAGCGTTCAGCAAGATTGCTCGTTTCTTTCCCACATCAGCGATTTCATTCACCAGAAAATAATTGTCTAATCTACGTTTGTAGATAATCCAATCACACGTGTCACTACTGAATTCACGTATTTGTCCGTAATATAACTTCGAATCACTCATTTTGGAGTTTATTTTAAAAGGGTTCAAATTGCTCGTCGCCACTGTAATATTTTTCAATATGGAAATAGGATAATTCGAATAAATGAATTATATTCTAGCACTATGTTTATTCGATGAATTTCAATTTGGAACTGACTTATAATACATATGTTCTTATCGTACATGTGCAGTAGTTTATAAAAAAACATCGCGATACTCGCGTTCAATTTATTTAAATATATTACAGATACAAAATACGTTATTCTTGTCTTGGGCCAGGAGGGTGTTTTAAACCAGGTCTGGCATTCCAAGTGATGATTTTCGAATCTTCTGTTCTTCTAAGACCGCTACAGGACCCTACTGAAGGGTAATCATCTCCCATAGATTTAAATAGTGGTATTTCATTCTAAATATCGAATTTAATTTCGGCATAATGATAAAAAACGTGTAACAAGCTTATGTCGAAATGACATACCTATATGCAGCAGTACCGGGATACAAGTGAATCCCAGAAAAAAGTGTCGTTGGCGGTCTCGAAGTGAAACACATAACCTAACTCTAATGTTTTTGGTGTTATATTGATGCGTGAAAGTGTGAAGTGAAAAAGAAAAGAAATACCCCATTCAAAAGCTTCATATTCGAGCGAAACAAAAAGTTATGCTCAGTTGGCTGGTTGATTGGATAGTTCACAGCAAGGGCGTAGCCAGGGGGGGTTTTGGGGGTTCAAACCCCTCCGAAATGTTTCAGAGTAATTTTTTCATTTATACTTGCTACAGGAAGCGACCCTCACAATTCCCGGCACCTACAAAGTCAATTGCCAAACCCAAAATGTCAAAACCCCCCCCCGAAATTAATTCCTGGCTACGCCCTTGGTTCACAGATATTAAGAAGAGGTAATCTGGTGGAAGAAAAACACGTGAATACGGTAATTGATATTTCTCATTCTGTATTCAATGAAGAGATTGATATACAATTGATAAGGTAGGCAATATTGACTAGAATACCCATATTTATATCTAATTTGAGTTGATTTCAGACCATTCTTCAAAGAAGAAGCCTGGAAGCTCCTTATGGAACGGATCAAATTAAAACATGATCATCCCATCGAGGGCCGGCTCTAGGGTACGCAGCGCTCAGATGCAAAATAATATTTTGGCGCTCAATTTGTTGAACTTTTTTTTATACACAAAAAAATTAAAAATTATAATCTGAATGAAATAATTTAAAGATAAATTAGTAATAAAATTAACTAAAACATGTTGAACTATTATATGAGAAAAAACCCTTCCTACTAATTAATTATAACATGTTGAAAATAAAAACAAAATAATGGACAAAAATGAACAAACTATAACACATTTCAAATGAAACATTTTCATATACATAACAATATTCCAATAATGAATAACGAGAGGAACTAAGACGTTCACGACTGTGACATATAGCGATGAAAATAAAAATAAAAAATTATAAAAATTTTCAAGATAAGAACACGTTACAAAATGAGATGAAATGTGCCAGTTTGAGTAAAATACGGAAATTGTGATACTGTTCCGAATGCAAACTTATAGATAAAAATGAAACATACCTACTCATGGTAGTTTGTGTAAAATACCCAATATTTCAAAAAACTGATAAAAGGATGTTCTGCTGTATACTGTATAGCAATACCTACTTACTGACTTGAAATGGGTAAATTGATAAATTGGATCCAAATTAACTGCCATAGAAATTGACATAATTTTAAATTTTTAAAATAACTTACAAATACAAAATCTAACCACGGACTCAAGTATGACTTGAAGTGAATTAATAATTTTGAACGGAATTATTGTAACTTGCACATAAATTTACATAATTACAAATCCTCAGAATAACTAAAAACTACAGAATCCAAACACTTAGTTACGCATAGCTCAAAATTGACTGCCATAAAAATTGATTTCATTTTAAATTTTTAACATGTTTATAAAATACAAATGAAAACACCGGGATTTACTTGAATACCTGTACAAAACACAGGGATTTTCTTAAATCCCGGTACCCGCTGCGTCATGTAGGAGAAGTCATCAAAACTACCGGGAAAAAATTGGTTACCACTACCGGGACTCTAGACACAGCGTGAAATTAAATTCACCATAGAACACGCTGTAGCAAATTCACTGAATTTCTTAGATCTGAGCATAAAACTAAAAGATGATAATGTTTTTCTTTTCGATATCTACAGAAAACCAACACAAACTAACACCATCGTTCCTTTTAGCTCATACCACGCATCCACAATAAAGAGAGCCGCATTTAGATTTTTATTTCGTAGACTTTTTAACACCCCTTCAACACCAGAAAATTATAAGAAAGAACTGGATATAATATACCAAATAGGCAGGGAAAATGAATATTCTAAATCATATATCAACGAAATTCTAACATCAATGAAAAGAAAAATAATTCTAGATAAGATCTCCCCTCACACACCCATCAGGAAATATTTTATATCAACACCATACTACAAAGATCTACATGAAAAACTAAACCATACTTTAGGGAAATATACAATTATACACTAACAAGTAAACGACACAGAACAATAGCAGATATACTGATTAATAATAAAATGAAATCTAAACTCGAACAATCCAGCGCAGTCTATGAGATAACATGCACAAACTGCCCTTCATTTTACATAGGAATGACTTCTCGTAACGTAGAAAAAAGATGCAAGAAGCACAAAAGAAATCAACCCCCTTCCGCTCTAGGCACACATTTAAACGATAGATAATCTGAAAATACTTCATAAAGAAAATAAATACCATAAATTAATACAACTACAACTAGTTATTTTAAAAAATAAAGACACACACATTTAAACGATACTGGACATCATATCACATTAGATAATCTGAAAATACTTCATAAAGAAAATAAATACCATAAACTAATATTACTACAACTAGTAATTTTAAAAAATAAAGACAACCAATTTTTACTCAATGATAATATAGAATTCAATAGAAAGAGCATTTTCAAACTCATCGATTCTTCAAAAACCAGCAATAAATATTAAAATTCAGAAAATTCCCGCCACCAATAGACCACCTATAATAACATATTAGATTTCACATTTCGCACATATCCTATAGGTATCTATAGTTCCATATTCAGTTGACATTCCTACATGAAAGATATACCAGTAATAAAGATTGACTAGAGTTCAACAAATTTTAACAATTCTGACAAAAGAGGACCATTTTAAATGTTTTTAAATAGTATGTGTTAAATTTAATTCAAGACAGTAATTTGCATACTCTCACCTATATAAATACATGTTCTACATTCAGCTGGCCTGATGATGGAACAATTCCGAAATCGATAACCGAAAATTATAACAAACTTAGACTAAGGAAGAGTCCTATGTCTATGATAACAAACAATAATAGTGCATTTTATTTTACTTTACTTTTCTTATACTCTACTCATTTTTGCAAGTTTAATTTTAGGGGTGCTATAGTTTTACTGAATAAGGTGGCCCTGTTTGTCTATTAGAATTGTATCCACAGCCAAGCCCATAGCTTTGAATATTTGGAACAATCCTTCACAAATTCATTCAAAATACTTTTCTTTCAGATATCGATTGAAATATATTCTGGGAGGATTCTGCATTTCTGAAAAACTTTATAGGTTTTCACTCCCAGTCTTTTGAACAGAAAATAAAAAAAAATTAATTAAGATGAAGTACTCCTGCGAAAATCTTTGCACTTATTTGTCAGGGGCAAATTGGTCTTGAAAAAATTGTTGCCGAACGGTTAAAACTAAAAGAAAAATAAATAAATGAGAAGCACAATGTAACCTTTCGGTGTCTATATCACACACCTTCTTCAGACAAATTCGTAAGATCTTCAGAATTGTGTTTTTTTCATCTGTATTCTAATTTTTTAATTATTTCTGTTTCAGAGACTGGAAGTGAAAACATATAAAGTTTTATTGAAATTCAAAATATTGTTCTATATTCCAAATAATAACTAATCAAGTAAACCTTTTTGGTCTAATTATTTCCCGACTACAAATGAATTCGATCGCGTGCCAATTTTATATTAAATTTATTAATGATACAAAGTAACAACTCTGTATGGACAATAATACATATTGCAAATTTTACTCAAAGGAATAGAACTATTTTATATAATATAACAAACTAAAATATTCTATCAAACATATTGTAATCGAAAAGATATTCATCTCCATATCTGCCCATAGATTGCTTATACCATTGAGTTTAAATTTTTAAATCCAATGCTTATATTTCGAAAAATCTAGGAGGGACAAAACTTCTGACGATGTTCGTACATTTAAATTCGCAGAAAAAATATTCACAGCGATACCAACATCATATTTGAGCAGAGACGTGGCGTCATATTTTCGCTTATATAATAAAGAAAGCGAAGTTCTTTTTATATCCGTCGAATTTTGCCCGTTATTGAAGGTATAAAGAGGTCTTCTACAGGAAACGGTTTTCAATTTTGTCAATATACCTATTCGTATTTCATGTTCAACAAACCATGGTGATCGAGAACGATTTTTCCGTAATTCTGTATCATCGTGCTGCGATAAAGGGAGTATAGCAGTTTCAAACGAGCGATATTTTTTCAACGGTAAGCATGAAAATATTCAGCTTCTATACTAGTTGGTAATATTCCTGAAATTCAACAAACGCAATGAGAGATGAGATATTTTTGATCGCTAACAATGAAATTGCATTCCTAATATGAACAAATCCGCACAAAACTTTGAAATTCACCTCAGGGCTTTTTTCAATTTAAATGATGTCATGTTTTAAAGTCAAATTTTAACGTCTTCTGTGGGCAATGCCATGTTGCTGAGGTATATGAAAACAATAAAACGTTGAAGCCTAGTATCTCTTGAGTATTTTGTTCTTTCAAAACCAATTTATCTTGAAGTCGTCCAGAGATATTCAACTTTTTATCAACTCTTGTATTTTATGCATTAGCCATGAATATCTTCGCAACCATTTGTCCGATTTGAATGTTTTTTTTTTAGTTGTAGCTCTTTTATTGGCGAAAATCATACTACAATGAGATGTTCAAAAAAAGAAATGCATCATGCTGTACAGGGCGTTTAAATTTTCGGGTTTAATTCATTACAGTTTAACGCCTTCTGTGGGCAATACCAGATATATGAGGCTTCTAAAAACTATACAGTGATGTAGCCTGATGTTTAATGGGTATTTTGCTTTTTTAAAAAGCAATTTAACTTGTACTATTCCAGAGATATTCACATTTTTATAACATCTTGCATTTTTCTGTTTTTCTTAATTTGTTTTCGTTTGTTTTTGTGTTGAAAGTTAGCTCTTATTTATTTTTCTTTGGTCGTTGTCTCCGTAGACTTATGGAAACGGGCTCTCACGTTAAAAGACCTGATCAAAGTAAAAAAACCGCCTTCGAGTTGTCCGAAATGTTACAATTTCATCAAAAACTGAAAGAAGAAGACTCAATGAATATGGATTGAATGCAAGACACCCCGCAAAAGCCTTTTTTCACTTCACTGAAGACTTCAGAGTAAGCTTAAAATCATCTCATGGATGGGTATTTATCTGGAGAAGACAAAGCATTTCCTTGATTACTCGTATGGATCTTGTAGCGATCCGGGAAGGGGCAATAAATTCTGCGAGATACATAGGCGACAATTTTTTGCTGATAGACGATAATTCCATTTCCATATCGTGAATACCTTGAAGAGGTTGGGATTCAACATCTACAGTGGCCGGCTTTTAGTCCTGACCTGAACGTAATCGAAAACGTTTGGGATCAGCTTAAACTACGTATTCAACGTCGAATGAAAAGAATATTAAAGTAAAGAAAACTTTAGAAATTAGCACAATTATTAATTTCAAATGAATTTTATTCATTAGAAAAAATTATGACAACTGTAAACCCCAGTATCACTTGACTGAAAATATTCATTGTCAATATATTGTAAAAATGTGAATATCTCTGGAATGGTACAAGTTAAATTGCTTTTTAAAAAAGCAAAATACCCAATAAACATCAGGCTACATCACTGTATAGTTTTTAAAAGCCTCATATATCTGGTATTGCCCACAGAAGGCGTTGAACTGTAATGAAAAAACCCGAAAATTTAAACGCCCTGTACAGCATGATGCATTTCATTTTTTGAACATCTCATTGTAGTATGATTTTCGCCAACAAAAGAGCTACAATTAAAAAAAAAACATTCAAATCGGACAAATGGTTGCGAAGATATTCATGGCTAATGCATAAAATACAACAGTTGATAAAAAGTTGAATATCTCTGGACGACTTCAAGATAAATTGGTTTTTGAAAAAAACAGAATAATAATAATAATAATAATAATAATAAGTTTTATTCATCTCTTTAGACATTTACATGTATGAGACAAGTCAAAGAAAAAAAAAACCAAAACAATTATATTTAGTATTACCTATAGTCTATACCATATTATAAAGAGTCATTAAAGTATTCACTCAAACTATAATAACCCTTTTCACACAACATAGATTTAGTTTTCCTCTTAAAACTGACATAATTCACATTTCTAAAGCATTCTGGTAATTTGTTGTAAAGCTTAATCCCCTGGTAGGTTGGTGAATGTTCAAATTTAGCAGTTCTATGCTTGGGGAGTGACAAAATTTCCGCATTTCTTGTTACATAGGAGTGCACTGAAAGAAAATTCTCAGTTATAGTTATAAAATATTTGTTACTGCCAAATTTGGTGGAAATTATTCAATAAGATTCACAACAAATATGGCTCATTGATTAAAACTTTTAGTAACATTTTTTAATATTCACTAAAAACAAACGATTTTGTTCTACTGAATTCAAACAAAATAATTTTATTATAAATAAGTTATTTATTACAGAGATTGAAATATATTTATCAATAAATTTGGTTTCCAATCAATATTATTTGGTCATTATCAATAAATGTAGAATTATCTGTTAATAAATCTTTGTTAATATGTTTATTATTATTAGGGTTATGATTTTAATAGATCATTTGTTTATAATAAATCTACGATAATAAATGATAATAAACTTTATTTGTCTGAGCGTAAATTCCTGTACAGACAAGTCCCAGCGAATAGCCTTTACATCAGTATCGGAACTCCAATCAAACCACAATATTTTGTGCCGCAAAATAACGAAGTAACGCCAACGGTCTGCCAAGTGCCAACGGTGTCAGTTTCCAGATTAATTTTGTTCCTGAAGGTTAATGTTAGCGTCTTGCTGTGCGGCTGGTTGTAATTGTTGTGAGTGTAACAAAAAAATTGAAGTTTTTCCGTTCTTCCTTGCGGAATGTGGCGTTACCCAGGAGATGCTGAGAGATTTTGAACGTAAGTACCTCACCTTGACTTATGAATTTATTATAGTGAAAAATTCTACTATAAAAATGTTTCTCTTATTTTATAATTGATATTTGCTGGTGTAAATAATAAACAATTTTTCAGAAAATGGAATAACGAATTTGAAAATGCCGCTGATTTCAAACAGTATGGGAACTAGAGTTCAAATCAGGCTAAAATTGAAGAGTAAAAATTTATTGGATACACTTGAAGCAATATCAATAAATATAAGAAATTACTGATTTTAAGTAATATATATGTATCCATTTCAGAATATCTGTTTCTGGCAGTGTTGGGACAGTTGAAACTCCTCTGGACAATAACACTTCAAGTTTCAATGCTTCAAAAACCTACAGTAATTTGAGCAGGTGAGTAATGATACGAAAATTCAAATATGTATTTATATTCCAAAATCATGCCTTTCCTCGTCTCGTAATTCTCATCTTCAAATGCACATACGTTAAACAGTGATATTTTTCAAGTAAAAATTTTTCATAAATTACCTACTAATTAATCTTTAAGTCCAGAAGAATATGATAAAGAATGAGAGAGTTTATATTTTATTACTTTGTTAATGTTATCACACTTACAATTATATATTAAACCACAAAATAGTGGAATTGTTTTTGTTATATGATTTATTATATGTATGTATTTTGTTTTTTATGGAAAATATATTTATTGAATGAAAGATACATTGTTTTTCTGATTTTTCCTGAGGCCATTGAAAATTAAAATGGACAGTTTAATTTTATTACAGGTTTCATCATTATTAATGAAATAGTTTGTCTGCTGGTATAACTATAATAATATTCATCGAGTTTTGTTTTTTCTGTGAGAAAATATTTGTTTCGGATTATTTGGGAATAATTTGTCTACTAATAAATGTTTCATTTATGAGAGCTAGTATTTTCACATCCAGGTATCAAACTGACGGATAACTAACTAATATCAGTTGAAGTTATCCGTCTGTTTCATATCTGGAGGTGCAAATATATAACGGCTCTCATAAATAAAACATTCATTAGAAGTCGATCAATTCTCAAATAATCCTCACAAAATATTTCTCACAGAAATAAAATGAGTAATTCCAGCAAACAAAATATTTGTTGATAATTAATTATTAAATTGTTTTCATGTTGTACTTATGAACAAGCATATACGAATAATAAATAAGTATTTATTCATACTTATGATGCATTTATTATGTAAAGCAAGATGTTTACTTATTATCAACAAATGAATATTATGATGGAATAAACAGAAAATAACCTTGAATAAGTCTTTATTCATACTTATGATACATTCATTATATAAATCAAAATGTTTATTTATTATCAACAAATGACTATTATGATGGAATAAATATAAGATAACCCTGTATAAGTCTTTATTCACCAAGTTGTAAACAAATAATTTGTTTCTCCATAGCAAATGTTTAATAAGCCATATTTCAATCACTAATTTGGTGATAGTTAAGAATACTTAGTTAATGTAACCAAAATGTTCTTTCGGTGTGATGACTAGATAATTTTTCCATTGTTTCCAAATTCTGTCTGACCATGAGAAGTGACTTGTAAATATAAATACATGGAACAGTTAATATTTTGTTCTCAACAAAAAGAGACCTGCACGATGACCTCGGGTCAATACCGAAGATCAAACGCAGAACCCTCTTCTGAGCAACAAATATTCTACTCACATCAGTTGAGTTACCCCACAGTAAAATATTATAAGATATGTGACTGTAAACCAAGCAGTAATATAAGTTCATAAGACATTCAGTAGTGAAACAATTTTTGACTCGATATATAGCATAATAAGATGTATTTAATTTTTTACTCAGGATGTCAATATGATAACTCCACCTAAGGTATTCATCAATGTATATACCTAAAAACTTTATACATTCATCGGACTTAATCACAGCATTAGAACAGTTTATTGTTAGGGGATTATGCCGAATGTTTTTGTTACCGAAATAAATACATTTGGTTTTCTCAACATTTAATAAGAGTGCATTTTTCCGACACCAATCGATGAAACTTTGAATAATGCATTTACAGGCTTCAATAAGATCAGCGATATTCGAGGCAGTGATGGCAACAGAAAAGTCATCTGCAAAAATAAGCACCAATAGTGATCTCAGGTATTCAGGTAGATCATTAATGAAGAGTAAAAATAAAAGGGGGCCCAGCACAGAACCTTGTGGCACTCCTGACTTAATATCATACTTTTTACTGAACACATTCTTTACTTTAACCGTCATTGATCTGCCAGAAACGAAACTATACAACCAGTCGAGAAATTCACCTCTAAATCCTAATTTATAACATTTATCTTTCAAGAACCCGAACGAAAGAACATCAAAAGCACAAGAAAGGTCGAAAAATAACCCTGCTACAAATCGACCCTCGTCCAGACTTTTGTGAATGAATTCAATAAATTTAAATGCTGCTGTCTCAGTAGAACGACCAGGCCTGAAACCATGCTGAGAGTCAGAGATTACACGGTATTTATTCAGAAATTGAGTAATTCTTTTCAGGACAACATTCTCAATTACCTTGGAAATAACGCTCAGCATAGATATAGGCCGGTAGTTGGAAATATTAAGAACGTCATTTCTATTCTTCAAAATGGGAACAACTGTAGCAGTCTTCAGAAGACTCGGGAATATGCCATTTGTGACAGATAGATTGATGAGATGGGCTAGGTGTCCGGATATACATTCACCTGAGGCCTTCAAAATTCTGCTAGATGTATAATCAAGTCCTGTACTCTTTTTATTCTTTAGATTTCTAATTACGTCACGAACCTCATAATCAATAACGGGATGGAAATAAAAGGTATGTGGGGACATAGAACTAGTTGTACAGTTCTTTGATAATTTATCACCATAATGCTGTTTCAGTCGAGAGCAGGCAAGATTAGAAAAATAATCTCCGAATGCCTCAGCTACCTCCACAGGCTCAGAACAGATAGTATTTTCTATATTTAACGAGATGTCACGATTACCAGTACGTTTAAGACCGGTCTCGTGTTTTACAATATTCCAAATAGCTTTATTTTTATTTTCAGATTCAAGTAGATATTTTTCATAATGAAGATACTTAGTTTTCCGAAGCAACAAGTTATACTGAAGAGATACTAGGCTACAACGCTTTATTGTTTTCATATACCTCAGCAATATGGCATTGCCCACAGAAGACGTTAAAATTTGACTATAAAACATGACATCATTTAAACGCCCTGTACAACATGTAGATTTTATTTTTTGGACTTCTGCTTAATGGAGGGAATTCGACAATAACAGAGCTACTATTGGAAGAAAAAACGTTGAAATCCGACTGAATATTGGGAAGATATCAATTGTTAAAATTCAACGAAATTTTAGGTGGTGCGCTAATTTTGTCCATCAGTATACATATAAGAGGCTGATCATTTCATTGAGTTTCTGAGATTCTGAAAAATTATCACTCCGAAACTCAATAAGAATAGTTATGAAAACGCTTCCATTTTAGGGAAATGAATTTCTATATTGAATAACAGCCAGATAAACAGTGGCGTAGCGCAAAATTTCAAAATTGTCGGGGGCCCATTTACTGCTCCTTCGTTCGGCTCGGGGGCCCCTTTGATGCCGGGGCTCCCCCGCACCGCAAGGTCTGCGGGGGCCTCCGCTACGCCACTACCAATAACTCGTATTTTGACGTAACAATTTTTGGTAAAGATAGTTGTTTAATTAACTAGGTTATCAAAGACGCGTGGGAGGAGCGAACGCGTCAATAACATAGTTCGAGACTATCAGTCGCTAGATTAATAACCGAGTTGATTAGAAGATTTTTCCGACGATTTCAATATTGCATGGGCGTAGATTCGATCAATCAAAGCTAAAACTCACCACTACCCCCCCCCCAGACTCGCTCTCTGCTTGATTGAAACACATTCTCATTTTGCACAAGACTTGAATTTGACATAATAAAATTTCTATGTATCTATGTTCCAGGAGAGTTTTAACATTTCTCGAAGTGCTTCTGAATACTTTGGGAACGGTTGCCACAAGAATTTCAAATTAAAATAGCAGAAATTGAACATTAAAATGGGTCATTAATGATCAATTTCATACACATTAAAATCACTTTTTATTCTGAGATCGACGGAAAACTTAATTTAACGAACGATATTTATGGAAATTTCAATAAAAACCAAGGAATTGGATAAAATGATGTATAATAAACGTACAGAAAGCTGTTTCATTCAAAAACTGGTGGAAGAATATCGATACATTCTGCACTGATTTTTGAATCGGTATTAAACTACTAATTTCTGTGAGAATTTCACTCATTAGACCATAACGTGTGGTATTTTATTTTGATAGAATCAATTTCATACTGAAAACCTCCTCAAAGAATCTCTCAATCGATTCCCTTAACATTTTCGATACCCGATTCTCAAGATTCACCATTCGTAAATAATGAAGTGAATGTAGGTATCTAATTCATATTCATCTCTAAACATTCAAGATAATGCCAGAATCCTCGGAAAAGAACTTCAAACAGAATTGGAGCTGGGGTTTCGTTTTCGGTTACATTTAAACCTATACATATTTCGATTATGCCGAATGAAGAGATTCTCAAGCCTGTGTAGGAGTCTATTCAAGCCAGCACGACCGTGAAATGTGAAATATAAGGCGTATTGAAAGAAGGGATGTAAAGATATTCGTCTTCATCAGAATATCCGAATGGGTTCTGCTAATACCTTTACTGGAGGAAATGATATTTCCTTTAACACCCAGGTACAACTGATGAATAAATGGAGAAGTTAGCCAGAATTCAATGTAATCATCAATGACAATGACAATAGTCCAGTCAATTTGTGCTCAAAAGAACCCCTAGCAGGAAAGTTCTGGGGTAGTTTTGATTTTTTCGATTTTTTATGTTTTTTGGGGTGCTGAATCCGAATCTGAGGGAACATTGAAAAAAATACAAAAAAAGAGAAAAAATCTCATTCTTTGGCAGTTTTCTGCTTTTAACTCGAAAACTATCAACTTTTCGTGAAAAACATCTCAATACAAAATGAAAGTACATAAAATTTCATACAAATTGTACTACCACAGCTTGTTCTGCGACCACCTGTTCTGACTCAAATTATAGTTTTAAATGAGGTATTTTCTATGAACATTCAGCATATCAGTCTCGATTCATAAAAAAAATTCACTTGAATCAGATATCTTGTTATGCAAATATAAAGATTCTTTTTTCAATATTCCAATTGAATTTTCTATGCTTCTGCTCACACTATGGTCACACAATTTTGCATGAAGCTTATTATGACCATCTTGCATATTGCCGCAATATTTCATTTCGACTGGTTTCATTTTGTCTGAGATATTGAGAAACAAACATTTTGAATGGCCGTATTTTGTT
The DNA here is from genome assembly GCA_013421045.1 of Propylea japonica. Classification (NCBI taxonomy): domain Eukaryota; kingdom Metazoa; phylum Arthropoda; class Insecta; order Coleoptera; family Coccinellidae; genus Propylea; species Propylea japonica. The sequence goes on from CM024240.1 coordinate 27,542,202, forward strand.
TCATAAAACAAGGCCATTCTAAATTCTTGTTCCTCAATATCTCAGACAAAACGAGACCAATCGAAATGAAATGTTGCGGCCAAATGCAAGATGCTCATAATAAGCCTTATGCAAAATTGTGTGACCATAGTGTGAACAGAACCATAGAAAATTTAATTGGAATATTGAAAAGAAGAATCTTTATATTTCCATAACAAAATGTCCGATTCGATTAAATTTTTTTTGTGAATCACGACTGATATACTGAATGTTCATGCACAATTTCAAGAGGATCGCATCATCGGAACCATAGAATTAATTCTTTTTTCATTTATTGAGTCATAGAAAATACCTCATTTTCAACTATTATTTGAACCAGAACAGTTTGTCGCAAAACAAGCTGTGGTAGTACAATTTGTAGGAAATTTTATGTACTTTCATTTTGTATGGAAAGGTATTTTAGGTAAAGTTGACAGTGTCAGAGTTATATGCAAAAAACTGACCAAGAATGAGATTTTCATTCTTTTTTTGTATTTTTTTCTACGTTCCGTCTGGAAATTCTGTTAGCAAACCTCAAATTCGGATTCAGCACCCCAAAAAACATAAAAAATGAAAGAAATCTAAAATACCCCCAAACTTTCCTGCTAAAAGCACAATTCGACTGCGTTACAATGTCAATTGACAAAACTATTGCATATTGTTCTCTTGAAAACTGTGCATCTGATGAAACTATAGTTCTATAACAGGAGCTTTTTCTCTTCAATATTCCAATTCATTTTCTACGGTTCTGTTAAAACTATGCCCACGAAATTTTAGATGAACATTCAGAATATCGATCTCCATTCTCAAAAAAAAAATTCACTCGAATCGGATATCTTTTCATGGAAATATGAAGTTTTTTTTTCAATACTCCAATCGAATTTTCTTTGGTTCTGTTCACACTATGGCCACAAAATTTTGCATGAAACTTGTGATCAGCATCTTGTATTTGTTCGTAACATTTCATTCAGATTGCTTCCGTATTTTCTGAGAAATTGAGGAACAAAAATTTTTAATTTTGAGTTTTATGGAACACCCTGTACGATTTTGCTGGTTAACAAACTTAACCGAGCCATTCGGGACCCGAACTCATCTTGAAAATTTCAAATCTCTAGGGCAATCCCTTCGAAAGTTATTGTGCTAACGGACGGCCTTACGGATATAATTGAATTTGAACACGAATTCGTCATCAGGGAGTCCAACTCCATCGCTTGAGACCATTTTTGGATCGAAATTAGAAAATTACAGACATTTGGACAATTCGTTACAAAAAAACATTCTCGCAGTTTTTTCGCAAAAAGACAGGACAGATTTCTTGTCACAAACTGACCCATGAATATTTTTGAAACGAGACGAAAACGGTGATTATTTTTAAGTAAAAATAAATTATTGTTCCATAAAAAAATCAAAGCTCCTTGTAATAAATCAGGAAGGAAACCCTTCGGCAAAAATTTGATCGAGCCACTGGATTCCTATAAACAATGTGTCTGTATAATGGTTTTGATTTAAATTCATAGCACAAATAGAAATAGAGATAGTGACAAAAATTGAAATTGTCCAAACGTCAATTTTGGCTTATAACTCAAAAACAAAAAGAGATAGATTGAAATATATTCTGGGGAGATTCTGCATTTCTTAAAAACTTTATAGGTTTTAACTCCCAGTCTCTGAAACAAAAATAATTAAGAAATTTTAATTAAGATGAAGTGCTCCTGAGAGAATCTTTGCACATATTTGTCAAGGGCAAATTGGTCTTGGAAAATTGTTGCCTAACAGTAAAACTGAAAAAGGAAATAAATTAAAAGGATAATGTAACGTTCCGGTGTCTATATCCGACAAACTCGTAAAATCTTCAGAATTGTGTGTTTTCTCATTTGCAATCTGAATAAATAAATGTTAATCAGATTATTCAGACTGCAAATGAGAAAACACACAATTCTGAAGATTTTACGAGTTTGTCTGAAGAAAGTGTCTGATATAGATACCGAAACGTTACATTGTCCTTTTAATTTATTTCCTTTCTCAGTTTTACTGTTAGGCAACAATTTTTCCAAGACCAATTTGCTCCTGACAAAAAATTGCAAAGATTCTCGCAGGAGCACTTCATCTTAATTAAAATTTTTCACTTATTTTTGTTTCAGAGATATTGTGGTAGTTCAGGGATCACTAATTCTAGCCACCCTGTGCAATAGAAACAGACCAGAATTGCCCTGTATACGATTCCAGAAAGCCCAAACGAAGGAAAGCCAGCATTGAACGGATTAAGTTTGCCACAATTTCGCTGAAGTCACCGCCATAATTCGCAGGCCAACAAAAAGGAAGAAGAAGAACCACCTCCGCGAAGCGTAACATCATGCACCCCAGAAACCCCTCGAGAGATAAATTGATGTAAACATGATGCGGAAATAATGATAATAATCTAATAGTCTGCTTGGCGCGTCAAAGCCGAGCCACCGTGAAGAATTACAATCATCAGGGAAAAATAGAAAAACGTACACAACGCCATTTAAATTAGCGCAGAGTGGCGGAAAATATCTGGCAACCTCAATCGTTCATCCTCGTTGATATTGGGTTTTCAAGATGAACTTATGAGGAAAAAAGGAAATAATATGGATCTTAAAATGGATATTATATTTAATGGATCCACATGTTGGAACTCTACGGAAGTAAATTCTATGTTATATGCTCAAGTTCTTGAAACACAGTTCGATATAGAAATAGATATAACATCAGTTGAAAGATGTTGATTATTATTAGAACAGGGGTCGTTATGGCTAGATTAACCTTTCGGGAACTCCGACCATGTGGATCTTTTGTTCTCTGCCCTACTCATTTATGAAAACCCAATGAAGTCGTCAATGGAGTTGATAAAACAGACAATCTTCTTAGAAGCCTTAGCCCTTACCATCCGGGAATCAAAGGAAACGAAGAGGCCAATACACTTGCCAAAGAGGGCGCACGAATGTCACTCAGTGGCCCAGAACCCTTCTGTGGTATAGGTTTACCGTACTTATAAGAAAGAGTTTCTGGAGAAGGAGAAAGCCGAGAGGAAAAAACTCTGGCGTAGTCTCCCAGGGATGGATCATTCCATTGAGTTCCTTCGGAACTTTGAAACAGCAAGATCCAAAGGATATCTGGATCTTGGTAAAAAGCAATTACACCTCCTAACTGGCTTTCTTACAGGACACTGTGGCCTCAGGAAGCATCTGTTGAGGATGGGATTATCGGACACTGAAGAGTGTAGGTTCTGTGGGGAGGAGGAAGAAACCTCCATTCCCTAGTCACGGATTGCTTTGGCATTGCAAGCCTAAGGAGAGAATGCCTTGGGCGAGAAACTTGTAAGAGTGAGGAACTAGTCTCGTTGAAGCCTTCACAGATATTGGGTTTCATCAGATGTCTGGAACTGGAAGGCGAACTCTGAAGGGTGTGATCAGAACAGCTCTGTTAAGGGGGCCAATAGACTTTGACGTAGCAATGAACTGTAATCCCATTTCAAACTATAACAACCTCCTGGGTGTCCAGGACCGATTTCCCCATATGAATAGTTCTTAGGTCAGACAGGTCCCATACCACATGTTCAGCTGTTTCTTCTAGTGATCCAAAAACCTGCGAATCTCATCTGCTAACTTTCCCATACGGACAAATAATATATGCCCATCAGAAGTCAGAAGCTCAGCTTGTAGCAGCTTCAAAAGGGTTCTGGAATTGGTAGGTGAAATCATCACCAATTTTCTGTCCTGAGTAAGTCCAGGAGTGTTTCTGATATTCTCTTGTGGCCAACACAGTTTCCAAGTAGGAGTTTTCTGTTAACGGCTTCCAACAGACTACATTTCCTGATATCAAGAGGTAAGAGAGGAAGGTCAAGAAAGACCTCAAGCGCTGTTTTAGGAGCTGCGCGCATAGCTTCCATCTGTAAAGGCAAACCTCTGGAGTTTCTTTAACAGACTACGTGTGGTGACCACCATGCTAGAGACGCTTAGGTGACAAAAGAGCGTCTTTTGCAGGCCCACATGGCCACTGTAGCTCTGAACAGAGTCTTACCTATGTGTTTCTCCACTCTTGGATGTAAGTATGTGAATGTAATTAATATCTTACAATAATCAGAAGCGAAATCAGAGACTCAACCGTACCTACGAACACAGTCCAAACATATACGTTTTCGTGCGAGATAAAACCACAGAACCCTGTGATAAAACCTTTCGACTCCCTCAACCTACGCATAATGAATATTCCTCACGTACCACAGTTTCTGAGAAACGCGAGACCAAAACAAGGGTGTGAAGACAAGTAAGTGAGGAAAATGAAGTCCTCTTTCTTTGTGTACTAATTTCCACAATGTCTGAGCGGCGCTATCTCCTCAGCAAACTGCAAATAAGAGAGCCGGCGATTTATGTCGTGCGGCGCACGTACGAAAGATACCGATAAAGTACAGTTCACTGCGATCTCAAGGTCTATTGTGCTCCTTTACAGAGCTGTTCTGACCACACCCTTTACAGCTGGGCTTACAGTTTTTTTTTATTTATTTATTTATTTATTTATTTATTAGAAAGAAGAACACAAACAGGTATTTCAACCCAATACAGTATTCACAATTCAAAAAGGAAAAAACTTGATCATCATACAATCTCATCATTATATAAACCTAACCCATTGTACATATACTTATTTTAATACTTAACCTAGAAACGCGAAAAGAAATAGTTCCCTGCTCTCCAGAGAAAAAAATGCAGAGAAAACACAATAATAAGCTAATAGGTAAAAAAAAAATTTATTCTTCAAACAATTTTTCAGTTGAACAAGGGAAATATTGAAAATATCGACATCAAAAGACAATGCATCAAAAGTTGACATAAATCTACACAGTGGCGAATTCTTTGTAACATTCAATGTACGAAAAGGTATTGCAAATAATTCTTTAGATCTTAACTTTTTCTCAGGGACCTTAAATGACACCAGCCGAAGAAGGCTCGGGACTGAGAGGATACCATTCGAAATTTTGTACAACAAACATAAATCATTTAATTTTCTACGATCTTCCAAGCTGATTAAATTAAACCTTTGTTGAGCTTCTACATAATCATGGTTATCAATTTGAAAGTTATTACGAAAAGCAAGGTGTTTCAAAAATTTATGCTGCACGCTTTCTATCCTTTTTATATAGCATTTGTAATGAGGGTTCCAGATTGGAGATGCGAAATTGAGCCTACTCATCACAAAGGCATGATATAATGTTAGAACTGATCTATTTCTCCTAAATGATCTACCATGCCGAAGGACTAATCCCAGCATTCTATTCGATGACGAGATGATGTTCTATGTGCTCAATGAAATTTAATTTGCTATCCAGCGTCACCCCCAAATCTCGAATACTACTCACTTGCTGCAGCTGAATTTGATCTAACGAATAAAAGAAATTCATGATGTTCCTATTTCTTGTAAAAGTTATTTTGAAACATTTATCTAAATTTAAAAACAGAAAATTTTTCCTACAAAATTCACACAGTCTATCTAGATCCTCCTGAAACCGAATACAGTCCTCGACACTATTAATTCTTAGAAATATTTTCAAATCATCCGCATATACTAAAAATTGAGTGTAACGAAAACAGGATGATATATTGTTTACATAAATAATGAAAAGGAGGGGCCCAAGGTGAGAACCTTGGGGCACACCGGATGTACTAAAAAATTGCCTAGATTTTTGACCATTTATACACACAAATTGAGATCTATTTAATATGTAGGATTTCACCCATCTGAACAAGCTGCCGCACACACCTACCTCGGTCAGGCGACGCAACAATACTGAATGATTAACCTTGTCAAACGCCTTTTTGAAATCAGTATACACAACGTCGATTTGACAGTTGAAGAGATCTGATGAAATCCAATATCTGTGAAGTGTTCAACGAGGCAAGTTCCTCACTCTTACAAGTTTCTTGGCCAAGGCATTCTCCCTTAAGGCTCGCAATGCCAAAGCATTCCGTAACTAGGTGAATGGGGGTTTCTTCCTCCTCCCCACAGAACCTACACTCGTCATTGTCCGATAATCCCATCCTCAACAGGTTATTCCTGAGGCGACAGTGTCCTGTAAGAAAGCCAGTGAGGAGGTGTAATTTTTTCTTACTTGTATCCAGATATCTTTTGGATCTTGCTGTTCCAAAGGTACTTAGTGGAATGATAGATCCATGGGAGATTCCACCAGAGTTTTTCCTTCTCGGCTTTCTCCTTTTTATAGGTACATTTACCACCGCTGTGTGTAACTGTAATACTGTTTTTGGTTTCATGCCTCGTGTCTTTCAAGAAAGTCTTTTGCGGGCCCACATAACCGCCGGTGCTCTGGACACAGTCTTATCTATGTGTTTCCCCACTCTAGGATGTAAGTATGTTAATAATTAATAATCTGCGAAAGCAGAGACTCAAACAAGCGTACGCACACAGTCCATACCTACGTTCTCGTGAGATAAAACCTTTCGACTCCCTCAGCCTACGCATAACGAATATTCCTCACGTACCACAGTTTCTGAGAAACGCAAGACCAAAACAAGGGTGTGAAGTAAGTGAGGAAAATGAAGTCCTCATTCTTTGTGTACTAATTTCCACAATGTCTGAGCGTCGCTATCTCCTCGGCAAACTGCAAATAAGAGAGCCGGCGATTTATGTCGTGCGGCGCACGTGCGAAAGATACCGATAAAGTATACGGCTTGGAGGTGCCGATAACGCCCACCGCATAATAGGATTTACTATACCTAACATAATGGTCCATTCTGCGCCGTTTTCTTATTCTTTCTCGCGATAAAATGTACGAATACTCCGGCGATATCTAGTTATCTCTGGTGCTGCAGCGAGCTACCGGAAATGAACGAACCTGCGCGATAACTGAAGCCGACTCCCTTCTACAAAGGGAAATAATGTTATCATTCAAGTTTTTATGCGCCCCTTTGTATTAGGACCGTTTTTCTTTCTCGGGGAACATTGTCTAGAACAATCGCTGCTGATTGGTGATTGAGTTTGTGTTGATGAAATTTTTCCAATTTCCTAGACGGCTGTCTCGGCGATATTTTCTTTGCGTCCTACTATTGGTTGTGTACAGGGTGAGTCAAATTGGTGATCCCCGAATAGCAACTCGAAGGGCCATACGCACCACATCCACTTAGCGCCTAAGTATCACTTGAGGATGCATAACCCTTCTTTCATTAGAAAAGAGAGTCAAAATACCAGAGGAGGGTTGAATATTAAATATAATTTGGTAACGAAATGTGGTGACCTAATCAATTGGACAGAATTCCAAAATGATAATCAGTTATAATTTTGTTCGCAGGTTCTGCATTCATCTTCAATTTTTTATGTGACCCTCTGTATTAGGGCCGTTTTTCTTTCTCAGGGAACATTATCTAGAACAATCGTTGCTGATTGGTGATTCAGTTTGTGTTGAGTTCTGTTTTGTCTTTCGCCTATTGGTTGTGTACAGGGTAAGTCAAATTGATGATCCCTGAACAACAACTCAAGAGCCTAAGCACCATACAACTTAGCGCCTAAGTATCACTTAAGGATTCATAACCGTCTGCACCTTACACAAGAGAGAGAAAATACCAGTTTATTGAGAAGATATTAATCTGTTCAATACATTTTGATAACAAAAATGTGGTGAGCTAGTTGATTGGACATTATTCCAAAATAACCATTTATTATTTTTGTTCTCAGGATCATCTGAATTAATATTCAAGTTCTTATGCGCCCCTTCGTATTAGCCTTGTTTATGTAACTCTAGTTGTCCAATGAAGTGTAGTTCGGGGAGTTAGCTCACAGAGGGAGCTTTGGTTTAGATGTGCCCAGTCATAAATTCAATTTGAATTTCACTACGAATACGTTGCGCCCGAATTAAAAAAGTCAGATGTTGCCAAATAAACGAAGATGGGGATATATACAAAAGAAGAAGCAAATAGTAAAGTTGACCAAAACTCCCTCTGTAAGCTAACTCCCCGAACTACACTTCATTGGACAACTAGAGTTACATAAACAAGGGTATTAGGACCGTTTCTCTTTCTCGGGGAACAATGTCAAGAACAATCGCTGCTAATTGGTGATTGAGTTTTTGTTGATGAAATTTTTCCGATTTCCTAGACGGCTGTCTCTACTATTTTTCATTCTCGTCATAGCTTTTTCAGGATTTTCTTCTCTTTTGTATGTATACAGGATGTTAGTGAATAAGTGAGGCAAACGTCAGGAGGCGATTCTGCATGAAAAATATTTAAGAAAGCCCTGAGCAGGTGCTTTTGAGCGTTCGTTCATTGGTGGAGCAATGAAGCTATTAGGTACCTCAAAATTTCGTTTAGGACTTGAGATTGATACTAAATATACAAATGCAACATCTCAGTACGATCGGAATGATATTCAGCAAATTCTTCAAAAACTTAAATATGTAAAAATTTGACAATTAAAAAATATAAATTCTATGGTTCAGATGATGCGATCTTCTCGAATTTCTGCATGAACAATCGGACATATTTCATAGATTTATAATACTAACTAGATGGCGAACCTGTCAAAAATTTTGAGGCAAACGGCGGCCATTTGCAGTTTGGGGTGGATTTGAGAGGTTTCACTTTTTTTATGAATTTAAATATTAGAATTACCAATATTCCTTTATTTATTTTATTTCAACGAATTAAAATGATAGGATCACCAATATTGTTTAATAACTAATCACAAGAATCGAAAATATTTATAATCTTAATAGACCGAAATGTCAGAGTTCACAGAACACTAATATATAGAGTTCGTTTTTCATCACTTCTTTCGAAGGAACGGCTATGTTTCAATCAAAATTCGAGCACAGATGGCATAAAACATCAAAATATTTGCGGTTCACCCCAAACTGCAAATGGCGGCCATTTGCCTCACTTTTTTCTACGTGACAGTAAGGAAGTTCGACGTCCAGGTGCCGTGATATTCGAAAACGTATACAATTTACTTCATTGCGCGATGTGCATTTTTGCAGGTAAAACAGGGACTTGCGCAATGAAGTTCGTATACGTTTTCGAATATCACTTGTCGAGAATACGGCACCAGTTAGTATTATAGGTCCATGACATATTTCAGTTTGACCACAGATTAGTCATCAGGGTGTCGAACCCTATCATTTGAGACCATTTTAAGCTCAAAATTCGATTGTTACAAACATTGAGCAAAACGATATACAACTCGTTTATGTAGAAAGAGCGATTAAAAATGATTGTTATTATGAAATACCTAAGTCAGTTATTAATTATAACACTTCGTATCTCGGAAAACAAGCATTAGCGGTCAGAAGTGTATAGCATAATGCATCATTTTTTCATGTAGAAAGAATACCCTCCTAAATATTTCGCACTAACACTAACACCCTGTATATGTCACACAGTTTCTGATGAATAGAACTTTTCGGACAATTTTTTTCTTCCTTGCGATATTCATGAAATTTTCACGAATATCAACAACGTCACTGAGTAGATTAATACGAAATTTCGAACAGATCAGAAAAACTTCGTTTCACAAAATGCTTGTCTCAACCGCATAATAAAACAAACATTTCCATTTGTATTTACTTCTAAATTCCAAACAGCGAATCCCATTTATTCCAACGAACGAATGAACAAAATATAATCGAATAAGCATGCATATTCATGGTGCTAGTTATCCCCCATTCATCTAACATCCAAAGAAGTTCCGAAAACCTTACTGATGAAAGAATTTATTCTGCTAAAAAGCGCAATAAAGAGGCACGAAATGCAGGCGCCAAATTAGATGGTATTGAAGAATTTCATTTCGGAATCGTGAAAATGCCGCTTACATTTTTTCAATTGTAAAGTGCGAAACTAATTGTTTGATCTCAGCGGTACTCAAACGAGAAAAAAAGCTTTGAGAATTGGTGAAGCAATGAGGCTATTACCTCAAAATTTTGTGTAGGACTTGAGATTCATGCTAAGTATATTAATGCAAAATCTCAGCACGATCGGAATTATATTCTGGAAATTATTCAAAAAATGAAATATGTAAAAAATCAATAATGAAAAAATTAAATTCTATGGTTCTGATGATGCGATCCTCTTGAAATTTTGCGTGAATATTCAGTATATCAATCTTCATTCACAAAATAAATTTCACTCGAATCGGATATCTTGTTATAGAAATATAAATATTCTTCTTTTCAATATTTAAATTGAATTTTCTATGGTTCTGTTAGCACTTCAGCCACAAAACTTTGCATGAGGCTTATTATGAGTATCGTGCATGTGACAGCAGAAATTTTATTTCGATAAGTTTCGTTTTGTCTGAGATATCGAGGGACCAAAATTTTGAATGGCCTTGTTTTATGGAACACCCCGTACGATTTGGCAGGTTAACGAGCTCAACCGCGGCATTTGGGAACCGAACTCACCATGAAAATCTCAAGTTTCTAGGACAATGCCTTCGAAAGTTATCGTGCTTTCGACCGGACGGTCTCTCGGATAGAATTGAATTTGACCACGGATTCGCCATCAGGCAGTCGAACTCTATCGTTCGAGACCACTTCGGAAATTACAGACATTTGGGCTGAATAATATAGCACTCGTTGGAGAAGAATCACTGAAAAATCTGTCTAATTTGATATTTAGGTGATGGTTCGAAGACTTCAAGTTTTCTGATGCCATATCATGGCTTTTCTTGAGTTTTCGTATCAGAATCATCAAGTTTCGTGACAATTATGAAAATGGCATTAAATAAAGTGAAAATTTATGATGGTAAATGTTATTGACCATTCAGAGTGTTCACATTTTGGCAACTGCTGATAACATGTACCCGAACAACGATTGTGCCTGCTCTGAATAAAAGTTTTCACGAGTTTACTTTTAATTTTCTTATGAACTAAACGAATTTTTACGGCTAATCGAGTTTTCTCCAGGAAAACTTTGCGAATGGAAGCGTCTCTTTTCCCTTCTTCGGATTTTTGAATTCCACTTCATTATCTCTATTGTATCTTTTGAAGTTGTAATCTGTTTGGACGACAATTTGTACAGATATCATAATGGAATAATGATAAATGAAAAACAAATTAATAAATTAATGTTACGAATTGTAATGAGCTTCAATGTGCAGCAAAGTTTTCTTTAAAAGATTCTCAGTTTCAATTCAATTTTTTGACAAATTGAGGCCTTATTCATAGTGAAGTGTTTTCCAATGAGAGGTGTTATTTTGAATAGCCCGCTATTTCGGTAGATGTCACGTTTGAAGCTGTCATTTTTTGACATTTGACAAGTAGAAACTACGCCATTAATGAAATGGGAACGATACACGCTTCAAGAAAGCATTGAAATTATTAGAATTCACTTTGAAAATGGTGAAAATTTGGCAGAGACAGTTCGTAAAACTCGAACATTTTTAGATCGTCGTAAAGTTCCTTGTCGGACCGCAATAAAGAAATTGGTGGAAAAATTCGATCTGTTGGGACAAGTTAGTGATGTGAAGAATAAAACCCGTGCACGTCGCTCAAGTTCAGCCGAGAATATTGCTGCTCTAGCCGAAAGTGTTTAAGAAAACCTAGGTTTGTCTATTCCTCGTCGTTCTTTGGAAATAGGCATTCCACAAACGTCATTACACCGTATTTTGTAAAAGATTTGGGTGTTGAGGCTCATAAAGTTCAGTTAACACAAGAACTCAAGCCGACCGATCATCAACAACGACTTTGCTGATTGGGTGGTTGAAATCCATGAAGATGGTCCGGAATTCCATCAAAAATCATCAGATGCGACACAAGCAAAACTGTCGCATCTTAGGCTCGGAAAACCCAAGAGTTATAGTTGAAAAGCCTCTCTATCCTCAACGTGTGACTGTTTGGTGCGGTTTATGGTCCGGTGGAGTCATTGGACCTTAGTTTTTCGAAAATGAAGTTGGAGTAACAGTTACGGTGAATGGATTGTGCTATCGAGAGATGATTAATGATTTTTTATGTTTACTTTCAACAAGACGGCACTACATGCCATACAAGCAAAGAAACCATTGATCTTTTGCGAGAAAGGTTTCCAAACCGTGTTATCTCTCAAAGAGGTGATCGCAATTGGTCACCGAGATCTTGTGATTTAACACATTGCGACTTCTTCCTTTGGGGCCACGTGAAAGAGAAGGTCTACGCCAATCAGCGTCGATTCAAGACCTCAAAGATGGAATTCGTGAGGCTATCGAGGACATAGGGCAGCCACTTTGCGATTTGGTTATGGATATCAAAATAACACCTCTTATTCGAAAACTCTTTAAAATCTTAATTATTTGTCCAACAGCATTACGAATTTTTTCCTCATCTTTTAAATGAATGGATAGTATGCTAGAAATTATACATTGAGTTAATTTCATATAAAGAAAAAAGAAATTAAATGTTATTCAGTGCCTCATTTCGACGAATAGAACAGAGGCGCGCCTGGAATTTCGGCGATGTGTATATTTTCGAATAATTCAGGAAACGCCCCATATAGTTTATTGAGCAGCCAGAAGTCCGCTGTTTCTAAATTTCACACAAATATCAGAAGGATATACCGAACAATCGATAGAATGACTGAAGCACCTCAACAAATAATACAGTAGTCAGAATTGTGTTTTCCAACCAAATATTGGAACGTAATGAAAAGAAAGCAGACTGAAGGGACAATCGAAGTGCAGACCTTTTATACTTCACATATCGCAACTTCTGAATTAACAGTATGGCCCGTCCTTGCAATGATACAAGTAATATGTATTGATGTTTGTTCAGAAAAGTCTGAAAAGTTGATATCTTATATCGATTCGGTCCAACAGTTAATTATAGAAGTTGTTTTTCGATATGAAAGACAAATTAATAATGTGAAACGTTTTTATAACAGTAAAGTTAAGAGGAATTGGAGAGCATTTTCATTCAGAACCAGAGTAGGGGAAGTATGCCTATGATGGCATCCTGCTTATGATGGCACACTTCAAAGAAGTCTGTTAACATCAACTGAACAAACTTATATTACTGATTTTGTAAGCCAGATGGCATTTACGCTTGATATACGTAGTTAAACCTTGAATACGTGGCAATTTGTAACTTTTATAAGAGTTCAATCATTTCGGTAGGTGTTGATGTATAATAGTTATTTCATTCTTTTTCGTTTTATTTGGATATTCAAAAAATTTGTTTAAAAAATGATTTTACTTTCCGTTAATCACTCTATAACAATGCTTTAAGTGTGAAAGTTTCAGGTTTTTTTGTCTTTTTAGTACTTTTTCGCTTTGTTGAAAAATATATGTTACTTATGCTTATGATAGCATATCCAGAGTGTTCCTATGATAGCATAGGGTGCCATCATAGAAAAAAGAATCAAGATCAAGAGACGATTCCTTCAAAGCGTGGTAGGTACTTCGCAAGAAATATTAGAGGTATCCGAAAATAATGAAAATGGTTTCGAGTGAAGTATCGAGATCATTGAAAATCATACAAGAACTCTCACCACTGCCAACTGCCGTTGCAGAATCAAAAGTGAACAGAGGAAGAAAACGAGGAAAAGTTGGAATCCTCAATACAACCCCTGACATAAAAGAAAAGAAGTTGGAAGAAGAAGAGAAGACAAAGAAAGAGAGAGAAGCTAGCTAGAAAGGTCAAAAGACAGATTAAGTTCGTAGAAGAAAGTGAGGAAAACGAAGAAAGACATTATGACGATGATTCAGATGCCGTTTGTCTTTATGGTTATAAGCTGTTGTCTATATCTAGACCAAGGGAGAATTGGTTGCGTTGCCAGAAATGCGCCAGCTGGTGCCATGCCGAGTGTGCTAGTGCAAATCATATTCGTATGTGAATTGTGCGTATAAAAATTATATTTTTATATTTTGACGATGCCAAAGAATGTAAATTTAGTCCCTTTACACTTATATTTTCATTTTCGTGAAATAGGACTGCCATTTCTTCAATAAAACATTTCAATAAATAATATCACTTTTTTTCAGTTATATGCCATCATAGGACATACGTGATCCTATGATGGCACCCGTGGCCAAATTTTAAAATGTGCTATAACCCAAATTTTTGAAAATTAATATTGAAACTATGTATACAAATGCATACTACATACGAGTAGTAGTAAATCTGTACAATCGATGACATAGAAAAATATTCCTTTAATGAAATATGTGAATAATTCGTTAAGGGTGCCATCATAAGCATACTTCCCCTAATTATCGTCATACCTATTTCATCATGATGTAGTTTTCAAGGTAATTTAAAAATTTAATAAATAAGAATGAATGCAATAGTTCTCGGTATATTCATATTTGAATTCAGTATTGTTTTTCCAAAGTGGACAAACTTTCAGGAGCTTCTGAGTTTTACATAATTTTCTACAACAGAAATGTTCGTTCTATGTAACCGGTTCTGCCATTCAAAAAATGTTAATTGCATCTTCTATTTTAATACATTTTGGAAGAATTCTCACAAAATAACTAATTAACTATCACCATGGTATCAATTTTTTTCGTTTGTAATTATATTTCTGATATAACGAATAAAGGATCCCCCACACCGACGCGGTACAGCGGGAGCGGGAGCGATAGCGGGAACGACGCGGGATCAAAACATGTGGCGGGATATGGAAGTACCTACTCACACTCATATCAGGCGTAGGGCGGGACCTACGAACGCGGGACTGCAGCGTTCTATATTCGTAACGCTGCATGCAGTGTTTTTCCCGCGTTCCCGCTGTGTAAATTCATATACGTACCTAGCATGTACAATGTCGTTCACTGAAAGATTGATTGAAATTGTGAAAGCCCATCCAATTTTATATGATTTGGAAAATCCCGAATACAAAATAAAGTATGGGACAAAAAAAATAGGCACCGAATTGAACGAAAGTGTTACTGTAGTGTTACTGCAAGATGATATTTCGGACTAACTGCTTCTCGAAAATGGGTATTAATCTTACGGATATCTTCTCTAATAAGATTTAAAAGGTCATCGAAATATTCAGGGGTCTTTCTCAGATATATTATGTAGAATCTTTTTGGGTCTTTTCGCAACTGTGGCATTAACGTGTGAAATTCTCCATATTCTTCTCGTTCACGATTAATATCATGAACCCACTTTTTTTCCTTAAAGCAATATAATTTTTCTCAATACTATTGCTACTCTATGGAGTAATATATATTTGTTTCAACGGAAACTAAGTTTATTATTATTAATTACGCTTGCCGTTCATCTTCTGCTACAGCAATTATTAGAAGGGCTTCTTCTTCATCGCATGAGAAATCCATTTTTTTCGACCAGAAAACTCATATAAATCTTCACGTTACCGCGTACTTTACCGCTTTGGTGTGAATAGAAAAACTTCCCGTTTCCCGCAGTACACCGCGTCGTTACCGTTCCCGCTCCCGCAGTACCGCGTTGGTGTGGGGGATCCTTTATTCTACAAATACAGTGGTACTTCCCTGTAATGAAGGTCTCTATAAAGAATTTCTCTGTATAACGAATTTCGTACAAGACATTGCACCTTGAATCCAAATTCCATTATAAATACACCCTCTAAAAGGAAGTAGGTAAACTCTCTCTATAACGAAATATTCATCACTATTTGAATGGGTATTGGTAAAAATTTATAAGGGAGGGGTTTTTTCCGAAAATTTTCCGGAAGTACATAATAAATCCCGACGTTAAACTAAATGATTACGGCGGGCAGAGAGATCCTTCTGAAACAGTTTTAAACACACCTCTGGCTGTTTGGTTTCAATCTAACCATTATGCTAGAACGAAGTGCTTAAGTTTGAATGATAAATTTATTAGTGAAGTTGACCGCGACATTGCCGACTATAGAAACAAATTTTCTGTAAGTATAACGATATTTTTTCATAATGATTTTTTTGCGGATTTAGCGCTTTCGTTATAGGGAAGTTCGACTGTATTATCATTTTCATCCGACAAGAAATAATTTTCATACGTCTTTCAAACCAAATAGGTAATTTTCTACAATAGATACATTCGGTATGGGTATTATACGTAGAGACATTGTTTCTATCGATTTCCATTTAACACAGATAGTCAATCAGGACACTCAATAAGATCGAATTAATTGCTAGATAATAACCATCATGCAATGTCCTGTGTGTTAATATGATAGCTTTATGATTAACAATAAAGCCGACAGTCGATCGTAGTACATACAAGGTGTTTCTAGACGATTTACCTACTAATATTTGAAGGGACGATTTCTTGAAGTCATTTTAGGAAGAAAACTTCATTTAAATATACAGGTTATTCCATCACAAACGAGACCGTCCGTATATTTCTTATTTGAGAGTGATTGGAAAATTTTCCCGAAACACGTTGAATTATTTCATTTGGGAGACATCTTTTGACCTATATCTAAGGCTTGAACGAGAGGAGGGGGCGCTTCAACCCCTGAAAATTGAATAGGGAACAGGGGTTGAGTGATTTTTACAACGTTGTTTTAAAAACGTTATTTTAATAACCGTTTTCGTCAGATTTCAATTTTTTGCTCAAATGAGCCATCTTGCTTATTTTGGTTATTTTAAAAAAATCGAATTGCAATTTTCACCTCGAGTTATGAGAAAAATTATTTCAAACAATGTATAGAAGAAATCAAAACGTTTCCTAAATTTTTTGTTCTCAGAAGGTGTTTATCTGGTTATAATATGTTTCTTCGATCATTTATTATAAAACAATCTTTCGAGTAAATACTTTTCTGATTTGTTTGAAATTTTGAAGATAATTATGATGTTTATCCTGCAAGAGTATGTTGAGCTGGTTAGCCAAAATCAAAATTAAATTTTCATATAACGAAAATGTACAATGTGGCTCATTTGAGCTAAAAAAATTAATTTCGGCGAATAAGGTTCATTAAAATTATGTTTTTCATACACCGTCGTAAAGAGGCTTCCAAGACCTTTCAAATGAAGTAGGGAAACGTGGGGGAATATCGACCATCGGGTAAAATCGACCAAAATCTCATGAATTTGGCGCCATGCGAAAAAATATACCGACCGTTTCATGGAAAAATATAGGTACATATATTTGCAAAACCAAGAAAACGTCTTCATAATAAAAGAAGTAATCAAACAATTTGTCTGTTTTGATTGTACTAAAACAAAGATTAGAGGGTGATATTTTGATTAGAGCTTAAGTATACTCCGTTCACGAAAGTTTGAGCCGTCGGTTGGCCATAGAAATTTGGCATATTCCACTGTGTGTATTAAAATTTTATGTTATGTTCTTTATTTCTTGTCAGATTGATACGCTATGTTGTCAATATTGCATAGAGTTCTCTGATAACTCGCAAGCTCGTCGGACGAGGCCGAGTACATTCGGAAACGTTGACGTTATTTTTCTTTATGACAGTAAATACTGCCAACTTCAGATAAATAAAGAAACGCCTACTATGTGCTCAACCTTTCGTAACGGACTATAGTCGATATTCCACTCTCCCCTATAACTCAATCCCTCTTCGCTATACAATTTTAAGTGGTTAGGGCGCCCCCTCTTAGGGGGTTGCTTGTTCAAGCCTCAAATATACGTCAAAAAGATGCCCCCAAACAAAATCATTCGAAGTTTTGCGGAAAATTTATTCAATCCTTATGAAATAAGAAATATACGGGTTAGCTCGTCTGAGATGGAGCATCCTGTATATCTTAATCATAAAGGACCCCGCACATATTGTATGGGAATTGGCTCCCGGTGGATTTGGCTGAAAATTTGATATGATGTTCTACTAATCCTTCTGATCGAATTTCTCCACAGTCACGAAGCTGAAAAATGCATACTTCTAGCAGTTTTTAGCGATTTTTTGTATCCATTATGGCTTACGTATTACCGTTCACACAGAAATGTTTGAGAATATTTCGTGATTATTGAAAGCAGATTCTGTCAATTCGAAATATTTTCGAACATTTCTGTGTGAACGGTAATACGTAAGCCATAATGGATACAAAAAATCGCTAGAAACTCCTAGAAGTATGCATTTTTCAGCTTAGTGACTGTTCAGACATTTGATCAGAACGATTAGTAGAACATCATATCAAATTTTCAGCCAAATCCACCGGGAGCCAATTCCCATAATGCGTAAGCCATAATGGATACAAAAAATCGATAAAAACTCCTAGAAGTATGCATTTTTCAGCTTAGTGACTGTGGAGACATTTGATCAGAAGGATTAGTAGAACATCATATCAAATTTTCAGCCAAATCCACCGGGAGCCAATTCCCATAATGCGTAAGCCATAATGGATACAAAAAATCGCTAAAAAACTCCTAGAAGTATGCATTTTTCAGCTTAGTGACTGTGGAGACATTTGATCAGAAGGATTAGTAGAACATCATATCAAATTTTCAGCCAAATCCACCGGGAGTCAATTCCCATAATGCGTAAGCCATAATGGATACAAAAAATCGCTAAAAACTCCTAGAAGTATGCATTTTTCAGCTTAGTGACTGTTCATACATTTGATCAGAAGGATTAGTAGAACATCATATCAAATTTTCAGCCAAATCCACCGGGAGCCAATTCCCATACAAAATGTGCGGGGTCCTTTATTCCACTAAAATGAATTTCCAGTGGCGTCATTCAAGAAGTCGTATCTTCGTAGGGAGGGCCGCTAGGAAAAAAAATTATGAGAACATGTCATCTTATTTGAAATGTTCAGAATATTTGAGAATATTTCGTGATTATTGAAAGCAGATTCTGTCAATTCGAAATATTTTCAAACATTTCTGTGTGAACGGTAATACGTAAGCCATAATGGATACAAAAATCGCTTAAAACTCCTAGAAGTATGCATTTTTCAGCTTTGTGACTGTGGAGACATTTGATCAGAAGGATTAGTAGAATATCATATCAAATTTTCAGCCAAATCCATAGACTAACTAAACGGAGAATATATGAGACACTAGTAGAACAAGCTTCAACGCCATCTTTTTTTGTACAACATTACTAATTCGTGAAAAAAGCTCAATTGAAAAAGGAATCTGTATCGTAAAGCTGCCTCAAAAAGAATTCTGTAATGCACCTTTTGAATAGGTAGGTACGCCCGTATACAAGGTGCAAAAAGTTTTTTGAAATTCAATTCCAAAAGGAAATCAGAAATGGATTCGTGCAAGTTATCGATGAGTGAGGAAATTTATTTTCATGAAAATAATACCTGCAACGAACTTTCATCTGATTTTCTTTTGGAATCGAGAAGTGAGGATCAATAATCAAATTCTGGATAGAATAAAAATTTATTAACTGAAATAGGTATCACCAATTGAAAATACAGATTTATTTCATGAATATCTAATCAATAAACTAATAATTGCATTGAAAACATTCTCAAAAACTAAAAATAATGAATTCAATAATACAAAATATGAGTATTTACCGACTAAACTTATTCAATACATGAAAAACTTTTTTGAAAACTACGAGTATCTTAATTCTTATAGGTAACAGAATATACATATAAATTTTATAATTACCTTCTTGCATCTCGATTTTCACATCCAATAACACAGCACGTCTTCACTCTTGCAGGCATATCGAAATTTATTATACATATTTCAAAAAGAACGTGTCAAACCACTCCTTGTGTCAGTTGACAATTCAAAGGTTTTTTGATAATAATGATTTTACATACTTACTATTTTCTCGATAGGATTTCCATGAATGCAACGACATCTAACTATCAAATTGAAAATAATTTTTTCGTGTATTAGTCTCCTCCTCCGACAGATGTCGCGGAATATACGAGTGGCTCATCTATTTTATTAGTTTGTCTATGGCCAAATCTACCGGGAGCCAATTCCCATACAAAATGTGCGGGGTCCTTTCTATTTATTTCATTCAAACATCCTTGGCTAGTCGAAACGTCTTAAAAACTAAAATTTTCAATATTCTTGGGCGATTCACCAGCCTCTATTTTCTGATGAAAATAGCCGTGAAACAACACGCAGGTTTGGAAATTGTTTTCCCTCCTATTTAAATTGTTTCACGCGAGCGATTAGGGGGTCGTCAACTGTGTCGTAACATTGTTACGTGGAAAATTGTCGCTGATGGGAAATTTCAATGTGAACGTACTGGTGCTCCGAGCGAAACTGAGGCTAGATGTTTTCTGTTTCCTTCCTGAATGCATTCATGAAACCTTGAGTAGGTATCTCAGTGAATTTTGACTTGATTTAGCCATGAGATGAATTCTTCTAATTGGTCAGTTTAGATTTATTTTAGGAATTTTATGTAAAAACGTCTCAAGCAAACAATAATTCAAATTGGATATTCTGATGATTCTATACGTATTAATATCTTTATTGAATAATATAGGACCTATAGTTCACGATAGTTTGAGCGCATAGTAGGCGTTTGTTTATTTATCTGAAGTTGGCAGTATTTGCTGTCATAACGTAAATAAAGTCAACGTTGCCGAATGTACCCGGCCTCGTCCGACGAGCTTGCGAGTTATCAGAGAACTCTATGTTATATTGACAACATTTCGTATCAATCTGAGAAAATAAACAACATAACCTAAAATTTTAATAAATACAGTGGAATATGCCAAATTGTCATGGTCAACCGACGGCTCAAACTTTCGTCGCACCTTCGTAAGGAGGGTCGCTAGGAAAAAAAATTATGGGAACTTGTCGTCTTCATTTTTTATGTTCTATCTGAATCCGAGAGATTTCCCACATTTTCCGGAACACCCTGTATACAGGGTGTCCCGTAATTAAACCGACAAACTTCTAGTGGACATTAAGGATCATATTTTAGACAGATTCGACCCAAATCAGCAAAATTACTTCGTTAAGGAGCTAGTGCCCTTTGAAGATGACGTCCTGCCCACACTTTTACCACATATTCGCAAAACGGAGTCACATAAAGTGCTGAAAGTTTAAACATTGGCTAATATCAATAATACGCATCGATTCGATTGAGTGCATTTCTTTCATGTCAAGCACAATCGTATAATTTGGGGGGTGAAGGGTATTTTTAGTTGAAACTTTTTTAACTTTCATTATTTCGCAAGATTCATATGTGAAAAATTTTTTGTTTCGTTTTATTCATTTATAAATTCAACTTATTTCCTCAGATCTTGAAACTATCCTGAAAATTCAAGTTTGTTGATCGTTTCTTGAAAAGGAAGGTTTGATATTTGAACAGAAAAATCGAATGGGTATTTCCAGTGAGTTGAAATATAGAGTTTTTTTATGTAACAGCATCAAAAGTAGTGTTAAATATATACCTATCCAATTGGTCATTTAAATTTCATGTAGTCATAAATCTTCACTTAAATATTGAAAATGTGATTTCTATTCTCGTAAGTTCAAACGAAGCACCATGATGACGTACGAATCAAAATAGGGTGCCGAGTTGTCGTCGTTACAAGTTGTGATTCAACATTCATCCAATGAAATGAATGCTAACACGTAAGTCACACTCAAACGACAATTCTGATCTTTTGATTTCGCTAGCTTATTTCGGTAATTTCATCATTTTTCCCCGAAAACCTGACTACGGAATGAAAAGCGGATAATCGCTAATTTTGTGAGGGTCTATTATTTCTGGTGATTTTTCTGTAAATCACTTGAAATAGTGGAAATACCCATTCTTAAATGATAGAACGAGAACATAGGTTTTCGAGATATTCAATTTTGAATGATATTTTTCAATATGGTTCATCACGCAAAAGGTTTCGACTTCACGTGAAAGATTTCTTCTATTTTATTGAATTGTTTCTAGCATCTCTTCGAATTTTCTTGAATATTTTGTATCAATTCATATTCGGAATTCGTCGATGAATACCTATATAGATATGAAAATTTTTCTACAAATTATATTTCTTTCAAAGTTTTATTCAACAATATATTAAAAATAATAATTTCAATCACCAACAATGTATAAAAATATTGAGCTATTTAGGCAAGACTTGCTTTAGAGCCTGGCTTCAAATAATCCACGTTAGATTTGCCCTGAAATTTAGAATATCTGGAAAAAATATTTTGTTTACTTAATCGATTTCATCAATAAAATGGAAAACATACATTAGGTTATATTTTGTTCTCTCGTCAATTGTCAATGATGGCCTGGTGTTGTCCAGCGATTTCTTCAAGATTTCTTGAGTGATCGGTTTGAGTTGCTCAATCTCCTGTAATAATGAAAACTCTCATACTTAAAATTATAACGCATTCAATAAACAAACATTTTGGCTACTATGTGAAATACAGTGGAACTTCCCCATAACGAACGTCTATAGTCCGTTCACGAAAGGTTGAGCACATAGTAGGCGTTTCTTTATTTATCTGAAGTTGGCAGTATTTACTGTCATAAAGTAAAATAAAGTCAACGTTGCCGAATGTACCCGGTCTCGTCCGACGAGCTTGCGAGTTATCAGAGAACTCTATGCTATATTGACAACGTTGCGTATCAATCTGACAAGAAAATAAAGAACATAACCTAAAATTTTAATATACACAGTGGAATATGCCAAATTTCCATGGCCAACCGACGGCTCAACCTTTCGTGAACGGAGTATATATAACAAATTTCTCTGTATACGAATTTCGTACAAGACATTGCTCCTTGAATCCAAATTCGTTGAAAACACCCTCTAAACGAAGTAAATTCTCTCTATAACGAAATATTCAAAGAACATCACTTTTTGAATGGGTATTGGTGAGGAGGTGTAAGGGTGGGTTTTTTCCGAAATTTTTCCTGGCGTACGTAATAAATCCCGACCTTAAATTATTATGGCGGGCAGAGAGATCCTTCTGAAACAGTTTTAAATACACCCCCTGGCTGTTTGGTTTCAATCTGACCATTACGCTAGTGTTAAAGTTGTCCGAATATGTCGAAAAGAAAGTGCTTAAGTTTGAATGATAAACCTAATTTTATCAGTGAAGTCCACCGAGACATTGCCGACTATAGAAACAAATTTTCTGTATAACGACTTGCGCGTTATTGGGAAGTTCCACTGTATAATGAAAGAAATTAAAGGAAACACGGAATAAAACTGACTCATCAGCTGGCGTATTGTTAGATGAACCTCAGGATCATGAAAAACCTAAGAAGTACATAAGTATATATCATTTTCTCCTTATTGATTATATTTATATTTCGTTGGATCACCTTAGAAGTAATAGAGAGTTGAAGTGCGCGCAGCACGTAAGCCCGAACGTGGACGTAGACGTGAGAAAAACAGTCGAATATAACGTTTACGTCTTGAAGTAAAAATAGAGTTGAAGTGCTGCCATACGTACGTACGGCAGACCATTAGAGACTAAAGCTAACCTATTATTTCTTTTTGTTGTATTCTGACAGAAAGTTTTTGATATTAGCGATTCAGATTGTCTGTTTCCTATAAACAAATTGATGAAGTGAACATATATTTGTAGGATTACTTCATTACATTTGAATTTCAAAATGAATAATAATGAAAATAATTTTTCTATAACTGGAGTTCTTGCCGAAAGCAGGAATTTCAGAGGAAATCATCACAAATGTATGTAAATATCACTCTCATTTGAAAGGAAAATGCCACATTTGTAACTTATCGAAATAATATATTAGTTCTTGGTACTTATATGCAATCTCGTAACAGAAGTATTGCATTGAAAAAAATTCAACACTTCTCAGAAACATGCAAAATCACAGTTTATAAATAATAAGGAAGATATTAAGTAAAAAGTTAATTAATCGTTCTCAAAACAAAGTTTCAGCTACTAGATTATTTTTGAATTTTTAAGGTTAGAAGCAATTCTTTCAAAATTCCAGCATTCGCCCTTCATCGGTCGGATTCGTTCAATTTTCGGTTACGTACGTACGACTACGTACGTACGTGACAGGACGCTAGTTTACGTCGCACGTAAAGCCGGCCCAAGCGCGAACGTAAGAAACTGACGAGTGCGCATGAGCACATGTCAATTGTAACGTTTACGTCTACGTCCTTGGCAGCACTTCAACTCTCTATTATCATTGTACCTTATACAATGGTAGTACTTAAAGCTTGTGCAAGTTTGGAGAATCAGTGGAGATCCCTGTAAGCTTTGTTACTATTTCTTTATGCCACCTTAGATGTAGAACAGCTAATTGTTGACCCAGCAGTGAAGAGTGACCTCTATCGGCTGAAAAATGTCATACCTCGCTCGGAATCGAACTCGAACTTTCGAGTTACAACTTTCAGACACTCTACCCTTTGAGCTATCGTTACTACGACAATACATAAATAAGTAAATCAATTTAGCGAAATGAAAAGGTGCGAACAAACTCCTGACTTTACTTCAGTGTTGTTTGTTATGAGATCAAAAACGTTTACTCTTGGCAAATTTCAGATTTGAATCATTTCTACTATAATAAATTGGATAATTACCATGAATAAACTCAATTTCCAACATTCACATAGCATCAAAGACCATTTTCAACTCAATATTGCTGACACATTTTGCGAATTTCGTAATAATTCACATCTGAACAATTGTCTTTGCTTCGATTTCATGGAATATAATAATTACATTCAACAGAAATTCAAACAAGTGATATTATTTCCACATCAACCGTAGGAATCACTACAAGTTTTCAATGAATTTAAATTCATACCTACACGCAAATGGAAATAATTAATCTTTTCAATTAAACGAACTGTACTCCCAGATGTGCTTTGCCGAAAGCAGTTTTAGGTCTTCTTCATTCCCTGCACTTATACCAATCGCAGTGTTCTTTCAATATTATAGCCGCGTCAACAATATCGAAAATTTCATCAAGTTTGATTCGAATTGATTTAAAATAGGGAATAATAGTATATTATAAACTAAGGCTCTAAAGTGATGATTTCAGACCCGATGCAATAACGGATTCTGAATTCTGATATAGGCAAACCAATCTAAGCGATGCGCCCTCTGGTGACGATCTGGGTGAACTTTAATATTGACATGATTCTTTCATTATGCATTGTGTTGTAGTGATTTATGTGAATATTTAACATTATTAATAATTTCTTGAGTATAATTCTTTTAAATCGCTATTGTTCAGTTCCTCAGTGTTCTTCCTGAGAAAAAAAGAATTCTAAATAATATACATTTCCATGCCTTTCCTCAAGCTAGGGATAAATTTCGTATTTGGGTAGAAGGGAAGTCGAGGAGTAAAGTGACAAAGTGTTGATGGATTGACGAAAAGCCTGGCAACTGAAACTTAAAATCAGTAAACTAGTCACAGGAAATATGAAAGTTCTCTCCTTGCATTTTGTAGATGACGATTGTTTTTATCAAGCTAAGTACGTATTACACAGAACTTGTAGGTTAGATTAAATTCATGGGGTTAATCGTTTACAGATCCCAGTTCATAACAGAGGTAGTTTTTGAAAAAAAATTTCTGTGCCTAGCAGAAATCTTCCTGTTGGATTTACTACCAGAAAGGAGGAACAACCGGAATTTTCTAGTTCTAGTAGTAGAACTGAAAGGTTGAGACAAGGAACTCTAAACAAAGAGAAACCCACTGAATAAAATGAAGTTACTTCAACTGTTCAACAAAAAAAATGTTTTCCTCAATTTCCTTAACAGCTTTTTAACCTAATTCATGTTTCACTATGGCTGAAATAAACTGAAACAAATGATGACACCCACCGTCTTCACAGAAATAAAATATAATATGTATACACAGTAATACACTATAGTCTGTTCAAATGTAAGAGACAGCTTTGTAAACAAACAAAATCGTCTGGTTTGCGCACAATAAAACTCCTATTGGTCTAACGGTCATAAAAACGCTTTCTTGGTCCTCCCTAAGAGACTGCCAGGGTTGTACTCGGAACGGACTGTGGATGGTACTGAATATGTAGAAATAGAGAAAATCTTTTGACAAAGTGTATACAGTGTGGAACCACCAAATGGAATAAATTAGATAGGGAATGAATGAGAGCGTGTATATATTTCACTTAGATGTGCTGTAAGAATTGCATTCGTATAATAATATTCAGTTAAAACTGAACGATTGAGTGAAACCCCCTGGATTCGACTCTGGACGGAAAGTAACTGTCCGAAGCCCCTCCTACCGCTGCGCCAAACTTGTTGTTATTGCTCCTTCTTACGTTTGAACAGACTATAGTTCGCTAAATATTTCTGAAATTTTCATATATTTATGAAATATCCAAATTTTAATGGAGCAAATATACACATAAACAATACAACCAAATCCCTCCATGTCAATATTAATAGTTCTACGAATTCCCACCGTGGAGCTGCATTCTTATTTTCAGATGCCTATTATAGTTGGCTATATGAAACATTTTGGGACACTCTGTATATTTCCGAGTTTTTCAAGTGAAGTCTGCAATCCGGTTTAAGTTTCCAAAAAGGACTTTTTCCATTTTCTATTCATAACACATAAAAATTACAAAATATTTCTATATCCATTTCATTTTCACTAAGCCATCACTAGATACACCAGAACATCGTACATAACGATAACGACCAAGCTCCCATATAATACCTCCAGTCATCAAAGTTCATTATCTGAGGAGTGATTAAGCATCCAAGCTCGAACATTATGATATCTGATTCAATTATGAACGATTCCAAAACGTCTAAGACAGAATCTTCTCGCACGGATGCTCGAGACATTAGATTTAAGATAAGGGCGTGCTCACCTTGTCTTCCGACACTAGCAAATGTTCCATGGTCGATAATTGAGCATTGTAGAGGACGGATTGAAGGTCTGCTCCTGAAAAACCATCCGTTTTGTCGGCTATTTCGTCCATGTTGACGTCTTCTGATAGATTTAGAGATGAGGATAAAACGTTGAGAATGTCGAGTCTTGAGGCCTAGAAAGAAAGAAACGCTTATATTGAATTTTCAGGCAATTTGATCACCAAAAGTTTTTCATGAAGAGAGTAAAGTGACAAACTTTAAGAGTCTTGTAATCATCTAGATCAAGTACATTGAGTTATGTAATAACTTAAAGCACCGGCAATTCTGATTATACAATATGGAGGGGATGAACTTGCGGATTTAGAACTTCAATAAAACGAAAACTTATGAAAATATCGATTTTACCATTTTTCTATTATGAAGTACTAAAATTTAAGTTTATGTTTAGACAGTTTTAAAGATGATATCTGGCAAATGGTGTCCGTTATTGTCGATACACTGCATTCATAGATTTCGAAAATGTCGGACAACTCTGTCTAGCATTTCGTTGGGTATGGTGGTGTTAGCCAAACGGATGTTGTTATTCAAGTGGTCGGAGTCCTGGGCGGTAGATCACTATCTACATATGATTTCAGATAACCCCATAAAAAATCGAAAGGGGTTAAATCAGGCGAATTTGCTAGAGCGTTGAACCCCCAGAGAACTTCATGAGCCCTACATTCACAACGTGTCACTTTGCCCAATTGTTCTATTCCCTTGTAATGACTGATTGATTGTTATTTATTTTTTTTGAGACGAAAAGTTTTTGTGTCTTGACAAAGGTTTTATTTATTTGACAACTACTTTTTTTACAAACGTACTCGATTCTTAATATCAAAACTAATAACTGATTCACAATATAAAACTGAAAGTTGTCGTAGTAACACTCCCTCCCAGTGATGAGCTATCATTACTACTTTTCATGATTACTGGAATTACTTTAATTTACTTTCGACCTTTTCTTTGCAATAGCATCCTCCACTGCCTTCAATTGTTTGAGGAGCTCTTCTCTTCTGGCTGCTGCTTTTTAATTTTTTTTTTTTCAAAGCTCGTTTCTTCAACTGCGTCTGATCTACTTTTCTTGTAAGCTCAGCTAGTTCCGGCTTCCTGCTGTTCAGAGGAGTTTTAAGATTGAGTTTAATTTGACGTTTCTCTGCAGAATTCCCTTTGAGGGCATCCATTGCTTTGGTCAGAGAAATTTCACCAGCTCGCTTGGGTGCTGGACTTCCTTCTCTACTGCTACTGCTGCTTGATCCCAATGATTCCGAGTCTCTAGAACTGGATCCGGAACTTTCAGATGACGATATCGAAGACCTCCTTTTACCCCTTGCCCTCGCTAAAGCAGCAAGCAATTTACTCCTGGTTTTTCCAAATTGATCAGCAGGAGCAGGCGGAATAGCAGCAGTAACTGCGTTGATCGTACCTGGAGAAGGAGCCCTTTTTCTTGGTGCCGGTGGGTTTATCATAGCTGCCCTTTCATTCGCAGCCTTCCTCTCAGAAACGATAACTGAAGGTGAAACATGACGGCTTTTTTTCGAACGAGGAGATCGCCTTCGTTTTCGGGAAATTGACCTTGATCTGGATCTATATGAACTGCGTGAAGTAGTCAATTTAGTTGAACTGCTTGAAGAATAACTAGAACCAGAACTGTAGGAGCGTTTTCTTACACTTCTCTTTCCAGCTGGTGATTTTGACCTCATCTCTCTTTCTGC
Organism: Propylea japonica; assembly: GCA_013421045.1. NCBI lineage: Eukaryota > Metazoa > Arthropoda > Insecta > Coleoptera > Coccinellidae > Propylea > Propylea japonica. The sequence continues at coordinate 27,570,603 of CM024240.1, forward strand.
CCTATGAACTATAACCTCACGTTTAGGTTTCCTCTTTCCGTATTTATTGTTATAATAATCAGGCATTTTATGGGTTGTCAGCTCTCTGTACGCCGGTCGTACTCTTTCACGTGGTGCTGAATACTCGGGGGCTTCATAAGCCACCTGTCTTCTATTGTAATATTCCTGTGGTGGCGGTCTTGCCGGTGCTGGATATTCTACTGGGGGATGTCTACTAACATATCTTGGTTCAGGCGAGGGAACTCTTCCTTCAGCTCGAAGTACGTCTGGACTTTGTTCTTTATTATAATATTTCACTCCTAAACAATCAATTTTGAATGAATTTTTATCAAGTTCTTCCAATTCTTCATATTGATGCATAACAAAGAAGGAAAATTCTTCGTCTACTCGCCCTAAATAATTTTTTCCGATATTTCCATGTAAAACCCATCCCAATTTTGTTTTGGACAGAACTGGATCATTTTTTCCTCCTTCGTGAACTTCTCTGGCAATAATAAGGTTTATATTATCCTGTCCAATAAGAATTCTTGGTTGTGCATTGACTAAAGATGATAATTTTGAGTTCTGAAGGTATCTGAATTTTTGTGACATACTTTTCATGTCAACTGACTGAACCGGAAGACATAGATTTTTGACAGTTCTGACATTGTCCAGAAAATAATTATTTACTTCATTTTTTCCGCGTATTTGCATATTTACCCTTTTCGAATCCGACTCCTCAGAGGTCATACTGTTTGTCCATTTTATCTTCAGTGTCTCACAAGGTCCGGTTGCACCAATTTCATCTGCTAATTTGGCATCGATCATGGTAATGGTGGAAGCTTCGTCGAAAAGTGCATATGTTGAAACTTTTCCTTTAGGACCACTCAGTTCAACGGGGGCTATCCTTAAGAGAACTTCGTTCTTCTCCCTTCCCCTGATGTGGTGATTGACACGCTCTTCCAAACATGAATTTCTTTCCGGTTCTTTATGAAGTAAAGGATTATGTTTAAAAAGACAACCATTCACGCCACACTTCTTTTTACTTTTACAGAATTTCGTATGATGGGAGGACGAAAGGCAGGTGAAACATACTCTGTTTTCTCTGGCCCAATTCCAACGATTTTCGATTTCAATTTTTCTGAAGGAATTGCATTTTTCAACCTTATGTCCGTCTTTCTTGCAATATTTACATTTAAAAACTGTATTCTCCTGTTGGATAGATGTAGAACACACGTATTTCTTCCTTTTTTCTTGATCATGTTCTGGTACAACATACATGACTGCTTCACTAGTTTCAGCTAACCATTGGGAGAATTCCATTATAGAAACCTTCTTGAGTTCTTTTTTTAGCTCCACAATTTTCCTCCCCCATTCCAATTTCAGGTTTGGGCTAAGTTTTCTCATGACATCGCACAGTAACTGAGGATTTGAGGAATACTCTTCACATTTAAGGCTTTGGATAGTTACTGTTAAATTTTGAATTTTATTTGAGAAATCTAAAACGGTGTCCAATTTTTCTTCTTTCATATCAGGAATTTTTTTCACAGAGTCAATGAGATCTTGAATTATAACCTCTGGTCTACCATATCTCATTTCAAGGGTCTCAATTATTTTATCTACTTCTTGGGTGAACGTCAGTAGAGCATTAACACATTCTTTAGCCTTACCTTTAAGGCTTTTTTGTAACCGTACCATGTTTTCTGCTGTTGAAAATCCGCAAATCTTAGTAGTTTCCCTGAATTGATGAATAAGTTCATCCACTCCCGTGTTCTCCGGAAAATATTGGAAGTTCTTTGCTGAAAGATTGTCGAGCCATAAATTGTTTTATCGTCAGCTCTTCCGCCATATTTTCAGGATTATTATAGCATAATGGTTTTTGAGAATGAACTACATCTTTGTATTCTGGATTAGGTTCGTACGTATTGACCCATTTTCTACAAAGAAGACTTGCTTGTCACAGATTTAATTTCTTCGTTGTATGAGAGATCGCTAGAGTTTCTATATTTCAGTTGTGCCATTTTAAATTCAGTTTCCTTATCTAATAATTTCTTTTCGATTTCTGCCAATTTCCGTTCTCTATCGAGTTCTATTTCTAATAGCTGACATTCTTGGGATTTGCTACTTGAAACTTTGCTGCTTTTCCGGGTTGTGACTGACTTGTTTTGAGAGTTCTTGTCCATTTCCTTTTCGGACCTTATAGAATCTCCATTTTCATATTCATTTCGCCTGACGTTGTCGAAACCAGATCTCTCAAATCCATATCTACTTGGAGGTTTACCTTTATTATTTCGATTGCTTTTTCTCATAGGTAAGGACCTTGTAGATAGGTTGTTCTCCATAAAGCCGTTCTTTTTGCTCGAAGGACCACTAATGTAATGACTGATTGATTGTTATTTATATTTTTTTGAGACGAAAAGTTTTTGTGTCTTGACAAAGGTTTTATTTATTTGACAACTACTTTTTTTTTTACAAACGTACTCGATTCTAAATATCAAAACTAATAACTGATTCACAATATAAAACTGAAAGTTGTCGTAGTAACATCCCTGATGACGAATTCGTGGTCCGGCCGTTAGCACAATAACTTTCGAAGGGATTGTCTTAGAGACTTGAAATTTTCACGGTGAGTTCGGTTCCCAAGTGGCTCGGTTAAGTTTGTTAACCAGCCAAATCGCACAGAGTGTTCCATAAAATATGGCCATTCAAAATTTTTGTTTCTCATATCTCAGACAAAACGAAACCCATCGAAATGAAATGTTGCGGCCATATGCAAGATGCTCATAATGTGCCTGATGCAAAAATTTGTGGACATAGTGTAACAGAACCATAGAAAATTCAATTGGAATATTGAAAAGAAGGCACTTCATATTTCCGAAAGAGAATATCCGATTCAAATTAAAATTATTTTATATATAAAGATTGATTTGATAAACTGAATGTTCAGGCAGAATTTTGTGGCCATAGTGTCAACAGAACCATAGAAAATTCAATTGGAATATTGAAAGAAGAATCTTTATATTTCCATAACAGGATATCCGATTCAAGTGAAATGCATTTTGTGAATTGAGACTGATATACAGAATGTTCATGCAGAATTTCAAAAGAATAGCATCATCAGAACCATAGAATTATTTTTTTAATTATTTATTTTTTCAATATTTAATTTTTTGAATAATTTCCAGAATATAATTCTGATTGTGCTGGGATTCTGCATTTATATACTTGGTATCAATCTCAAGTCCCATATAAAATTTTGAGGTTATTGCTCCACCAAAGAACGAGCGCTCTGAAGCTTCCTGCTCGGTGCTTTTCTCAAATTTTTTCGAATATTTCTGTTAACATATTAATTGCACTTCATTAGCTTAAAATAAAAACTGAAGATACCACCTTATCAGGAAACGGGCAGTATATCTGTCTATCCAAACGGCCTGGTCTTAAAAGTGCAGGGTCCAGTAAATCAGGCCTTGAAGTAGCAGCCAGGACAAAAACTCCAGCTAAAGATTCCACACCGTCCATTTGTGTCAATAGCTGATTAACTACCCGATCTGTGACTCCAGTTATGTCATGACCTCGTCTGAAAAAAAAACTACATATAGTCCGTTCACGAAAGTTTGAGCGCATAGTAGGCGTTTGTTTATTTATCTGAAGTTGGCAGTATTTGCTGTCATAACATAAAATAAAGTCAACTTTGCCGAATGTACCCGGCCTCGTCCGACGAGCTTGCGAGTTATCAGAAAACTCTATGCAATAGGCGATTCAAGTTGATCTCCAAGCCACCTTGCGGCAAAAATTGTAAACCGTGACATTAGGTCTCGAAGTATTTGGCGTATGGATGTTGTGGCAGAAATATTAGTATTTTAGTGGTTTGTATTAGTTATTTGTGTAGTTGGGATATTTTATTAGTTCGGTTTGGATATTTTATTTATGTAGTTGGATTATTTTAGTAGTTTTGTTGGGATTTTGTATTTGTGTAGTTTGGACATTCAAGAAGAACAATGACGAGTAGTTTTCCTTAGCTTGGGGGAATATTTCAGATATTTAGAATCCATGCCGAGTAGTAGGAATGTTTATGAAGGTAAGCACATAAAACGTTATGAATATTTCCGTAAATCTTTTTCCGTTATAGGAGAAGCAATTCTGAATGCTGGGCATTTGATTATGTGTGGTAATTTGGAAAGGAATAAAAGCAAACCTTTCGATATTTTTGCGTTGTGCCTTCAAACATCAGCCCTCACAGCTGATCCCCATGAAATAAGGGGAAAAATTTTATTTGATGAAGGATCTCCTGTTGTATCAGCATTTAGCTGTTCATGCAAGGCTGGATTAGGAGGGAGATGCAAACACATCTCAGCCCTGCTCTTATATTGCACCAGGTTGTATAAATTCAATGTATTTGATGTCTGAATCAGGACTTGCAATTGAACAATAATATATACACAATATAATTGTTAGTTTTTTTGCTTTGTGTTGTGTTTTTTTCTTGTTCCAGGAATGATCTTCACAATCTAGAAGACATTTCCTGCACAGATTTGAAATGCTGGTGGAAAATAAGAAAAATGACACCAATAAAATGTATAAAGCTCAACCTCTCCTGAAAACATCTTGTTTGAAAAAGAAGGCCCCTGTGAAATGTAATACCATGCAGACAGAAATCCGAATCTTCAAAATGTTTTGAACAGACTTTCATAGAACTTGAAATTGTCTTTCCACACTTCAAATTTTTTTCCCAAACTTTTCTGACATCGACTTTTTCAATAACACCATTTTTATTGTTTATTTCAACTGAACAAGTACCATGTTTGGGGAAAGAATGAAAGGACACGAGGTCCTTGTTGGCACGACTTTTGCATCCATAAACACAACAATATACTTTGAATTAGACATTTCCGAACACAAATACAATGAAGACGAGAAAAATAACTTTCAGTCGCTCAAAACTCACGAAAAACTGGTAACACCAACTAATATCTAGTACATGCACTACGATGCCAAACTTCGAGACCTAATGTCACGGTTTCCAATTTTTGCCGCAAGGTGGCTTGGAGATCAACTTGAATCGCCTATATCGATAACATTGCGTATCAATCTGACAAGAAAATGAACAACATATCCTAAAATTTAAATATACACAATGAAATATGCCAAATTGTCATGGCCAATCCACGGCTCAAACCACGAAAGTAGAAATTCGGCATATTCCACTGTGTATATTAAAATTTTAGGTTATGTTGTTTATCTTCTTGTCAGATTGATATGCAATGTTGTCAATATTGCATAGAGTTCTCTGATAACTCGCAAGCTCGTAGGACGAGGCCGGGTACATTCGGCAACGTTGACTTCATTTTACGTTATGACAGCAAATACTGCCAACTTCAGATGAATGAACAAACTCCTACTATAGGTGTGTTCTTTTATTCACCGATGGATTCACCCGGATGGAAACCAGATGAAATGTCAGATGGCTCATCAGATGTCGAATAAAAGAACGAGTTGATAGTTATCTGCTGTTTAGTTGAGTCGTGACAGATAACATTGACGTTTCTGCCATACAAATTTACCCCCTCCACTTGATTCATCAGAATTTCATCACATTCACCGGCTCTGAAAGTCGATGGATCCGATGAGCCACCGATGGAAACATCGGTGAGTAAACGAACGAGTGGCAGTTTCAACCGCTGAATAAACGAACGACTTGATGCAACCGTGGTGACAGCGGTGAATCCATCTGATGAATAAAAGAACACACCTTATGTGCTCAAACTTTCGTGAACGAACTATATACATATTCTCAATATCATTCTCAACATCAATCTCAATATACGACTCCACTTACCTTGGAGCTAAACTGTCAAATTCATCAAAGAACAATATACACGGTTTAGCACTTTGGGCTCTGAAACGACATTAATAGATAAGGAAAAACTGAAACAATCTCTACATACTGCGAGAAAACATCTCTAACAGCTTGTTCGCTAGCACCAATATATTTTGAAAGTAACTCTGGCCCTTTGATGGAAATCAACCTCACTCCATACTGTTTGGCTGCAGCACCTGCTAATAGAGTTTTTCCTGTACCAGGTGGCCCATATAGCAGAAGTCCAGATTGTAGACGAAGTGGGGAATTATTGAATAAATTTGGATACTGAAAACAACAATTGAGAATCAAATTTTATGAAGATTTTAAGAATATTTTTTCACACACCTTTAGAGGCCACATCAAATTTTCTTCCATTAGTTTTTTTATATCATTCAAACCTCCAACACTTGAGAAATCTTTATCCCCAGGTGAATGAAGTTTAATATCACTATGTGACAATATAACCATTTGTGATAGTGCTTTTTCACAATGCTTTTCTCGAATAATTTTATCATCTAAGAAAGAACATTTTGCAGATGAGAATTCAAATTATAAAATAGAGATATAAAATGAGTAATGTAACTATGAGTTACTTGAATAATGGAGTACAGTTCCTACAACTTTTCCTTCAATATAATATTCATCAATCTCACTGATTTGAAAAAATAATGACAAATTGGTAAAAGCTTGCATTTAAACGGTTTTCTAATTGAATGAAAATACTTTATGCTAAATATACAGGAAAATGATAACATGCAAAATGTTATAATTACTGTCCTTTGTATTTTCAAGATAATCTAATTATCATATTTTTTATTGAGAAACTTACCATCCTTTATAGATTGAAATATTGATCGTTGTATTAAATCACAAAGATCTTGGAAGACATATCCTTCAGATTTTTGGGCCAAAACATCAATATCTACCTCACACTGATAATTCTTGAAGGAACATTTTATGATTTGAACTCTGTCATCCTAAAAAGTTTATGTACTAAAAACAATAATGAAAGTAAATGATAACAACTATATTTTTATAATTCATTGTGATTTTAAATAACAGTCTGCAAAACCTAATCTGCTGTTCTAGAATAATACATCTTCTTTTTTGAATTCAGTCCATCATATAATTAATATAAATTAAGAAAATAGAGAAGAATATTCATCAATAAAAAATAGATAATATTGTCACTCATACTTTGGTGTTTTTCTTGTCTGCTGTTCATTTATATTTAAATTTGATTTTACACTGATTGTATTTTTTTTATGATATTATTTGTTTGGTAGTAGAAAAAAAAACTTTGAAAAGACTCGAACAACATATTTTTCATATATCTTCAATACTTTAGAGATGTTTTACATGTAATAATTTGATCGATATTGCATGATTCAATTATACAGACTGCAAATCACATACTTGTATTCAAATACCTTTGATAATTCACCTATATTATATTGTTTCTGAAATAAGTAAGTGCCCCTTGAATTATAGATATTGCTGTTAATTTGATCAATTGTTTCTACAGTTGCAACAATTCCAATATCATAATTCTCTGTTACAGATATAAGAAGTGAATACATCATTTCCGATATTCTGAAATGTTTGCAAAAGTTAAACAAACCATTTGAAATAATTTAAAATCTTTACCTGTTATAATATAAGGCATTTTGTAACTGTGCATCATTATCTTCCACACTCTTACATAAAATATGTAAATCATCAATGAAAATTATTGAGGGTTCATGGGCAACTAAATTCTCCAAAATAGTAGTAAATGATTTATGTAATGAATCCATAGTTTTTCCCTTGAATGATTTACTCTGAACCACTTCAGAACAAATGAAATATGGATATTCATACAAACAATTCTTGATGTTTTCAATAATTTTCGATTTTCCTGAACCAATATTACCTGGTAACAAACCTTTGTATCAATATGTATTGAAAATATTTAAAGTATTTTTCAGCAGATAAACAGGGTGTTGCGGAAAATGTGGGAAATCTCTCGGATGCAGATAGAACACAAAAATGAAGATGAAAAGTTCACATATTTTTTTTTCCTAGCGGCCCTCCCTACGAAGATAGAACCTCCTAAATGACGCCACTGGAAATCCATTTTAGTGGAATAAGTTTCAAACTACTCGATATAATTTGATGAAATTTGATATGATCAATAGTATTAAGGACCTCTTGAATCACCGCACTCATTTCAATTAGCTTGTTCAGTTTACCAGTGGCGGACTGGGTTGTACATTTTAATGCTTACATTTTTAACACCCTGTATGATAAGGTACTAAAAAAAATAAATTTGGATACCTTGAACATTAAGCTAGAGAATAGGTACTCTTATTCATTGTCGATAAAATGAACCGTTTTCGAAAAAAAAAAATAATGAGAGAAGTAAGTAATTGAAATTTATTCCACTAAAATGAATTCCCGTGGCGTCATTTAGGAGTCGTATCTTCGTAGGGAGAACTTGTCATCTTATTTTTTTATGTTCTATCTGAGACCGAGAGAATTCCTACATTTTTCGGGACACCCTGTAAATTGAAAATATTTAAAGTATTTTTTCAGCAGATATATGTTCTTCAAGTTTACAAAGAAGTAATTGTAAAATATTCATTGTAAATTTACTTCTAGACATATTAAATACTTAAAATCTCAAAGACGATAATTTTAATGGTCAAAGTTATTGACATATCTTTATACATGCCCGGTTGGTAAAGTTTCGTTTATTATTTTTATAATTTATTGTTTTAAAGGGGTTAAAGGTTACATAAATTTTAAAAATTATCATTTTTACTTTAGAAGAATGCTCCTATACAATATGCACTAAAACTGTTTGAGATAATTGTTTCATAATGCAGTAACGAATAATTGTCAAAACCATAAATAGAAGAATAGAGTATGATAAAAACTGACCAACAATACAATACAATTTTTTTCTGATTCACAGTTTGTTGGAAGCACTGTCAGGTCATGAGAATGAGTTATAAAAAATTAAGAACTCACCAGTTATTATATAGCATCCAGGTCTATCATTGTTCACTAAATTACTTCTTATACTTTCTAGTATTTCCTCACAAATGTAGCTATTACTTGATGTCTCAATGAAATAGCTGCACTCTTTTTTATCGTCAGCTGGAGGTTTTCGCATAGTCTCCTTTACAAACGAATACTTACAATTTCTCAAGAAATCCTGATCAATACAGCAATATTTCCCATAATTGGGTTTGAACTTCAAAATGCAACTAATATTATTTGGCAAAGGTATAACAATATCAGCATTAAGAATAAACTCATAATCCTTGCATTTCGCAGCAAGAAAATCTTGCAACTTACTCTTCACCTCTTTTCTATCATAATCAGTATGTATTTCTATTTCATCCGAACTATACCTTGCTATAGGTTTCAACACAATTCCAGAACCTAATTCACAATTAAGAATTCTCATTAAGTTCTTATGCACAAAAATATTATTAACAGATATTATTTCATACGATTCTTCTATTAAAAACACCCTTACAAACACTTCTTTGGAATTAGAACTGTGGATGACATTTAGAGAACAAAATATCGGCTCTTTAAAACTATCACATTTTCTCCATGTTAAAGGAGCTGATTTTCTGTCTAGAAATACATTAAATTCGTAAGAACAAATAGAATCATACAGCAACTCCAAATGATCAAATTTAACTATTCTTCCTTTGTGATTTTCCTTCTTGTTGAAGTAAGTCTTGATTTTATTTTCACTTTTTCTTTGGAATTCATTCAGTTCTTCAGTGATGTCAAAGATATCAAAATTCAGCTTCTTCATGCGATTTTGATCTGAAACCAAGAATCTTTAAGTTGTAAACTTTTATTCGATAATTTTAACTCACTGTTATTCTGTAGAGTATCCAAATCCTGAAGTGCTCCCACTTCTTTGTTTGTTTTCGTATGAGGTAATATAACTAATTCTGTCAAGTTATCCAGTTTTCCAGGGGAGCTTGGGTTAACACTTACTGAAATATAAGGAATAGTGTTCGAAAACAGTGGTATCCTTTTCAAAACAATGAAATTACGTGAGCCTACCAACTTTTACTGGAATATTCAAATTTTCACCTATCCAAATGAGCATTTCCTGATTTTCACTAACTACACTGGTTTGGTTCAAGACACAATTTTCAACTTCATTTTTTAAGACGTCCTGAAATAGAATTGCTCCATTATCCAAATATTATAGCGTATATTATTACCAAAATGTAGAAATCATCGAATCTCACAGGATGTATTGTGAAACTGTTTACTTTTGGTATGAATTCAATAATTGATATCACAACAGGAGTATTCTCTTCTATCTTTAATAACTTCGCATATTGAGAATTGATCCCTATATAGTTATCTCCAAAGTTTTGGATTTGAGGTCCTAATGAAAAGAATAATTCTCTATCTTCTCCATAGGTCAGCTTAAAGTATTTCTGCAAAGAATAAACACACAGTTCAAAAATTATTTCCTTTATCTGTTACTTACATTTGAACCGAATTCCTTGGTATTATTGGAACTCAAATAACAAAAATTATTTCTTGTATTCAAATATTTGATTGTCAATAGCTTCTCTAACATTTTGGATCTCTAAAGTATTCCTATTTCCTATAAAAATTTATTATTTACAATTTACATCAAATGTTTGACATTTTAAAGTAAGGTTAAGTTCGCTGAAATATTTAAGCTACTGTCTGTTAGAACTACTAGTAGTTGAGTCTGAAGGCTTGGGCAATTATTACCTTTAAGCCAGAAATTCTCATTATGAAGCGTTAAATGATCGGTAGGCATTTTGTTTGGTCAATAAAACAATTAAAAATACCAAGTTCAATCCAGATAACTTAACTTTGTCTGAGTAAATGGGTTTTATGAACTACTGCGACATAGAAAAATGGAGCCTAACACATATTTCTATGGCAGCAGAAGGCAATCGTGAACCAATCAGAGTCAACTGTTTCATTCAAAACAACGGCAATCTGAAACCGTCAAACAAGTAACTGACTGAAAATTTAACGAACATTTGATGTGAATCCCAGTTTTAGTGTTTTTATACTTAATAAAACCAAAATATTGACCACTATTGAATGGTAAGATAATGAACATTTCCAATTATATTGCTACATCTTATCGTTTCATTTATGAAAACTCCAAAATTGTATGAGAAGTTTCTCACGTCCACCATGTTCTCACAACATCAATCCGATATGGATTTTTTCTTTATTCTTTCTCTTTGTGGAACATGTGTTATTCAATATGTATGAATAATTGATCGAGGAGAGGCTGGAAATTGTTAATTATTGGGATTTTTGGAGATATTTTAGACGTTTCTAACTGAAAAGGCGGCAAATCCATCCGTCATCCTGTATGATTATTTACTAAATTTTGTAGGCTCAGAGGTGTTTTATATCCAATTTTACCGCTAATTATAAAGTTCCACAATCTTATGGGACTTTTGTAAAATATATTTTCGAAATATTATATAGAACGTGGTTGAAATGTATCAATTTATATCACCTCTTCATATACGTCAATTGCAACTATTGATGCATTTTATTTCACATTGAAACTATCAGATATAATTCTTTCAATAGTATAGATATCGTTCAGTTATTACATGTATATCCTATAAATTGTATCTTACATTAAATATGTATTCAAACCAAATAAGGAAACATTTTTCTCATTCTCTTTCTATCATTTCGATGGAATTACTGAAGACGTATTTACCTTCAGTGATGTCATTAATGGCATTAAACCAGTTTTCATTTTTTTTCCATGAACTTTCACACTTTTATAGTATATGTAATTATAATAATTTCTTATAGAACTGTTTTTTGTATTAGGTTCAGACTTCTTCGGTCGTTTTGTCATTGCTTAGTTATATTTTCATTTTCATCCCTCATATATTTAGTTCAAATTGTTGGTGCATCTAACAAAATGAGAACAAATTTTGGAAATATAACATTAAATGCAGTTTTCACTACACAGTTACTCACATTGGTTTCATCGTAACAGCCATGCATGTTAATGGCTAGTGCCTTTTTGGATTTCCACTACAATTATTTTGAACCTTCGTTTCATCTTAATCTTACGGTTTTTGTTTCTTTTTTCGAATTACATCTTATGAAAAAGAAGTAATCACCAAACTCAATTATTGTTAGATGAATCTGTTCAAAAATTCTCATAACATACTTATCAATTTGTATTCTTAAAACATTTCGAAGAGTTATCCTGATTTTGCTGTGCTGGGACCACAATATGAGAATTATGTCATTCTAATAGTATTTATATAGAATGTTCAATGTTTTGAACTACTATTCTTATCAGAACACTTTGAACTTCTTTAATCATTCCTTTAGCCTACTTTGATAACATGCCTTTATCATTATTCCTATAGAGGGTGTTGTGATTAAATGCGAAAAACTTCAGGAGGTGATTTGCATGACTATATAATCAGGATAAGCTTTGTAACGTTTTTTCCGCAAATGCTTCGTTTTCCGAAATAAAGAGATGTTAATTAAGTTCACTTAAAACACTGACTGAAAAAATGGTACGCCACTGAGATTTTACACATCGAAAAATTATGATGCACGAAAATTGTCCAGAAGCGCCAAAGTAACCTACTTACATTAACAAGGAAAAAACACTTCAATAATTAAATTTTAATAACAGCTTTATTAGTAATCTAAAAACTAATAGGATATTTGGATTCTGCATCATACAAAACCTCCACATATCACATTTTGTTCAACTCTTACCTTTTTGTCCAAAGTTATAAAAAAAAAATAATTTTAACACCCTGTATTTCTCAAAGGAAGCAGTTTCGGGCATATTTTATAGCCCTCTATCGCGTGGCACTTCGCATGTTACTTTTTTCCTTGACACCCTGTATACAGTGTGTTTGGTCACGACTTAGCGATACTTTGAGGGCATCAAATATACCTAATTTTATCGACAAAAACACCCACTTAGGGGGGTTTTGGAGTGGCCCCTATTTCAAATTTACTTTTTCATTTTAGTTGACCCTTTCAAATAATATCGATTTCTTTGGACCTAGAGTTGCTACAAATGTGAAAAAAATGTTTTTTGACAGTTGATACTACCATCTTTTATTGAAGTGGACTAATATGAAAACATTTAACTCGAAAATGTCGTAAAAAAATTTACTGATTCTCTTAGTGAATCCGCAATAGTACAAGAACTAGCACATTGAAGTATAATTTTTTTCAATGAGCTAACACGCAAGGATATTAGCTACAAAACGATACCAACATAATTTCCTCAAGTTACATAATCAGAAAGTAATTGCTGTTCGAACATGACCCTTATGAAAATTGATTAAATAAAATAAAACTCAGTTCTGTACTTTCGATCATTTTTAATAATCAAACAAACAAATGAAAATTGGTCAAGATGGCTGCCTCTGCATAGTAGATAAGCAGTGGCCCTCATGACGAACTGTAGCATCAAAAAAAAGTTTGAGGAGCTCGCGTAGTGGTCATGTTCAAACAGCAATAACTCTCACATTATGTAACTTACAGAAATGATGTAGGTGTTGTTTTGTAGCTAATGTTCTTGCGTATTAAATCATTGAAAAAAATTATACTTCAATGTGCTAGTTCTTGCGCTATTGCGGATTTACTAAAAAAGAGTCAGTACATTTTTTTACTAAAATTTTTTTATGGTATTTTCCAGTTGAATGTTTCCATATTGTTCTACTTTAGTGAAAGGTTCTAGTATCATCTTTCAAAAAACATTTTTTCCATATCTGTAGGCATTTTATGTCGAAAGAAATCGATATTATTTGGAAGGCTAACGAAAATAAAAAAGTACCTAAATTTAAAATGAGGGCTACTCCAAAACTAGGGGGGTAATCTTCCCAATGAGGGTGTTTTTTTCGATAAAATTAGGTATATTTGATGCCCTAAAATTATCGCTAAGTCATGACCAAACACACCGTATATCTCGTTTGCTAGTACAATTCACTCATAGAGCATTATCTATTCTAATAGAGAGATCTGACTTCCAGTTTTGAAAATAGTCGAAACTAACAGTCATTTGGTTGAAATAATTTTCACAAGAGAAGAAAATACACTACTGGAAAAAATTAAAGGATCGAAAAAAAATTCCAAATTTTTCGGCAATTTTCAACATGCCGTAACTTTGAAAGGAATGGTCGTACAAGAAATTTAAAAGAAGGAAATTGTAGCTCCATGTGTCTAGTTTTTTGGATTGAAACTTCAAAATTTTTAAGTTTCAGTGGTTTTCGAGTAATAATAGAAAAATCAGCAACAAAAAAATTCTCAAAATTTTACCACTTTTTTTTCTTGTCTACGAGCGTGGACATTTCATTTTTGCATAATCGTTATAATGATGGGATACTTTGTTAATTCAGCTTTAATTTATTGTTTTACTGACCTCATTACGTCCACTTCTCGCCGAGATATCGGTCTTCAAATGGAAAAGGATCCATTTGTTCTTGATTATCGATTTCTCAGCAAACAATGATCGCACAGAAAATTGAAGGAGGGTTTCAAGATCTTTGATGAATCCCATTAATGAACAATCATTGCTTATTCATAAAAATTTTTTTTCTTCATGTCGCATCAATATAAAATTTAACAGAAAAAGGGCTTTCGGTGGTTTCTTGGAAAATCTACCGCTGGATCGAAAATGTTGAAGAAGCCAATAATGTTAAGTGTGACTTTCACAGTTCAATATGTTGATAAAAACCTTACGTAGAGCCAACTCAATCCAGCGAGCAGTTTTTTGGTTGACTCGATTGAATTTAAAAAAAATAAGGATCACGTTTTTTGCTCTGAGAAGCTCATAATCTTTAAAATAGACAAAAAGAATTTTCTCGAGCTTTTTCCACATTTTAATTGCAAAAAGTACATACATTTCAAAAAAGGAAAAATAAAATAAACTAACAATTTTTATTAATTTAATAACGATCGATAATCAAAGACAAATGGATTCTTTTCCATTTGAAGACCGATATCTCGACGAGAAGTGGACGTATTGAGGTCAATAAAAAAATAAATTGAAGCTGAATGAACAAAGTATCATTATAACTATTATGCAAAAATAAAATTTCCACGCTCGTAGACAAGAAAAAAAAAGTGGTAAAATTTGAGAACTTTTTTGTTGCTGATTTTTCTATCATTACTCGAAAACCACTGAAACTAAAAATTTTTGAAGTTCTTATCCAAAAACAAGACATTTGGAGCTACAATTTCCTTCTTTCAAATTTCTTGTACGACCATTCATCTCAAAGTTACGGCATGTTGAAAATTGCCGAAAAATTTGGAATTTTTTTTTGATCCTTCAATTTTTTCCAGTATATCTGTGACTGAATTGTAAATTCTAACACAAAGGCCACCACAGGCAAAATATTGAAATCAAGAAAAGTATGATCAATATGATATTTGTTCATGCATGAATACCGTTTATATCATAAGAGGAAGCTATAAGTTACTGAGTATTGGTGAAAAAATTATTTCGAATATACGAAGGTTGCCCTCCATATTTTGAACAAAAACCTACCGCCAGAACGTCGATTAGATGAGTAATCCACCGTAGATTATCCTGAAAATGAACGTAGGGGTAAACAAACGCCTTCAGATATACTATAAGGAAGAGATTTAAGTGTAAAGATCGTCTTGGAGGATATTTTAAATACGAGTAACAATAAATCGATTTTCGACGATTACTATTTCTCGTTTTGTTCACTAATATAAATACATCTTTAGTGACCAACGATTTCAAGAATACTTCGGCCGATTTGTCTACGTGTCTTCACAAAATAGTTACTTTTTTTCTGTATAATAATGTTCGGGGGTAACTTGTCGTTAGTTGTTACCTGCCGTGTTTACGATTCATGGAAAAAGATGCTTTCTCTTCAAGGATTATAATTTTCGAAATATGTGGATTGTCTTCATGCTTACTCACCGACTCATAAATACAAAGATACAATTCTATTTGTTTATCGATTGAAATATATTCTGGGAGGATTCTGCATTTCTAGAAAACTTTAGATTTTCAGTCCCAGTCTCTGAAATAGAAATAATTCAAGAAATTTTAATTAAGATGAAATGCTCCTGCTTAAATCCTTGCACTAATTTTTCAGGAGCAAATTGGCTTTGAAAAAATTGTTGCCTAACATTGAAACTGAAAAAGGAAATAAATGAAAAGGATAATGTAACGTTTCGGTCTCTATATCAAGCTAGAAAAATAAAGAATAATAATTAATTTTCTATTATACTCACTTTTTGGATGAACCCTATTAGATATGAAAAAAGTTTTTTTTTTGGAGTATTTTCTTTATTTTTGCTTTCACATCATAAAACATCTAATGCTTCTGTCACATATCGGACTTTCATAAAGGATAAGTATTGAATAGAATATAGTGTTATCCTAAAGAATGTCATGCATTGTGTTGCTGTAAGATTTTCCTCATCTCAAAATTATTGAAATGTTAGTTGGGATATCCATCATTTTCTTCTCCACTGTTCAACGTTTCGGCTTGTCTTCATCAGGAATTACTTCTGAACTTCGGAAAAACATCGGAAGTGGTTTTTAGCGTCTTGATATTCAATCAAAACAGATTGAAATTATGTCCTCAATATACATCACATCTTTTTCAAAAAAATCATCCCTTATTCAGTCTTTCTTTCATCATTTTCGTAATAAAACAATTTGTTTCAGGTTTCATCTTTTCTTTTATTCAACCCGTCATCAGAATAGGTCTTGACAGAACGCAGACTCAAAAGTAATAACTAAAAGCAGGTGAACAATTTCTAGGAAGTAGTAGAATAGGTACTCAAAATCCTGCACTGTTGTCCAATCAGTTTTTGAGTCACAGACGTTTTGCACGGCCCGTTTTTGCATTTTTTGCACCTGAAACTTGAAAGTCGCTGACCAGTACTTAACTTTGAAAATTGCCGTTTGGTAGGGTTTGGTCGACTTTTGGAAATTTTACCTGCGTTGCCAAACTTTTGGGCCAGTCGAGGGCTTAGGACGTTACAGTGCGCACGTTAAAGTCAACCCCTAAAAACGATCCGAGATTTGAGGTTAAATCTGTGGTCACGTTGTTTACTTTACTTGGCTGTGAAGGTTTTCATTTTAATTCATTTCGTTTTGAATTTTTTTGTCAAGATGGAAGCGAGCCATAATTTACTTAGGTCATCACAAAGTTTATTTGTTTTGCCAAAGTCTGTTTTAGCCGCTATCGATGCGCAAGGTATGTTTATCTTTTCAATTGATACAGTATTTATTTCCTGGATTCTGTCCTTTTGTGTAAAAGTAGTTCAATTTTGGCGGCATTCGTTTATTTTATACTGTCTTTTCTTTTTACTCGAAGGTTTTTGAATGTTATCAACTTAATGAAGTTTTCTAATCACAAGATGAAATTAAAACTGTGTTACTTTAGCGTAAAAGTTTATTTTTTTACGGATAAAATATTGATATGTATTACGTTGTTTTAAATGGTTGAACTTTTTATTTACTCTCAAACTGCTAGTTGTATGGAATAAAAAAAATAAATAGAATCATTCTTTATATAAATATCTTGAGTATTTCATCTCGAATAATTCAGACTAATTCGAATACTTTGATAAAAACGATTAAAATTAACAACACGATATTTATTGATCATAGAAAGATCTTTAAACGTGTAACCCCTGTATAGAACAATTAAATTCTAGATTTTCAAGTGGAGTGGTATAAGCATTTTGAAGTGAGAACACATGTTTTTTTTGTTTTCAAATAACCAAAAAGTTATTGAGGGTTGAAATGAAAACTGAAAAAATATATTTATCCTTACTACTAATTATTGATTTTTCCCTCTTCTATTGTGAACATTAATTTATCATTTACTAAATAAAATTCATTAATTTTTTCGTATTAAATAAACATTTCGAAGTTCTCAACCTTTTTCTAACACAGGATCTAAGAAATCTTGTACCCACAGGAAAAAGAATATTATGCAAAAAAAGTATTTCAACAATTTTGAGTTTTTATACCTTGGTAGCACATTAAGCCGTTGGATAGGTTTAAAACAATTTTTTTGCCCTTTAATTCCAAACATTTATTTTTGTGAATTTCGTGATTCTTGCGTTTAAATATAGATATAAATAATTTATATTTTTTATTATAATCTATCTGTTTATTATGGTAATGGGTACCGAATTTGTGTGAAAACGTTCTATTATTGATAAATAATTATTCTATTTGACGTATACTTGTATTGCTTGGTCAAAATAATAAAAATTTTTTAATTTGACAAAACGTTATTCTGCTAGGTTCTTTTCATTTACTTCACCAACGTAAATTCTATTATGTCATTTTCTTTGAAAATCACATGATTCAACTAGATGAGAAGATTCGGCTGCTTCTAATTCAATATACAGAGTGATTCATAAACATTGTGCACAGGGTTACAAACAACCTCTGCATGAGTTACTAGTGCTTTTTTACAAATTAACTATTTCTATAAATCATATTGAATTCGAAACAAGAAAGGTATCTGCGTTTGTTTTTAAGCTGCCCCATTTTTCAATAAAAATTGAATCTATTCGAATAAAAATACATTGTAGAAAAATATCAAGGAACTAACAAGACACGCTGGAATATTATGTTCCTAAATGTGTCGTTCACCTTATGCTATTACAAAATAATTTCATCCACGACTATTGTAAAATCCGTCCGTTGTACGTCTCTGTGCTGGGCCATAAAAATACCCATTAATCCCAAGGGAATAATGAGATATTATTCACTACTGTCAGATGCTTCATAGATTTAGCTTTGATATAATTTTTTAAATTGGTATTTCTTCAATATTCTAAAGTACTCCAGCTAACAAATATCTACCTTGTCAATCTGGGGCCAAATCTACTTTCATTATATCAATTAAAGCATTTTTTATTACAAAATATACAATGACGAGTTCTCCAAAAATTTCTCATTTGTCATCTTGACTTTTTCCAAGTTTGTTTTAGAAGGGTCTTGTCGCGGTCGCCAAATGTTAAAATCTTCAAAAAATATATTCAGTAGTCGTGGATAAAGTATAGTATGCCACTCGCCTAAGTCTCGTGAATAATAGCTATCATTATACGTTTGTTGCATAATATACTATTATTATTTCAAAATAAGCGTATTTGTGTATTTAATTAAACAAAAGAGTTTGAATGATCCTCTTATTACAGTTAATATGGCCCCTACCAAAACATTACTCAACAGGGATTTACCAGGGGCAAATGCAAAAAAGAATGCAATAAACACAAGAAGCAGAGCAGCTTTAGCAGATATCGAGAACAAAATTATCCGAACAAGCAAAAGGAAAGCAGATGGATCCCCTACCAAAGAAACGAAGGTCAATATAAAAAGATCCGCACTAAGCGATTTGCCAAGAAATTCTAACATAATAGCAAAGAAAAATGTAGTGGAAAAACCTGTGCTGAAAGCTGCACCAAGGACGAAATTAGCCTCTGTTAAAACAGTCACAAAACCAAAGAATAATGAAAACGTTGCACCTCCAAACGCACCTGGGGTAAAAACTAAGACAAGGTTACCAGTGAAAACTACTACAGATACAGAAACAGTGATCAAAATTAAACTGCCGTTGAAAGAAGCAAACGGTAAAGTGAAACGATTGAGCAATGAATTTGAGAAGACTGAAGAATCGATGTATTCTACACCCGCAGAAGAATTAGAAATGAGGTGAATATTTCTTTACTTTGGTCAAATCTGTGATAAGAAATTAGTTTTTCGTGGACCTCAAAATGAAAGCTCAGTTTAACTTATACGAAATAATTCAATAATTATCCATTTTTATGCCCAATTTCTAAGAAGGGTGTCTGAAATTGCGCGGTCTTTCTAAGAATGAAAAAACACATAATTTGCATTCATTTTCAAAAAATTTGTTGTTGGTATCTGAAGTATCAGTTATGACTTTTATGTATAATGAGTAATATCTGCCAGATGATTTCCTCTTGAAGCATAGTTGAGGCTCTATGTCACTAATGACAAGATAAATTTCATCCTTCAATTCTAGAATCGATTGTGGATTATTCCTAGGGACCTGGCATTGGACATAACCCCAAAGAAAATAGTCCAACAGTGTCAGATCACATTATCTAGTGTCAAGTACGCCATGTTGTGGATCCACTTGTTGTGAACGTCGTCTAATGAACATTTCAGAGGCTTCAGCAACACTTTCAAGAACCAAATCAATATTTTCTTGTGAACACTTCTCTGATATTCCATCAAACTGGTACCTTGAAATTTTTTATTATTCGACCAATAGTGCTTTCAGATGGACGATTCGGTTAACCATAAAATTCACGTAACTTTCTGAAAGTTCTTCTCACTGAACGCTGATTTTCATGAAATAATTCAACAATTTGAATGCATTGTTGTTGTACAAAGTCATTTTATAAAAGGCATAAAGGGTTTTCAATAAGAGGTGTTATTTTGATATTCAAAGAAAAATGCCATTTTTCAATATGAATAATCTGATGTTTATTTCATTATAAAGAAGAAGCTATGCCGTTAACAGTGGAAAATAACATCAGGCAAATGACCACCACGACCACGCTTATAGGATCAAATCCTTTTGATGAAATTTTCCATAACCAAATCGCACTGCACTAGTACCTTCACGAATTCCATCTTTGAGGTCTTGAATCGACGCTGGGCTATTGGCGTAGCCCTTCTCTTTCACGTGACACCAAAGGAAGAAGTCGCAAGGTGTTAAATCACAAGATCCCGGTGGCCAATTGTGATCACTTCTTCGAGAGATAACACGGTCCGCAAAAAATCAATGGTTTCGTTGGTTTTGTACCACGTAGCGCCGTCTTGTTGAAAGTACACGTTGTCCAGATCAATACTATCCAATTTCGGCCATAAAAAATCATTAATCATCTCTCGATAGCGCAATCCATTCACCGTAATTGTTGCTTCAACACTTTCGGCTACAGCTGCAATATTCTCGGCTGTTCTTGAGCGACGTGCACGGGTTTTATTCTTCGCATCTAATTTACTTGTCCCAACAGCTTGAATTTTTCCACCAGTTTCTTTATTGCGGTCTGACAAGATGCTTCATGACGACCCAAATTTTCACCATTCGAATTTTAATAATTTCAATGCGTTCTTGAAGCGTGTATCGTTCCATTTTTATTAATGGCGTAGCTATTCAAAATATCACCTCTTATTGGAAAACCCTTCACATCAAACTTCCTAAATGTCAAAATACCCAGACGAATTAAATGCTCCATCAATATTTTATTTATTCTCAAAAAACGGGCAATTTGAAACACCCTTTATTTTCAATGTGCAACTGTCATGGGCAACCGAACACAAAGTATCCAGAAGTAATACAAGTAATGTAACAACTCCACTGAAACATAGAAATTTATATTAAGTGAAATTTATCTCTCGAGCAAAATGAGAATACATTTCAATCAAGAACTTTACTCAATTCATAATGACGTCGACGGGAAAATCAACTCGTTCATTAATCTTGCGATTAATAAACTAGTTGGTTAGATAACTATTAATTTTCCAGTGCCGCTTCGGTTTACAAAAGTGCAGAAGGGCCAAAAGCGAAAACGAGAGAGACCAAAAAGGAAGAACCGAATCCTGAAACTAAACCGTCCAATGTATCTCTAGTGGCTTCACAATTGAGGGAGCAACTGAATCTTGGCAATCATGAAGTACCTGAAGGCATCGATGATTTCGATAAGGAAAATGCAAATGATGTTAACCAGTCCTCAGAATATGCCATGGATATTTTCAACTACCTCAAGGAAAAAGAAGTAAGAATTTTTTTACTTAGGAATTTCGGTCTACAGTAGTTTTTTTATGTAAGTAGCAGGTTTTCATGTCTAGCGTAGTAAATACATCGTGCCAAAAAAGCAATGTAACTCGTCGATAATTTTTGTATGAAGAATTTTTAAGAAAAATCCTCGTCGATTTTTAATTCCAAATGGAATTTATCCTATGCTTTTTGAACGCTTGTTCTACTTAAACTAGTTCTACATCGTTTTCCCAAAAGTCTGTAATTTTCGATTTTCGAGCCAAAAATAGTCTCAAACGACTGTGTTCGACTCCCTGATGACGAATTCGTGGTCAAATTGAACTGTCTGTGGGGGCGTCCGTTAGCACAATAACCATAGAAATTCAAAATTTGAATATTGAAAAGAATATACTTTATTATTAATAATATTACAGTGGAACTTCCCTATAACGAAATCGCTAAATCCGTCAAAAAAATTCATACAAAAGTTTTTTTATAGTGTAAAATATCGAAACAAGTAATTGCATTTTCTTATTGTGAATTCATATAAATAATCAAAAAGGTGTGGCATTTTATGTAGGTACAATACATGACTATTCACGATTTTTAGGACAAATAATTCGTAATTTTTGTCTGAATTGTACAATTGAAAAACATTTTATTCTCATGAAAAAACTTCGCATTTTCTCAAAGTTTCAGAAATATTTTCCTTCCGGAACCCCTTCAATGGACCGGAAAGCGAGACGGAAGGCTTGAAGTACCTCTTCACGATTTGGTTTTTTGGCCGGTTGCCAAATCAACTGTCGGTATCATCACTGCTATCCTAATGATCTCTAACACCGCATTTGACACTGTTTAAAATGTCCGTTTCAGTTGGAAGTTAATTTGTCACAATATTTACATCGACATTAACGAAATCAGTAACCGTCATTATCAATATTTCAAAGCTGAATCTAACGTTTCGGAAGGATCTATCTCCCCGCCGTAATGGTTTGGTTTATGGTAGGGATTTATTACCTACGTCCGGCATAATTATGGAAAAAAACCCACCCTTATACCTTTTTACCAATACCCATTCAAAGAGTGATGTTCTTTTTCTTGGAATATTTCGTTATAGAGAGAATTTACTTCGTTTTAGATGGTATTTTCAACATGGAATTTGGATTCATATCTTGTACGATATTCGTTATACAGACGTTCGCTATAGGGAAGTTACACTGTATTTATTATTAATTCCATAACAAGATATCCGATTCGAGTGAAATTTATTTTGGGAATGAAGATTACTATACTGAATGTGCATTCAAAATTTCAAGAGGATCGCATCATCAGAACAGTAGAATTTTCAGTATCGCATCATTGAGCGAAACGATATAGCACTCGAAAAGATGGGTTTACATTTGTTATTTCAAAGTTGGGCCTCATATTTCGTATGAGGCCAGTATGAGAATTCCGATTTTTTACCTGTGCGGAAACAAATTCACCGATTCCAGATTTTTTTAACATCCGATATACCGCTATGGAAATTCACATCGGAAACATGATATTCAAAGCATCAAAGAGAGAACTTTGGAGTCCAGTTTAACAGTAGTATATTCGAAAGATTTACGTGCTACTTTTATAACGAAATGAATGATCAACTGCGAATAATGTTGTTTTTCTCTAGTATCACGGGTAGCCTGATACATTGAATGATTCAATGAAGTGATTCATCGGCAGTGGCGGCTGCTCAGAGGAGGCAGTGGAGGCCGGGCCTCCCAAATTTCAATGCAGTTTATTCAATTTTAAATTCGAGTTCAAATAAAAAATAGTCGCATTTCTATATCTGTATTATTTTATCATTCTATCTACTATCCAAATATCAAAGTAATAAACATATGTTTATTACTCAGCGATCTAAAACATCCACACATTATCCGCAACTTACAAAATAGCGTAACGTATAGCAGGCAATCTGCTTAGCGAAGGAGGCTCGGCCCCATGAGTCGAGATTCGTAAGAATTTAACATTTTAAACTTCTTCAAATGAACGGTGCGAGAACCACTGAAAATTCAAGCTGTTATTTATTTTCGCTTCTAGGCGAACGAGCTTAGCCGAAACTGAACGTCCGATCGGTCCTAATCAACCCAGGCGATCGTGGATGGAGATCAGCTGTTGTTTTGATTCCGTCCCTTTTTATTAACGAAGTATCAATCCTCTCAGCGAGCGGTTTGTGGTTTTGTGACATTTTTCGGAAAAGTTTGTAGTCACATTTCTATATCTGTATTATTTTCATCATTCCATCTACTATCCAAATATCAAAGTAATAAACATATGTTTATTACTCAGCGATCTAAAACATTCACACATTATCCGCAACTTACAAAATAGCGTAACGTATAGCAGGCAATCTGCTTAGCGAAGGAGGCTCGGCCCCATGAGTCGAGATTCGTAAGAATTTAACATTTTAAACTTCTTCAAATGAACGGTGCGAGAACCGCTGAAAATTCAAGCTGTAGATCACTTGTCGGAGGCTGGCCTCCGCGGCATTATTTTCGCTTCTAGGCGAACGAGCTTAGCCGAAACTGAACGTCCGATCGGTCCTAATCAACCCAGGCGATCGTGGATGGAGATCAGCTGTTGTTTTGATTCCGTCCCTTTTTATTAACGAAGTATTAATCCTCTCAGCGAGCGGTTTGTGGTTTTGTGACATTTTCGGAAAAGTTTGTAGGTAAAATTTTAATATTTCAGCAAGAAAGATGGAAACGGAAACAGGAAGTGAGAATTATAATGCAAGTAGTGAACTTGAAGGAACGCAAGATCATGCAGATTTTAATTCAAGTAATAAATTCAATAAAATGCCTTACTATGTTGAAAACATCCTTTAAATCGAAGTTAATTCTCTCTATAACGAACTATTCAAAGAACATCACTTTTTGAATGGGTATTGGTAAGCAGGTGGATTTTTTCCGGACGTACGTAATAAATCCCGACCTTAAACTAAATCATTACGGCGGGCAGAGAGATCCTTCTGAAACAGTCTCAAATACACCCCTGGCGGTTTGGTTTCAATCTAACCATTACGCTAAGTGTGAAAGTTGTGTGAAAATGTCGAAAAGGAAATGCTTAAGTTTGAATGATAAACTTAAATTTATCAGTGAAGTCGATTGCGACATTGCCGACTATAGAAAAAAATTTTCTGTATAACGAATTTTTTGCGGATTTAGCGCTTTCGTTATAGGGAAGTTCCACTGTATTTTAACATACCGGAAATGCCCATTCTCAATCTTAATAGGTACTGTTACCTATCTATTTTATTGGAGTTAATAAAAATTTATTGCATTCACAAGATTTTGAATGTGGATGAATAATGGAATTTTTGTTTCCTCATTGGTAATCATTAATTTTGATGCTTTCGCAGGACCAACAACAAATTCCCGACTATATGAGCGGCCAAGTTGCATAACGACATGGATGCGATCCCTCCTGGTGGACTGGATGGTCGAAATACAAGAAAGTTTCGAACTCAACCACGAAACTCTTTATTTGGGAGTGAAGCTGGTGGACCTCTACCTCAGCAGAGTGACCGTCGGTAGGGAAACCCTCCAGTTGGTCGGTGCTGCGGCGATGTTTGTGGCCAGCAAATACGACGAAAGAATTCCTCCCTTGATCGAAGACTTCTTATACATTTGCGATGGGGCTTATACCAGGAGGGAGTTGATAAGGATGGAAATGAATTTGTTGAAGGTCTGTAATTTCGACCTTGGAATGTCTATCAGTTACAGATTCCTCAGAAGATATGGCAGGGTAAGTATCAAGTCTGTTTTTAATAAAGGGTTTTCCAATAAGAGGTGTTATTTTGATATTCAAAGAAAAAGTTCATTTTTCGATATAAATGATCGGATATTTATTTCATTGTGAAGAAAAAGCTATTTAATAGTGAAAAATAACAACTGGCAAATGACCACCTCGACCACGCTTACAGGACCATATCATTTTAATGAAATTTTCTATAACCAAATCGAAAAGTGGCTGCCCTATGTCCTAGATATCCTCACGAATTCCATCTTTGAGGTCTTGAATCGACGCTGGGCTGTTGGCGTAGACCTTCTCTTTCACGTGGCCCCAAAGAAAGAAGTCGCAAGGTGTTAAATCACAAGATCTTGGTGGCCAATTGTGATCACCTCTTCGAGAGATAATAAATACGGTCCGGAAACTTTTCCCTTATCGTTGCTTGTAGCGCCGTCTTTATGCAAAATACGGTGTAATGCCGTTTGTGGAATGCCTAATTTCGAAGAACGACGAGGAATGGACAAACCTCGGTTTTCTTCAACACTTCTACAACAGCAATATTCTCTGCTGTTCTTGAGCGACGTGCACGAATTTTTTCTCCACATCACTAAGTTGTCCCAACAGCTCGAATTTTTCCACCAATTTTTTTATTGCGGTCCGACAAGGTGCTTCACGACGACCCAAAAATGTTCGAGTTTTACGAACCGTCTCTGCCAAATTTTCACCATTTTTATAGTGAATTTCAATAATTTCAATGCGTTCTTGAAGCGTGTATCGTTCTATTTATTAATGGCTTAGTTTCTACTTGTCAAATGTCAAAAAATTACAGCTTCAAATGTGACATCTACTGAAATAGCAGGCTATTCAAAATAATACCTCTTATTGGAAACCCTTTATATACCGACTCATTTATAATCTTGTTCATTTCAAAAACAAACCATTCTACGATATGAATCTCTAAATAAAATGAGTTGAAAATAATAAATTTTTTGTCCATTCTTACTGTTATTTCAATTAGTTTCATCAAATTTTGGAATTGATTGAAATCAGTACAATGCATGCTATCAAATGTTTATGTATTGACTTACTCAGTGTGTTTGTGAATAAATGCAACAAACATAATAAATTTAATAATTATTTATTTTAGTGTGCGAAAGTAACCATGCCTGTACTTACCCTGGCAAGATACATACTGGAAATGTCTTTAATGAACTACCAAGCAGTCACGATTAAAGAATCCAAACTCGCAGCAGCTTCTTTGTACATGGCATTGAAAATGAAAGGAATCAGTGGGTGGACCCCAACCTTAGAATTTTACACAGGTATAAAGTGTTTAAATGTGTTCCCTACGTAACTTATTTACTCAACTAATGAATGTTTCAGGTTATAAAATTGAAGATTTTATCAGTACAGTATATTTACTGAATGACGATATGCATAAAACATCGAAAGTACAATTGAAAACGATACGTAATAAGTATAATCATAAGTTATTCTTTGAAGTTGCAAAAACGCCTCTTTTTAGCAACGAGCAACTTAAGCCCTAGTATTTATATATGAATTTTAACCTATATTATTTTATACCTTGGTGGATTTTTGACTCACTTGTTCATATGAACATTTTATACAATGATTATTGTTTATGCAAACAAGGTATACAGTAATTATAACTCTGATGAAGGCAAGCACTGTAAAATATGCACAATTAAAGTTTTAAAAAGAAATTGTGGATATTAATATATTTTATAGTTAATTGTCTTTTTTAAGATGTATTAATTTAAAGGAGGATAAAAACCAAAAACCTTTGGTCCAATCAATAAATCATTTGTAAATGATTGTAAATTATACTTGTTTTAATTCTAATAAAAACATCACACATATTTGTTGGATTCATCCAAACCTAAATTCAAAAAAGAAGGAAAGGTCGCTTCAATTTATACATATAGTCCGTTCACGAAAGGTTGAGCCGTCGGTTGGCCATGACAATTTGACATATTCCACTATGTATATTAAAATTTTAGGTTATATTGTTTATTTTCTTGGCATATTGATACGCAATGTTGTCAATATTGCATAGAGTTCTCTGATAACTCGCAACCTCGTCGAAGGAGGCCGGGTACATTCGGCAACGTTGACTTTATTTTACATTATGACATCAAATACTGCCAACTTAAGATACCTGCGCCTGCGCCTACTATGCGCACAAACTTTCGTGAACGGACTATACATGTATATTGAATGATGACAAAAAATTCAAATTGATCAATGAGATATGAGGGGAACATTGCGTAGACTGTATTTTTCATATGGACCCTAAATGAAACACTACAGGTTACATTAGAAATATTCTCAGTTGTTCTTGAGTGATGCAACGGTTTACAAAGTGATAGTCCACGGGAAACGGTTTTGAGAGCCAGGCAGATTGAAAAAACATCAGTAACTATTTATTGAAAATGAATAGCAAGGCCAGAACTTATGTTATATTCAATTTCTAAGGAATTGATATCTCGTTTTGTAATTTCTAATTTTTCTTCAATTCATCTTATAGAGGAAGGAATACTTTCAAAAAAAGGAATAATCAGGTTTTTATGAATCAAAATGTATATTGTAATAATAAACAAATAAATATTCAATTCAATAAATAACAGATCTATAAAACCTTGGAGTATATCAACTCCATTTTGAATATAAATATCTTATCAGTCTTCAAGAGGTTGAACTAGTATTACTTTCTCTTCTTTTGGTAAGTCTGATGCATTTTTTGCATGGTGTATCCACTTTCCAACAAACCTTATGGTAGCAACATCCACAACTGTCACATCGTGAGACCAATGATAATTGCCAAGGAAATATTACTTCACTTGATTTGCATACCTCACAGATGTGGCCTCTAGCCATACATATCTGAAAACAAAAAAATTAATAAACATATGTAATACGACATATTACTTCACTTCAATGTAATGATCAAGAAAGTAAGCACTGAGAACAACTTCAAGACGTTGCTAAATAAAGGAGAGAGGATTGAAAACGGGAATACACCGACTATAACCTCAAAGAAAATACCGTAAAATGGTATACAGATGGTTCCAAAACCTCTACAGGAGCAGGCGCTGGGATGTACGGGCCAAGTACCAAGTGTGCACTGTCTTTCAAGCGGAAATCTTAGCTATTGAAAGATGTCTAGATAAGAATCTAGAAAGAAACTATCAGAAGTGCGATAGAGCCATCGTCATCGACTCTAAAATGATCTGGGAGTGCCGGAACAAACTCAATGAGGTAGGCAAAAAAATAACTTCTTTTTAATCCGGGTTCCCGGCGACTCGGGAATCAAAGGAAACGAAGATGCCAATACACATGCCAAAGAGGGCGCACAAATGTCACTCATTGGCCCAGAACCCTTCTTTAGTATATGTAAATGTACCTATAAGAAGGAGAAAGCCGAGAGGGAAAAACTCTGGCAGAATCTCCCAAGGAAGGATCATTCCACTAAGTTCCTTTGGAACTTTGAAACAGCAAGATCCAAAAGGTATCTGGATCTAGGTGAGAAGCAATACACCGCCTCACTGACTTTCTTACAGGACACTGTCGCCTCAGGAAGCTCCTGTTGAGGATGGTATTATCGGACACTGACGAGTGTAGGATCTGTGGGGAGGATAAAGAAACCTCCATTCACCTAGTCACGGAATGCCTTGGCATTGCGAGCCAAAGGAGAGAATGCCTTGGCATTGCGAGCCAAAGGAGAGAATGCCTTGGGCGAGAAACTTGTAAGAGAGAGGAACTAGCCTCGTTGAAGCCTTCATAGATATTAGATTTCATTAGATCTCTGGAACTGGAAGGCGAGCTGTGAAGGATTTGGCCAGAACAGCTCTGTAAGGGGGCCCAATAGACCTTAAGATCGCAGTGAACTGTAACCCCTTTTTAAACTGAACTAGGACCATGTTAAGAAGAGCTCTGACGTTAGGTTGACATTTTTGCAAAAGTAATAGACTCTGAAAAAGTTAATTTTACCACATCTCAATATTCTTATAATTTACCCCGTGTCTGGCAATAAT
This sequence comes from Propylea japonica, assembly GCA_013421045.1. Lineage (NCBI taxonomy): Eukaryota > Metazoa > Arthropoda > Insecta > Coleoptera > Coccinellidae > Propylea > Propylea japonica. The sequence goes on from CM024240.1 coordinate 27,600,089, forward strand.
GACGGTATTTCACACGGCGATTTCCATTGGTACAAGTTCCTACCACCGCACTTAAATCGCACCAATGAAATCAGGTTAGGTATTGTAAGATAATAGTACGCCCTCTCAGATCAATAAAATACCATAGATAGGCTCCAAACACAATATAAATGGAATGAATTTGAGGACAAGATATACAAAGCAAATGTTTGTTTTTGTTTTGAAATTTGACAATTCAAAGGCAGAGTCGTACTTTCATTCAGAGGTTTCAGTAAAACGCGATCAATGTAACATCTCAGAGTAAAAAGTAAACCTAGAGTTGCCTTCACGCATTTGTCATGCTGTTTATACGCGCGAACAAACTTCCGGCGTTACGAAATCGTGCCGTATGTTTATTCCATATTGGGATGATTGTTTTACCGCTCCTCTACTCTGACACTATCGGCTTGCGTCTGTTACAGATAATTCTGTCAGTTTGGCAACATTGTCTGTTAGTGTTTAGTTCTTGATGCGATTTGTCTTCATTTCGATTTGACGTTCATAAACTGAATTATTTCAATGATTTGGTGGCAGTGAAATGCTTTCCACCTGATTACAATGCAGTACTATTCACGTGTAGTGGCATCTCTATGTTTATCTCTTAGTCTGAGTATATAACGTCTTTATACACTGAGATCAGTCGGAATTTTTGCAAGAACTTAATCGCATCCACCTAATGCTTATAAGCAGCGGTACATTAACTAATTATAAGTTCACAGAATAAGAAAAACAATTAAAATAATTCCTACTACCCATAATGTACTCAATTCTCTGGAATATAAACAATAATGTTTTTCGCATGTCTTGCAAACAATACAGCATTTCGGCATTTTTCTGGAGTAAATGAACTTCAATATCACTTTACAAGACACATTAAAATGTAGAATCACGAAAACTGGAGCAAATATCTTGAAAAGTTAGATCTGAGTGAGAAAACGCGAGAGTTAGAGTAAGTTGAAAAAGATAGACGTTGAGAAGAGTTGGTTGAGAGATTGAAATAGGTCGAAGTTCAGGAATAGAGTCAAGAGATTTGAGTAATCTGAATAGTATAGAAATCTTTGCAAGAGACGAGAAGTTCAGCAGCTGGAATACACACTAAAAGTGTAACCGTATATTCGAGTTGGTGTGTTAATAAAATGTAAATAGTAATACTGTGTTAGACAAAGAGAAAATATGTACCCATTCAGACAAATTATAAATATTTCTAAAAAACTTTTAAGGTTTTCACTCCCAGTCCCTGAAACAGAAAAAATTTAAAAATTTTCAATTGTTTCTGTTTCAGAAACTGGGAGTGAAAACCTATAAAGTTTTTTAAAAATGCAGAATCCTCCCAGAAAATATTTCAATCGATAAATTATAAATATCCCACACACATTTTATGCAATAATTAAAATAGATTACCTACCTGACATTCAATTATATGTTTGATGGATATGTCTACGAGATGTTCATGTTTGTTTTCATTTCACCAGATTTGATCTTCACCAAGTCATCCAGTGAATACATTTCAACTTCATCTCGTGTGTTTTTCAAATATGGCTTCAAAATTTTTCTTATGCTGAAAATAAGAGTAATAATGTAGTTTCTTGATTAATCTCGATGTATTTCACACAGAGAATTTCAGTAAGTACTGAAATCTTTCAGCTTTTTACACTTCCTACTTGAGTGAAATCTGTAAAATGGTAAATGAAGAATATACTTCAATTGAGTAGGAACATGTTTACAATTTTTGAACAACGCTTTCCCAGTATATTACTTTACTGTTAACTATTAATAAAAAACAAATTTCGGAAAGGTAAATAATGAAACTATTGATAAAATCATAACTCTAAAATGTAACAACTCACCTTTCAGCATTATCACACGCTAATATGAAATCCTTTATATAGTACAATCCAAGGGCATATTTTCTATGGAAATCGATATCCTTCGAAAACTTGGTAATCTTTTTATTCAAATCGAATATCCTGAACAACGGATCAGTGTACATTTGCTCTATGAGTCTATACGAGAACGTGGAAACTGGAAATCTATAACATAATAATTATTATTAATCCATTATCTTTATCAATAACATCATAATACTTTACCTAGAGAAATCCCATTTATGTAATATTCGAGCAGGTATGAGTGCTAGCTGATTAGAATGACATCCGGTGCAAAAGTATCGACCCAGATATTCGCAATACCTGAATTTTGACGCGTATTGTGGTTGAACTCTCATTCCACATCCCGCGCATCTATAATTCTGCTTCAACATTAGTTGTTTCCTCCTGAAAATCTAAAGCTCTGAATTGATAACCAATATTTAAGACTAATTTATTGCTAGCGATAAAATATAGAACACAGCGTGTTGAAAATATGTAAGAACCACCAAACATAAATCTAACAAAAAAACAACAACGTAGGGTAGGAGTACCACAAGGTGGCCTACTTGGTCCGCTTCTTTTCATCCATATTTGGGAATGACATCCTTTGGATATTGAATTAAGGAATGACTGCCAATGCTAAATTACAGGTTATGCGAGTTATACATGGTGTCCCGGAAAATGTGGGAAATCTCTCGGATTCAGATAGAACATAAAAATGATGATGACGAGTTCCCATAATTTTTTTCCTCACGGCCCTCTCTACGAAGATACGCCTCCTAAATGATGCCACTGAAAATCCATTTTAGTGGATAAGTTTCAAACTACTCGATATAATTTGATGAAAATTTGATATGATTAAAAGTATTAAGGACCTCTTAAATCACTGCACTCAAATTTCAATAAGCTTGTTCAGTTTACCAGGGGCAGACTGGGTTGTACATTTTAATGTATATGTTTTTAATACCCCGTATGACAAGGTGTTAAAAAAACAAAATTTGGATACCTTGAACATTAAGCTAGAAAAGGTACTCTAATTCAGTGTCGATAAAATGAATTGTTTTCGAGAAAAAAATAATGAAAGAAGTAATTGAAATTTATTCCACTAAAATGAATTTCCAGTGGAGTCATTTAGGAGGTCGTCACTTCGTAGGGAGGGCCGCTAGGAAAAAAAATTATGGGAACTTGTCATCTTATTTTTTATGTTCTACCTGAATCCGAGAGATTTCCCACATTTTCCGGGACACCTATATAACAAGTAATAAGGCATAAAAAACAAGTTATGAAAGAACAATATAGGTTTTACTATGATATAAGAAAGATATATTCTTATTTCATGGGTATTACAAGAAAAATAACATGTCTATTATATGTTGATATTGACAGATCAAGCATGCAATTTTAATTAGGATAACAGCGTGCCATAGTTTTGCCTAAATGTCTGTATTTATCGAATTTTGAACTACTCAATTGGACTCGCAGAGATGAAGTATCCGTGGCCAACAAAAATTCTGTCTGTCCGGCCTTGAGCACGATAACTCTCGAACGGATTAAGTGAGGGTTCTGAAATTTGAGAGTTGGTTCGGTTCGAAAGCTGCGGTTAAGTCTGACCAAATAGGTTTAGTAGTTTTCGGAGTTATTGACATGTGAAATTTTTATTATTTTCCCGATAACCGCACATCCGATCATTAAAAAATCTGGTATTTTGAAGGAAAATAATGACGTACAAACTTCTGCAAAATTTCGTGAAAAATGTGCCATTAGATACGATCAATATCCAACTTGATATTTACAATAAAGACCGACGCTCATATTTGAGCTGAATTTCGTTAGAATCGTGTCATCAGAACTGACTTTAGCGTCAGTGCATTCTCTATCCTTGCTTATGTTTTATCATTAACCAGTTAATCAGTGATAAAAATAAACAACTTACGTAAAAGAAGGATGTAAAGTAAAAATAATTTGAGGTCTAGGAGGGGCCCAATCATCTGTTCCTCTCAAAGATATCGATGTAGTCAAATGATCATCCGGGTTGATAGGACGACTATTTGGTAATGGTAGTAAAGCCTGTGGTGCATCTTTCTCAGACACAAGCCATTGCAAGTCAGAAGCTCTGAAAAAATTGAGAAATTGTAACAATTTTCCGAATCTTGAAGAATATACTCACTTTGGTAACTTTTTTCCTTTAAACGTGCTTATCAAAGAAATAGCTACACTCTCTGCGGACAAGATATCAGAAGCGCCATCTGGAATCCCTCTAGTCTTCTTTAGATCAGCTTCCGAGAACAGGGAGGCCATAGAAGTCGAAACACCCTTACTTTCTAATAAGTTAGAGGCCTCGTCTATTTCGATATCTTCAATATCGGAGCTGGAAGTCTCTGAATATGTATTTGAAGATGTGGAAGGTGGACTCGCACTTGTAGCTGAAAGAATAAATTCGTGTTTATGGATAAGATACTTTGAAGAAACTTGATTCACTTAGGTTTGTTGATTTTTGTTGTATAAAAGGCTCATTCACAAAGTCCAAAAACATATACTGCCATAGTTTAGTGCCTGTTTATTTTGTACCAAACTGCATGAACTGAATTTCCGTCATATATTTTCTGTAACGGATTTCAAGTGAAAAATGGAATCTTTATCAATATGGAAACAATTTTGTCGAGCTGAAATAGAATAATATTTCAGCCTAGTTTTTCTGTTTGACTTCAGTACTTCGTCTTATCTCTAGCTGAAAATACATACAGCATGCCAAAAAAAGTAATGTAACTTGTCAATAATTCTTGTATCAATTATTAAGGAAATCTTCGCACCCGTCGATTTTTTTTCAATTTGCAATTTATCCTTTACATTTTTTTGAATTTTATGTTTCTCACTCCCTACCCTCTATTTTTTTTTTCAAACGGAAATATAGGGGTGTTGATACAGCAAATGAAGGTAATTTGATTACCTATTCAGCGATATGGCTAAAAGTAGAATTGGAGTTGCTGTTATTTCATCTAAAAATTATGAAATAATTTACAAATAGTAATGGGAGAGTACTGCAATCAGACCATTATTAATTACTAATTATAACTAAGGGAAATTCACAAATCCATTGGTTTGTGATTTCAAATTTCAGGTCCCCTATACTTTTTTGAGTTTGAAATCTCTCACCTCCTACACCCTTTATTTTAAATAGAAATACAGGGTGTCCCATTACTCGACGTCAACCCGGAACCGGGTGAAAAGGCAAGTAATGCTGGTTGTCAGAAAAATATAAAAAAATCTAAGTTGCATGATTTTATAATAATGCGCATTTTAAAAAACACGCAAAATTCCACACCCTGTGACAGTCTTTTCGCTCCTGTTGCCACAAATATCAACTTTTTCCCACTTTTTTCTTTGCTGTGTAACCTTGAATAATGCTTGTCTAAACTGTAATCAAAATTTTGATACCAGCTGCTCTAGGTTTCATAAAAATAGGGCTTACTTCTCGGAAAAAAAATTCGAAATAAACAATTGCCTAGTTTCAACTGACTGTATTGAAAAAAAAGTACTACATAGGTTTGGCATGTTTTTTCAAAAGTTGGCGCATTTAGTGAGGATTCCAAAATGGTATAATACTTGTTTAATTGTAGCTGCCGTAGTTCAAATTTTTTTCGATTGCCTTTGAATACACTTTTTCGTTAACTGCTTCCCAGTAATAGAGTCCAATGGGTTCAAGTCCGGTGAACGGGCCGGCCACGAGATTGGACCAGAACGTCCGATCCATCTTCCGGGAAAAAATGTTACCAGAAAAAAAAATTTTCAGAGAAATTTCTCTGGAAAAATTTTTCTGAAAAATTATTTTCTCTGGAAATTTTTTTTTCTGATAACATTTTTTCCCGGAAAAAAAATTTTCAGAGAAATTTCTCTGGAAAAATTTTTTTTGGAAAAATTATTTTCCTGGAAATTTTTTTTCTGATAACATTTTTCCCCGAAGATGGATCGGACGTTCTGGTCCAATCTCGTGGCCGCCGTTCACCGGACTTGAACCCATTGGACTCTATTACTGGGAAGCAGTTAACGAAAAAGTGTATTCAAAGGCAATCGAAAATAAATTTGAACTACGGCAGCTACAATTAAACAAGTATTATACTATTTTGGAATCCTCACTAAATGCGCCAACTTTTGAAAAAACATGCCAAACCTACGTAGTACATTTTTTTTTCAAAACAGTCAGTTGAACTAGGCAATTGTTATTTCGAATTTTTTTTCCGAGAAGTAAGCCCTATTTTTATGGAACCTAGAGCAGCTGGTATCAAATTTTGATAACAGTTTAGACAAGCATTATTCAAGGTTACACAGCAAAGAAAAAAGTTGGAAAAAGTTGATATTTGTGGCAACAGGAGCGAAAAGACTGTCACAGGGTGTGGAATTTTGCGTGTTTTTTTAAATGCGCATTATTTTAAAATCATGCAACTTAGATTTTTTTTTATATTTTTCTGACAACCAGCATTACTTGCCTTTTCACCCGGTTCCGGGTTGACGTCGAGTAATGGGACACCCTGTATATGGATTGTGACATTAATTGAAATGAGTAAGTTATTAAAAATTCTTTCATATATTCCTATTTGAAAAAAAAGTGAGGGGTGTTGTGACAGATTCAATTAAAAAAAGCATAGGGAGACCATCTTTCGAAATTACAAATGTATGGAATATCAATTGAAGACTAAACAAAAGAGTTATTGCATCATTTCGATTCTCAGGATCTACTTTTCAAGAAGTATCAATTTATGAATTTACTTTAAACCTCAACAAAATAATAATTGAATTGGCCTTATCAATTTTTTATGAGTTAATTAAAAATTTCCTGAAATTATGTTATGACATTTCCAAATTTATCCATACAATCTTATTTCATTCAATAATTAAATGCATTTTTATCAAAAGGAAACATATTATCTTTGTCGTATAACAAATAAGTCAATGAAAATGATTAAGAATGAATTTTGTTATCTCAATATTACTATTACTGCTGAAAACAAATATTATTTTTTATTTTAGCAGTATATTATCAATCTGTACACATGTTGTATAGAGAGGTCCTTTAATTTGTGATCATTTTAATATACATTTTACTTTTGAAGAATGAAGAAACCATAGGTATAGAACGTTTCTTCAAGAGGATCAGTGTACCGGGTTTTTCACTATAATTTGATGACCCCCCCTTTAACTTTGTTACAAAAAATGTTTCGTATAAAAGTTTCACGAAATAAACTGAGGTTTTTTCATATCAGTCCAGAAACTGAAATATATACAGGGTGACCAACATATTGATAGCAACTTTATTTTTTCAAATGGAACACCCCGTATATTTTTCCATATTTGGTTAGCTCTTTTTCCCCTGATTTCGAATATGTAACAAATGTTGGTCTATCTATCTTATTCTGAGCACCACAGAGTTTCAAATTTCAATAACCATCCGGCATAGCGTTTTGGAAGTTCGTGAATATTTAAGTGGCCAATTTGATCTTTGGATTGGTAATGGCGCACCCATTTTATGGCCACCAAATAGTCCCGATTTTACACCGTTGGACAAGTTTTTATAGCCGTTCCCGAAGGAAAAAATTGACTTCAGCAATAATGACAATCAATGAAAGTGGAGAATAATATTAATGAAATAAAATCAACCAATATTGAACCCATAATTCGGAACTAATCCCGTCAACGCACTAAGATAATGATAATATTGTAATGATTAGCAAAAATTTTGAAGCTTTAATTGCTGACTTGAATCAGAGCCATAATAATGCTATCAAAAATAGTCTAAACAACTTCAGACAACTATATGAACTATGTGTTTTGAATGAAGGTGATCATTTTAAGAAATTTCTTTAATTGATGTTATTCTTACCATACTAACTAAAATAATACTTGTTTGGATATAAAGAATTTCATAGGTATTTCACATATTTTTTATTCGGTGTCATCATTTCAAAACTTTGAAACTCTGGAAATTGAAGAGACACATCCACATACGCATTTATTTTCGAGATCAGGAGGAAATAGCCTATCAAAAAAGGAAAAATATACAGGACAGGGTGTCCCATTTGAAAAAATATAGTTGTATTCAATGTTGTTCACCCTGTATATCTTCCCATTGACGTTATTATAACTCCAAAAATGAACATTTTCAGTAAACGCACTCTGCCACTTGTAAAATGATTACAGATCTTGGCCGGTGTTTCTTAAAATTTGAAACTCTGTGGTTCTCAGAATAAAAGAGATAGACCAACATGTGTTACATATTTGAAATCAGGGGAAAAAGAGCTAGCCAAACATGGAAAAATATACAGGGTGTTCCATTTGAAAAAATGAAGTTGCCATCAATATGTTGGCCACTCTGTATATATTTCAGTTTCTGGACACATATCAAAAAACCTCAGTTGATTTCGTGAAACTTTTATACGAAACATTTTTTTGTATCTCCTTCAGTAACAAAGTTAAAGGGGGGGTCAAATTATAGTGAAAAACCCGGTACATTGAAGGATTGAGAAGAGATGAAGGTTTTAATTTATTTTCTAGGCGAAAGGTGACTGTCAATTATCGTAATACAGTGGAACTTCCCTATAACGAACGTCTGTATAACGAATTTCGTACAATGCATTGCACCTTGAATCCAAATTCCATGTTAAAAACACCCTCTAAAACGAAGTAGATTCTCTCTATAACGAAATATTCAAAGAACATCACTCTTTGAATGGGTATTGGTAAGAAGGTATAAGGGTGGATTTTTTCTGAAAATATTCCGAACTTACGTAATAAATCCCAACTTTAAACTAAACCATTACGGCGGGTAGAGAGATCCTTTTGAAGCAGTTTTAAAATACACTCCTGGCTGTTTGGTTTCAATCTAACTATTACGCTAGTGTGAAAGTTGTGTGAAAATGTCGAAAAGGAAGTGCTTAAGTTTGGATGATAAACTTGAATTTATCAGTGAAGTCGACCGCGACATTGCCAATTATAAAACAAATTTTCTGTATAACGAAAATTCTTTATAACGAATTTTTTTTTGCGGATTCAGCGCTTTCATTATAGGATTCCTCTGTATTTTCATGGAAAATTTTAAATGTATACATTTTGTCAATAAAAAACGTCTTTTATTTCAAATTCACTTTAGTTCAAGTAAAGAAACTCAAGATAATTGTGACAAATAGAAAAATTGGAATATTTTCATTAATGATCAAAAAGACTCATTATTTTGCCTTAACTTCCTAACACATTTGTGTGATAAAATATGGGAAGAAAAAATATATCTTACTTTCATTTTTGCCATCGCTCATAACAGATGATGCCCATAACCTCCTCTGTTTTCCTACCATTTTTTGCCTTCTTCTAATCCTTATCCTCTGTTTCAATTCCAAAATTTCAGGATCACTGTCATCAGTCGGTTCATCACTTAATCTCAAATCTTTCTTGCATTTCATTTGTTCGATAGCTGAAATTATAGCTTCCGAAATGGTGAAATGAGCATTTTCCCGGTCTAATTCAGCGTTAGGTCTATTAAGTTGGCTCGTCGTCAAAAACGATAATAAACTTTGGCCTGCAATAGGAGTAGGAATATACCTGTAAAAATATTGAGTTAACATAATTTCTAGTTGATGTTTGTGATATGACTGACCCTGTAGACATCGGAAGTATTGTTTTGCCTCCACCCTCTATGAACGACTTTTTTGGCGTTTTTTTATAGTCTTTTTCGCCGGGTAATGCTCTAAACGAGTAATCTACAACTGATGTTGACGATTTTGGACGATCAAATGTTTTGGTTTCTGAATAATCATAGTTTTCACCTATAGTAGTTCCACTACTATACGAAGTACTAGGAGTGAATTCAACAATATCCTTATTATCTATAATAATTGGTTTCATATTCTTTGGTATACAACTACTAGAGGCAGGCGTATCTGTTACTACATCTAAATTTTTCTTAAAGAAGGTACAATTCCTCAGTGGTTTTTTTGATAATTCGCTAGGTTTCTTGGTATGTACAGGTGTAGTTGGTACTGTTTTGCTTTGAACTATTTTTTTAACGATATCCATCTTATCTAAAAACAAGTTTGGAGTGCTACTCCAAGGTTTCATTTTAAAAAGTATTTCACTTTTCTCAGATTTTTCTGCTTTGATGCCTCATATCACAAATACTGTGCCTTTCATCCAACTTTTTTATTCTCCTTATAGATTTACTCTCCATTTTACCAAGATAGTTATCTGGGAAAGATGAGCATCTTCTATGTAGTTTATGAAAGTCTCTAGCATTCGGTTGTAGAAGAAACAAACAAGGATTTATTTCAGCCATAAGGCTAGGCTGATTCCTTTCTAGGGCTTTCAAACATATTAACACAGCCTCAGAGTATTCTTCGCTACACAAGAAAGCATGGGAATAATAACATGAATTTAAATGGCCCTTATCAGATAATAACCATCCTAGTTTTGTAGAGAGGGATAAATTTTCCAAGTTTTTATAAAGCCAAATAGCAGCTTTGTTATTTTTCAAATGAATTGGCATATAAGACTGATATTCGCAATCTATAGAGAAAAAACAAGTGGAAGTGTTTGGTTGAAGCCATTCTAATCCTTCCAGAAAACTGAAGTAGGAACCATTAGCCTATAATGAATAACATTAGTTACAAATAAGTTAAATAACAGAAGTCAATCCTGTACTCACCTCATTTAGTTTACATCCATGTTTGAAAATTTTATCCATTAAATTGTGTAATCGATTTAAACCCCCATAAATGGACCAAACATTGGCTACTTGTGTTGAAAGTAGACCATCTACTGTATTCTTCAAATCACGAAGTAATTGCTCATGTTTCAACGTATATAGGGACTTTGACATCTTGAAATTATTCTAAGCAAAATATTGAACTATTTATTCTATCACTTTTGGAGAAATATGCTACAACAACTTTCCGTATCCACCTACTTTTAAATATTTGACAAACACAAACACGGAGATACTCAAAAGTCATAACAAACAAGCATACCTGTCATCGTGACATCACACCCAGAAAAGGAACTATCAATTTTTTGGAAATACAGTTATCACTTATCAGAGACAGTTATATTCAAAATCAACTGATATTTCATCGTTTCTGTTTCAAATTTTTCATGAATCTTTTCAATTAGGTCTTGTTCAAATATAAATTCGTTCTATATATTAGCAAAATGAAATAAAAAATCGAATCAAAATTATTTAATCCAACTCTATGAACAGGATGATGTTTTGACGTTTAGCTGTAACCTGTAACCTACGTGGTCGTTTGAATTTTTCATAATTTAAACGGGAATAAATATACTCAAATAAAATGGGAAGTAGAAAAAATAGAGATGATATATTGGCTAGAGTTAATTTCCTTTGTACGCAGTTCAAATGTTATCAAATAGGCATGTAATAGTTGGTGGAGGAGGAGGCTCATCAAAAACTGGAGTAGCCAATGGTTTTGTAAGTAATCTTTATGAGTAATAAATCGATGACTGGTAAATTCATTTATCATTGGATGGAGAATAGTTTATTTCATAAGATGTATGTATTTATAGGAAATTTTCGAAATTTCTCACAACGGAAAAATGTTCCTAGCAGAAGAAGTGACAAGGCATGAAACTGGGCCAACAGTTGTGATGAATTTTGCCACATACAAAAATGGAAAACACACATTCATAGTTGCAGGACAAGAAAATCATTGTCAGCTCTATAATGTAGATAGTGTCATAGTACAGGAAGAAAATGTTGAGAACATAGGCAGTGAAAATGACTTTGAGTTGAGAGAACGTAAACCTAAGGCAAAACTGAAAACAGACAACAATAAAACTCTAAGAAATTGAAATTCGTGATAAAGCCTTCTGATAGTGTACAAAGTGATTTCAGTGGAGAAGAACCTCTACTTAGAGTTATTAGGGTTCATCCGAGTGGTCAGCTATTAGCTACAGGTATTTTATTTGAAATGCTATCATTGACCTTCTGAATATTATTCCTTTAGGAGGAACTGATTGTCAAGTAAGATTATGGAAATTTCCTAAATTGGAACCAGCCATTGTTCTCCAGGGCCATACCAAAGAGATAGATGACATGGATTTCAGTTCATTGAATAATCATTTAATAACAATTTCCAAAGATGGACTTGCTATAATATGGGATTGTTTGAAAGCTAAGGAAGTAACGAAATTGAAGTGGCAACAACCTGAAGGATCTAAGTATCTTTTCAAAAGATGTAGGTGAGAATACTTCACAGATTATAGAAAATGATATTATGAAATTGGTAACTACTAGAAAGTAATGCGTCCAGAAAAAAAATATCTGAATCTTTTTGTATTAAATTGATAAACGATTGCTGAAATGAATTTTGGAAATAAGAACTGGGATAAATAAATACATGAGCTTCTTTAATTCTATGAGTTACATTCTAAAAGAGATTGAAAATACATGAAATTGTGTCAGAAAAAAAACATAGATCTTTAATTTAATTTGAATCCAGAAATTTGTATTGTATAGGGTTCTAAATCAGTAAGGTACTTCCTGAGCTTTTGTTTGAAGATTTTGTGTGATCTTAGGGTTTGTAGCCTGTTTGGTAGATTATTGAAAAACTTGATACATCTGTTGTGTGTTCCTTTTTCTGAAAGTGAGTCTATGGATTGGGTACATGATGTTACTATTCATTTCTTTGAAAATATTCTCGGACTTCGCTCATGATGTTGCCATTGAACTAAATAAGATAGTTAAAAAAAAATTCACAAGATGTTGCTTGAAGCCTCTGAAATGAATTTTACAGAGGAGTAATCCCACAATTTATGCTGAAATATTCTAGCAAGTTAAAGTTTAGGAGATAGTTCTGCATAGAACCAATGATACTAATGATTTTTTTTAGATCACAATCGTCAATACAGAGTGTCTCATTCATGTCCATCCTGAATAACTCAACAACAAATCAGAATTTGTGAAAACACTCAGGCAGGTCGATTTTTTTATAACAAGGGAACATGATCTGGGGTACAAATCTTGTTTCTCTACTAGCAACCCCCTGGAGAGGTTTGCAACCCTATCAGGAATTTGAATAGAGAAAGTGGGTGGTTTTGTAGCATGGATTCTAATTTGTATAAACCTGCAGTTTGTTTATTATAGAATGTATATTTACAAAGTTATGGGGTGTTTTTATGGAATTATGGTACAAAAAATATTACTAAAAGAAACATTCACTTCATAGAACACAAACTTCAGGTTTATACAAATCAGAATATGCGTTTAGTCCGTTCACGAAAGTTTGAGCGCATGTAGTCCGTACAGGAATGATTAGCCGTCTGTTTGAGCCATGTAAATTTGGCATATTCCACTATGTATATTAAAAATGTTAGGTTATGTTGTTTATTTTCTTGTCAGATTGATACGCAATGTTGTCAATATTGCATAGAGTTTTCTGATAAGCTCGTCGAAAGAGGCCGGGTATATTCGGCAACGTTGACTTTATTTTATGTTATGACAGCAAATACTGCCAACTTCAGTTAAATAAACAAACGCCTACTATGCGCTCAAATTTTCGTGAACGGACTATAGTAGGCGTTTGTTCATTTATCTGAAGTTGGCAGTATTTGCAGTCATAACGTAAAATAAAGTCAACGTTGCCGAATGTACCCGGCTTTGTCCGCCGAGCTTCCGAGTTATCAGAGAACTCTATGCACTATTGACAACATTGCGTATCAATCTGACAAGAAAATAAACAACATAACCTAAAATTTTAATATACACAGTGGAATATGTCAAATTGTCAAGGCCCACCGACGGCTCAACCTTTCATGAACATACTATACACAGTGGAATATGCCGAATTTCCATGGCCAACCGACGGCTCAAACTTTCCTGAATGGACTATACATTTGTGCTACAAAACTACCCACTTTCCCATTTCAAATTCCTGATGGGGTTGCAACCCTCCGAGTAGAAACAAGCTTTGTATTCCAGATTATGTAGCCCTATCTCATAAATCAACCAGTCTGAGTGTTTTCACGAATTCAGATTCGTTATTGAGGATGGATACTTTTGAATGTGACACCCTGTATAAGCCTGCTTGTCAGCTTCTTCCTGTTTGTAGATTTGGTATAATAGAAGGTGAAAAATCTTGTGCTGTCTACACACTGTCGAATCCAACAGGACTTGCCAAAAAGCAGAAGTCGTATCTGCAAAAATGGGTACCCGAATCTGGTGCTCTGATAAATGTTTGTACATTCGATGAAAGTCTATCGGCCTTAGCAGTTAGAGACGACGGAAGATTCGTGGCTGTTGGTAGTATGTTCAGCGGATCTGTTTCTATTCATGCCAGTTTTCAGTTTACAGGTATAATAATCTCATTTGTATTAGTTATTTAATCAACTAGTTTATTAATGACGGCGTTTAAAGGTTAAGGTATTCAAACGCAGCGAGCGCGTTAATAGTTCGAGACAAGTTGATTACAAGATTTTTTTGTCAGCCGCATTATGAACTGAATATAAATTCTTTGATTGAAATACATATAGTCTGTTCACTAAAGTTTGAGCCATCGGTTGGCCATGGAAATTTGGCATATTTCACTGGGTATATTGAAATTTTAGGTTATGTTGTTTATTTTCTTCTCAGATTGATACGCAATGTTGTCAATATTGCATAGAGTTCTTTGATAACTCGCAAGTTCGTCGGACGAGGCCGGGTACATTCGGCAACGTTGACTTTATTTTACGTAATGACAGCAAATAGTGCCAACTTCACATAAATGAAAAAACGCCTACTATGCGCTCAAACTTTCGTGAACGGACTGTAGCTGGCAGTATTTGCTGTCATTACGTATAATAAAGTCAACGTTGCCGAATGTACTCGGCCTCGTCCGACGAGCGTGCGAGTTATCAGAGAATTCTATGGAATATTGAACACATTGCGTATCAATCTGATAAGAAAATAAACAACATAACCTATGCAATATACTCAGTGGAATATGCCAAATTTCCATGGCCAACCGACGGCTCAAACATTCGTAACGGACTATACATTATTATTTTGTACAAGATTTATGTTTCTATATTCCAGTAGAATTGTGGCATTACTCGTATTGCTTCTGGATACTTTGTGTTTGGTTGCCCATGACAATTGCTCATTAATATAGCATAAATTGAAAATAAAAGGGTCATAATTGTTCAATTCTGTATACATTAAACCCACCTTTTATTCTGAGGTCAATGAAAAAGATTTATATTGATTGATTATGATCATTGATGCTTTTATAACTGATATTTTGATTGTTTTTCCTCTTTCAGAAAGTTCTGAATATACCAGGAGCACATTCTATGTTTGTAACAGGACTTGAATTTTTACCAGTTAATTCAGATTTGACCACAGTTACTAGTAATGCTGAAGCTGCCGTGTTATCTATATCAGTAGATAACCATTTATGCATCCATACTCTGAATTACAGAAGTAAGTACTTAAAAAATTGATAAATTTTTAGAGTAGATACTTGAAATTGAAATCATTCAAGCGTATAGTCCGTTCACGGAAGTTTGAGCGCATTGTAGGCGTTTGTTTATTTATCTGAAGTTGGCAGTATTTGCTGTCATAACGTAAACTAAAGTCAATGTTGCCGAATGTACCCGGCCTCGTCCGACGAGCTTGCGAGTTATCAGACAACTCTATGCAATATTGACAACATTGCGTATCAATCTGACAAGATAATAAACAACATAACCTAAAATTTTAATATACACAATGGAATATATCAAATTTTTATCGCCAACCGACGGCTCAAACTTTCGTGAACGGACTATAGCTTCTTATAATTTTTCCTCTATTAGTTATATAGTTTCCAATATCGAAATTTTGATCATAATTACTTCATTTGATGTGTCGATTTTTGGAGTATTCATTTGATTTTTTCAAATTTTGTGTAGAGTTAGTTTCATTGAATATTTGTATATTTTGTAATTTTTTTATTGTTACGACTTATGTTTTGGAAATTTGTAACCCATTATCAACCCTACCTCATCCTCTATTATCATTGTTTTCTTTTATCAATTTTACATTAGCATTAATCATTGAAATATTACTACTCAGTTTTCAAAAAACCTTATGGTTTATGTTACTAATTAAAATTTTTTGTTTCAGAAACCATTCCCCTTTGGTTTGCCATTGTGATACTTGTTGCTGCTATTTTTTTCACTTTTATATTATGTTCATACCTAGGTATTTGATCGAATTTATATTTTTTTGTACATAGGAAATTTGTGGAGTAAAGTGAATTGAATGAACGATTTTTTTCTTCATTAAAAAGTTCATAGTATTATAACATGTTTCAATTATTTCCTTCTTCATGTTTTTTTAGTAACTCATCTTTATTTAGTAAATCATATTTCCCATCAGAAGCATAAGGTATTCAATGCTTCAGAGATAGAGAACGCCCAGTTGAACAGTGCCATATTCAAAATATGTTCGTGCTACGTTTCCGAAGAAATATAAGATAACCTACTATGTCAGGAACAAGTGCGCATAAAACTTTACTATGTTTTCACAAAATCTGGGATTAAAATTAAAAAACGAACTTTGGTTTAGTAGTTTTTATTAAGCAACATTGGTGAAAGAAACGTACCTATTCTAATTTCAGTTTAATAAAATCTAAATACAAACTTGTTACAAAAAATCGAACATTAAAGAAAAAAAAAGCTAATAATAGTTATAAAATGTAGGGTGATGATTTCGCTAGAACACTACACAAACACTATATCATATAATTTTAGCAAATTCATCGCTTTATAAATTCATTATAGATATCCCAACATTTGATCACAGAAGCCTGTCTAGTATTTTCAAGTATGTTCTGTTCGAAAACCTCGATTAAACTTATGTCAATGCAGTGCAATGAACAGAATAAACTGGAATAACTAAACTGCCGCTAAGCATAAATTTTTACAAACATACAATCTTTCAGCAATCACTTACAAGGCAGACGAGGCATTTTTTTATGATATGGGCAAGCCCTTTCCCCGATTAGTGAAGCACAAAAATCTTACAACGATTTTCTTCTCGTCTTTGGGAGTAACACAATAACCATGATATATATTTGAATTTTAAATTTTAAAAGTATATGACACTCAAGTAAACACGATAGAACATAAAAAGCAATATTTCCACTAAACTCTTCCAGAATAATGTTCTGACGCAAAAACTTTTTTTTGAGAATCTTCAGACACAATTTTGTAATGTAACGATAAGATTGAAGACTAAGAAGCACAATACAACATAAATCAATTGTATACTATTCACATACAATTTAAAATACCAAAAATATTGGATAAAAAAATATGGAAATTCTTTTCATAAAAAATGTGCATTAAGATCCTTGATATTTATTCCCTTCAAGTCCCACACAAATTGCTAAAGCTAGCTGGTCGTTTCCAAAAGGTTTATTTATTTTGTATACACATATATTGATTTTTTATTCTTAATAAGTATTTTTTCAATTTTCGACCCACTTCAAGTCTGATAACCCAATATCCCATCTGCTATATTTTTCAATAAACTTAAGTAACAATTTCGAGTGAGCATCATGTAATATTAGTAATAGGAATACATTAGAGAAGAAATTAAAATGTTAAAAAAAATCACATAATTTATCAGTCTAAAAGCAATACTTTCAAGAGAAGAACCCAACTACAGAAAATCCTCCTGAACGATATTTTGAATCTTGAAGATAAATATATCAAGATTGAAGTAATAATTGATGTGTATATAAACATAGGAATCATCAACATCAATCTTGATATTTTTATACGGTATATAAGAAATTTACTACATCTAACCACTTGATGGATTATCCTTGTTGGCAAGAATATTAGCTTTGTTTTGACGGACAACCTCAGCTCGTTTTTCCTGAAAAAATATTAGATATTAATAATAATATTAAATATTATTATTATTATTATATCAATAGGCAAGGCAACGAAAATTTGAAAAATTTCAAAATTTAGAGAATTCAAATCTACATGTCCAGAAGATAGTGTTAACGATGGGATCCGAAAGTTAAATGCTTGTTTGTTTGTTTCAATATGATTCGCTCATAAGTGAAGAATCATGGATACCTAACTATAATAACTAAGTTTAACCTCACTAGTTAGCTAACTTTTGCAAAACATTTAAAATGAATAATATATCGCTAACAAATTGTGTTCCTAAACTAGTTGAAAAAATGTGAAAAAAAACTGCAATGAAATTGTATAATTTTCAGGGCAAACAACTTTATTGTGATTACCCAAATATTGAAAATATTTCAATGAAATGGATACCTAAGCATGCAGGTGAACATTAAATATCTAAAACCTTAGCTTACCCGATCTATTGTGAGGTTAAAAATCTAAATAACCCCCCAAAATATATCCTCAAAAACTGACAGGGTAGATAGATTTAGAAAAAATAAGAAAACAATTCCTTTTCATTTATTAATTTTTGCCATTTTTCCAAAACAGTAGAAGATATTTCGAAGAATTCAAATTTCAAAACAAAATGCGCATGTCTAAGGAGTGTAAATACCACATGTATCTACCCATTATAAGATGTTAAACTATTCTGGGACGCCCTGTAAATAAAGAGAAATTAAGTGCTGGGTACCTACATATTTTTTCGCAATCTCTAATTTCTTTTGGATTTCCTTTTCTCTGTTCTGCTCGGCTAAGGATAGTTTATTCTCTATTTTCGATACTTTTTCAGTCTTTCTGCTTTCCTCTGCATTCTCGACAGTAGTTTTAACTTCTACCATACGTTCGTTCTAAAGGAAAAATTAGAAGAGAAATAATAAGATGAATGTGTTAACAAAAAAATGATGATTAGTAGATAGACTTTCGAGACTTCGGATAATACTTGGATTTTCATATTAAATTTATATGATTTGGTGAATAGCCCAATGAAAAGTTGAACCCATTTTTTTTCGACAAAAAGACTTTGAAGAACTTATAAATAAAATTTATTTTGAATATACCGGCTGTACAAAATGAAGTTTCAATATTTTGGGAGCTAATTCTGAACCTCAAAAAATTAATTTTCTTCGACATATTCAATATTATTTGTTATGATTCTTTGAATTAAATAAAAAAAGAAAAAAAAAAGAATTTGAAAAAAATATAAGTAAAATTTATTTTGAATATACCGGCTGTACAAAATGAAGTTTCAATATTTTGGGAGCTAATTCTGGACCTCAAAAAATTAATTTTCTTCGACATATCCAATATTATTTATGATTCTTTGAATTAAATATATACATATGGTCCGTTCACGGAAGTTTGAGCCGTCCGTTGGCCATGGAAATTTGGCATATTCCACTGTGTATATTAAAATTTTAGGTTATGTTTTTTATTTCCTTGTCAGATTGATACGCAATGTTGTCAATATTGCACAGAGTTCTCTGATAACTCGCAAGCTCGTCGGACGAGGCCGGGTACATTCGGCAACGTTGACTTTTATTTTACGTAATGACAAACGCCTACTATGCGCTCAAACTTTCGTGAACGGACTATACTTATATATTAATATTCTTAACTAATTCTCATCAATTATAATTGTTTCCCTATTTGTCCGTCACCATCGATCAAATTACAATAAAAGAATTATGATGAAAATACAACTGCAATACATTGAAAGACTTGAGAATTAATAACTATTTCTAGTTCAGTTAAAACTATAACAAAATAAATATATACAACCCTACCCTCCGATCTAAACTACGAATCACACTTTTGTTGTATAAATTGAGGCAACTAGAATAATTATTTTTTTAATCGCTTGTTAGTAAAATTCATGCTTTTGGTTGACACATCTCAGAATTTATGTTCTTCATTTTTCAAAGTACTATCTATTCAACTCTAACAACAAATAGAGAGAGACCTTCTCGATTTTATAAAAGCTGAAAGTTTTCTGTAGATCACCCTAACAGGAAAACTACTGCTATCGATATAAAATATTGGGGTGTTGACAGTAAGATAAAAAATTAACTACGAACTACTGTTGCCTGGCAACGAATATTAATATCCTTAGAACAGTGCCATTTCCCTATTTAATACCTACGTCGTTTCGAGTCCCAACTAAGTTTCACTGATTTTTTTCCTATAAATTCATCTAGAATGTTTAAACATGCCAATAATTTAATTATTTTGATTCTTGAACCCAAAACAATTTTATTTTCAATATTTCAGAGGTCTGAACGAAACATTTGAATGACTGTAGTAACGAAACCGTTCGATATTTCACAATTCTGTTTTCATATTCGTGATTGATAATTCAAGAAGTACAATTGTACAAAATTTCCTCCATTTCGAGTGAAATTTTTTCATCGCTGTAGACATGTAAAAAAAAATTGTGTTCGATTTTTGAAAAAAATTTTTCACAGAAATTCTAAGAAAATTATGTTCATTCAGAAAATAAAAGTCAATTTGACAACCGCAAAAAAAATTTGGAACATTGCAGGTCTTCCGCCATTTTGTTTTTTTTCGGAGTTCGTCAACTTTTCTGAATAGAGGACCCAAAAATATTGAGATTTGACCAAAAACCATTACACCAAGTGTTATACATAACTGACCACACTCATAAGAATCTTGCTCAAAAATGACCCTGTATCTCGCTTATGCTTCGAAAACGGGATATATTGTATAAGGCAAAAATGATTCTCCCGATGTCCTCTACACGAAAATATATGTTTGTCCAGTTTATGATGAAACACCCTGTATATTAAAAATATCTTCTTCATCATTCACGTACAATAAAATATGTTTCTCATAGTACAGGGTCATTTAAAATCCGAGATAGTACGGAGACATACAAAAACCATAAAAAGTGCCATTTTTCAAATCGAATTCGGTGTGAATCGAAAGATATCCTGAAAGTAAATTAACTTTCCTTTTATAGAATTTCCTATAAAGAAATTTCCATATCCAAGTTGTGAGTTTTCCGAAATGAAAGCAAGTTTTCATACCATACGAATAAATAAATTAATTTTGTATAAGGCATCTATAGAATGTCAAATCTTCTATTGAAAAATAACGAAAGATAATCCTAAAATGAACAGGGTGTCCCATATTCAATTTCCAAGTTGTTAGAACTTTTTAATATAAGCGGCAACACCGCTGCTCTGAAAATATTTGAGATCGATAGAGCATTGGTTCTTTCCGTTCTCTGTAAACGATAAGGCTAAAAATCGAGAGAGAATCATTAATTGTTTTTTCTTTTTTCTAATTAAATTTCATGACTATTCGACAAATCGCGGTTACAAATAAAAATAAAAAAAACCAACTTTTCACTGAGCAAGGAAAACTAAGTATTCGAAGTATGATTAATTTTGTCCGAAATCTACGAAAGCCTCACTTATGAATGGAGTGAAATATGATGAAAAAAGTCATAATTACACATTTTTTCACTGCCTCTAGTTTTCGAAGGATTTCTTTCTCCCTTTTTTGTTCCGCCGCCGTTAACTTACTCTCTAATTGGGCAAAGACTTCTGTTTTCCTATTTTCCATTGTAGATTCTATGGTCTGCTTCAATTCTAACGTTCGATTATTCTAAACAAGCCAATAAACACATGCACATTTAGAACTAAGGGTTAATTCGTTAATAATAATTAATGATGACTATTTATGTTTTTTGGGAAAGTGTCAATAGGATTAACTGGTAGTTGAAAAACATTTCGAGATTGATCTTTACTGAAAATGAGTGAAAATATAGTTGTTGAGTTTTTTCTTTCATTTTGTATACAATTGTTGTATACATCTTAGAACAATGAGAAAAAAATCTGAAAATTTCTTTATGTTGCCTTCATCTTTTGTTCTCAATAGAAGGAGCATTTCTGGTTTTAAAGGATTTTCCAATAAGAGATGTTATTTTGAATAGCCCGCTATTTCGGTAGTCACGTTTGATGCTATCATTTTTTTACATTTGACGAGTAGAAACTACGCCATTAATAAAAATGAAACGATACACGCTTCAAGAACACATTGAAATTATTGAAATTCACTATAAAAATGGTGAAAATTTGGCAGAGACGGTTCGTAAAACTCGAACATTTTTGGGTCGTCGTGAAGCACCTTGTCGGACCGCAATAAAGAAATTGGTGGAAAAATTCGAGCTGTTGGGATAAGTTAGTGATGTGAAGAATAAAACCCGTGCACGTCGCTCAAGAACAGCCGAGAATATCGCTGCTGTAGCCGAAAGTGTTGAAGAAAACCCAGGTTTGTCCATTCCTCGTCGTTCTTTGGAATGAGGCATTCCACAAACGTCATTACACCGTATTTTGCATAAAGACTTGTATCTTAAGGTTTATAAAGTTAACAGTTAACACAAGAACACAAGCCGGCCGATCATCAACAACGTCGTCTCTTTGCTGATTGGTTCGTTGAAATGCATTAAAATGATTCGGAATTCCATCGGAAAATCATCTTGAGTGAAGAGGCCCATTTCCACCTCGGTTGCTTCGTCAATTTGTCGCATCTGGGGCTCGGAAAACCCAAGAGTTTTTGTTGAAAAGCCTCTCTATCCTCAACGTATGACTGTTTGGTGCGGTGGTGCGGTTTATGGTCCGGCGGAGTCATTGGACCTTACTTTTTTGAAAATGAGTCTAGAGCAACAGTAACGGTGAATGGATTGCGCTATCGAGAGATGATTAATGATTTTTTATGGCCGAAATTGTATAGTATTGATCTGGACAACGTTTACTTCCAACAAGACGGTACTACGTACCACACGAGCAACGAAACCATTGATCTTTTGTGGGAAAAGTTTCCGGACCGTGATATCTATCGAAGAGGTGATCACAATTGGCTACCGAGATCACACATCACAATTGCGACTTCTTCCTCTGGGGACACGTGAAAGAGAAGGTCTACGTCAACAGCCCAGTGTCGATTCAGGACCTCAAAGATGGAATGCGTGAGGCTATCGAGGACATAGGACATCCAATTTACGATTGTATATATAGTGCACTTAAGTGCAAAATAACACATCCTATTGGAAAACCCATTATATGATATGATCGTTTTCTCGATCATTCAATATAATTCAATCTGTTGAGTTACTGATTTCTGATTTGTTTAGAATTTTAGAGACAATGATGGTGTACACATTGCGAAAATGGATGAGCTGATTATCCTGCCAAAAAAAGAGCACTGAAAAATGATCATCAAATTTGTTTAAAATAAAAAACTGCTTTAATTTTCCTCCGTTCTTATCGACACATTCCCAAAAAACTATGTGAGCTTTCAGCTTATAACATGCTCCTAAAAAAAGAAGTAAAACTCACGTAATTCCTCAACTTCTCCTTCTGTTCCTGTTCCAACTGCGCCCTTCTCGTTTGCGCAAGCTCGAGCTTCTCCTGTACAGCGCCCTCTAGCTGTTGCAGTTTAATCATATTGCTAGCTCGCACTTTTTGCACCTGATCCTCCTGCGCATGACAAGCAGCGATATGAACACATGCAAGCGTGACGATGGATAAACGAAAAGTATTAAAAAATAAATAAAATGGTGAAGCACAACACCTTTGAAAAAGAATTGATACACAGATAAATGGGGAAAACTCACGTGTTCCTTCAGACGTTCCAGCATCTTCTTGATGTTCTCATCTCGGAGAGCGTTCGCCGAAGACAGTTTTTCTTCCATAGCCAGCCTAACTTCTTCGGTTTGTTGATCTAGAGATTGCCTCGTTTTTTCTACGTTTTCAATGTGGTCCTGGAAGATGAACATTCATATGAAATTATCTTTTTTTTAATGACCTGTTTCTTCACATATTTGATGGAAATTAGGTATGTGAAGAAAACTGGAAGGAATACACCAATTGATGGCCTTCAACCAGAAACTATAGTTTTGGGGTGGAAAAGTTGGTTTGTCGTAGAAAATATCTTCAACTACAGTTTGATCCCGAACGGTTTATCGAAGAGAAAATCTTGATATTGCATTTTGTAGGAAATTTCATATACTTTCATTTTGTATAACAATGTCGTTCACGAAAAGTTGATAGTTTTCGAGTAATAAGCAGAAAACTGACCAAAAATGAGATTTTTCTTTTTTTTCCTTTTTTTCCATGTTTCGTCACGAAATTTATTAACAAATCTCAAATTCGGATTCAGCACCCTAAAAAACATAAAAAAATGGAAGAAATCGTAACTATCCCAAAACTTTCTTGCTAAAAGCACTATTAGACTGGACTAGTATCATTTTCCGAGAAAATGAAAAACCTCTTGATAAGTAATATTTCAATAAGAAGCATGCACCTGCACAAATTTCTAGCTCTCAATCCTTCTCAACGTCTATCTCGTCTAGTTATTCGACTTTACTATGACTTTTGCGATTTCTCACTGAAACGACTCTAACTCTATGCCCAGCGGTTTTCGCCCTCAGATCTCTCGATCTCTGCCATTTTCTTATTGATTTATCACAGAAGTTCTTTGCACCTATAGTCCGTTCACGAAAGTTTGAGCGCATAGTAGGAGTTTGTTTATTTATCTGAATTTGGCAGTATTTGCTGTCATAACGTATAATAAAGTCCACGTTGCCGAATGTACCCGGCCTCGTCCGACGAGCTTGCGAGAGAACTCTGTGCAATATTGACAACATTGCGTATCAATATGACAAGAAAATAAACAACATAACCTAAAATTTTTATATACACAGTGAAATATGCCAAATTTCCATGGCCAACCGACAGCTCAACCTTTTGTGAACGGACTATAGTCGAATCTTACCCCTAACACAAGTCGAAGGCTTACTACTTCCCTTAAATCTCTACCTAGCGTGATCTCATTAGTCCACTCTCAAAACGATTTGAATTCAGTTGCAGGAACTTGCACCGAATGGAATCGCCGTGTAAAATAACGTCATAATTGCCAGACATTTTAAGAATTAACAGATCAGGAAAAAGTCACTTTTCCAGAACCAATTTCTTTACGAAGAAATGAATAAAACATTCTTACCTTCAGTTTAGTTTTCAAATCCGTAATATAAGCTTCGCGTTTTTCCGTGTGAGTTCCCATTTTCTGTTCCAATGCTTCTTTCGTTTGAGATATAAACTGAGTTGTTTGTTCATCCTTCTTGCGAGTAGCTTCTTCGATCTTGTGCATCTTGGCTGCCAGCATGGCAATTTTGTTGGATTCTATTTGCTAAGGGCAAAACGAAATGGTTATTTTCGATGAAAATTCCACTATAATAATAATAAAGTATTTTTCCGATTTTCACTCCTCATACTTTCACTCACAAATAAAAATCATTCAAATTGAAAAAATAGTATATTATGTAATACGCGTATAATGATAGCTATTATTCGCAGGGTGAAGTTTAAGCCACGAGACGTAGGCGGGTGGCCCAAATCAGCGAGTGAATAACAGCCAATATACGCGAGTAGCATACTATACTTTATCCACGACTACTGAATATATTTCTTGAAGATTTTAACATTTGGCGACCGCGACAAGACCCTTTCTATGACAAGCGTGGAAAAAGTCAAGTTGACACATGAGAAATTTTTGGAGAACTGGTCATTGTATATTTTGTAATAAAAAAGCTTTAATTGATATAATGAAAGTAGATCTGGCCCTCGATTGACAAGGTATGCTCATATTTGTTAGTTGGAGTACTTTAGAATACTGAAGAAATACCAATTTAAAGAATATTATATCAAAGCTAAATCTTTGAAGCATCTGACAGCAGTGAATTATAATCTCATTATTCCCTTGTGATTAATGGGTATTATTAAGGCCGAGCACAGAGACGTACAATGGACGGATTTTACAATAGCCGTGGATAAAGAAAGTAAAACTTTTTGTGTGGAGTGTTCTATCCTTATTCTATTGAATTAATGATGGAGTGGAGAATTTGCCCGACAGGGTGTCTTTGAAAAATATAGGTATAAATTACCTGTCTTCGTTCTTCTGCAGCTTTGAGTTTCTCTTCAATATCCTCGTAAGAAAGACTAGATTTTGGGGATACATCTTTCTTTGGTGGTGTTGCCTTAACTTCTGGTTCGCCTAAGATTACCTCGTATTTCAATCCTCCTCTGGTTTTTTCTTGACATCTGACTTCGGTTGCTGAAAAGAAGAAAACGATTTAATTTGTAGATTCGCTACTCAGCATAAAGACCATTTCTGATGGATGTAACAATAAAAAATGGTTAATCAATTTGAAATGAAAAAATATTCAAAGTTATAAAATCGAAAAGTGATGGGAGTGGAAAATAACGGGAAGAAGCCAGTCTTGGTGGTGTTCTCCCTATTGACGACGGGTAGACGATACTCTTAAATGGTCTCGCAGCTCTTGAATTCGAGGAATACAACCGTCTCCTTATGTTATTGGTTGAGACTACCCGACAATAGGTACTCCCAACATAGATTGTTTATTTATTGAGAAACTTTGGTTGGCCAAGACTTTTGATTATGCGAATACATCTCATGGCTTATCGCTCTGTTCTTGATTCATAAAAAAATAAGAAAAACATATGTATACGATGCCCCAGAACGAAAAACTCTTCGAACGCCTCTATGAAAACGACAAATTCCAAATTCTCGATGTTTGAGTTAAGTGCTATTAACTGGATCACTGCAGTTCGATTTTGTATTTGAAAAAGGCGTGAACAAGTGTTCTACTCTTTTCTTAGTTATTTCATTGATTTTTTTCCTGAAAATTATGGAAAGAGAAGATAATTTTGGCTTAGTATAAAATTTGTGGTTCCATGAGCCGAGAAAATAATGTGAAGAAACATTTTCTACATAACTTTATATGCAGATCTTTCTGCGGTAAAGCCTTCTTTACTTTTTCAACATAGGTACTCAAAGATAACATTGAACATGCGAGGGCAGATCAGAAATTATAAGAAAGATTTTACAGAAGCCAATAAATCCAAGCAAAGCTTGAGACAATCAGTGAATAAACTGGAACTGAAAAAATAAATTCCCTACTTCTTCAACATAGGTACCCAAAAATAACATTAAGCATGGAAAGGCACACAAGAAATTATAAAAAATATTTTACAAAAGACAATAAATACAACCAAAGCTCGAGAAAATCCAAAAATAAACTGGGACTGAAAAAATAAATCCATAAAATATTTGGTTATGTTATTGATACGACTGTCACTTCAAATCCTAAACCGCTTGTGCCCGTAAACTTAGAACCCGGGTCCGTGATCCGAGTAGATCCGTCACGTGACCCAATGGATCGAGCTAGTAGCCCTGAGAAGGTTTCCGAACACGCCTTATGTGTGTTTATCTCATAGATTCTCGCCATGTTCTTGATTCATAAAAAAATAAGAAAAACATATCGATGCCCCAGAACGAAAGACCCTTCAAGCGCCCTTGCGAAAAGGACAAAACAACAAATTCCAAGTTCTCGATGCCATCTCGCAAATAAAAGATGAAATCTCCCGGCAGCTCATCTTCCACTATCTTCCCAGTTTCATCAACGTCTCGCGAAATCGATAGCTTTCGTTGTAAAGGGCAAGGCCCGCTCAAGTCGTGTCAAGGAGAGCCTATCCCGATTCGACTTTCTTCCCGAAGGAGAGACGGGACTACTCTCACTGCCGGCGCGCCGACTGTTACGTCACGGGAAAACTAATATTTGTACAGGCGGGCGAAAGGAACCGACCAAAATTTATGTGGGATAAGAAAAATGGGAAAATCGAAGTACGGTACAACACCGAATATTAAATAAAGTTTTTCTTGAAAAAATTGAGCGCTCCTACATTGGAAAAGCAGTAAGGCTCTCATCTAAAATTCTATATAGGAGATTGATACTAAATATCCTTTAATGTATCGGGATTATATTCAGGAAATTATTCCTAAAAATGAAATGGGTGAAAAATTGAGTTATTGGAAAATATAGAAAAAAATTAAATTATATCGTTCTGATTTTGCAATACTCTTGAAATTTTGAATGCACTTTTTCTAAAAGAATTTTCACCCGAATCGGAAATTTTGTTGTGGAAATACAAGGAATTTTCCTTTGAATGGTCCGATTGAAATTTCTATAGTTCTGCTAACACTATGGCCACAAAATTTCGCATGAGGTTTCTTATGAGTATTTGCATGTGACCGGTTTTGTTCTGTCTGAGATATTGAGGAACAAGAATTTTGAATAACTATATTTTATGGAACACCCTGTAACCGCCGCATTTAGGAACCGAACCTGCCCTAATGCTAAAATTCATAATGGTATGTCAATATATTCTTTTGAAATAGGAACTAACTAAACTAAAAATAAAATACATGAAACAAAAAAGTCCCTAGCTGAGGTTGGTGTATAGATTTACAATACATACTTACTACATGGCGAACCTGTCAAAATTTTTGAGGCAAACGGCGGCCATTTGCAGTTTGGGTTGGATTTGGGAGGTATCAATTTTTCTCATAATTGAAATAAGAATTACCAATATTTTTTAATAACTAATCACACGAATCGGAAATATTTATTATTTGATATAGACCGAAATCATGGACCTATAATACTAACTGGACGTCGAACTTTCTTACTGTCACGTAGAAAAAAGTGAGGCAAATGGCCGCCATTTGCAGTTTGGGGTGAACCACAAATATTTTGATGTTTTATGCCATTTGCCATTTTTGACAGGTTCACCATCTATAGTCCGTTCACGAAAGGTTGAGCCGTCGGTTGGCCATGGAAATTTGGCATATTCCACTGTTTATATTAAAATTTTAGGTTATGTTCTTTATTTTCTTGTCAGTTTGATACGCAATGTTGTCAATATTGCATAGAGTTCTCTGATAACTCGAAAGCTCGTCGGACGAGGCCGGGTACATTCGGCAACGTTGACTTTATTTTACGTTATGACAGGAAATACTTCCAACTTTAGATAAATAAACAAACGCCTACTATGCGCTCAACCTTTCGTGAACGGACTATAGTTAGTATTATAAATCCTATGACCGAAATGTCAGAGTTCACAGAACACCAATACACAGAGTTCATTTTTCATTAATTCTTTCAAAGGAACGTCTATGTTTCAATCAAAATTCGAGCACAGATGGCATACAACATCAAAATATTCGACTTTCATCCCAAACTGCAAATGGCGGCCCTTGCCTCACTTTTTCTACTTGACAGTAAGGAACTTCGACGTCCAGTTAGTATTATAGGTCCATGGGTTGGTGCGAAACGGGGTAGGTGTAGGTAGTACCTACTAGGTACCATACTATTCGACGTATGATACCAGAGCACAGGGAAAAACCTCAGTAGAAAAAACCCTGTCTCCGCGTTTTTAAAAAATTAAATCTTAAAACTATTCGAATAAATACCTTCAATATTCAGACACAAAACACTCAATTCATGCTCTTGTGCCAGGAGGTTGTTTTAAACCAGGTCTGGCATTCCAAATGATGATTTTTCGAATTTCCTGTTCTTCTAAGACCGCTACAGGACCCTATTGAAGGGTAATCAACTACCATAGATTTAAATAGTGGTATTTCATCCTAAATATCGAATTCAATTTCGGAATAATGATAAAAAAAGTGTGACAAACTTATGTCTAACGGTTTGGCAATAAATTAATTCGCAAAACTTTCGAAAATTAAATCTCAAAAAAGTTATTTCAACGAATAAAAAAATGCCTTTACTATCATAATTATACAGACCACATCCTAAGCATACTTTGTAAACAACGGAATCCACATAATCCAGATAATTAATCACAATTCGCCAACAAGGATACCGAGTTTCTACGGAAATGGATGCATAGAATGTTATAAAGGACATATCAAAGCTCAATTAATAATCCTGCTCTACATTCAGACGTTTCTCTATTCTCGAAGATGAGCTCACCTTCAAAGTTGTAATACAACAAACATCCCTTTGTTATCGAAACCGAAACGAGTATAATGACGCAGCAGATCAACAGGATCCGAGAAGGCTATAGTTGTCAATTTATACCTTTATGCGACGTTGAACATGATAATCATAGAATAGCGAAAGAAAACATAGGGAAAAACAACAGTTTCTTTCTTTTGTGTTTCATGAAAGTTTCATAGAAATATACGACCGAGACAGATAATGAGTACAAATTCGAAAAACAGAATCGAGTGAAGATCATACACCATAGATAAGATATACTATCATACACTGCGCCAAAAAATTAACGCAAAAATCTCAAATTAAGGCTACGTTCAGATGATGAGTGCTAAACGCGCGTTTTGCTAACGCGCGTTTACAACTACATGTATTTTTAACGCCCATCATCTGAACGTCCCCAAAACAAGATATATGTAGTTGTAAACGCGCGTTAGCAGAACGCGCGTTGAGCGCTCATCATCTGAATATAGCCTTATTCTACAACTGAAGGTGTTTACAATGATAATTATTTTTATCAGAATTATGCATGAATATGTTATCCACTATCAACGTTTTTCTTCAATACAGATGTTTTTTCCCAGCAGGAAAAAAAAAGATGAGATTATCAGATTTTGAATGTATTGGCTCCATTCTGAAATCAGTTGTTCTCGATCAATTCTGGTGATCAATAGTTTTTCTTTCGTTTGACTTTCTACACTCGATCTCTATGCAACGCGAAACACGCAATTTCACCAAAGAGGAATGTGCCCACGCGGTACTTTTGCGAGAAGAAGGGTGGACAGGGTAGACCCAGGGTAACAACTGCCATTTGAGAACGTTACTTGAGAGTTTCTTCGTTGAGACAACGGTTTGCAACCGCTCGCCTCTTACCCCAGCCCATCGAAGGGCGCGTTTGGATTTTAAGAGAGCATATCCATTTGGAAGAGGCTGATTGGGAAAAAGTTCTCTTCACAGATGAGTCCAGATTCTGCCTCTATCATTGTGATCGACATTCCCTTGTATACAGACGTCCACATGAAAGATATGCTCAGTGAAATTTCGTGAATACCAGTGACGGCTCGTGGCCTCCAGATGTGGGTCGGCCAGACAAAAAAGAATATATATATATAACAATAATTTTTTCATTCTCTATTGTGAACCGTTAATTTTTTTCCGCCATCACAGCCGCCTCGTCATTGGTTTGTCCTAATAATTTAGTCGATATATTAAAATGATTGAAATTGTCTAAGTTACCTATTGAAAATATCATTCGCGGTTCAAATTTCACTAACATCGAAAAATCCTCAAAAATTGTTCCGATATTTCACCGTCTCGTCAACATTTGACAGGAACATCTAATATCTATTGTCTCGTATATTTCCCAAGAAGAGTACTGTCTATTTCTTCATAAATTCATTCCCTCACCGAATCAATTAAATCACTCTGTATGGTTCTTGACAAACCAAAAAATACTGAGGAAGCCCAAGGATAAATACATTTTTTGAAATCTTCGTCTAAAGTCGAGGCGATTTAACGAGCTCCTTGAAATTCTCATAAATGTCTCTTGAGTCAATAGAAAAAGGATCATATTCAATAGATATTTCATAATTTTACAATTTTCCCTAACCTCATCGATGAAACTTTTTATTAATTTCGGGATGAGCAATCGAGCGCTGTCCGAACAATTCAAAATATTTTGTTTTTCGACTCACCAAGTCGCCGCTGCATGACACAAACCTCCCTTACATGTACCATTACCCGATATCTCAAATTTAACAATCAAATAAATTTGTAATGAACTTACGAAAATAGCCAAAGAAATTTGAATAACACGTGGACACTTGTCTCTACACTGTCGACTTACCCCTTAGAAATACTAACTAATGAATAACCCTATTCAATTCCTTACATATGCGAAGATCGCGAAATGCACTGCTAGATGATCTCCTCTTCTCTGGTACGGCCAGCCGACCTAACCGCTTATTCTAGACATTTTGAAATCACGATGTTCCTAAAGTTAATAATATACTTATTGATGATATTTTCATGATCAGAAAATCAATAACTACTATCGAACGGTACAAAACCGATCGTTCCTGAAATAGTAATAATTAACTATTCATTTAATCAGCGAATAATTGGAAAGAACTGTGAAAATTAGCAACTTCTGCTTCGCAGGGTAGGCCTGCCG
The DNA here is from genome assembly GCA_013421045.1 of Propylea japonica. Lineage (NCBI taxonomy): Eukaryota > Metazoa > Arthropoda > Insecta > Coleoptera > Coccinellidae > Propylea > Propylea japonica. The sequence continues at coordinate 27,631,995 of CM024240.1, forward strand.
ACCGTGACTATTGGGAATAGACCTACTATCGATGCGTTGTACCGTTCTACTGAGTGGCCGTATTCTGGACGTATGTCGTAGTATCGCTTCATTTACGTACTACTACTTACTAGTACGGCCGAGGGCTGTGGGCCGACCTTGGTGTCACAATTGTAACATTTGTGTTACATTTCAGATCCACTGTTACAGTGTAACGTACAATTCTGAAATGATCAGTTTTCGGTGATGTTACGAAATGTTACCATGTATAATTTTGGTTTGTTACAACTTATTGAAGGGCAAGAACAACGCTGGATGCTTTCGAATTTTGGAAATATAATATTAGGTGGGCAGGAAAGATGTTGGGCGGAAAAAGTTATATTTTCCTGTTCTGAGTGGAAATATTAAATATTCAGGCAATTTGAATATCGAAATCGATCTGTCAGAATAAGTTTGAATGAATTGAATATCTAGAATTATTTATTTCCCGATTATTTTTGGGTCGGCCCGGCCGACAGGCCCGCCGTAAGCGGGCGTGCAAGGCGTGCCCGGCACAAGGGCGGCACGTCTAGGGGGGCGGCAAATCCAGTGAAATTGAAATTTTTTTTGAAGGGGACAACGTGGGAAGCGGGGGCGGGAGAAAAAAAAGGGGGTGGTTGTCCAACTCCAACTGCTTTAAAATTTTGCCAACAGTCATAGAAACATAGAAATTTTGCCATATGCGATCGAAATTTTGCCAACTGCTTTGAAATTTCTCCAACTCCGTTCAACATTGGGGGCGGCAAGGTCTCCCTATCCCCCTTAGAGAGACTTTTTCTCTAAAGGATCGGGAGGACAGGCGGCCAACAGCGATAATTTCCGTATATCCACGGAATTCAGTGAATTCAGTTTCTTTCAGGTATATTTCTGGGAGGGGCACTGCACGTATCGCCGTATCGTTTATGCCAATTATTGTATGTCATAAAAAACCATCTGTTACCAAATTGCGCCCTTTCTACTAGCCGAGTTTAGATGGGTACGTGATTTTGAAGAGAGAATTACGAAAATAAAGATAAAAACAGAATGAGGGTCTTTGTCGGAATATACCCCCCCTACCCTGTTATGTAACTACCCTAAACAGCCTGTATATCATTATCTCATTTCATTCCCATCAGTACTATATACACAATCGGCGCCTACGTGCTCTCGATTACCCACTATGTAAACCCCTAACAATTATTGTCTTATCTCAAATTTGACCAAAGTATCATAGAAAGTTCCAAATTTCATCTCTTGATTATGTTTAACAACATTACCGATCTTTTGTTCACTATCAGACAATTATTGTATCATCATGAACTTTGACAATGTCTTTGCATATATAAATTATTGTAAAACAATACCATATTCAGTTCTAATTCAATTCAGTTCAGATGCAGTTCAGATGCAGTTCAGTTCAACACAAGAAGTTAATGCAGAAATTCAGTCTTTAGACTCAGTGTCAATAAAAGTTATATTCAAGAAACTGTAAGTTACACCTCACAATAAATATTATATTCCCGAATTGGTTCTACTTTACTGGTCCACAACATAAAAATTGGTGTCAGAAGTGCGAATCTTTAACTTGTCAGGAAATTTTTGAAATCGTGAATTCGAACGTGTTCGAAGTTTTCATCCAAATTCCGACAAAGAAGCAAGAAGTGACAATTCAGTATCCTGTTCCCAAAAGTGTTCGAGAAACCAAGGGCAACCTAAAAGGAGCTACACGTCATTTTCTGCAAAAACCTTCCTATCATCTTACCTCAAGAGCTACTCCCAGGATAGCTGGAAGATCAAGGAAGAACATTGGAATCCAACATAAGTTTAGAATGAGCCATCTAGGATTATTAATTGCTATATTGTGAGTGTAATTCTTCCATTCCTTATTTTCAAGACTTTTTATTTTTATTTTTTCATCTCTTATTTCATATCTCTCAAGAAAATCTTCTATTGTTGAACAAAGTTCTGAAAATTAATCTTTTAAAATGCCTAATAATACTGATTCTTCTTCTAACAGCTACATTACTTTAGAAATAGCTTGTCAAATGCTCTTTAAGTTTGACGGCAACAAACATAAATTATATGAATTTATTGATAATTGTGACAAAGCTACTGAATTAATCAAACCTGAACTCAGAAAAGTACTTTTTTCCATAATCGAAACAAAACTAACAGATAATGCTAGAGCTCTCGTCAGAAATCGAAATTTCTCAGATTGGTTTCATCTGAAACAACATTTACTAGACGTTTATTCGGAAAAACGAACTATGGGCCAATGGCAATTAGAACTCAATTCTTGTAAACAAAATCCTGCCGAATCAGTTATGTCATATTCATCAAAAATAGAAAATTGCTACATCAAACTCATCAATACACTAGATCAAAATCTCAGCAAGGAATCTAGAGAATCTTGCATAAAACTGCTCAAAGAACAAGCTTTAAGTGTGTTTCTGACTGGTCTTTTACCAAATTTGGCTTTACTTGTTAAATCACAACGACCTGAAAGTTTAGAAAAAGCCATTGCTTTTGCACTTCAAGAAGAACAAGAACTTAAATCGAAACAAGAAATCAATAAATACCAAAATGTTCATAACTCATCTGTACGACATTGCAATTTTTGCAATAAACCAGGGCACACTTCATTCAATTGTAGACTTAAATCTAGCAATTCTCAATTCAATAGGTCACATTTCGCAAACTCTTCTGTCAATCACATTCAAAATCAAAATCAAGGTTCTCACATGAATACTAATAATTACCAATCCAAAGTATGTGCATATTGTAAGAAAAAAGGACATCTTATAAACGAATGTAGAAAAAGGCAATATAATAATAACAGAAATCAAAATCGCAACAACTTCCAAAATGAGCCTCAACCTTCAACTTCTAATAATTCTCCGAATCATTTAAACTCCCAGGGCTCTCGCAGTACGGCTCAAACGAGAAATGCCCAGATAATACAAGCCGGATTCTCTCAATAAATTTCTCAGCGACAACTTACATAGAAACTTCTGTGGAAGAATTACTTCAAGAACATAATACCTTTTTACTCGATAACGGAGCAGATATTTCACTTATAAAACTTTCGAAATTGAAACCTCATGTAGAAGTTTTTGAAGACTCTCCCATTTTATTAAGAGGTATTGATCGTGAAGTACCAAATCCGATAAAAACGTTAGGTTACTGTTATATGAATATTCATATCGGGAACGAAATCTTCACGCATATCTTCCACATAATTCCTGACTCATTCCCAATAAATTTTGATGGTCTCTTAGGCAATGACTTCAACTTAACGAGTCAGTGCACTATTAATTATTCTAATAATTCCTTAATCTTCAAGAATTCTCGACTGCCACTAAATCATATTCAAAATCCTCCAAATCTACAACCTCCAACCCTTGTCGCAAATAATAAAGATATCTTAACCATTAAACCAAGATGCGAAACTGTTGTGCAAATAGAAGTAACGAATGAAAACATATCCGAAGGAATCGTACCTCGTATTCAAATATTAGAAGGAGTTTATCTTTGTCCGAGCATTGTCAAAATAGCTAATAATAAAGCAATCACTTCTATTCTTAATACAACCGAACGATCAGTTGAAATATCTAAAATAAATATAACTCTAGACCCTATCGAAGAATCAACCGACAAATCTAAAATTTTCCATCTCTCGCACGAATCCAATACGAATAATTACGAATCAGATCGTCTTTCCAAAATAACAGAATCTCTTAGGCTAGATCACTTGAACCGAGAAGAAAAATCAGCCATCGTCGAAATATGTCACGAATATAATGAACTTTTCCATTTACCAGGCGATACATTGACAAGTACAAATGCTATAAAACATTCAATAGAAACAACTTCGGACAAACCAATCAATGCGAAAACATATAGATATCCTCAAATCCATAAAGAAGAAGTAAATCGACAGATAACAAAAATGTTAGAACAAAATATAATCGAACCATCAAATTCTCCGTGGAACGCACCATATGGATTGTACCAAAGAAAATTGACGCATCAAAAGAAAAGAAATGGCGACTCGTAATCGATTATCGTCAATTAAATGATATTACAATAGGCGACTCATATCCTCTTCCTAACATATCTGATACTTTAGATCAACTAGGTCATTCGAAATATTTCACTACCCTCGACCTCACATCAGGATTTCACCAAATCGAACTTACGGAAGAAGACGCGGAAAAAACTGCATTCTCTACGCAAAACGGTCACTATCAATTTAAACGCATGCCATTCGGTCTGAAAAATGCACCAGCCAGATTTCAAAGAATGATGAATACTGTTCTAATCGGCATAAAAGACATCAGATGTTTAGTATACTTAGATGATATAATCATATTTGCGGATACTTTAGACAATCATAACAAACGACTCAGAGAAGTTCTTGACAGACTCTCTAATTCAATTTAAAAATTCAACCGGATAAATGTGAATTTCTTAGAAAAGAAGTTATGTATCTAGGACATGTAATAACAGAAAACGGCGTCAAACCAGATCCTCAAAAATCAAAGCGGTCACAGAATTCAAAACCCTAAAAATGAGAAAGATATAAAAAGTTTCTTAGGTCTAACAGGCTATTATCGACGGTTCATAAAAAATTTTAGTAATATAACGCTTCCACTAACGAAACTACTCAGGAAAAACGAAACTTTCAAATGGACTGCCATTCAGAATTCATCTTTTGAAAATTTGAAAACCCTATTGTGCTCTGAACCTCTTCTTCAATATCCTGATTTCACAAAACCTTTCATTCTAACTACAGACGCGAGTAATTACGCGATAGGTTCTGTTCTATCTCAAGGAGAACCTCCAAACGACTTACCAATCGCTTATGCCAGTAGATCTCTTAATAAAGCAGAGTCAAATATAGCACTACGGAAAAGAACTTTTAGCCATTGTTTGGAGTATAAAACATTTTCGACCGTATCTTTATGGGAGGAAATTCATTGTTTTAACCGACCATAGGCCTCTTACATGGTTATTCAACGTTAAAGATCCTGGATCACGACTCATAAGATGGAGACTAGCCCTCGAGGAATACGAATACGAAATTAAGTACAAACCCGGAAAAATTAATAACAACGCTGACTTCCTTAGTAGAAACCCCATCAACGAAGACCAACTTAACTCCAAAGCCGTTATACATAATATTCAACAAACATCGGATAATTACAACGAGTTCCTCGTCAAACTTCAAAGTTCTCTAATCACAAATAACAACATAGAAGAAAGAAATAATAAACTAGTCGATTCATCATCCAATATATGTGTGTTCATTCCTACTGATTTGCAATTCAAAGAAAATTTCCAAACTCAAATCGAAAGAAGGTACTCTCACTTGAACGAATTAAAAACGATTGCTCATCATATTCGCCAAATAAACAAGTCCCCAGGTATTTACTACGAGCATGTGAATAACCTACGATTCATAGAATCCAAATGGAATCTAGTAACCTATATAAATTTGAAAACATTCGAAGAAAAATTAGAACTCATTACTCTTTCACAAAAACAAACTGAAAATTTATGTTCCAAGCATGAATTCCTCGAAACAATTGCATGTAAAACCTCGCTAGTTCTGTTGAATCAAATAATCCCAAATTTATACCGAAAGGATCAAACATTGAAACAACTAACAAATCGACAACACCGTGTAAAACGCGCATGGTTTAATATTATCGGTTCCGCGTTTAAAACTGTTTTTGGCACTCTCAATGAAGATGATGCAAAAATTTATAATGATGCCATTAACCATGTTAGTCACGACGAACACAATTTAGCACATTTATTGAGGCAACAAATTCAAGTAGTTAAAACAACTCTTACAAATTTCAATCATACAATCAATAACTTGAATGACAACAGAGATCTTCTAAATGCGAACCTACAGAAAATAGCACATTTTACAGCAAATATCCAAAATCATTCGTACTCAATAGAATTTCAACAAACTATTGAAGAAAATTTCGAACTCCTCATGCTTTTAACAACAGAACTAGAGCACGAACTGTCAACTCTCATAAACACTATCCTATTCACAAAGACGAATACTCTCCACCCCATTGTCATGACTCCTCAACAGTTAATAATGGAGTTATCGAAAACAATTCCTTACCTCAAAAGTTCGAATATTTATCCCTTTTCATTATCTAACGAAAACGCGAACAAATTTATGGACATAGTAGAGGTAAAGTATCATTATTCCGAAAATAGAATCGTCTACGTCATCTCAATTCCCCTTGTCGATAATATGAAATATTCTTTACATAATTTAGTCCCTCTACCTATTCTTCACCCTGTAAATAAACATTTCTCTTCATCTTACCTTCCATTAAATATCTAGCTGTCTCGGAAATTCGTAATACGTATACTACGTTCAATAATATCGATAAATGCAAAATCTTGATGATATGGAAATTATGTGTATTCCCGAAGAACCTATTTATATTATGCAATCAAGAAGAATCTGCGAAACCGAACTCCTAACCGCTAATCAAAAGGTAGATGTTCCTTGTGATACTAGAGTCCTTCCTTCTTCTTACGAAATATGGCATAAACTTTCCACAGGCAACAGTTGGATCTTTGCTTTACCGCAGCAAACTTCAGTTACCCTGAATTGTTTTTCAAATTCGCCTATATCATTGTTCATCAATGGTACTGGTATAATTACTTTAGATGAAGGTTGCAAACTATACACAAGTACCACCACTTTAGTATCAGATCCAGTTATTATCAAGGAAACAAACTTCAAAGAGCCAATATTCCCAAATTTTGATATTTTGTATGACTGCGAAAATTCTCCTAAGAAACATAAGATTTCTAACGAGACACTACATCTTACCCCAATTCAATCTATCAATCTTAGAACCGATGAATTAAATGTAGCAAGTCAAAAGTTAGACGAAATGAATCTAGAAGCAGAAAGGTTAGAAGATGAACCAATATTATCCATAATCATGAAAAACAACTATTTTAGCTATATTATATGTACCATTGTGAAATTTATATTGATGTATATAGTTTATAGAACTGTAAAATATTTGTATATGAGATATCAAACTAACTGTAATAGAAAACTAAGTATTACCCAAGATATAGAAACATCACTTCCTAGTAACTGTTGTCAAAAAGTTACTAACTGTTTAACCTTCAACTTTAAAACAAGATCGGATTCACCTGTCACTCATGATAACGATGTTGTATCAGAAGAAATACCATTAAGAAGAAGCCCTAGGCTTGCTTCATTAAAAGATCGATGATCTTTTAATCTTACGGAGGGAGGTGTTATGTAACTACCCTAAACAGCCTGTATATCATTATCTCATTTCATTCCCATCAGTACTATATACACAATCGGCGCCTACGTGCTCTCGATTACCCACTATGTAAACCCCTAACAATTATTGTCTTATCTCAAATTTGACCAAAGTATCATAGAAAGTTCCAAATTTCATCTCTTGATTATGTTTAACAACATTACCGATCTTCACTATCAGACAATTATTGTATCATCATGAACTTTGACAATGTCTTTGCATATATAAATTATTGTAAAACAATACCATATTCAGTTCTAATTCAATTCAGTTCAGATGCAGTTCAGTTCAACACAAGAAGTTAATGCAGAAATTCAGTCTTTAGACTCAGTGTCAATAAAAGTTATATTCAAGAAACTGTAAGTTACACCTCACAATAAATATTATATTCCCGAATTGGTTCTACTTTACTGGTCCACAACAACCCTAGGATCAGTTGCATTTTGCATTCGAAATTGAAACTTGTCTCTTGTGTATGATTCGATTCGAACAGATCCGTGGTGTATGAACAGTAACGATAAAAAATAAAATTCCAATTATTAAGTTAATGAGTTGGATCAATAAATAATATAATATTGATATTTGAACTTGTTAAGTTTAATAATAATTCATTTCACCTGAATTAGTGCAAAATAGGAAAGAGTTTTTCGCACTAAATCTCCGAATGGAAACGATCTAAATCCCCCCTTTCCCCGCTTTTCAGTGAAGATCAGTTCAGGTCCCTCGCTAAAACTTGCCACTAACCCCTTTGTAACGCCCTCTTGGGGGCGGCATAACAGTATTTGCAGTCATTTTGCACGCGGGCGCTCAGACAGCTAGCGGCGGGCCTGCCGGCCGACCCTGCCGACCCCGACGAGCCGTCACTGGTGAATACTACTGGTTTCGGGGGAGGATCGATTATGGTATGGGCTGGAATATCTCTGACTGCTCGCACAGACCTAGTGGTCGTTGATAATGGAGCTATGAATGCTGATAGGTATATAAGGAAGATTCTTGAAGAGCATGTAGTGCCATTTGCCCCATACATTGGTGAAAATTTCATTTTTATGGACGATAATGCCAGACCCCATCGTGCGCGCATCGTTTAGGAGTACCTTGAAGAGGTTGAAGTCTCTCGAATGGAATGGCCAGCAGAAATCCAGATCTCAATCCGATTGAGCATGTTTGGGACAACCTCAATAGAAGGCTGAGAAGTTCAGAAAATCATCCAGCTACTCTTAAATCACTTAGGAATTCAACTCAGAGAAATCTAGGAAGGATTAGATCAGAACATTTTGAGATCACTCATTTTGAGTATGAACTGTATTGACGCAAGGAGTGGAAATACCAAGTATTAAATCACTTATCAGCATTCCAGTATTTTGAAAATTGTTTTTTTCCTTCTTTCACATAAGATTCTGTGAAATCCTGAATTTATCTTCCATTTAATGTGTCTTGTTTCGTTCAAAACCTTCCCGAGAAAACATGAAAAATAAGTTATGAAGTCAGTGTAGAGTTAACTTTCATTAAAATTAAGATTTTCAGAATGTGCGTTAATTTTTTTGCTCAGTATATGTGAAGGGGGTATGTTCGGAAAATTTTCCCATAGAGGGTCATTTAGTATTTTCACTCACAAAACTTTGATTCAATAAGGATCGCATCGATTCTGTTTCATGACGTCGATGATAACCATCAATGTCTACTGACATAGTCGGCGCCTTTCAGTCTGTAGGCAATTACATAGGGACAGACGATGGGCCGCCTCCGGCTCGCCGCCCTCCACGGGACTCTAGTCTGCCGTTCTGTCTCTGACGTCATCGACTGCGGTGATGCGAGTTTTCCGAGGTGTTCGATTCAGCCGGAAAATCACGCATTCCTGATACAACGCTGACATGCGCATATTTCTTTTGCCGTTAATGAATGAGTTGGATTTGAGCTCATGTTGAATATATATATCGCCCTGATGACAGCAATAGTTCAAACCTTTTGGCAAAACCATCTTCGATTCCGAAACGCCCTTTCAAATGGTCATAGCTGACCGTCCTAGCACAATAACAACCGAGAATATTGCTGCTCTAGCCAAAAGTGAAACCCAGGCTTGTCCATTCCTAGTCGTTCTTTGGAATTAGGCGTTCCACAAACGTCATTACACCGATTTTTCATAAAGATTTGGGTCTTAAGGCTTATAAAGTTCAGTTAACACAAGAACTCAAGCCGGCCGATCATCAACATAGTCGTGTCTTTGCCGATTGGTTCGTTGAAATGCATAAAATATCCGAAATTCCATCGAAAAATAAACAAAATTGTCGCATCTGGGCTCGGGAAACCCAAGGGTTATTGTTGAAAAGCCTCTCTATCCTCAACGTGTGACTGTTGGTGCGGTGTATGGTCCGACGGAGTCATTGGACCTTACTTTTTCGAAAATGAGGCTGGAGCAACAATTACGGCGATCACAATTAGCCACCGAGATCTTGTGATTTAACACCTTGCGACTTCTTCCTTTGGGGCCAAGTGAAAAAGAAGGTCTACGCCAATAGCCCAGCGATTCAAGACCTTAAAGAAGAAATTCGTGAGGCTATCGAGGCATAGGGCACTTTGCGATTTGGTTATGGAAAGTTCCATTAAAAGGATATGGTCCTGTAAGCGTGGTCGTGGTGGTCATTTGCCTGATGTTATTTTCCACTATTCACGGCATAGCTTCTTCTTTATAATAAAATTAACATCCGATATTGAAAAATGGCATTTTTCTTTGAATATCAAAATAACACCTCTTATAGGAAAACTCTTCAGTTATGTACATTTCTATATTCTGAACTTATATTTCATCATGTTTTGATTCCAGTTTTGACTTCCTCATCAATAAATAAGCGCGCAAAAACATGGAAAATCGAATAGACTTAATCAATCAGCAAAACGAAGGAAAATAAAAGAAAGCATCTCGTGATACTAGTGTTATGCGGTAGTTCGTGGAAAAATATAACAATACTGCAGGCCAAGGTAGATTTGACGCTCAATTATTCAGTGTTGAGTGAAAAGGGGCTATGTGCGTGACACTGAAAATTTATACGACTGAATAAGAGCAATGTGACGCCGTACTTCTTCTAACCGAGTTCAAATTGTTCGATTTTAATTTCTCAGTTTTGCTATCCCATTATTATGTAAAGAATGAACTATAGTCCGTTCACAAAAGGTTGAGCCGTCGGTTGGCCATGGAAATTTGGCACATAACACTGTGTATATGAAAATTTTAGGTTATGTTGACAATTTTTCATAGAGACTGGTAACTAGCAAGCTCATCGGACGAAGCCGGGTACATTTGGCAACGTTGACTTTGTTCATCGTTATGACAGCAAATACTGCCAACCCCAGATAAATGAAAAAACGCCTAATATGCGTTCAAACTTTCGTGAACAGACTATAGATAGCTTAAAGTCAACCTAAGGCACTTGATGATGAAGTGATTTATGCCTATCTAGCAGATATCATCAAGAGAAAACTTGTTCAATATTTATGTAGGAATTACTGAATGTATACTTTTTTCGCTGTCTTGTTCATAAAACGTTAGTAGTAGTTTAGGATTAAGTTCACAATGCTATCTAATATTTGTTTTATTTAGTGAATACCTGTAATTTGGTTTTCCTGTTGATGTTCCTGTTTACTTGAATGAATAAATAAATGAAAATCATTGAAGTAACATACCTGTCTTTATTAAAATTGAATCAATAAAGTCGAGAAACTGAAGTTTTTTCATGAAATTAATAATTTTCCGAAAAGGAAATGTGTAAAATTGTTATAAGTAGAGATTCTTCTATTTTGACTATATCTGTCAAATAATTCATCAGGTGGCAAAACAGATACTATTATATTCGAGAATGACAATAGCTATACGGGGTGTTTCAACGCTGAGCAGGCCATAAAACACGTCAAAATAAGTCATTTTACAAAGAAACTTCTAAATAAAAATACATATACTGAACTAAGAAATGTGATGATAACAATCCTGTGCTCTTTCTACTTAAACGAGTATGCTATATCGTTTTGGCCATATGTCTGTAATTTCCGATTTTGAGCTGAAAATGGAACTATAAGGTTCGATCCACTGATGACAAATCCGTGGTTAAATTTAATAATGTCCGTTTGGCGTTCCGTCCGTAAACACAATAACTCTTGAAAGTATCGTTCTAGAGAAAATTTTCAGGGTAGTTCTGGTTCCTAAATGCCGTGATTAGGTTCGTTGACCAACAAAATTTTACAGTGATTTTGTTCCTCAATATTGCAGACAGAACAAAACCGATCGAAATTAAATTTTGCGGCCACATGCAGGATACTGCTAAGAAGCCTCATACGAAAATTTTGACCGTAGTGTAAACAGAACCATAAAAAATTCAATCAGAGTATTGAAAAGGAAAATCCTAATTTTTCCACAATAAAATATTCAATTCGACTGAAATTCAATTTGAGGGTGGACATTCTTGTACTGAATGTTCCTGCAAATTGTTAGGATGATTGCATCATCAAAAGCAAAGAATTAAATCTTTTCGTAAATTATACCTACATTTTTCGAATAATTCAGAATTTGTCAATTAGATCGAGCTGAAATTTCACAGTAAAATGTTCAATACTAATTCAAAGCAATACGCAAACATTTATGAGAGTTGCGCTGAAACAACCATAGAAAAGACCATCGTTATATTGAAAAAAACTCTAATATTACCATGAAAAAACTTTCGATTGAAATGAAATCGAGTTTGAGGATGTGAATTGGCCAAATAAATGATCATGAAACTTTTCAAAAGGATTGTAAAATTAGAACCATAGAATTTTGATAGTTTTAGTAATCTAATTTTCAAATACAGTGGAACTTCCCTATAACGAACGTCTGCATAACGAATTTCTCTGTATAATGAATTTCGTACAAGACATTGCACCTTGAATTCAAATTCCATGTTAAAAACACCCTCTAAAACGAAGTAAATTCTCTCTATAACGAAATATTCGAAGAACTCTTTGAATGGGTATTGGTAAGAAGGAATAAGGGTGGTTTTTTCTGAAAATTTTCCGGACGTATGTTATAAATCCCGACCTTAAACTAAATCATCACGGCGGCAGAGAGATTCTTCAGAAACAGTTTCAAATACACCCCTGGCTGTTTGGTTTTAATCTAACCATTACGCTAGTGTGAAAGTTCTGCAAAAATGTCTAAGAAAGTGCTTAAGTTTGAATGATAAACTCAAATTTATAAGAGAAGTCGACCGCGACATTGGCGACTATAGAAACAAATTTTCTGTATAACGAATTTTTCTTGTGGATTAAGTGCTTTCGTTATAGGGAAGTTCCACTGTATTTCATTTCTTGAATAATTTTTCGAATATAATTCCAATTGTGCTGAAATTTTTCATTCATATATGAAGTATTAATTCCAAGTCCTGTACAAAATTTTGAGGTAACAGCCTAATTGCTTCACCAATGAAAGAGCGCACAAAAGCACCTGCTCAGGGCTTTTCTCATATTTTTTTCTTGAGTATTTCCTGCGGTCTACCCCGTTTCATATTCGATGACGCCATAATTCATTTCGTCCAATATTCCTTCGAAAAACGAAGTCCAATCACCATCACTCATCCAATACACTCCATTTTCGAGTCCATTTTAAACGAACTGACGTGAAAAAACCATCGTCTCCCGCTGAAAGCTTTCAATTCCGGAGGAAATGAGTTTCATTTGGAGAAGGCCTCTCGAAAGAAAAAGCCAAAGAATGTTTGTTCTCCACACAATTACTTTGCCGTCACATTTCCAGCCTGAAAGGGAGGAGGGTTGAGAGAAGGCAAGAGAAGTCAACTCAACAGGTTTTACCTTCTCGTACAGATTTTTTGTATTTGTTTCATGGAATTGCACTGTGTTGGCAACATACGCAGTGTTTTCTGCAAGAAATTCTCGAAAATAACAATAGTGAAGCACCCTATGGTGTCCTTTGACATAGGACTTGTTGAGCCTTCTTCTTGGCATTAGTCAAATTACCTGTTCTTGTAATTTGGTGATGACAATTCGTGGCAGACCCACATACTAATTTCTTTTTAAATTTGAATTTTTCCTAATTTTCATTTGTAATCGTGGGAAGTATCTTTGTGATGATAAATCTACTCGCTTTGGCGGTACATATACTAAAATTGGAACGATACAGAGATTAGATGATAAATCTAGTTCTCTAAAAATGTAATGTAGTCAGTCTATGTTGAAACAAGCCGAGTTGATATTTGATTTTTCAACCACCTGCCCCTCTTTCATTACACAACACCTCGTTGTCTACGGCACTCGAATAGAAAATCCTTATAAAATAATTCTTGCAATCTAAGATATCATAACACCTTTCAAGAAAGGAACATTAAACATTATAGACTACAGGCCCATGTTGAAAAAATTATGGGTCATTTGAAGAACAAAGTGACCTATCTTGAACGATATCAGGGCATAAAATAATAAGATTCAGCACTATGCCGTCACTTGTAAGCTGTCCAACTGAGTGCAGGTGAGAATTCGAAAGTACAGGTAGAGTGGCTACATTTTGGTCACATATTTTTGTACGGCATTCTTACCATCGATAGATCGGTGAAAAATAATAAGAAAACGCGCAGCGCCGTAAAAAAATGTGGAGCCACAAAGTCGAAATTTTCCTTTAATTTTCCGACAATTACCAGGGTAAATTTGGTCATTTGATTTTGTACGGCATCTGGGTGATACTATTTCAATACTGCTTTTGATCCATTTTTCCGCAACGCCGTACAAAAATCATGCGACAAATGGAAAAAATCTAGGGTTGCAATCCCCTCTCTTTTCGTAGTCCAGGGGGTGATTTGACACAACATGAAATAAATTTATTTTGAAAGTATTTTATGCAAAGATAATATTTTTTCATATGCCGTAAATTTTCGTTGGTTCAAAGGGGAAAAAAAGAAAAAATCCATTTATTTGTACTAATTTTCATAGTCTTTTCGTGATTTTAGGTTCTTAGTTAGAAACTATGTTGAATATGGGTTTGTATTCTATCCATTTATACCAAAATAAAGACATATTGTCACTGATAATTCCAAAATGCAACATTTTTTCGAGAATTACTCATGACACTGAAGTTTGCAGTACAAAATCATGCCACAAGGGGGTCTGCTAACTTCAGTGTCATGAGTACTTCTCGAAAATATGTTGTATTTTGGAATTATCAGTGACACATGTCTATATTTTGGTATAAATGGATAGAATACAAACCCATATTCAACATAGTTTCTAACTAAGAACCTAAAATCACGAAAAGACTATAAAAATTAGTACAAATAAATGATTTTTTTTTCTTTTTTTCCCTTTGAACCAACGAAAATTTACGGCATATGAAACAATATTATCTTTGCATAAAATACTTTCAAAATACATAAATTTATTTCATGTTGTGTCAAATCACCCCCTGGACTACGAAAAGAGAGGGGATTGCAACCCTAGATTTTTTCCCCTTGTCGCATGATTTTTGTACGGGTTGCGGAATAATGGATTAAAAGCAGTATTGAAATAGTATCACACAGATGCCGTACAAAATCAAATGACCAAATTTATCCGGGTAATTGTCGGAAAATAAAAAAAAATTTCGACTTTGTGGCTCCACATTTTTTTACGGCGCTTTGCGTTTTCTTATTATTTTTCACGGATCTATCGATGGTAAGAATGCCGTACAAAAATATGTGACCAAAATGTAGCCACTCTACCTGTGCTTTCGAATTATCACCTGCACTCAGTTGGACAGCTTACAAGTGACGGCATAGTGCTGAATCTTATTATTTTATGCCCTAATATCGTTCTAGATAGGTCACCTGGTGGTTCAAATGACCCATATTTTTTTCAACACGGGCCTGTAGTCTATTAATGTTAAATGAAAATTCACCATATCGAAGTAAATTCCGATCTTCTGATACGAGCATTGAACTTTAAACCCCATTTCTGAGACAATGTCTTGGTCAGAATTTTATGACTTGCAATAAAGAGGCGAAGTTAATTGGAATTGTCTCATAAAATCGCGGAAGGCCGGAAGAAACCCATTATTTGGAATCTACAGTCAATTCGAAGAACGTAACCTTAGTTTTAACGGGATTTATCCCAGTCTCGTAGAAACAATTTTAGCAAGATTGCACTTACGGAAAGAAAAGAATCTCATTTTTGCTGATATCAAAATCGAAATGGGCCATCTCTTCTTCCATTTTGTTTTCAGAAAATTCAAAATCTAAAATGTGAAAAGATATTCAGATCTACCGAATATTCTTCCAGACTTTTAAGTACAGAAAGCTCGAAAGTTCTGGGTATAACACAAAATGACATATGGTCGGAATTACTCACTCTACAAAGGTGCAGCATGAAAACTCTATGAACCAAGCGTGAAAAAAATCGCTGATCTAATTATACAGGAAATAATATCTCGAAATAATGACAATGGCTACTGACTACAAACCATAAGGATGCCAAATTAAATAAAAACACAAGCAAAATAATAAATAGATTTATTAAGAAAAAGAATAAAACATAATAATTCATTTAACAGATAACAATAAAACTTACTGATAAACTGGACCCGTTTTGGCTGGGAAGTTCTAGGTTTCGTTTTAACTTTGGTTATGGGGAAGTTCCTTCTGGTGGCTGAAACATTTTATTCAATTTCTAACCTGTTTTTGGTGATGAAAAAATCACCACGAATGAGTCACCACAAATTCAAACGAGAGTTTATATCCCTGGACTAATTTTACAAACGTATGGAAAAAATCGACACAAAATTGAATATGTTTCTTTTAATAGTTTCGATTTTCACAAGAAAGTAACACAATAAACTTCGTAAATTAATAAGGTTCCTGAAAAAATGAGATTTGCCTTTGCACATCAAACTAGAATAAATTGAACAATAAACTGAGTCATTAGGGATCAATCTCGTGTACGATAAACTGAGCTGATTGGCATTCATTTGTTGAAATAGTATATTATGCAACGAGCGTATAGTGATAGCTATTATTCGGCGAAGTAAAGTTTAGGCCCGAATCACGGGGTGAATAAAAGCCATTATACGCGAGTAGCATACTATACTTTATCCACGACTACTGCATATATTTCTTGAATATTTTAACATTTGGCGACCATGACAAGACCCTTCCATTACAAGCGAGGAAAAAGTCAAGTTGACACATGAGACATTTTCGGAGAACCGGTCATTGCATATTCTTTAATAAAAAGCTTTAATCGATATAATGAAAGTAGATTTGGCCCTCGATTGACAAAGTATGCCCATATTTGTTAGTTCTAGTACTTGAGAATACTGGAGAAATACCAATTCAAAGAATATTATATCAAAGCTGAATCTATGAAGCATCTGACAGCAGTAAATTATAATCTCATTATTCCCTTGTGATTAATGGGTATCATTAATGCCCAGCACAGAGACGTAAAATGGATGGATTTTACAATAGTCGCGGATGAAATTATTTCCGGCATTTGATGTCTATGAAGGTTTCAATATAGGCCTCCAAAGCTTCAAGAGTTACTGGTTTTCAGCATAACACTTAACATTCAACATTTTTTCTACAGCTGCAATAAATTCTTCGTGAAGCACATTTTTTAATTAGGAAATGATCAATAACGAAGTCGAAGTGCTTGCCCAATAGTTCTATTACGTTGACTGCAAAATAGGCAGATTACACAATAAAATTTCGAAAATTTCAACCTTAACAAAGTTCCAGAAGAATTCTGTTGAAGTATCTTCAAACTTAGCTGTTGAAAATATACAGATCGTTTCTGAATGGATGCGAAAGATATAAGATTTTTGACCATTAAAATCTGGTGGATAATTTTGAGGTATGAATTTGTTGGAAAATAATTTCAGGCAGTATGATATGGTTCGAATATTGGCTTCCAATACTTCAAGAATTGCTGGTTTGTCGGCATAAGCTGAACACTTTATGTTCAATACTTTCGCTACAGCAGCGATCACTTCTTGATAAAGCACATTTCTTTGTTTTTCTCCATGAAATTAGAGAAATGATCAATAACGGAGTGATGATTATTTTACTGTAAAATTGCCAGATCTCATACAAAAAAGATTGAAAAAATTAACGAAAGATTGATTAATACAGGGTGCGGCAGCATAATTTCCTTTTTTAAAACTTAATAAAACGCATTGTATGAATCAGAAAATTTTTATTCGCTTTTTATATATAGGCACATACATAAAGTTTTGTTTTACCCAGTTTTGAAGATGAAATCAGGTAGGAGACGTCCCCCATTCTCCATACACTGAGTAAACTGATTTCTGGCGTTTTTCATGACTCCAGCCAGTATAGCAGGCGTTATGTTGGCCATTTTTCCTGGATGTTGTTCTTCAAATCTTGTAGGGTCCTTGGACGGTTCACATAAACACGAGATTTCAAAAAACCCCATAGAAAAAAGTCACAAGGGGTCAAATCGACAATTGCATCAAAGGCCTTTGCATTCACCTAAAGTCACAGTGTGGTGTGCAATTTCCTCACGTGGAATTAATTTGACCCCTTGTGACTTTTTTCTATGGGGTTTTTTGAAATCTCGTGTTTATGTGAACCGTCCAAGGACCCTACAAGATTTGAAGAACAACATCCAGGAAGAAATTGCCAACATAACGCCTGCTATACTGGGGAGTCATGACAAACGGTAGAAATCGTTTTACTCAGTGTATGGAGAATGGGGGACGTCTCCTACCTGATTTCATCTTCAAAACTGGGTAAAACAAAACTTTATGTATGTGCCTATATTATAAAATGGAATACAAATTTTCTAATTCATACAATGCGTTTTATTGAGTTTTAAAAAAAGGAATTTATGATGCCTCACCCTGTACAAAAAAGATTGAAAGAATTAACCAAAGATTGATAAACAGAAAATCGAAACGGCCGAATGGCACAATCAACCCTTTTAACAGTATCTATTGATTTCGTGTTGACCGTTTAGCTTCCACCAAGAAATCTACTTATAGACTCATCCACGTTCGTTCTTTTATAGGCCCGTTCGATACAGGCTTTCGCTAATTTGAAAATCGATTTCGCACAGAAACAGAGCGTTCTGAAATTCGGATATTTCTGGAACAGCGGCTGTTCCAACGAAATCGAGCAAAAAACAATGTTGCGAACACGTAGCCGGCAAACGTCGAGAGCATATTGCGGGAGAGGAATAAATTCTATCGTGTTTTTTTCGTCATGTTGGGGGATGTTGGGAATGTTTCACGTTCTCGGAGTGACAGTTTCATTACAGCGGCATAGCACACTCCGTACATCTGTTTCTATTTCGATCTTAATGTTTTTTTGTTGTGTATTTTCATGGTTATTTCATATTGAGAACGTTAAAGGAAGTTATGTTTCTCTATTTTGTTAATTTCCTAAACAATGTGTCCACAATATTGGAAATAATTCAATACCTACATAAAGAGTTTCCCAATAAGAGGTGTCATTTTGATATTAAAAAAAATGCAATTTTTAAACATAAATGTTCGGATGATTATTTTATTATGAAGAGAAAAATAACTTCAGGCAAATGAATACCACAACCACGCTTACAGGACCATATTCTTTTAATGGAATTTTCCGAAACCAAATTGCATAGTGGCTGCCCTATGTCCTCGATAGCCTCAGGAATTTCATCTTTGAGGTCTTGAATCGACGCTGGGCTATTGGCGTATTCACGTGGCTCCGAAGGAAGAAGTCGCAAGGTGTTAAATCACAAGATCTCGGTGGCAAATTGTGATCACCTCTTCGAATTCCGGATCATTTTCATGCATTTCAACGACCCAATCAGCAAAGACACGACGTTATTAATGATCGACCGGTTTGAGTTCTTGTGACCAAAATCTTTATGCAAAATACAGTTTAGAGACGTTTGTGGAATGCCTTTATGCCAAAGAACGACGAGGAATGGACAAACCTGGGTTTTCTTCAACACTTTCGGCTACAGCAGCAATATTCTCGGCTGTTCTCAAGCGACGTGCACGGGTTTTATTCTTCACATCACCAACTTGTCCCAACAGCTCGAATTTTTCCACCAATTTCTTTATTGCGGTCCGACAAAGTGCTTCACGACGACCCAAAAATGTTCGAGTTTTACGAACCGTCTCTGCCAAATTTTCACCATTTTTATAGTGAATTTTAATAATTTTTCCGCCGACCTCGAAATAAAAGGTGTTTTTAATGTGTATGAAATTGAGCATTAATGACCCATCTTAATGCTCAATTTTTTAAGTCATTTTAATGTGCAATCCTCATGGCAACCGTACACAAAGTATTCAGAAGCACTACGAGAAATGTCAAAACTCTACTGGAACATAGAAACATAGAAATTCCTTTACGTCAAATGTATATCTTATGCGAATTGAGAATGTATATTAATCAAGAACTTATACACTATTCTTGTTGAGATCGTCGGAAAAATCTTGTAATAAACTCGGTTATTAATCGAACGACTAATGGTCTCGAACTATTAACGCGTTCGCTCCGCTCACGCATTAAAATATCTTGACCATTAGTCGCTGTCTTTAATAACCTAGTTTATTAAATAACTATTAATGCGTTCTTGAAGCGTGTATCGTTCCATTTTCATTAATGGCGTAGTTTTTACTTGTCAAATGTCAAAAATGACAGCTTCCAACGTGACATCTACCGAAATATAGCGGGCTATTCAAAATAACACCTCTTATTGGATTACCCTTTATTTCCTGAACTGAAAGCTGATTTTTATACATAACATATTGCTATAAATTTTCAGTTTTCACGCTTACATCATATTGATTTTAAATATTTCTGGAAATGTTGCAAGCAAGTTACGCTTTTCCACTTTATTCAGACTTTCTTTAACAGCGTATCCTTGAATATCAGAACCAATTCAATAGGTATCTTTATGCGTTTTGATAAGTGCTCTGCGACGCACTCCCAAGTATTTCTTGTCGCCAAAACCAGCTTCAATTTTTAGGAATTCAGTTATCTCCTACTTCATTTCATTCATGTTATGGTCGAGTCTTTTCTCTTATACGCAGGGAGGTGATAAGATCATCGGCAATTTTTTTAATTTCACACCTTGAGTTTCGTGATATTATTTCAAGAAAATTGAGCTGATTTTTGTTTCTTTTACCTACTGTTTCCATATCCAAATGCTACACAATAATGTATCGGTTTGAAGGTGAAAAATACCATAATGGAAACTGATAATATAAAATTTGAGATGGTTGATGTTATTTTATATTTATCAACATATTCAATGAGCTGAATCCTTTAGGAGAAATCGATATACTTAATGTTATTAGCAAGTATTGATCCATATGAATCTATTTGAACGGATTGGTTTCAGTTATATATAATCGTATTGAAAAAATTCAAGAAATCGGAGACAGCAAACCGCATATTCAAAGTATAGGATGATTCACTTATCTTGGTAACCTGATTTTTAATGAAAAGGGATAAATATTTTTTTATTCTTTTGACAGTATTTGGTACAAATCAATGTTGACTTGTGATGTGCATAAAAGTCGGAGAAAAGAATTAAGACGCCAGGCGTCGCGACGCTATCAGATTTTTTTCCTCCAAGAACATACCCTCTTTATTATATCATTCGAAAGATAAATTCAATTCTGAATGTTTCTTCTGAATACCACTTTTTTCTATTTCTAACCGTCAGCCACCTGCAGCGTGTTATATGTTAATTCTATTTCATTAATTTTTTTTGTATTGTGACAGTATGCCTTGATTTAGAGATATAGATATGATTATAATTCCTAATTCAAAGAGATTTTGTAGCAAACTATTCTCAATCATTATTTTCATCAAATGCCATATATTATAACAATAAACCTCATTTTAACAAACGAAACATGTTAAATCATATGTTCTATATGCCGGCCATTATGATCCAACATATGATTTGAAATGTTGCATTTATCATTAAAAAATGTTTTTTATAAAATATAAAATTTGATGAAATAATGATTGAGAAATAGTTTGCTACAAAATCTCTTCGATCTTAAGAACCACAATCATATCTTTGTCTTTAAATCGAGGCATACTGTCACAATATAGGAAAAAATAAATGGAATAGAACATAAAACACGCTGCAGGTGGCTGAAGGTAAGAAATAGAAAAAAGTGGTATTCAGAAGAAACATTCAGAATTGAATTATCTTTCGAATGACACGATGAAAAAGGTATGTTCCTGGAGAAAAAACCATAGAATTTGTATATTTTTAGTTATGCATTTTTCATATTTTTTAATAATTGCCAGAATTTGATTCAGATCATGCTGAGATTTCGCATTCATATAATTAGTAGCAATCTCGAGTCATATAGAAAATTTTGGGGAAATAGCCTTATCGTCTTGCTCAGGGATTTTATTTAATTTATAAGTTTCTATGTTGGTTAAAATGACCATGTTCTTGACAAAATTCAAATTTTCTAAACAAAAGCACGACGTATTTTCGATATTATCTCAACTTTCCCGAACGAACATTCAAACACTCCACTTCTGGGCACTCAAGACGAGATCAAATATTCAAATTAAAATTTAATTAGCAGTTTCATTGGTCCCCCATTGTTAAATGGTGGAAAACAACTCGCAAAGTTCGCGGGAAAAGGAATTCGACCCAAAAGGGGAACCGGATAATCAAATTTATTGCACAAGGTTCCTAAGCGCCTTGCCCTCGGTTTCCACGCGGTGCGAGCTGAAATTTAATTGGGATAGGCTTTTCATGGCTTCCTTCGGCTATTGGAGAGGAACAACTTCGAGTACGCCGTGTTTGTTCATGAGCATTTTGTTATAGTGACTTCGCCCAAAAATTTCGCAGGCTTCGTTTGATAATAGGGAATGTTGACTACTTTTTGGAATTTATTTAATTTTAAAGATGAACCCTATTACAAACACGAAAAAATTACCTTTTCCTTAAAATATAGTAATTGCCAAAAAAATACGCAAATGAAAAGACAATTAAAAATTCCCCGAAATGCTCAATTTTGTCACGTTCTGATGATTACGTCCATAATACAGTGAACATACTTTGACTTCTGTCAAAGCGAACTGATTTTGCCCGATCCCTTGTGGAAAGTTCAATCTAAGCCTTCAAAATGAATAGGTCGGTCTGTAAATGCTGAATGAGGTGCTTCTTTTATTGTTAATATAAATATGAGTTAAAAGTCTGCTACTGCACAAAAATCCTTGTTTCAGCAAAGGAACTGCGACCATAAGGGAATTTATCTTCGGTAAAAGTTACTACTATTACCCTTGATGAATCCTATCTCCCATTATAAAGAAAATTGTAGATTATCGTTCTTGTAACGAACTAGCTATTATTCTGTTCTCTTTCAGCTTTCAATTCCGTAAGTTCGAATCATAGATATGATATATTATATATTTACTATGGTTCAAGTCACAGAACCGTGGGTTTTCACAAAGCTTGATTGGCAATCAAATCGTTTATATTGAAGTAAGTCGATGGTTTATGTCAAAAATGAACTGAAATTGCAGAAAAATGATGACTTTTGAATAATCAAGGTGATTGGAGTTTTGTGGAACCAGGCCTATGAATGTATTTTGTTGATCTGAGCACAGAACATTCGAATTTGCAATGACAATACGGATAGTTTGACGTCACTATACGGATTACCACCTCTGATTGGCGTTCGCAGTCACGTGATAGTTGATAATAAATAACATAATTTAAATCAGCTTTATTTAATTCAACGAGAATATTAAGATCACTACAATGTTTTTTAGGATTGCAAAAATTTCCTTCTATGAGGAAAACCTCATTTATATGAATTCGTAACATGAGTCAACATCCCTATTATCGAGGAGAACCTGTAATAGTATTATGCACCAATTTCAACTAAAATGCCCCTTTTAATGAGCAGGTAATTACAAGTGGTTCCTTGTGCTATCAATCAGAATGGTTGACAAATCAATAATCATAAACCTTTCTGATATAACCATCAATCTTTGTTTTAGAAAATGCACTGAGTTCTTGTTATTTCATCACCATGACCGTCGATTTTCTGTTGAGCACATTCACATCATATGCTTTCCCAAGACGTTAGAAAGCCAGTGAAGAGGCGTTATTTATTCATGCTGAGATCCAAATACTTTTTGGACATTTCAGTTTTCAAATTCCGAGGGAACTCTCTGGAATGATCCGTTCCCACAAGATTCCTTGAGAGCGCTTCTCTTTCAGTTTCTTCTTACTCCTCTAAAATTCCTTTCTTAAATGTGCATTTTACTATACCACAGAAATGTTCTGGTTCAGTAAGTGGCGTTTGTGATCTTTTTTTGTCTAGTGATTGACCAGAAATCCAGATGAAAGAGATTTTGTTGTTTTTGCCTACTTCATTGAGTTTTCTTCGACACTTCCATATTAGCGTGACTATCAGAATGGATCACTCTATTAGCCTATTCGTTTTGAAGATTTTCGTGCTCCTGAGTAACTCAAAAGCTCGAAATACGGCTTGCCATTGGCTGCGCACAAGCACAAGAACAGCTCAGGAGCACGAAACTCCTCAAAACGAATACTGTATATGTCACACCCTTGATAGTTTCTTTCCAAGTTTATATCGATGCATCTTTCGTTTTAGGGATTACATGAAATTGCATGCAAAAACTTTTTAAAGGTAGTGTTTTTACCTTGTGATTGCATCATGTAAAATCCTCTGAAAAAATTCCTGTAACGGGTGACCTAAATTCGTTGTTTAGTGAGTGGATCTCAGAAACCTGATGAGCTAGAACAAAATAAGTGGCACATTTTCGGGCTCAATTTTCGAGAGAATTCATTTTGTGAAAACTACGACCTTCTAAGACTAACCGTTTTCAAGCTATCAGAGAAAATTGGAAAATGGCGTCAAATGAAAAGTTCTCATAACTTCTTTATTTCTGAAGTTATAAACATGAAACTAAAACATTATACAGGCACTTTTTTTCAGTAGAATTCATTGAAGCAATCAAATTTCCTTTATTACATTTTGTTCTAGCTCACCGGGTTTCTGAGATCCCCTCTAGTGAGGGGATCTCTTAAATTCGTTGTCTAGTGACAACGAATTTAGGACACCCGGTACATAGTACATAGAAAATTGAAAATGCGCTAAGTATCTTTCAATTTCTTGGCGCATTTTATGACAATGAAGGTATCGAAAATAATACTTTGAAAGAAATCATTTTCAGAATTGCATGGTTATTGAAATTGTCCGAAAATCCTTAATTCGCAGTTCGAAAAAAAATATCGCGAACAATCAGCAAATTATCCAGACGAAAATTCGCCAAGCTTTTCGGCGGACAAATGGAACCCTTTTTTCGCATTCAAAAAGAATCGATCACTTCTCGCCACTCCATTGATAAATTTCTTTTGCCGCAAGGGTCATACGAAATCCATCAGTCAGAGCGACCTACCGAAAATTAGGAAACGTGCCACCGCCTCAGAAGAATAAAATTGCGGGGCAATCTATACGTATTGGATCGACTCCAACGATTTCGAAATGTGACCATGACCGACGCAAGGTTCGTACTGCAGACGTTGGGTGGGATGGTGGAATAATCCAATATTCAGCCTAGCCCATTTACGACGAGCATTACCTTTAACGTATTCTACCATCAAAATGTTCAGTTCCACCATTGTATAAATCTTTATACGTATAATGGTTTTACACTTCAACATCTGATATAATGTTTATGAAGGGTTTTTCAATAAGAGGTGTTTTTTTGAATACCTATTTCGATAGATTCCACGTTCGACATTTGACAAGTAGAAATCGCCACCATGAAAATGGTGAAAACTTGGCAGAGACGTTTCGTAATACTCGAAAATTTTAGGGTCGTCGTGAAGCACCTTGTCGGACCGCGATAAAGAAATTGGTGGAAAATGTCGAGCTGTTGGGACAGTTAGTGATGTGAAGAATAAAACCGTTGCACGTCACTCAAGAACAGCCGAGAATATTGCTGGCTGTAGCCTGAAGTGTTGAGAGAAAACCCAGGTTTTGTCCATATCATCGTCGTTCTTTGGATAGGCATTCCACAAACGTCATTACACTCTACATACTATTTTTTGTCGCTAAATTTGATTAACTCGGCTCATAAGTTCAGAACTCAAGCCTCAAGCGATCACGAACGTCCGTGTCTTTGTCTTTTTGCTGATTGGGTCGTTGAATGTATGCATTGAAGCATGAAAATGAATCCGGAATTCCAGGTTATCACAATTGGCCCACCGAAATCATTTGATTTAACACCTTGCGACTTCTTCCTTTGGGGGCCACGTGAAAGGGAAGATATACGCCCACTGCCCAGCGTCGATTCACCTCAAAGATGAATTCGTGAGGCTTCGAGGACATGGGCAACTCTTTGCGATTTGGTTATAAAACTTTTTAAAAGGATATTTCCTTTAAGCTGTTCATTCAGTCCATTTGCCTGATTTTATGTTTCCCTCTGGCCCCTATTGCATTTTAACCCTAATTCCCCTAGCCGCCGCGTCTATTTCTGTCGTGTCATTCAATTATTTAACCCATCGATGTTTTTGACGCCATGTGTGTTGATTGTGCATAACCTAGGAGTTTGTTGATGTTGAGGAAGCTTTTTTCATTTTTTTCGTACGGAATATAATCGGTTATTCTAATTATGTTTCTGTCACTGTCCTCATTTTTGAATATTTATCTGCGTCCCCCCCCCCAAACAGCAGATGCATTGTAGAAGGTGAAGCTATTCTGGCAGCGAACCATGTTCTTGTGTGTGGAGTGGGAAAAAGTGGACAAAAAGTGGATGATCAGATCGTACTGTTTGCAAACTAGTGCAGTGAAAAGTGATCCCCACGAATCAATGGAATATTTTCAATTATTTCAGATTGCAAGGTTGGAATACAAACATTTACTTGCAGCTGTAAGGCAGGACATCAAATCTTTTGCAAACATGTAGCAGCAACACTTCTGTTTTGCTCAAGGTGTATTATGACCGATTTTATTTGATGGCTAATCGTGCCCACTGCAATTTTATAGATTTCTGCAACCTTTTTTTACTTTAGGTTTCCTTTTTCTGTGCTTGTGTTTTTTTTTTCAGAAAACCATTAGAAGAGTTACAAGAGTTGTCTTCTACAGACACCGAATGCATGTGGAAAGTTCAGAAAAGCAAAGCAACTGATAAATATTTGCCACAGGCACTGAACAAAACTCAATGTTTCAGACCATTAAATATGTTGCCTCGAAAAAGATCATTTTCGAAGGAAGAAGTTGAAGAAATGTTTCAGTTGGCCTCGTTAGCCACCCCCAATTCTTCCTTTTGCATTGAATAGGTAAACTTTTATCTGTATTCTATTGATAAACCATTGAAATATATCATAGATATTGAAATTTGATTGTTACAGACAAGGGCGAAGAAACATTGTCAAGAACCCAAAATTACAAAAGAAATGCCCTCACATATATCGGTAATTTTTGACAACTCCAAAGATTCCCCATTCTTAGACAATTGCATATAACTATTCCATCCCTATCAGATTGTTGTTTGATGGTGTTGGAATCATTTAAGAATGAAGACGTTTTAGAAAGCATGTGCTGCCAGCAAGGAACATTGGAATGGAAAAGAAGGCGCAAGAATAAAATAACAGGTATTGAATAATAATAATTATTTATTTTCTTTTATACAACACACACAAAGTTTTTAGAGAATTAGTCCCACATGAAAACTTTAGCCTAATCTTATTGACATGTAATGTGATGCAAATGATGCCTACAAGATTATTGGTGGGTTTCATTAAAATCGTTGATTGAGCAATTCACAGAATACTTGTCAAATCGATCAATAGAATTTCAAATTTACAGAATTTTTATCACAGAATCACTCAATCAAGCACTTGATCGTCTGGTCAACGTTTATGAAACCCAGCATATATCTGTTTATGAACAACTTGTATTCACCATTCATCATGTTTATCTAGCTGCTACTGATTTACTTTGAATTTCTCTTGATTCACTCCCAGTAATTATGTTAACTTTCCAGGATCTACTTGTTATTCAATCTATACCTTCCAAAAGCAAGATTGGACAAAAATGTTGGGTAACTTTTTCAACCCCAAATCAGTAATAACAAAAGAAATGAGATATGGATCTGAACAGGAATCTTTTGCACTTGAAGAATTCCAAAACATGAATCCTAATCTTCAAATCAAAAAAATAGGAATTATTATATGCCAAAATATATCCTTGGTTAGCTTATTCTCCAGATGGAATAGCATTTGAGGATGGAAAGCCAAGTAGACTCATAGAGATCAAGTGCCCATATTTGGGTAATGTCAATATTGATTCGAGACTTTCCTTACTGTTTTAACCCTTTTTTTTTTAGGAAAAATCAAGTCAGAACTGAGGTGATACCAACACTCAGGTATCTGAATTCAGACTGCACTCTGAAACAGAACCATCCTTATTATGGTCAAATTCAGTTTTGGATGGCTTTGCTGAATATTAGAATGTCTGAATTTATAGTTTATTTTTTCAAAAGAAAAGCACTATTTACAGATTTCTGTTCCATTCGATGAGGGATTTGCAAAACATCTAATTGAAACAGTTTCAAAGAAATATTTCGAGAAATGATTCATACTGTTTGTGGTTAGTTGTTTTGCAAATTCCACATCATTTTCATGAATAAAATATTTTGAAATCTTTGAATTGATTTATTTATATCTCTGAAATATTTTAAAGGGATTTTTCACACTTGAGAAAACAATATTTTTTTAAAAAAAAATCCAATAAAAATATGGAATTTCTGTGTATAGTCAACAGCTGAGTATGCCTTTATTGAATGATATGACTTGCATGATAAGACTGCATTTGACTATATTATTTAATTTATAAACATTGCATCAATTTTTCTTCATAGCATAATTATTAGTGCAAAAACAAATCATCTCTCAAAATAGGACTACCCAAATTAACAATACCACAAATAATTTTGAATATATCGTCAACAATTGGTACCAATGCAAAGGAAAGTATTTCTGAAAATTCTGAAAACCTTTATCCTCGCATTCACTCTTTCAATATGCACTCTTGCTGAGGCAATACTTCTGTTCATAGAGGCCTCACCCCTATCAAACTGTTTTTTCTTTCTTCGAAGAAAAGGTGGTCTTATAATTTTTATTCCAAACTGTTCACATGAACTTTCAATCAGGAATCCCTTATCAACCATAACTTCATCAGCATAGGGAATTAATTGTTCTACTATTTGCGACTGTTCAAAATACTTTTATCTGAAGCTCTGCCCCCATAGGATGGACTGGCATAGGCTATTAAGCCAGCGGGAGTGACTGCTGTCATGAATTTGAGAGTATGATTTTTTTTATAATGGGAGTACAATTTAATTCTGCAACATAGTTTTCTTTGGTACTTGCACTTTTATTTCAGTGCAATCCAAAACAATTCTCACATTCTGGAACTTGCTAAACATATTGGCATATTCTTCAAACCATCTTCCTTAGATGGCAGATAAACAAAATTGGCTAATATACCCCCCAGCACTTCAATAGTGTCCTGAAAAATTCTTCTACACATGTTGGCACACTAACACCACCAAACAAGACTCCCAAAGCAGAGTAGGTCAAATCAAGTTTGATTTTAAAAACACTAAAAAACCCTTTCTTTCACTGATAATCTTTGACATCTTGAGTCTTTTTTACAAGATGTAAATAAATTAACCAATAAAAATAATAAACTGAATGATGGGATTCCTGTTAGAATGTTCAAAGCTTTCTCAGTTTGAATAAAATCAGAAATTGAAGACCAGTTTGTGTTCACTTTAATCTCCTTATTGCATACTTCATTGAAATCTGTTTGAGTGGCAACATCAACAAATGTCTTCATGGTATGTAAAGTTTCTTGGAAGTGTCTTCAACAAATGATAACTCCTGTTGTTGAAGCTCCAATAGTGCTTTAGCTCCATCGAAGTCACTAAACGAGTTTGATATCATGTCATCCTTGGAGGTGGTAGGGAGTTGATTTACCTGAAATTTGAAATGACCAATAGTTAGTAAGTATAGTTATTTAAATCGATTTCAAGCGATTAACCGGTAATGACTGAGTTCATTGTCTTTTCTTGTTTAACCCGCTTATCACATATGTTTCATCGCACTCGATTTGCCCAGTTGGTAATTACCAATGATGACCAGGTTATTCGCTTGAAATCGGTTTTAGTTTTGACTTCGATAAAATAACCAACAAGAGAATATGCCTGTCTTCTTTCAATAAGTTTTTCATATCTTCTCTTTTTTTCTCTCTATCTTCAGACTTTTTGATTTTTGTTGTAATACTGGACACAGGTAAGTTTTTACTTGGTACAGCAGTCTTTTTCAGGTACCGTTTCTGATAGCCCCCTGAAAGATTGAGAGATAATTGTTTTAACCACATAATATAAAAACAAAATACTTACAATCACTAGGAGTTATGAAATCGTCGTCGACAAAATGTTTAGAACAAACTCTCATGTTTTTGTAACTCTCTTTCCTATTTTCAATTTGATCTCCCACAGTTTCTTTCTATCAACCATATTCATCAATCCTGATTCTCCAATATTCTCGACTCTCTGACCCTCATTTGGAAAATGATGAAAGGTCAAATCGGTTTTTTTATATACAGAGTTACATCCAGGTACACAACAATTTGCTCTGCTGGTCATCTTCACTTTTAACAAACTATTTATCACTATCAAACAACTATAAACCCTCACACAAATGCACGCTTGGATGTAAATAAACACAATGCAATCACACTTGCTGGTCACGTGACATTGATGCGAGTTAATTCCGCCAGATAGCGTATTGCTTAGCATTAAAAGACAATTAACGGCATAGCTTCTTCTTTATAATGAAATAAACATTCGATAATTTATATTGAAAAATGGCATTTTTCTTGAATATCGAAATAACACGCTTATTGGAAAATCCCTTAGAAAAAAGAGGAAGGTTATTCGTGAGGAGTCTGCTGGAATGAGGGGTTTGGGCAATGACGAGTGGAACGAAACTCAACTGATTTTTTCGAAAAAATGCTGATGGTTAATATTTTTGGGTAGCCGAAAAGACTCAAGGCCCCAATAACTGCATGGTGAAAAACAAGATGCTGAAAAGAAAATAATGCAATTAAATATCATAAACCTATAGCATTTTCAAAAAGAAATTATGATGGTTACGAAACAAAACATTATTTGATTATTAATTCGTCAAAAATCTGTCAAAGTTGTGAAAACGCTGCTGAGTGGTACTTTTAATCTCTAGGGATTGTAGTGCCTATTTAGTCCCTGACATTACTAAAATGCAATAACGATTTTTATCTGGTATTCCATCTCAAGAAATGCGGCCAAAAAAGAAACCCGCTCCCGCAATAGAAGCCAAGAACGGCGAGGCAGGGGCAAGAGAGTTTATTGCCCCTTTGCGGCAAAGTGGCGTCATTTCGACTGGTTCAGTCCGTGTCTCTCGAACACGCTCGCCGACTCACCCGGAGCCCGGACTAGCCGACTGAACTTTCATCATCCCCTTTCTGTTGCCGATGACTCATCGTCGCAGCTGCTCTGCCGCCGCCACCGCCCCCGGAAAGACCCGGATCCCGATATTCCGGCGGACGATGAACGGACAAACGAGGGACGTCGTCCTAATGTTGCCGGATTAGTTTTTTGTCCAGTGGCGTCTCTTCATGCCCCTATCAGATTCGCCATGAAATCTACTGTCTGTTGTTTCAATGTAAGCGCAAGATTTCAGTATTCAGAAAACATGATTCTGCGTGGAAAAGTACTGGCGCACTGGAAAATATTCGCAGAGGATACTCTGGCCAGCACATTTATATATGTTGCGACAGCCAGGGAACTCTGAAATCTCTATCCGATGTTAGAGTTGATTCCCTTTTGGTAGAAGAATGCAGGAAAGCTCTGCGTGGGCTGGGCTCTGATAACTTTTTGAAAGTAATCTGGTGTCCGGCTCATGCGGATATACCTGCGAACGTCAAGGCAGATGAACTGGCTAGGCGGGTAGCCGATTAGCATTTGTGGTCCGAAGCCTTCGCTGCAATCAGTCGCACATCTGTCAGAAGTTTCTTCAGGAACTGGCTGAACAGGGAATTTTCCTCGGAATGGAGCGCAGGGGTGGGCCTGAGGTGGTCGAGGATTCTCATTGAGAGACCGTCCTCGCGATCTGAGGTCAATAGGCTTCTGTTGCTGGAAGAGAAACAACTCGGTCTGGTGACTGGTGCATTGACTGGTCCCTGTTTAACAAGCATTTGAAGAGAATGGGATTGACGAGCTGCTCCCTATGCCGGTGGTGCAGGAGTACTGATGAAACGGTTGAGCATATTTTGTTCAACTGTGGGAACCTAACTGAGTTAAGGTCAACACACCTAGGAAATCCAACACCTTCTATTCCTATGGTGAGAGGGACCACTCCTGGCAGGCTCGCGACGTTTCTGTCTTCGTGTCTGAGGAGCTGAGTATCTATGGAACAATGCGGGTGAACAATGGGCCACTAGGCCTCAGTTCGGCCGGTAAGGCACCGCACAGAGAAGAAGAAGAAGATTTCAGTATTCAGAAAACATGATTCTGCGTGGAAAAGTATTGAAATACACTGCCCAAAAAAATTAACGCACATTATGGAAATCTCAAATTTGTTCTACAACTGCAGGTGTTCTCAATGATAATAATTATTTTTATCAGAATTGTGCATGCATATGTTATACACTTTCAATGCTTTTTTTCAATACAGATGTTTTTTCCCAGCATGAATAAAAAAATATGAGATTATCAGATTCTGAATGTATTGGCTCCATTCTGAAATCAGTTGTTCTCGATCAATTCTAGTGATCAATAGTTTTTCTTTCGTTTAATTTTCTACACTCAACCGCTATGCAACGCTAAACAAGCAATTTGGCCCAAGCGGTAATTTTGCGAGAAGAAGGGTGGAATTACACAAGAATTGCAAAGGTTTGGAGTTTACCATACAAGTGTGTCCAGAATGTTTCAGCGATTCAGGGAGATCGGTATGAATGTCCGAAGACCAGGACAGGGTAGACCACGGGTAACAATTGCCATTCAAGAACGTTACTTGAGAATTTATTCGCTGAGACAACGGTTTGCAACCGCTCGCCTCCTTCAAAATCAGATTGAGCAAACTCATGGGGTGCAAATTAGCACTCAGACAATAAGAAATCGCCTCAGAGAATATGATTTAAGGCCTCGTGTCGCGGCAAGAGGCCCAGCTCTTACCCCAGTCCATCGATGGGCGCATTTGGATTTTGCGAGAGAGCATATCCATTGGGAAGAGGCTGATTGGTAAAGAGTTTTCTTCACAGATAAGTCTAGATTCTGCCTCTACCATTGTGATCGATGTTCCCTTGTATACAGACGTCCACATGAAAGATATGCACGAGTGGAATTTCCAGAATACTACCGGTTTCGGGGGAGAATAGATTATGGTATGGGGTGGAATATCTTTGCCTGCTCGCACAGTCGTTGATAATGGAGCTATGAATGCTTGAAGAGCATGTAGTGCCCTTTGCTCCATACATTGGTGAAAATTTCATTTTTATGGACGATAATGCCAGACCCCATCGTGCGCGCATCGTTCAAGAGTACCTTGAAGAGGTTGAAGTCTCTCGAATGGAATGGCCAGCAAGAAGTCCATATCTCAATCCGATTGAGCAGGTTTGGGACAACCTCAATAAAAGGCTGAGAAGTTCAAAAAGCCGTACAGCTTCTCTTAATAACTTAGGAATCCAACTCGTAGAAATCTGGGAAAGATTAGATCAGAAGATTTTAAGATCACTCATTTTGAGTATGAACCGTCGTTGCCGAGCTGTAATTAATGCAAGGGGTGGAAATACCAAGTATTTAAACACTTATCAGCATTCCAGTATTTTGAAAACTGTTTATTTCTCTTCTTTCACATAAGATTCGGTGAAATCCTGAATTTTTCTTCCATTTAATGTGTCTTGTTTCGTTAAAAACCTTCCCGTGAGAACATACAAAACATAACAAAAAATAAGTTATAAAGTCAATGTAGAGTTAACTTTCATTAAAATTGAGATTTTCAGATGCGTTAATTTTTTTGAGCAGTGTACCTTGCGAATAGACGCCAAAGCTTTGCTGGAATATGCGCATCCCCCATTGGGCCAGCAAGAAGTCCAGATCTCAATCCGATTGAGCATATTTGGGATAACCTCTTCGCTGATCCGATAACGAAGAAGTAGACCGTTAGCCCCATTTCGCACCAAGCCAGTCCAGTCCAGTCGAGTCAAGTCACTTCAGGATTGGAACTATTAACTTCGTTTAAAATCGTTTAAAACAAATGGAATGTGAAATCTAGTTTCACACTAGGGCCTAGTATGAAACTAGATTTCACATTCCATTTGTTTTAAACGATTTTAAACGAAGTTAATATAGTTCCAATCCTGAAGTGACTTGACTCGACTGGACTGGACTGGCTTGGTGCGAAATGGGGCTTAGAGCATCTTAGCACCGAGCAGTAGCCTGCCATAATTTCGACTAGGTCTGCCAGTTTTTATTTCGAGACATCCACACATTCATTACTATTTATCAGCAACAATCTTCCTCTTCCTCAACCCCCATCCCATCGTTTTTCCATCAACGCGCTGCCTGCCCAGCAAGATTCCTTCGGCGCTTTATCAAACACACCCCAAAATAACGGGTATCAACACAACAAACACATAAAGCGAATTATTTACGTGCAACTCCAATTTCGTCCCGTTTCTTATTTCTTCTAGATCGAAGGGGAGAGAGAGCCATTCCGCTACCCCATAAATTATGAATTGCTCCTGTCTCCCTGTATGTTTCAATTTCTTCTTCTTTCACAAATATTTGCTCGTTGTTTCTGATGGAAAAATCGATACGGAAAGTTTCAGGGACGCCGGTAGTGACACTAATTCGATATCGATATATGAGGAAAAAATTTATAAGTTGCTGAAACGGGTGTTTTTCGGCTGAATTTGAAGTTTCGATGGTTGACGAGGGCGTCATTAGGGGGGCTACTACCCTTATCTACCACCCTCTGAAGAAACAAAAAAATGTAGCAAATGTTCCTGATGAAGTTCAAGAACTTGACTTGCAAAATATCAGTTGAGATTATTACTAAAGTATATTATGCAACGAGCGTATTATGATTGGTAATATTGACAAAGGGAAGTATAAGCTATGAGCTACAGGCGAGTGGCCTAAGTCATCGAGTGAATGATAGTCATCATACGAGAGTAGAATACTATACTTTATCCACGACTACTGAATACTTTTCTTCAAGTTTTTAACATCTTTGACTGGATTCTGGATTATTCTTTTTATTATGTAAATTAGTGATTACAAAATAAACACATTATTATTATCATTTGGCGCAGGAAAATGTCTCTTTTACTACTAGTGTGGAAAAGGTCAAGTTGACATCATATGGGTAATTTTTTGATGAACTTCTAATTGTGTATTTTGTCATAAAAATTGATTATATCTAAAGTAGATTTGGCCCTCGATTGAATATTTGTTCCCACCCATATTTTAGTTAGGGAACTCTGAAACAATGTAGAGTTATCAGTTTAAATAATAAAATCTTATAGTTGAATCCATGAAGCATCTAACAGCAGTAAGTAAGGACTCATTATTCACAAGTGATAAATGATTATTATTATGGTCGAGCAAATAGACGTATAAGGCACAGATTATAAAAAAAATCGTGGATAAACACATTTATTTTTTAGTTTTTCGAATAAGTTCTGATTGTCTTGCAATAAACA
This sequence comes from Propylea japonica, assembly GCA_013421045.1. NCBI lineage: Eukaryota > Metazoa > Arthropoda > Insecta > Coleoptera > Coccinellidae > Propylea > Propylea japonica. The sequence goes on from CM024240.1 coordinate 27,667,125, forward strand.
ACGTGTACCCAAAATTCATCAATTTACATCCACTTTATATCGACAAACCAGTAAACCTTGAGGCATTGGAAACCAATATTTTTGCCACCACTGATCGAATGTTTATTATCTTTCACATTATACCAATAAATTCACCTCCAATAATATTTCTCTGTAATTATTTCAACTTTTGAAGCTATTGAAAAAACACTCAATATTATGTATAGATTTATGTACTCGTATTTATAATCAAGCAATTGTTTGTTGACTCATTCATGGTTTCGTAACAATACAGTTTTTTTAATGGTTGCGGAGAAGATCTAATTGCTTTTTCTCGAAACTGCAGTCTATGAAAATATTTTGGCAAATTCTGTTGTTTTGAATTAACGAGAACCCAATTCAGGAAAGAAGAAGGGCAAGTCAATACTGAAGAACCAGAATTATTCAAGACAGAATCAGATACATATAAATTCAATATACAGTGTGTTTGGTCATGAGTTAGGGATAATTTAAGGTCATCAAATATAGCTAATATTATCGACAAAAACACCCAAACTTGGAAGTTTACCCCCTTAGTTTTGTAGTAGTCCCCATTTTAAATTTACTTTTTTATTTTTGTTGACCCTTCCAAATAATATCTATTTCTTTGGACATAAAGGTCCTACAGATGTGAAAAGTGTTTTTTGAAAGAAGATACTACAAACTTTCATTGAAGAAGAACAACATGTGAACATTCAACTTGAAAATGCCGAAATAAAGATTCTTTAAAAAAATTATAGTAAGTAAACTAGCACATTGAAGTATAATTTTTTTTCAATGATTTAACACGCAAGGATATTAGCCTTGTGATTATTGTTTGATCATTGAAAATCATCGAAAGTATAGTACTGAGTTTTATTTTATTTAATCAATTTTCATGAGGGTCATGTTCGAACAGCAATTACTTTCTAATTATGTAACTTACAGAAATTATGTTGTTATCGTTTTGTAGCTAATATTAATATTTTTTTACTAAAATTTTTTTAAAGAATTTTTTTATAACATTTTTAAGTTATATGTTTTTATATTGTATCCCTTTAATGAAAGGCAGTAGTATCATCTTTCAAAAAACATTTTTTTCACATCTGTAGGACCTTTATGTCTAAAGAAATGGATATTATTTGGAAGGGTCAACGAAAAAAAAAGTAAATTTAAAATGGGGGCTACTCCAAAACTAAGGGGTTGAACTTTCAAATTTGGGTGTTTTTGTCGATAAAATTAGGTATATATGATGCCCTTAAATTATCGCTAAGTCATGACCGAACACACTGTATACAACAGATATAATTTGATTTTCTATTTTTTCAATGAAGTGGGGAATATCATAACTTTTCTTATGAAATACAGGGTGACTGGTGACGTATGGGACAACGGCTAACTGGAGATAGAGAACCTCAAACTGAATGAGGATTGGATGTTTAAATGTCCCATAAGCCTATTAGTTTCAGAGATACAGGGTGTTTTTTGCAAAAGTGCTAAAACTATAAACTCCCATATCTTCGTCAATATGGCAAATTTTTCGCTGATATTTGGCAAGCTTGTTAATATACATATTCTCCATCAGATCGACAAGAAAAAATTCCCAAAAACTGCAGGTCCGTATTCAAAAATTTCCATTTCCGTGTCAGGTGAAAAATATCACTCGGTATATGAGATAAAAAAAATGAATTGGAAAATTGGAATCTTCAAGAAACGCTGAGTAAAAATCTGTTTTCAGTTTGAATGGCACAAATTTTTTATAGTTTTTATGATATGTTGAAGGTCGAATATTACAATTTATTCATATCGAATTCAAGAAACATACTATTCCTTATAGAAAAAACACTGAATTTGAGATGCTTAAATAATCCTGACGCATTTTGAATATTCCTTCACATCTTGAACTCCTTTTTATTAATTTTTTATCAATATTATCAGAAAAATTAAAAAAACAATAGAAATACAAAAAAGAACAGTAGCACATATGATTCATAAAAAAATCAAATAAACAAATGCTCGATATGCGAGAGTCATATCCCTACACACTTAATGACTCTTTTGAACAATTGAAGTACTTTTCATATCCACAAGATGAAAAATTATACTCTTGATAGAACAGAAACACTGGATTTCAGCTCGAGAAAAGTTTGACTTTCTTCTCAGAACCCCTGAACAATAATCCATCTGGTACTTATGTTTTCAACAAAATTTATTCTTCAATGAATTTGGAGGACTTATTTTCCTCTAATATGTACTTAGGTGTAGCAACTTCATCTTTTTTTGAGAAGCATATGAATTTCTTTAATGCAAACAGAATATTAGGGAAACAAGTGATTTTTTAGAATAAGAGGTTTATTATTCATTATAAATAAAATACATCCTACTACACAGAGTAGGCATATTTCAAAAAATGACGTGTATATTCATACATTCATTGATTGTGAATTATTGGGAATTGTGTCATATGTTTATCTATTGAAAAATGCCTTCAATATTCAAGAATGAAGAATATGTAGATGATACTTGCTTTTGGATTGCGAAGAATGAACGGATATAATATTTAGTCTCAGAATAATCCTCATCTCAAAAGAAAAAGAAATCATTAGAGTACAAGAGAGCAAATAAATGCGTTGAAGCAAATTGTTCTGATTTCGAGCATTTGCTTAGTTGTTTTCTCATGAATCATTGCATTATTTAATAGAAAAATAAATTTTGTTGAAAGAATAAGTATCAGATGGATTATTGTTCAGGCGTTCTGAGAAGAAAGTCCAACTTTTCCCGAGCCGAAATCTAGTGTTACTGTTCTATCAAGAGTAATTTTTCATCTTGTGGATATGAAACGTACTTCAATTATTGTTCAAAAGAGCCAATAAGTGTGTGAGGAGAATGGCTCTCGCATAACAAGCATTTTTTTATTTGATTTTTTTTTATGAACCATATGTGCTACTGTTAATCTTTTTGTGTTTGTATTGTTTTTTGAGTTTTTCTTATAATATTGATAGAAAATTTAATGAAAAAGTATTTCAAGATGTGAAGGAATATTCAAAATGCGTCAGGATTATTTAATCATCTCAAATTCAGTGTTTTTTTCTTTCAGGAATAGTGTGTTTCCCGAATTCAATATGAAAAATTGTAATCTTCGACTTGAACATATCATAAAAACTTTAAAAAATTTGTGCCATTAAAACTAAAAACAAATTTTTACTCAGTGTTTTTTGCAGTTTCCAATTTCCCAATTCAATTTTTTTTATTTCATATACCGAGTGATATTTCTCACCTGACACCGAAATGGAAATTTTTGGATACGGACCTGCAGTTTTTGGGAATTTTTTCTTGTCGATCTGATGGAGAATATGTATATTAACAAACTTGCCAAATATCAGCGAAAAATTTGCCATATTGACGAAGATATGGGAGTTTATAGTTTTAGCACTTTTGCAAAAAAACACCCTGTATCTCTGAAACTAATAGCCTTATGGGACATTTAAACCCCCAATTCTCATTCAGTTTGAGGTCCTCTATTTCCAGTTAGCCGTTGTCCCTTACGTCACCAGTCACCCTGTATATTACATAGAAAATCGATGCTCACAATATGAACATGAAAAAGTAGAAGTAACGAAAAGTTAATATAAAAAGCGTAATAATACTGATTGAAAAGGCACCAGTCATAATTATCAATAATCAATATGATAAAAGATGATTCACCTTTTCGAAAAAAGGAAAATTATTCTCCATTATGTTGGATTGGGTTCGACGTTCGTTCCCGAATAGGTCCACTAATACGACTTTGATGTGAATTTCCTGTGAGTTAGATGAAGTCAACCTATAATTTTCAATTGCTTCTTCTAATTGGTGAACGTGAATCACCTGCAAATTTTACATACAGGTGGTCCACATAGTTTGAAAATGCAGAAAATGAAGTGGACTATATAGAGAACAAAATAGTTGTAGCAGAATTGGAATATCAAACAATTTCGACGAATTCTTGATTATAGAAAATTTATTGAAATACAGGGTGGTCCAGATCGTAACCAAGAAATTTTAACCACGTATTCTACATTAAAAATAAGCCCTAGTATTTCATATAAACATATGTCGAGAAATGTTTCCTCTCCGAGATACGGGGTGTTAAAAATATCAAAAAAAATTTTTTTTATTAATAACTTTCACACTGCTTGAAATATTTTTATGAAATTTGAGGCATAGGTTTTGAGCGTCAAGAAGCACTTTTTGGATAATATCATTTCTTTTCTATTCTACCAGTGGCGTCCGTACTGCAGCGAGACTGAATATTTTCAGATAAAAGAAATGGTACGCCATTTTCGACATATTATGTTTATATGACAAATTAGGGCTTATTTTTGATGTAGAATACGTGGTTGAAATTTCTTAGTTAAGATCTGGACCATCCTGTAATATGTGGGCTATTTCCATCATTATCGCCTGCACTATTGAACGTTTCGGCAAGCATTAGACAGCCGTCGTCAAGAATCACAATTTAGACTTGAAACTAAACTTTCGAAATCATGCGTTACCTTTAGAAAAGTAACGAGAGTTTGCATTCGAAGTTTTTGATATCTTACAGTGAAATTTGGAAGCAGTTGAGACAAATAGTGAATTTTAGAGAGTAATACAAGATTCAATATCTTATCAGAAAACTTCTGCATTCACAAGGTCATTCGATAACCGTTTACCCTCTACCAAAACTCGTGGAAATTCACATAGCCAGATTATTCGATTCCAATACATTGGAAAAATGATCCAGACATAGCAACCAACAATTTTTTCTGTGCCATTGCGGCGGCTGTTCATCTGACATGCGTAGAACACAATTGCCGGCTTTTTCAGACTAGACACAACAGGCTGCCAATTTCTTTCATTTTTTGGTACCTCGAAAGATATATGACAAAGTCACATGGATCAATGACATGATGGGAATATCAGTAACAACCCTACACATACATTACATGAGGAAAAAAACGTTCATTCAGAAGTTGTATAAAAATACAGACAGATATAACCAACCAAGTTATGGAACATACGTTTTGAGCCGGCCGGCTTTTTCATGTCAAGTACAATAATATTTCTATAATGTTATTCCGATTTACGTGATGAAAAACGATACAGGATATGTAAAAATTTTAAATAAGTAATTGAAATGAAAATTGCAATTAACTTCAATAAAATCTCAAACCTGACTGATAGACATCGATCAATATGTAGAGCACTCGATGAAAAAACATTAAAATTGGTAAAAAACACCTTCCTGATACAAAGTTGGGAACCTTTGAAAAAAGTGTGCCCTTGAAAGGTTGAACTGAATATCTATTGGAATGTCCGATTGAAAATCAGTTCGCAGAGAGATCATGCCATTAAGGAAACTGAGTGATCAAATTAGAAACCAGAAGTAGTATTTGTTGATCTTTGAAATGCGTAAATTCAATATTAAAGTATTGCAGTTAGACCCAAAAAATGACATAGAAGAAATCTCATCAGATGAAACAGTATGAAAAAAGAAAGATTGGAAGGAAACTAATGAAGATTTTGAAATTTTAACGCATTAATAAAAGTTTTCGAGACTTGAAAACCAATGTTCTAACAACAAATTATTCCTGAGAATGCACAAACCAAATCAGGTGTTTCATAACTAAATATAAACAAATTCGGAATTTCCAGTGCCTACAACGCAATGAGTGACTCATTGGAATCACAAAAAAAGAGAAGAAACATGCTACGTTTTTTTATGTTAGGTTTTTTATTTGAAATCTACTATAGTGGCAATAATTTATTCATGATTAGAATGAAAAATAGTAGTTAGAAATATCACTAGACAGAAATACTTCAAACATATACAGGGTGTCCCGGAAAATGTGGGAAATCTCTCGGATTCAGATGGCAAGTTCCCCTAATTTTTTTTCCTAGCGGCCCTCCCTACGAAGATACGACCACCTTAATGACGCCACTGGAAATACATTTTAGTGGAATAAGTTTCAAACTGCTCGATATAATTTGATGAAAATTTGATATGATCAAAAGTATTGAGTACCTCACAAATCACCGCACTCAAATTTCAATTAGCTTGTTCAGTTTACCAGGGGCGGACTGGGTTGTACATTTAAATGCTTACATTTTTAACACCCTGTATGATAAGGTGCTAAAAAACAAATTTGGATACCTTGAACATTAAACCAAAGAAAAGGTACTCTTGTTCAGTGTCGATAAAATGAACCGTTTTCGAAAAAAAATGAAGAAAGAAGTAGTAATTGAAATTTATTCTACCAAAATGAATTTCCAGTGGCGTAATTTAGGAGGTCGTATCTTTGTAGGGAGGGCCGCTAGGAAAAAAATTAGGGGAACTTGTCATCTTATTTTTTTATGTTCTATCTGAATCCGAGAGATTTCCCACATTTTCCGGAACCCCTGTATAGACATTCTTATATTTTCCTGAATCAATTTGAAAGCGCCGCAAACAAATTAGTAAGGAAAACGCCTTAACATACTCTCAAACCGGCCGGTAACATCTGTTGAGTTTCCAATGACAGATTGACATAAAACTACCTCAACATATTTCCTTCCAGAAAAAGCATCCGCGATCTTCCTCCACAACCACAATCCTCAAGAAAAAAGGTCAAAATACTTACGAACGGCGGCTATCGGCGCCCTGCACGTATGGCAGAAGCACTGCATCACCGATTCCCTCACCAATCCGATCAGCATGTCGGCGGCCGGTACCTTAAAACGCCTGAAGATGAACGGCTAAGTTACGAAACGTGCGGGCGGCTGATTGACCCGAAATGCAGGAAATTTCCGGTCCGTGTGCCTTTGACTGGCTAATTTACTTCTTTTCCCGACCGGATATCCGTGTTTGCGACCGGGCTGAACGCGACTTGGACTCGACGGTCTTCTGATATGGTTGTGCTGGCGGCGGCGGCAGTGGCGGTGTTCTGGGGAGGATCAGCGTTGTTCTTGGGGTTCCATGAATTGTAACACGCCAAAATTGAAGTTGTAACGTTTCGTAACATCAAGAGGATTTACAGATGATGGGTGGTTAAGACCTTTTTGAGCGCTTGTTCTACTTAACGAGTACCATTTAATTTTGCCAAATGTTTGTAATTTTCTATTTTCATGCCGAAAATTTTACGGTAATTGCCTCACTGCTCCACCAAAAAACGAAAGCGCAAAAGCACCTGCTTAGGGCTTTATTAAATTTTCTATGTTGAAATCAACTGCAATTACTTAAATCATCAATCAAAACTGCTGAAACAAAAATTTTCGACTAAATCCAAAATTAATCCTTTATAGGGCATTGGGACTATTATGTCCCACCCGTTCTTTGGCGAAAACTATGAGGGATATGTAGGTGCCTATCGTGTTAACGGATGTGTAAGACGTTCTACAGCAGATCCTTACTACTAATTTTGATTCGATTCGATTGTCGCTTGATAGGTGGCGTTAAAACTGCCCAGGTGGGACATATTTGTCCCAATGCCCATGGGAAACACCTCTTCAGCCAGTTTTCTTGTATCGACAAGTTTGTTTTCGATTTACGTGAATTCTATACTGGGAATCTTTCTATGCTGTCTCTTCTGAATAATTACGATATGTGGAATTAATTTTAGTGAAAAAAGGATTGTGATTTCTTTTCATAATTTTGATTATGAAGCCGTTGGGATCGGTACAATGAATTTTCTTATTCTGATTTTTTATTGTTGGTTGGAAGCATTCAATATAAATAATGTCATTTCACTTTATTCACATGTCGGCCTGATATTATCAATAATTTTTTTGGCGAAAAATGTTTCAGGTCGGAAGATTTTCTAAGAAATTCCAAAAAATCTGCCAAAATCGCCTACTCACTTTCTATTCTTCAACAGTTTTTCCAAAAAAAAGTCTTTATATTATGGAGTCAAACGTTTAATTTTGTGATTTGATACGTATATTTTTCATTATTTATAAATCTTATTTTATTTTCCAAAAAAAGTTATTGGAACGAAGATTTTATTTCTGTTGTTTTTATGAAATCGTTTATTTCTTGTTTTTTTCCAATAAAAAATTTAAGGAGCAAATTTTTTTATTATTTCATTACTTATCACTTATAATTATCATTCATCCGTTCTTCATTCGATAATGTTCAAATATTTCAGGTAATTTAATTGGTGGGGCATCATTGTCCCTATGAACTTTGAGGAAAAAATTATGCCTGTAACCGTCATTGGGACAAATATGTCCCACCCAAAATTTTGAGTTTGGGGCTATATCGAAAAAAAAACTGAATACACTTTGAATAACTAGGGACCTTTCACAATATTTCCACAAAATTTCAGGATGACATTCCAAGCCCCACTCTTTTGTACTATTAAGGGTTAAAAGTAACACATTTTATGTTCTGTGAGTAACACCGTAACACCAGCTCTGTGATGTAACGCCTGGAACGTCACTGGGGTGGTTCGAGACGCGCACAGGTGTGGTGGAGATGGCGCTTCGACGACGGCGCCGTCCGTATTTGGCAGGACTTGTGTTACGATGGCGTGTCGTGTGCGGCTTGTTGCCAAGGGGCGGCGGAAAGGCACCGCCGACTAGGATTGATTTTGGCCGGTGTGACGGGAAATGTCGACTTTTCGGAAACATCTTGAAGCGGACCTTCTGTTCCGGTTTTTTTTACGTTGGCGTATCGGTGTCGGTCTTAAAGACGTGACGCAATGGGAAATTTGAGCACATGAGTCGTTCAAATGAAAACTGTAGGCTTGGGGAGCATGTAGATATTCAGATGATATAAAATATAATATCGAAATGAGAATTTCTATTTTATATACTGAAAACTATCGAATTTTTCATTTCAAGCAATTGGTTCCGGAAGTTATGATGTTAAGTCCACTTCAACGGCCGACCGACCGTTTATTTGGGACTAATTATCAGATCAATTAAATCACAAATTTTTGTCAGAGTTGCGGGCAATAGTCCCTTTCTATTCGAAAAATCCTGCTCTGAAGCCATAAGAGTTTATCAAACCAGAATCTCTGGTCCTCTCTAAACAACTACATCTCATGTGCGAACCTCCGTAGTGATGTAATGATCAAGAAAGTAAGCACTGAGAACAACTTCAGGACATTGCTAAGTAAAGGAGAGGAATGGAAATACACCGACTATAACCTCAAAGAAAATACCGTAAAATGGTATACAGATGGTTTCAAAACCTCTACAGGAGCTGGCGCTGGATTATACGGGCCAAGTACCAAGTGTGCACTGTCGCTAGGCTCCTGTATCAGCATCTTTCAAGCGGAAATCTTAGCTACTCAAATATGTCTACAGATAAATCTAGAAAGGAACTATTAGAAGTGTGATATAACCATAAACTCAGATAGTCAAGCTGCTATTAAAGCACTGAGCATCTACGTCATCGACTCAAAGATGATCTGAAGGTGCCGGAACAGTCTCAATGAGGTAGGCATGAAAGATAAGGTCTTTTTAATCTGGGTTCCCGGCCATTCGGGAATCAAAGGAAACGAAGAAGCCAATATACTTGTCGAAGAGGGCGCACGAATGTCACTCATTGACCCAGAACCCTTCTGTGGTATATCTAAATGTACCTATAAAAAGGAGTTTCTGGAAAAAGAGAAAGCCGAGAAAGATAAGCTCTGGCGGAATCTTCCAGGGATGGATCATTCCACTAAGATCTTTCAGAACTTTGAAACAGCGAGATCCAAAAGATACCTGGATCTTGGTAAGAAAAAATTACACCTCGTATTAGCTTTTTTACAGGTCACTGTCGCCTCAGGAAGCACCTGTTGAGGATGGGATTATCAGATACTGACGAGGGTAGGTTCTGTGGGGAGGAGGAAGAAGCCCCCACTCACTAAGTCACGGAATGATTTGGCATTGCGCGCCTAAGGAGAGAATGCCTTGGGCGAGAAACTAGTAAGAGTGAGGAACTAGCCTCGTTGAAGCCTTCACAGATATTGGATTTTATCAGATCTCTAGAACTGGTGTGGTCAGAACAGCTCTGTAAGGGGGCACAATAAATAGACATTAAGGTAGCAGTGAACTGTAATCCCTTTTAAAACTGCAACTATATAACTAAACTTATCAAACCAGGTCTGGCTTTCCAAGTGGTGATCTTTCAAAACCTCAGATATTTACGGAACTGTCAACAGACCCATAATACTGGTAATAATCTCCTAAAGATTCAACCAGAGCTATTTCACCCTAAACATCGAATTAAATTTCCTTCGAAGTGCTTCCAAAACAGAATGCACTTCCGCAATACCACCATCAATCAATAGGGATATTGACTCATGTTACGAATTCATATAAATTGAGGTTTTCCTCATAGAAGGAAGTTTTTGCAATCCTAAAAAACCATTCTAGTGATATTATTCTTGTTGAATTAAATAAAGTTGATTTAAATTATTCATTTATTATCAACTGTCACGTGACTGCGCACGCCTATCCGAGGTAGTTGACGCCACTATCCGATATTGTCTGTGCTATGTTCTGTGCTCAGATCAACAAAATATATTCATAAGTGTTCTGTTATCACAAATAAAAGAAACACCTCATACAGCATTCATTTTGAAGGCTTAGATTGAACTTTTTCACAAGGAATCAGACAAAATCCGTTCGCTTTGACAGAAGTCAAAGTTTGTTTATCGAATATTGACGTAATCATCATAACGTGACAAAATTGAGCATTTCCCAGGGAATTTTGAGTTCTATTTCCATTTACGTATTTTTTATTGGTAATTACATACAATATTTTTAAGAAAAAATTAATTTGTTCGTGTTTGTATAGGATTTATCTATTCTACAAAAACTAAGCTAATTCCGCGATCATTTACATATCCTTGCTAGGAAGGGGGGCGGCGTCAACAAAACCCGATGATTCATCGGCCGAATATCGTACGCCGCCCAAGGTCAGAAAAACCCCACAAGTACAGCACTGTTTATGCAGGATCGGAACGGCACGTCATGCAATCGATAAGGACCGGCGTCGTGGATAGGAACGACGCCGCCTCCACCGCCACCGCCGTCTCGACGGCGACGTCTTGCACACACATACGGTTCTCTGTGGTCTCGATGTGCCGGCTCCTGACGCACCGCCGGGGAAGTCTTATCGCTCCGGCCGATCGTAAACCTAATTACGGCGTTATGTCGCCCTAATTGGGGTTCGGCTACTTCTTTTTCGTGGATTAATGAAAGAGACGGTGTCCCGTGGGATTTTAGTTGGGATGGAACTGAAATCACGCGAGGTAGAGCCATTTTTGGTTGGTTCAGAAAGGCAATATCTATTAATATTGGGTATAACGTGTCGTGGCTCGGTGGGAGAGCGTCTGATTTGTAATCGAAAGGTCGAGTTCGATTCCCGGTCAGGAAAGAAATTTTCTAGTGGGCAGCGGTCGCGGTGCACTGCTGGGTTATCACAATTACCAGTGATGTGCCCAAGCTGGCGTGAGGAAACAATTATTATGAAGCATACAAAGAACAAAATTGAGTCTCTTAACGCACACAATCTTAATAGATTCTGAAGAACCTTGTCGAAGCATGTACAAAGACATAGGCAGACCAAATTACAGAGGTGATAAAATATGTGTTGCCTGACTATGTATTGTTTTATTTTATATCCTCGAATGAACATTCATATGGAGTTATTTTTTGTCGTTTTTTCATGAGATATGCGTTTCATTCGTTTTCCGGAGTTAATAAAGAGAATTTATATTTATAATTTTTGAATAGTTAATTGGATGAGCCCTGCAGAATCTTTTGGCTCTATTTATTCTTATACATCAAAGAAAACCATTGGTTCGGTCACCTTACAGGTGAGTACTCTAAGTACCCACCATATTTTTTCTTGTATTTTGGCAACTGATTTATAAACCTTACAGCTGTTCGAAGAATAAAAGTGTCAAGCTCTACCCTGGTTTATTGGAGAATTCCCCCGTCTCAGCACAAGCATAAAGTATGAGTATAATCATATACAGTGGAACTTCCCTATAACGTCTGTATAACGAAATTCTGTCTAACAAATTTCGTACAAGACATTGCACCTTGAATCCAAATTCCATGTTGAAAACACCCTCTAAGTCTATACGAAGTAAATTCTCTCTATAAAGAAATATTCAAAGAACATCACTCTTCGAATGGGTATTGGTAAGAATATATAAGGGTGGGGTTTTCCGAAATTCTTCCGAACGTACGAAATGAATCCTCATTACGGCGGGCAGAGAGATCCTTCTGAAACACATACACCCCTGGCTGTTTGGTTTCAATCTTACTATTACGCTAGTGGGAAAAGTTGTGCGGAAAGCAAGTGCTCAAGTTTGAATGATAAACTTAATTTATCAGCGAAGTCGACCGCGACATTGCCGACCTTAGAAACAAATTTTCTTTAAAACGAAATTCCTTTCTAACGAATTTTTTGGTGGATTTAGCGCTTTCGTTATAGGGAAGTTACACTGTATGTATAGTCCGTTCACGAAAGGTTGAGCGCATAGTAGGCGTTTGTTTATTTATCTGAGCTTGGCAGTATTTGCTGTCATAACGTAAAATGAAGTTAACGTTGCCGAATGTACCCGGCCTCGTCCGACGAGCTTGCGAGTTATCAGACAACTCTATGCAATATTGACAACATTGCGTATCAATCTGACAAGAAAATAAACAACATAACCTTGAATTTCAATATACACTGTGGAATATGCCAAATTTCCATGGCCAACCGACGGCTCAACCTTTCGTGAACGGACTATAACATAGAAGAAACTTGTCGGTCAGAAGATTTTGTGTGTTTTTTCATATTGTATATTTCTATTCATTTATAAGTCAAACTCCCCTGATTCTTGACTTAAATATTTAAGGGGAAGACCCTTGCATCCACTAGAAAAAACTTATGATTCGACTCCAGGACTTTCTTCAATTTTGAATCCTATGTCATAGCTGATGTACTAGCGGTGATCTAGGTAACTATATTTCATATTATTCTAAATATTATTCTAAATTACTATGCGTATTCTCGCAAACAAAAGATCCTTTCATTCACACCAGAATATAAACAAAAAGATCGAATGGAACCGTTCTTCGTGCAACCGCAATAACTTGCGAAGTTGAACACGCCGATAGCTCTTGACCTATGTACAACAAAACAAACATCCATATTATGCACACAAAGACACTAAAAATAAAATCAGGGTCGTTCACATCTCGGCTTATGACTCAAGAGATAGATACCGCCTAGAAGAAACCCTCGAATTAATAGCGCATACACTAGATCATAATGACCTGGAATAATTTCCTCGTTCTGACTCATTGCCCGTCTTTTTTTTTGTCTTTCTCGACAAAACGTTACAAGAGTGCGAAGCAAGCCAGTTTTGCCGAACGAAGGGGAGATGAGGAGGATGAGATAGCTTTTAAGAAGGCGAATATATTACGAAGTATATCTGAGGCACTGTATTCGAGAACGAACATTATATAGAAGGACTAGAAGGAACCTATTGTTGTCTGGTTGAAGAAAATATACAACATTTTCTCGGTTTTCCCCTTACGCAATAGGTAGGATTCGCTGATTGAATTTCCATCTAGTTGTAAAGGGTTTTCCAACAAGAGGTGTTATTTTGAATAGCCCGTTATTTCGAAGCTGTCATTTTTTTACATTTGACAAGTAGAGACTACGACATTAATAAAAATGGAATGATACACGCTTCAAGAACGCATTGAAATTATTAAAAATCACTATAAAAATGGTGAAACTTTGGCAGAGACGGTTCGTAAAACTCGAACATTTTTGGGTCGTCGTGAAACACCTTGTCGGTCCGCAATAAAGGAATTTGTAGAAAATTTCGAGCGATTGGGATAAGATAGTGATGTGAAGAATAAAACCCGTGCACGTCGCTTAAGAACAGCCTAGAATATTGCTGCTGTAGCCGAAAATGTTGAAAAAGCCCAGGTTTGTCCATTCTTCGTCGTTCTTTGGAATCACGCATTCCACAAACGTATATAAATTTGGGTCTTAAGGCTTATAAAGTTCAGTTTACACAAGAATTCAAGCCGGCCGATCATCAACAACGTCGTGTCTTTCCTGATTGGTTCGTTGAAATGCATGAAAATAATCCGGAATTCCATCGAAAAATCATCTTGAGTGATGAGGCCCATTTCCACCTCGGTGGCTTCGTCAACAAGCAAAATTGTCGCAACTGTGGCTCGAAAAACCCAAGAGTTATTGTTGAAAAGCCTCTCTATCCTCAACGTGCGACTGTTTGGTGCGGTTTATGGTCCGGCGAAGTCGGAAATGAGGCTGTAGCAATAGTTACGGTGAATGGATTGCGCTATCGAGAGATGATTAATGATTTTTTATATGGCCGAAATTGGATAGCCTTGATCTGGACAAGGTTTACTATGAACAATATGGCGCTACGTACCACACAAGCAACGAAACCGTTGATCTTTGGCGGGAAAAGTTTCCGGACCGTGTTATATCTCGAAAAGGTGATCACAATGGGCCACCGAGATCTTGTGATTAAACACCTTGCGACTTCTTCCTTTGAGGTCTACGCCAATAGCCCAGCGTCGATTCAAGACCTCAAAGATGGAATTGGTGAGGCTATCGAGGACATAGGGCAACTACTTCGCGATTTGGTTATGGAAAATTTCATTAAATGGTTATGGTCTTGTGAGCGTGGTCGTGGTGGTCATTTGCCTTATGTTATTTTCCACTATTAATGGCATAGCTTCTTCTTTATAATGAAATGTACATGCTATCATTCATATTGAAAAATTGCATTTTTCTTTCAATATCAAAATAACCCCTTTCATTGGAAAACCCTTCAGTACAGTGTGATACAACTCCTATTTCTTTATGCAACGAAATGAGTTCCATTCGTAGGGGTTCTGATTGTACATTCTTTAACCCTTTGAGCTCGAAATTCATATTCCTTTGAATACGGAGTTTTCTTTCAAGAATGTGACTCATAAGCCCCATTTCGCACCAAGCCAGTCCAGACCAGTCGAGTCAAGTTAAAATCGTTTAAAACAAATGCAATGTGATATCTAGTTTCACACCAAGCCCTAGTGTGAAACTAGATTTCACATTGCATTGTTTTGAACGATTTTAAACGAAGTTAATAATTCCAATCTGACTTGACTTGACTCGACTGGTCTGGACTGGCTTGATGCGAATGGGGCTAAGGTGTTCAAAAGATGCACCACATAATTATTTTCAATATTTATTTGAAAAAATTTACAAAAATATGTGGGTCCATTTGGAACCACTAGGAATATAGCAACATTTCATCAAATATTTAGATTTTAGTTTTTTTGGAATTTCATAAAAACAATTCGACTTTTCAGTCAAAAAAAAGTCCCACAGAGCAAGTAGAAAAAAGCCAACGTGTTCTGTGGGGTTTTGCACGTGTACTGCAATGAGCACATCTCACTTTGTTTCCGTGGATTGGCATATGTGCACATTTGTTCAGCTTTTTTTCTATTGGACTTTGAATCTGCTCACTGGCTGTTCGTCACTTTTTACATACTGTCGGTCTTCATTATTCAGATCGTCTATCAATTCATCACAACTCGGCGAGAAGTCATATTTATCGCCTATTTGGAATTTTCCAACGAAAATTTCTTCGAGTTCATTATCCGATGGGGCTCCAGATGTAACAGACTAGTTGTCAGAGAGAATTTCAGATGAATGGCGTCGTCTGGCGTCAAATTTTTCTGATCAATAAAGCAGTGTTTCCTTTTTTCTGCGAAGAATAGAATTACAAAGATGGATTTTTGAAATTGTCTACTTTCCTGGTGGTTCCAATTGGAACCTACCATTTTCCTCGTACGAAATTAAATCTAAATTACACAAGATTATATCAGAGAATGTATCTATATTATCTACATACATTAGCCATCCGTATACAGGTTGTTCCTAAATTGAACGTACAAACGAAAAGGGGAAATTCCTTAAGTGAGTCAAGAAAAAAAGTCCCATAAACATGGGGTCGCAAACGTTTCGTTTTCGAGATACAGAGTGTTGAAGTTCTAATTTCTGATCAAATATTGTTGTGACAGTCATAAAAATCGTAATGAAAATAGTAGTCCAACTAGATTCAAAAAAATAAATAGCCACAAATACAACCACCTTCACTTTTTAAAAACACGAACGTTCAATAATTTGATGTGTCGAAACTGGCACTGAATTCATTCACCACAGATTACAAACTGGCCTTCCTATCATAGTTACGAGAATTTCGAGAGAATCGTTCAAAATTTTTTTCTCGAAATCGTTGATAGATACGACAAAACTACAAGAGACCGAAAAGTTTAGTATAAGAACAAGGCTTCTTTTTACATTCCTTCAAATTAACAGTTGCTCACCAAAAAAAAGTTCTGCAGAAGAACAGGAGGCAGTGTTCCAGAAAAATGTCACCCTGTAGATCTTCTATCGAAATTGCCATGTCACGTGGTGAGAACTCTCAAATGTAATATCTATGCCAAATTTCAGTTGAATATCTTGTGAAGTGTAGATACTATGAGAAAAAAAACTTGAAAAAAATTCAAACTTCAACACTCTGTATCTCGAAAACGAAACGTTTGCGACCCCATGTTTATGGGACTTTTTTTTCTTAAACTCACTTAAGGAATCTCCCCTTTTCGTTTGTACGTTCAATTTAGGAACACCCTGTATATAAAAAGCACGTACCTGACATTATTCAAAAGAACAAAATTACATTGATTTCAAAGTAACTCTCAAAATAAAGTTATAAATCGTCAACCAGCTGACGGAAATGAGATAACAGATACTTACTCTAAGTTTATTTGGAATGATTATCACTGCCTAGGCTGAGAGATGGCTCTATAGAATATTCAGATGCTAAGTGGTCCCAACTATCGCTATCTAGTACATAACCAGAAATTTTTCAAAAGTGTGGTTCCATGGTGGAACTACCAGGGCTCAAAGGGTTAAGATTATAATAAGGTTTTCGAAATATCTCATATGGTTTGGGTTCGATTTAAAAAAAAGTTTCATTGGAAAACCCTATACCTTCCAGTGTTACCGAGGTTATAGTGTCACCACACCATTTCATGAGGTCTATAGACTGAAGAATTGGATTGACCATTTCATCATTTCCGTACCTAATTGACAACGACAGTGTCCAGATCCATTTAATCAGATTTATAGGGACGTTTGGGACGAGGAAACTCAGACCGTATCAAGCATATTAATCTGTACATCGCTGAACGATCATAACTCACCGACAGAAACGCTGAAACGTATCGTTGCTTACGAATTCCTCCGGGGTCCTTGGGGAAATAAAGTTTATTGTATCTAAAAAGTCCTAGAATGTAGTCGTAGCTTCGTTCTGCATCCCCTTAAGTGCACGCGGAACTTCAGCGGGAAGTTACAGCTTGAAATCTTTAATGGACACCCGACAAACAAAGTGATTAGCGCTGCCATAAAGGGGATTGTAATTCGAGCCAGGGGTTGGGCGAAAATGTCGTCCTGGAATTTATGTGTTGATGTGGGGATGAATTAATTATTTTACGGATTGGGGGTTATTGAAAATTTCATGCTGGCATGCATGATTTTACAACTTGCAACAATTCCAATATCTTTTACATAAAAAAGATACTTCTGGTCATACTCTCCAAAGTCGATCGTTTACGAGAATAATAGTTTTTTATGCTAAAAAAACGTGGTTAATTTCGTGTTGTTAATGAAAAAGTTTGAAAATAAGTTTTTTCAAAAAATATGACAATGTCTTCTAACAGAAAAGTTGATTTTTCGAATACGGTCAACTTTAGTACGTATGACCTGAAGTTACTCTTTTAAGTGGATAACATTGGATATTCGAATGGACGTCTCAAGTACTGTACTTTTTCCATTAGCGTAGAAGTTGGGGATAAAACTAGGATTGAGCCTAGATCGACCAAAATGTTTTTGTGACGATAAGAGAAGAAGTTTGACACAGTGTCCGCTTGGAGCCAGCGTTGTCGTTCCATTGCTCATAGTCAATGGGCCAGCGCCTGTTTTTCATAATGATGACTAACAATCTGAATATTGTGGGTAGCTTTATTTTGACAAGACGACCAACTTTTTCTCCTACGAAAATTCTCAATAGTGAGGGCTAATACAGTATGGAGGCGTCAAAAGTGTTAAATCGGTGAATGTTCTAATTTAATTACTTACAGCTACTTTATATATTGAATCTCGAAACAATTTTATTACCAATTGAAAACAATAATTTTCCTACAAAAATGAAGATTCTATCAAAGTGCCCCCCACTCCCAACATAATTCAACAACTAGGTCTAAAAAATTATTACTAACCGGCTAATTTTTTCATTGTTTCTTGGCAAATATTTTCTTCTGGTCACATTGTTCTACAAATTGAGCGGTACGTTTTTCCAGTCCTACCTCAGAACTTGTACCACAGAACCCACAATTGAAAACGATTACTAAAAATTGACCATTTCCGAGCGTAGGACTGAAGGTAAGGTCAGATGCATCCGTTTGTCTGACGGCACGATGATACGACGGCTCTCCTATTGGTCCACAATTTTGGCGCCAATAATCATCCGATGGATGGACCCATTCGTACGACGTCGTATAAAGTTAAAATATGTTTACTTTTGTCCGATATCGGATGGAACATAACTTCACTCACGACCTCAACCGTTCAGTTTTCATTCTGTTCTGACCGATCACGAAAAATATTTCAATTATTTAAGAATGTCTAGTGAGACTTTTCACGAACTTTTAAACTTATTAGGACCCAAACTAATAAAGATAGATAATGGGAAAGGGAACCTCAGAGTAAGAAATAATATGTTTTTCTTACTCTGAGAAGGGAACCTATTTCAGCAGCTGAAAGACTTCCTCTTACATTGAGGTGAGTCATATAATGTTATTATAATATTACTAGCTTATTATTATTATTTAACGACACTTATTAACGATGGGATCATTATTATTATCTGAATAAGTCCAGTCAGGTATCTATAGATACCAGGAAAGTAAACCTAGTTCGTCTAAATTCAAAATTTCCCGCCTTTTATCATATCATTTCGTACGAACGTACACGGAAGCATGTGACAGACGTTATCGGATGATCATTGGCGCCAAAAATGTTGTCCATTAGGAGAGCTGTCGTATCATCGTACCGTCGGACAAACGGATGCATCTGACCTTACCTTGAGAAAACGTTCCAATCAATTTGTAGGACAATTTGACCAGTTCATAAAGGAAATATTTGCTAAGCGACAGTGAAAAAATCAGCCGATAAGTAATAATTTTTTTAGACCTAGTTCAGTGGCGTAACTATAGGGTGGCAAGGGTGGCAAAATGCCACGGGCCCCCGACTCGAGGGGGCCCCGACCCAAGGGGCCGCGAGCTCAAAAATATTTTTTTACACTGTACCTAATTATTTTATTCTAGTTGAAAAGTCCATTTTTCAAGTTCTGCCCAAGTCCAAAGTGAAACAACTAAAGACCATAATACAACTTTTGGAGATGTACACCTTACCCGTGACTAATAATTTTACGTACTTAAGACCGTCAAAAAACCGTCAATCAAAATACCCGTAATTGGACATCCCTATTCATTTTAGAACGCATCCCTTGGTTTTTACATATTTTGTCGCGATACGTTGGCAGCGCGGGTAAGCATTGAGTATCGGGGAATTCCCCATTCTGTTTTCACTTTTTTCGTGACGCTGCTGCCTAAAGTGGAAAATTGGACCTTACTAAAAGTATAGTACCAGAATCATCAAATGCAGCACCCAAGACTATGGACTATCCAGATGTATTAAAGACCTTGCTGATTTATTAATAATAAAAAATCATTGTATGTCCTGCAGATTTCCTGAAGAATGCATTGCATTTATGTTATTTCTAACAATTCCTGTGACTACAGCTAGTGCTGAAGGATCATTTTCAAAACTAAAATTGATAAAAACCTATTTAAGAAATTCTATGGGACAAGACAGGTTATGTAACTTGGCTATTCTGTCTATTGAAAATTCTATGGCCCGATCTTGAAACTTTGAAGATGTTATAGACACTTTTGCGGAACAGAAAGCTCGAAGAAAAGATTTTTCTTAATAAATATCTTATTGAAATTGAATTGTTATTTTTATTTCATTGTAAATGTATGCAGGTTTCCTCACGATGTTGTTCCTTCACGGAAAAGCTAGCGAATAGATGATGAATGCTTCGAGATATTTTGTTCTATGAATGAATGTGAACTCTCCAATACCACATATACAACGTGTAATTGAGTACGCTGAAAATCTCTAAGTTCATTAAAATTACTGTGTACAATGTGACGATTTTTACTGATAGGGCCCCTTCAAAAGAATTTGCCACGGGCCCCAGATGGTATAGTTACGCCACTGACCTAGTTGTTGATATAATGTTGGGATAGAATATACATATGTTGATTCGTATCATCATTTTTGTAGGACAATTATTGTTTTCCATTGTAATAAATTGTTTTAAGATTTAAATTATAAAGTAGCTGCTAGTAATAAAATTCATTCACCCATTTAATACTTTTGACGCCTCCATAATCCTTCTATTGTAAACAATGGCTTTCAAGCCATTCGATTTTCAACTTTCTCTATCGGCAGTGAAAATCCTGAGAGGTAGATCAACAATCAGAGAATAACTTCACCCCTCAGTGGGAAAAATTTTGACGAGTGTTCGTTCACACATTGGCTGGTTTGAGCATAAAGCGAGTATTACCACCTGGTCAAAATATTTGAAATCCTTTTTTAAACAGTTCATTTAGTATTGATCTCTATTCGCACTATAATAGAAATACCTTTTCTCAAATATCAGATAATCTAGTTATAAACTATGTATTACCCATGCAATTCAGGCTCTTATCCCTTTTTTATCCAGTTCAATAGTTTTTGACCTTTAAATATTCATATTCGGCACCCCTCGTCAAAAATGAACGTTGTTGAACGATTAACTTTCCAATCTCAATAGTTCCCAATGGTTCATTGACCTTAGCGTGTGATAAATAGGGTGCTCTTGAGCATACATTTTGAAAGGGAAGTGAAGAAAAGTTTCAGGTAGGGCATTTGCGGGGTGGATCCCTAGCCTACATCGAAACTTGACATAGTATACTGAACTTTTGTTGTTATTTAATATTTACAGAACATAAAGGGTTTTCCAATAAGAGGTGTTATATTGATGTTCAAAGAAAAATGCCATGTTTCAATATAAATTATCGGATGTTTATTTCATTATAAAGAAGAAGCTATGCCGTTAATAGTGGAAAATAACATCAGGCAAATGACCACCACGACCACGCTTACAGGGCCATATCCTTTTAATTAAAATTTCCCATAACCAAATCGCAAAGTGGTTGTCCTATGTCCTCGATAGCCTCACGAATTCCATCTTTGAGGTCTTGAACCGACGCGACGCTGGGTTATTGGCGTAGACCTTCTTTTTCACGTGGCCCCAAAGGAAGAAGTCGTAAGGTGTTCTCATAAACAACAACCCAATCAATTTCAAATATAATAGGCTTCCACAATAGTGATGTTCTTTCGAACTGAACGAAGTGATTTATATAACTTCAATCAGAAAGATCAGTTGAAGCGATCGTTCTTTCGTTTTCAATCCGTTCCCCTTCCACAACTCTAAAGTGATTGCAAGTGATTATTCTAATCGCGGAATAAGTTCCATCAGTTCAATCAGTACGAAAGAACACTACTAATAACGTAACCCTTCTTCGCTATTGTTGCCTCAAGCAGAGATCCTGTACCAAAATTGAGCTTGATCACAAGATCTCGGTGGCTAATTGTGATCACCTCTTCGAGAGATAACACGGTCCGGAAAGTTTTCTCGCAAAAGATCAATGGTTTCGTTGTTGATGATCGGCCCGATTGAGTTATTGTGTTAACTGAACTTTATAAGCCTTAAGACCCAAATCTTTATGCAAATACGGTGTAATGACGTTTGTGGAATGCCTATAATTCCAAAGAACGACGAGGAATGGACAAAACCGAGTTTTCTTCAACACTTCCGGATACAGCAGCAATATTCTCGGCTGTTCTTGAGCTACGTGCACGGGTTTTATTCTTCACATCAACTTGTCCCAACAGCTCGAACTTTTTCACCAATTTCTTTATTGCGGTCCGACAAGGTGCTTCACGACGACCCAAAAATGTTCGAGTTTTATGAACGGTCTCTGCCAAATTTTCACCATTTTTATAGTGAATGTTCATAATTTCAATGCGTTTTTGAAGAGTGTATCGTTTCATTTTCATTAATGGCGTAGTTTATACTTATCAAATATCAAAAAAATTACAGCATCAAACGTGACATCTACCGAAATAGCGGACTATTCAAAATAACACCTCTTATTGGAAAACCCTTTAGATTTTTTAATTCTAATGATACACAGAAGGCGTTGACGGGATTAGTTCCGAATTATGGGTTAAATAATGGTTGATTTTTTGTCAATTGCAGGAACGTCCATTAAAATTTAAAGGTCCATTAAACTCTTAATCCTCCATTATTACAAGGAACTAATGGAGGATTAAGTTTAATGGACGTTCCTGCAACTGAGCATTTATATCATTGATATTATTCTCCGCTTCCATTGATTGTCATTATTGCTGAAGTAATTTTCTTCCTTCAGGAATGGCTATAAAAACGTGTCCAACAGTGTTAAATCGGGACTAGTTGGTGTCCATATAATGGGTGCGCCATTACCAATCCAAATTCAAATTGGCCTACTTAAAAATTCACGAACTTTTAAAACGCTATGCCAGATGGTTATTGAAATTTGAAACTCTGTGGTGCTCAGAATAAGAAAGATAGACCAACATATGTTACATATTCGAAATCAGGGGAAAAAGATCTAACCAAATATGGAAAAATATACAGGGTGTTCCATTTGAAAAAATGAAGTTACCATCAATATGTTGGTCACCCTGAATATATTTCAGTTTGTGGAGTCATATCAAAAAACCTCAGTTGATTGCGTGAAACTTTTATAAGAAACATTTTTTTGTATTTTCTTCAATAACAAAGTTAACGGGGGGGTCAAATTATAGTGAAAAACCCGGTACATATTTCCTTTTCTGTTCGATCCAGCACGAAAAGATGAGACGCCGCAGGTGAGCAGACGAGACAATCAGGGTCAAAGTGGGACCGTCAAGGAAACCCTTTATCGGGCTCTCGAGCGCGATACGCGAGGAACAAGGCGAGGCTTCGTACGCTTATGGAAGCCGTATCTCCCGTTAACCTTGACGATCCTGTTCGGATTTTTTTCGGTCGGGTTACATGCCCGAAAACGCCATTGCCTCAAGTCTACGAACAATGCGAGGATTGAATGGGACAGGCGGAAAACGATGTTTCATTGTAGATTGCTTGCCTGCTGCGCCTTGGCTTATGCCGAATATGGTTATGGGGAGACAAGGAAGGAGAAGGATCGTACAAGGTGTAGACTATATTCGTTTTTTCTGTGACGGGAAAAAAATGTGACATTTTATATCTCTTGACAGGTCACAAAGTATGACTTTTTACGAAATTACTTTTTTCCCTGTCAAAAAAATGATTCTCTATGTAACCGGGAAAAAAGTACTCACTTTTTTCCCGGGGAAAAAAAGTAATTTCGTGGACAGTTATATTCCTTTCACGATTAAATGGTCCTTTTTCCTCACAGAAAAAAATAGTGTATTATACACGGGAAAATATTAGATTTTAGCTCTCGGCTTTTTGTCTCCCTCCGCTTCGCTTGGAGACAACACAACCTCGAGCTAAAATCTAATACTTTTTTCCCTTGTATAATAAATAACTATTGTTGAATGAGAAATCGATTTTTTCTCTCGCTGGTTTCGATATTTTAATGGTGAGGCTGGAACTCTACTTACTGTGTACCGGGTTTTTCACCATAATTTGACCCACCCTTTAACTTTGTTACTGAAGAGATACAAAAAATATTTCGTATAAAAGTTTCATGAAATCAACTGAGGTTTTTTTATATGAGTCCAGAACTGAAATATATACAGGGTGACCAACATATTGATGGCAACTTCATTTTTCAAATGGAACATCCTGTATATTTCTCCATATTTGGTTAGCTCTTTTTCCCCTGATTTCGAATATGTAACAACTGTTGGTCTATCTCTTTTATTCTGAGCACCACAGAGTTTCAAATTTCGATAACCATCTGGCAAAGGGTTTTGGAAAATCGTGAATATTTGAGTAGCAATTTGATCTTTGGATTGGTAATGGCTCACCCATTTTATGGCCACCTAATAGTCCCGATTTAACACCGTTGGACACGTTTTTATAGCCGTTCCTGAAGGAAAAAAATTACTTCAGCAATAATGACAATCAATGAAAGCGGAGAATAATATCAATGATATAAAACCAACCAATAATAAACCCATAATTCGGAACTAATCCCGTCTACGCACAAAGAATAATGATAATATTGTAATAGTTAAAAATAAATTTGGAAGCTTTAATTTCTGACTTGAATCAGAGCCATAATAATGCTATCAAAAAGAGTCTGAACAATTGAGACAACTATATGAACTATGTGTATTGAATGAAGCAATTTCTTTAGTTGATGTCATTCTTATCATACTACCATAGTTTATCATTTTTCATTGGTTTATTTATTTATTAGTGTCAGAAGCATCATAAGTTATATAATAAGTATACTAAAGCTAAACATTTTTTGCCCAGAATCGGGCGACGTCAATTGCGTTCGGCTTCGCTGCCACAAGGTCCTCTATGGTACATCTAGCAGGGCACAGTGGGCAAGTGTACATACATGTGCGTGGTTTGCAGTTCTCCACATCGCTGATCCTTTCACTCCAGAAGAATTTTTCCTTGGTTGGTTAAGTAGATTGTTTGGATATAAATAATTTCGTAGGTATTTCACATATTTTTTTATTCGGTGTCATCATTTCAAAACTTTGAAACTCCGAAAATTGAAGAGACACATCGACATACGCATTTATATTCGAGATCAGGGGAAAATAGTCTATCAAAAAAAAGGAAGAATATACAGAACAGGGTGTCTCATTCGAGAAAATATAGTTGCATTCAATGTTGTTCACCCTGTATATCTTCCCATTAACGTTAGTATAACTCCAAAAATGAGCATTTTCAGTAAACGCACTCTGCCACTTGTAAAATCATTGTTAAGCGCCCCATACACTGTCAGTTTAACTGAAGATAATCGTAAGGCCGTAGATCGGGATTGCCCACACATTTATCAGTTGATCTGAAGATAAGGGACTGCATAGCCCAGTCAAATTAGGATTTCACCTCGGAATGAAAGATAATAAGCTGAAAATTGGTATGAACCTTTGTTTTGTCATTCTAAATGTTGTCTCAAAAGTCACAAATGCTATCGTGCCGGCGTCTTAAGATATTGAAGGTCAAAGGTCATAAAAATCGGTTTTTTTGCGAATATCTGCCTTCCTATTGCTTAAATGAGATTTGCAGTTATTATGAAAGTTGTAGACTATAAAATTGTCTACAACTTTTGTTTGAACTTTTTTTTTCATACGACAACCGTTTTTGCGGTAGAGCGCGAAGAGTGCGCAGCGTACAGTCATATACATATGACCTAATGCAGGGTCAAGCGTGAGTTACGGTTAGCAGTTCATTGTATAAAGTCAATTATTCACTTAACAATTATAATTATAAACATGCCCATTATTTATGTTCTATTCGTTAATTTTTTTTCAATTTAATTTTTTTAAATAGCGCAGAATTCGTGTCACAGCCACTAAATGCGTGTAAAAATAAAATGTGTTTTTTAGTACGAGGATATTGGTTAAAACTTTTAGAAGAGTCTATTTGTGTGTTGACATTGCATTTGCAAACTTTTGAGGAAAATTTCCTGTTGATGGGATTGAGTACGTCCATTAAAATAACGAACAAATCAATATCTTCTCCTATGATGACAGCAGTCTTTTGATGTTCTGTTAAGGCAATAGCTGTGTCAATGATGAGAACATCAGCATCATCTCTGACTTGTTTTGTTGTGATATTACCAGTTTCAAATTTTTCAACAATTTTTTTTTATTAGACCGATTTGATGAAAATTTTTCTTGACTGATTGGCACAATCATTGTTTCGTCAAAACAAACTTCATATGATTTTGAAAGTGCGGCAGTTCTTCTTTGTTGTTCCTTTGCTTTAATATTTTTACTATAGTCGGAATATCCGTCAAATACAATAATTTAATCACTTATTTTAATTAAATATAAATAATTAATAATTAGTACATAAATAATGGGCATTGTTTAATAATTATAACTGTTAAGTAAATAATTGACTTCATACAATGAACTGCTAACCGTAACTCACGCTTGACCCTGCATTAGGTCATTTATGACTGTACGCTGCGCACTCTTCGCGCTTTACCAAAAACGGTTGGTCGTATGAAAAAAAAGTTCAAAAAAAGTTGTAGACAATTTTATAGTCTACAACTTTCATAATAACTGCAAATCTCATTTAGGCAATAGGAAGGCAGATATTCGCAAAAAACCGATTTTTATGACCTTTGACCTTCAATATCTTAAGACGCCGGCAGGATAGCATTTGTGACTTTTGAGACAACATTTAGAATGACAAAACAAGGTTCATACCAATTTTCAGCTTATTATCTTTCATTCCGAGGTTGCCCCCTTTTTCGTCTAATTTGACTGGGCTACAGTTCGCCCGGACTGAAGGTGTGTGGTCGCCGGGCAGCGGGGATAGGATGAGAAGATTCGCGACAGGCAGCGACCTGTCGATATGATCTCATTGCCCCCGACCACACACTGTCAGTTAGTCTGCAGACAAACGATCTGTTGTCACCGTTTCCATCAGTTTTGCGTGAGATAATTTTCGTGAGATCATTCACCAGCCCAGATTGGACTGACGAGGTCTCGGGTATGATTTTCCCAAGTGCTTGAGGTGAAATTCGCGTGGGAAACTTCAGATCTTCGAAACTTTGACCCGTTGCCAAAAATCTCAGAGTTGCAGTCAACTTTTCTTCGGCAGTGATAGCCTGGCGCAAATGAGTGTCTACTTTTGTGATTCTCATTTCAACCAAATTTAGAAGTTTTTGGAAATTTTCTTCACTCATCCTCAGATAATTCGTTAGATCCTCGTGGTGAGACAGCCTCAGTTCACGGAGCAACGAAATGTGAGAGCTAGCCTGTCTATCTCGCAGCCAACTTGTTACCCAGACCCTTTTTTCATGGGGTTCCCCAAGAACTGACAAGACAACATAGCGCAACGTTTCCGACGGAGCATGGTGAAAAACTGGGGATCTCCTGCAGTCCTATTTCATTGACCGACAGTCCGCCTGCAGGTACCGGACTGTAGTGTGTGCTATCTTCAGGCTATCATCTGCAGTTCAGTACGGCCGCCTGCAGGCGGTTGACTGCTAGTGTATGGAACTCGGCGATATTGGTCTACGATCGCCGAGTTCCATACACTAGCAGTCAACCGCCTGCAGGCGGCCGTACTGAACTGCAGATGATAGCCTGAATATAGCACACACTACAGTCCGGTACCTGCAGGCGGACTGTCGGTCAATGAAACAGGACTGCAGGAGATCCCCAGTTTTCACCATGCTCCGTTGGAAACGTTGCGCTATGTTTGCTTTGTCAGTTCTTGGGGAACCCCAAGAAAAAAGGGTCTGGGTGAAAAGTTGGCTGCGAGATAGAGAGACTAGCTGTCACATTTCGTTGCTTTCACATTTCGTTGCAAGTCGAAATACCACAGTGACGGGGTGTATGCGTCATCTCCCGATGAGCCCGACTTTTGCTGTTTTACTTTCTTCAACTCTTTACGGAACGCACATCTCAAGTTATTAATTTTTTTTAACTGTGTCAATGGTGGCTGACGGCACAGTTTTTTGATAGAACTTCAACAACTCACCGTACGCCTCATTCCGCGATCTTTTATTAGCGTAGGCATCGTCCTTGACTTTCCATAAACAGGGGTAGGCCCGATATAATTCAATAAATGCGGAAATGAAAGGAGGTTTCCCGTCCATCTTTCCTCATCAGTCCAATCTCGGCTGGTGAATGATCTCACGCAAAACTGATGGAAACGGTGACAACAGATCGTTTGCCTGCAGTCTAACTGACAGTGTGTGGTCGGGGGCACATGAGATCACTATCCGACAGGTCGCTGCCTGTCGCGAATCTCTCATCCTATCCCCGCCTGCCCGGCGACCACACACCTTCAGTCCGGGCAAACTGCAGTCCATTATCTTCAGATCAACTGATAAATGTGTGGGCAATCCCGATCTACGGCCTTACGATTATCTTTAGTTAAACTGACAGTGTATGGGGCGCTTAAGGCTCCCTTTTAACAATGGTAATATGATTACAGATCTTGGCAGGTGGTTCTTAAAATTTGAAACGCTGTGGTTCTCAGAATAAAAGAGATAGACCAACATATGTTACATATTCGAAAGCAGGGGAAAAAGAGCTAGCCAAAAATGGAAAAATATACAGGGTGTTCTATTTGAAAAAATGAAGTTGTCATCAATATGTTGGTCACCCTGTATATATTTCAGTTTCTGGAGTCATATCAAAAAACCTCCGTTGATTTCGTAAAACTTTTATACGAAACATTTTTTTGTATATCCTTTAGTAACAAAGTTAAAGGGGGGTCAAATTATAGTGAAAAACCCGATACTTTTGTAAGACTCATATTATGGGTCGATTACATTGAGATACTTTACAAGCTGCTACTGAGCGAATTAAGAAGCGAGTGAATTGGCTTGTAAGATAGTGATGATTACACACAAAACTGTCTACTCGCTGAGTAGCCAACAATCTAGCGATCCACGTGAGGTTTATGTTTGTATCGTTGTCAAGGATTTAAGATAAATGTCAAATACGTTTTCAAATTTAAGAACCAGGAACCACCGAGTAGATGAGAACTCACAGATTGTTTAGAAGCAACTGTGATTACACATGGTTTGTTTACATGCTAACAAGCCAAAACGCCAGCGATTTAGCGTGTAAAGTAGCCCAGCTTTCAACTTTAGTCGAAGCTTTTACAATTAGATTGTTGGCTTGTGGACACGATTGCAGTACGGCCTTGATATCGCATTACATACATCTTTTGTACCGTAAGGGAAGTCGGCAGATGATATTTGCAGGCTTTGTGGATCAGAAGCAGAAACATCTAAATACATGGTATTCAAGTGTCCAGAGCAGGCTGGCCTAAGAACAATTCGAATAGGGAAACCGGTCATGGGCACCTATAAAAGTTAACAGCCGAGTCTCTTAAGAAGATTGTCGGTTTTATCAACGCCATTAAGGGCCCCACTCACTTCGTTCTTCTCCGCCGTTTTTAACCGACGGTTAAAAACGTTTGAAGGAAGAACGTTGTCGGTAAATTCCACCCACTTCAGTTTTGTTTCGCGCACTTTCGCGGCAGTTAATCACGATGGAGCGTAAGTGTCTGTTAGCAGTGGCGGCGGCTGTTTCTGTAAAAGAAAAGTATTCCGCTGATTTTACTTTCCAACCACGGAAATGACCTGTACACTTCAATATATTCCAACAAAAAGTCCCGGTTCTACTTGCCAAAGATCCGACTCAGCAGTAAACAGTTAAAAAAGCTATATTTATCGCCACCAGTCCTGTTCGCCACTGTCTCTGAAATATGCGCGACCGACTTAACTGTTTACCCCACACACCTCGTGTTTACCCGAAGCGTTGGAACGTTAACGGACGAAAATCAGGCCTCGTCTGAAATTTGCAACGACGGGTAAGTGCGCCGTTTTTAGCCCATACACTTCGTTTTTGCGGCAGTTTTACCCGACCGTTTTTAACCGTCGGTTAAAAACGGCGGAGAAGAACGAAGTGAGTGGGGCCCTTTAGCTGCCTTCTTGGGTTTCCATGAATGCATAGGATAAAGAACAAAAGATCCACATGGTCGCAGTTCCCGAGAGGTGAACCTATGGTCCGTTCACGAAAGATTGAGCCGTCACTTGGCCATGGAAATTTGGCATATTCCACTGTGTATATTAAAATTTTAGGTTATGTTGTTTATTTTCTTGTCACATTGATACGCAATGTTATCAATATTGCATAGAGTTCTCTGATAACTCGGAAGCTCGTCGGACGAGACTGGGTACATTCGGCAACGTTGACTTTATTTTACGTTATGACAGCAAATACTGCCAACTTCAGCTAAATGAAATAACGCCTACTATGCGCTCAAACTTTCGTGAACGTACTATAGTCATAACGAACCCAGTTTTAATAATAATAATAATGACAACCTCGTTCGGGTTAATTCCGAGAAAATACTAGTACGGCTTGAGGTAACATTTTTTATCGAATGATATTGTATTGACAAACACTAACATAGAAACAAATTACATCATTTATTGTTGGATACTCCAATCAGAAGAAAAAAGCTCACTTTTTGATTGACGTCTGGAGTGGAAAGTTTCTAACGCAATGCTGTCATAATAATTCATCCGGTGAAAACGTTCAACTCGTCCATATTGAATCGGAAGTCATCTTGAAGACATTGACCGATTATTTGCTCTTGAACTCCTTCGCGTCAATTGTCATGATGATTTTCTCTCGCCCACCATACTTTCCAGACACGGTTTAATTCATAACTACACTCCTTGCTCCGCAGGTTATTGAACGTTGATGTTACCATATTCGAAATTAGGTCCTCATATGTGTAATGCGTAACGGTTACTTCTATTTTTGATTTCTTGAATGAAAGTGAGCATTGCTCTCGTTTTTCATTGCTTGACCCAGTGAGGAAAAAAATTGAATTGTTGGTGATTTGAAAGAATGACAAACAAAAGGTCAGTGTTTCATTTGTTTGGGTGCTCATCAATTCACTGATTTATTAATTATTCCAACACTGATCTGGAGAAATATTGAACTTTATCCAAATAATATTGTGTATTTCACGCTGCACGTTGCAGATGTCTGAGTAGAGTAATAAGGATACACTACTAGTTCCAAATTCAACATAAGAACTGTTTTCAAAACACAAAATGATTTGAGATCCATTCTAACCAGAACGAAACCAATGAATGAGACACAAAAATCAAAAAATTGTGTTTACAATATTTCCTGTATATGTGGAAAATCTTATAGAGGAGAGACATAAAGACCTTTAGAGATAAGAAAACGGGAACATAAGAACAACATCAAAAATAGAGACATCACAAATCGCTGATCATGTATGTTCAAATAGCGGAGATCATATGATGAACTGGAACAACACAAAGATCCTAATGACTGAACCTGATAATTATAAAAGGAAAATTAAGGAATCCACATGTATTTTGTTAGATGAAGTAGATAATTTGGCCAATTGTTCTGTTGGAATAGATCGTATTTGGATTGATTTATTGAAGAAAGAAATGACATCAGGAAATTTCAAAATTAAATAAATCAACATCTCTATATATATTGACAACTTTCAATGTCAATCAGATTGCAAATGAAAAAACACACAATTCTGAAGATTTTACAAGTTTGTCTGAAGAAAGTGTCTGATATAGACAGCGAAACGTTACATTGTCCTTTTCATTTATTTCCTTTTTCAGTTTTACTATTAGGCAACAATTTTTCCAAGACCAATTTGCTCCTGACAAATAAGTGCAAAGATTCTCGCAAGAGCACTTCATATTAATTAAATTTTTTAAATTATTTCTGTTTCAGAGACTGGGAGTGAAAACCTATGAAGTTTTTTAGAAATGCAGAATCCTCCCAGAATATATTTCAATCGATACTAGTTTACTGGTTGACTATACCAATGGAAACAAACACTGGCCCGGTTTCAGTAGACAGTAGAGTATACAGGGTGTTCCTAAATTGAACGTACAAACGAAAAGGGGAGATTCCTTAATTGAGTTTAAGAAAAAAAGTCCCATAAACATGGGGTCACAAACGTTTCGTTTTCGAGATACAGAGTGTTGAAGTTTGAATTTGTAGTAGTCTAACTACATTCAAAAAAATAAATAGCCACAAATGCAACCACCTTCACTTAAAAAAAAAACGAACGTTCAATAATTTGATGTGTCAAAACTGGCACTGAATTCATTCACCACAGATTACAAACTGGCCTTCCTCTCATAGTTACGAGAATTTCTAGAGAATCGTTCAAAATTTTTTTTCTAGAAATCGTTGGTAGATACTACAAAACTACAAGAGACCAAAAAGTTCAGTATAAGAACAAAGCTTCTTTTTACATTTTTTCAAATTAACAGCTGCTCACCAAAAACAAGTTCTGCAGAAGAACAGGTGGCAGTGTTCCAGGAAAAATATCACCCTGTAGATCTTCTATCGAAATTGCCATGTCACGTGGTGAGAACTCTCAAATGTAATATCTATGCCAAATTTCAGTTGAATATCTTGTGAAGTGTAGATACTATGAGAAAAAACTTGAGAAAAATTCAAACTTCAACACTCTGTATCTCGAAAACGAAACGTTTGCGACCCCATGTTTATGGGACTTTTTTTTCTTAAACTCACTTAAGGAATCTCCCCTTTTCGTTTGTACGTTCAATTTAGGAACACCCTGTATAGTACGTCTTCCTGGTCTCCCTATTGAGATTCGGGAAATTTTAAGTTCGAGCTATCCTTTCAAATTACTAGCAACATGACTACAGTCACTCTACTGAAATCAGTAGAGTAGTATTTCTTGTAGATTATTTGGGCTATTTCCTTTATCTTGGATTGTTCTATCCAACGTTTCGGCAAGCATTCGCCAGCCGTCTTCAGGGAAATCGCAAAATTAAACTTAAAATTCGGCAAAATTAATGCGACTAGCTTCTGAAATTAGCTGTCAGAACAATCCAATATAAGGGAAACAGCCCAAATAATTTTTCAACTAACGGGCTTAAACAGTTGAAATCCAAAACTCTTTCTTTGCCCTACCAACCAGGACTAACTAGTAAACCGCTATTTCCGCCTCTCTTCTATCTAGGATTTCAGCAGGAATTATCTATTCAGGGATTCAGCGACACGATCTCGACCGCTTTTAGTACCCGAAGACAAAAGAATTAATACGGTAGTTAGTCACACGTATATGGATGTAAACGCTTTGGTTATCTCTGCCTGCCATGTGAATGCGAACCATCGATGCGTCCATCGACATGGGGTCTTTGTTACGTTTACGTGTGGGCGATATATTGTCGCATTTCTCGTCTATGGTCTATGCGCATTTCCAGCTCGGATTTTGATCCGTTTCCTGATAGAAAGGCGGAGAATTCGATCTTTCGTTTATGTTAGGAATGAAATACAACCGAAGTAGACAATGATACTGAGAGGAAGAAACTCAAATTTGCTGTACCGGGTGTCCTAAATTCGTTGTCTAGTGAGGGGATCTCAGAAACCCGATGAGTTAGAACAAAATGAGTGCCACACGGCTTGATTTCTGAGAGAATTCATTTGGTGAAAACCGCAACCTTCTAAGTCAAACCGTTTTCGAGAAAATTGGAAAATGGCATCAAATGAAAAGTTCTCATTACTTCTTCATTACTGAAGTTAAAAACTGTCACTTTTTTCAGTAGAATTCATTGAAGTAATCAATATTTCTTTATTACATTTTGTTCCAACTCATCCGGGTTTCTGAGATCCCCTCACTCGACAACGAATTTAGGACACCCGGTACATATTCGTATTCAGATCGAAAGAAGTTTTTTAAAAGCTTTTAATTTTTTCTTTTTGAGCGCTCGTTCTACTTAAACGAGTGTTATATCGTTTTGCTCAAGTGTCTATAATTTTCGAATTTTGAGCCGAAAATGATCTTAAACGATATACATATTTCAATTCCCTGATGACGAATCCGTGGTCAATTGTCATTCTGTCCGTCATGGGGCCGTCTGTGAACACTATAATTTAAGAAGGTATTGTCCTAGAGACTTGAGATTTTCAGGGTGAGTTCGGTTCCCAAATGCCGCAGTAAAGTTCGTCCAGCCAAATCGTACAAGTATATCCATACAATATGGCGATTCAAAATTTTTGCCATCCTCAATACCTCAGACAAGATGCTCATAATATGCCCCATGCAAAATTTGGTGGCCATAAGTTAACAGAATCATAGAAAATTAAATTGGAATATTGAAAAGAAGAATCTTTATATTTCCATAACAAGATATCCGATTCGAGTAAAATTTATTTTGTGAATGAAATTTATACAGGGTGATTTTTTTAAGTGTTTCATTAGACGTTTTCGACGAAGGAATTGTAATACAGATTCAAGATTTTGGATTTTCGTTTAAGAGTACATGAACTTTAATTGTAAAATATTTTCAAGAGGAATCTACTTCCGGTTTCACCGGAAACGAATGTAACTTTGTTAATTCAAATGCAACACCCTGTATATTTATACATATTCGAATTCTTCGTTCAATTCTACACTGATTTGATGTATGATATGTGCAACCACTCAAGCGGTCCTTGAATTATAGCCTGATTATCAAATTTTTTGAAAAAAAGGTTGTCACAAACTAGTGTCCATATCTTCAAAATCCCTCATTACAAGAATTTCTATTTGCGAAAGTGGAACAAAAGAAAGTACGCTAATACTGTTTCTTGTATAACTTATAAGGAAATATTATACAGGATGTCTGAAAAAGGGTCCCAAAGTGAGCCTCAATAAAACTATAAAATCTCACTTTTTTCAAATGGCAACCCTATAATTTTATAATTTCAATCGATAGCTCGTCAAAAACCAGTTTGGGTGTCCGGAACATTTCATGCCTCTAAAATCAGTCATTTTGCCGTTATTCAATAAAATTCGAATTTCACGATTAAAGACAGATTTAGCACAGTTTGTAAGCTTGCATTTTTGAAGTAGGCTATGTTAGGAACTGTCATTCTTACTTTTTCTTATAACAGATCAAGCACTAAGCAAAACATGCAATAATAATTTCACTGGAATGAAATATCAAGGGTATGTTCTTTATTTGCAGCAAATGTAAAAAATTCCTAGAAAAGGTAATTAGAAATTCAACGAACAAAATTCACATTTACTGACTTTAACGAAATCAAAGTTCAGGAGGTATCAAAACAATTTTCTCCCTACTGGAAGCCTTAACCCTAAATGGACTCGAGTGAATACAGTACTAGATAATGAATGATCTCTTAGTTCAAAACTATCACAAAAATTTCATTCACAACAGTAAACTAATACTACAATAACAATGTGGATGTCCTTCGTTAAAATTTCTGACTGTCCTTTCTAATATTTTGTTACATTCACCATAAATGAAGAACATATTCAATACATCACTGTTACTGTAATTCATATTTTGCATAGTGCCCGATTAATCAAAAAAGTATAAATGACAGTTCTACAAAATGCATTATTAATCAACAGACATAGCCTTCTTGAAAACCTCTATCCTAATAAATCTATGGTTAGACCAAGAAACCTTGATTCAATTCTGGAAATTTGAATTTTATTCAACAACGGCAAAACTACTGATTTTAGAGGTATGAAATGTTCGGGACACCCTAACTGGTTTTTGACGAGCTATCGATTGGAATTACAAAATTATAGGGTTGCCATTTGAAAAAAGTGAGATTTTATAGTTTTATTGAGGCTCAATTTGGGACCTTTTTTCAGACATCCTGTATAATATTTCCTCATAAGTTATACAAGAAACAGTATTAGCGTACTTTCTTTTGTTCCACTTTCGCAAATAGAAATTCTTGTAATGAGGGATTTTGAAGATATGGACACTAGTTTGTGACAACCTTTTTTTCAAAAAATTTGATAATCAGGCTATCCCAAATCTTGAATCTGTATTACAATTACCTCCTCGAAAACGTCTAATGAAACACTTAAAAAAATCACCCTGTATAGGTACTGAATCATAATGCAAAATTTGAAGACAATCGTATCTTCTGAACCACAGAATTATTTTTTTTAATTATCGATTCTTTACATATGTATTTCATTTTTTTTAATAATTTCCAGAATATAATTCCGATCGTGCTGCGATTTTGCATTTATATACTTCGCATGAATCTCAAGTTTTATTCAAAATTTTGAGGTAATAGCATTATTGCTCCATCAATGAACGAGCGCTCAAAAGCACCTGCTCAGGACTTTTTTCGAATTTTTAATGAACTGACTCCACTTTCCACACTTTTCCTAAGTTTCAGAACTGGTGATGATACTCGCCTATTTTGGGGTCATCTATAGAAAAATTGTTTGCTAGTAAAACAAAATTGAAAGCTGATTATTAGCCCTCAAGAAAATAAATATATCGAAAAAGCGTTTACATTCAACTTTAAAAATACACCACTATGAAACATATCTCTGAGTATAAAATGCTTTGATTTAGGTACATAATGTCCATAATGAATGAAATACATATTTCTCCAATTGCTATTCTCTACTTACCTCCTATTGTTCA
This sequence comes from Propylea japonica, assembly GCA_013421045.1. NCBI lineage: Eukaryota > Metazoa > Arthropoda > Insecta > Coleoptera > Coccinellidae > Propylea > Propylea japonica. The sequence goes on from CM024240.1 coordinate 27,703,503, forward strand.
AATGAACATTGAAAACTGAAAAGCTGTAGAAATAAAATTAAGAACACACAAGGTATTAACTCGATATTGAAATTCAAGACGCCACAGATATTTTTTCAAACACCGAATTATCGCAGAACATATAAAGCGCTATATTTTCAATATGAGAAAATATGAATGACAGGTATTAAAGGATAATGAATTTTCTGAACTGCCTTATTCCTATAAGAAATATAAGTTCACTATTCACTCTTAAAACACCTCAAAATTTATATTATCAATACAAAACAATTTTACTATGAAACATCCAAAAACTCGAGATTTATAATATGTAATTCTATCAATTTCAAGCCAAAATATAATAGGTATGAATTATCAGTACTCACATTCTAATGAAGCAGTTGCAGTTAAAACTTCAGCCATTTTTGGAAATTTCTAGTGATTTTCACCTGTAAATAAATAATAAAAATCATTGATATTTTGGACAAATTATGCTATAAGTGCAGCAGCATAAAATTTATCAGAATATAAAAATGATTAGATATCTAAGATTTGATAACTGTTTCACAATAATATTGAATTATAGGTAGGTATTTCACCAATAATTCACGACGAGTAATAAATAAAAATTTGAATCTTTTACAACTGCAAACAGACGGTGTCACAAAGAAATGAATGCAGTACTTTCATAATTGCATGAACAAATTACATTACATAACGAAATCTAATTGAAATAATAATACATAAAACGTTAACCCAGCAAGTGAATTTTGGGAAAAGTTGGGAGGAACCTGTTGCTAAATCAAAACAAATATTCTTGAATACTCGAGTATTATATTTACCTTAAATTATTTAATAAGAGATGCAAATCTTGAAAGCTTAAAGTATCAACAAATCGATCGTATCAGAGCCCTTGGAACTCATAGTAAAACAGATGGGCAGATGTCATCTTAAAACCAAGGGGGTCCAAAAAAACGTTAACATAATTTCACGAATCTTGTTGGAAAGGTATGTTTATTGGAACTTACCGAACAGTATCACAGGAAACTCAAATAAAAACTGTCACTCTGTATAAACCTGAAGTGCACTTTTAAAATGAATATCCCATATAATTGACTGAACCTGGAAGATGAATAGTTCTCAAACGAAGTACCACCGGTTCTTTTATAAACATCTGACAGAAACCGCTGTCAGATGAACACGGGGGAAAGCCTACTTATCATTGGTGCGTTTTTCAAAATAGAGCTACGCGATTGGTCGACCAGTATTCAAACAGTTTTAACCACCAAATTCAAATTTAGAACAAAGATGAAGTGGGTTTATTTATAAACAACTCTTGTAAGATGAATCATTCCAACGGTTCTCGTTCTCGAGGAAATAATCGAAAGTGGAGAAGGTCAAAGCGATCTTTAAGCAATGGGAACAATATACGTTAGCAACATGCATGATTAATAAATCGTAATTCATATTGACATTATCTAAAGGCCTGATTGGTCTCAGAAATTCTCTATTGGGACTTAAATAGTTATGGATATCTTTGTAAGTTTATAGCAATTTCCTTAAATTGGATGAATTGATGTATTTTTATGTGTGGGTGAATAATAATGTGACCCTACCGGAAGTTATAAGGTGGGCCTTTACCAACGGTCGAACATACTTGAGAAGAAGTTGCTTTTACCTTTTATAGAAGGTAGACTGATTCTTAGTTTCGAGTTCTTGAAGTTGAGATTGACGAAGAGAAAATATTTTCAGATTCCGTTCAGTTTTTACCATCATTATAAATAACGGTCATTATATTTATAACCAACAATAAAAATAAATCAAAACTGTCCATGTAAAAACGAATGTTTCAAAAATCGATGCCATAGTTTTCTAACAATAATAATTATGATAGTTCGAAATTTCATTATTTGGGATAGTCTCACAAATAGACATTCTTTTGAGTCGATCAAAAAGTGCTGTTATGTATTATTCGGATAGTTCATAATTAGTTTTCACCATAAGGAATATTATAAAAAATCGGACAAAATATGATAATTAGGTGACAGTTAGATTAGTAAGAATAATTAATATGTCTTTCATATCGTAGACGATATCCAAATCAATATTCTGAAAAATATAATTCAAGTTATAGAAGCCCTTTCGCACTTTTTCATATTGAGAAAACGATAATTCACATTTGAATAACGTGAGATCTATTGGTTTAATTTTATTTATTTGTGACGGCCATCTCTCCTGTTCAAATCTCAAACAGAACTTAAAAATTTCAAGTTTCGAATTTTCTTTTGAAAGTTTCGGCTGGCAAACCGTCTTCATGTACTCATCAATAGATGAGTAAGATAAGATAAAGAATCGAGCTTTCTCTATGTCCCTGTCATGAGAATTTGAGGTTAAAACAAACAAATAAATCAAAACACAAATTTGATATTAAAGAGGTGATATATTATTTGAATTAATGTTTTAAACTTAAACTTCACCGATTCATAAGTGTCGCTGGCCTGATGGAAGGGGAATATGATTTCGACAAAATTTGCAGAGTCTGTTTAGATGAAGGCGACAAAATGATGTCTCTATTTAAAGTTAATGTTTCAAGAAAAATCATGTCTTGTGCTTCAGTTCAGGTGAAATAAATCTCTGCAAATATATCATATCACTACCCTTAAAGTTCCGAATTTTCAGGTTTGGCCTAATGATGAATTACCTGCTCAAATTTGCAATAAATGCTGTGCCAAGTTACATGTTGCCTTTCAATTCAAAAAACTATGTGAGAAATCAGACTCTAAGCTGCGAACTTATATAGCAAAAAATGAACAGTTTAAAACAAAGGATAATCAGATTCGTTCGAATGAAGTAAACCAACAACCACTTGAAATCAGCAATCAATCTGTTTTGAATACACATCTTGAAGGATTAGATAAACGCCCAGATGTCCATCAGGAACAACTGCAGCAAAATCCAATAGAAACTTTACAGGACCCAAATAATTGTAGATATGTTGAGTGCAGTGGTGATGTTGTTGATGTTTACGTTCAGGACCCGTCTTATCTGCACAATGGTCAACCAATGCAACAGGGAACAATTGATTCTTTAAATAACTATAATCCATCACAGCCTACAGTTCAACCTCCATTACAAATAGGGAACTATAATATTTCAAATGTCATATATAGTACTAGTTATCCATTAACGTTGCAAACTCTACAGCCACCTCCTATAATTCATAATCAGGTAATAATTTGATCTCTTTCTGTGGTTTTATTTAGTTATTACTGTCCAAATACACCAGCACTTCTTGCAGAATTGTTGTCGAATAGATCTGCTTCTTGTTGACTTGAAATTTATTGGTTTAATAGGAATTTTTGATTAGTGGCAGCATTTAAAATGTTGTTTAATTGATTAAAAGATTATTTCTAAGACAAGTGCACTGATTTTATAAAAAACTTCATAGGTTTTCTCTCCCAGTCTCTGAAACAGAAATAATTGAAAAATGTTTAATTAAGATGAAGTGCTCCCGCGAAAATCTTTGCACTTATTATCAGGAGCAAATTGATCTTGAAAAAATTTTTGCCTAACAATAAAACCAAAAAAGGAAATAAATGAAAAGGACAATGTAACGTTTCGGGGTCTATATCAGACACCTTCTTCCGACAAACTGGTAAAATCTTCAGAATTGTGTGTTTTTCCATTTGTAGTCCAATTGAAATGAACACACAGAATTGTGTGTTTTTTCATTTGCAGTCTAATTGAAATGAAAAAACGCACCATTCGAAAGATTTTACAGGTTTGTCTGAAGAAGGTGTCTGATATAGACACCGAAATGTTACATTGTCCTTTTCATTTATTTCCTTTTTTAGTTTTATTGTTAGGCAACAATTTTTTCAAGACCAATTTGCTCCTGACAAATAAGTGCAAAGATTTTCGCAGGAGCACTTCATCTTAATTAAACATTTTTTAATTATTTCTGTTTCAGAGACTGGGAGTGAAAACCTATAAGGTTTTTTAGAAATGCAGAATCCTCCCAGAATATAATTCAATCGATATCTGAAAGAAAGTGCACTGATATTTGAGAAGAAAACCTGAATTGAGATGTAGGAGACACTTCAGAAAAAACGACCATCTCATTTTTACTTTATTTGCCATTAAAAAATGGTTTTGTTTACTTTTGATATGATGTATGTGTATTTATCATAACTCAAGGCTTTTGTACCAGTTTTTGAATGAATTAAGGTCTGAAATAAGTAATCGAACAAAAAATCGTAAACATAAACATTCAATCTTTTTTTCAGATGGTTTCGTCACTAGCTGTACAACAAATTCAACAACCTCATCCTCCTCCAAATCTTCAACAAATTTCCGGACAAATGACATCGGCAAATAAAGATATAACCACAGAGAATAGTTCTACCGAGGCAAATTCCGATAAAATGAAAAATGCCAAGAAAACTCAAGAAAATCCAAATCAATGTTCTGTCTGTTTGAAGGTATTTCTGAATTCAACTAAGAAAAATAGGCATATGAAAATTCATTCTAAAACAGATATGCCGTATAAATGTACAGTTTGTAGCAAAGAATTTATGCATGGTGGTAATTATAAAATTCATATGAGAATGCACAATAATGAAAGGCCTTTTAAGTGTACTATTTGTCCGAAAGGATTTGTTCAAGCGCAGGATTTGGAAAAACATATGAGAACACATACAGGTGAGACTATATTCAAATCAATTACAGTGGAACTTCCCTGTAACGAAAGTGCAAAATCCGCAAAAATAATTCGTTAGAAAGGAATTTCGTTATACAGAAAATTTGTTTTTATAGTCGGCAATGTATCGGTCTACTTCACTGATAAATTTAGGTTTATCATTCAAACTGAAGCGCTTGCTTTTAGACATTTTCGCACAACTTTCACACAAGTGTGATGGTTAGATTGAAACCAAATAACCAGTGGTGTATTTATAACAGTTTCAGAAGGATCTCTCTGCCCGCTGTAATGTATTTAGTTTAAGGTCGGAATTTATTGCGTACGTCCGAAAAATTATCGGAAGAACACACCCTTATACCTTATATTGTATTTTGTTAGCTCTCAATTCAAAAGAATATATATACCAATACCCATTCAAAGAGTGGTGTTCTTTGACTATTTCCTTATAGAGAGAATTTACATCGTAAATAACCAGTGGTGTATTTATAACAGTTTCAGAAGGATCTCTCTGCCCGCTGTAATGTATTTAGTTTAAGGTCGGAATTTATTGCGTACGTCCGAAAAATTATCGGAAGAACACACCCTTATACCTTATATTGTATTTTGTTAGCTCTCAATTCAAAAGAATATATATACCAATACCCATTCAAAGAGTGGTGTTCTTTGACTATTTCCTTATAGAGAGAATTTACATCGTTTTAGAGGGTGTTTTTAACATGGAATTTGGATTCAAGGTGTAAAGTATTGTTCGAAATTCGTTATACAGGTGTCCCAAAACTCGACGTCAATCCGGAACCGGGTGAAAAGTCAAATAATGCTGGTTGTCAGAAAAATATAAAAAAAAATCTAAGTTGTATGATTTTAAAATAATTGGCATTTAAAAAAACAAGCAAAATTCCACACCCTGCGACAGTCTTTTCGCTCCTGTTGCCACAAATATCAACTTTTTCCAACTTTTTTTTGTTGTTGTGTAACCTTGAATAATGCTTGTCTAAACTGTAATCAAAATTTGGATACTAGCTGCTCTAAAATCAAATTCAAGCGAATGACCAGTAATGACTGTGGTCATTGTTGGTCATGCCCTTGGTCTTGGCACTTGAGGAATGACCGCGAATGACCAGCTTCCGCTCAAATGCAGTTCTGGTCATCTTCGCCATTTTCGTTAATGTAGGTTAGGGAGAATGAAAACAAACACATAACCAACGATTTTCTGAATTAGAGTTTCGTTTCAGTAAAAATGCATGTATGGGACTGAATATCGTTTGTTTTGAAAATTACCATTACCTAGTTATATTTAATGAGAACCTAGAAAAATCCCCAAAACCTACTGTATTACTCCCTGGACAAAAATTGAATACTATTTTCCATACCACATCCGTACAACCACTTAAGTTAATTACATGATTTATTTTTATTTTTGCTAGCTGAATGTTGTTCAACATTTCTATTTCAGATTTACGCTACAATTGAGTCATGTCCAGTTTAGAAGTTTTCATATCTGTTGTAATTGCAAGTGAATGTTTATTTGAATCTGACATTCATGTGTTATCATAAGATATAAACATAAAACTTAACCTTATTTCTTCAATGACCAGAAGCTTGACTCGGCTCTCGAGTATGTTCACCTTAGGTCATCTGCGGTCTTAATCGATGACGTTGAAGGGCAATTCATGACGTCACATGATAAAGACCAGCAATGACCAAAAGCGCTTAAATGCAGTTGGTCATTGTTGGTCACTGTTGGTCTTGACCAATGATGACCAGGTCTTCCGCTTGAATTTGATTTAAGTTTCATTAAAATAGGTCTTGCTTCTCAGAAAAAAAATTCGAAATAAACAATTGCCTAGTTTCAACTGGCTGTATTGAAAAAAAATGTACTACGCAAGTTTGGCATGTTTTGTCAAAAGTTGGCGCATTTAGTAAGGATTCCAAAATGGTATTATACTTGTTAAACTGTAGCTGCCGTAGTTCAAATTTATTTTGATTGCCTTTGAATACACTTTTTCTTAAACTGCTTCCCAGTAAAAAAGTCCAATGGATTCAAGTCCGGTGAACGGACCGGCCACGAGAAATTGGACCAGAACGTCCGATCCATCTTCCGGGAAAAAATGTTAACAGAAAAAAAATTTCCAGAGAAAATTATTTTTCCAGAAAAACTTTTTCCGGAGAATTTCTCTGGAAATTTTTTTTCTGGTAACATTTTTCCCGGAAGATGGATCGGGCGTTCTGGTCCAATTTCTCGTAGCCGGCCCGTTCACCGGACTTGAATCCATTGGACTTTTTACTGGGAAGCAGTTTAAGAAGAAGTGGGTTCAAAGGGAATCGAAAATAAATTTGAACTACGGCAGCTACAATTTAACAAGTATTATACCATTTTGGAATCCTTGCTAAATGCGCCAACTTTTGACAAAACATGCCAAACTTGCGTAGTACATTTTTTTTTCAATACAGTCAGTTGAAACTAGGCAATTGCAGGCTGAGCTATTTGCGGTTCTTGCATGCGCACTGGAAAACATTCGCAGGGGATACTCTGGCCAGCACAATTATATAATTATGTTGCGACAGCCAGGGAACTCTGAAATCTCTATCTGATGTTAGAGTTGATTCTCTTTTGGTAGAAGAAGGCAGGAAAGCTCTGCGTGGGCTGGGCTCTGATAACTTTTTGAAAGTAATCTGGTGTCCGGCTCATGCGGACATACCTGGTAACGTCAAGGCAGATGAACTGGCTAGGCGGGGAGCCGGATTAGCATTTGTTGGTCCGGAGCCTTCGCTGCCAATCTGTCGCACATCTGTCAGAAGTTTCTTCAGGAACTGGCTGAACAGGGAATTTTCCTCGGAATGGAGCGCAGGGGTGGGCCTGAGGTGGTCGAGGATTCTCATTGAGAGACCGTCCTCGCGATCTGAGGTCAATAGGCTTCTGCTGCTGGAGAGGAAACAACTCGGTCTGGTGACTGGTACATTGACTGGTCACCTGTTTAACAAGCATTTGAAGAGAATGGGATTGACGAGCTGCTCCCTATGCCGGTGGTGCAGGAGTACTGATGAAACGGTTGAGCATATTTTGTTCAACTGTGGAAACCTTACTGAGTTAAGGTCAACACACCTAGGAAATCCAACACCTTCTATTCCTATGGTGAGAGGGACCACTCCTGGCAGGCTCGCGACATTTCTGTCTTCGTGTCTGAGGAGCTGAGTCTCTATAGAACGATGCGGGTGAACAATGGGCCACTAGGCCTCAGTTCGGCCGGAAAGGCACCGCACAGAGAAGAAGAAGGCAATTGTTTATTTCGAAATTTTTTTCTGAAAGCAAGCCCTATTTTTATGAAACCTAGAGCAGCTGGTATCCAAATTTTGATTACAGTTTAGACAAGCATTATTCAAGGTTACACAGCAACAAAAAAAAAGTTGGAAAATGTTGATAAAAGTTGATATTTGTGGAAACAGGAGCGAAAAGATTGTCACAGAGTGTGGAATTTTGCGTGTTTTCTTAAATGCCCATTATTTTAAAATCATGCAACTTAGATTTTTTTTAATTTTTCTGACAACCCGGTTCCGGGTTGACGTCGAGTTTTGGGACACCCTGTATTAGAGAAATTCGTTATACAGACAATCCTTATAGGGAAGTTCCACTGTATTTCAATTGTTAATCTGAATTCATTGAAATATTGAATTAGTTGACATTTAACGAGTTTGTTATATCATGAATGTAAGGTCAATAATGTGGTACAATTTGCAAAATACATATAAAGATCGCGATTTTTCTATTTTTTTCAGGTGAAAGACCTCACAAGTGCCCGATGTGTTGGAAAGCTTTTTCTACAGGTTCAAATTTGATAGCACATATAAGAACTCATACTGGGGAACGTCCATATGTGTGCTCTGTTTGTTCAAAAGCGTTCTGCCAATCGAATGAGTTGACAAAACATATGAGAACCCATACTGGAGAAAAATCTCATAGATGTGATATATGCAATAAAGGTAAATTCCATTTAGTCTTTCAATTGATGTTTTTTACATTGTAGGCTACAATTTTTTGAACAATTAATTTCACTTTTATCGGAGCAAGTTTCAGTACTCAGTGATGAGATAACAAGAAATATTCAAGAAATGTAAAATATCAGACATTTGATTTTTTCTGGAAATCACTGGAAATTTACATGGTTAATTGTTATTTATTAATAATAATAATATTATAAACGCAATTTATTGACCCAAATGGCCATCGACAGTATTAGTCCTGCAGCCATTTTATTATTATAATGCGAGAATAATCACAAATTACATATTCAAAGAATGATATATATAATTAGTCCGTTCACGAAAGGTTGAGCCGTCGGTTGGCCATGATAATTTGACATATTCCACTGTGTATATTAAAATTTTAGGTTATGATGTTTATTTTCTTGTCAGATTGATGAGCAATGTTGTCAATATTGCATAGAGTTCTCTGATAACTTGCAGGTTCGTTGGACGAGGCCGGGTACATTCGGCAACATTGAATTTATTTTATGTTATGACAGCAAATACTGCCAACTTTAGATAAATAGAGAAACGCCTACCATGTGCTCAACCTTTCGTGGACGTAGTATACTTCATTTGTATTAGTTCAAATCCCTGAAATAACATTCAGGGATTTTTGCATTGAAAATTGTTGGTTGGCTATACTGTTATAATAATAATAATAATAAATCGCCTTAATTTTTCTCTCTCAGAATAGTATACAAAAATATACATGTAATTGAAGATGGTATGATATTAATGCATAGAGGTTACCTTAGGCTGACCAGATCAATCGTTGTTTGATGACGGACAACCCAAAAAAAGAATTCGTTGGTATTGATGACCTTTTTTAGGTCCACCAAAAATTACAAGATTTTTTCGACGATCTCAACATAAATTGTGTATAAATTCTTGTTTGAAATAAGTAGTGCCTCTGAATACTTTGTAAATAAGTAGTGCTTCTGAGTACTTTGTGTACGGTTGCCATGAGGATTCCACATTGAAATAGCAGAAATCGAGCATTGAATTGGGTTATTAATGATCAATTTCGTACACATATCACTTCTAATTCTGAGATCGACAAAAAAAGAAATTTCCTCTGATTTTAACAGTCAAATTCAAGATTTTGAGTTTTGACGGACGCTTATCAATTGCGGACTCCTCCTACGATTGACGGACTACCCGTCTCAATGTCGGACGTCTGGTCACCCTAGGTTACCTCCATGTAATTGATGCTGAAATTGCTGGGTTATTTTAAAGCTTATTTCAATAAATGGATCATGCTGAAATATGGAAAACTTTTATGCAATTCTTATTCCCAACTTCTTCATAGTGAAACGTTTTTTTTCCAGGTTTCAATGGTTCAAGTACCTTGATAGTCCATAAGAGGTCCCACACCGGTGAAAAACCATTCGTTTGCAAAATTTGTGGCAAGTCATTTTCCCAATCAAGTTGTCTTACTGCTCACTTGAAACGTTATGGAGAATCCAAGTACTCCTGTGATATATGCAATGTAGCCTTCCACTCGGATAAAGTGTTGCAAGAACATGAGAAAACGGAAGAACATTCTACAAAACTATTCAAATTTCAAACATTGAATGGTAAACATGTTGGTACTACACAGATCGAATTTGATAAACATATTGATCATATTGATTCTCTAAGTTTAACGGGAAGCTAGCATATTCAATAAATAAAAAATTGAGATAAGATTAAGAACAAGAAATCAAGTTGATGGATTATTATTTTCAGTTGAAAACAAACTGAAAATAATTAGATTCAATTTTTTTTGTTTATATTAACAGTTTGTTCCCTAAAGAGGCACACTACACTGGTTCTTATTGAATTCTGGTTTAATTCATTCCCAATGGAATTTGAAAATATTTGACAGATTCATCTTGTCAACTGATTTGAGATGTTTAAAAGTAATGGCGAAAATCTGTTAGATCTGTCTGGCCACAAATACAGAAATAAGTCAACTTAGATATTGCTCTTTTTAAATACGATTGGGACAACTTCATTTTATTGCCGCTGCGTTTAAAATGTCGCTCACATCGTTTTTATGTCAAATCGTTGTATTCAGAGGCGAATTTTGGCGATGTAACTACAGCTTACCATATTTATATACTTGACAGTTAATACACATATTTTCTCTCAACTCACATATACTCCGTTCACGAAAGGTTGAGCCGTCGGTTGGCCATGACAATTTGGCATATTCCACTGTGTTTATTAAAATTTGAGGTTATGGTGTTCATTTTCGTGTCAGATTAATACGCAATGTTGTCAATAATGCATAGAGTTCTCTAATAACTCGCAAGCTCGTCGGACGAAGCAGTGTACATTCGACAACGTAGACCTTATTTTACGTTATGACACCAAATACTGCCAACTTCAGATAAATAAAGAAACGCCTACTATGCCCTCAACTTTTCGTGAACGGACTATAACTATGTAACTATCACGTGACAATTTGACAGCACATACGTGTATTAACTGTCAACTATGTAACTATGGTAAGCTGTAGTTACATACTTGACTTGACAGTTAATACACATATTTTCTGTCAACTCTCGTAACTATGTAACTATCACGTGATGATTTGACAGAACATACGTTTATTAACTGTCAACTATTAGCCCATTCGTTTTGAGATATTTCCTGCTCCTGAGTAACTGAAAAGCTCGAAATACGGCTTGCCATTGGATGCACACAAGCACTGGAACAGCTCAGGAACTCGAAACTCTACAAAACGAATACTATATTTATGTAACTATGGTGAGCTGTAGCTACATTGCCTAAATGCGCCTTAGGTTATATTGAAGACAAAATTTTGACACTAGAAAAACAAAATTCGAGTTCTCCTAAGAGATATTTTTGCACAGCGCACCTTAACGGTAAAAAATGAAGTTTTCCTAATCTTAAAATTTGTCGACGATTCACAACAGAGTGGCCAGTTGACTTCGTTGTAAACTGTGATTCAACATTCAAAAAATGAAATAAATGCTGACACGTACGTCACACTCAACCACCAATTCTGCTCATATTAATTCGCTAAGCTTATTTTAGCGATTTCAATGATTTTTTTCGCGAAAACCTGAATGAGGATAATCGGATAATCGCTTTGATTTTCTGAGAGGTCCATTATTGCAAAAATAATTTTTTTCTGTGACGGGAAAAAAATGTGACATTTTATATCTCTTGACAGGTCACAAAATATGACTTTTTACGAGATTGCTTTTTCCCTGTCAAAAAAATGATTCTCTATGTAGCCGGGAAAAAGTACTCACTTTTTTCCCGGGGAAAAAAGTAATTTCGTGAGAAGTTATTTTTCTTTCACTATTAAATCATTGTTTTTCTTGTCACAGAAAAAAATAGTGTATTATACGGGAAAAATAGTAGATTTTAGCTCTCGGTTTTTGTCTCCCTCCGCTTCGCGTCGGGGAACAATATAACCTCGAGCTAAAATCTAATACTTTTTCCCTTGTATAATAAATAACTATTTTCTTCCAACCATCAGAAATGTTGACATTTTTGTACTATTTTCAGGTGCAAAAGTCATAAATTTCCTTACCGTACAAAAATTCATTCGTTACTTAGCAACACTTTTAATCCTAGGATTAAAAACGCTACTTTTAATCCTTGATTAAAAGTAAATGCATTTGAAGTCTACTTGACAATCACTGTCATGATTCTGTGTTCAAATTCATAACCAAATTATGAACGATTTTCACTAAAACCAATTTTATTGTAATTTTGACTTGGTTGGAGAAAAAATAGTATATATTATTCGGACTAAAAGTGCCTATTTTAACTCGCAATTTTGCATTCGCTCGGCTGCGCCTCGCAACTGCAAATATTGCTCGTAAAAAAAATATGCACTTTTAATCCTTATAATATAATATACTAATTTCCGGGAATTACTGGAACTGTCCGTTATCATTTTCTCAATATGACTTAGCTTGCAATAACTTTTAATGCAATGATTTTCTTGTATATTCAGTAAAAACTAGTGAAACTAATAATTGCTCAGACACGAGTTGTTAATACAGTGTTTTAACAGAAAAAGTTAATGAACAATATGAAAAAACAAATTATATTATATTTCATTTTCCTAACCGTTGAAAATGGCAAATGAAAAACATGAATTGTAAATATATTATAATTATTTTATCCATAAGATATAATTCAATGAAGAGAATTGTTTGTCATCTATGTCCTGTCGAGAGCTCCATATAATAATTCATTTATTGTACATAAAGGCATTTATAATAAAACATCTAAATTAATACACATTTGAGTTTAATTTGTTGGAATACATCTGCATAAATTTTCTAAACCAGAATTAATCTTGATCTGACATTTCGTGGCTTCTTCAAATTGTTATTATCATATTGAATTAGTATAAAATTTTCAAGTTAAGTTGTTTTTTCTATTGCTGGTTATAATGATTGTATTTTTCTTATACTAATCTGACGTAACCTCTGAACATCCTCATTGGATTTGTACCATTTTTACTTTCTTGGAATAGTTTAAAACAGATTTGATTTTACTTCTTGTTGTCTCAGGTTTTTCATTTTTTTTTTCGAAATTTGATTTGGCTTATTTTTGCTGCTTACAAAAGTTGCATTATTTTCATAATAATGTCGTCTTATTTATGTACAACGTTTCAGTTTATCGTTGATTCGTACTCTCAAGTAATAAATTATAAATATCAGCCTTCAGCCTCGTTTTTCTCCTACTATTACTTATCTTCTTCAATTCAGCCGCGATTGTCAAAGCGAATAATTCATCTTCATCTTGAAGCGATTCTTTTATAACATAGGTAGCGAAATTATCATTTTCTTCTTCGAAATATTGACGTGAGGTCAATTTCTCCATAATCGTATCATATCCATCATTCGACAATGATTCCCCGAAATCTATCGCTTGGCTTTGACTTCTGTTGGAAAATAATTTGGCTGATGAGTACACATCATCCCCTAAACTGTGCGTAACTTCATTGTTGAAAAATCCTTTAGAAATTTTACCAGGTATTTGTGCGTGCGAGTATCTCCTGAAATAAGAATAGATCGAGTATTTTAGATATTGGTATATACCATAGAGATAGAATAGTATTATATCTCGATGTTATATATACTATTGAATTATGAACCAATTCATGTTTTGGATTACAGAAATGAGCCAGTTATAGGTATTCTATAGCTATAGTCCGTTCACGACAGTTTAAGCCGTCGGTTGGCCATGGAAATTTGGCATATTGCACTGTGTCTATTGAAATTTTAGGTTATGTTGTTTATTTTCTTGTCAGATTGATACGCAATGTTGTCAATATTGCATAGAGTTCTCTGATAACTCGCAAGCTCGTCGGACGAGGCCGGGTACATTCGGCAACGTTGACTTTATTTTACGTTATGACAGCAAATACTGCCAACTTCAGATAAATAAACAAACGCCTACTATGCGCTCAAACTTTCGTGAACGGTCTATAGATAGAAACATTAGAAAATTCATATGGTAAATGCCAAATCACTGAAAGAATGACAACCATTATACGCATGTAGCATACTATACTTAATCCACTACTGCTGAATATATTTCTTGAAGATTTTAACATTTGACGACCGTGACAAGACCATTCTATTACAAATGTGGAAAAAGTCAAGTTGATACTTGAGAAAATTTCGGAGATATTTTCATTGTATTTTTCGTAATAAAAATTGCTTTAATTGATGTAATAAAAAGATATTTGTTCATCGATTGACAAGGTATACCCATCTTCGTTGGTTGGAGTAGGTACTTTAGAATACTGAAGAAATATCAATTTGAAGAACATATAATTTTAGAGCTAAATCTTTGAAGCATATTTGACAGCAGTGAATAATAACTCATTCACTTGCGATTACTGGGTATTATTATGTCCGAGCGTTCGCGCAAATAGACGTATAGTGGGAGGATTATAATAGTCGTGGATAAACATTTTTTTACTCACTTCTTGAAAACATGACCTTCCAAAAACGACAATTTGTCATATAAGTACCATTTCCGTCCTTCAGGATGTGTTTTTCTATACTTCCTTTCCCTACCATATCTTTCCCTCAAAATTTTCCATCTGTTAACGCATTCCGAAACTGCAAAATTTCCAAGAAATTGAAGAATACCTACCAGTTGAACTATCATGTCGAAAAATGTTTATTAGGTTATTTCAATCATAGATCCAGTCAGTAGATATGCCATCATAAAAATGAAAATAATTATTGCAGACATCAGATATTCTACGAATCTGTGTTTCCAACTCGGAGGATGATACTAAAAAAACAAATTTTCCGAAATTCATTTAATGTTGAACTTCAACTATAAAACTGATTTTGGAGTATTTTAAATTCCTCTATATAAAGGGTGTTACATAATAGTATGTCACAACTTGAGGGGGTGAATCTACATGTAATTTTAAGAAAAAAAAGTTTATATAAACATAGGTTCGTAAAAGCTTCGTTACAGGGTGTTGAATTTTCCAAAAAAAATTGTTTTTTCTTCATTACTCCTGCAGTTTTTGAGATATTCATTTCAAATTGAGAATGCGAGCTATTTTCAACATCATTGCACGTCCTGAATCTTAACTAGAATCTACAGGGTGTTTTCTTTTCCGGAGTCATGTCTTCTTTTTTCTTCTAATACTTTTTTGCGGCACGCCACTGATCAGCGTAAAATCAATTTTTGATATCTGCTTTCAATTTGAATACTTTTATAATTCCGGTATTTTTCGTATCTCTAACCGTTTTCGAGTAAAAAATTATTGAACGATTGTATGTTGTTCGCTGAATGAAAAAATAATAGAAATACTTGTTAGATATGCCCAAAATTTGCTCTTATTTTGATTTTTGAGGATACTTATCGAGTATTTCTATTATTTTTTTATTTAGCGAATAACATACAATCGTTTAATATTTTTTTACTCGAAAACGGTTAGAGATACAAAAAATAACAGAGGTCGAAAAAATTTTCAAATTGAACGATAATATGAAAAATTGATTTCACGCTGACCAGTGGCGTACCACAAAAAAGTTTGAGAGGTAAAAAGGAGACATGGCTCTGGAAAAGAAAACACCCTGTAGATTCTAGTTAAGATTCAGGACTTGCAATGATGGAAACTGTTGAAAATAGCTCGCATTCTAAATTTGGACTGAATATTTCAAAAACTGCAGGAGGTACCTATAAAGAAAAAACGACATAACGAGGCTTTTGCGGACCCATGTTTTTATGAACTTTTTTTTTGAAATTATACGTAGATTCATCCCCCTAAGTTGTAACACACTGTATATTCTCATACTAGTCGAATGGAAGGGGAGTGACAATTATGTTTTATTTGATGTTCCAAAAATGACTATTTTTATTTGAGTCGAAATGAAAAGGATTGAAAAAATAAAGGCTGAAGGACCTCGATCGATGGTCTTTTGAGGAAATAGAGAAGGATCTTAGTATTATTATTATGAAAGATTAACGAATTTTCTCAATTCAGTTCATCGTTGCAAACTGCCATAACAAAGTTGCAGAATGGCGAAAGCGGCGATCCGGCGCATTCACCATTTTGCACTCTGATTTCAAGATGAACATTTTTCAAATCAGTAGAAACTTATGATTATATTATTATAGTGCTCAAATTGTTTTTCATTGACGTATCCTCTTTCATTTATTCGTTTTTGAATTGGGTTGTAAATTTTAAATCGATTTAACAGAGTTTCAATCATTTTATTTTACTTTTCCTTTTTTCTGCTTCGATTTTTTCGTTTCAGATTCAGAATTCCGAAGGCATCTTGGAGAGGGTTATCGGTTAAGAAATCCTTCAATATTCGAATAGTTTTCAAGTGTAATTTTTGTTGGGACGACGAGACAGGTTTTTTCTACTGGGGTTTTTCCCTGAACTCTGGTATCATACGAAAAAATAGTATGGTACCCCGTTTTGCACTAACCACAGTTAAATTTTTATTTTTGTTTTATGTATTGTATTATATTAGCTCTTGATTTCAAAAGAATATATATTTATACTTTATAGAGAATATGATTTTACCTGGAATACCAATCTCTTTGGCTAATTTCTTCCACGTTCTCAGTTTCAAAACATGATTTTTGGCATCTTCATGTTTTCTGTCGTAAAGTATTGGATTTCCTCGAACGAGCTCAATAAGTATATCTAATTTCATCTCATTGAATACATTATTCGTAACTGGATTTTCTATAAAATAAAAAACAATACTCTTTGATATGAAAAATATTTAATTTTATTTCATGGTGTTGATTGTCCATATTTTAGAATTCATATTTTTACTCAAAGAACAAATTATGAATTGGTCATGAATATTTTGTGGTATTGTTATTGAAATCAAAGAAATTGTGTTTTTTTCCAAAAGGAACATAAATCTGTCACTTTTTGTTTCCATTTTTTCACTTGATTAATATTCGATTCATATCATCTTCATTATGCTAACCCATTATATTATTCCATGCATAATATATCAACCTTAAAATTTATCCATACAGATTTTAATGAGATCGCAGAAGACAACACGAATTTGAATTCGAATTATTCAAAAATTGTCCCAAAAATGTCAATTTGAACCGTTTCGGTTAATGTTTCAGACATTTTTGTAGAGTATTTTTTGAATCCTTAAGATAAAAGCAAACATATGATTTAACTGTGCTAAAGGTCAGTTCTATTCAGATGAACAGAAGTCGAAACTATCCGTGGGTTTCACACACCTTGATTGGGTAATCAAATCGTTGATTTTGAATTAAGTCGATGGTTTATGTCAAAAATGAAATGAAAATTGCACAGAAATGATGACATTTCAATAATCAAGCTGATTGGAGTTTTGTGAAACCCGGCTTATAAGTGAAAAAAATGTTAACTTTAAGTATGGCGATGTGAGAAATGTTAGCAGTTAAACATAGTAATGAAAAAATTGTTTTAATTGAGATAGTAATCGTTCCCATTAAACGAACATAATGAACTTTGAACACGAATGCTTCATCAGTGTTTGCAACCTAACCGTTTGAGACCATATTCGGTTCAAAATTAGGTTATAGTTCAGAGTAAAAAGTAAACCTAGAGATTTATTTCTTACTCCGAGGATTATACAAACTTTTGATCAGGTTGTACTCTGTTTTTTCATCAGAAATGAGGAAAAAAGCATTTTTTTACCTTGTTCACTGGAGGCATTTGTGCTGCTGTTTTCTTTTTCGTGAATGACAAGGTTGGAGCTGATGTTACTGAAAAAATATCCTATTACTTAAATTGATATTCAAATTAAAGAAGCTAGACTACTACGATTTTATTGTTTCTATAAGGTGCGGCGATAAGAACATTCGAATTTAGGTGAATAACATCACACCGACTGCTTCAGCTATTCGGTAAAATGCTAAGATTGTGTTCTCATTAATTAAAAATTGTGTAATATGTGAAAATATCTTATGCGAAGGAAACATTCATACGAAATTTTTTATTGATAACAAAATATAAAATAAACTTCATTCTGTGAACTAATTGTAATAATTTCTCAGTCTCAAATAACATCACAGTTTCAGCTATTCGTCAGAATGCTTCAGCTAGTTGAAAGGAAATATTTCATTCAGAGGAAGCATTTAATCTTTTCTTGTCCTATTTTACACTGCATTCAAAAAATTTGTTAGCTCAACATACTTGATTTTCACCTCCTGTATATTTCTAATGGGTTATAATTAATTCTTTTATATTCAAGGAAGTTTATCAATACTTCCATTTGAATTTTCTTGGTTTTCCTATTTCGCAATACTTTTCAAATTCTCATTACCAATGTTTGAAAACACAGAAATGTCATAACAAAACCGCAAAAAAGTAGTTCAAATATCATTTATTACAGTGTTGCCGGCTCTTGGATTGCCGATTATCAAAGTCATATTGCTAAGGCAAAATTCATAACCATCATTGCTATAAAAGTCGAAACAGAATACGCAATACCGTAGTCATATTGCTATGAATTTGGGAGATAGCAATATTGCCTGGATAACAAGATTCATAGCAATATGCGAACAGAATCGCACCGAATATGTAAAGGGTTTTCCAATAAGAGATGTTATTTTGAATAGCCCGCTATTTCGGTAGATGTCACGTTTGAAGCTGTTATTTTTTGACATTTGACAAGTAGAAACTAGGCCATTATTAAAAATGGAACGATACAAGCTTCAAGAACGCATTGAAATTATTAAATTTCGCTATAAAAATGGTGAAAGATTGGCAGAGACGGTTCGTAAAACTCGAACATTTTTGGATCGTCGTCAAGCACCTTGTCCGACCGCAATGAAGAAATTGGTGAAAGAATTCGAGTTGTTGGGACAAGTTAGTGATGTGAAGAATAAAACCTGTGCACGTCGCTCAAGAAGAGCCGTGAATATTGCTGCTGTAGCCGAAAGTGTTGAAGAACAGTTACGGTGAATATATATCGCTGTATGATTAATGATTTTTATGGCCGAAATTGGATAGTATTGATTTGGACAACGTTTACTTCCAACAAGAAGGCGCTACGGGCCACACAAGCAACGAAACCATTGATCTTTTGCAGGAAAAGTTTCCAGACCGTGTTATCTCTCGAAGAGGTGATCACAATTGGCCATCGAGATCTCGTGATTTAACACCTTGCGACTTCTTCCTTTGGGGCCACGTGAAAGAGAAGGTCTACGCCAATAGCCCAGCGTCGATTCAAGACCTCAAAGATGGAATTCGTGAGGCTATCGAGGACATACGGCAGCCACTTTGCGATTTGGTTATGGAAAATTTCATTAAAATCATATGGTCCTGTAAGCGTGGTCGGGGTGGTCATTTGCCTCATGTTATTTTCCACTATAAATGGCATAGCTTCTTCTTTATAATGCAATAAACATCCGATCATTTATATTGAAAAATGGCATTTTTCTTTGAATATCAATATAACACCTCTTATTGGAAAACCCTTTATAAAAAATTGTGTGAGGTGAGGTTGAAAAATGTGGGAGAACTGTTCGTGTGTAAACAGAATGGGTATTTCAAGTTATTTGCAGAAAAAATCGTTTCGTAGTCAGGATTCCTTAAAAAAATCATTGAAAAAACCGAGATAAGCTAACGAATTCAAACGATCAGAATTGGCAGGGTTGAGTCTGACGTAAGCTTTTGCATTGATTTCATTGGTTGAATGTTTAATCAAAGTTCACAACGATGCCAGCTGGCCACTCTGTTGTGAATAGTCATCCCCACTAATTATGCTTGCAGGTAGGTCATCGTGGCGAAATGTTTGAATTTAGGAGTATTGAAATCTCATTTTCAATATTTAATTGAAAATTGATTACCCTAGTTGCCATTTCTAGTGACTAATTGAATAGGTAACTATTTAACATCATTTTTAATGTGGTCATATGGAAAAAACTAGAAATAATATAACTTAAGAAAATACCTGCTTTTGACATTTTTAGCTTTCAAAAACTGCATTTCATCGAAATATAAGTGTGAAGGTGATGTCAGTGATGTAGTACTATTTACGTCAATATTCTTAGTGGAAAATTTAAAAAAAGTCTGTTTCAACCTATACCAGAACTGTTGAAGATCTGCACCTGAAAAAGAAATTGACATTTCAGAAAGAGATTGAAGAAATAAAATGAATAATTTCATACTTGAAACGTTGAAAATTTTGGCGATTGCCTTCCATGCCTGTTCCTTCTTTTTCTCATCGTTGTAATCAGGAAATGATTTGTCATATAGAAGAGGGCAGTTTCTTATCAACGCGATTATTTCCATTTCATTTCCGTCCAATCCATAAACATTTTCTATTTCTGGGGAAGAAATTGATTCACATCCAATTCTACTTTTTTGTTTTAATTACCTAATTCTTCAGCTAAATGGCTTATATGTTCTGAGATACCATTGAAATTTTTAAGAACCCTTTTGGTCGATAGTGTTCGATTAGATTCTGATGAATGAGACATTTCACTAAGGGATTTTGACGTTTTTGAAGTTTGATTGACATTTTAAGATGATATATCCATAGACTAACTAAACAGAGAATTTTTAGTTTGTCTATGGATATATCCAGTATTTTTGCGAAAGAAATCAAGTTTTATTGAATGAATTCAATATCCAAATTCTGTGCCGACAAAATTGATCACCCGAGATTAGTTGATACAGGGTGTTTCTTAATTGAATCGAAAGATTTAAGTAAAAACGGCGAGGCAGGGCTTTTTCTACTGAGGTTTTTCCCTGTGCTCTGGTATCATACGACAGAATAGTATGGTACCCCGTTTTGCACCAACCTCAGCTAGGGACTTTTTTGTTTCATGTATTGTATTTTGTTAGCTCTCAATTCAAAAGAATATATATAGGGGGTGATTCCTTAGATTATAGATTATTTCATGAAAGAGAATTCTCATGAATGTTTCCAAGACCAGGGTGTTAAAGTTTTACTTGTAAACTGACTTATGGTACGCTGCTGAGATATTTTAAACTAACAATTATATTTGAGTTTTCCGTTCAATTTTTGAAAAAAAATCTCTTCTGCTATTTTTTGTGAGGGACGCAGTTTTCATGTAAGAAAATGAAACATCTTATCTCGTAGGTATTTTTCATTACTATAACACATTATGTAGTAGAGACGTTACGTTAAGATGTTTTAGTTTTTCACATAAAAACGATCCCCCCACGAAAAAAAGGCAAAAGAAATTTTTGTCATAAATTGAACGAAGAATTGAAGAATAACTGTAAGTTTGGAATATCCAACTTTTTTAGTTCGTTTTCGAAAAATATCAACTTTAATGTTGAAAAACAGGGTAATTTTCTTGACTGATAGTTACGAAGTTTGAGGAAAAATCAATTCAGAATATTGACCACTTTTTTCACCATAAAAGTTGATTTTTCTCGAAAACGGTCGACTTTAGAGCGTATGACCCAGAGTACCTTTTTTGTGTGGAAAACATTGGTGGCTCAAATGGGCTCGTCAAAAACCGTTCTTTTAAAATTATAGCCATTAATAAAAATGGAACGATACACGCTTCAAGCACGCATTGAAATAAATAAAATTCACCATAAAAATGATGAAAACTTAGCAGAGACGTTCCGTAAAACTCGAACATTTTTGGGTCGTCGTGAAGAACCTTGTCGGGCCGCAATGAAGAAATTGGTGGAAAAATTCTAGCTGTTGGGATAAGTTAGTGATGTGAAGAATAAAACCCGTGCACGTCGCTCAAGAACAGCCTAGAATATTGCTGCTGTAGCCGAATGTGTTGAAGAAAACGCAGGTTTGTCCATTCCTCATCGTTCTTTGGATTTATGCATTCCACAAATGTCATTACAGCGTATTTTGCATGAAGATTTGGGTCTTAAGGCTTATAAAGTTCAGTTAACATAAGAACTCAAGCCGGCCAATCATCAACATATTTGCTGATTGGGTCGTTGAAATGCATGACCCTGTTATCTTTCAAAGAAGTGATCACAATTTGCCACCGAGATCTTGTGATTTAACACCTTGCTGCTTCTTCCTTTGGGACCACGTGAAAGAGAAGTAGAGAAGGTATACGCCAATAGCCCAGAGTCGATTCAAGTAATCAAAGATGGAAGGGTATCGAGGACATAGGGCAGCCAATTTGCGATGTGGTTATGGAAAATTTCATTAAAAGGGTATGGTCCTGTAAGCGTGGTCGGGGTGGTCATTTGCCTGATGTTATTTTCCACTATTAACGGCATACCTAGCTCTTCTTTATAATGAAACTAGCAGACCCAACAGACGTTGTTCTGTATACACAAAAATTCATTCAATTCGATCGAGCCGTTTAGTTGCAGAGTAGATGAATAACCTGAATAACGACTTCAGCGCCATCTGTTGATCTGATGTGTGGTCATAAACATACGGGCATAGGCAATCCAAAATACATTCATACAAAACATCCCTCACACTTCGGTACCTTCTCCTAGCCGCCTTGTGCCTACCTCGGAGACATTTTGAGGCGATTTCATCTTCAACCTGCCATATCTTTTGATGTATTCATCATAATTGAATGATGTAAGAGGCAATTTCGTTCTAAATTAAATACTGGGTATGAACGACGTATTCAATTGGATAAGGATCAATAGTGTATTCATGAAAAAATACTCACAAATAATGCATAATTTTGAGAAACATTCGGATACCTTTAAAAGGTAATACCGAGTAAACCTTGAAAGATAGATATATGCTATGCCGGACTTTTTTGTAGAACTATTAAAGAGGTACATTTCCGTCATACATTGTTTCCACGTACGTCTTACGGTTTTTGCAGCGCACCTGAAAATAGCTGATCATGGCTGATTTTGGTACTTATATTTATTATCATTGAAGTTATAGTAGGTTTCCTCAAATTTCTCGGGTGAAAAGTATAGCCTATGTTACTCAGGGATGGTGTAGCATTCTAAGGGTGAAATAATTATTGAAATCTCTAGTAGCTTATGAGTAAACTCGTATCAAACCCTCAAACCCACAAACATACAAATCTTTCCTCTTTATAATATAAGTATAAGTATAATATTAGTAAAGATATAGATCAATTCTCTACAAACGCCCTATTGACCACTTGTTTCTATAACCTATCGTTTTGAAAATATCTCGAATAAAGTTGGGAGGAGATGAAAAATTACATTTTTTCATCTTCTAATGAAAATAAATCGGTCTGTGCTCATTCGATCAGGACGATTGATACCTCATTTTATAGGTTAATTAATTCTCTACAAACGCCCTATTGACCACTTTTTTCTAAAACCTACCGTTTTGAGCAGAATCCGTACCAACTTAAGACACCGGGATCTGAATAAGATCAGTTTTCAGAATATGAAGAAAAAAATGAACAAAAAACTTTCCAAATTCACGAATTATAAATGACATTCATAGAAATTTCCTGAATATGATAAAAATATTTTCATTTATTCGACGTTTTTAAATGAAACTTGAATAACAAATACTCGTACATACTTAGCACTAACATCCATATTTATACAACTTCATTGATATATTCCAGGATCAACAAACAAAGACATCTAAGAAATTTCATTTAAAATAGTTAGTTGATTGCATTTTCAATGAAACTTGCGATTAATTGCATTAATCCAATCATTCCCTCGAGTTCTAACACTTCCATCCCGCAAATGCAATGGAAATTCTCCGCTGTGACGTCACATCTCGATGGGCGTCGGCATACCGGTATTTGTGTATATCGTGCTCGGAGACGCAATTCGATTTTGGTGCGATTTCATCTTCAACCTGCCATATCTTTTGATGTATTCATCATAATTGAATGATGTAAAAGGCAATTTCGTTTTATATTAAATACTGGGTATGAAGGACGTATTTAATTGGATAAAGATCAATAGCGTATTCATAAAAAAATTCTCCCAAATAATGCATAATTTTGAGAAACATTCGGATACCTTTAAAAGGTGATACCGAGTAAACCTTGAAAGATAGATATATGCTATCGCGGACTTTTTTGTAGAACTATTGAAGAGGTACATTTCCGTCATACATTGTTTCCATGTACGTCTTACGGTTTTCGCAGCGCACCTGAAAATAGCTGATTTTGGTACTCATATTTATTATCATTGAAGTTATAGTAGGTTTCCTCAATTTTCTCGGGTGAAAAGTATAGCCTATGTTACTCAAGGATAGTGTAGCATTCTAAGGGTGAAAGAATTATTGAAATCGGTCAAGTAGCTTATGAGTTAACTCGTATCAACGCCACAAACACACAAACACACAAACATACAAATCTTTCCTCTTTATAATATTAGTATAGACTAGCAAACCCGGCGAACTCCGTTTCGCCACCAGATGGCTTCGTTTTCTGTAACATTTCGTTTGGTGATAAAAAAATGAAGAAATTTTTTTTTATATTTGAAAAGGAACAACAGTAATAAATTCATTTCGATTACAAAAATGAAGTGTTACTTAGTTAAACTTCTCTAAGTAAATGAAAGAGAATTCAAAGTAAATACTGAATCGAAGCGTTATACGTTTCCGCAAACTATCCGTTTTTTTGAAATGCTCTTTGGTAAACCATATTTTTGTTTTTTGGCCTGACGTAAACACAAACAAAGCGGATGGTTTTCCAACTCGTGAACACGTATAAAGTATAACTGCCATGTAAAAAACAATGATTTTCTAGTCAGGCCAGTAGATCTACCTTTTTAAGTAGATTTGTGAAACCGGTAGATCTACCTTTCTAAGTAGGATAATTTAACCGGTAGATCAATTGAACCGATAGATCAGATGAACAGTAGGTCTTTCGAACCGTTTTGTATACCTCGATAGATCATCATTGGTTATTGATGTTCATAGATATTTGATATATTCCTTGGTATCTGTCTGACTACACTACACACCCTGTATATACTCAGAGCGTCTATTGAACATTTATGGGAAAAGTAATACAAATGTTCGTGTTAGGAAGTAGAAAATTACAATATTTGGCATTTTTATGAAAACTTCTTCGTTTCTGTGGAAATGTCCCTGTGATAATGCAGAAATTCAAAATATTCGACATGTTTATAGGAGCACCCCGTATGAATCCGAAGCATAGTATCTATATTTAAAATTCCACCTCCTATAACGAATCACTCGAAATTCAAAAGCCCCTTCAATTTCATTGAAAGCTTTCTGTTATAACGTAGAAATGTGAAATAATTAATAGATTTATAGAAACACCCTGTATATATCTAAAACGTACCTGTATAAAACATGCACATGAAAATTTTGAATTATTTTCATCAGCTTTCTTTGAACCTGGAAAAAATACTTTTTATCCAGAATAAACAGAACATGCCACCATGGGGTTTCGAAACCGGTACACTACCAGGTCCACACACCTAGACGTTAGTCGTTACACCACTTGCCTTGTTACACGTGACGACTGTTTATCTCAGACTTCAACGGGTTTTAACATGTAAACATATCAGGAAATCAAAAAAATATATTGAAATATCGATAATTATCATAATACATACAGTTTGATATCATTTCCTGGCGTATTTTTTCCTAAAATACGAATAATCCCCGAATTTTGTTCTCATTACGTTATTTGTCAGGGAAATTCGGTTTAGTAGAAACCTCAAATATCACTGCTACCTGAAATGATGCTTTTGATCGCTGAAATGTTAGGAATTCGTTGAATGAACGTTGAAGTTGATGATTTCATATGGACTTACCTATTCAAATAACGTTTTCCACTCAAAACGAACAAATGTTTACATGAGACGTACCTATGTCAAAAATATTTTCTTCTTCCTGGTTAAATCAGAATTCCTGCAACGAATATGTTCGTTAATTAACGTTATAGAACTACTCGAAAACGATATTCGTACCTTTTTTGATTCGGATCTGGCCTTTTTCTTCTGAAATGAGGAAATTGTTGGAAGCACTTCCCTCTCGAAAGGAGACTTGACAGTTGTCATTGAATTCGATGTCATAAATAATGAAATTTTCAGAAATGTACCAATTTCCTACGTTCTTCTCGATATCTTGAAATTTTTCCTGAATTTTCTTTGCTACAAACCTCGCGGAGCCCGAGGCCTTTCCATCGAATGCAAAACCGTTGAAATCGGTCCGTGCGTTCTGGAGTTAAAGCGTCAGGGAGGAAAACCCGACTTATTTTTATATAGTAGATAAACATCCGATCATTTATATAACACCTCTTATTGGAAAAACCTTTATTGTGAGCCAAATAAAGATCAATGAAACACACTACGATGTTTTCATGCTTGAAACGCCAGAAATTGAACTTATTTCACAAGTTAAAACATCGATTCAAGACCTCAAAGATGGAATTTGTAAGGCTATCGAGGACAGGATTTTGTTATAGAAAATTTCATTAAAAGGATATGGTCCTGTAAGCGTGGCCGTGGTGGTCATTTGCCTGGTGTTATTTTTCACTATTAACGGCATAGATTTCCTTTATAATGAAATAAACATCCAATCACTTATATTGAAAAATGGAATTTTTCTTTGAATATCAAAATGAAACCTCTTATTGGAAAACCCTGTATTTGAACATCTGAACTCTAACATCCTGAAGTTTGTCTCACTTATTCACTAACGCCCCAAATAAGAATAATTTCTTAAAATAGTTATTCAATGAATAATGCAGGTATTCCTGGTGAATTGCAGCAATCTCGCGAATAACTTCCCACAGTTTAGTGGAGATTTCATGACAATGAAATTATCAGGAAGCCAAAGAACAGTGTTCAACTGAAGTTCATTGTGGCCGGCTATTCAAACCGTAACCCAATTAAGTTGCATTCCACTTGGGAACACTCGTCGATTACAGACTAATCGAAACGTCGTAGTAGCTTTTCATTCAATTAACCAGGGTGTGCTTCAAAACTATGATTACCTACGTTTCTACCAGGCTAATATAGGAACTCACCTGATAAAAAACTGATATTGTTTCCTTAACGCATCTGTGCACCGAGCAATCTGAGGTAACAATAATAGTTTGCGAAATGTATACCTACATGAATGGATCTATTGTTTTGACAGGTATATTACAAAGGTGCTTCGAGTTACTGTATGTTACGCTTGTGAATGTACTCAATATAGTAGGTACCTACAGTATATTTGTGCTTAAAGGAATACCTAGCCTAGCTGGAAAATTTTGGGGTAGTTTTGATATCTTCCATTTTTTATGTTTTTTGGGGTGCTGAATCCGAATCTGAGGTTTGCTAACAAAATTTCCTGACGGAACATAGAAAAAAATACAAAAAAGATTATTGGTCAGTTTTGCTTATTACTAGGAAACTATCAACTTTTCGTGGAAAACCTTTTCATACGAAATAAAATTTCCTACAAATTGTACTATCACAACTTGTTCTGCGACAACCCGTTCTGACTCAAATTATAGTTGAAAATTAAGTATTTTGTATGACTCAATATTGAAAAAAAATCAAATTATATGGTTCCGATAATGCTATCGTCTCAAAATTTTGCATGAACATTCAGTATATCAGTCTCGATTCACAAAATAAATTTCATTCAAATCGGATATCTTGTTAAGGAAATATAAAGATTCTTCCTTTCAATATTTCAATTGCATTTTCTATGGTTCTGGTTACACTGTTTACTATGGCCACAAAATTTTGGTTGAGACTTATTATGAGCATCTTACATACGACCGCAATATTTTATTTCGAAAGGTTTCGTTTTGTGTGAAATATTGAGGAAAAAAATTTTGAATGACAATATTTTATGTTTCATTCAAAATTTTTGTTCCTCGATATCTCACACAAAACGAAACCAATCGAAATGAAATGTTGTAGCCAAATGCAAGATGCTCATAATAAACCTCTTGTGAAATTTTGTGGCCATAGTGTAAACAGAACCATAGAAAATTCATTTGGAATATTGAAAAGAAGAATCTTTATATTTCCATAACAAGATATCCGATTCGAGTGGAATTTATTCGAGACTGATATACTGAATGTCCATGCAAAATTTTAAGAGGGTTGTATCATCGAAACCATAGAATTTAATTTTTTTTCATTTATTGAGTCATCGAAAATATTTCATTTTCAACTATAATTTAAGCCTGAACGTGTTGTCGCAGAACAAGCTGTAGTAGTACAATTTGTAGGACATTTTAAATGTACTTTCATTTCTTATGGAAAGTTTTTTCACGAAAAGTTGATACTTTCCGAGTAATGAGCAACAAACTGACCAAGAATGAGATTTTTATTCTTTTTTGTATTTTTTTCTATGTCACGAAATTTTGTTATCAAACCTCAAATTCGGATTCAGCACCCCAAAAAACATAAAAAATGAAAGAAATCTAAATTACCCAGTACCATAAGGAGACAGTTATATGCTCGAATTCGAGGTGAAGAAGACCTTTAAGAATAGCTCGGCTACCACCTGGACATAAATCTACCCATCAGCAATGGGCAGAACACCACCAAGACTGGCTTCTACCTCGATGCCGCGACGTACTTTTTTCGGACGAATCACTTTTCGATTTACAAAGTGATAGTAGGCGAGCAGGGATTCGGAGATCCAGGCATACTAGAGCGACTCAATTCCGCCCAATATCGATCAAAATCGTACACCAACATCCTCTCAATGGAAAAAAGCGTTTCGTCCCAACACTTGCTTTATTAAGGGACTCGTTGATGACTTATTCAACAAGTTAAAAAAAACTTGCGATAGACACCTGAGTCATTTTACTCACTGCGTGCAGGAGTGCTATGTTTGAAGAACTGCACACTTTTCAGATGAAAAAATCAATACAGCGGCAACTTTAATCACCATATATCCCTCAAGGAACATGAAGAATTGTACTTATCAGCAATAAATTTTCCATTTTCCTACTTAATTGCCCCATAACCAAGGTTTTTATTCTATACTTCTTCGTGCTCATAAAATGTCTCAGGGTGCTATTTAACTCAAGGAAATTGTCTTTTTGGACATCAAATCGAATAATTTTCTAATTATTCGATAATTTGATTGAATTAGTTAATGCCTTAAGTATTTCGCAAGACTGCCCCTCTTTTCTCGTGAAAGCTCTAAAAGTGCTTTCATGATTGAAAGTTTTCCCCAAATTATTCGATAAAGATATCAATGATGTGAAAGGGTATTGCAACGCTACCCCAAATGTTATGAAATGCTAATTAGTAGGCAACAATTTTTTCAAAACCGATTTGCTTCTGACAAACAAGTGCAAATATTTTCGCCTCTAAGTCAAATTTTTCATATTATTTCTGTTTCAGAGACTGGGAGTGAAAACTTAAAAAGTTTTTTAGAAATACAGTTGAGGTATTTTGTGACAGTCTTAGAAATTTTTTTCTTCGTTACATATTACTATTTCAACTATACTTATAGTTATAATATTCTCCCAACAGAAAAAACCTAAACTATGCCCAATTAAATTTTCCACCCCCATCCCCCTAAAAAAATATTCTCGCAACCTTGACACAAGATTAATCCCACCACTGTCGATTTTCTATTCATCCCCCACAATATCTTATCCCAAAAACGAAACGGAGACACGGGGGAGTTTTCATGGGATCCGCAAGGGGCGCTGATCAGGGCAGATCTTGCTGCCCGGCAAACCCTGCTGCAGTACTTGTCCGGATCTCGAATCGTTTGCGCCCCCGCGAAGGCCTACCCCATGCGCACGTATTAACCCCTACCTGTAGTGCCAGTGCAACCCTTAGAGAGCGTGATGTTCCCTGCCTCCAGGTGTGCTCTGGATGGACTCCTGGCTCATCTCACCCGCGGCATGAATGGAACAAGCTAAGAAAGGTAGTTTTTCATTCAGTTTTCATCCCCCAGATTCCAGGACTTCCTGGAATACTCAAAACCTGCTCCAGAATTACCCTCTACTATCCAGGAAAGTGACCTTCATGCTAAACATTCATCTTGTTTAATTACATTAATAAAGTACGGTGTAAAATATATGTTACATTCACAAAACGAAGAGAAAATTATTTTGTGTCATACGAAAGTGTTTTCAACCTGCGAATCTATGCAAAATCTTTCCATTTGACATGAAGGTCTCTGGAAGGATAAAAGGACTACCGCATAAAATTGACAGCAGTAATGAATGTCTCGAATAGTTTGAGTAACTTATTACAGGTTTGAATTGGTGGGGCGTGCCCCCTGGGGGGTTGAAAGTTGTATAATATGGTAATATATTCGGAAAATGATTGAGTCTTTTCTTCGCCATTCATCGTTAGTATTATCATTTGTGGGTTGACTATAAGATTGATTTATTTTTCTTCAATAGTCTCTTTTACTTTCTATTTTATTTGTATAGTCGAATTTTATTTGTTGGATAAGGTTTGCTTAGATAAAACAGTGATGTCACAAAACCAAGAGGAAATTATGATGTATCATACGAGTGCATTTTCAACTATTTGAGATAAAGGTTTGGAACGATGAAAGGACTTCTGCATAAAATTGATAGCAGTCATGTTTGCCTCTTATGAATGTCTTAAAGTAGCTCAATACAAATTTGAAACAGTGGGGCGTTCCCCGAGGGAGTTTAAACTTGTGTAATATTATGATATATTCGGAAAATAATCGAGTTTTTTCTTTCCAATTCACTATTAGTTTGGTTGTGGTTATGAGCTGAATGGACACTTCGCTCATCTCAGTCGCGGCATGAATGGAACAAGCTGAAAACGTAGTTTTTCATTCAGTTTTCATCCACCAGATTACAGGACTTGCTGGAATACTCGAAACCTGCTCCAGAATTACCCTCCATGATCCAGGAAAGTCACCTGAAAACTCTTCCTAGAAAAGTTTATTGAATAGCGTGACCTTCATGCTCAACATTCATCAGGTTTAATTACATTAATTAAAGACGGTGTAAAATACATGTTAGATTTACAAAACGAAGAGAAAATTATTGTGTGTCATACGAGAGTGTTTTCAACATGCGAATCTATGCAAAATCTTTACATTCGACACGAAGGTCTCTGGAAGGACTTAATAAAATTGACAGCAGTAAAGAATGATACGAATAATTCGAATAACTTAATACGGATTTGAATTGGTGGGACGTACCCCCTGGGGGGTTGAAAGTTGTATAATATGGTAATATATTCGGAAAATGATGGAGTCTTTTCTTCGCCATTCATCGTTAGTAATATTGTCGTTTGTTGGTTGATTATAAGATTGATTTCTTTCTCTTCAATACGTCTCTTTTACTTTATTTTATTTGTATAGTCGAATTTTATTCGTTTGATAAGGGTTGAGTAGATGAAACAATAATATTACGAAACCAAAAGGAAATTATGATGTACCATACGAGTGCTTTTACAACCATTTGAGATGAAAGTTTGGAACGATGAAAGGACTTCCGCATAAAATTGATAGCAGTCATTTCTGCCTTATATGAATGTCTTGAAATAACTCAATACAAATTTGAAACAGTGGGGCGTTCCCTTAGAGGGTTTAAACTTGTATAATATGATAATATAATCGGAGAATGATCGAGTTTTTCCTTTCCAATTCACTATTAGTTTTATTGTGGTTATGCGCTGAATGGACACCTCGCTCATCTCAGTCGCGGCATAAATGGAACAAGCTAAAAAGATAGTTTTTCATTAAGTTCCAACCCCCTCAGCTTCCAGGACTTGGAATACTGGAAACCTGCTCCAGAATTACCCTCCATGATCCAGGAAAGTCACCTGAAAACTCTTCCTAGAAAAGTTTATTGAATGCGTGACCTTCATGCTTAACATTCATCTGGTTTAATTACATTGATTGAAGACGGTGTAAAATACATGTTACATTTACAAAACGAAGAGAAAATTATGATGTGTCATACGAGAGTGTTTTCAGCATGCGAATCTTTGTAAAATATTCACATTCGACACGAAGGTCTCTGGAAGGATGAAAGGACTTCCGCATAAAATTGTCAGCAGTAATGAATGTCTCGAAAAATTCGAATAACTTAATACGGATTTGAATTGTGGGGCCTGCTCCCTAGGGGGTTGATACTTGTATAATATGGTAATATATTCGGAAAATGATAGAGTCCTTCCTTCGCCATTCATTGTTAGTGTTATAGCCGTTTGTTGGTTGACTATAAGATTGGATTTATTTTTCTTCAATACACTTATGTCTCTTTTACTTACTCTTTTATTTGTGTAGTGAAATTTTATTCGTTTTTCATATTCGAAAGTGCATTAGGACGATGAGGGTTGAGTAGCTAAAACAATAATGTTGCGAAAGGAAGAGAAAATTATGATGTTTCATACGAGAGTATTTTCAACCATTTCTTACGCATAAAATTGAATGCAGTCATTTATGCCTCCATGTGACTATAATATTGGATTTCTATATGTTCAATGGACTTATGTCTCTTTTACTCCCTCCTTTATTTGTATAGTCCAATGTTATTCGTTTTTCAAATTTGAAAGTGTATTAGGATGATAAGGGTTGAGTAGATGAAACAATAATCTTGCAGAACGAAAAGAAAATAATGATGTGTTATACGAAAGCAGTTTCAACCATTTGAGACGAAGGTCTGGAAGGATGAAAAACAGCAGTCATTTATGACTCTTATGAATGTCCTGGAATAACTCAATATAAAATTTGAAATAGTGGGGCCTGCCCCCTAGGGGGGTTTAAAGTTGTATAATACGAGTATAATGATTATTTAAAAATTCTGGATTCACTATCAGGTTGTGCTTTAATTTAAAATTTTAATAGATCCTTCGTTTCGGAATTTGTATAGAATAATTTTGGTCGTTTTTCATATTGGTCTAATGTGGAAGAGTATGACAATAGATGTGTAGATAAAAATATTACTCTCGGAAAACGAACAGAAAATTATGATCTATCATTACAGAATGTTTTTAATATAACGTATGGCTTTTTTACTCTTTTTTTCATATTTTGTAACGTTTAATTTTATCCGTTTTTCATAAATAAATAGTTGAGTAGATAAGAATATTAGGTACTCTTGCAACTGGAACTTTTCCTGCTTCCAACATGAGAATCCATGCAAAATCTCTCAAAGTTTCAACTCCTCACGAAGTTTGGAAGGATAAAATCATTCACGCCTCTAATGAATGTGACGAATAGTTCGAATAACTCAATAAAGATATGAATTAGTGGGGCGCGTTCCCTAGGAGGGAAAGGGTTGTATAATATGATAATATATTCGGAAAATGATCGAGTTTTACCTTCCCAATTCACTATTAGTGTTATTGTGGTCCGTTTATTGTCTATTTGATATAATTTTTGTTCTGTGATAAGATATAGGATTATTGTTTTTTATTCTTTCCTTTACCTAGTTTGTATACCTATCATATATGTATATCATAGTATAATTTGTCTGCTCTTCATTTTATAGAATGTGTATTGAGAAAATCTGAGAGATTGAGTAGTGAAATATAATTATAATATAGCATAATAGTGTGTCACAACTTGAAGGGGTGAATCTAAATGTAATTTTAAGAAAAAAGGTTTATATGAACATAGGTCCGTGAAAGCTTCGTTACGGTGCTGAAAGGTATTGAAATTTCCAAAAAAATTGGTTTTTTTCTTCATAGCTGCTTCGGTGTTTGAGATATTCAGTCCTAATTTAGAATGCGAGCTATTTTCAACAGTTTCCATCATTGCAAATCCTAAATATTAACTAGAATCTACAGGGTGTTTTTTTCTTTCCCCAAGCCTTGCCTCGTTTTTTTCCTCTCAAAATCAATTTTTATGATCTTCTTTCGATTTAGAAACTTTCTTGACTCCTGTAATTTCTTCGTATCTCTAACCATTTTTGAGTGAAAAATTATTGACCGATTGTATGTTATTCGCTAAATAAAAAAAATAATAGAAATAGTCGATAGATATGCCTAAAATTTGCTTTCATTTTGATAGCTCGTCGTCTGAGAATCAACTTAAGCTTATTCAATATCAAATACAAGCGGTCAATAATTTTTCACTCGAAAATGGTTAGAGATACGAAAAAATTACAAGAGCCAAAAAAGTTTCTAAATTGAACGAAGATATCAAAAATTGATTTTACGCTGACCAGTGGCGTACCGCAAAAGAGTTTGAGAGGAAAAAGGTGATATGGCCTCAAAAAAAACCAATCTGTAGATTCTAGTTAAGATTCAGGACGTGCAATGATGGATACTGTTGAAAAAAGCTCGAATTACAAATTTCAACCGAATATCTCGAAAACTGCAGGAGTTAGGGGGAAGCTTTTGCGGACCCATGTTTATATGGGCTTTTTTTTTCTTGAAATTATACGTAGATTCAACCATAAGTGGTCACAAAAAACGGATAATCGTACTAAATCAAATGGAATACTGATTAAAATCTAGGCTCCACTCAAAAACTCACCCAGCACGTGTTCAACTAACATGCAAAAACCTTCCCAAAAAAATCATCACGAAGGTCTAGAACAATGAAAGAACAGACAGCTATCGTGCTGCGAACGACTGCCAATAAAAATTGGAATAACTTAATGAAGATGTAACTGATCTGAATTAGTGGGGCGTGCCACCAGGGGGCGTGAGTTGTTCAATATGAAATAACGTGGTTGATGAAGATTTATCGAATGCTCTCGTTCGAAAGTGAAGCGCTTATAACATCGAGTATTCTCTGTTTTTTTAATGCGAAATGGAAATTCTCTATCTTCCCGGCTCAGTCTGGGGTATTTCCTCCGGGAAAAGTTGATTTATTGTTGTATTTTGTTTGTGGTTGTTTGTTTTATGGCGTTTTAACTGCCCAGTGGGACGAAGGAACAACTATCCACTTAATAATATCAGCGAGAGACCAGGAACACTACTACTGTTCGAATTTTTACGATTCTTTCGTTAATAGTAGATAGAGCTGTCTGATGAGAAAAAATCTGAGAGTTTTTTGTGATTGGATTTTCCGTTTCAATTTCACTGTATTTATATGTTTTTATCCCATTTTGACGTTTGAAGACGACCATTTACAACCCATGGCAACAAGGGCGAGTGGACGATTATTCAGTGAGTGAATTATGATTATGACTGCACATTTAAAAAGTAAAAATTCAGCAATAAAATGGGTCCTTCTTGATCAATTTCGTATACGTCAAACTCACCCTATTTTGTAATCGACGGCAAATATGCTATAATGTTCATATCTCAAAATACACTACTGGAAAAAATTAAAGGATCAAAAAAAAAATCCAAATTTTTCGGCAATTTTCAACATGCCGTAACTTTGAGAGGAATGGTCGTACAAGGAATTTAAAAAAAGGAAATTGTAGCTCCAAGTGTCTAGTTTTGGATTCGAACTTCAAAAATTTTAAGTTTCACACTGGTTTTCGAATAATGATAGAAAAATCAGCAAGCGTGGAAATTTTATTTTTGCATAATCGTTATGATGATGGGATACTTTGTTAATTCAGCTTTAATTTATTTTTTTTATTGACCTCAATAAGTCCACTTCCCGCCGAGATATTGGTCTAAAATGGAAAAGGATCCATTTGTTTGAGAGCCGTTATTGAAAACAGGGGTGGCAATACCCGTTATTAAATTGATAAAAATTTTATTTGTTAGTTCATTTTATTTTTCTTTTTTTGAAATTATGTACTATCTGCAATTAAAATGTGGGAAAAGCTCGAGAAAATTCTTGTTTGCCTTTTTTAAAGATTATGAGCTCCTCAGAGCAAAAAACGTGATCCTTATTTTTTTTCAAAATTCAATCGAGTCAAACAAAAAAACGGCTCTCTGGATTGAGTTGGCTCTTCGTAAGGTTTTTATCAATATATTGAACTGTGAAAGTCACACTTAAGATTATTGGTTTCCTCAACATTTTCGATCCAGCGGTAGATCTTCCAAGAAACCACCAAAAACCCTTTTTTTGTTGAATTTTTATATTGATGTGACATGAAGAAAAAAAATTTCTATGAATAAGCAATGGTTGTTCATTAATGGGAGTTCATTTAAGGTCTTGACACCATCCTTCAATTTTCTGTGCGATCATTGGTTGCTGAGAAATCGATAATCAAAGACAAATGGATCCTTTTCCATTTGAAGACCGATATCTCGGCGAGAAGTGGACGTATTGAGGTCAATAAAAAAATAAATTAAAGCTGAATTAACAAAGTATCCCATCATTATAACGATTATGCAAACATAAAATTCTACGCTCGTAGACAAGAAAAAAAAAGTGGTAAAATTTGACAATTTTTTTGTTGCTGATTTTTCTATCATTACTCGAAAACCACTAAAACTTAAAATTTTTGAAGTTCGAATCCAAAAACTAGACACTTGGAGCTACAATTTCCTCTTTTTAAATTCCTTGTACGACCATTACTCTCAAAGTTACGGCATGTTGAATATTGCCGAAGAATTTGGAATTTTTTTTTGATCCTTTAATTTTTTCCAGTAGTGTAATATATCAAAAACCGGCATGATGAATCTTGGTTGGTAAATATGAAACCATTAAAACTGTGTGAATCCGAGATATTCTGCTCAACAAGGTATGGCAAAATTAACAAATTCACCACATTTCTTAAGGTTGAAATTCGTTAAACAGAAAAAGTAAATATGATAGAAACAGCCCGAAAAATATTTCAATTGATTCACCACAGAATTAGAAAATGCATTATTATGATACGAATTAGTGAGACTTTTATGAATGAGGAAATGAATTGGATGTTTTGCCTATACAAATATGTTGATCGACTTCAATTATGTAATTATGATTAATTTCA
Organism: Propylea japonica; assembly: GCA_013421045.1. NCBI lineage: Eukaryota > Metazoa > Arthropoda > Insecta > Coleoptera > Coccinellidae > Propylea > Propylea japonica. Next base: position 27,740,395 of record CM024240.1, read on the forward strand.
TAGCATGCGAAAAAGTATCGTGACCGTATAATATTCTTAATAATATACTCACAACATTATCCCAAATATTGTATATAATGAAAATTGAAAGTAGCTTTTGGTGTGTAGTAAGAAAATACCAAGAAAATATAATATTTTGGAATCAATTATTGCTACAGGATTCTACAAAAATATCTTCACATTATAATAAGCATTTAGTACCTATGAAGCGAAAGGTAAACCTTATGATCACTCAGGAATCAACGGAAATGAAGTAGCTTATTCAGAAAGCTAGCACAAACGCCACTTAGATTAGATTAGATCAGATTAGAGGAGGGGCGACAGATCAAAACCGACCTTGCGAGCACTTGACCTTAAGATCTTCTGTGCATCCCCGTGCTGTTTACCAGTCCGACAGCAAAGTCTCAATGAACTTCACCACCTTTCTGGGGGCCATATCCATTACTTGTTCAGGCTTTAGGAACCAGGAACCAAGATGCCGTTTTCCGTTACTGGTGAACAGCTTCACACTCGCATAGCAGTGTCTGACTGTCTCGGTGGCTTCCTAACAGAAGCGACATGTATTATCGCTCGCTTTTCCCATGTTTTTTAAGTGATACCTGACGGGACAGAGCCCAGTGAGAGCGCCCGTCAGTTTGCTCAGTTTCAATTTGCTTAGCGAGAGAATTTTCTTGGTCCAGCTCGTCGAGTGAGAGAGAAGTGACTTAGCTTGCTTTTGACCATTGGTCGTACGCCAGTACATAAGCTTCCTCTTTTGCTCCCAGTCCTTAATAGCCATTGCCTGATGGCTGGCTGGGAGGCCGCAAAGCGGTTCTGGTCCAGTGAAGGAGGTTGTCCCCCCTTCCCTGGCCATTTGGTCTGCCGCTTTATTGCCGTGAATCTCGGAGTGACCAGGCACCCAAATGAGATTGATCTGGTTCTTTTCTCCGAGTAGGTTAAGTGACGTTTTGCATTCCCAGACCAACTTTGACTTCACTTGTGGAGAATCAAGCGCTAGCAGGGCTGCTCTGCTGTCAGATGCTATATATATTTTCTTTCTTTGGTAATTGCGTTCCGCACAGAGCGCAACGCACTCCCTTATAGCAAGTGTCTCTGGCTGAAAAACCGAGGGACAGAGACCCATTGGTATGGCTAATTGGATTGAGGGACCGTAAACACCTGCTCCGACTCTTACGCCACTTACTGGCCCATAACTCTTCTGTGGTTAAGACGAATGCACCTATGAGAAGGAGTTTTTGAAGAAAGAAGAAACTGAAAGAGAAGCTCTCTTTAGGGATTTTCCGGAAATAGATCATTCCAAAAATTTCTTTTAAAAATTTAAAACTCAGTTCCAAAAAATATTCGGATCTCAGAAAGAATAAGTTCGCCTTCTAGTTGGCTTTCTAACAGGACATCGCTCTGGAGAGCATATGATGAGAATTGGCTTCATAGAAACGGACCACTGTAGTTTCTGTGGGGGGGAAGAGGAAACTCCTGTTTACTTAGTTATAGAATGCCTACCCATTGCAAGTCTGCGCAAAGTATTTCTTAGATAGGAGAATATAAAAGAGAAACGCGGATATAGCTTCCTTGAAGCCTTCTAAAATCCTGGAGTTTATTGGAGCTTTGGAACCGGCGTGCGATCTGTAGAGCAGTTGCTAATACAACTCCTATATGGAGCACCTTAAGGTCGCTGTGGAATGAAAAACCCTCTAAAAATCTACAATTAAGCGTGATGAGAGAATTCGCAACTTTAGCCATCGAATAATTTCTTTTTCAACTTTATTTGTGGCCTCCACGATAACAAACATATACTTATTGATTTTGACAATATCTTTCCTGAAAACATCAGATTCTCCAATCTCTCTTTGTTTTTAAAAAGTACCTGAAATACCGAATTGCAATCAAAATTTTGTGCTACAATGTGTTTCATAGAATCATCTGAATCTTGCATCGTCATTGGAACCCACTTCTCCTCATAGCAATTCCATTATCTCGATGCCCCACGAAGAGAATTAGGGATGACCTTTTTATATAAATGAAAAGAGTTCCGATCTTAATCATTGTGAAAGTTCGAACAAATCTGAAGTTATCTTTGATAACCTTTCATAGCATCAGACTCTCCTCTAATCGATATAATATGGGTTGGTTAATAGTGACCACAGAACTTCACCTCTCACCTTTTAATATCCTTCGCGGAACATAAAAAATATAGAAAGTATCAATGTTTAGCTTAGTTATGGATTAGAATTGACGATGTACATTAGGTTTAATATTTACGAACATGGAAAAATTTTAAATGATTGAACAAATGCTTCCCGCAAATTTTTATTATTCTGTGAATTTAGAATTTAATGATGAGTGACAACTGTTCGTGCGAGAGTTTATAGAAGTTTTATTTTCTCGCAATTTCTGAGTGATAACGTGATACTATTGGTAATTAGAGTGTATGGGAACATTATTTTCATTACCTTCGTGTTTTCTGCTCACATATAAATGAGTAAATTGGATTTATAGCCACTAACGAGGCTCTTACATTCTTCTCCTATAGTTAAAGTTTATTGTTCAGCCTTATCCTACTGGTTCAAAAGGCCTCAATTCTATGTCTATCTTTAGGATCTTCAGAATAAAATAGGATATTTTTTCTTTTTATGTGGTGATAGTGTAATATATTGGGTTCATTTATTATTAAGTAAGAATATTATATTGTGTAAGAGGGGATCACGATCAATCAATCAATAAAATGGTTGTTTTATTGGTAAAGGTTATATAAAGTACAGAATATTGATGCACATTATATTGCATCAAAATATTATAAAAGCAGAAAAATAATAGTTGATATACAGGGTTATCTGAAATAACACCGAAAAAATGGAAGGGGTAATTCCTCAATCATTTCATGAAAAAATTTAAGAAAAGCCCTGAGCAGGAGCATTTGAGCGCTCTTTGAATGGTGGGGCAATAAGATTATAACCTCGGAATTTTATATGGAATTTGAGATTGAGACTAAATATATAAAAGCAGAATCACAGAACAATCGGATAATATTCTGAAAATGGTTCAGAAAATGAAATATGTAAAAAATATAAATTATAAAAATTAAATTATACCTATGGTTCTGATGATGCGATCCTCTTAAAATTTTGCACGAACATTCAGTATATCAGTTTTCATTCATAAAATAAAATTCACTTGAACCGGATATTCTGTTATGGATAAATAAAGATTCTTTTTTCCATATTCCAATTGAAAATTCTATGGTTCTGTCATTTTGGATGAACATTCGATATTTCGTTCTCGATTCACAAAAATAATTTCACTCCAATCGGATATTCTGTTATGGAAATATAGGCATTCCTCTATTTTGCATGACGCTTGTTATCAGCATCTTTAATTTGGCCGTAAGATTTTATTTCGATTGGTTTCGTTTTTCGTTTTTCGTTTTTCTGAGATATATAATTTTGAATGGCCATATTTTATGGAACACTCTGTACGATTTGGCTGGTTAACGGAGCTATTTGGGACCTGAACTCATCCTGAAAATTTCAAGTCTCTAGGACAATTCTTTCGAAAGTTATTGTGCTAACGGAAGGCTAGACGGCACCACGAACAGAATTGAATTTGACCACGAATTTGTCACCAGGGAGTCTAACCCTATCGTTTGAGACCATTTTCTGCTCAAAATTTGAAAATTACAGACATTTGGGCAAAACGATGTAGCACTCGTTTAAGTAGAACGAGCGCTCAAATAGGTGATACAGGGTGTTGAGAATTTACTAGAAAAGTGATATTATAAACTAACAATTATTTTTGAATTCTTCGTTTATTCCGTTGCGAAAATTTTTTATAACGTTTTTTCAAGTGGGGCAAGGGCGGATATACCTTTTTTCTCCAACCATCAAAAAATGTTGACTTTTCTGTACTATTTTCAGGTGCAAAAGTCATAAATTCTCTTACCGTACAAAAATTTGCTCGTTGCTTAGCAACACTTTTAATCCTAGGATTAAAAACGCTACTTTTAATCCTTGATTAAAAGTAAATGCATTTGAAGTCTACTTGACAATCACTGTCATGATTCTGTGTTCAAATTCATAACCAAATTATGAACGATTTTTCACTAAAACCAATTTTATTGTAATTTTGACTTGGTTGGAGAAAAAATAGTATATATTATTAGGATTAAAAGTGCCTATTTCAACTCGCTCGGCTGCGCCTCGCAACTGCAAATATTGCTCGTAAAAAAAATATGCACTTTTAATCCTTATAATATAATATACTATTTTTCATGGGGGTTAGTAATGATTCAAGATCGATAGATCAAGTTCAAAACTTGAAAAAAATTTAATCAAAATATTTAGGAGGAATAATATAATAAGAAAAAATAGAAGTAAAGTAATATAGGTAAAAAAAAACAAACAAATTAAAATATAGGTATGCACCACGTTGCGTAACTTTTATTTAGGTTTTCGATATTCATTACCCCCCCGTACATCCGCCCTTGAAGTGGGGCTCCGTTTTCAAGTGAAACATAAAAAACATTTCAACGTAACGTTCTACTACAAATTTGCTTTAACCCTTTCACTCCCATTTGTTTTTTTGCGAGTATTCATGGTACTCAACAGCTTAATGAGCTATTTAACACCTGAATGATATAAAAACGTTGCCGATTTATTTTTATTTTTAGAGGTGTAGCTAGGGGGTAGTGGGACACTTATATCCCAGTGGAAATTTCGTACGGAACATATTTAAACCCATGGTACTCATTATAAATTTATCCAAAACAAATTTTTATGTATGAAAACTAGAAAAACATTTTGGCACAGAGGAACATTGCAAGCTGAGCAGAAGGTTGTTGTGGGTTTTTTCTCTCTTATTTTTTGCACAACTGTGACATCGTCTACGAGTTGGTCCTTCATTCGGAAGATGATAAACATTCAATAATCCAATGGGACGTATATGTCCCACAACAAAATTATTATTTTCTTGTGACCAATGGAACGGAGTTTGAAGCTATAATGTAAGAATTTATTTCTCCAATATGATATATTTTTTACCAGGGGCCTATTGCACCAAACACTTTACAACTTTTCACTTTGCACTTTTCACTTTTCAAATGAATTAAGTTGCACGAAACGCATTCATAAATGAAAAATACCTTGTGAAAAGTCAAGTGCATAGTGAAAACTACTCCGCAGACATTAAATATTGGGAAAAATGTTGTGCAACATAACTAATTTTCACTTTTGAAATCTGTCAGAATGCAAAGTGCGAAGTGAAAAGTTGCAAAGTATTTTGGTGGCAATAGGCCCCAGGACATAATAAAACAACTACAGCACTAACTACTCGAAAAATAAAACGAACGTGATAATATTCGGGAACTTCGTCTGCTTTCGTGCAGGCCAACCTAACATTTAACATATGTTTATTCGTAGATATTGTTCTAAACTACCATCGGGACATATTCGATTCGGTATAGCACATCTCAATTTCCCTGCAGTAATTTTTGAATATGTGGCGGGACGTATGTGACCCATTGGGAGTGAAAGGGTCAAGAAAATTAATTTTCCAACATACCACCTTTTAGTCAGAGAAGTAAAACTTTAAGCCTTGTATCTTGGAAACAATGCATATCCGGCCCAAACTTTGTTTTTTGACACCTCATTTAATTTGATTGTTTTAAATATTGAGTGGTTTTTATGATGTTTCAAGGTCTTTTGTGTTGATTTTTGTTCATTGTCTTAATTGACTCTTTTGGAACACGAAATTATATTTCACCATATATCGCAAAATGGCGAATGCGTCACATTTTATAGTTTTTTTTTAAGGTTTAAATTTAGTTAAATATATGTTGCAATAGGTGTTTATTTAACTGTATAATCATTTCAAGGAAAAAGAGAATTCAATTGCAATTCATAAAATATAAAGAGGTAGTTTTTTTAGGAGTGATAATCAGGAAATAATTTTGACGACAGATTCTGACAAAGCTTTACTTTCCTCCTCGTCTGAGAGTCGAGATATTTGTTGTTGGAAACATCTTGGGGCACCCTGTGACTACATAATTATCAATTATTTTACTTACAACACTCCCAGATGCTACTTCTCAATTTACATTATAAATAATTGAGATAATGTTGTAAGTAGGTATATCATTAAGAACATTACACGGTCACGCAACTTTTTTCGCATGATATGAAATTAATCATAATCACATCACATAAATCGATAAGCATATCCACAGGCTAATTATCTAATTTATTTCCCTATTCATTTAAGATTTACAGATTCGTATCACAATAATGAATTCTTTAATTCTGATGGAAAATTTGTTTATTATACCATACCTTGTTGAACAGAACAGTGCTATAAAATCTCAGATTTCCACAGCTTTGATGGTTGTATTTCATAATTACCTGTGTGTTGGTATTCAGAACAATCTTTTTCACAGGGCGTTGGCCCAGGTACCATAAATCGCAAAATGGCGAATGCGCCGCCACTAATAGTTATTATTTTTACGGACTAATGATGAAAACTTGTTTTAACATATTCTTCTTGAACTGGGGAATCGTTCAAAGGGAAAATTTAGAGATTCAATTCATTTGTCTCAGGGGTTGTGATCGTAAACCAAATTTTGACGACAAATTCTGAAAAGTTTTTGCTGCCATTCAAAATATTTCTTGTTCGAGCTTTCTTCCTTGTCTCGATATTTACTGCATGGAACATCTTGCGACACCCTGTATACGCAGTCTACCTTAATTATTTTTTTTTCGTCAGCATATCTTCATCTTCATATCTTAAATAATTTACTAGATGGTGGATAATGAAGTCGGCTTGAGATCTTCCCGAACGTCTGCATGAATTTTAATTCGCATCATAACGAACTTATTATCTGCGAAACTTATTCTGAGCATGGAAAACTAGTATCTACTCGACTTTTCTTTCTCAGATACGAAAGAATTAAGCGTGCAAAACCCCATTCGGCATTCAGTTGGGAAATTAGGTTAAGAAGTTTCTCTGAAGTTAATTTCATATTCTGTAATTCGCGTAAGACATCAGTCATCATTTTATATGAATAATATTGTTCCGAAGAATACGTATCGCTATCGTATTTGTCTAATGCCTGAAATTTTTGAATTTTGAACAGCAAATTAATTAAGTTGAACCCATGATACTTAAACCTACTAGATACCGTCATCATTTTTATTGAAATCCAATATTTCCATACGTGTCGTACTCGTATATTGATTTAAGCATTGAAAAATATTGGTTGACGAAGCGGTTTCCTTATCACTGAACTGATATATACATAGTGCCTCGTTCATTATATGCCATGTGGGATTTCGGAATCCATGGCACATCCACAGATATATATTCTTTTGAATTGGGAGCAAACAAAATACAGTACATGAAACAAAAAAGTCCCTAGCTGAGGTTGATGCAAAACGGGGTACCATACTATTCTGGCGTATGATACCAGAGCACAGGGAAAAACCCCAGTAGAAAAAACTCTGTATCGCCATTTTTACAAAATTGAAACTTAAGACTATTGGAATAAATACCCTCAATTTTCAAATACAAAATAATTAATTCTTGCTATCGGGCCAGTAGGGTGTTTGAAACCAGGTCTGACCTTTCAAGCGATGTTTTCTCGAATATTCTGTTCTTCAAAGACCTCTACAGGACCCTACTGAAGGGTAATCATCTCCCATAGATTGAAGTGGTATTTCATCCTACATACTGAATTCAACTCCGGAATAATGATAAAAAACGTGTGACAAACTTATGTCAAAATGACATATATAGATAAAGAGCTCAGACAGTTGCTTTTCGTTTCGGGGTGGTCCTATTTCAAGTTTGAAGTGCCTACAGTTTGTGGTAGAGGAACCTGCAGATTTAAAAGTTCAATCAAACAAATACTTAAGCGAATACTTATCCATTGGATTATTTTTTCTCAATCAAGTACCAGGTTTTTCACTATAATTTGACCCCCCCCCTTCAACTTTGTTACTGAAGGAGATACAAAAAAATATTTCGTATAAAAGTTTCACGAAATCAACTGAGGTATTTTTATATGAATCCAGAAACTGAAATATATACAGGGTGACCAACATATTGATGGCAACTTCATTTTTTCAAATGGAACACCCTGTATATTTTTCCATATTTGGTAAGCTCTTTTTCCCCTGATTTCGAATATGTAATATATATTGGTTCATCTTTCTTATTCTGAGCACCACAGAGTTTCAAATTTCAATAACCATCTGGCATAGCATTTTGGAAGTTCGTGAATATTTAAGTGGCCAATTTGATCTTTGGATTGGTAATGGCGCTCCCATTTTATGGCCATCAAATAGCCCCGATCTAACACCGTTGGACTCGTTCTTATAGACGTTCCTGAAGGAAAAAATTTACTTCAGCAATAATGACAATCAATGAAAGCGGAGAATAATATTAATGCTATAAAATCAACCAATAATAAACCCATAATTCGGAACTAATCCCTTCAACGCACAAAGAATAATGATAATATTGTAATGATTAGAAACAAATTCTGAAGCTTTAATTCCTGACTTGAATCAGAGCCATAAAAATGCTATCAAAAAATAGTCTAAAGAACTTGAGACAACTATATGAACTATGTGTATTGAATAAAGGTGGTCATTTTGAGCGATTTCTTTAGTTGATGTTATTCTTACCATATGACACTACCACAGTTTATCATTTTTCATTGGTTAAGTAATTGTTAAGTGTTCATTCTAAAATAATACTTTTAAGTAGATTGTTTGGACAAAAGAATTTCGTAGGTATTTCACATATTTTTTTATTCGGTGTCATCATTTCAAAACTTTGAAACTCTGAAAATTGAAGAGACACATCCACATACGCATTTATATTTGAGATTTGAGAGGAAATAGCCTATCAAAAAAAGGAAGAATATACAGGACAGGGTGTCCCATTTGAAAAAATATAGTTGCATTCAATGTTGTTCACCCTGTATATCTTTCTATTGATGTTATCATAACTCCAAAATGAGCATTTTCAGTAAACGCACTTGTAAAATGATTACAGATCTTGCCAGGTGGTTCTTAAAATTTGAATCTCTGGTTCTCAGAATAAGAGAGATAGACTAACATGTTACATATTCGAAATCAGGGAAGAAAGAGCTAGCCAAACATGGAAAAATCAATATGTTGGTCACCTTGTATATATTTCAGTTTCTGGACTCATATCAAAAAACCTCAGATGATTTCGTGAAACTTATATACAAAACATTTTTTGTATCTCCTTTAATAACAAGTTAAAGGGGGGGTCAAATTATAGTGAAAAACCCGGTACAATATTTTGAGTTTATGTTTAGAAGTAGTTTTAAAGATGATATCCGGCAAATGATGTCCATTATTGTCGATATGCTGCATTAATTGATTTCAAAATTTCCTTCCGGAAAAATAATTAAATCAATATTTTATAAGTTTTCATCAGTAGAATTTCAAAATCACCAAGTTCATCTGCCCTACCCAGTATTTGGTTCGGCGCCTTTACTGTAGCACACTTTCAATGACCCGCCACTGACCCACGGACTCCATTTCACTGTAGCAACCTTCCAATCCTCGCAAAGACCAAGTCCAATGAAACCAAGGAGGAATAACCCATAAAAGAGTTCTCCGAAATCAGAAAGGTTCCTGAGACGAACTGCGATTTTCCCGAGAATGGATCCGAAGGTATTGGAACGGCTCAAGACAATTGGAATTGATTCTCGGATATAGCCGGACATAAAATACCTAACGAGAGGATAAGAAACAGGATGAAAGCTTCGGATATTGGAGGACCGATCAGCAAATCCGAGATGGAAATGAGCCGACCAAACGAAGGTCTCAAAGACGAGATAGATCGCTGAGACCAAGAATTGGCTTTCATGTGGATAGGATAGAGTGTGAGGGATGGAAAGCGTGATCAGACGTTATACGTGGCGGTTGCATGATTAAATTGGGAAAATTTGGGGGACAATTTGAGGGTGGCATTCACCTCAGATTCAGTAAGAAGATATTGTATTTGGCGAAAATATCATAAGATATAATTTCGTTAATTCTGCTGCCAATTCGTTCTCTATGCCATTTCATTAAGCACTATTTCAAGATTCACACAAGTTTCGTGGTTGCCATAATAATTGCCAGATCGCTGTCCATTTCGTTACGATATAGTTTCTGTTTTTCAGTATAAAAATTACTGATAAATCTATGGGACCTGTTGGAAACCTTATCCATCTGAGATAACCACAAATCAATATTTAAGTTTCAGGATGGCTTAAGGACTATTGGGACAAATAATTACCGATGGCGGCGCTGCAATCGCCGAATCAGCTGTTCCCGAAACGAGTATTGTTTCGTGCACGTTCAAGCAAAACACGAGAGATTCTGGTGTTTCTCAAGTGTTTCAGTTGATTTATTTCTTCTTTGGACTGAACAATCGTGAAAATGGACCTATGAAATCATGTATTGAGTTCAGATCATATTCATCGAGGACGATATGTAGAAAAATATCAGTTTCGGGAATTTACCTTGTCAACTGCAGAAGGAAATATTTAACCATCTAACTTGGCTCATTTCAAAACTAAAACGTATACTAATATGATTAGTTATTTAGTGGAACAAAGAGTCCTGCTTCAGTGAATCAAATTATATTTATATATTTATTCTTCAATCATTGTATAAGGAATCCTTCCTTATACAATGCTTCAATATACCTATAGAAAAAAAAATGACAATTTTTGTTATTGAAATGAAAGCCGTTGAATTCCATGATGATTTTATACAGAAATAAAGAAGACTTTATGAAAATTAACAACTGAATTTCAATTATTCACAACGTAAAAACTATTTTTATTAAATACAAATTAGAAAAATCAATTAATATTTTGTCGTAAGTAAAAGCATTTATCGTTAATACAATCCAACATCCTGGTATAAACAAAAACTTAATTATCTTATAAGGAATGATAATTAATTTTACAATACAGAATTAAAGTAAGTATGTGTATTCTATTTTCTAAAAAATTGTGAAAGTGCAGATTGCAGTTACCTCCTACTTGTCTCATATAAAAAACAAAAGATATACTGCAAATTGAAAGAACATCCAGATAAGTTTTAGCCAAGTGATATGATTTCAGGGCATATATTCATAAAAACTTAAGTTATCACAACAATTTTGTCAATTGACGAGTAATCTTCATCTGTTTTCTTTAACGAGTGAATTGGAAATATATCCAATAATGTACTATATTTCCTCCTTTGAGTCCAAATATGAATCCTGAAACTGGCTAATATCTTTGTTTTCTTGATTTTGACTGCACTTTACGTCTGAAATGCTTCCTCTAGTGCAAACTGGTATCAACTGATAAAATATTATTTTTTCATAACCATTATCCTATAAATGGTGACCTGTGAAAGAACTTTTAAAAGCTGCCTCCATAAACACAGCAATTAGTGTTCTTCACTGTATTTTCTTTAGGCATCTTTAAATCAGATTAAAAACCAACTAACTAGACAAATAATATTATAATAAACACACATCTCACTTCCCATAACTTAGGGGGGCCATACACTATGCGATTGCCTGCAGGCCGTCGCCTCAACAGGCGATCGTAAGACCAATATCGCCGAGTTCCATACACTAGCAGTCAACTGCCTGCAGGCGGCCGTACTGAACTGCAGATGCACACACTACAGTCCGGTACCTGCAGGCGGATTGTGGGTCAATGAAACAGGACTGCAGGAGATCCCCAGTTTTTCACCATGCTCCGTTGGAAACGTTGCGCTATGTTTGCTTTGACAGTTCTTGGGAACCCCAAGAAAAAAGGTCTGGGTGAAAAGTTTGCTGCGAGATAGAGAGACTAGCTGTCACATTTCGTTGCAAGTCGAAATACCACAGTGACGGGGTTTATGCGTCATCTCCCGATGAGCCCGACTTTTGCTGTTTTCTTTCTTCAACTCTTTACGGAACGCACATCTCAAGTTATTAATTTTTTTTTAACTGTGTCAATGGTGGCTGACGGCACAGTTTTTTGATAGAACTTCAACAACTCACCGTACGCCTCATCCCGCGATCTTTTATTAGCGTAGGCATCGCCCTTGACTTTCCCTAAACAGGGGTAGGCCCGATATAATTCAATAAATGCGGAAATGAAAGGAGGTTTCCCGTCCATCTTTTCTCGTCAGTCCAATCTCGGCTGGTGAATGATCTCACGAAAATTATCTCACGCAAAACTGATGGAAACAGTGACAACAGATCGTTTGCCTGCAGTCTAACTGGCAGTGTGTGGTCGGGGGCACATGAGATCACTATCCGACAGGTCGCTGCCTGTCGCGAATCTCTCATCCTATCCCCGCCTGCCCGGCAACCACACACCTTCAGTCCGGGCGAACTGCAGTCCATTATCTTCAGATCAACTGATAAATGTGTGGGCAATCCCGATCTACGGCCTTACGATTATCTTTAGTTAAACTGACAGTGTATGGGGCGCTTTAGGCACAAACAATCGAATGTCATATCCCGCGTTTTCGAATACTCGTTTCGGGATAGTTTTACGTAACGCCGCTAGGGTCGCATAGAGTTGTATTTTGCGCAATACATGAAGTTACAGAGTAGTTTTTGAATTGGGTTGTTAATTTCAAATCAATTCAATAGAGTTTCAAATATTTTATTTTTCTGTTCCTTTTTTCTCATTTTATGATAAATAGCGGTATTTACATTGATACGTTAACTCATAATAATAGGTGAACACATGTAACTGGGACCCTGTAGAGTGTGAGGAAGTATTGCAACTTTTCTCAAATCTCATGCGTTATGTTAGTCGTATTTCTCTAATTCTGCTACGAATTCGTTCATTGTGTCATTTATTGCAGATATCATTTTATCAGCAGATATTGGGAGGCTCTGTGGATCCAAAGTAGAAACAGTTGAACACATGTAGGTAAGCATGGTGTCCAGAACTGCCTGGCTTCAGATCCATTCATAGGTAAAAACTGATTCTGGACTCCTAAGAGGTAGCGGGCAAGGTTTCCAAGGAAGTTGTCGGTTTTATTAACCTTCTCGGGTTTCCATGAATGAGAAGGGTAGAAAACAAGGACCTAGGGGAAGTGTGCCCATGTTGGCACCCTTAACGAATTATTTACATATTTCATTGAAGGAATATTTTTCTATGTCATCGAATGTACAGATTCACTGATACTCGTATGTAGTATGCATTCTTATAAATAGTTTCAATATAAATTCATGAAAATACGGATTATAGCATTTTTGAAAATTTGGCTACGGGTGCCATCGTAAGATCACGTATGTCCTTTGATGGCATATAACTTTAAATAAAATGATATTATTTATTGAAATGTTTTATTGAAGAAATAGCACTTTTATTTGATGAAAATGAAAGTATAGGTGTGAAGAAACTAAATTTACAATCTTTGGCATCAACAAAATATAAAAATATAATTTTTATAAGCACAATTTACATACGGAAATTTTCGTTGTTTAATTTGGGCCAGCAAACTCGGCATGGCACCAGCTGGTGCATTTTTGGCAACGCAACCAATTCTCCATTGGTCGAGACATAGGAAACAGCTCATTACAATAAAGACAAGCGGCATTTGAATCATCGTTATAATGTCTTTCTTCATTTTTCTCATTTTCCTCTACGAACTTCATCTGTCTTTTGACTTTTTAGCTAGCCTCTCTCTCTCTTTCTTTGTTTTCTCTTCTTCTTCCAACTTCTTTTCTTTTATGGGGTCCGGGGTTGTGTTGAGGATTCCAACTTTCTTCTTCGTTTTCTTCCTCTGTTCACTGTTGATTTTGCAACGGCAGTTGGCAGGGGTGAGAATTCTTGTATGATTTTCAATGATCTCGATACTTCATTTGAAACCTGCTCATTTTCATTATTTTCGGATACCTCTAATATTTCTTGCAAAGTACCAGGCTTTGGAGGAAGCGCCTCTTGATCTTGATTTTCTTTCCCATGATGGCACCCTATGCTATCATAGGAACACTCTCGCTATGCCATCATAAGCTTAAGTAACATATATTTTTCAACGAAGCCATAAAGGTACTAAAAGACAAAAAAATCTAAAATTTTCACACTTAAAGCATTGTTTAAATGTGATTAAAGGAAAGTATAATCATTTTTACACAGATTTTTTGAATTATATAAATAAAACGAAAAATAATGAAATAACTATCATACATCAACACTTACCAAAATGATTGAACTCTTATAACAGTCACAAATTGCCACATATGCAAGGTGTAACTACGTATATCAAGCATAAATGCCATCTGGCATACAACTCAGTAAATATAAGTTTTTTCAGTTGATGTTAACAGACTCTTTGAAGTGTGCCATCATAAGCAGGATGCCATCATAGGCATACTTCCCCTACATGGTCGCAGTTGATGGAAGGTTAACCAAGCTATAACGACACCAGTTCTAATAATAATAACAACGATATTGGAAAGGAAAAACATAGATTTATTGTACTGAAAATATTTTTTCTCCGTGTCATTTTCGTCAGAAATCGAGGAACATTATCATTCCAAAACTGGCAAAATTCTATAAAAGATCATTCGTATAGGAAATACCTAATTGTTTTCCTAATTTCTCTTTACCATTTGCCAAAAATATAGGCTATTCTAGTCTAATTGAAAGAATGGCTTCTGTGCCAATATGTGGATTTTCATTATCTGTTTCATTTGTGGTAGTTTTAGAAAGAATGATTTACTAATGAAATTGTTCGGTACATTATACGGGTGTCCAGAAAGGGTATCGGGTATTTGTAAGTTCAATAAAATATTTGTGAACAATGAAGAAATTTATTGTTTATTATTAACATATGAATTGGAGAATTATTTGAAAAAGATAATGTTATCCAATGATGACCGTTGCGTTGCTGGCACTCTTCTAAACGGGAACGAAGATTGGCGATAACACGTTGACACATAGCTATATTGATATTGCTGCTATTTCTGACCTGATTTTTTGTTTCATCTGGTTTCGATTCGTCGGATTATTTTGATAAAACTTACTTTAAAGGTATCCCTATGCAAAATAGTCGAACGGCCTAAGGTCGGGGCTTCTGGGAGGCCAGTTGATGTTCGCGAAATGACTTGTTGAATCGCTGCAGCATCTCGTTCGGAAAATCAGTCGATTAGCATAGTCCGCATCCTTCAGTTCTTGAATCAATTGAATTTAATAGGTTTTTAGATGTAAGTCTTTCTCTACAATCGAAAGTAGAGACGATTTTTAGATGTTCAACGCTTGGCTTCGCTTTCGGATGGATAAAGACGGATTTCGACGAAACGACGCCTCAACTTCTTCAATTGTTCCTCATCGCGAAGTAAACGAGGACGACCAGAGTTTTGAAGTTTAATTGTCGCACCTGTATTCTCGAACATCCTGATCCATTTCCTAATGCTATAGTCATTTGTGTCTCGTGGCGTGTAGATATTCCGCACGATAGAGACGTTGAGCAGTCACTATTGAACCACCATTACGATAATACGCTCATACGCAAAATGCGGGATGCGTTCCGAGTATTGTTCCATAGTGACTAAAACTCCATAAAATGGCGGACGCCACGAACCCCTTCTCGCTCCTTTTAGACGTCCCGTTCTGAATATGGCGCGAAAACAAATACCCGATACCCTTTCTGGACACCCAGTACGTTTCATTGAAAGTTAATGCATTGTATGAAAGCAGATATAAAATAATTTTTTGACTCCTCTACTTAAATGTTGAAATAGCCATTTTCAAAAATTTCGCACATTTTTCGATTTGATCATCCTATTTGAGGAGAAAGCGAAGATCAATTCTGGATTTGAAAAATATCAAAGTGAAGAAGGAAGGGTCACAACAAAAACTGTTCCTGCTGATGAAACTCGAGTTGGACATACTGTTTTGAGTGAGAGGAAAAATTTCAGGGTAGGGGTTTATCTTGTTATAATTGACTTTTTCTACAAACGTCAAAAAATGACAAGGTTCGCGCATTGGCAAGAATATGCAAGTGACCCTTTTTTTCATTTTCCTTTGTTACTATGACACCGTGCGCGAAGTAGTGTGCGAAATACTTACTTCGCACACTGCATGTAAACTATATGGGATGTTTATATTTTAACTTGGTAAATTTCTTGAAATCCACGTTTTCTTAACATTGAGTGTTGCTTTCAACATAGAATATATTGCCCATAGTTATAATACCTAATTACTTTATTTGGAAAAACATTTTTTCATATTAAGCTAAGCGTTTGTAAAAAAAATCTCATGCGCGAAATACTTTGGTGATCTCGACTATTTTTTTTAACTCGGCTGCGCCTCGTTAAAAAATCATTTCTCGATCACCAAAGTAGCATTTTGCGCACTAGATACAAAAATAACTATTTTAACAAGAGAATTGAATGAACGAAAAATTGCTACACGGGTTTTGCTGCGAAGTTCTCCTTTTTGTTGAAATTGCAATCGATTAGTTCTGAAGAATTAGGAGTAGCGGTTACTAATCTCACATCTAGTTTTCCTGATGATTTAGATGAAAAACTTCACGATGAATGTTTGCACTTCAAATCCTACTTAGCTCAGTTGGAACAACCTCCAAAAACTCTACACGAGATGAGTACCTTTATCAGAAATGGTACATGAGGGTCATTTCAGGACAGCCTGATGATGGTATAAGTATTTTGCCAAAATCGATAGCTGATCAAAGATAATAATTAAAAACCAGTGTGTTTTTTTTCTTACTCATCTTTCATGTCTCTTCTTTTTCTGACGTCAGCAATATCCGAGGTACAGAAATAGTCGTTCAGTCAATATTGCGTTCATCGAGAAGAAAACGCCTAAATCAATTCGTTGACCCCATTCGTCCCGAAATTATTCAATTCTTCTATTTCACCCTTCGGCCAAATTGCCCCATCTGTGGACGAAATGAAAAAAATCGGCCACGTTGCAGTGTCGCAATGTAGTTAGTTACAATTCTCGCATAACGAACATAATTTACTCGGCAGCGAATTCGAATTACGGTAGAATTCATTCAAAAAGTTTCGCAGTTCGCGCACAAATACACCATTCGCTATAAATTTCCTCGCGGCAGCCAGTACAACTTCTGAATGGTGGCTTGTCACAGAAGCGACGGTACACCGGGCTATCGCAGAACATAAATATCTGACTTTGGGTCTGAAATAGTTTTCGGTTCGGATCAATGGTTTGTACAGGGTGGAAATACACGAATTTTGATGAAAAATGGTTACAGATTGACAACAACATCATATAACCTAACTCTTAATTCGAGAACAGTGCGGCATGAGAACTGCACACGTAAATGAAGAAATACTGGGTTTGCTAAAAAATAGGTTTATTTTGAATTTTCGCCTCCTGGGTACATTTGATTATGCAACTCTTATTGTTATGTTGGTGCATCTAGGTACGAGGCCAATTCAAATATAAACGAGACTTTTCGATTTTCAGGCACAATAGTGGGGGGGGAGATATTCTTGATTTGTTTGTCATTGGGTAAATTTGTCAGGTGTGAGGGAAGCACGTTGGATTGCTTCATCGACCCTCTCGCTGTCCACTGTGACGATGTTTGAGCAAGAGGTTCCTTCGTCAATTGCGTAACGTATTGTTCTCTTCACTCCTTACTCGCTTGTTTAGACTCTGAGGTGTAGTGGTGTACCTATATTTCATCACAGGTGATAATGTGAGTGAGAAATTGGTCTCCTTGATCCTGAGATCGTGCAAGAAGACGCCCACTTACCTGAAAACGATGCAATTTCTGGTCAGCTGTGAGAAGGCGAGGAAACCACCTGGCGCAACCCTTACCCTTGCTCTTCTGTGAGTATGGGGTAGGTGCTCCCATAACTTATCCTGACCTAACTTGCAATTTCAAAAATGGTACGACGTCTGTCGTCTTCAATAAGCTGTCGAACATTACTGTTGTTGTTCGCTGCGTTCATGGCTCTCCCTTTCAACACAATCACGACTTCACACGAACTGTTTATGCCATGAAAACACTCTGACTCGCGACAGGGTCTCTTTTCCGAACATGTGCAGTCAATCTCCTCAAGATTTTGGCCAGTTTTTACGCCTTCTGCGGCGAGAAACTTGATTACAAACGTTGCGCAATTGACGGAGGACTCTTGCTCAAACATCGTCACAGTGGACACCGAGAGGGTCGATGAGGCAATCCGACGTGCTTCCCTTACTCCTGACAAACCTAACCAACACAACAAAAATCAGGAATGTTCTCCTCTCCCTATTGTGCCTGAAAATCGAAAAGTCTCGTTTATATTTGAATTGCCTTGTATGTATGAAAAGGTTACGTTTTCCAGAGATTTTGATTTTTGACTGTTGAAAAGAATGGATTGAAGAATCTGTATAGAATGTTGCTATAAAATGGAATAAAGAGCTCCAAGACACTTGAAACGTTGACTGTGGCATTAATCTAGTCCATGTTGTCTCCGAAAAGTGTTTACAAGAGGTAAAAGCGCTTCACAAAAGACCGAGAAAATGTGGATGACGTCAGCAAGAGAAAAAACATCGAAATACCCTTACCGGCAAAATAATCAATCCACAACAGAACTTCAACAAATTCAACCTAAAATTCTGACCTAATCAAAATGAACTGAAAACTAAGTCGAACACATAACGTGTTTTCCGCCCAGACGCGGATAACAGGTGCAATAATTTGTCTTCATTAAGGTTTTGAATCAATTAAAGCTTCACTGAGCTGCTGCAAATTTTCAGGAGTTGGTACGCGAGATCGAATTTTTCCTTCAAGAGCATCCAAATATGACCAATTGGGTTCAAATCTGGGCTTAGAGCAGGTCAGTTAATTCTTGGATATCAACCTCTGCTAAATACTTCCTGGCAATCCTAGCCACATGCGGTTGATGAGGTCGGGCATTATAAAGCATTAACACGAAAACGTCTCCAATAAACGGTGCATACGGAACAACATGTCGCGCTAAAACTTCTCTTATTTTATGTTTTCACTCAGTTTTCAGTTTATATACATAACGTTCTGATTTAAGGTTGAATCTGTGAAACTACTTTCATAGCCATAGCGAAATTGTGGAGATTATGTTTTACCTAAAACCCTGTATCTTTAACAAAAATGAGCTATTGTTATAGATGAAGAATTAAATCGTCAAGAGAAGATGTTTCTTGATTATGGAATAAGAAATCACACGGTGGAACAACCAAAACACACCAGGGGCGATTCTAAAGTTAGGGTAAAAAACAGATTTCGTTGTATAAATTACGTACGCCAAGTTTTCTTGAAAATCAATACTGCTGATTGGTTAAGGATGAACGTCGAATTCCTATCAAAGAAGTTGCAAAGGTATAACTTTCGGCTCATGCTATGCAGCTTACAAAATCAATGCTTGTTCGTGATTTTTGGCCAAAAACAATACTGTGATCATGCCTCAACCCACGGTATTCACCAGATTTTGCTCCCAGCGAATTCTTTCTATTTCCGAAACTGAAAAGACCAATGAAAGAAGAGCGTGTTGCCACAATTGCTGAGATACGGTCAGAATCGAAGAACAAGTTGCTTGTCAAATTGTTTCTTTTTTGAGGAGGATTACTTTGAAGGCACAGAATGAATGTTCCTGCACAAACAAAATTCTTCACAAAAAATTCAGAATTCATCTCAAATGTTACGCATCTCTTTTACCAACCACATTTTGCAGTAAATATTTATTTTTTTTTGAGATATGGCTTCACAAAATAATCAACATACTATAACTATAGACTTCTGTGTTCTGTGTTGTTATCTGAAATCCCAGGTTTATGTTAATGAGCCTGCAACCAACGAGTCATTGAAAGTTCAAATAAGATGCTGTATAAAATGAATAACACCACATATATATTCGATAGCGTAATTGAAAGATTAATTGCGCATATGCCAGCAAAGCCATGGCGGCCATTTACAAGTTATGTTTTCAAAATGTATAATTTCTAAATCAATAAGAATTCCAATACTGTAGATATTATGAAATTAAAAACACAATTAAGTTCCTGAAAGAGATAAATGTGTATGAACTGATCTAAAAAGATACGCAGATGATAGCGATAAAACCTGCATTCATACGCAGATACACTCCTCATTTATTTATCTATTAACTTATTTTTTATATATTTAATTTATTTATCTATATATTTGATTGTCTATTCATATATTTATCCATTTATTTATTCATATATTAATTTATTTTTGTTCATTTACATCTATGTGTCTGTATCAATTCTTTAATTGTATATAATTGTAGATACATATGGTTAGTTATCTTCTGGTTTGTTCAGTTGAGTCGTCAGTATTGCCTCTATATCAGGGTTTATACCATCAATGAACTTGTGTTTCAAAGACCTAAAATGCAGAATATCAGGCGGCTAATGACCTCAGTAGTCGATGCCGAAAACGAAAGAAAAAAAAATACTTTACTATAGAAAACCATGTTCATTGAACACAAAAATCCCATTGAAACACCTTTTGAACACGCAATACCTATACTCCGTTCACGAAAGGTTGAGCACATAGTAGGCGTTTCTTTATTTATCTGAAGTTGGCAGTATTTGCTGTCATAACGTAAAATAAATTCAATGTTGCCGAATGTACCCGGCTTCATCCGACGAGCTTGCGAGTTATCAGACAATTCTATGCAATATTGACAACATTGCTATCAATCTGACAAGAAAATAAACATCATAACCTAAAATTTCAATATACACAGTGGAATATGTCAAATTATCATGGCCAACCGACGGCTCAACCATTCGTGAACGGACTATATACTCCGTTCACATATTATTGAGGGCAAAGTAGGCGTTTGCTTATTTATCTGAGATTGGAAGTATTTTGCTGTCATAACGATGAACAAAGTCCAACCGAATGTGCCCGGCCTCGTCCGACGACCTTCCGAGTTATCAGAGACATATATGCAATATTGACAACATTGCTTATTAATCTGACAAGAAATAACTACATTTCCTAAAATTTGAATAAACAGTGGAATATACCAAATTGTCATGGCCAACCGACGGCTCAACGTTTCGTGAACGGACTATATACTAGAAACAAACGTACAGAAACGTTTTTCAACTGAATAGAGAAAAGAAAATCCATCATGTCCAAAATGAATCTAAAACTTAAATACATAGCAGTGGGAACCAAATCGTATTAAATAATTCTCACACGATGCTTCGGATCCTAACTCGAATCATCCTCGCTAAGAAAGCTGACATGGGAAATCGGAAACAACAATATTTCCAGCTGAAGGAACTATCCTTCACAGAGCCGGGAAAAAGGAGGCTTACTGAAATGGAATTACTCCTGTAGGTTTTTATTTTCACGGAACCCGTTCCGGTCGTGCTTCTTCCCTTTTGTGTTACTGTATACGTCCAAATTGAATGGACAGGGAATTATGGCAGACGGGAAAATTGAAGAGCTAATTGGGGGAAACCTTTTGAGCCTGATGCTAGTAAGTAGCCTGACCTCATTGATTCCTTTTGTATCGACCTAATTGCCCCGGTACGAGATAAATGAATGATTGTAGGTCAAAACACGGAATGATTTATGAGATCTATCACGAAGCTCATCGCGAATTGAAGGGTTAGTCGAATGCAATAATTCGTCCCTTAATTTACCTAGCTTTGCTGACAGGTTGAAGCATAGAGAAATGATAGTATGGAGTTGCCATCATTGAAATAAACGTGGTATCAGATGCGCCATATTACTGCCACTTAACGTCAAATTTGACAATCGTTGAATTTTCTGGAGGAATTGTGATTCTTGCGCCTGTTTCTAGTTAAATTGTGATTTGTTCTGATTAATAACACAATAAAATGGTATCGTGCAGTGTAAGGAAGTGTAGGAATGAGTACTGAACAGATCTGCATTCGAAATTTTTGCTAGTCTGTCTTGGTAATCTGATATCTTTTATTATGTGTATATTATCGCCTGAAAAATTGTTTATTTGATATTCAATTGACCTTATTTGAACATGATTCTTAAAGACCCAACACGTCGTATTTTTTGGGTGAAATTTGTAAACAGGAAAAACCGGCAACTTAATTCAACCCTGAACTTTCCGCCATATTGGCCCCCGACTTAGCTTCGCCCAGTGGTACTTTTTTTCCTTACTCAATTGTATGTCATAGCATCTCTTCTCTATTATATTCGATGGGTTGAAGGGAGGTCATTTTCATCAGAAATTCGTTTTCAGAGTTTGTTTTGGAGAAATAACAAGATATAGTTTCGTCTGAATGTCTAGAATGTTGAAGATTTTGTACGAAGCAAAATTATATAAGTTAAAAATTGAAAAGCTAATTGGGGAAAACCTTTTGACTCCTTTTGTATCGACCTAATTGCCCCGGTACGAGATAAATGAATGATTGGAGGTTCAAAACACGGAATGATTTATGAAATCTATCACAAAGCTCATCGCGAATTGAAGGGTTAGACGAATGCAATAATTCGTCCCTTAATTTACCTACTGTATATTCCGTAAATCAACCAATGCAACCAGACCGGTTGATAATATTTTGACAGCGGTCATCTCTGGTTGTTTTGGTTGAAATTTATTTACGGAACGTATTTCGGTTGCTGTGTGACTATTAAGGTTAGGTTCAATTTCAAAAAAATATTATTCATTTATAATATTTATAATATTATAGAATCCACAGGAACTGGAAGATGAAAATGATAATCAACAGAAGAAGGAATCATTTGGGTATAAAAAAATAAATGTTCTCATTCAACCAGATATTGTTCCCACTTAAAAAATTGAAAAGTAGAGTATATCTTATCCTTCTCTTTTGACCATGAAGTGAATATTGTCAGTTTAGTTATTTTGATATTTGCAATAAAAAAATAGGGTGCCTACGAATATTTTTTTGTAATGAGAAAAAATGCATTGATAAGATATATATATTTCAATAAAATCAGAAAATAAATCGACACGACATAAAATGAAATAAATATTCAACAACACAAATCACAGCACAGAACATAACACAGCTAGCACAACGATTTAAGTCCCATGATATTCATGAAATAACCTAAATCCCAAAAGACAAAAACAATAACAAACCAAAGAAACCGAACAAATCCTTGGTTGTTTGGTACCTGAATATTACCGCTTTTTTCTGTAACCGGGTTTCGTAAATAAACTGTTCGCAGAAACCAACCGAGAATATCATATTTACGGAACAGAAAATTAACAACCAAACCAACCAAGTTGATTTACGGAATATAACCTAGGGTTATATTCCGTTTTAGCACTGCCGACTGGTTGAAGGGAGGCTAGTTTTCATCAGAAATAGTTTTAAGGGGTTGTTTTTAGAGCGAATAAAGTGATATAGCTTCGTCCCAATGTCTGGAATTTTGAAGATTCAGGACAAAGCAACATTATAAGATTAAAAATTCAATAAAAGCCTTGAGCAGGAGCTTTAAAGCGCTCTTTCATTGGTGGGAAAATAAGACTTTCACTTCAAAATTTGATATGGGACTTGAGATTTATCCTTTATTTATGCATGCAAAATCTCAACATAATCGGAGT
The DNA here is from genome assembly GCA_013421045.1 of Propylea japonica. Lineage (NCBI taxonomy): Eukaryota > Metazoa > Arthropoda > Insecta > Coleoptera > Coccinellidae > Propylea > Propylea japonica. The sequence goes on from CM024240.1 coordinate 27,763,963, forward strand.
TATATTATGGAAATTATTTTCAGGCAAAATAAAAATGTAAAGAAGAATATGAATTAAAAATTATTAAATTTTATGGTTTGATGATGCGCGTCTCTTGAATAAACTTTCTCATGAAAATGAAATTGGCACCAATTTTTTGTCAGAATGATGAATGTAGGTCTCGATTACATACATTGTCAAAAGTCCTGGCCCCCCAGGTTTCTCAAGGTATAAACAATCTTTATTCTGCAAATGAGATGATTATTTTACTCACTTTCAACTTCAATATTTTCGATAGATAATAATCATTGTTTCTTACACTTTGTTTCATGCAGGATGAGACACAATACATTTTCCGTCGATCTCAAATTAAAAGGGAATTTTAATGTGTACAAAATTGATCATTATTGGCCCATTTTAATGTGCAATCCTTATGGCAACTGTTCACAAAGTATTCAGAAGTAATGTCAAAACTCTACTGAAACATAGATACATAGAAATTTTATTATGTCAAATGTAAGTATTGTGCAAATGAGAATGAATTTCAATCAAGAATTCGTACACAATTCATATGGGATCGTCGGAAAATTTTGTAATCAACTAGGTTATTAATCTCGCTGTCTCTTAATAACCTAGTTGATTAAATAACTATTTCCGCCTACCTCAAAATAAAAGGCAATTTTAATGTGTACGAAATCGAACTTTTATGACTCATTTCAATGTTTAATTTATGCTATTTCAATGTGCAATCCTCATGGCTACCGTACACAAAAAAGCACAGAAGCACTACGAAAATGTCAAAACTCTACTGAAATATAGAAACGAAGAAATTTTATTATTTCAAATGTATGTCTTGTGCAAAATGAGAATGTATTTCAATCAAGAATTTATACACAAATCATATTGAGATCGTCGGAATCAACTCGGTTATCAATCTAGCGACTATAATTGGAAATAGAGATAATGATGGAAATAGCCTGAATAATATTTCAGTATAATCTAATAATTTCGAAACATAGGGAAAATTGAATAAATAATTCAACAGGATTCGGAACAAAAAATGTGAAAAACTTATCAGTGGCAATAACTTAATCTCGAAGAATCAGAAAATAAGGAAGTCCGCATAGCTTCCAGGAAGCGGCAGAGTTGAAAAACAAATACTTCATTTCTCGACACAACAATTCATCCATAGTTTGGGGTCACAAATCACTTCAAGTTACGAACTTCGAGTACGTCGCATAACATTCTCTGAAAATTTACATTCCTCCATCGATGCTAAATTTCAATGAATCATCCTTTTCAGTAATAAACAGCTATGCGATGTTTTCGCATATCAATAAAACAAGTACCTACTATTGAAAATATCACACTGATGTAAGAAACAATGATTAATTATTGAAAATATTGAAGTTGAAAATGAGAAAAATAATCATCACATTTGCAGAATGAAGATTGTTTATACAGGGTTATCCATTTTGCGGTTTCAAAAGTAAACGTAAATAAACACATAAAAAATATTTTTTATCATGATATTTCTTTTTTATTATGAAGTTGAACGTTGACATTTGTGTGAAACACTACATCATTTAAATGACAACCACCCGAATTGTTGCAAGCATCGATTCTTTTGAGGTAATTTTCGACCACCTTTTGACACATATTGGGCGGTATCTCAGCCATAACTTGACGAATATTGGTTTTTAACTACTCAAGAGTTGAAGGTTTATCTGCATAAACACGGTCTTTCGCGTAGCCCCACAAAAAAAAGTCAAGCAGTGTCAAATCGCATGATCTCGGTGGCCAGTTGTTATCGCCGTCCACCGCCGGTTGTTCAAGCACCCATTCGACGTATCCACGATGTTGATGTGAATGGTTGGCTGGCTTCAGTTGTTGTGTGAGCTGGATTTTATTTGGGTGTAGGTGTAGATCTTAATGCAAAATACGCCATAATGTGCCGTAAGACAGTGCTAATTCCTGAGAATGACGAGGAATCGACAGATTCGGGTCTTCGGCAACACTTTCACTTACAGTAGCGATATTTTCAGTGGTACGAGCAAAACGATGATGCACAGGGCTTACAACATCTGTAACCAATCCAGTCTCTTCAAATTTCTTCACAATTTTACCAATTGCTTGCGTAGTTGGACGATTATGTAAACCAAAATATGCCTCTTAAAGCACGATATGTGGCTGTGGCAGAATCACCATTTTTGTATTAGGTTTTTACAATTTTCATGCGTTGTGCGATAGTCAAGCGATCGATTTTCATAAATTTCAGACTTTCAACTAAACAAAATAATTTTTTCAAAAAACTTCGTTTGACAGATATCGAATTCCAGCCGTATACTTTGGAAACCGCGAAATGGATAACCCGTTACCTTGAGAAGCCTGGGGGGCCAGGACTTTTGACAATGTATGTAATCGAGACCTTCATTCGTCATTCCGACAAAAAATTGGTGCCAATTTCATTTTCATGAGAGTAAATAAATGCTCTAGACTCTGCAGATTGTAAATATTCCGACATTTCTGTGGCCAAAAATTCGCATAAATGAATCTCCATGAGCACATGTGGGATTCCGCTAAACGACCAATCCCGAATAGAATTAATCCTCTTAGCACCCACCAGACACTGACACTCGCGGATTTATAAGAATGAAACAGAATCCTTATAATACCATTAACGCTATTATTTCTCTCTGAAGTGGTGTGTTTTTCCTCCCTAGTTAACATTGTACTGGGTGGTCAACTAAGGAATTCCGATTTAAAAGCGCTCTAAAATTGTTTTGATTAGAAATAGAGAAGTGGGGTTGGTCTTAAACGAAGGAGGGGTTCATGGAAATTCAGTCGCCATGGTTCGCTGGACGGGTTAGGAGCGTTCGTTTTGTGTGCGCGCTTATTACCAATATGAAAATTGTTTTCTTTGATGAAGCCCATTTTGATCTCACGGATATGTAAACCAACAAAATTGCCGGTATTGATCTTCTGAAAACCCCAAAGAGAACCATGAAACTCAGTTGCATAGTCTGAAGGAAACAGTTTGATGTGCAATACATGCACAAGGCATTATTGGCCCGTACTTTTTCGAAGACGGACGCGGCCGAGCAGTAACAGTGGATTCTGATCGTTAAGTAAACATCCATTCAAGACTTTGATGGATACAATCGGGACACTTGGTTTCAGCAAAATGGGGCCACTTGTCACACTTCAAATCGGTCTTCACCTATTATTCAGGCGCTTTTTCCCGAAAAATTGATTTCGTGGCGACCTTCCGTGCCCCCTCAGAAGCCCGGACTTGACACCTTGCGACTTTTACTTATGGAGATACCTCAAAGTGTAGTCTACCGCAACAATCCCCGCACTCTAATTGCGTTGAAGGTAAATATCCGCCAGGAAATTCAAGCCATTGGTCCAGAAACTTTGCAACGTGTTTTTTTTAAATTTGGAGGTTCGACTCGAAGAATGCCAGCAGAAAAACGGTGGAGATTTTGACAGCGTGATTTTAAGAATGAAATCCTAAGAGCTGAGCATTATTCGTAGAAAAAAAATTCAAATTGACTTGATAGTTTTTGTTTTATTTTTTTTGAATCGGAATTCCTTAGTTGTTCACCCAGTATTTTGCATATAGACTTCTTGGCGAGAATGTTTGCGATATGTATAGTATAAAAAATCTCTTTTTTGATGACTATCTAGGGAAAATATTGATGAGTCGTTAATAAATCACAAAATATAGGTTGGAGAGGTTAAATTTTCTAATCCACTGAAGTTTTATAAACATTTTATGTGACCCTTATTAAACATAATTTATTTTGAAGAGAACAGCCTTATTCAATGATTACGCACTACTGATGACTTTTACTCATTGTAATGGACCATCCTCTTAAAAATCCCCAAAGCTCTAAAAAGAACATTGATAGTTGATAGTTTGATAGTTTACAGAGGGGTTACTGTCCACTGCGACCTTAAGGTCTATTGTGCCCCCTTACAGAGCTGTTCTGGCCAAAAACCTTCACAGCTCGCCTTCCAGTTCCAGAGATCTAATGAAATCTAGTAACTGTGAAGACTTCAACGAGGCTAGTTCCTCACTCTTACAAGTTTCTTGCCCAAGGCATTTCCTCCTCAGGCTCGTAATGCCGAGGCATTCCGTGACTAGGTGAAAGGGGGTTTCTTCCTCCTCCCCACAGAACCTACACTCGTCAGTGTCCGACAATCCCATCCTCAACAGGTGCTTCCTAAGGCGACAATGTCCTGTAAGAAAGCCAGTGAGGAGGTGCAATTGCTTCTTACCAAGATCCAGATATCTTTTGGATCCCGCTGTCTCGAAGTTCCGAAGGAACTAGTGGAATGATCCATCCCTGGGAGATTCCGCCAGAGCTTTTCCCTCTCGGCTTTCTCCTTCTCCAGAAACTCCTTCTTATAGGTACATTTAGATATACCACAGAAGGGTTCTGGGCCAAAGAGGGACATTTGTGCGCCCTCTTTGGCGAGTGTATTGGCCTTTTCGTTTCCTTCGATTCCCGAGTGGCCGGGAACCCAGATTAAAAAGACCTTATTTTTCTTGCCTACCTCGTTGAGTTTGTTCCGGCACTCCCAGATCATCTTAGAATCGATGACGTAGGAGCTCAGTGCTTTAATAGCAGCTTGACTATCTGAGTGTATGGCTATATCACACTTCTGATAGTTTCTTTCTAGATTTATATCTAGACATCTTTCAATAGCTAAGATTTCCGCTTGAAAGACGCTCATATAGGAGCCCAGCGACAGTGCACACTTGGTGCTTGGCCCGTATATCCCGGCGCCTGCTCCTGTAGAGGTTTTGGAACCATCTGTATACCATTTTACGGTATTTTCTTTGAGATTATAGTCGGTGTATTCCCGTTTCCAATCATCTCTTTTACTTAGCAATGTCATGAAGTTTTTCTCAGTGATTACTTTCTTAATCATTGCATCACTAGGGAGATTCGCAGATGAGATGTAGTTATTCAGAGAGAACCAGACTCTTTGATTCTTTATTCTCTCATTACCTGCACCTTCCTTAGATATTCTGAGAATAGCCTCATGGGCTACCCTATCAACCACTAGATGTAGAGGTGTGAGGTCCGTAATGACCTCTAGTGCCCTAGTTGGACACGTTCTCATAGCTCCAGTGATGCACACACAGGCAAGCCTCTGTACTTTATCGAGCCTTTTCCTCGTACTCACCTGACTTGCCTTGGCAAACCAGGCTACTGCCCCATATGTGATTATAGGTCTCACAATCATGACGTACATCCATCGCAGTATTTTTGGGTTACAACCCCAATTTTTGCCGCATAGACGTCTGCACGCCATTAGAGCCCTTTTGGCTCTGACAGTAGCAGTATCAACATGCTTATTCCACAGAAGTTTACTATCCAGTGTTATTCCTAGGTATTTAACTTCTGACTTCCACTCCAAGGTATTTCCGTTAAATATAACGTTTTCATGTCGGGAAGTTTTCTTTTCCGAGTGAACGGAATTACTACAGTCTTGCTTGGGTTGATGTTCAGCCCCACAGACAAGCACCACTGCTCAATAATTCTAAGGCCTTTCTGCAGTAAGTCGCAAAGAGTGCCTTCGAATTTGCCTCTAATCATTAGGACTATGTCATCAGCATAGCCTACACATTCGAAGCCAAGCTCCGTTAGCCTATGTAGTAGTTCGTCCACCACTAGGCTCCATAGAAGGGGAGATAATACTCCACCCTGAGGTGTCCCACGAGTAGCCTTGACAGAGACAGATTTACCACCCATCGATGTTTCAGCTATTCTCGTCGATAACACCTCATACATCCATTTGATAATGGTTTTGTTCACTCCTCGCCTTTCAAGTGCATCTTTGACGGACACGTGCGTTGTGTTGTCAAAGGCCCCAGATATATCTAGGAAAGCACACATGGCGATTTCTTTATTGTTCAGAGTTCTCTGGATGGCTTCGGTCAGCTGATACAGGGCGGTCTCCGTTGACCGTCCCGCCCTGTAAGCGTGCTGACACTTATGAAGTGGTGTACTCTCCAGATTCTCTGTTCTTATGTAGTTATCTACTACTTTTTCCATCGTCTTAAGTAAAAACGATGTTAGACAAATTGGTCTAAAGGATCGAGGAGGATCAGTCCCGTCCTTTTTCCCTACTTTTGGTATGAAGGTTACTTTTGCCCTTCTCCATTTTCTAGGTATTTGCCTCAGTGCTAGACTGCTTCTTGTGATCCTCAGTAGATGAGGGATGATCTCCTCCGCTCCTTTCTGCAGGAGTATCGGAAACACCCCATCCACTCCTGGGGATTTATACGGCTGAAAGGTACTTATTGCCCATTCAAGTCGTTGCCTTGTGAATATTTTTTTAGCAATGTCCCAGTCCTCCTTACGGGAGTTCTTGTTGTTTTCCATTGCTATTTCATCACTGCTTGTGGATTCACTACCTGGGAAGTGTGTTTCGAGTAGAAGAGTGGATCGCTCTTCTTCTCCCTCAGTGTAGGATCCATCTGGCTTCTTAAGCGACATATTGGGAGTAGTTCCCCCCTTTGCCATGACTTTTTGAAGTCTGGCTGCTGTGGGAGTGGAAGTGATATTTTCACAAAAGGCTTGGAAATTAAGTCTTTTGGCCTTCCTGATCTCCTTGTTATACTGAGTAAGCTTTTCAGTGTACCCCTGCCAATTGCCGTCTCGTTTGGCCCTGTTGAAGAGCCGACGGACTTCCTTTCGGAGGTTTGACAGGTTTTCATTCCACCAAGAAGCTTCCTTACTTGATCGAGCTTTAGACAGTGGGCAGCTAGAGTGAAAAGCCTCCATAATTGCCTCACTGATCTGCTCAACATGTTGCTCCAGATCGTAAAGACGGTGGTTTTCCCGCTCTATTACGATTTTCTCCAGGTTGCTTCTCAGATGGCCTCTGTAGAGAGACCAGTCTGTCTTCCTAGGATTTCGAATCGAGGGCGATGGGGCAGTATCAGCCTCCACCCTGAACTCGATAATTCTATGATCTGAGAGTGACGGTTCATCCATCACTCTCCAGGAAGTGACATTTCTCCTGGCAGCGACGTTTGAAATTGTCACGTCCAGGACCTCTTCTCTCGCTCTCGTGACAAAAGTAGGTGTAGTCCCCACATTTAATGTTTCGAGATTGTTAGCTAAGAGATATTCGAGCAAGCACTCACCTCTGGCGTTATTGTTTGTGCTTCCCCAAATCGTGTTATGCGCATTGGCATCACATCCAATTATAATTGGTAGATTTCTGCTGTTGCAGAACCTTACTAGTCGTTGCACTTCTTCGGGCGGTGTTATTGGCCCGTCCCCAGCGAAGTACGCGGATGCTATGACAATGTCTCGGCCAATGCCCCCTATGTTGAGGTGTACCATGATAGGAATCAGGTCCCGAGACATAAATTCTGAAACGCAATAGTATTTTATATTGCTTCTTATGAGCACACAGGCACGCGGAAATGCCTGCCTGTGGTCATAAATCAGGTCAGAATTTTGACATGCCAGACCCATAATCTGGCCTTCTTTGTTGATCCAGGGTTCCTGGATCAGAGCAATGCCCAACTGTAATTTTGCAAATAACCTTGCAATCACTGCCGAGGAACCCTTCGCGTGATGCAAGTTCACCTGCGCAATCTTCGTGAAGGTGACGATTAAGAATCGGCGGGTGGGGGACACTGGTTGTCCAGTTCCCGTAAGTCCCCGCTCTCTCTCTTCGCCACCTCCAGGCCCTCCTCGCATTCCATTCGGGGTGCTTGCCCACTGGAAATTGAGGAGGTCACCTTTCCGGTCGAGCCTTCGGTGGCCAGACAGCTCCGCCCAGCCTCCCGGGTAGCAGAGGAAGTCTCCGCTTTCCCAGGCGCCTCAACAGAGCCACAGCCGCCCTCAGGCTGACCCAGACCTAAGCCTGCGTCCTTTCCGCCCTGCATCTCAGATCCCTGGGATGCGGATGACATCTCCACATCCACTGGGCCATCTGCAGGGAGGTTTTTCTTCAAGCCCTGAGACTGGGATGCAACCGAACCGAAAGTTCAGTTGGCATCCCTGTGCCCTCAGGGATTCCTCCGATTGGGGGTCAATCCCTATCGTGAGGACCGTGCCCTTGCCTTCTTTTTGATGCTCAGAACTTTCCAATCCCCAGTGTTGAGGCTGGAGTTTGAACCTCTACGAGTCGGAGGATCTTCTCCGAACTCATATCTTGGCTTCTTGGAAAGAACGCCGTTATGTTGATGGGCTTAGGGATGTCGTCTCCCTTCAGCACCTTCAACTCGGGTCCCTCCCAAGTCGCCATTTTCGGGACTGTTTTCATCAGCCAGTCCGCTGAAACCTGGGATCCACAATCCACAAGCATCATTCCATTTCTGAAACGAATACCAGAAAAGTGGATCCCCCTCTCCTGGCTCTGGCACATCTCCTCCACCAGAATATCTTCCAGGGAGGAGAGTTGTTCAGCCTCCAAGGTGGCCTTAGGGTAGTCCTTAGGCATGATTCCCACCTTAGTCTCTTTTCCAGATTTAACAGCTGCTGCATAGCCAGTGACTTGCCCGGCTTTTGCTGCAGCTGTTTTCTGTTTCTTTGGTTGAGGCCGCGTCGGAGGTGTGTTACTTGCTCCGGGCCTCTTTTTTTCTGTTTCCCGGAAGGTGTAGCTTCCGGGGCTGGGTGCTGAAGAGCCTGCTTCCTTGCCTCCTCAGGTTTAACGCCCTGATGGAGGAGTCGCAAGTACCTCAGCACCCCTGCACCACTAAGTCCTCTTCTCAGAGGGTCATCTTTGCCACCCGGTTGCCCTAGTTTGGGCAAATCGAATGGCAGACGATCTTTGAATGGTCGTCTGACCTTCCCCTTCGCAGGGTGCCCAGATGAAGAGGTAGAGGGTTTCTCCTCCTCTTTTCCGGTGACGTTTGTTTTTTTTTGTTGCTGTCCATAAATGGTCCCACGAGAAGCTAGGGAAAGACGGTCCACCTCTGCAGAGCCCCGCTTGCAGAGGTAAGGGGTTAATACAATGGAGTTCCCCCTGGTGCTCCAAGGTCGAAACCAGTTGGAACTAGTCTACTATCTAGCCACGCATCCCTCGCCTGGTGGTTTCCCCACCTTGGATTTAGAATTTTTAATGAGGTTTGTTTCCTCTTGGTTCAGGCGGTTAAGCCCAGACCCCCCCCACTTCATTGGCCCGCGAGACATGGCCACTGACAGCCAAGAAGCGTTGGTATTACAGGATGGTTCCGAGGATAGCTCGAAATCCATCCTGGCATCGTGATCCTGGTGCAATCCCTTAGCCACGACACTACAGCTGGGACAGGAGAAGTTGGTCCGCGGCAAGGTATTAAAAGGCTACCAATTGAGTTTTTAGGCACAACGAGCCAATGTTTATTTCCCTGCAGACCTCCTCCTCATATAAAAATCATCGTAGGAGGCCCCCTCCTATCCGCCACCTGGAGACGCGCCGGGTCGGTAACTTCGCCCCGCACACATGTACGAGCATAAAAACTCGTACACGGTACCCGGTAAAGAACATTACCTGATAAGGTTTCTCTACTCATGCCTGGTAAATCTTTCAGTTTGATGTTGAGTTATATCTTTCAATAATTTCACTGTCGATTCATCGAGATATAATAGAGAAGAGACGCTATGACTAAAATGAGTGAGGAGAAATAGTACGATTGGGCGGGGCTGAATCGGGGACCAATATGGCCGAAAGTTCAGGTTGAATTAAGTTGCCAGTTTTTCTGTGTACAAATTTCTCCCAAAAAATACGACGTGTGGATCTTTCGGAATCCTGTTCAAATAAGGTCAATTGAATATCAAGTAAACAATTTTTCTTCAGGCGATAATATACACATAAAAAAGATATCAGATTACCAAGACAACTAGCTTTGTAGAATTTTATCTAGACTCGAATATTTCGTTCGACTTAAATGTAACAAATATTCGGTCTAGATCTATATTTAGAAATCTCCCTGAATTCCACAGGGAAATATGTGTTAAACTCTGCCTAGCAACAGCCCCAAGTTCAAGTGGTACTTGAAAGGGTCTGTTCGACCTAACGCAACAGGTCAGGCAGTGCATTGGTAGAATTCGAACCGTGAACATATTCTCAAACAGAGAATAATATCACAAATCAGTGCATTCCAAAGTTAAGGTATCACTAACTCAAAGTTGTGAGTTCTAGTGATCATTCAGTAGGTGTTAATTAAATGACTTTTAGGTGGAAAGTGTTTAATTTCAATACCTCAAAAACATTATATTTTGTATACAGCAAAATATAAGTGTACTTTCGTGGTCCTACAACTTAGGACAATTATTGCTTATCTTCTATTTCAAGGGTCCCAAAAGACGGATCGAAATAGTCAAGATAACTTTCATTATCCTCGAGCTAGGATAATTTTCACTAGCAAAATATTCGAATGCGGATCTCTTCAGTACCCATCCCTACCTGTGATATATTTTTCCTCTGATTTTTTCTTCTGCTCGAAGAAAGCAGTCTCTTCTCTCTGCTTGAAGGAAGCAGTGCACGATACCATTTTATTCTATATTATTAAGCAGAAAAACACAATTTAACTAGAAACAGGCGCAAGAATCACAATTCCTCCAGAAAATTCAACGATTGTCAAACTTGACGTTAGGTTGTAGTAATATGGCGCATTTGATCACTATCTTACTAGAACACAAGGCCATGAAACAGAATGACAGCGGTAGGGGGGTGAAGTGTTTGAGTAGTCAATCATTTGTAGGTGACAGTTGATGTCTGTTCACGTTTTTGCCAGAATTATGGGTATTTTTCGGAGTTCATTGCTCAAAATTCTATTTGTTTTGGTGTAAAATCATTCTTAACAGGTAAGGAAAAGGCCTTTTTATATTCTTCCACTAAATTATTTGTTTTACTTCTAGTTCATAAAAGTTTTGCTTCTCATGTTCGAAGTTATTTTGATTTTAGCTCCGGTTCGTTTTATGCTAATCTCGTTATTTTTTCCAGATGAAATGCCATTTCATTGCTCTGTTCCCAAGTGCAGGGGCAATTATGCAGGAGGGCCAAAAGTAGCAGTCTTTGGGTTTCCCAAAGACGAGCAACTAAGAACTTGGTTCAACGCAATTGAAAGGGAAGATTTCGTTCCCAGTAACAGCAGTAAGTTATTAATTATTGCAAATTCAACTGTTTTGCCTGAAACTCAGAAGTTACTTATTCCTAGGTGAGCGAAGTCCATTTCCAAACAGAATTTATAGAAAGATTTACAAGTTACACACATGAAATTACAAGTCAAAAAGTCGAAATTCCATTGAAGTTTCCCAGGTTAAAAATAGGTTGAAAAAATGTTATTAATCAGCTGACCTTCTATTCATCTTTTACCATTCGTTTTAGGAGCAATACCAACGAATGACCAGGTTGTCCGTCCTACCTAAGCAGATGTTCATACCAGAATATCTCCTCAATCCAAACGATCTAAAGTGAAATGTCGAGATCTTGAGAAAGCCATTGCATCAAATCCTGTTCAGAATATGATTCAGCAGTGTCATTTGCAACTTCAGCTGAGGCTGTTACAAAAGTGTTCGCTCCAAAAGGCTGGATAAAAACCAAAGGAGAAAAGCACCTCTGTTTTTCTTTTTGGACTAGTCATCAGAAATTCCAGTTGTTAAAATAAAAGTGTATGTGTCTGAAAAGTCAGCTTTATTGTACTATTTAATAATATCAGAGCAAAAATACTGGAATGTGATGATGGGGACTCAATATTGCCAGTTATACTGAGAAAACACTATTTTCACTACCCATCATATTTCTTTTTCCAACCACGAAATTGGTACTTGTATTAACAACGATCCTACCTACTCAGAAAAACATAATTTTTCTTTTCTGTTGGAAAATGAAATCTAAATTGATAAATAATTTTGTGGAAATGACATTGCTTAAATAAATACGAATGGACTATCTATGGTGACGTCACTCATTCTGTTTCATGGCCTTTGTTGTTAGTAAGGTAGTGATTTGATACCACGTTTATTTCAATGATGGCAACTCTATACTATCCTATCTCTATGGTCGATATAGAATATTGGTACCTTTTTCTGCGTCATGTGAGGACAAACTCGTTTTAACTGTAGTGTAAAACCAGACAGAAGCTTAAAAGAAGCAATGAAATCTGCTCAAAAAAGAGTAAATTTTGATTCTTCTTCAAATTGAAATTCGAAAAATTTATTTGGAATGCTTCAAATCCCCTGCATCGTATTTTCACTCCGAGGATACTAATGAAATATAGCATGGCCCTTTCCAGATGGCGAGGAGGCCATGAAGTGTGAATCTAAATGCGCTATTTCTCGAGGAACCCTCAAAATTCGCTTCTTTACTCTGTTCCCGATCCAGGCGAGTGATCCGACAAAATGCTAATTTCAGGCAATGAATAGGAACGAATGCAAATTAGAATCGAGCGTTCGGTGGAAATACAATACAATTTGGTCCATCGCGACCTCTGCCCTTAGCTTCTAAGGGATGTTCTGACGAAATGAGTTGGAAGTTTAAGATATAGGTGGTGGTGTTTAGTTCGGGTATCAGTTGATCGAATTTCTGATGTTTCTAGTGATTCTCCTGGCTCTTATGAGTTGTATTGCTCCTGAGGGACTCTATGGAAGCCTTGGACCAATCAGTATGATCATAATTAAAAGCATTATTTACTAACCAACGAGTTTCTGAAAATGGTTTGAATTGTGGGGAAATTTCTGCTCAATTTGCGTACCGGTATGGAGATTCACATCGGAAACATACGATATTCTATGCATCAGAGAGAGAGAACTTTGTTGTCCAGTTGAACAGTGATGGTATATTCGAAAGATTTACTTGCTAAGATTCTGAAGAAATGAATAACCAATTGTAAATTATGTTGTATTTCTCTGATCGAGTTTCACAGCCATCATAACGCATTGAAATCCCATGATTCACTGCGTTGCGTCAGGCTGTCTGTAATACTCAATTTGAGTACTTTTCTTTATTTATTTGAATGCAGTCTAGTAAATAGTTTTCCAATAAGAGGTGTTATTTTGAATAGCCCGCTATTTCGGTAGATGTCACGTCTTAAGCTGTCATTTGTTGACATTTGACAAGTTAAAACTAAGCCATTAATGAGATGGAACGATACACGCTTCAAGAACGCATTGAAGTTATTAAAATTCACTATAAAATGGCGAAAATTTTGCAGAGGTGGTTCGTAAAACTCGAACATTTTTGGATCGTCGTGAAGCACCTGTCAGTCACCGAGAATATCGCTGATGTAGCCGAAAGTGTTGAAGAAAACTCAGGTTTGTCCATTCCTCGTCGTTCTCTGGAATTTGGCATTCCACAAACGTCATTACACCGTATTTTGCATAAAGATTTGAGTCTTATAAAGTTCAGTTAACACAAGAACTTGAGCTTCCGCGGCACACAAGCAACGAAACCATTGATCTTTCGCGGGACAAGTTTCCGGACCGTGTTATCTCTCGATGAAGTGATCACAATTGGCCACCGAGATCTTGTGAATTAACATCTTTTGACTTTTTCCTTGAGGCCACGTGAAAGAGAAGGTCTACGCTAATAGCCCAGCGTCGATTCAAAACCTCAGAGATGGAATTCGTGAGGCTATCGAGGACATAGGGCAGCCACTTTGCGATTGGGTTATGGAAAATTTCATCGAAAGGATAATTATGGTCCTGTAAGCGTGACCGTGGTGGTCATTTGCCTAATGTTATTTTCCACTATTAACGAAATAGCTTCTTCTTTATAAGGAAATAAACATTCGATCATTTATATTGAAAAATAACATTTTTCTTTGAATATCAAAAAACACCTCTTATTTGAAAACCCTTCATTTACTATATTCAATTAGATACACGTAATGACACTCTTCTTGATTTGTCAGATTTATTCTAATGATCTCACGAACATGTGTGTGATTTTCTAAAAAACTTTATAGGTTTTCACTCCCAGTCTCTGAAACAGAAATAATTAAAAATTTTAAAAAAGAAGAAGTGCTTCTGCGAGAATGTTTGCACTTATTTGTCAGGAGTAAATTGGTCTTGAAAAAATTTTTGCCTAACAGTAAAACTGAAAAAGGAAATAAATGAAAAGGACAATGTAACGTTTCGGTGTCTATATCAGACACCTTCTTCAGACAAACTTGAAAATTCTTCAGAATTGTGTTTTTTCATTTGCAATCTAATTGGCATTGAAAGTTGTCAATATATTGAGATATTGATTCATTTAATTTTGAAATTTCTTCTATATCAGACACCTTTTTCAGACAAACTTGTAAAATCTTCACAATTGGGTGTTTTTTTATTTGCCATTTGAGTGACATTCAAAAAACACACAATTCTGAAGATTTTACAAGTTTTTCTGGAGAAGGTGTCATTTATTCAATACCAATTTGCGTCTGACAAATAAGTGCAAAGATTCTCGCAGGAGCACTTCATCTTAATTAATTTTTTTGTAATTATTTCTGTTTCAGAGACTGGGAGTGAAAACCTATAAAGTTTTTTAGAAATGCAGAACAATCCCAGAATATATTTCAATCGATATGTGTGTGACTGTTTAGTGTTTTCTTCCAATCACTCTGCATGGACATGAAGATCATTATTGATAGAATTGAACCGGGATTGAATAGTCATGACCGGATTATTATAAATATGGCGGAACTCTTCAGAGTGGTATACAAAAGTACGCTTCCAACTAACGAGTTGGACCAGTGCCAGGAGCATTCAAACACATTTCCAATTTTTCTGGTTATCTTTAGGCGAGCATTTCGTCCGAAATATGTTCAGTATTCCGCGGAAAAGGACATATTTTCTCGCTATTGGTTAATGAGTTGTCAGAAAACTTTCTCGAGACAATGGATAATTTCTACGGAGAACCGTTGGCGAAATAATTGTCGTGGTTTGTTTAAGTTTTAATGAGATTCTGAGCTGGCGTATCGAAGACAATTGTGGGGAAATTTTGTATTTAGGTCGCGACTGCAGAAAGAACCTCTCAATGAATAACAATTTTTTGCGTATGAGTGCATGAATATGCTTCAAGAGTTCATTCAGGTCGGGTTATTACGGGGTGTTAAAAGTCAAAGTTTTGATATTTTGGGATATAATTATACCGGAAACATACGAAATTCAATGAATCAGTGACAGAGCTCTGCAGTCCAGTTGACCAGTTGTATATTCGAGAGATTAGCGAGCTACGTTTCTGGTTAAATGAATGAGATCATTTGCGAATAATGTTGTTTTTCTCTAATCGTTACGAGTGGCCGAATTCAAGCATTATGGCAGGCAACCTAAGATACTCTAATCAAAAATGAGACCAATAATACAGTATATTTGTGCGTAAAAGAATCCCTAGCGGAAAAGTTTTGGGGTAGGTTTGATTTATTTAATTTTTTATTTCTTTTGGGATGCTGAATTCGAATTTGAGGTTTGCTAACAAAATTTCGCGACGGAACATAGAAAAAATACAAAAAAAGAATAAAAATCTCATTTTTGGTCAGTTTTTTGCTTATTAGGTACTCGGAAACTACGAGTATCAACTTTTCTTGAAAAGCCTTTCTATACAAAATGAAATTACATAAAATTTCCTACAAATTGTACTACCACAGCTTGTCCTGCGACAAACCTTTGTGGCTTAAATTAAAGTTGAAAATGAGGTATTTTCTATGACTCAATAAATGAAAAAAAATTAATTCTATGGTTCCTATGATGCGATCTTCTTTAAAATTTGCATGAACAGGAAAAAATTTCACTCGAATCGGATATCTGGTTATGGAAATATAAAGATTCTTCTTTTCAATCTACCAATTGAATTTTTTATGATTCTGTTCAAACTATGGTCACACAATTTTGCATGAAGCTCATTATGATCATCTTAGATTAGATTAGATTAGATTAGATAGTGGTCGATCGGCACGTTGATTACCCTTCTGCACTGCGACCAATAAGGTCTTTTGTGCGTTACCATGCTAAAACTTACGTTTTTCCCAGGAATCTAACCTCCTTAGCAAAGCTGGTTACTTCCTTAGGAGACTTCGCTTTTATGTCGGCTGGCGTTAATAACGCGCCACCTAGTAGAGTAAGTCTGGTTTGCGCCAGCGCAGTGCATTGGCATAGTATGTGTTCGGTGGTTTCAGTGGCCGATTCACATAACCTACAAATGTCGGAGTTTTCTTTACCGATCTTGTGTAGGTGATATCTCACGGGACAGTGCCCTGTGAGGAGGCCGATTAGCAGCCTTAACTCATTTTTTGACAACGATAGAGCTTGTTGAGCCTTCTCTTTGGAAGGTTCGATTAGTCTCTTTGCTTGTCTTTGACCGGATGTGTTTATCCAGTAAGAGTGTTTCTCCCTTTTTTCCCAACGCCTACCTCTGCCCTAATCAGTGTAGGTGATACCCAACAGGAGGGTACGGGTCCGGTGAAGGGTGTGTTTGCTCCTCTTTTTGCAAGGGCATCAGCTTTTTCATTTCCCTCAATGTTCTGGTGGGCAGGTACCTTATGATCATCTTAGATATGGCCGCAACATTTCATTTCGATTGGTTTCGTTTTGTCTGAGATATTGAGGAACAAAAATTTTCAATGGCCATATTCTATTGCTTATAATAAGCCTCATACAAAATTGTTCGACCATAGTGTGAACACAACCAAAGAAAATTCAATTGGAATATTGAAAATAAGAATCTTTATATTTCCATAACAAGATATCCGATTCGAGTGCAATTTTTTTTTGAATCGAGACTGATATACTGAATGTTCATGCAAAATTTCAAAAGGATCGCATCATCGGAACCATAGAATTAACTCTTTTTTTATATATTGAGTTATAAAAAATACCTCATCTTCAACTATAATTTGAGCCAGAATGAGTTGTCGCAGAACAAGCTGTGGTAGTACAATTTGTAGGAAATTTTAAGTACTTTCATTTTGTATGCGAAGGTTTTTCACTAAAAGTTGATAGTTTCCGAGTTATAAGTAAAAAACTGATCAAGAATGAGATTTTTATTCTTTTTTTGCATTTTTTTCTATATTCCGTCGCGAAATTTTATTAGCAAACCTCATATCGGATTCAGCACCCTAAATAACATAAAAGAAGAAAGAAATCAAAATTACCCCAAGAACCTTTCTGCTAAAAGCTCAATTCGACTAGATTACACCGCAAATACAGTTGTTGTTTCTCTTGAATCGACTATCAGGAACAGCCGAGTATCAAAAAAGACAACAACATTGATCGCATTGACAATAATCGTATCTTTCCGATGTAAATTAACATACATTATCCAAAAACATTTCTATTTACAACATGAATAAATTCAACTGGATGTGGAAATTCCGTTTTCTAAATATAAACGAGCTTTCGGGACTTTCTTCAATTTGGGCAGAAGCTTTCTCTCTGTATTTTGTATTTAAATAAAAATAATAATAATTAAAGTGGTATCATTTATACAGGGTGTAACTAAATGAGTGTAAAATATTTAAGGAGGTGATTCCTCATCGAAAAAAGATAGGATCTTTCATATAAAGAAACTTCATTAGAGCATCCCTTGTTAAGATACAGCCCTTAAAGGGAGTACATAAAATTTGTACAACAATTTTTTTCACAAGCACAAAAAAGTTACAATACTGAAATTAACCTGACGTTTCCTACTAGAAAAAAGACACTTATCCAGTTATTTATTTGGTTTACCCCATGGTTGTAAGGGTGGGAAACGCAACCCCTAAAGTTTATTTCCAATGTAACTTTTTGTCTTATTATTTGTTCACCATTTAAAAATTTATTTCCGATAGCCTGTTTCATTCTAACAAAAAATGTCTCATGAGTTTTTTGCCCAAAATAAACCAGTTTGCAGTAAAAAGTTATTTTATAAACAACTACAGAGATAGATCGTCATAAACTGACAGCGTTATACCAATTTAATTGTCACTATCGCTAAAAGTGTCCTACTAGATAGATTAGTTTCGCATTATGACGATCTATCTCTGTAGTTGTTCGTAAAATAATTTTTTACTGCGAACTGGTTTATTTTGGGCAAAAAACTCAAGAAATATTTTTTGGTAAGAATGAAACAGGCTATCGGACATAAATTTCTAAATGGTAAACAAATAATAAGACAAAAGTTACATTGGAAATAAACTTTAGGGGTTACGTTTCCCACCCTTACAACCATGGGGTAAACCAAATAAATAACTGGATAAGTGTCTTTTTGCTAGTAGGAAACGTCAGGTTAATTTCAATATTGTAACTTTTTTGGTGCTTGTAAAAAAATTGTTATCCAAATTTATGTACTTCCTTTGAGGGGCTGTATCTTAACAAAGGATGCTCCAATGAAGTTTCTTCATATGAAAGATCCTATCTTTTTTTGGATGGGGAATCACCTCCTCAAATAGTTTACACTTATTCAGTTACACCCTGTATAGTGCTATATCAAAATGTTGCATGCTTGAGCTGTTTGGATTCTCAAGAATCATCTTGTTACCAAGAGTAACTAATTAACGTCTGGCTTATATTGATGTAGCATTCGTAATGATTAATTGTGTAAAATGCGAGGTAAAATCCAATTTTTCATTCCTACTGTTTACAATGAAACTGCTCAAATTTGAAATAAACTTGAACTTCAATTATTACTTCCGCTGATGACATTCATCAATCAGTGTTGCCCTGCCTATTGCTGCTGTTCAGTAAACGGAAGAGTTAATGACTTTGATATGACTGATATCAGTTGGTGGAAAATTTATAACATATTGCGAAAATATACTAATATGTCCAGTCAAGCAATAACAGAGGAATTTTCTTATCGGCACACTGATAAAAAAAACTGTTTGAAATATTATAAAAATGAAAATGTAATAATTATAATTTTTTACATAGTATTTAAATTTATTAATGATATTATTATACACGGTGTCCCGGAAAATGTGGGAAATCTCTCCGATTCAGATAGAACATAAAAAAAATAAAAAAATAAGATGGCAAGTTCCCATAATTTTTTTTCCTAGCGGCCCTCCCTACGAAGATACGACCTCTTAAATGACGCCACTGGAAATTCATTTTAGTGGAATAAGTTTCATCACTTAAGTACTTCTTTCATTATTTTTTTTTCGAAAATGGTTCATGTTATCGACACTGAACAAGAGTACCTTTTCTTTTCTTCAGCTTAATGTTCAAGGTATCCAAATTTGTTTTTTTAGCACCGTATCATACAGGGTGTTGAAAGGCATTAAAATGTACAACCCAATCCGCCTCTGGTAAACTGAACAATCTAATTGAAATTTGAGTGTGGAGATTTAAGAGGTCCTTAATACTATTAATCATATAAAATTGTCATCAAATTATATCGAGTAGTTTGAAACTTATTCCACTAAAATGGATTTCGAGTGGCGTCATTTAGGAGGTCGTATTTTTAGGAAGGGCCGCTAGGAAAAAAATTATGGAAACTTGTTATCTCCATTTCTTATGTTCTATCTGAATCCGAGAGATTTCCCACAATTTTTGGGACAACCTGTGTATTCTTTTAAGATATGACTTCAGAACATTTTTTGTGTGCATCAATCGATATGGCATTTCTGTGAAACGAAACATGAATAGAAAAACCAAGGAAAAGTAATATGTAATATAAATATCACCTCTGGTTGAAGGACTTCGGTCGATAACCATTTGATTTGGTCAATCAATTATTGTTATTTTTATCATTATTACCTCTGTGCCACAAATTAAAGACATATATTTTCTACTTGAAAATCCTTCGATTTTCCAGAAAAGCTGTTTTTCACCTGAAAGGCTCTGCAAGTGATGATCTTACAGAACCTCAAATTTTCAGGCAATTGTCCACAAACACATAATACTGGGTAATCATCTCTCATAGGTTTGAACTCCGGTATTTCGACTAACCGAATTCAAGAAACATTTGAAACCGAGAATTAAACCAGGCTTGATTATTTTCACCCAACAGTAAGGCTATAAAGTAACCAGTTGGTAGAAAGGACTTAATTATATCCAATTATTTCTGCCCTACGAGTATATTCCCTTATGCCAGTGCAACAGATTCGAATTAAAATACGTTTTTTAATCTACCCGAAAGCAAGGAAATCAAGTTTCATATACTTCTGATAAGCACAGTTTTCTGTCAATTTCTGTACACACAGTACATTTATCGTTATTTCTATAAGAAAGATTTTGAATTTACACACCGAAGTAACGGCTACATATTGAAATTTTCGTTCCTTGAACAATTTATAATATAAAGGTGTCCCGGAAATTGTGGGAACTCTCTCGGATTCATATAGAATATAAAAAATGAAAATGACAAGTTCCCATAAGTTTTTTTTCTAGCGGCCCTCCCTACGAAGATACGACCTCCTAAATGACGCCACTGGAAATCCATTTTAGTGAAATAAGTTTCAAACTACTCGATATAATTTGATGAAAATTTGATATGATAATTAGAATTAAGGACTTTTTAAATCACCGTACTCAAATTTCAATTAGCTTGTTCCGTTTACGAAGAGCGGACTAGGTTGTACATTTTAATACTTACATTTTGAACACCCTGTATGATAAGGTACTAAAAAAACAAATTTGGATACCTTGAATATTATGCTAAAGAAAAGGTACTCTTGTTTAGTGTTGATAGAATGAACTGTTTTCGAAAAAAAATAATGAAAGAATCGAAATTTATTAAACTAAAATGAATTTCCAGTGGCGTCATTTAGGAGGTCGTATCTTCGTAGGGGGGCCGCTAAGAAAAAAATTATGGGTACTTGTCATCTTATTTTTTCATGATCTATCTGAATCTGACAGATTTTCTACATTTTCCGGGACACTCTGTATAATCACTTGAGCATAGCTTCATTTGAAGTGAAAGAAATTTGAATTGGCATATTTCCAAAACAATTATTACGGATTCAAAAGTCAATTTGTTAATTATTCATTACCTCTTACCTGTTAGAGCCACCGTGGGCCAATTTTCATAGTTGGTCATTGTTTCGATCTGCTTTTGGAATCACTTAGAAAAAATTTTTCGTTTCATAAAATACCGACGCAGTCTTTGAGACCTTCATTATGATATGTTTACTTTAAATTTCAATTTGCTCACTTTGAATAGAGTTTTTATACCAAAATACACTAACATTGACAATAAAGACAACACATTTGTCTATTCAAACGTTCGTTGATACCTACGTTCATTCTTGAAACTCATTCTCTATTAACTCCCCTCCTTTCCAGGGAGTTTGAAAAGCAAAAAAACCGGATTCCCTCCTGCGTCACTCCACTTAAAAAGACAAAAAGTATTTGCGTATTTACTTTAGTCAAGTTCATAACAAACTTTATCAATCAAACTTGATGCCAACTATTTTACACACTCTCCCCAATGGGCCTCAAGTTTGTTTCTTGGAATTACGATTTCCAGAAAAGGAGGAGCCTGATGCCTTTACCGGAAATTGGAGTATTTTTTCTCCAATACCACAAAGCGGAGCACTTGTATTAATTTACAAGGAAAATATTATTCAATTAAGCATTGAATAAATCGATTGATTATTTCTTTCTATCATCCTGAGAGCTATGGATTTCATTTTGTTCATTTATTGATTCAACTTTACTGTTTAAATAAACGGGATATGAAAACAAAAAAATATTTGAGAAGGAATCACACTTTTCAAATAAATTACTTTGCTCGAAACGCATTCATAATTGAAAACTACATTAAGAAAAGTCAAGTGCAAAGTGAAAAGCACTTCGCAAAAATGAAATGTTGTGTAATATAAATCATTTTAACTTCAAAATTTGGCAGAATGCAAAGTACAAAGTGAAAAGAGGCAAAGTATTCTGGTGCAATAGGCCCCTGGTCTACTAAAAGAAGTCAGAAATTTCAGTACGATTATGCATATGGAAAAAAGATTATGCAAATTCAAATATCCAAAAAACTATTGGTTTCATTCATTTATGAATTCAAATTTCCTTCCCAGATCGTGAACACGATAACTTCCAGTATAAACCACTTCAAAACTCAGCATTTTAGAAGAAACCTACACTTTTGTTTAGTAAAGTTTAATACATAAATGATAAGAATCAACAAACAATTGCTTTCAGATATTCAAATTTAAATGATCGTTTTCTCAATATTAACAAGCGTGCATAAGCTTGAAAACTTCCCTATAACGAAAGCGCTAAATCCTCAAAAAAATTCCTTATAAAGAAATTTCGTTATACAGAAAATTTGTTTCTTTAGTCGGCAATGTCGTGGTCGACTTCACCGATAATTTAAGTTCATCATTCAAACTGCACTTGCTTTTAGACATTTTCGAACAACTTTCACACAAGCGTAATGGTTAGATTGAAACCAAACAGCCAAGGGTGTATTTAAAACTGTTTCAGAGGGATCTCTCTGCCCGCCGTTATGATTTATTTTAAGGTCGGAATTTATACGCACGTCCGGAAAAATTTCGGAAAAAACCACCCT
Organism: Propylea japonica; assembly: GCA_013421045.1. Classification (NCBI taxonomy): domain Eukaryota; kingdom Metazoa; phylum Arthropoda; class Insecta; order Coleoptera; family Coccinellidae; genus Propylea; species Propylea japonica. Next base: position 27,786,379 of record CM024240.1, read on the forward strand.
TATAACTTTTTTGCAATACTCATTCAAAGAGTGATGTTCTTTGAATATCTCGTTATAGAGATAATTTGGATTCAAGGTGCAATGTCTTGTACGAAATTCGTATACAGAGAATTCGTTATACATACGTTCGTTATAGGGAAGTTCCACTATATACAGGGTGTCCGGGGATAACTGTACATACTCTTACCAGAGATAAATTTGCACTAGCTGACTACTGATCGACTATGAAAAATTAATTTCTGGGTTTCCCTAGAAAACTACAGGGTGTTTTTCCAACTTCATGGAAATACTTAGACCATCATAAAATCCAAACTTATTGACGGATATTATTGAAACTTGGGGGGTTATTGGCACATGCTAAGGTCGAATCAGAAATACATCAATTATTTCATTATTCCAGGGCCGGACTCATTAATCTCCATTTAAAGTGTTCAGGGTAAAAAAAACACTTTGTATTTCGAATTACGAATAATTGATTCACTTTTTAGAAAGAAGCTAAATTATACATTAATTTGTGGTATCGCTTAAAGTTGTCACATCAACAATTATTTTTTTATGAATTTTTGAATTTGGAAAAAGTTCGAAAAATTGAATTTATTTACCTGAACAGGACTTAGTCACCTCGTGGAGGTCGAAAATAAATAATAAATTTCCTTTAAAAAGTCACTGCAAGTGAGAAAGACTATAATAATTTGTTGATATACTGGGTGGCCACCCTAGACGCGGATCTCATTGCGATAAGTGAATAACGGTATATTGCGAAAAAAAAATTATTGGCGACATGTATAGGGTACACCTAAGCATATTTCAGAATTATTCGTATGTATACCGGGTGTTCGACAACAAAGATATAGATCAAAGTGACACTTCTTCCAATGAACACCCGGTATACATACGAATAATTTTGAAATATGCTTATGTATACCCTATACATGTCTCCAATATTTTTTTTTTCGCAATATACCGTTATTCATTTCATCGCAATGAGATCCGCGTCCAGGGTGGCCACCCAGTATATCAACAAATTATTATAGTCTTTCTCACTTGCAGTGACTTTTTAAAGGAAATTTATTATTTATTTTCGACCTCCACGAGGTGACTAAGTCCTGTTCAGGTAAATAATTCAATTTTTCGAACTTTTTCCAAATTCAAAAATTCATAAAAAAATAATTGTTGATGTGACAACTTAAGCGATACCACAAATTAATGTATAATTTAGCTTCTTTCTAAAAAGTGAATCAATTATTCGTAATTCGAAATACAAAGTGTTGTTTTTACTCTGAATACTTAAATGGAGATTAATGAGTCCGGCCCTGGAATAATGAAATAATTGATGCATTTCTGATTCGACCTTAGCATGTGCCAACAACCCCCCAAGTTTCAATAATATCCGTCAATAAGTTTGGATTTTATGATGGTCTAAGAATTTCCATGAAGTTGGAAAAACACCCTGTAGTTTTCTAGGAAACCCAGAAATTAATTTTTTATAGTCATCAGTAGTCAGCTAGTGCAACTCTATCTCTGGTAAGAGTATGTACAGTTATTCCCCGGACACCCTGTATGATTATGAATTCATGATCAAGTGCAAAATTCTCCCTCTTCATTGGGAAGGAGCAAATTATTTAAAACTCAGATGACTGTGTGAAACCTCTTAGCTAGACAACAGTAGAATCAGTACTCTACCCATGAAAACTAATGAAGGAAATCATGAAAAACTCATAATTCCATGAAAATTTCATAGGAAAAAGTCAAAAGTACGCGAAAGTCGTTAACCTAAAATTATTCTACTCTTACGACGAAGCGAAGAGAAAATTAATTCGTTTTTAAATTCCGTGAGTTGGAGGTAAGCTTCAAATTCAATTAAAACTTTGCTACATTCAAGGGAGTGGTGCTTTTGCCACCTCTTACATCTCAACCGGAACGTAGTTTACGATGTGAAGAATCTCCTTTTCCGGATTATAATGGAATCATCCGAATGATGTGTTGCCTGGAAGATCACACAAAAAGAAGTCTTTTGAGGGTCACATATTTGCAATGAATGTGTGTTTATTTTTATGGATAATAAGAAGAATTGAGTTGCGTTGGTTCTAGGTGAAACATTATAACATTTAAATTTAAAGCACACTCAGTATATATTTCACAGTTTATTCAGAAATCTGACACGTGTTTTGGTATAAAAACCATCCTCAGAGGAAAACAAAAAGTACCTAACTAAACTTAAAATCACATCCATTGCAATATCTGTTACTTTTTATGGCACATTTTTAAACAGTATCCCATACAGAGGTACTAGGAAGAGAACTTGGAAATTGGTTAAATTTTCCTTATTTTCTGAAGTTTTTTTTGATTGCAAGAATCTCCAAATAGTCCATCACTTTACCCTTATTAACAAAGTATAATAAACAACATCTTTTTCATTGAAAAGTGATAGTTGAATTTTCTAATAAAATAATGGATGTACAAATCTAATTTTTTCAATAAAAATCTGACAAAAACTTTGTATTATACTTTTTCAGATTTTTCCGTTATTTCTCAAAAGTGGCAAATGTTTATTCTTCACTACGCCTTATTACATACCTGCAAGTTAAATGAGCAAACACTACAAACTCAACAAACAAATGTTTGTATATAAACGCAGAGAGATTTTTGTAGAGAACTTTATGAACTTGAACTGGCGAAAAACAACCAACAAATCCTACTTTCTTTCTCTCATCTGGTACGCTAAACGAGCAACTACCCACTCCTGTTAAAACTGTTAGAAGTTTGTTTATAAATATAGTTTTGCCTCCATATTATCGTGTTCACGATGGCATTGTTGAATTTCCATTCCAGTTCGCAGTTGTTTGGCAAACGTGTATCAATTGATCTACAGTTTATCTGATCTACCTTTTGAATTGATCAACTTAAAAAGTTAGATTAGTGGCTCACTAGTTGAATCACCTAATAAAATAATGAATGTACAAATTTGGAGTCTAATTTTTTCAATAAAAATCTGACAAGAACTTTGTATTTTACTTTCCCAGAATTTCTCATTGTTCCTCAAAAGTGGCAAACGTGTTATTCTTCAGTTCGCCTTATAACATACCTGCAAGTTAAATGAGAAAAACATGCAGACTCAACAAAAAAATGTGTGTATATAAATGCTGAGAGACTTTTTGTGAAGAACTTTATGAACTTGAACTGGCGAAAAACAAACAACAGTTCCTACTTTCTTTCTCTCATCTGGTACTTCAAACGAGCAAACTACCCACTCCAGTTAAAACTGTTAGAAGTTTCTTATGAATATAGTTTTGCTTCCATATCGTGTTCACGATGGCATTGTTGGATTTCCAATTCGCATTTGTTTGGCAAACGTGTATCGATTGATTTACCGTTTATCTGATCTACCTTTTGAATTGATCTGCTTAAAAAGGTAGATTAGTGGCTCACTAGTTGAATCACCAAATAAAATAATGAATGTACAAATTTGGAGTCTAATTTTTCCAATAAAAATCTGACAAGAACTTTGTATTTTACTTTCCCAGAATTTCTCATTGTTCCTCAAAAGTAGCAAACGTGTTATTCTTCAGTACGCCTTATAACATACCTGCAAGTTAAATGAGCAAACACTGCAGACTCAACAAACAAATGTGTGTATATAAACGCTGAGAGACTTTTTGTAGAGAACTTTATGAACTTAAACTGGCGAAAAACAACCAACAATTCCTACTTCCTTTCTCTCATCTGGTACTCCGAACTCCACTCCTGTTAAAACAGTTAGAAGTTTCTTGTTGAATATAGTTTTGCTTCCATATCGTGTTCACGATGGCATTGTTGGATTTCCAATTCGCATTTGTTTGGCAAACGTGTATCGATTGATTTACCGTTTATCTAATCTACCTTTTGAATTGATCTGCTTAAAAAGGTAGATTAGTGGGCTCACTAGTTGAATCACCTAATAAAATGTACAAATTGGAGTCTAATTTTTCCAATAAAAATCTGACAAGAACTTGTATTTTACTTTCCCAGAATTTCTCATTGTTTCTCAAAAGTGGCAAACGTGTTATTCTTCAGTACGCCTTATAACATATCTGCAAGTTAAATGAGCAAACACTACAAACTCAACAAACAAATGTGTGTATATAAACGCAGAGAGACTTTTTGTAGAGAACTTTATGAACTTAAACTGGCGAAAAACAACCAACAATTCCTACTTTCTTTCTCTCATCTGGTACTCCAAAGGAGCAAACTACCCACTCCTGTTAAAACTGTTAGAAGTTTCTTTATGAATATAGTTTTGCTTCCATATCGTGATCAAGATGGCATTGTTGGATTTCCAGTTCGCAGTTGATTGGCAATCAATTGATCTACCGTTTATCTGATCTACCTTTTGAATTGATCAACTTAAAAAAGTAGATTAGTGGGCTCACTAGTTGAATCACCTAATAAAATAATGAATGTACAAATTTGGAGTCAAATTTTTCAATAAAAATCTGAAAAGAACTTTGTATTTTACTTTCCCAGAATTTCTCATTGTTCCTCAAAAGTGGCAAATGTGTTATTCTTCAGTACGCCTTATAACATACCTGCAAGTTAAATGAGCAAACACTGCAGACTCAACAAACAAATGTGTGTATATAAACACTGGGAGACTTTTTGTAGAGAACTTTATGAACTTAAACTGGCGAAAAACAACCAACAATTCCTACTTTCTTTCTCTCATCTGGTACTCCGAACTCCACTCCTGTTAAAACTGTTAGAAGTTTCTTTATGAATATAGTTTTGCTTCCATATCGTGTTCACGGTGGCATTGTTGGATTTCCAGTTCGCAGTTGTTTGGCAAACGTGTACAAACATTGATCGCTCGACTTGAGAGAGTTAACTCCTTTCCAAACATTTCGCCAGTATTCATCAAACCGGAAATGGTAGTATGCATATTTCTTCATTTGGATGCGGAAAAGCGTAACTACTGGTTCGGCGCAAATTGAGTTATGCACTAGGTTATGTGAGTGGTATCGTATAATTATGCACCGCTTTGTGTTTAAGTCTTTGCTAAATGCAAGAATGTTGACGTACCTTATCGTTGTAAGGAAAACTGATAATATAATATCTCATCATAATCCTTCTTATCATGAGTGTTTCAATAGAAGCTCAAAGTTTAAGTGACCAAGAAAACATGGTTTTCTGTAGTGAAGAATTGAATATTTATTGATTTTTCTGCCGACCTCGAAAAAAAGGTGATTTTAATGTGTACGAAACTGATCATGAATGACCCATTTTAATGCTCAATTTTTTAGCCATTTTAATGTGCAATCCTCATGGCAACCGTTCACAAAGTATTCAGAAGCACTACGAGAAATTCTACTGGAACATCTTAATATATATATTTCTTGTGTGCGTGTGTATGTGACTGAACTCCTCCTAAACGACTGGACCAATTTGATGAAATCTTTTGTGTGTGTTCGTGGAGATTCGAGAATGGTTTAGATTCACAAATCAGCCCGACAGGTGGCGCTGCAGTCGGTATCTAGGTTATTTATAATTTATAAGGCAAGAAACGGTTGCCGGATCAGCTAGTAGATACATAGAAATTTCATTATGACAAATGTACGAGTATGTCTTGTGCAGAATGAAAATGTATTTCAATCAAGAATTCATACAAAATCATATTGAGATCGTCGGAAAAATCTTGTAATAAACTCGGTTATTAATCGAGCGACTAATGGTCTCGAACTATTAAAGCGTTCGCTCCGCTCACGCTTTAAAATATCTTGACCATTAGTCGCTGTCTTTAATAACCTAGTTTATTAATAACTATATACATTTGGAAAATTTGGAAATCATGAATAAAACAAAATTAATCACTCACCAGCAATAAAAAACTCGGATAGGTACATAAAATTTGATTTCACAGTTCACTGGAACAAATTGAAAGTTTTTGCCAAAAATTCAGTATGGTTACATTCTTGAGCTTTATTTTGAAACAGAAATCAAGTGTGAAACTAGAAAAGTAAATGAGGAGGACGAAACATGTGGTACTTTCCCTCAATAGACCTTGGCCGAATACGTGTATCTTCAAAAATAATCAAGATATCAAGGTGAAGTAAAAACTGAAAGTAGGCGAAATGTAATGAACTGAGCACTGAGAAATTTCCCGAACTGTCCTAGAGGATGCCAAGAACTTTTTTTCATCTTGTGTAAATAATAAGCTATCGAATTTGTAAAACTTTTCATTTGTTGTGTGTTACCGAAAAATTCATCTACAGTTTGTCGTAAAAACAATTTAAATTGATGGAAGATTACGAAAACTAGTGGACAACGGCTTCGCTGCCTTGTACCCTTTTCACGTAATTTTTAAATAACGTTATTGAAAGCAAGTGGTGGTAATTTGGGCTTTCAATTCATATATGGATGCAATTTCATTGACAAAAACCTACGATATCATGTAACCCTACACCAGAAGTCTAAATGCATTATATCGTCAAAGCAAAATGTTCAGTTCTTTTGTCCGATGGAGAATTGTAGTTGGAAATTGAAGGAAGCTGTTATGTCAATTCTGAAAACTCCATTAGTCATCTATTTATAGATCTCTAAAACATCTGAGCTCCAAAAATAGAACTAAGTCCGCAAAAAATCAATTGAATTTGTCAATACCATAAAACACACAAATGGATTAGTCATTAATTAATTTTCTAGAACTGTCAAGAGTGAAAAAATTTCAAGTTCAAAGAGTGATTCCTGGAAATAGCCAAAATAACTTTTCAACAATCTTTGAACATAAAACATCATCAACATAAAAGTATATTTATTGATGTTCATAATAAACACATTTGGAAATTCACATCTGAAACATACGATATACAATGCATCAGACAGAGAATTCTTGCGGCTAGTTGCACAGATGAATAGTCGAGATAACCACGTGCTGTAACTGAATGAATTACGTTAACTTATTGCAATAACCAAGTCTTTTCTCTCTCTTATCGCAGTATGGTAGGGAACCTGCAGTACACGTATAGAATTATTTGATGTCAGGCTGCCAGCAATACTCAATTCCAGTATTTACTGTTGCCTACCATACTAAATGAATTATGCTCCTCCTAACGATACGAGAGAGATAAGACTAGAATATTGCAATAAGACAACGGAATTCAGTGTGTTACAGCACGTGATTGTCTCGACTTTTCATCTGTGCAACTGGGCGGAAGAATTCTCTGTCTGATGTATTGTATATCGTATGTTTCAGATGTGAATTTCCGAACCTGTGTACATATTCTTTTGAATTGAGAGATAACAAAATACAATACATGAAACAGAAAAGTCCAAGCTGAGGTTGGTACAAAACGGGGTACCATACTATTCTGGCGTATGATACCAGAGCATAGGGAAAAACCTCAATAGAAAAAAAAACCCTGTCTCGCCGTTTTTACAAAATTGAAACTTAAAACTATTCCAATAAATACCTTAAATATTTAGATACGAAATACTTAATTCATTCTCTGGGCAAAGAAGGTGTTTCAAACCAGGTCTGGCATTTCAAGTGATGATTTTTCGAATCTTCTATTCTTCTAAGACCGCTACAGGACCCTATTGAAGGGTAATCATCTCCCATAGATTTAAATAGTGGTATTTCATCCTTAATTTCCAATTCAATTTCGGAATAATGATAAAAAAAACTTGAGAAAAACTTATGTTCATAATGAAATGAATTAACATTGTCCATAATAAAATAACAAACTTTTTCATGGTAAAATGGCGTGAAATCCTATCCAACCCAACGAAGACTCACTCATTACTCAGTCTACACGACCACGTTTTTATTATGATTGCTGAGTGTTCTTCCCCATTAAATCTTCCTAAACTTCACACTCACATGCTGTTAAACCCATTGAAACATTTTCAACCCCATAAATTTCCTTCTAGAGTTTAAACTCGATAAAAATTTGACCTCTTCGTCAGTGCCACTTCCATATTTCTTCGTAGAAAAACTGGACAAGAAATCTCGGTTGACTCGGACAAAAATTCGTTAGAAACTTTAAATTGCACAACGAGTGCTTTTATGTTTTGTTTCGCGACTTTTGATTTGTATCTATTCAGCAGAATAGCGAATTCAATGAAACTGGGTCAAAATCTCGTTGGATTTTTGCGGATGAGAAAACTTCCAAAAGTGTTTCTTCGAGTCTAAATCTGGCGGATCAAGCTCGCGGATTAGGGATTTTTCTGGCTCAAAAATTCGGGAAGTTGATGGAACAAATTATGGGATCTAAGAATGAGGCGGGGAATAAGATCCTTCGCTTATATAAAAAAATATATTTCTGTTGGTCTGAAATAATTGTGATCAGTTTGTACCGCAAAGATATTTATATCACTTGATTCTCAATAAGTTCTAATCATAGAGATAGGATAGTATAGAGTTGCCATCATTGAAATAAACGCGGTTACAGATGCGCCATATTACTACCTACCACCATTGTTTAAGGTTAAACAATGCTACCACCTAACAAATTTGACAATCGTTGAATTTTCTGGAGGAATTGTGATTCTGTCCTGTTTCTAGTTAAATTGTGTTTTTTTCTGCTCAATAATATACAATAAAATGGTATCGTGCACTGTAAAGCTTTCTTCAAGCAGAGAAGAGACAGATAAAAAGATAATTAGAGGAAAACAAATCACAGGTAGGAATGAGTATACTGAACAGATCTGCATTCGAAATTTTTGCTAGTCTGTCTTGGTAATCTGATATCTTTTTATATGTGTTTTAACGCCTGAAGAAAAATTGTTTATTTTATATTCAATTGACCTTATTTGAACAGGATTCTTAAAGACCCAACACGTCGTATTTTTCGGGTGTAAACAGAAAAAACTGGCAACTTAATTCAACCTTGAACTGAACTGAACCGCCATATCGTTTCCGACTCAGCCCCGCCCACTCTTTTCTCTATTATATCTGGATGTTTCTAATCCTTCCTTTCTTTATCAATCAAATATTACTGACTGCCTGGCAAAAGCAACATATCATTTAATTTTGTGTTATCAAGTGAACGATCAACAAATTCGCGATGTGTCTTGCATGTTGAAACGAAAGTCAACATACATTTTTGGGGATGAATTGCAGTGAATATATAACTGGATTTGTATAATATAATAATACGACATGCACGAAAGGTTGTTCCATTATGTTAGTCGAGATATCGTGCGAGGCAACCCTGTTATAGTTATTACATTTATTCATAGCCTCATGGAACAATTTTGATCCACCTTCATGGGATAATTATTCTGTTTCAGTTCTATCCAGAATAGTATGCAAATGAGAAAAGTTTCTGTCTGAAGAAGTCGAAAGTATTCTTGATGATAATAATAAAGATATGTATTAATCTTTCGAAATACCACAAGGAATGTGGGACGGGTCAAGTAAAGGGTTTTCCAATAAGAGATGTTATTTGAATATTCAAAGAAAAATGCCATTTTCAATATAAATGATCGAATGTTTATTCCATCATAAAGAAGAAGCTATGCCGTTAATAGTGGAAAATAACATCAGGCAAAGGACCACCACGACCACGCTTACAGGACCATATCCTTTCAATGAAATTTTTCATAACCAAATCGCAAAGTGGCTGCCCTATGTCCTCGATGAACTCACGAATTCCATCTTTGAGGTCTTGAATCGACGCTGGGATATTGGCGTAGCCCTTCTCTTTCATGTGGCCCCAAAGAAGAAGTCGAAAGGTGTTAAATCACAAGACCTCGGTCGCCAATTGTGATCACCTCTTCGAGAGATAACATGATCCGAAAATTTCCCGCAAAAGATCAATGGTTTCGTTGCTTGTGTGGCCTTAAGACCCAAATCTTTATGCAAAATACGGTGTGATGACGTTTGTGGAATGCCTAATTCCAAAGAACGACGAGGAATGGACAAACCTGGGTTTGTAGCTTTCAGCTACAGTAGCAATATTCTCGGCTGTTCTTGAGCGACGTGCACGGGTTTTATTCTTCACATCACTAACTTGTCCAAACAGCTTGAATTTTTCCATCAACTTCTTTATTGCGGTCTGACAAGGTGCTTCACGACACACCCAAAAATGTTTGAGTTTTAGGAACCGGCTCTGCCCAATTTTCACCAATTTATAGAGAATTTTTATAATTTCAATGCGTTTATGAAGCGTGTATCGTTCCATTTTATCAATGGCGTAGTTCTACTTGTCAAATATCAAAAAATGACAGCATCAAACGTGACATCTACTGAATAGCGGGCTTTTCAAAATAACACCTCTTATTTGAAAACCGTTTATTACTTTCATACTCCTGAACTGAATGAAAACAATGCCTTAATAGCATGTATTGTAATTCTTCTTTGAACTTTTCCATATACAAAGATAGCAAAAGATGTTGGATGGTTTTGAGTTCAATACATCTGTACCTACTTTGAAGAATGTTTTAACTTGTGAAATGGGTGGATTGGTATCAAAAGAACATTTCAATTTCTGGCGTTTTACGCATTGATCTTTATTTTCCTCACAATATAAGACACACTCAAAGATGGAAAACATGCCCATTATTATTATTTCATTTGCAACAAAGACATGTTTACACGGTGTACAACGTCTCAGATTGAAAATATATCACACAGAGTGTACCTTGATAGGAGGTGCAAATATCAAAATCTTTTTTGAATAATTTTGAGGAGAGGGGTCGCATGAACATGAGACCGCAAACGTTTGGAGATACAGGGTACTTGAGATTGATTTGTTTTTACTCGTAGTATGTAGGTACACTTCCCAAGATATCAACCAGGAATTTAACATAATTATCGCATTTCAGAGTTGTCATTTCTAGTTGACATTTTTTTTTAAACACAGTCCTCTGTTTTCCCTCAGAGCTTAATTTAGGTGGCCCCTTTTGATTTGAGGAAATTGTAAATATAAGTCTTGTTATTCGACTGAAGTTTATGGATTGTAGGTTCGTCGTATATGTTTTTGATTTTGAGAAAAAAAACGATTTTATTCCAATATCAGTCAATCAACCAATTTCATTTTATTTCGCCTTCAGTTGCTTGATTTTGTCTTAGATAATTGGAATTTCCAGAGATTTTGGTAAATAAAATATTTATATAAATAATGGACTCTCAGAAAATCATAGTGATTATCCTTTCTTAGTTTCATTGTCAGGTTTTGAAGGAAGAATTATTGAACTCAAACGATCAGAATGGACTCTTGAATATGACGTCAGCATTCATTCAATGGCTGAATATTGAATCACATTTTCCAACGATGCCAACTTGCTACTCTGCATGTATAAATTGTAATCCCACTTATTATTATTGCTCTTACGTAACTTCGAACTTGCCAGTATAAAAATCGATTTTCAATAATTAATCATAACAAATTGCTTACTTCCAATTTAAGTAAATAATTGGATAGATGTTTGTTTAACACAACTCTCAAGGCTGAAAAACACTATAGGTATTAAAAAATACATTACAAGGACAAAAAACTTTCAGATATCGATTGAAATATGTATAATATGGGAGAATTCTGCATTTCTAAAAAACTTAACAGGTTTTCACTCCCAGTCTCTGAAACAGAATCAAAAGAATTTTAATTGATGAAGTACTTCCCCGAAAATTTATGCACTTATTTCTCAGGAGCAAATTGGTTTTGAAAAAATTGTTGCCTAACACTAAAACTAAAGCAGGAAATGAAGAAAATGATAATGTAACGTTTCGGTGTCAGACACCTCCTTTAGACAAACTTGTAAAATCTTCAGAATTGTGTGTTTTTCATTTGCAGTCAGATTAACATTCAAAGTTGTCAATACACAGAAATGTTGATCTATAATCCGTTCACGAAAGGTTGAGAACATAGTAGGCGTTTCTTTATTTATCTGAAGTTGGCAGTATTTACTGTCATGAAGTAAAATAAAGTCAACGTTGCCGAATGAACTCGGCCTCGTCCGACGAGCTTGCGAGTTATCAGAGAAATCTATGCAATATTGACAACATTGCGTATCAATCTGACAAGAAAATAATTAACATAACCTAAAATTTTAGTAGACACAGTGGAATATGCCAAATTTCCATGGCCAACCGACTGCTCAACCTTTCGTGAACGGACTATACATAATTTTGGAATTTTCTGATGTCATTTCTTTCTTCAATAAATAATTTTTTTCCATTATTTCTGTTTTAGAGACTGGGAGTGAAAACCTATAAGTTTTTTACAAAAGACAAAAAACTTGACTACAAAATCGGCAAAATCTTTCCAGATATAATAATCTGAACGGTTCATTCTATCAAATAGAAGGTATGAATGCAGCTAATGCACAATCTAAAGACCTTCCTGTACAGTGATAAGCGAGTCTCATCAAATATAAACGAGTAAAACGACTTAATATTTCAAGAAGAAACGAGCTCTCGCTTGTCAACCGATCCGCGCTGATATATTTACACTCCTATAAAAATGATCCAAAGTAAATAACGGTCAATCATATGACACCTTCTTTTATTTCTTTCTGTTGATATTTCCCGAAGACCCCATCATGCTGCCTTCAAGTGCGTGATTCGAAAAGCGAACGATGTTTTTACTGTCTACAACCTGCCAGGAATAAAGTTCTCATAAAAATGGTTTGCTCGCATTCAATCCATTCAATTATTAAAGTACGAAATTTCATTATTTCTCCTTGATTTATATTTGTCAATTCAGGTCGAATATAGATATATTCTTTTGAATTGAGAGCTAACAAAATACAATACATGAAACAAGAAGTCCCTAGCTGAGGTTGGTGCAAAACAGGGTACCATACTATTCGAATAAATATCTTCAATATTTAGATACAAAATACTTAATTCATGCTCTGGTTTTAAACCAGGTTTGGCATTCCAAGTGATGATTTTTCGAATCTCCTGTTCTTCTGAGAGCGCTACAGGACCCTATTGAAGGACAATCATCTTCCATGGATTTGAATAGTGGTATTTCATCCTAAATATCGAATTTTTAATCATTTTTGCTAGTTGTTTTCAATGTTTCAGTCAGCATTCCGAGCCTTCGATGGTCCGGAAACCTCTTGAAACCTGAAACTTTCGAAAAAACAATTTCCGCCACTCGTTGAAAATATTCGTCATTTTTGAAATTTCTCAGAAATCAATGATCCATGACTTGAAATATTTTTGATTGGATCGATGGTGAAAAATTCATTCGATTTTTTCGACTGATAAGATTGATATAAAAACTTCTTCCCATTTCTATACTTTTTTTTTCAGTTTTTGATCTTTTGCCACCACTGAAGCTTCGCTCCATAAGGGAAAAAAGGTTGTTCAACCCACTCTGAATTGATATCAAAGACATAATATCAAAAATTTAAGCAATGCCCTGAGTAGGTGCTTCTGAGCTCTGGTTCTTTGATGGAGCAATATGACTAATACTTCAAATTTTATATGCGATTTCAGATTGAATCTAAATATATAAATGCAGAATCTCAGCACAATCGGAATTATTTTCTAGAAATTATTCAAAAAATGAAATATGTAAAGAATAAATGATTAAAAAAATTAATTTCCATGGTTCTGATGATGCAATTCTCTTGAAATGTTGCACGAACATTCAGTATATCATTCTCGATTCACAAAATGAATTGCATTTCAATCGGTGATCCTGTTATGGAAATATAGAGATTCTTCTCTTCAATGTTCCTATTGAATTTTTCATGGTTCTGTTGACACTATAGCCATGAAATTTGCATGAAAATTCAATATAAGTCTTCATTAAAAAAAATTTTCACTTGAATCAGAGATCCTGTTATGGCAATATGAAGATTCTCCTTTTCAATATTTCAATTGAATTTTATACTGTTCTGTTGACACTATGGCCACAAATTTTTGTATGAGGCTCATTATGAGCATCTTGAATATTGCCGCAACATTTCATTTCGATGGGTTTCGTTTTGTCTGCGATATTGAGGAGCAAAAATTTTGAATGGGCATATTTTAAGGAACACTCTGTATGATTTAGCTGGTTAACGAACTTAACCGAGCCATTTGGGAACCGAATTCACCTAAAAATTTCAAGTCTCTGTGCAAAAAACGATATAGCATTCGTTTAAGGAGAACCAGCGCTCAAAAAAGAAGAACTGTAACATCGAAAATTGAAGAAAGCAGCCATCATGTTAATTACCGAAAATATCATCAGTATATTTTCTAAGCTTTCAAAACAATTGGGTCTTCAATAATGAGATCCAGCTTGAAAAAGGTCAAATGAGTTTTTCTGACAAGACAACATTTTGATATAGTGACTAAAATTGCTTTTCTGAAAGTTTAAATTCTAAAGTGTTTTCTTCTGACGATGTCTGGCGAATGCTGATCGAAACGTTGAACAGAAGAAGCAAAAGTGATGGACATTGCTCAAATAATATTTAGCAGATAGATCAACCATCAATGACACCTTACCATAAACTCATTTAGCTTGTCACTTTTTGCTCTCACTCTTTCAACCATAAATGAACCCAATTTGTGAATTCCATCTCAACCGGTCATAGAAAAACATGCACCGTCGTCATTCAATAAACTCAATATCTATCCCAACATTGGTTTTTCCGATAAAGATCACATACGGAGCACAAAGTGTATTGTTAGCTCCCCATTTACCAATTTCGAGCACGTTTACCTGTAGATCGGAATCTTTGATGAAGCTTTTGTTGAAGGAAGAGGGATTCGTTGCAGGTGAACCACAGAGTTGCCGGGATACGCTGCCAGGATCGATACTCCCCTTCTAGATAGGCTCCTGCGGGGTGCAGGACTCCAAAAAACGTCTCACACTTTTCCAAGCTCGCACCCTAAGACGGCATGATGCAGTTCTAAAAAACTTATAATGTTTTCACTCCTAGTCTCTGAAACAGAAGTAAAATCAATTAAATAAAATAAATAAATAGTTCTTTAATCAACTAGGATATTAGACAGCGACTAATGGTCAAGATGTTTTAATGCGTGAGCGGAGCGAACGCGTTGATATTTCGAGACCATAAGTCGCTCGATTAATAACCGAGTTGATTACGAGATTTTTCCGACGATCTCAATATGATTTGTGTATGAATTCTTGACTGAAATACATTCCCATTCTGCACAAGACTTACATTTGACATAATGAAATTTCTATGTATCTATGTTCTAGTATAATCCTGACATTTCTCGTAGTGCTTCTGAATAATTTGTGAACGGTTTCCATGAGGATTGCACATTAAAATAGCCAAAAAATTGAGCATTCAAATGGGTCATTAATGATCAATTTAGTACACATTAAAAACACCTTTTATTTCGAGGTCGGCGAAAAAAAAAATTTAATGAAGGTGAAGTGCTCCTACGAAAATTTTTGCACTTATTTGTCAGGAGCAAAATGGTTTCGAATAAATTGTTGCCTAACAGTAAAACTAAAAAAAGAATAAATGAAAAGGATGATGTAACGTTTTGGTATCTATATCAGACACCTTATTCAGAAAAACTTGTAAAATCTTCGGAATTGTGTGTTTTTTCATTTGAAGTCTAATTGATATTGAAGGTTGCCAACACATAGAGATGTTGACTTATTTAATTTTGAAATTTCCTGATGTCATTTTTACCTTCAATAAAGCAATACAAATACGATCTATTTCAACAGAACAATTGGCCAAATTATCTACTTCATCTAACAAAATACATGTGGATTCCTTAATTTCCTTTTATAATTGTCAGGTTCCGTCATTAGGATCTTTGTGTTGTTCCAGTTCATTATATAATTATAAAAGGAAAATTAAGGAATCCACATATATTTTGTTAGATGAAGATGCGTCGCTATCTTAATTCTTAATATCAAGTTGGATATTGATCTGATCTGTGATTTCGCTAAAATTTGAAAATCAATGAGACGAAGTTTAAATGGAAGTACTCTGGAATTAATCAACTGATTTCATTGTTCATGGGAGCATACAGACATGTAGTTTTTGCAAATCTACCGTGAAAATTTCAAGGCCCTCACACAAGACATTTATTGGTTTACAACGTACAGAGATAATATATATTTTTTATTTCTAATAGCACATTCCTCAGGAAATTTCGAAGAAGTTTGTGTTTTATTACTCTCCGTCGAGATACCAAATTTCGAAATGATCGGATGTGTTTGAAAATACCCTGAATATAATAAAAAATTTCAAATTTCGATTTGGCTGGTTATCAAATCTAACTGCGGCATTCAGAACCCGAACAAACTCCAAATTTTCAGAAACCTTACTTAATTGGTTCTAAAGTTAGCTGCATGTTCACGGCCAGACATTTTCATTGACCACGGATTCTTCATCGACCACGGATTCTTCATCGACCACGGTTTCTTCATCGACCATGGTTTCTTCATTGACCACGGATTCTTCATAATTGAATCCAACTCAGTCGCTTGAGACCACTCTCGGCCATAACTGGAAAAATACAGATATTTGGGCAAAATGATAGCATTGTTTCAATAGGAACAAGCGCTCAAAAAGACGATAAAACCTATAGAGATAGAATAGTATAGAGTTGCCGTCATTGAAATAAACTTGGTATCAGATGTGATGTACCATATTACTACCACCTAACATCAATTTGACAACCGTTGAATTTTCTGGAGGAATTGTAATTCTTGCGCCTGTTTCTAGTTGAATTGTTGATTTTTTCTGCTTATTAATACACAATAAAATGGTATCGTGCACTGAAAGGCTTCCTTCAAGCAGAGAAGAGACAGATAAGAAGAAAATCAGAGGAAAAACATGTCACATGTAGGGATGGTTACTGAACAGATCCGCATTCGAAATTTTCGCTAGTCTGTCTTGGTAATCTGATATCTTTTTATATGTGTATACCTATTATCGCCTGAAGAAAAATTGTTTATTTTACATTCAATTGACCATATTTGAACAGGATTCCTAAAGGCCCAACACGTCGTATTTTTTTGGTGTAATTTGTAAACAGAAAAATCTGGCAACTTAATTCAACCCTGAACTTTACGCCATATTGGTCCCCGACTTAGCTTTGCCCAGTGGTACTATTTTTCCTTACTCAATTGTATGTCATAGCGTCTCTTCTCTATTATATCTCGATGATAAAAACCCATTATAGAAATCCATTTCCTAGTATCCAAATATGCGTTTAAATATTAAGATTAATGAATGGTTCATCCCTATAATCCCCCCTTTAAGAATTATCACCATGCCCCGTGTTGTTTTCATGCTGAATTCGAATATACGAGTATGAATTCTCGGAAATTAGAAAATATTTTTCCGGAGTTTGTGAACGCCCACTCAATGAAGGCCAAGAACTTTTCACTTTAGTCGTGACACGGTCCGATGTGACATAAACATTCTCACTGGGTTTAATCTACCGAACCTCCTAACTGCAATAAATTCACGAAGGGTGACAAATATCCCCGGAATCCTCCAACTGATTATACTAAATAATTGAGGGGAAATTTCTGGCCCTTCTGTTGTTGTTCTCTGTATAACAATGCGCATATCTGTTAATGGTGACGTAGATATGTCGAAAACAAGTTCGAGAAATGTTACTTTTTCACACAGAAGTGGAGATGGTAGGGGAATTGTGCCCATGTTGGCACCTCAACGTATTATTTACATATTTCATTAAAGGAATATTTTTCTATGTCATCGAGTGTACAGATTTACTACTACTCGTATGTAGTATGCATTCTTATATATAGTTTCAATATAAATTGTTAAAAATTTGTATTATAACACTTTTTAAAATTTGGCCACGGGTGCCATCATAAGATCACGTATGTCCTTTGATGGCATACAACTTAAAATAAAATGATATTATTCATTGAAATGTTTTATTGAAGAAAATAGCAGTCCTATTTTATGAAAATGAAAATATAAGTGTAGAGAAACTAAATTCACATTCTTTGGCATCGTCAAAATATAAAAATATAATTTTTATACGCACAATTCATAAACGAATATTGATTTGCACTAGCACACTCGGCATGGCACCAGCTGGCGCATTTCTGGCAACGCAACCAATTCTCCCTTGGTCGAGACATGGACAACAGCTTATAACAATAAAGACAAGCGGCATCTGAATCATCGTCATAATGTCTTTCTTCATTTTCCTCATTTTCTTCTACGAACTTAATCTGTCTTTTGACCTTTCTAGCTAGCTTCTCTCTCTCTTGCTTTGTCTTCTTCCAACTTCTTTTCTTTTGTGTCAGGGTTGTATTGAGGATTCCAACTTTTCCTCGTTTTCTTCTTCTGTTCACTGTTGATTCTGCAACGGCAGTTGGCAGTGGTGGGAGTTCTTGTATGATTTTCAATGATCTCGATACTTCACTTGAAACCATTTTCATTATTTTCGGATACCTCTAAGGCTTTGGGGGAATCGTCTCTTGATCTTGATTCTTTTTCCTATGATGGCACCCTATGCTATCATAGGAACACTCTGGCTATGCCATCATAAGCATAAGTAACATATATTTTTCAACAAAGCGAAAAAAGTACTAAAAAGACGAAAAAACCTAAAACTTTCATAAAAAGCATTGTTATAGAGTGATTAAAGGAAAGTAGAATCATTTTTTAGACAGATTTTTTGAATATCCAAATAAAATGAAAAAGAATGAAAGAAATATCATACATCAACACTCACCCAGACCCAAATGATTGAACTCTTATAACAGTCACAAATTGCCACGTATTCAAGGTGTAAATACGTATATCAAGCGTAAATGCCATTTGGCGTACAAACTCAGTAAATATAAGTTTGTGCAGTTGATGTTAACAGACTTCTTTGAAGTGTGCCACCATAAGCAGAATGCCATCATAGGCATACTTCCCCTACTACTGAAACGGATAAGTTCGAGACCATAGTCGCCCGATTAATAACCGAGTTGATTACAAGATTTTTTGGATGATCTCAACATGAATTGTGTATAAATTCTTGATTGAAAAATATCTTCACTCTGAACAAGCCTCACATTTCACATAATAAAGTTTCTATGTATCTATGTTCCAGTAGAGTTTTGACATTTCTCGTAGTGCTTCTGAATACTGTGTTAACGGTTTCCATGAGGATTGCACATTAAAACAGCCGGAATGAGAATAAAAATGGGTCATTAATGATCAATTTCGAACACATTAAAATCACCATTTATTTCGAGGTCGGTGGAAAAAAAAATAAGATTGCGACGCGATTATTCTAGCCAAATTGCAGAATTGTATCAGTAAAATTAAAAAAAAAAAATTCAAGAAAAGCCCTGAGCAAGAGCTTTTGAGCGCTCGTTCTTTGGTGGAGCAATAAGACTATTACCTCGAAATTTTATATGGAATTTGAGATTGATACTAAATATATTATATAATGCAGAATCTCAGCACAATCGGAATTATATTCTGAAAATTATTCAAAGTTAGAAATATGTGAAAAATAAATAACTACAAAAATTAAATTCTATGGTTCTGATGATGCGATACTCCTGAAATTTTGCATGAACATTCAGTATATCAGTATTATTTTCAAAATGAGTTTCACTCGAATCGGATATTCTGTTATGGAAATATAAAGTTTTTTTTTCAATATTCCAACCGAATTTTCTATGGTTCTGTTAACACTATGGCCACAAAATTTTGAATGAATATTGAGTTTATCGGTCTCCATTCACATAATAAATTTCACTCGGATATTCTGTTATGGAAATATAAAGGATCTTCTATTCAATATTCCAATTGAATTTTATATGGTTCTGTTAATCCCATGGCTACGAAATTTTGAATGAACATTCAGAATATTGATCCCCATTCACAGAAAAAATTTCACTCGAATCGGATATACTTTTATGAAACTATGAAGTTTTTTCAATATTCCAATTGAATTTTCTATGGTTCTGTCCAAACTATGGCCACAAAATTTTGCATGAGGCTTGTTATCGACATCTTGCATTTGGCCGTAACATTTCATTTCGATTGGTTTCGTATTTTCTGAGATATTGAGGAGGAAAAATATTTAATGGCCATATTTTATGGAGCACCTTGTACCCTTTGGCTAGTTAACGAACTTAACCGAGCCATTTGGGACCCGAAATCATCCTGAAAATTTCAAGTCTCAAGGACAACCCCTTCGAAATTATTGTGCTAACGGACGGCCCCACAGACGAAATTTAATTTGAACCATATCGTTTGAGACCATTTTCGGCTCAAAATTCGAAAATTACAGACAATTGGGCAAAACGATATAGCACTAGTTTAAGTAGAACTAGCGCTCAAAAACCCTGTATCGCCATTCCAACAACAATTGAACTTAAAAACTATTCAAATATTGAAGGATTTCTTCTTTATTGAGTCCAACCGAAAACCCTGTCCAAGATGCCTTCGGAATTCTAAATCTGAAAGAAAAAGAAGCAGAAAAATAGGAACAGAAAAATAAAATGATTGAAACTCCATCAAATCGATTCAAAATTAACAACCCACAGGAAAGAAACTGCAGAAATAGATTGAGGCAAAGATAATACCAGAATATTTGCGAGGCCTGAAACCGAAAATCCTCATGAATAAGCATTTAATCCAATTAAACGCCTTCCTCACCTTTGGTATTACAAACCACACATCTATCATCCACGTCTCGCTAAAAGCTTGATTCGCACACACAGAAATATATCAAGGAATGACTGTTGTTTACCAGAAACGCTCTGCCATTCCCGAAAAAAATATTCTTTCGAATCATAAATCTCCTCGTACCTATCGGCCATTTCGAGGAACCGGAACTATTAAAATTCCATCAAAGCGGCTATGAATAAGAGCAACCGTTCTACTCGGAAGAGAAGATGATATTCTTGCCAAGAAGTGGGTTGAAAAATGGGGACTCTAGCGTTTTTTTCGACATCGATATGGTGCTTTTGTTTTTTGCTTCCCGAGGAGTGTGAGTTTTTCCGCGGTTGTTCCTGGCGATGAAAGCTTTCTCGTTTCAAATATCTGTAATCTTCTGATATTGACCTGGAATTGTATGGTGTCATGGTTACAGTAGACCCAATAGACTTGTTCTTGAGCAAGATCTACAGATTGATCACAATCGGTGATACCCGGATTACAACTTTTTAATGGCACATTATGGTCATTTTTTTCAGAAACTCATATGCTGTCGACCGCATTGTTCTATGGTATTTTGTTTGCGAGTTTAAAGCCAAAATTGACATTTGGACTATTATGGGGAATAAAACACTTTTACAGATAAAAAAACTAAAGGGATTTTAAGGACTCAACATGTTTCGAGCTATAAGAAGCTCATCTTCAGGAGGAAACACAAAAGTGAAGCTAAAAACAAAAAACTCATGGAGAGACGAGAGCAAAGCCAAATATAAAACATCAAATATTAATGACCTCCAAAAGGTCACTGAAAAACTGATAAGTAATAACTACCCAATACATTAAGTAAAAACATGCATCAATAACTATCGAAAAATAAAACGATCAACTACATCAAATGTTGACACTCAGGAGAATACAGACAGACCACATCAACTAACAGC
Organism: Propylea japonica; assembly: GCA_013421045.1. Classification (NCBI taxonomy): domain Eukaryota; kingdom Metazoa; phylum Arthropoda; class Insecta; order Coleoptera; family Coccinellidae; genus Propylea; species Propylea japonica. The sequence goes on from CM024240.1 coordinate 27,807,876, forward strand.
ATCATCACAGACTACGTTAAGGAAATTCTCTAGGTAGTCTACTATCCAATTCTGTCATATAAAATAATAAATATTTCAGAGAACACAATTGCACGGCTGCGTTTTATAACAAAATAGATAATAAAAAATTGTCTTACACCAAATAAAGGACAAAACACCTATTTTGAAACAATCAGAACTGGTCTATAAGATTGAATGTTTTAATTGCCAAAAATGCTACATAGGTCAGACAAAACAACTTCTTCAGGAACGGATCAGACAACACACTAATGACTCGAAGAAATTTGACAATGCCAAAAAAACGGCACTGACGGCACACACTCACACAGAGGGGCATAAATTTGATTTTGAGGGGGTTACAATATTGGACATTGAGCAGCATTACAACAAAAGACTAATAAGCGAAATGATTCACATCAGAACCTTTAATACTGTCAACTTCAGAGAGGATACTCAACACCTAAGTAGGATTTATGATGGCTTAATGGACAATAATGTTGGAACTTTGAGTTAAGGCTGATAGATAGGATTTTTGACTATATCTTCCATCAAAAATACATTTTTTAAAATCAATATCAATATAATTAATGGGTTGGTGAGTTGGGGAAAATGTAATCAAAATATCCAATTCTGTCATATAAAATTAATAATTTCAGAGAACACAATTGCACGGCTGCGTTTTATAACAAAATAGATAATAAAAAATTGTCTTACACCAAATTAAAGGACAAAACACCTATTTTGAAACAATCAGAACTGGTCTATAAGATTGAATGTTTTAATTGCCAAAAATGCTACATAGGTCAGACAAAACAACTTCTTCAGGAACGGATCAGACAACACACTAATGACTCGAAGAAATTTGACAATGCACAAAAAACGGCACTGACGGCACACACTCACACAGAGGGGCATAAATTTGATTTTGAGGGGGTTACAATATTGGACATTGAGCAGCATTACAACAAAAGACTAATAAGCGAAATGATGCACATCAGAACCTTTAATACTGTCAACTTCAGAGAGGATACTCAACACCTAAGTAGGATTTATGATGGCTTAATGGACAATAATGTTGGAACTTTGAGTTAAGGCTGATAGATAGGTTTTTTGACTATATCTTCCATCAAAAATACATTTTAATATCAATATAATTAATGGTTGGTGAGTTGGGGTAAATGTAATCAAAATTTAACAAATATTATTTTATTGCGTTTTAAACGCCAAAATTAGTTGTTTAGTGTAGCTATAATCTAGATTTGTGGATTGATTTTAAATTTGTTTGTGTTCTGTATGTTCTAGTTCATGTGATGCAGATGTCGCCTGGGCGGGGGGTTCAGATGCCGACTCAGATCACGAAACGTGAGAAAAGATAAAACAACAAAACATTATTCGATACTCCAACCTAAAAATTCTTAATTCAACAAATGCACGTACTTGTAAACAAAAAAGAAATTTCCTTATAACGTTGAAAAGTTGACCACACAATTTAAAATTAAAAACATAAAGAAAGATAAACATTACAATTAGAAAGAACACCTTAAAAATGACAGATCTTAAGAAATGTTTGTTAGATTGAGATAAATTCGAGGTGGGTACCTGTTCTGCCTCGCCAGGGCGAACTCTGCAATTTTAAACTGTATTTTGTCACTTTTTTAGCCTTGATAAAGGATCCGAAACGTTGGTAAAGATTTAAGAAAATTTAACCAAAAACATTAAAGTCCAAATTCCTGAATAAATTGTTTTTATTATCAAATATTAAATTGAATAAATTACCTAACTTTAAGAATCAATGACAAAGAAGGAAAAGTTAACAAGTAGAAAAGATATAAAATCAGTTGATTTCAAGTCAGTTTTTCAAAAAAATAATAAATAAAACAGTAACATAAGAAATCGAAAAATTTTAAAAAGGTAGAGTGTCACCAGAATAAACTTACAGGTAATTAAAAAAAAGAATCCACTGCATGCTTGCTAAAGTCATGCAAATGGTCTGAAAACGAGTCCTATAATATCACTAAAAAATTAATTGACATATTGAGGCTCTTGGAGAACAAACGAAATCAATTCACAAAATTGGCAAATGGACTATTCAAACTTTGGTCATTATCTCACTTCCTGTTTGTGCTTCATGAATTATTACATAAACTTCCATTTTTTCTCATGGCAACAATAGTTCATTTTCTTTGAATAAATCTGTTGACGGTATTTCGTACAAGTCAATGTTGACTTGAGATGTGCGTAAAAGTCTGAGAAAAGAATTACGACGCCAGGCGTTGCGGGGCTTTCAAATTTTTTTTCAAGAACATACCTTCTTTATTGTTCCATTCAAAAGATAATTTATTCTGGAGGTTTCTTCTGTATATTATTTTTTTCTATTTCTTACCGTCAGAGACCTGCAGCGTGTTTTATGGTAATTCTATTCCATTTATTTTTTCTGTATTGTGACAGTATGCATTGATTTAGAGACATAGATATGATTGTGTTTCTTAAGATTAAATAGACTTTGTAGCAAACTATTTCTCAATCATTATATTAATCAAATATTACATATTATATGTAATAATAAACATATCAAATCATATGTTCTTCATTCCGGCCATTTTCATCCATACACAGATTATATATTTTCCTCATTTCATTATACCTAAGTTATTTCGGCCAAAATATTGGGGATCACTTAAACAAAGTAACTTATAATGAGCTAAGGAAAAGATATTATTTATGTATAGATAATAATGGACGCTTAATAAAGCATATGATTTGACATGCTGCATTTATTATAAAAAAAATGTTATTTGTTATGAAATATAAAATTGATGAATATAATGATTGAGAAATAGTCCTTTACAAAGTATTTTTGAATTTAAGAAACACAATCATATCTAGGTCTCTAAATCAAGGCATACTGTCAGAATACAGAAAAAAATAGATAGACACAACATAAAATACGCTGACGGTAAGAAATAGAAAAAATGGTCTACAGATGAAACATTCAGAATTAATCTTTCGAAAGACACAATGAAAAAGGTATGTTCCTAGAAAAAAATTTTTGATAGTGCCGCAACGCCTCTCAAGTCAACATTGACTTGTACCAAATACCGTCAACAGAATAAAAAAAATTGAACCCCTTTTCAAGAAAAATCAGGTTACCAAGATGAGTGAATCACCCTTTACATCGTCAAAAGAATCTACTTGAAGATTATTAATTATTATCAAGCTCACTCAGTATACAGGGCAATTCAAGTGTGGAGTCGAAAACTTAGGAGATATGTACAGACCGATGTTCTTTATAAAACGGAAAAAAATATCTGAAAAAAGTTTACAAGGTATTGGACTCAAAAGTTTCTGTTTGCCATGAATTGAATTCCATAAATTACAGGAAGCTCAGAAAGAAATACGCAAAATTTTGTGTTCATATTTCTTCATGAACATTTATAAGAATATATGTGTCAAATGCAATGCAACATTCGAATTTGTATTAAATTATTTTCTCTCCTAGGTTACCAACAAAAAACAATTAATTAATTGGAATTGACAATATAAAGAAATTTTGAAGTACATTAATAAATTCAAATAGCGGAAACATTTTTTACGTGTTATCAATATGTACTAGTACGTAGTAGTACGAAGTAAAACAAAGACTTTTTTCTACGTTTCTAACCACCTATACATCCACAATGTTGAGTAAATTTTTCTATTATGACATTACACAACATGGCAAATTTATTTCCACCGTGTTTTCCGACCTCTTTCTAAAATAAATAGTAGGACAAGTTCGTTGTTTCAAGGTTCGAAGGAAGTTCTTAATTATATGATGACATGTTTCGCGTATATTTAATTTATAGCAATTATGAATGGTGGACTATTTCAGATTCAAAATGAGCGATTACTTGGGTGGAAAGTATCCCAGAATAGCAAATACGAAGTATTTAAAATGCAAATTAAACACTGAACTAGATAGAGATCTCTACAAGGTCGAGATTTTAAGGGCACTTTTCAGTTGAACATCTACAATTCGAACGTAAATAGTTATTTAATCAACTAGGTTATTAAAGACAGCGACTAATGGTCGAGATATTTTAATACGTGAGCGGAGCGAACGCGTTAATAGTTTGAGACCATTAGTTGCTCGATTAATAACCGAGTTGATTACAAGATTTTTTTGACAATCTCAATATGAATTGTGTATGAATTCTTGATTGAAATACATTCCCATTCTGCACAAGACTCACATTTGACATAATAAAATTTCTATGTATCTAGGTATGTTCCAGTAGAGTTTTGACATTTCTCGTAGTGCTTCTAAATACTTAGTGAACGGTTGCCACGAGAATTGCACATTAAAATAGCAAAAAAATTGAGCATTAAAATGGGTCATTAATGATCAATTTCGTACACATTAAAATCACCTTTTATTTCGAGGTCGGCGGAAATAGTTATTCAATCAGGTAGGTTATTTATTAGCGACTAATGGTCAAGATTTCCATAGTTCAGGACCATGAGTCGCTAGATAAATGAACGATTTGATTACAATATTTTTCTTTTGATCTAATTGTGAATTGGGAAAAATATTTCGATTGAAAACATCTTATTCTACACAAGACATACATTCGACATAATAAAATTTTTATGTTTATACTAGCTGATCCGGCAACCGTTTCTTGCCTTATAAATTATAAATAACCTAGATACCGACTGCAGCGCCACCTGTCGGGCTGATTTGTGAATCTAAACCATTCTCGAATCTCCACGAACACACACAAAAAATTTCATCAAAATTGGTCCAGTCGTTTAGGAGGAGTTCAGTCACATACACACGCACACAAGAAATATATACAGGGTGTTTCATCATAAACTGGACAAACATATATTTTCGTGTAGAGGATATCGGGAGAATCATTTTTGCCTCATACAATATACCCGTTTTCGAAGTATAAGCGAGATACAGTGTTCAAACGTCATTTTTGAGCAAGATTCTTATGAGTGTGGTCAGTTATGTATAACACTTGGTGTAATGGTTTTGGTCAAATCTCATATTTTTGGGTCCTCTATTCAGAAAAGTTGACGAACTCCGAAAAAAATTTTACAAAATGGCGGAAGACCTGCAATGTTCCAAATTTTTTTTTGCGGTTGTCAAATTGACTTTTATTTTCTGAATGAACATAATTTTCTAAGAATCTCTGTGGAAACATTTTTTCAAAAATTGAACACAAATTTTTTTTTACATGTCTACAGCGATGAAAAAATTCCACTCGAAATGGAGGAAATTTTGTACAATTGTACTTTTTGAATTATCAATTACGAATATGAAAACAGAATTGTGAAATATCGAACGGTTTCGTTACTACAGTCATTCAAATGTTTCGTTCGGACCTCTGAAATATTGAAAATAAAATTGTTTTGGGTTCTAGAATCAAAATATTGAATTATTGGCATGTTTAAACATTCTAGATGATTTTATAAGAAAAAAATCAGTAAAACTTAGTTGGGACTCGAAACGACGTAGGTATTAAATAGGGAAATGGCACTGTTCTAAGGATATTAATATTCGTTGCCGGGCAACAGTAGTTCGTAGTTCATAGAGTTGGACTGGTATTTTAATTTCAGTGAATATAATTTAGCCAGTAGTGAAACTCTATGAACTACGAACTACCGTTGCCTGGCAACGAATATTAATATCCTTAGAACAGTGACATTTCCCTATTTAATACCTACGTCGTTTCGAGTCCCAACTAAGTTTCACTGATTTTTTCGTTTAAATTCATCTAAAATGTTTAGACATGCCAATAATTTAATTATTCTGATTCTAGAACCCAAAACAATTTTATTTTCAATATTTCAGAGGTCCGAACGAAACATTTGAATGACGGTAGTAACGAAACCTTTCGATATTTTACGATTCTGTTTTCATATTCGTGATTGATAATTCAAGAAATACAATTGTACAAAATTTCATCCATTTCGAGTGAAATTTTTTCATCACAGAAAGTCTAAGAAAATTGTGTTCATTCAGAAAACAAAAGTCAATTTGACAACCGCAAAAAAAAAATTGGAACATTGCAGGTTTTCCGCCATTTTGTAAATTTTTTCTCGGAGTTCGTTAACTTTTCTGAATAGAGGACCCAAAAATACTGAGATTTGACCAAAAACCGTTACACCAAGTGTTATACATAACTGACCACACTCATAAGAATCTTGCTCAAAAATGACGTTTGACACCCTGTATCTCGCTTATGCTTCGAAAACGGGATATATTGTATAAGGCAAAAATGATTCTCCCGATGTCCTCTACACAAAAATATATGTTTGTCCAGTTTATGATGAAACACCCTGTATATTAAGATGTTCCAGTTGAGTTTCGACATTACTTGCTTCTGAATGCTTTCTGTTGCCCATGACAATTTCTCATTAAAATAGCATAAATTGATCATTAACATAGGTCATTAATGTTCAATTTCGTACACATTGAACTCGCCTTTCATTTTGAGGTCGATGGAAAATATAGTTAATATATTGTACCCTGTCAACATTTTTCTTAGCTTCAGTAGTGATATGTAAATGCTATACTGTATGGAGAATTTCAAACATTTCAGCTTAATATACTGATATATTCGGTGGTCCATAAATTTTGACCAGACACTGAGAATTTCCAATCAAAAAGAAAAATAGGTAGAACTTCCCAGAAATCATTTGAAAAAACTAGCCCCATTTTAAAAAGTTTCGAAAGTTTACAGTTGCAGTTCGCTTAAAGCTCTTTTTCTTTCTGCTCATGTATGGCGGTCGTCCATGAATGAACCAACCATTCATTCCCAATCCACTTTTCTTATAAATAATTTATAGATATACCGCTTTTCTTTCGGGGAACCAAAACCGGCGCCTATAGAGAATCGTGGAAAATTGGTTCACTGATTTGAATTGATAATCATGGCGTTATTATTTATAGGCTTGCGAAAAAGCTAGTGGCCCTTCCCTATGGAGGACGTAAATGTGACTTCTGAAAGTATGGAATTTATGCAGAAGAGAAATGAAACGAGAGAGCGGAAAATCCAGAATGAAGTTATATTTCTGTATGCTGTATGTAAATAGAAGGTTCAATGACCAAGCTTATGAGAAAGAATAAGAGAAAAGCACTCAGGATCTTTTTCGTGCTATAAATGATGGTCATATATCGGTTGTCCCAAGGTGAGTGGCCTATCAGATTATTATGGAAACTATTGATGGTAAAGATTTTAAATTTTGTGGATCGATATTTGGCCATGTTAGTTACATTTTTTAAAGAATTTCCTATTCCCAGTGTTGCCGGATGTACGACAATTTGGCATCAACTTTGTTAATTTATATGGGACCTTCGGTATTCCAATTTTTTTATGATACTCCATAAATATTAAATTTATCCACTTTTAGTTTTTCCTATCTATCCTTAACGGTTTTGAGTTATTAATTATTTCTCGAAATTCCAGATCAAATTTGCGTGTTACGAAAAGACTCTAGTTCACTCAATATTTAAGATCTAAGTTAGAACTTTAGCAAGTCGTTAGATATGATTTGATCTATGCCAGTGCTTTTGAATTATAGTTGTTAGATATACGGGAAGGACCGAAAAAAATCATCATTGGCCAAGTTTCAAAATCGTTGAGATAGGCGTGGGGACGTGAATAAAAAACTGTAGAGTGTAATTGGAGAAACAGACTTTTTTACGATTTCGTAACTTGGCAAATGTTTTTTTTTTATTTATACTGTATAACTGACAACTGTAATTCAAAAGCAGTGATATATAGATCAAATCAATATCTAATCATAAAAAATAGAAATACGGATGTCCCATTTAAAATGACAAAGTTGTTGCCAGATTGTCGTACATCCGGCACCACTGGAAATTCGAAATTATTTCAAAAATGTACATTAAATGACCAAATATCGATCCACATAATTTGAAATTTTACCATCATAGTTCCATAATAATCAATATAGGCCACTCATCTTGGGACACCCGATATATAATACCTATTTATTCTATTACTTCTTTCATTCATTTTGAATTGGTAAACAAATAAAATTATTATTTTTCTTTCGTTTAATTTTAGCTAACAATTCAAACTTGATTCATGAATTCTAAATTCTCATAGTCATTTAATCATATGGTCTATTCATGACATCGATTAATGGTCAAAATATTTTTCAGACAGATTAGATAATTTTTTCTTTTACCGCATTATAAACCGAGTATAAATTTCTGATTGAAATACATTTTCATTTTACCTAAGATCCATTTGACATAAAATGAATTCCTATGTTCATTTCAATAAATTTATGCTCCCGATAGAATACTTTATGGTCGATTATTATACATATCAATTGATTTATTAATCTCTAGATAAATAAACGAGTTGACTACAAGGTTTTCAGTCGACTGCATTAGAAATTGATTTTAAATTCTTGATTGAAATACCTAAATTTTCACTTTGCATAAGACATTCATCAGACATAATATGAATGTTTATGTTCTTATGTTCCAGTAAAGTTGTGACATCACTCGTATTGCTTCTGAATACTTTATGTTCGGTTGCCCATGACAATTGCATATTAAAAAGAAGTTTAGAAATGGTTCATTATTGATCAATTCCGTTAACGCTAAACCTACCTTATATTTTGAGGTTGACGGAAACAAAATAATTCCTGTGCAATAATTTTTTTGACTTTTTGACTCAATTCGAAAGCAGTTATAGTTCACGAAAATTTGACCGCATAGTAGGCGTTTGTTTATTTATCTGAAGTTGGCAGTATTAACTGACATAACGTAAAATGAAGTCAACGTTGCCGAATGTACTTGGCCTCGTCGAACGAGTTTGCGAGTTACCAGAGAACTCCATGCAAAACTGACAACATTGCGTATCAATCTGACAAGAAAATAAACAACATAGTCTAAAATTTTGATATACACAGTGGAATATGCCAATTTCCATGACCAACCGACAGCTCAAACTTTCGTGAACGGACTATACCTGACAAAATCGTATAGAATAAGTTTCAAATATCACAGTATCACCCAGATTTCATGTTTATATTTCATTATGATATGTCAGAGAAAAAAAAAACTTACGCGATCCTATGCTAAGGTCATTATAATTCCATAAAACTAATTACCTTACCGCTGAAGTGAATTCAAACATATTATAATTCAGGTTCGAGTAAATAAATTGCACCTTATACAATACGGAAACTTCCTGAAAACTCCATAAACGCCTTCCACCCTAAATGCAGTATTCAAATATTCAAAATTAATTATCCAGATATAAGTCTAGAATTTATTTACATATTTCTGAATTCCAAGTACATTGTCAACATAAATTATTAATGTCACCAGAACGTTGCATATTAGAAAACACTTGGCACAATGACAATAACTGGAGGTCGTACGAAAATAGTAATCCAAAAGGATTCTCGGGTATGGAATTTTGTTAACTGAAGTTTTTTTCTTTAAATATGTACACATTAAGTGAGGCAGTGATATGGATGCTCAATGTTTCGACTGTTTCATTTTTTGTGTGTTTTGTGGTTCCTTGTAGTTTTGTGAAAAAGTGAAGAATATAAATAATAATTTAAAGTTTAGTTGGAGAATCTGAATTTCACAGGATACATATTCAACGTAAATCTGATGTGAGTTTTATCGTAAGTTATATCATAAGCGCATCTAATTTTTCCGAAAAAATAATCGTTGCTTAGTCATATTTCAGTGCTGGTGGCCACAAAAATCTAAAAGCGAAGACAAGGATTTTTGAAACTGCTCGAATGCTTTTTTAAAATATTTCTTTGCATTGTGTTTTTTCGTTTTCTTTTCAAAGGAAAAATAAGATGCCCCAATAGTATTAATAGAGGACTATTTCTTGAGTGACATATTATACTGCATACGTTATGTTGGTATAGATATTAATCTAACAATAACTGTCAACTCTTTTCGCGGATAAAATCGAAAAGTCTGCTGACAGCTGCTGCTAGAAAGTTTATCCATCTATAACCGATTTGGCGATTTGTAAATTCAAAATAGCATGTTTTTTATTGGTGAAAATTAGGATGAGGGAAAAAGTCAATGTTATTTCAATACAATTTGCCTTTGATTTATTTTATTTATTTTTACCAGTAAATTTTTGAAAAAGCATGAATATTGAGTATTATCGAGTTGTCAAATTTCGAATTTTATTTCGAGGCGACAACGTGCTAGAGTTTTTTCTGAAAAACTTTTTAGGTTTTCACTCCCAGTCTCTGAAACAGAAATAATTTCAAAAATGTTAATTAAGATGAAATGTTCCGAAAATATTTGCACTAATTTGTCAGGAACAAATTGGTTTCGAAAAAATTGTTTCCTTACAAAATACATACATCTATTTTGTTAGATGAAGTAGATAATTTGGCCAATTGTTCTGTTGGAATAGATCGTATTTGTATTGTTTTATTGAGGACAGAAATGACATCAAGAAATTTCCAAATGAATAAATCAACATCTCTATGTGTTGACAACTTTCAAATTAGACTGAAAATGAACACACAATTCGGAAGATTTCACAAGTTTGACTGAAGAAGTTGTCTAATATAGAAACCGAAACGTTACATTATCCTTTTCATTTATTTCCTTTTTAAGTTTTACTATAAGGCAACAATTTTTTCAAAACCAATTTGCTCCTGACAAATTAGAGCAATGATTTTCGCAGAAGCATAACATCTTAATTAAATTTTTTTAATTATTTCTGTTTCAGAACTAGGAGTGAAAACCTAAAAAGTTTTTTAGAAATGCAGATTACATTTCAATCGATATCTGTGTTATTGTTTTGACTTAATATCTGAAATTTATGTCGGGTATTGGTCTCAAAAGTCTCTCTTGAAGCCACTTATGTAATTAGTTTCTCTAGCTCTCAAACGGAAAGAGCTACAAACTTGTTTTTTGAATTTAAGTGGATGATTTAAAAATCTCACTCCTCTCCATTTATTAATTTAATTTATATTCGATCAAGATGGAAAACACCGAAAATTTTCGAGTATGGGAAGAAAAATCTGAATAAGATATTCAAGAGTACATAATTAAAGAAGTTTCTATTTCAAACCAGCAGATTATGGTAAAAGCAAAATACAATTTTGGAAGGAAAGGAAATGCTTATTCTCAATATCAACTTCCTGTGCCATAACTAGTCAATTAATCAACTAGGTTATTAAAGACAGCGACTAATCGTCAAGATATTTCAACGCGCGAGCGGAGCGAAGTTCAAGACCACTAGTCGCTCGATAATTAACCAAGTTGATTACAAGATTTTTCCGACGATCCCGATATGAGTTGTGTATGAATTCTTGATTGGAATAAATTATCATTTTGTACAAGGCCTACATTTGAAATAATAAAATTTCTATGTATCTATGTTCCAGTAGAATTTTGACATTTCTCGTAGTGCTTCTGAATACTTTGAACGATTGCCATAATAAAATAGCAGAAATTGAGCATGAAAATGGGTCATTAATGATTGATCTCGTACACATTAAAGTCACCTTTTGTTTTGAGATCGACGGAAAATCCAAATTACTGGGTATTGTTTTATTATCAGTCTTGATGTTGGAATATCAGAGAACAAAAACCAAGTTTCTAGAAATGATAGTTTGTTTCCATTGTTATCCATGGTGAATAATCATTAATCACAGCACCAACAGATACCCCATTACATTCCCTATATCCATTTTCTGCTCCGACAGGTATGTCCTAGAAAGTTTTCTTGAAAATATGCTGCATTTATCTCAAGAAAATTATTTTCTTGACCCAGATTTCAACCGTTGCTGAAACATATTTCGATGAGCTTCAAGGGTGATGTATGCATAGAAATGTAGGTCAGAAGACAACATCGTTATAGAATCTTGTGTTCATCCCCATAATCTATTCGCTTTCATGGATTCCTGGCGTTTCGGACAAATCACGTACCCCTGACTTATGATTTTGCGTGGAAGTTTTATGTGGTTGAAATATTGCCAATAACTCTCCACCCATTTCGTCTATAGAATACTGAAAGATGTCCTGAACTGTATGCATAATGTTTCATTTCATTACCTTCTTATATGGGAGATTTGGAGAAAGGTGCTGACGTTGCTTCGGAAGTATGAATTGCAGGAATCGGAGATGAAATCGGTGTGAGATTTGATAAACGGTGATGTTCGAAGTGAGCATGATTTGTTGGTGGATAGCACGGGGTCTCTATAAATGATTGTAACAACGTAGGTTGCTTTGGGAATTTTTCATCTGATCGTTTCTTACACAAAATCAACAAATTTTCAATTCCAGTCACATTATTCAATTTCTTTCGGAATAGCCAGCCAAACTTACCGTATCGTCTGTTCAAATCTAAAGTTTATATCAGAATATAAATATTTATAATAGTCCAACGCCAACTGCGCTGTTATAATCACTTATAGAGACCCTGTATAAGTATGAATGAGCTATACGTCTTGAAAATGACATCCCTTAGAATGATTTGAACTTAATTCATAGTGTTGTTCATGATAAGCGTCCACTCTGTATGATATGACTGGTTTTTGGCTAGAATTTGAGAAATTCTTACTTGCAAAATACACTGACCGGCAAAATAATCGATCCAATCAAAAAATCGATGAAGTTTGTTAATTCATAAATATGTTTTTTCGAGTCCGATTCAAATGAATTTTTTTTTCAATTGTAGGTATGTTTATCCTTAATCAATCAATAGTTTTGAATTTCAAGAAAACTCTGCGTACGTCATTTTATACAGGGTGAAACAAAATCTGTTTTTTTGCCCCAACTATAAAACCACCCCTGGTGTGTTCCAGTTGTTACACCGTGTGATTTTTTATTCCATCATCAAGACATATCTTTTCTTGACAATTTATTTCCTCATTTATAACAGGTTTTCAGTAAAACATTAAATTTTGCTTAGGCTACAACAGTACTTTAACAAATTCAACCTAAAACTCTGACCTAATGAAAACAAACCTAAAACTGAGTCAAAATTATAACGTGTTTTCCGCCTAGGCGCAGATAACAGTTGCAATTCGTCTCGGCATGTCCTCGTTAAGATCTTGAATCAATTAGAGCATCACTGAGCTGCTGCAAATTTTCAGGAGTTGGTACACGAGATCGAATTTTCCTTCCAAGAGCATCCGAACATGCCTAATTGGGTTCAAATCTGGACTTACAGCAGGCCAGTTGAATTCTTGGATATCAGCCTCTGCTAAATACTCCCTGGCAGTCCTAGCCACATGCGGTTGATGCGGTCGGGCATTATAAAGCATTAGCACGAAATCGTCTCCAATAAACGGTGCATACCAAACAACATGTCTCGCTGAAACTTCTGTTGTTTTATGTTTTCACTCAGTTTTCAGTTTATTTTCATAACGTTCGGATTTGAGGTTAATTCTGTGAAAGTACTTTTATAGCCATAGCGAAATTGTGGAGTTTAATGTTGCTCTGAAAACCCTGTATCTTTAACAAAAATTGAGCTTTTGTGATTATTGAAGAATTAAATTGTGAGAAAAGATGTGTTTCGATGGTGAAATAAGGGGTGGTTCTAAAATAGGGTAAAAAACAGTATTTTTTCTCCCTGTATAAAATGACGTATGCCGAGTTTTCTTGAATTTCAAAACTGTCGATTGATTAATGATGAACATACCTACAATTGAAAAAAATTCAATAGAATCAGACTTGAAATAACATATTTTTTCTCCAACCATCAAAAAATGTTGACTTTTCTGTACTATTTTCAGGTGCAAAAGTCATAAATTCTCTTACCGTATGAAAATTCACCGTTACTTAGCAACACTTTTATCCTAGGATTAAAATGCTACTTTTAATCCTTGGATTAAAAGTAAATGCATTTGAAGTCTACTTGACAATCACTGTCATGATTCTGTGTTCAATTCATAACCAAATTATGAAACGATTTTTCACTCAAACCAATTTTATTGTAATTTTGACTTGGTTGGAGAAAAAATAGTACTTATATATTATTCGACTAAAAGTGCCTATTTTAACTCGCAATTTTGCATTCGCTCGGCTACGCCTCGCAACTACAAATATTGCTCGTAAAAAAAGATGCACTTTTAATCCTTATAATATAATATACTATTTTCTGTGACGGGAAAAAATGTGACATTTTATATCTCTTGACAGGTCACAAAATATGACTTTTTACGAGATTGCTTTTTTCCCTGTCAAAAAAATGATTCTCTATGTAGCCGGGAAAAATACTCACTTTTTTCCCGGGGAAAAAAGTAATTTCGTGAGAAGTTATATTTCTTTCACTATTAAATCGTTGTTTTTCTTGTCACAGAAAAAAATACTGTATTATACACGGAAAAATAGTAGATTTTAGCTCTCGGTTTTTTGTCTCCCTCCGCTTCGCGTCGGGAAACAATATAACCTCGAGCTAAAATCTAATACTTTTTTCCCTTGTATAATAAATAACTATTTATGAATAAACAAACTTCATCGATTTTTTGAGTGGATAGATTATTTTGCCGGTGAGTGTAGTGTATCATGATTCGGAAAGAACAATTTTTAGTTTTACATGGTAATTATACAGTGTGAACATTTCGAATACGCATACCTCAAACATACATAGACTCACACACTAGCTTGCACAGATGATGAAGTCTTGTTATTCAATTCTTAAAATTTCACAGCATTGATTGATTGTTTTGAACTATTTTGTATTTATTATTCAGATTGATTTATACTTCATGTTTTAAACTCAGTTACATGAAGTATCCATATAATTTCCTTATAAAAGGATTTGCCGTGATTATCAAACTAGTAATGTATTTTTATTTGGGCTTGATTCAACTTTTTGTTTGAATTGAATCAAGCCCTTTGCCAAGAGCCCGAATTAAAATACATTACTAGTTTCATATAATTTCCTTTATCATATTTCATCCTGGCTCTAAAACGATAAAATGATGTGTTTTTATTTGATATCAATTCTATGTGATTCATCGTTAGCTCTCTATTGGATTCTAGATGAATTGTGACCCACAGAACCAGGAAAATAACATTGGTGAGATGATAAAAGGCGGAAGTTCAATCTTGTTTCCTGGGATAAACCCTTTCATTTATGAAATATCTAATAGCTAGCGTCAGGTTGTTTTCCTTATATCCTGGCTCCTTTTGTTCTAGTTTCATCTGCACTATTGTGTAGATATTTTACTTTTTCTTGGCATACTAAAAAAAGTTCATTATCTATTTATAATTTTAATTTTTTCGACCAATATAAGAAACGGCAATGAGGTTTGAGAATTAGTACATTCTCTCATAATACAATTTGATATCTCTTGAATCAGTGACTTAAGGAACTGAAACACGTGAATTTATTCTGAGTTAAAAGTATTTTTTAGGAATAAAATCAAATATTTTTCTGCACCCAACTAACTTTTTTTTAAGAATGCAAACATATGTCGATAGTTATTCTGCTCATTATGAATATCGAAATAAAGATGAAAACCTTTTACAGTTAATGATTTCAAAATAGTATATTATGCAACTAGCGTATAATGATACCTATTATTAACGAAATTGAAATCACCGAGCGAATAACAGCCATTATACGCAAGTAGCATACTATACTTTATCCACGATTACTGAATATATTTCTTTTAGACGACCGTTACAAAACCCTTTTATTACAAG
Source organism: Propylea japonica (assembly GCA_013421045.1). Lineage (NCBI taxonomy): Eukaryota > Metazoa > Arthropoda > Insecta > Coleoptera > Coccinellidae > Propylea > Propylea japonica. The sequence continues at coordinate 27,823,561 of CM024240.1, forward strand.
TGTGAAGAAAGTTAAGTTGATACATGAGGAAATTTTGAAGAACTAGTCATTATATATTTTGTGATGAAAATTGCTTTAATTCATGAAATAAAAGTATATTTGGTCCTCGATTGTTAAGGCACACCCATGTTTGTAAGTTCTTCAGAATTCTGAAAAAAATATCAATTTAAAAAATATATTTTAGATCTAAATCTATGACGCATCTGAGAGCAGTGAATAATAACTCATTATTCACTTGTATTGTATATATTCTTTCGAACTGAGAGGTAACAAAATACAATATGTACATAAAACAAAAAAGTCTCAGCTGACGTTACTGCAAAACGGGGTACCATACTATTTTTTCAGTATGATACCAGAGCTCAGGAAAAACCTCAGTAGAAAACCCTCTCTCGCCTTTTTACGAAATTGAAACCGAAAACTATTCGAATAAATACCTTCAATCTTTAGATACAAAATACTCGATTTTGCTCTCGGTTAGGAGGGTGCTTAAAACCTTAGACTAAGGGGTATAGTCTAAGCTTAAACCATGTTTGTCCCTCCAATCCAAGTGATGATTTTTCGAATCTTCTGTTCTTCTAAGAACGCGACAGACCTCCTGAAGGGAAATCATCTCTCATAGAATTAACAGTGATATTTTATTCTAAATATCGCATTCAATTTCGGAATCATGATAATAAATTGTGACAACTTATGACAAAATGACAATAAATATAATGGCCGAGAAAACAGACTTGCAATGGGCGGATTAAACAATGGTATGGATGAATAATATTTTCGAATTGCTTTAGCCAATTTTTGATTTTATTTTTCCTATTTCAGGGTAGGCTTGTCGCCAATACAATCGACCAGAGACTTGATCGTTCTGAGGTGACCAACATTCGATAAAGTGGCGGCGGATACGGCAGGACCACGGGGTCCGAAAGCGGTATGCACAGCGGTGTCCATGCAGACCGAAGTTCTTGGCGTATACCTCCTGATGAAACGCTTCAGGTGGCAGACCCGAAGGCCAAAAAGGCCGAGGTAGGTGACGAAGAGGTCGTACTCGACGACTGGTACCAACTGCACCTCAGCAACTTGTTTCCTGTATATGGTATATACTTCTGATTCATTAATTTTTTTTCGTTTTTGAACTGCTGTTTTGGACATTTTCTGTTACGATCTCATCGGTCAATTCATGTTTGAGTGATAAAGGTTATTTTTAGAATATCATGAAAACTTCCAGCATTCTAGAGGGTGACCAGATTTAGATTTTTAAGAGTACAACTCTTAACCTGGAACTATAGAAATGATATTGTCGAATCACAGGAATGTGGACAGAAAAAAACACAATCAATTATGACTTTGCCAACGTTCGGAACTATTTGTTCCTTTCTCAAGGCTAGAAAAATTTTATTAATATACATAAAACATTTAATCATGGAATGTATACCTCATCATACAGTTAATAAAACTTTTATTTAGAATAATAATTAAAAGTTAGGAACGGATCGTGGTTCGACGTATGACAGTCACTGAACAAAACAAAACTATAAAATCGAATTTTCAAATTTTGTGGTACAATATATGTTTGACAAATCTTCACAATGTTCGGTCTCAGTCAAATTAATTATTTCAACCAGCAAGTATTCAATGTGGTATAAAATATAAAGGTGGACACACATATGATGACAAACACGAAACAGCACGTGGAGACAAACAATCAGCGTTGCTATCCATTGGGTATTTTTATTTTCGATATTAAGTGATCATAGACAGTACTTAAGTTGTTCGTATCCTCTCTATAATTCACTGTATTGTTTCCTTATATGTATCATTTCACTCAGGATCCGTCTGAAATAATGTTGTTCGTAATCAAGAATCGATACATTTTCAAAATCAAATCTGTGTCCCTCTCTGTGTGTGTGTTGTGTAAGGGCAGTTTTATTTTCGGCTACTAATTGTCTGCCATCATTCTTATGTTGTCGAATTCTGTCTTTCAAGTATTGTCTCGTTTGGCCGACATACGCCCTGTTACAATCCTGGCAAGGAATCTTATACACCAGATTATGTATATTTAATAAATATTTTTCTAGCCTTTAGAAAGGAACAAATAGTTCCGAAATGTGGCAAAGTCATAATTGATTGTGTTTTTTTTTCTGTCCACATTCCTGTGATTCGACATTATTTCAAACATGGACGTGAATACTACAGAATATAGAAATAATGAACAGAGGTTTAACGTGTGACATCACCATGAATACAAAAATAATTACCTAATGCAAAGAATAATATTAATAATCCAATACCCAACTCCAACTTCGGAGCTAATCTCGTCCTCGTTCAGGCAAAATGCAAGGAAGTGGTATCAAACAGAGCACCTATAGATAGCCATTTCGTCTTTATTAGGACTCATCAGCACAGGATAGCTCTGAATGATACAAGGTTTTCTTGGAACTTCAAGCGAAATGGCACCTACCTGGAAATGGCGTCTTCGGTATATTTACGTGAAGGAAGGTGCCATTTCGCTTGAAGTTCCAAGAAAACCTTGTATCATTCAGAGCTATCCTGTGCTGATGAGTCCTAATAAAGATAAAATGGCTATCTATAGGTGCTCTGTTTGATACCAGTTTGATATTGGTTGATTTCAATCGATTAATATTATTCTCTGCTTCAATTATTTTTTATAAAAACATTTTTAGATGGTTTCGAAAAGGTAGGATTAATAATATACGAGTTATGAATGTCTAAAGAAAATGATCAACTTTAAATTTCACCCCGTAACTCGAAAACTAAAAATCACAGCGATCTTCGGTTTTCACATTTTGCTTTTCTCCAGAATAGGAGAACGAGAAATACTCATTAAAATTTTCTACAGAGATAGAAAACTGAAAAATATTTGAGGTTTGTTAAGTAAAAACTCTTCGCAAGGCATCCATTTTCAAGATTAAGAGCATTAAAGAAAAATAATTTAAACACATTTTTTTCAATTTTGCCGAAACCACAACATTGTTATGAAATTTTCACGAATACTGTTTGAAAGCTAATACATACATCCAATGATTTTGTTTTTATGTCTGGCTCTCATAAAGCGTTTTCGGAAACTTACTCACGGTTACTAACGCGATCCATTGGGTCACGGATCTACTTGGATCCCGCACCCGGGTTCTAAGTTTACGAACATATCCGAATTAGGATTTGAAGTGACAGTCGTATCAATAACATAACCAAATATTTTATGGATTTATTTTTTCAGTCCCAGTTCATTTTCGGATTGTCTTTAGCTCTGCTTGCATTTATTGGCTTTTGTAAAATATTTCTTATAATTGCTGGTGTGACCTTCCATATTTAATGTTATTTTTGAGTACCTATGTTAAAAAGTAGAGAATTTATTTTTTCAGTTACAGTTTATTTACTGATTGTCTCTAGCTTTGTTCGGATTTATTGACTTCTGTAAAATCTTTCTGAAAATTTTATTCATCTATCAAATTCGACAGACAACAATGTTCCGACTGACTTTTATTGTTGTTTTAGCCAATGAGCATACAATTAGGCGATAATTTTGCATTAGTGCAAATTATCGATAATTCGCACTTGTGCAAAATTATCAGGTCCTTTAAAATAAATGCAGATGTAATTATGAACGTTTATTACTTATTAGAGTAACGGCAATGTGACAGCAACTTACAGCGACACAATACGATTTGATGGATTCACAAATTTTCTTATTAAATTTAACTCTTGCAATGAAAATGAATCGATAATTTTCATTGCACTAGTTAAATTACAACTGATAATTTCTGATGTGCCTTCGCATTTTTAATGTTATATTTGAGTACCTATGTTAAAGAAGTAAAGGAGGCTTTAGCTTCAACGCAGAAAGATCTGCATACAAAGGTATGAAGAATTTATTTCACATTATTTTCTCGGCTCATGGAACCACACATTTTACACTGAGCCAAATTCTCTTCTTTTTCAATAATTTTTAGGAATATATTATATGAAATTACTAAAAAAGAGTAAAAGACTTATTCCTGCCTTTTTCAAATAAAAAATTGAACTGTACTGCTCATGCGGTGTGACTGTACGACCCTGCTCTCGTGAAGGGTTACGGTAAATCAACCTGAGTCTGTGTCGAGTTAATAGCACCATACTTTCCGAACACGGGTTCGATGTTCGGGTGAGGTAAACGAACACGAAGGTTAAGGATCGAGTTAACCCGAGTAAGTCTCCGAAAATGCCTATAGAATGCGTTTGTTACACGTTCTGCGCCAAATAGTATTGAACATAATTTTTTCCGCCGACCTCGAAATAAGAAGTGATTTTAACGTGTAGGAAATGGAGCATTAATGACCCATTTTAATGGTCAATTTTTGAGCCATTTTAATGTGCAATCCTCATGGCAACCGTAACCAAGTATTCAGAAGCACTACGAGAAATGTTAAAACTCTACTGGAACATAGAAACATAGAAATTCTATTTTGTCAAATGTATGTCTTGTGTAAAATGAGAATGTATTTTAATCAAGAATTTATACACTATTCATGTTGAGATCGTCGTAAAAATCTTGTAATCAACGCGGTTATTAATCTAGCGACTAATGGTTTCGAACTATTAACGCGTTCGCTCCGCTCACGCATTAAAATATCTTGACCATTAGTCGCTGTCTTCAATAACCTAGTTGATTAAATAACTATTAATATCAGATTTATCAAGCAAAATTTCGAATGAATTTGAAAATCATTCAATTTCTCCTTGGTGAAACTTGATACTGTGTACCTTTATCGGGATACATATTTTGATTCGGAAATTATGAAGTAATAACCGATGCTGTTGAGATCGAAAAGAAACCTATTCGCCACATAAGGCACAATTTAATACAGAAATAATCCAGCAGTTTTCATGCTACGAGAAAGGCATATAAAAGAATATATTCCATAAAATGAACGTGACCAATATACACAAAACATAGGAGTCATATTGTGTATTCAGAAGTTTGTGTCTTCTGAAATGAATTCAGAATTAGGTGTTATTGAAATACTGTCTGTAGCGGATTCAATTCGATCAGACCGGCATGTTTCATATTTTTTCTTAGTTTCTTTGATAAATTTTATGTTGATGGCAGAAAAGATCGTGAGATATTTTTATCTTTTTATCTCTTCAAAGCTAATTCGTAGCAGAGGTGTTCAAACAGCAGTCTATGAATTATAATATTTTTATTAGATATTTTAGGAAGTTAGTGCATCCTGGACTGGTATAGTGGTAAAAGTATTGAAGGAATGAGTACTGACTTAGTTTTAGTATAGAAATAATAGATATTTCTGAACTTAATATAGGTTTGTGACTCCTGACCTACAGAAATATTTATGTATGATAAAGATATGAAATTTATATATCAACATTAACTTGTTTCTAATTTTGAAAAATTCGAACTATAAAGAAATATCAATTTGAAATAACTCATGGTTTGAAATTCTGTTTTTTGAAGTTGGATCAATTTGAAATTAATTATGTGTATAAAAAATAATTGGAAAAAAAGGTCAAGAGTTCACGCCTTTTGTTCTTCTTACATTGGTACAAGATAATTCAAAGTTGAAGATTTTCTGTTGATGGCAGCAAGAGTCTTGGTATTTATGAGCCTTCAAATTCTATGAAGAATTGTTTCAGCAAAATTTAGATAATTTGGATTATCTTGAGAATAAATAATATAGCACAGGTAGATAATACGGATTCTGTTTATTAGTAAGTTGAAAAAAAGTTGAATTACTTGCACAAGTTATTGGAAAAATGCACATTTCACATATTTTGTAGGAAGTTTCACATTTAGAGTAGTGTTCTAGACACATAGTCCTATTGAGATTGAACTAGGTTTATTCGGCTTGAAGTTCTTGTAGAATTGTAGATAAATCTGATCAATTCTTTTCATTTTAGTCTTTTTATTTTTGGTTTTTTTATGAATAAAGAATGTTATACTACATACGGTCAATTTTTGACGACTTCAATTATGTAGTTTAGTCTAAGAGCCAACTATTTAATTTTTATTCCGAGAGTTTAACACAAGATTTTTCTCTTGAATCGAAAACATATAGCATAAACACAGAAAATTTATTCATCAAGTGTTTTCATGGTATGTCTAATAAACGATTTAATTTATAACCTAATTGATATCTTGTTTCAAAGTTATCTCATTTTTATAGCAGTAAAAATTCGTCTTTTGAATATTTAATTCGAAGTTCTTATACGGGATGAAACTTTAAATCCAGAAGAATTTACATAATCACATTGGAGAAACTCGAATTACCTTCTTACGAAAGAACCAAAATTTGTCTATTCATTGAAAAATCTTGTATATACTAAGAATATATTATGATGGTGTTTCTCAACAAATTTTTAACACTCAGTTGACTGCATGAGTAGATGCATTAAAATTTCTTCCTTTTGTCTAAAATCTAAATAGTTAGAAATTCGAAAGAAATAATTAAGTTATTTGCTAGTTGTAATTCATAATATAGGTATTATATTGATCGAGAAAATCTGTGAACATTATACGCCTCACTCTCGCTAGTCTCAATGCAAAACAATGTATACCTAGTATTTTGTTTGTGAAATGTTTGACGAGAAATAAAAAAACCTGTGTTTTCGTCAACTCTACATGCTTTATCAATAATATTCTCAGTGGTTTTTGATAGAAGCATATTTCCACCAATTCTTCTATTGGGAGAATGTGATCCACTGAAAATTGCTTCAGTTTTCTGAACTATGACCATCATTTTTCACCATTTTTTCAATGACTTTCTATTCCTTCATTGAAGCATGTATCTTTCAAGTAATGGCGTTGTTTTTGATGGTAAATGTTCAAATCTGACTGCTGCCATGATAGCGAGCTATTCGAAATGAATCCTCTCATCGGGAAAAATCCTTAACAATTGATAATTTTACCCTCTGTAGCTCGTTTCACTCTTATAACTAATTCAGGAACGTAATTTGGCAGCGTACGTTTAATGGTACATAAACTGGACCCTGGACAACCATAAACCATTATGCGCACTATGAGAATAACACCTGCAAATTTGTTAATGTGGATTCTAATTCCCACCCTTTTAGGAAGAAAGAATAGAAAAACCGCTTATGTGAAGCTTTTGTGCCCCGTTCATATTGGAAAAATGATAATAACACATGGATCAATAAGTCCCGAGACTAACGATGAAAACAACATTTTTTTTAATTTTTTTTTTAATTCATCAACATAATCACCTTTTAGGGTGATACAATCGTTCCAACGCTTTTACGATTTTTCATTACCATGTTTATAAAAAAAATTATCTTTCGCTTCAAAATAAGCTTCTGTTTCAGCGGTGACCTCCTCATTTGAGCCAAAACTTTATCCCTGGAGCATTTTTTAAGATCAGCAAACAGCCAGTAGTCACTGCTGGCTAAATCTGGCGAATATGGGGGGTGGGGAAGCAGATCAAAGACTAAAGCCGGGTTCACAAAAACCCCGATCACGTTGATTGATGAAGTGTCATTATTTCTGTGCAAATTTCAGTTCATTTTTGACGTAAACCATCGAACTTTTCTCAAAATCAACGATTTGATTGCCAATCAAGCTTTGTGAAACCCGCGGTAATTCGTTCAATTTTGCCATTGTTTTCATCGACTAGTGACAGGATGCATTGTCTTGGTGAACAGATTTTTTTTCTCTGCATGTGCGGTCGTTTTTTTGCGATTTCCTCCTTCAAACGCACCAGCAATATGTCAATATAATAATCACTGTTGATCGATTTACCTTTTTCGCGATAGTTAATGAAAATCACGCCATGGGTATCCCAAAAAACTGACGCCATGACTTTGCCAGCTGACTGCTGCGTCTTCGGACGCTTCGCACGGCTTTCGCCAGCTGTGCGCCACTCAGATGACTGCCGCTTCGACTCTGGAGTGTAGTGATGTATCCATGTTTCGTCCATGGTCACGTAACAACACAAGAAATCTTTTTTATTGCGAGTAATAGCGATAAAGAGCTTTCTGAATCATAGACTCATTGCTGTTTTTGTCCCATAGAAAGCAATCGCGGCACTCACTTGGGAAAAACTTTTTCATGCTCAATTTTTCATGAAGGATACTAAAAACACTCCCATATGATTATCTGTGCCATCTCAGCAATCTCATGGAGCTTCACTTTACGATCTTTCATTATATTTTTGTCATTTTACTCACATTTTCCGGTGTAACGTCTTCCACAGGTCTGCCCGAGCGTTCCGCTTCATTTGTGTCGGTACGACCACGTTTAAGTCCGGGTAAGATTTTTCAATCCATTGTTTTGCTTGCACGGTGTTTTTACCAATTAAAAATAATGTTTTATCAGAACAAGAAACTTGGTTTTTTCCATTTTTTAAACAAACTACAAACCGACTTTACTCCAACCTCGAATATTCAGCTGTTTCTGGTCTGATCGACTTAAAATTTTGACACGTTTCAAGCAAAGCTTAGTACTCTAGAAAGACGTGGTTACTGGTTCACTACGAGCGCCATGTCTGTGTTAGTCTTGGGACTTATTGATCCATGTAGTACGTTCCCTGAAAACTTTTCAGCTCTTTCCTTTAGGATGTTAGAATGAGTATGTACGTCATCGACTCAAAATCTGGAGTGCCGGAACAAACTCAATGAGGCAGGCAAGAAAAATAAGATCTTTTTTCTGGGTTCCCGGCCATTCAGGAATCAAAGGAAACAAAGAGGCCATTACAACACTTACCAAAAAGAGCGCACGAATGCCACTCATTGGCCCAGAACCTTTATGTGGTAAAGGTTAATGCACCTATAAGAAGAGTTTCTGGATAAGGAGAAAGCCGAGAGGGAATCTCCCACGAATGGGTCATTCTACTAATTCTTTCGGAACTTTGAAACAGCAATATCCAGAAGATATCTGGATCTTGGTAAGAAACAATTACACCCTCCTCACTGGCTTTATTACAGGACACTGTCGTCTCAGGAAGCACCCGTTGAGGATGGGATTATCGGACACTGTATAGTGTGGGTTCTATGGGAAGGAGAAAGAAACCCCCATTCACCTTGTCACGGAATGGATTGGCATTGCGAACCTAAGGATATGATGCCTGGACGAGAAACTTGTAAGAGTGAGGAACTAGCCTCGTTGAAGCCTTCACAGATATTGGATTTCTTCAGCTCTTTAGAACTGGAGGGCGAGCTGAGAAGGGTTTGGTCAGAACAGCTCTGTAAGGGCGCACAATAGACCTTGAGGTCGTAGTGAACTGTAACCCCTTTTAAACTATAACTATGTGTACCGGAAAGAATTGTTTTTGACCTCGAATTATTTATCAATGAGTCGTTTAAGACCACTTTAGCTCAAATTTCCAAACTAACAGACATTTTGTCAAAACTATGGCACTGTACCTAGGGGAACAAGCGCGCAATGCGTAATATATTTTGTTTCTCATTTGTAAACGTTAGTTTCAAAAAACACAATATTAATCAAGGAAGTTTATTTTATCAAGTCACTAACTTGTAAAATTGACAGTGAACTTGTAAAATTTTACAAGTTAGTAGTATTATTTACATTGAAAGTTTTGTCAAGTACTTGCTTCTAATTTCATTCATCCTTCTAATTTCATCGTTCCTGGAACAAATATTTTTAGTAATAAACGTTATAAAAGTATTAAAAATAGTATATTATATACAGTTGCGAGGCGTAGCCGAGCGATTGCAAAATTGCGAGTTAAAATAGGCACTTTTAGTCCTAATAATATATACTATTTTTTCTCCAACCAAGTCAAAATTACAATAAAATTGGTTTTAGTGAAAAATCGTTAATGATTTGGTATGAATTTCAACACAGAATCATGACAGTGATTGTCAAGTAGACTTCAATGCATTTACTTTTAATCCAAGGATTCAAAGTAGCGTTTTAATCCTAGGATTAAAAGTGTTGCTAAGTAACGAGTGAATTTTTGTACGGTAAGGAAATTTATGACTTTTGCACCTGAAAATAGTACAAAAATGTCAACATATTTTGATGGTTGGAGAAAAATAGTTATTTTTGTATCTAGTGCGCGAAATGCTACTTTGGTGATTGAGAACTGATTTTTTTAACGAGGCGCAGCCGAGTTAAAAAAAATAGTCGAGATCACCAAAGTATTTCGCGCATGAGATGCAAACAAAATTTTTTTCACAAACGCTTAGCTTAATATGAAAAAAAATATTGAACTGGTTTGAACTGTTTTTCCAAATCAAGTAATTAGGTATTATAACTATGGGCAATATATTCTATGTTGAAAGCAACACTCAATGTTAAAGAAAACGTGGATTTCAAGAAATTTACCAAGTTAAAATATAAAAATCCCATATAGTTTACATGCAGTGTGCCAAGTAAGTATTTCGCACACTACTTCGCGCACGGTGTCATAGTAACGAAGGAAATGAAAAAAAAAGGGTCACTTCGCATATTCTTGCTAATGCGCGAACCTTGTCATTTTTTGACGTTTGTAGAAAAAGATATTTATACCTTGTTCATTTGGATCTGGCCTTTTTCGTCAGAAATTAGCAAATATTCTCGAAAGACTTCCCTCTCGTAAAGCCACTGACAGTTGTCATAATTTTCCGATGTCATAATAATCATAAATAGCTTACGACATTTGCGACAAATTATTGAGTTTGTTTTGGAATTTATCTCACCTTTTTACAAACGAGAAACAAATAAAATATAAAACAATACACGCAAGGTAACGGGTTTTACTGGCTCAAGGAGGTAACTGACTCGCCTGCTGCTCGTCAATTATATCCTCCATTCGCCAGTAAAAACCCTCTTACTTTGCTAGTAATATTATATACTATATCGAGAAAAGCGTAATTCGTCATGATGAAAAAATATGATTTCAGTTATATTTTTCCAGTAATTTCGAATAAATCACTGAACTGCGAGTGGAATATATCCTAACCTGAACTGAGGAAATAATAACTAGGTACTGTGGGGTGAAAAGTTAATGATGAATTATAGCACTTCCAACATGTGTGTTGTTTAATATTTCAGATGGTTTGCATGCTCTCAAACAACAACACAGATGAAATAGTTATCATGTTGAATGTGAGGGAAACTTTCATTTTCTTTGCGATAATGCAGTTGTTTTCGAGACAGGGAACATTTTATTACCGGCTTTTATTCAACTTTCCACTTTTATACAAGGTGATTTTAAACAAGCGGCTAAAAGGTGGTCGAATTGAATTTTATTTTCTGAAGAACACAATTTCCTAAGAATTTCTTCAAACAATTGTTTTTTCAAAAATCGAACACCAGTAGTCAAACACTATGAACTACGATTTACCGTTGCCTGACAACGAATATTAATATCCTTAGAACAGTCTCGTTTCCTTATTTAACAACTACGTCGGTTCGAGCCCCAACTAAGTTTCACTGACTTTTTTTTATAAATTTATCTTGAATGTTTGGACCTACAATAGTTCAATTATTTCGACTCTAGAACTCAAAACAAATTTTTTTCTATTATTTCAGAGGTCTGAACGAAACATTTGAATTACTGTAGTAACGAAACCGTTCGATATTTTACAATTCTGTTTGCATATTCGTGATTGATAATTAAAGAATTACAATTGTACAATTTCCTCCATTTTAGGAGGATTCTTTATCGCTGTAGACATGTAAAAAAAATTTGTGTCAGATTTTTGAAAAAAAATTTGCCACGGTTATACAAGGTGATTCTAAACAAGCGGCTAAAAGGTGGTCAAAATTCGGAAAATATGGAGTGATTCGAAATATGATGAAAATCTTGGTATAGTTTCTTAATAACGTAACCTCTAAAAGTGCCACTTATACTGCTGAAGAACATCGAAATGAAAATAACATATCATTTTCCCAACAAATTTTCGTACAAATATTAGGTTTATCAGAAAAACTATAGTCCGTTCACGAAAGTTTGAGCCGTCGTTTGGCCATGGAAATTTGGCTTATTCCACTGTGTATATTAAAATTTTAGGTTATGTTGTTTATTTTTGTTGTATAATTGTTAACATGTATTGTTGGTTGCATTCATGTAAAAGAAATATGCCCAATATTAATAAATGTATCTATAGTTAACACCATATGTAGACGGTCAAGATAACAATACCACATTACAGTCAGTCGAATAAAGAGTCCACACGAGCTGTTGTTCTTATTCCCAATAAAAATAGAAGTCGAATAGTAATAAAACCTAAAGTCAAATATAAATAAATCTACAATATATATTTATAACATGGTGTCAGGTGTGTCTAGTGCTCCAGTGAATTCAATTAAAACGAAATACATCGATAGACGATTCGTATAAACAACGGAAAAAAATTACGACGCATATTGACAAGATGTCCGACGATGGTGAAAATAAAGTCGATCACATACCTAATTTGAAACCAATCAACGAATTAATTATTTCATCTAGTGAAATAATGCGTCAAATTGGAAAGAATGGTGGGAAAATTTTGAAATTTATCTGCTAGCAACAGGATTAGTCGATTCTACAGACAGTAGAAAAATTGCTGTTATGTTACATTCAATTGGTTCAAAAGGTAGGCAAATTTATAACTCCTTCAACTTGAAAATCACAGAAACTTCGTTGGAATATGTAAGAACTAAATTCAACACATATTTTGAACCTCAAAAAATCTCACCATGTTACGTCATACTTTTTTCACTCGAACACAAAAAGCAGATGAAAGTATTGAAATTTCATAACAGACCTCGAAAACTTGAGTATGAATTGTGAATTCAAGGACCTTCGAGAGTCTCTTGTCAGAGATATATTCATTGCCAACATGAATTCTCATCTAATGAATATTCGTCAACGACTATTACAAGAAGTCGATATTTCTCTCCAAAAAGCCGTCGAGTTAGCCAAGTCTGTAGTAATGGCTCAACAAAATTCTGAAAAAATCCAGCAGGAGCATATGGGAAGTTCAGATCAATTATTATATGTCAATAAAAAAAATCGGAATTCAATAAGTTCAGACAGTCAAGACCAAGAAGTTCCAGTCAGTCATCCATAGGTCCAGATACGAATACCAAAAGCGAAGATCATCCCCAAGTCAAGATAATATATGTGGAAAGTGTGGTCAGCAGCACAGATACCGATGTCCAGCTTCAACTATTCAATGCAGGTCATGTAAAAAACAAGGTCATTTCGCTAAATTTTGTTTTAAGAATACAAAGTCAGTCAAGACATTGAATTCAGAGGATAATTCAATATCTGAGTCAGTTTTTTCCTTTTGTCGGTATGATAGAAAAATAAAGAAAATTCAAACAGGAAAAAGAATCCTGGTCATTAAATATTTATGTCAATAATTTCAAAATTAAATCAATCCTTGATTCTGGGGCAGATGTTAATGTCATGTCATATGAAACTTTCAGTAAATTAAATTAACATAAAAGTCAAAAATATTACTATGATAAAAATAAAAAGCCATTACCTCTTCTTTGCCCAAATGATCATATTTATTTCAAGAAAAATAGCAAATCTGAATGGCGACCAGCCATAGTTAAAGAAAGGCTGAAATGTCAGAGATCTTATATTATAGAAGATACAAACGGAGTCAAATATCGAAGAAATAGAATACATTTAAGATTCAGATCAAATGATACTTGTCACAGATATGATGTCCATCCTAGAAATTCAAACGTTAATGAGTCAGTATCTAAAGAAAATAATGAAGGTGTATATAAAAACTAGATATGGCAGGGCAGTGAAACCTCCTGATCGATTTAATATTCGGAATAGTTGATTAAGAAAAATGAATTTTGTATATATTAATTTAATATAGATTTTGTAGCACATGTATATTATAAAAAATATATGAAAAAAAAATTAAAAAAAAGGTGTAGAGTAAGTGGAATTAAATAGTTATAAGGTTTTAAGGAATATTATTGTAAATGATATATATAATTTCAACATGTAAATAAATTCATTTGAAAAAACTGAAATTAGAAATAAGTAATAAAAAGTAATTTGAGTGTGATGACAGTCATGTAAACTTAATAGGAAAAAGTTCACAATTGAGAAAAGGGATGTTGTATAATTGTTAACATGTATTGTTGGTTGCATTCATGTAAAAGAAATATGCCCAATATATAATAAATGTATCTATAGTTAACACCATATGTAGACGGTCAAGATAACAATACCACATTACAGTCAGTCGAATAAAGAAGTCCACACGAGCTGTTGTTCTTATTCCCAATAAAAATAGAAGTCGAATAGTAATAAAACCTAAAGTCAAATATATATAAATCTACAATATATATTTATAACAATTTTCTTGTCAAATTGATACGCAATGTTATCAATATTACATAGAGTTTTCTGATAACTTGCAAGCTCGTCTGACGAGGCCGGGTATATTCGGCAACGTTGACTTCATTTTAGATTATGACAGCAAATACTGCCAACCAGATAACTTTGTGAACGGACTATAGTTTAAATTCAACCAATATTGATATTTTGGTGACAGTTTGATTATTTATATATATTATATTTGACGAAAATGGTCTTGACGTTAGTCATTGACCAGCAGATTGGTAAATTATAGCATGAGTGAATATAATTTTTTCTACAAAATGAAAAACATGTTACGTAAGTAATATTTCAACAAGAAGAAGATGAACAAGTGCTGTCGAATACGACGATTTTTTGCACCTGCGTGCACGAATGCTTCTTGTTGAAAATATAACTTTGCATTGTGTTTTTTCTCGAAAAAGGAAAAATTAGATTCCCGAAAAGTGTTTAACAAGACTATTCTGAGTGACAGATTATTCTGCATAATTATATCGGATGTAAAAGGTGAGTGGCCTAATAGGTTATTATGGAAACTCTTGTCTATGTAAGGTACATATTCAAAATAATTTAACATTTCCGGTGTTACCGAAAAATTTGGCAACAGCTTTGTTATTTTGAATGGGTCATGTGGTATTTTTTATGATACTCCATGAAACATTAAATCTATTCATTCCTTCTTTTTCCTACCTATCTTCAACGATTTTTGAGTTATCAATTATTTTTCGAAATTTTAGATCTAATTGGCGTGTTACGAAAAGGACTCTAGTCGCTCAATATTGAGATTTAAGTAGAAAATTTGGCAAGTCATTAGATATTGATCTGATCTTTGTCACTGCTTTTGAATTCTAGTTGTCAGTTATACAAGATGGACCAAAAAAATCATCATTTGCCAAGTTACAAAATCTTTGAGATAGATATTGAGACGCGAATAGAAAATTGTAGAGTGTGTTGTACCGATTCCAGAAATTGAAAAATATACTAGGTGTCCAATTTGAACAAACAACTAACTTACATGGCCAAATAAAGCTCCACAAAATTTGAAATCTTTACCATCAATAGTTTCCATAATAATCTAATAGGTCATTCACCTTGGGACACCCGATATATGTATTAATGTTACGAAAACTGTCAAGTTTTGCCATGGGTAAACTCGAAAAACCTGCTGACAGCTGCTGTCGTACAGTTTTTCATCTAAAACCATTCGTAATTCGAAAATGCCCGTTTTTCTTTGTTGGAAACTAAAACGAGGGAAATAGTCCGCCTGAAAATTTGTTGTCAAATTTAAGATTCATAAGAAACTATTTTCCGTTCCCCTATTTCAGGGCGTTGAAAATTGAATAAATAATTCAATAACGTGATTCTGTATAATACAGTAGAATCAACAGTTGACTTCCGTTAACCTGATTGTGAATTAGTGAAAATAAGGAAACAATTCCTGCCACACGAAAATAACATCAGTCACCATTAAAATCATAAATCATTCTGGAACATTATAAACCTGAAAACAAACAGAATCTGCGTGAGAACCTATTCAGCACACTGAACAACTGGAACAACTGCAAAAGGAATATGTTTTTCGCAACAGGCGATTTCACGTAGTGTACCGAATTTTTAACATTTTTTTAATTTTAATGTCTAGCAATACAGGGTATTTCAGAATAAGATGCTGCGAATTCAGGACTCAGATAATTTTATGATACAAAGTTCCTATGGATTATGGGTCTCGGATACATTGTTGAGATAAATACAGTAGAACTTTCCTATAGCGAACGTCTGTATAACGAACTAGCAGACCCAACAGACGTTGTTCTGTATACACAAAAATTCATTCAATTCGATCTAGCCGTTTAGTTGCAGAGTAGATGAATAACCTGAATAACTACTTCAGCGCCATCTGTTGATCTGATTTGTGGTCATAAACATACGGGCATAGGCAATCCAGAATACATTCATACAAAACATCCCTCACACTTCGGTACCTTCTCCTACCCGCCTAGTCCTAGTGCCTACCTCGGAGACATTTTGGTGCGATTTCATCTTCAACCTGCTATATCTTTTGATGTATTCATCATAATTGAATGATGTAAGAGGCAATTTCGTTCTAAATTAAATACTGGGTATGAACGACGTATTTAATTGGATAAAGATCAATAGCGTATTCATAAAAAAATACTCCCAAATAATGCATAATTTTGAGAAACATTCGGATACCTTTAAAAGGTAATACCGAGTAAACCTTGAAAGATAGATATATGCTATCGCGGACTTTTTTGTAGAACTATTAAAGAGGTACATTTCCGTCATACATTGTTTCCACGTACGTCTTACGGTTTTCGCAGCGCACCTGAAAATAGCTGATTTTGGTACTCATAATTATTATCATTGAAGTTATAGTAGGTTTCCTCAATTTTCTCGGTGAAAAGTATAGCCTATGTTACTCAAGGATAATGTAGCATTCTAAGGTTGAAAGAATTATTGAAATCGGTCCAGTAGCTTATGAGTTATCTCATATCAACGCCACAAACCCACAAATCCACAAACCCGCAAACATACAAATCTTTCCTCTTTATAATATTATTAGTATTAGTATTAGTATAGATTTCGTTCAAGACATTGCACCTTGAATTCAAATTCCATGTTAAAAACACCCTCTTAAACGTAGTTAATTCTCTCTATAATGAAATATTCCAAGAACATCACTCTTTCAATGGGTATTGGTAAAAAGTTATAAGGGTGGGATTTTTCCATAATTATGCCGAACGTAGGTAATAAATCTCGACCATAAACTAAAGCATTAGGGTGGGCGGATAGATCTTTCCGAAACGTTGGAATCAACTGGAAAAGTTGATAATGACTGTATTAATCTGAATGATTTCGTTAATGTCGATGTTAATATTGTAACAAATGAACTTCTAACTGAAAAGGATGTGTCAAATGCGATGTTGGAGATCCCTACGATTGCAGTGATGATACCCAAAGCGTTGATTTAGAGGAGCAACTCACCAAAAAACCAAATCGTGAAGAGGAATTTCAAGTCTTTAAAACGAGTCGCCTCGCTTTACGGTCCATTGAAGGGGTTCCGGAAAATATAAGTTTTTTTATGAAAATAAAATTTATTTTTATTGTATCACTCAGACGAAAATTACAAATTATTTGCTAAAAAAATTGTAAATAGATATGTGTTGTATACGTACCCATATAAAATGCCTGTAAGCTATTAGAAATTCACTTGCACACATTTTCGATTATGTAGGTTCTTATATTTATTCACAATGAAAAAATGCAAGGAAATATGAATTGTTTCGACCATTGACATTATAGAAATCTTTTTTCTGCATAACAAAATTTTTTGGGATTTTGTTATAGGGAAGTTCCACTGTAAATAAGAAATTGGTGTTTCGAAAATAATTTCGACACCGTACACGGTTTTTACCTATTTTGGTAGGGTATGAGTACGCATTAAAACGCGTGTTTTTCAATTCACAATTATTTTCAAATTTCACCAGTGGCGACCGTACGGACTTCTATTCGAATAAATTTGGTGAAAAAAAATGGTACGCCAATAGTCATTTTTTTTATACGTATTTGAAATTATTTTCGTAATAACAACATAATCCGAAGTGAGAGAGATATCCTGAGTTTTTCACCTGCGAAAACATTCGGAGATGAAAAATAAAATGCTATTGTATCTATAAAAGAGTCACGAAATTCTTTGATAACACAAGATGAGATAAACTCTTTACTAATTTTCTGTTAATGTATGCATCGAAACAATTGGTGACTATTTGATTGGGCCTTTCTTCTTGTTAGTTAGTTAGTGTAAGTTTTAAAAGGGGTTACAGTTCACGGAGCTGTTCTGACCACACCCTTCACAGCTTGCCTTCCAGTTCCAGAGATCAGATAAAATCCAATATCTCTGAAGACTTCAACGAGGCTAGTTCCTCACTTTTACAAGTTTCTTGCCCAAGGCATTCTCTCCTTAGGCTCGCATCGGCAAAGCATTCCGTGACTAGATGAATGGGGGTTTCTTCCTCCTTCCCACAGAACCTACAGTCGTCAGAGTTTACAGACACCCTGTATACCAAAATCTATTTCGGAATAAAGAAAACTTGTGACTCATGTTAAAATGACATAACCATACCTCGATACTAAAGTCCGTTCACGAAAGTTTGAGCGCATAGTAGGCGTTCGTTTATGTATCAGAAGTTAGCAGTATTTGCTGTCATAAGGTAAAATAAAGTCAACTTTGCCGAATGTACCCGGCCTCGTCCATCGAGCTCGCGAGTTATCGGAGAACTCTATGCAATATTGACAACATTGCATATCAATCTGACAAGAAAATAAACAACATAACCTAAAATTTTAATATACACAGTGGAATACGCCACATTTCCATGGCCAACCGACGGCTCAAACTTTCGTGAACGGACTATACTTTCCCTTCAAAATCCCTTGAATACAGACATCTGAACAAATTCGAACCGGCTCGAAATGAAGCCATTAGTTCCTATTGGAGCACGAAATTAGCAGACGACATAAATTTTTCCGATTGTAGTAAGGAAATAAATTGACGTCGCTCTTAAACCGAATCCGCTCTAGCAGAAATTGAATTATTCTGATAGACATAGCAAATCTAGACGATTCGAAGTGTGCAAATTAAAACATTAATTAGATTTGTTCGGAAATACGGCTAGTAGAGTTCGTTTATTCGCCATGATAACTGAATAATGTAAACTGTTTTGTTTGATTATTTTCTACCAAACGGATTCAATTTGGATGTTCGACGTTGATTTAGTGTATCGGGTACTCGAAATTGGCAGATATGCTCGATTCATCACGTTCGGATCCATTTTTGCTCGCTTGTTCATAGGGTTGCAGGGTTAGCATGCTTTGGGCAAAACGAGCTACTGTTTTGAATAAGAGTGCAAAATGATCTGACTAAATATCATATAGTAGAACATTCTAAGAGAACTACCAAATTTCGTCAATTTTTCATTTTTCCATAGAAGATCAGAGAAACTCTTACTAGCATTTCTCTGTTGATATATGGATTGAAATAAAAGTTTTAACTGAAAAGCGGTGATAGTTATACAGGGTCCGGCAAAAAAACCTCCCTGATTTCAAAAGCATTTGCAAAAGAATAAGAAACATATAGAACAATTACTTATATTTGTGAATAGCCTATATGATGCCATTTTTCATCACTTAGTACACTTTACTTGGTTTTGAAAATTATGTCTGATAAATGATGTCCCCCATTGTTAAGACATTCACGAAGTCTTTCCCTGAAGTTGTCCATAGTTCTTCGTGTAACTTCCCTTGGAATGACTGCCACTTCCTGCCTAATGGCATCTTTTAGTTCTTGCAGAGTTCTGGGACGATGTTTGTACACTTCAGCCTTTAGTTACCCCCACAGAAAGAAATCACAAGGTGATGAAAATGTCTCCTCTCAAAGAAACAAGACGTCCAGGGAACAACTCTCTTAACATTTCCATGGACCGCCGAGCAGTGTGAGCTGTGGCTCCGTTCTGTTGGAACCAAACTTCTTCTTCCCGATGGTCTAAAACAAACTGGTTTATCTTGGGTCGGAGAAATGTCTCTATCATGAGACAATAGCGATCGGTATTGACCGTACTGTTTGTCTGGCTCCCAAGGTCACCCGACTTATCACCTTGTGATTTCTTTCTGTGGGGGTACCTAAAGGCTGAAGTGTACAAACATCGTCCCAGAACTCTGCAAGAACTAAAAGATGCCATTAGGCAGGAAGTGGCAACCATTCCAAGGAAAGTTACACGAAGAACTATGGACAACTTCAGGGAAAGACTTCGTGAATGTCTTAACAATGGGGGACATCATTTATCAGACATAATTTTCAAAACCAAGTAAAGTGTACTAAGTGATGTAAAATGGCATCATATAGGCTATTCACAAATATAAGTAATTGTTCTATATGTTTCTTATTCTTTTTGCAAATGCCTATTGAAATCAGGGAGGTTTTTTTGCCGGACCCTGTAGTTTGAAAAGGGTTAACAGTTCACTGTGACCTCAAGGTCTATTGTGCCCTATTACAGAACTGTTCTGACCACACCCTTCACAGCTTGCCTTCCAGTACCAGAGATCTGATGTAATCCAATATCTGTGAAGGCTCCAACGAGGCTAGTTCCCCACTCTTACTAGTTTCTCCCCAAGACATTCTCTCCTTGTCAGTGTTGGATGATCCTATCATCAACAGGTGTAACGGTTTCTTACCAAGATTCAGATTTCTTTTGGATCTTGCCGTTTTCCGAAGGAACTTAGTAAAATGATACATCCCTGGGAGATTCCTTCTTATAGGTACATTTACCTATACCACAGAAGCAGCTTGACTATCTGAGTGTATAGCTATATCGCACTTCTGAGAGTTTCTTTCCAGATTTATATCTAGGCATCTTTCAATAGCTAAGATTTCCGCTTGAAAGACGCTCATACAAGGCCTAGCGACAGTGCACACTTGGTATTTGGCCCGTATATCCCTGCGCCAGCTCCTGTAGAGGTTTTGGAACCATCTGTATGCTATTTTACGGTATTTTCTTTGAGGTTATAGTCGGTGTATTTCCGTCTCCATTTTTTTTCACTTAGGAATGTCCTGAAGTTTTTCTCAGTGCTTACTTTCGTGATCATTACATCACTAGGTATGTTCGCAGTTGAGATGTAGTTGTTCAGAAAGGACCAGACTCTCTGATTCTTTATTCTTTCATTACCGTACCTTCCTTAGATATTCTGAGAGTAGCCTCATGGGCTTCCGTAATAATCACTAGATGTAGAGGTGTGAAATCCGTAATGACCTAATGCTCTAGTTGGGCACGTTCTCATAAATCCAGTGAAGCACACACAGGCAAGCCTCTGTAAATGATCGAGCCTTTTCCTCGTAATTACCTGACTTTCAAATCTATATTTAATTTTCACAACAGACATTTGGCGAAACTATAGTCTGCTGCATTCCCAAGAATAAGAGCATAAAAATCTCACAAAATGAAAAAGTCGATGAATTAATGGCAACGAGTAATTCATTAATTTCAAGTAAGTACCCCTATCTGAATAATCACGAATTGGTGATATGGAAAATGAAGTCATAGAAGCAAAAAGAACGGGATAACCGAAGCGTAAGTGATCGCAGTTGCAAAGACCTCGCAGAGCAAAGCATTCGACCCATTTTCCAACAATCACACGAAATTGCGCCCTATACATAATTATTCTCATATTTCATGCGAGAAATGTACACCTGATGCACATATTTCTGTGTCTAGGAGCTAGCACTTCACGATGAGGAAGGACATAATTCAAGAAAAACCCTGGAGGAGTAATAAGACTCTCAAATCTCAATTCTATATGGGATTTGAGATTGATACCGAAAATATAGATGTAGAATCTCATTACGATCAGAATTATATTCTGAAAATTACTCAGAAAATGAAATATGTAAAAAATATAAATTAAGAAAAAAATTCTATGGTCCTGATGATGCGATTACTCACACAATTTATTGTTACACTCAGAAAATTATTCTAGTAGATACAACGAAAAATGTATGTTATGATAATAATACTAAGATCCCTATTTGGTCAATCTTAATTCTATAAAATCAACAGAAGCACTTTTGTCAGCTACTCTATTGAATAAAAACTTGTTATAGATAAAGAATTTTCTGTTAACGTTATAATACAATAGTTCTTCCACTAACAGTGTAGTTATCAGGTATAACAAAAATATAGATGTTCATAACAATAGTTTCTTGTAACATGAACAATAAATTCTGTTACGTTAATAAAAATATACTGCTAAGCAAATCGAAATATAATGATTTCAGCAACACTGCTTTGTGTACAGGGTATCCCATTTTGGGCACTTTTATGGGATATCTCCGTTATTTTTAACGTTAGCGGGATGCGGTTTTCGCGACAGTGTGCTACTTTTTTATGAAACTAAAGATGGCGCAATCAGTTTTGCATAGCCCTCTTAGTTTTTGCTATACAGGGCTGAAATGAAAAGTATCACTTTTTAATCACCTCCCGTATCTCAGTTGTGCTTGAACTTGGAGAAATGGTTGAAACGTATTCCTATAGATTTTTTTCCGTAGAATCCAGTGGCGTAGTCAGTTTTTCAATTAAACTTTCCGTTTTTGAGTTATTGAGCAAACATATGTTTTTTTAAATTGGACACCCTGTATATTATTTTTTATTCTTATTAAGCACAATCTCAGCTCTTCAAAAACATATTATTTTATGCATTTATTTTCAAAACCAAGCTCAGAATTCAAGATTTTGTAATTCAATTGTCAATAACTAAGTAGTAAGCTCCATGACTGTTTTTTAAAAACAAAACAAAAATGTCAAAGCTTTGTCGGTTGGTTTAAAAGTTTACAGTTCTCTCAGTTTTTATTATTTATTATATTATATTAATGATTCAGTTTTAAGTTTTTCTCATTACGGCTGCTTACGAAAATTACGAGAAATATGACATGCTTGTTTGTAATCTAGATATTATGTTAACATTATTTTCGATTTCTAACGAAATCGTGACATTTATTTTTTGTTTTTAATAAACAGTCATAGCCTACTACTTAGTTATTGACAATTGAATTACAAAATCTTGAAATTCTGAGCTTGGTTTTGAAAATAAATGCATAAAATAATATGTTTTTGGAAAGCTGAGATTGTGGTCAATAAGAATAAAAAATAATATACAGGGTGTCCATTTAAAAAAACATATGTTTGCTTAATAACTCAAAAACGGAAAGTTTGATTGAAAAACTGGCTACGCCACTGGATTCTACGGAAAAAAATCTATAGGTATACGTTTCAACAATTTCTCCCAGTTTAAGCACAACTGAGATACGGGGGGTGATTAAAAAGTGATACTTTTCATTTCAGCAATGTAAAGCAAAAACTAAGAGTGCTATGCAAAAACTGATTGCGCCATCTTTAGTTTCACAAAAAAGTAGCACACTGTCGCGAAAACCGCATCCGCTAACGTTAAAAATAACGGAGATATCCCGTAAAAGTGCCCAAAATGGGATACCCTGTACAATGGATAGTGTGACTGTTAAATATACGATTCATACTCTTCAGGCAACAGTAAGTCTGTTTATGCCGATAAAGGGTTTCATTATATTGCTAGAATGTAATATTGATACTATAACATTTAACTATTATCTTAATCTGATCCTCGCTAGCATATATCTCGCCCCATTCAGAATATTATTCTATTGGATTTATAGAAAACATTATTATCAATAATTTATCAGTGAAATTATTGTGATGAACTTTTCTCTATATGCAATACCTAATACTTATTATGCACTTATTATTGTATTTGACGTTATGGGAATAGGTTTTAGAATAACAAAATTTTCCAGCTTTGTTTAGTTCTATTAGAAAAAAGATTTTCTCAAGAAATCTGGCATCTTTAACATAACACAATTTCATACCAAGGTGTACCCCAGAGGGTGTTTGTATAGAGGCCATTCATTGAAAATCGTAACTAAATTTTTGCTGTCGTCTTCAACCAAATATTTTCTTCAAAAAATTTGGCACTTTCTCCATAACACCTTTATGTCCTCCCATCTCTCTTCTTCTCTTATAAATTTTATCTTTTCTTTAAGTGTTTCGGCACTTTCTTCAGCTTCAAGAATCACTGTCAAATCATAAAATTTAAGTATATATTTTAAAGACAGGAAGGAAAATGAATCTAATAAGTACCTAAAGGTGAATCTGGAGATAGTCGTCTTTTGGCTGACTGTGTCTCTATAAGTCCAATTGATTTGAGTTTTCTCAAATTATTGTAATATTTACTAATAGTTTTCCTTTGGGGCTTTATTTTTCTGTGGAGCGGAGTAGTATTCCTACAAAAAAAATGAAACATAATCACAGAACTGATAGCGGTTGATTAGGTACCTTAATTTCTGCAGGAAATAAACATAAAATTTGGTCCGTTAATTCTTTGCAATCGACACGGTCATTTTTTCACTGTTTTGAATGAATTAGTCCACTATTTCATCAACCATTATTTGTTTTTGGGCATCTTGAAGTTCCTTCACATTTTGAGATGATTGATAGATTACACTGGGTAATATAGGTAAACACACCACATGTGCACGAATCAGTAGCGATTTGAATATTCTCTTGTTATTCGTGTGTATCCGTATCGGTTCGTAGCATTGGCTTACAGAAGGATGGTAAATCAACAGCGGATTTTGTAACACTAGCAGTCATCCTGTTGAATAATGTTTTCGGGCAATATTTTACTATTAACATAACGAATATTTTATCCCTGTTATAGTATATGATTTTCATTAGAACAAAGAATACTGTTGAGTAGTATAACAATATAATTGTAAAGATAATAATACATGTTGTGGACATCATAGTGCATTAGATATTGTATATAAATAATTTGTGTTATCTTTACAATATTTGGGACTTTTGGGTAATGGAAGTTCAGGCTGTTTTTGATAGAATTTTTCCATTGTATTGACAAAAATACATTGATTTTGATGGTATTATGTAGCCTCGATAGAAATGATATTGTTATCACAGTAGTTCCTGTTTTATAGTACTAACAAACGTTATTCAGGTAACATAAATGGTCTATTGTAGGTACAGCAATTTCTAGTGGTCGAAAGAGTTTTTTGTAGGATTAACAATTTTAATACATTATAGACATTCAACAGAAGTGCTTCTGTTAATTATACTTAGGAAATTTTCTGAGTGTAGGGGTTAAAAAAAATTTTTTTTTCCTTCAAAAATTGTTTCGTGGGATGGATTTTCGAAAAAAAAATCTCTTACAGTTTCTCATTCAATTATGGAGAAAAAAAGCGAAAGAATAAGCGCAATAAAAAAATCTCGAAAAATAAAAAAGTCGATGAATTAATGGCAAACAACAACACAATACGTACAAGTAATTCATAAATGTCAAGTAAGTACCCCTATCTAAATAATCACGAAATGGTGATATGGAAAATGAAGTCATTGAAGCAAAAAGAAAGTAACAACCGAAGCGTAAGAGATTGCAGTTGCAAAGACCTCGCAGAGCAAAGCATTCGACCCATTTTCCAACAATCACACGAAATTGCGCCCTATTCATAATTATTCTCATATTTCATGCGAGAAATGTACACCTGATGCACATATTTCTGTGTCTAGGAGCTAGCACTTCACGATGAGGAAGGACATAACTGGTGGTCTATCATCTTCTCCCTCTTAGTAATTGGCCTTGTTATCTCGGGTATCGTGGCCGCCATTTGGTTTTTGGTTACGTGGATGAGCTGCTTTATTGGCATGGACGGAGGATGCAGCTAGAAGAATACTTGCAGGTAATTTTGATGTTCATTTGTTCAACTTCAACGTTTCGAATGATGGTTTTACACAACTAAATTTTAATCACCTCGTTCGATACTACATATTTATCTTCATCCTTGCAAATTTTACAACTTTCTACTACTAGCAATTTAATTAGTTCAATCAAATCCTGTAGAACTCTAGCTTCTACTTTTGAAAGGTTACTTCTGCACTTGATCTGGCAGAATGGATGGTTATTTTTTTAGTGACTGTGTGTATATACCGACTTTTTCGCGGATTCTTTCATCCATTTCGAACTGAAATTTATTCCCAAAGGAACGTTTTTATACCAAGAACCATGAGTTTGCCAAGCCGGATTTGGTGTAAGAAACAAGCTTTCGGTTTTAATATTTTCTTCACATTTAACCATTAGTTTTTCATTTGTGCAACTTTAACGTTTCGGATGATACTTTCACACAACTGAATTTTAATCGCCTCTTTCATATTTACCTCATCCTTGCACATTTCGCAATTTTTTTACTCAATACCATTCAATTCTTTTAATCACATCCTGCAGAACTCTAGCTTTCGCTTTTAAAAGGTTACTTATTGAACTTGATCTGACAGAATGGATAGTTATTTTTTTAGTAACTGTGTCTAGACCTATAGTCCATTCACGAAAGGTTGAGCCGTCGGTTGGCCATGGAAATTTGGCATATTCCACTGTGTATATTAAAATTTTAGGTTATGTTCTTTATTTTCTTGTCAGATTGATACGTAATGTTGTCAATATTGCATAGAGTTGTCTGATAACTCGCAAGCTCGTCGGACGAGGCCAGGTACATTCGGCAACGTTTACTTCATTTGGAGTTATGTCAGCAAATACTGCCAACTTCAATAAATAAAGAAACGCCTACTATGTGCTCAATCTTTCGTGAACGGACTATACTTTTTCTGCGGATTCTTTCATCCATTTTGAACTGGAATTTATTCCAAAGGAACGTTTTTATACCAAGTTTGCCAAACCGGATTTGGAGTAAGAAACAAGCGTTCGGTTTCAATATTTTCTTCACGGTTACACATTCGTTTTTAAAAAAGACTAGCAGGGCAAATATCTGGGTTATTTATGTTTGGAGTCACCATTTCTATTAGCGCACTTTTTTGCTCCACCCTGTACAGTTTTTGCTAAGATAGGATTGTATTCAATGCAGTCAGTATTTAATCCTATTATGTCGGTTTTTCTTTTTTTCCAAGCTTGTTGATACGATGCAACTTTCTTTGCAATCCACAAGGTGTATCTTCGTCGCAATAGTACAGAGTTTGCAACATTTCTTTATTAGAAACTGCCAACGAACTTTGTGCTTTTCAAGATGTTTTTTTGAAATTTTTATTTTCACATCATTTGCATTTCGAGCATTTTTGAATTTTACATCATCGAAAGCATCAAAGGACCTGTTTTACTTATATTATAAAAAGTTTTGAATGCATTTTGCCGTTTTATTCCACATTGTCTTTATTACTGCGTTTTTATAATCATTTTTGTCTTTTCTTTTCATTTTATAAGCCCAATCTTTCAAATCAAAATGCCAGAGTAGCTGTTGTAGTAGATCGATCCATGATATCTTCCTTTGTTGAAGTTTTTAAATTGTTTGAATATAGACTAATTACTTATAAGAAGTATTTTTCGAAAAAGTTTTTGTTATTTCTGCATCAGAAAAGGTACTAAACCGATAATTTTCACAATTTTTTTTAACGCGCAGGCACAATTATTTTAACAACTATCTGACACTTGAGATGAGTAAGAAATGTAATAAAACACACTATGTATTATTTATTATAATCTTCGGTGATCGATTTCGGAATTATTCTATCATCAGGCCAGCTGAAAGTATACAAATGTAGAACTTGTAGGTATTTATTTGGGTGAGAGTATGCAACTTACTGTCTTTGAATTAAAATGAACATAAATCATTTAAAAATATTTTATCTGTTTCTCATTTGTAAACGTCAGTTTCCAAAAACACAATATTAATCAAGGAAGTTTATTTATCAAGTCACTAACTTGTAAAACTGACAGTTAACTTGCAAAATTTTTACAAGTTAGTAGTATTATTTACATTGACAGTTGTCAAGTTCTTGCTTCTAATTCCATTCATCCTTCTAATTTCAGAGTTCCTGGAACAAATGTATTTCTCAATAAACGTTCTCAAACTATTCAAAAACGATATTCGTACCTTGTTTTATTCGTATCTATTCGTTTTCCTTCTCAAAATTGCAAATATCCTAGAGGTTTTTTGACCTGTAAACTCACTGACAGTCACGTACTTGCTTCTAATTTCATTCATCCTTCCTGGAACAAATATGTTTAGTATAAACGTTATAAAGGTATTAAAAAACGATATTCATACCTTGTTTCATTTGGATCTGGCCTTTTTCGTCAGAAATGAGCAAATATTCTCGAAGGACTTTCCTCTCGTAAAGCCACTGACAGTTGTCATAATTTTCCGATGTCATAAATAATCCAATTTTAAGAAATGTCAAAAAATTTAACGCAATTATTGAGATTTTTTTGGAATTTATCTAACCTTTTTACAAATGAGAAACAAATAAAATATAAAACAATACACGCAAGGTAACGGGTTTTACTGGCTCAAGGAGGTAACTGACTCGCCTGCGGCTCGTCAATTATATCCTCCATTCGCCAGTAAAAACCCTCTTACCTTGCTAGTAATGTTATATACTATAAAATGGTTTTTTATTGTCAGAATTGTCAAAATTTTTTGGTCTCTAGTCAACTTTTATTACCGGTATATCTGTTCTTGCAGGAATGTCAACACAATATAGAATTGTAGGATATGTGTGATACCTATCTAATATGTTATTATAAGGTGGTCTATTGCCTATTTACGTCGGGAATTTTTCTGAAATTTAATATTTACTGCTGTTTGTTTGAATCTGTGAGTTCGAAAATGCTCCTTCTGTTGAATTCTATATTATCATTAAGGATCTAATAATTGGTTGTCTTTATTTTTAATTTCTAGTTGTTCCAGTAAAATTATTTTATGGTAGTTATTTTCAAGATTCAATGAACATAAAAGAAATCAACCCCATTCCACTTTAGGGACACATCGACACATCTAAACTATACCGGACATTATATCATATTTGATAATCTGAAAATACTCCATAAAAAAGTAACTACCATAAAATAATATTACTTGAACAACTAGAAATTCAAAAATAAAAACAAAGAATTTTTACTTAATGATAATATACAGGGTCTTTATAAATGATTATAACAACGAAGTTGGCGTTGGACTATTATAAATATTTATATTCTGGTGTAAACTGTCATTTAAACAAACGATACTGTGAGTTTAGGTTGGTCTTTCCGATAGAAATTGAATAATGTGACTGGAATTATAAATTTGTAGACTTTGCATGACAAACGACAAGATAAAAAATTTTCAAAGCACCCTACGATGTTACAATCATTTATAAAGACCCCGTAAAATTTAACAGAAGAAGCCACCAATAGACCACCTCATAATAACATTTAGATATTATCACATTTCCCACATATCCTACAATAATTCC
The DNA here is from genome assembly GCA_013421045.1 of Propylea japonica. Taxonomy (NCBI): domain Eukaryota; kingdom Metazoa; phylum Arthropoda; class Insecta; order Coleoptera; family Coccinellidae; genus Propylea; species Propylea japonica. The sequence goes on from CM024240.1 coordinate 27,852,782, forward strand.
ATATTCAGTTGACATTCCTGAAAGAACAGATATACCGGTAATAAAAGTTGACTAGAGATCAAAAAGTTTTAACAATTCTGACAATAGAAAACCATTTTAAATGTTTTCAAGCGATTTATGTTAACTTTAATTCAAAGACAGTAAGTTGCATACTCTCACCTAAATAAAATATACTGATGGACAAAATAAGCGCACCACCTAAAATTTCGTTAATTTTAACAATTGATATCTTCCGATCTTAAGTCAGATTTCAACGTTTTTTTCTTTCAATAGTTGCTCTATTATTGTCGAATTCCCTCCATTAAGCAGAAGTCAAAAAAATAAGATCTTCATGTTGTACAGGGCGTTTAAATAATGTCATGTTTTATAGTCAAATTTTAACGTCTTCTGTGGGCAATGCCAGGTAACTGAGGTATATGAAAACAATAAAGCGTTGTAGCCTAGTATCTCTTGGGTATTTTGTTTTTTAAAAAACCAATTTATCTCGAAGTCGTCCAGAGATATTCAACTTTTTATCAACTCTTGTATTTGATGCATTAGCCATGAATATCTTAGCAACCATTTGTCCGATTTGAATGTTTTTTTTAGTTGTAGCTCTTTTATTGGCAAAAATCAATGCTACAATGAGATGTTCAGAAAAAGAAATGCTGTACAGGGCGTTCAAATTTCGGGTTTTTTTCATTACAGTTAACGCCTTCTGTGGGCAATACCAGATATATGAGGCTTCAAAAAACTGTACAGTGATGTTTTCTGAGTATTTTGCTTTTTTAAAAAGCAATTTAACTTATACCATTCCAAAGATATTCACATTTTTATAACATCTTGCATTTTTCTGTTTTTTTAATTTGTTTTCGTTTGTTTTTGTGTTGAAAGTTAGCTCTTATTTATTTTTCTTTGGTCGTTGTCTTCGTAGACTTATGGATATGGGCTCTCACGTTAAAAGACCTCATCAAAGTAAAAAAAAAACCGCCTTCGAGTTGTCCGAAAGTTACAATTTCATCAAAAACTGCAAGAAGAAGATGAATATAGATTGAATGCAGAGACACCCCGCAAAAGGCTTTTTTAAGTTCACTGAAGACTTCAGAGTGAGCTTAAAATCATCCCATGGATGGGTATTTATCTGGAGAAGACAAAGCATTTCCTTGATTACTCGTATGGATCTTGTAGAGATCCGGGAAGGGGCAATAAATTCTGCGAGATACATAGGCGACAATTTTTAGCTGATAGACGATAATTCCCTATCGTGAATACCTTAAAGAGGTTGGGATTCAACATCTACAGTGCCGGCTTTTAGTCCTGACCTGAACGTAATCGAAAACGTTTAAGATATCTGAACGATACAAGTTAAATTGCTTTTTAAAAAAGAAAAATACTCAGGAAACATCAGGCTACATCACTGTATAGTTTTTAGAAGCCTCAGATATCTGGTATTGCCCACAAAAGGCGTTAAACTGTAATGAAAAAAACCCGAAAATTTAACGCCCTGTACAGCATGATGCATTTCTTTTTTTGAACATCTCATTGTAGTATGGTTTTCGCCATCAAAAGAGCTACAACTAAAAAGAAACATTCAAATCGGACAAATGGTTGCGAAGATATTCATGGCTTATGCATAAAATACAATAGTTGATAAAAAGTTGAAATCTCTGGATGACTCTTCAAGAAATTAGTTTTTGAAAAAACAAAATACTCAAGATAACTAGGATACAACGCTTTTTTGTTTTCATATACCTCAGCAACCTGGAATTGCCCACGGAAGACGTTAAAATTTGACTATAAAACATGACATTATTTAAACGCCCTGTACAACATGAAGATTTCATTTTTTGGACTTCTGCTTAATGGAGGGAATTCGACAATAAGAGAGCTACTATTGAAAGAAAAAACGTTGAAATCCGACCAAAGATTCGGAAGATATCAATTGTTAAAATTCAACGAAATTTTAGGTGGTCCGCTAATTTTGTCCATCAGTATACGAGTACATGTTCTATATTTGTATACTTCCAGTTGGCCTGATGATAATTCCGAAATCGATCGCCGAAGATTATAATTAATAATATATAGTGTGTTTATTTTATTTCTTAATAATCTCAAGAGAACACTATGCAAAAATGCATAAGTAAAAATGAACAAATATCTGACAACTGCTAGGCAAATAAAAGCCAAAGCGATTATTCCCGAGAATAATCACAGGAGATTCATTCCCACTATAATAATGACATGATTGCCTGAAACTCACCTTTGTGACAAATCAAGAAGCATTTCATTGGTTTTAAGAAACGTCGAAAAATAATCAACGTGACCTGTGTGAAACTTTGCATATTGCCGAGATTCTCGCAGCATAAAATATATCTTCTTTCCTACCATATTCACTCTAGCATATGTTTCCAGGGTGACCTAAACCCAAGACGATTGCCTTCTTCCTGGATATCCCCAACACATTTCGTTTTTCAGTCGGACGACGGTAGCCTGGCTGTCCTGGAAATGGGACATAACATCACTGTCAGTGTCCTGGTGACAAATCATACTTTGGTGAGTATCTCATTTCCTTAACCCCAAGTAATTTTCTCCACTGCTCGGATCAGTCGGATCAGTTTTACAAGGGATCAGGCAAACTGTTGAGCCTCTCTGAAACGTTGAGAAATGTAAAGGGATACTGAATCTATTAATCTTTGAGTCTTTCGTTTTGTTTGGGGGGTTTTATGTCAGCCGGTTAATTCGTTGCTTCTGAACATGAAACAGTGCGTGACGAGGTTGTGTTGTGATTACTCGAAAATTTCATCTAACCATAGAAGTACTGTACTTACAGATTATCAAAGACCTCTCATTCATAAAATTCTAAAATTTCAAGAATAACTTCGAATGAATGTTAAAAGAAAGGGTATAGCCGGGTTTCAATGGTAATCTGCCCCACGGCCTTTTCGATTCATATTGAGGGGATCGATTAGGCATTGAATGAAAATAATTCAGCCAACTTTTCAGCTTTTTATCTCTAGCCATTTTTGAGATTTCTGTGAAAAACACTTTTTTCGTTTGTATTTTTTTTCTCTTGTGATATCCAAATTTTCGAATGATGATTTTCTCTGTCGATTACTTGCTATTGAAGGAATAGACGTATAATTTTTTATGAATTTCAGCTGCAAAATCTATTTTTAGGAAAAAAAATAAAGTTTTTGTCATTTGTTTTTCGGTGTTCTTAAAAAGTGTCCACCGCCATTTTTTTGACATAAAATGTCTTCTTTGGGCCTTTATACCCTGGAATTTTTTCACATTTTTAAAATTGGTGGAACATTTTGAAAAAAAAATAAAACTGTTTGAATTTTAGGATTCAACAGATATCCATCAAATTTTGGTACCGTTGTATTCATATTGGCTTCTGAACAATATTAGTGAAAAAAACAATTGGCGATCTGTTTTTAGTTTGGGAGATATGGGCCCCCAAAGTCCGAAAAATATTTCACCTGAAAGTCACTTTTCTCACTACAGAAACACTGGATTACCGCTTTATTAAGTTCAAAGCCTCTCTGAACATTTTAACATGAAGATTTGATTCATTTTATTTCAGATATATCCAATAATTATTGCAAAAACATCGAAAAAATTTAGAGAAAGCCCGCCGGATATCTGTTGAATCCTAAAATTCAAACAGTTTTATTTTTTTTCAAAATGTTCCACCAATTTTAAAAATGTGAAAAAATTCCAGGGTATAAAGGGCCAAAGAAGACATTTTATGTCAAAAAATGGCGGTGGACACTTTTTAAGAACACCGAAAAACAAATGACAAAAACTTTATTTTTTTTCCTAAAAATAGATTTTGCAGCTGAAATTCATAAAAAAAACTATACGTCTATTCCTTCAATAGCAAGTAATCGACAGAAAAAATCACCATTCGAAAATTTTGGATATCACAAGAGAAAAAAAATACAAACGAAAAAAGTGTTTTTCACAGAAATCTCAAAATGGCTAGAGATAAAAAGCTGAAAAGTTGGCTGAATTATTTTCATTCAATGCCTAATCGATCCCCTCAATATGAATCGAAAAGGCCGCGGGGGCAGATTTACCATTGAAACCCGGCTATACCCTTTACTATCAAACTGTATGTCTTGAATTGGATTCTTGATTTTTCTAGTGGTATTTACCATGATATTTTGAAACAAATGATTGAGTCAAGTGCAATGGTGCGAAATTGCATAAATATTGTCTTTTTTGAGCGCTATTACTACTTTTAAACGAGTGCCATATTGTTTGGCCCAAATGTCTGTAATTTTCGAATTTCGAGCCGAAAATGGTCTAATGCTGGATTCACAATGGACGTAACCATAAAACTCCCGAAACGTAAACGAAAACCGCAAAGTTGAACCAATGCAAATCATATGGAACTGTTCACAATAGGCTCTGTAATTTTACGTTTACGTTGAGCTTATGGTAGTCCGTAATTCTAACGTTAATTAATTATAAAATTTGTTCACATTCTGTGATTTGTAGGTCTAACTCACCAACGTCGTTTTCTTATTCGTTTAGAATTTTGCTCTTCAATTTCTTTTTTTTTTCAAACATCGTCTCAATAAAAACAGACTAATAATACTTAATACATTTTTAATTAATGACAACACTTCACAGTAATCAATTGTCAAAAAATTCATAGAACACTTATTATAGAGGTACAGAAACATCTTCTTACTCTACAAAAACGTCTATAATTTGCTACTGCGCCCAAAGTCCATTCTGAACACATTTACGTTTACGGACAAAGTACGTTTACGTGTTCGTTATGGTTACGTCCATTGTGAATCAGCACTAAAACGATAGGGTTAGACTCCTTGATGGCGAATTCTTGCTCAAATTCAATTATGTCCGTCCGGCCGTTAGCACGATAAAAAGGGATTGTTCTAGAGACTTTAAATTTTCAGGTGAGTTCCATTCCCACATGCCTCGGTTAAGTTCGTTTACCAGTCATATCCTACAGGGTGTTCCATAAAATATGATCATTCAAAATTTCTGTTCTTCAATATCCCAGAGAAAACGAAACCACTCGAAATTTGTGGCCACATGCAAGATACTCATATTGAATCTCACGCAAAATTTGGTAGCCATAGTTTTAACACCATTGAAAATTCAATTGGAATATTGAAAAGAAGAAACTTCATATTTTCATAACAAGACATCCGATTCAAGTGAAATTCATTTTGTGGATGGAGATTGATATACTGAATGTTCATGCAGAATTTCAAGAGGATCGCATCATCAGAACCATAGAATTTAATTTTATTACTTGTCAAGTTTTTACATATTTCAGTTCTTGAATAATTTCCAGAATATTATTCCGATCGTGCTGAGATTTTGCATTTATATATTTAATATCAATTTCAAATCCTATACAAAACTCTGAGGTAATAGCTTCATTGCTCCAATTTTTGTTGAAAAGATATTTTACTTCAGCCCATCCTTTTCAATTAATTTTTTGACTAATTTCGAAAAATTCTCATTGGAATTTCTTTTTTTCAGAGACAATTAAACGTAAAAGGATATCAATGCTCCAGGGATCTAAATATGTACTTTTTCAACATAATGTAAAAACGGTAAGTTGTTATCATTTTTTCATGAATACGAGCAGTTTCAGCTCTCATAAGTCTCATATGTATATCATCATTGTTCTTCTTCTTCAGTATCCATGCTTTGACGAACTCTACCATATCGAAAATAATAAGAAAAACATAAACCGAAATAAATCGGTAAGTTAAACGTAAGGTTTCGATTATATTGAAAATTGTATGCTTTTTGAACTAAAACGCAGAAAGTGAATAATATACCTAGTAATGTGAGATAATAACTGATATGTTTTATTTGATTTTTGTACACATATACACAGGCGGAAAATCAAACAATAAAAATTCGATAATCGAAAATTCAGGATTATGTTTTTGAATTTTTGGCAATAAAGCCATCTTTTCTCGCAAGAATGAAATCTTTTTTTCGAGGTTTCTTTATTTTTTTTCTCCTAGCAATAACTGTTAAAAGACTATGATTCCATTGATCACAAATATTTTAAAACTATTAGATATCACAACGGATTGCAGGGAAATCATTAGTTATCAATGGTTGAGGTTCATTATGAAATGTTTCTTCTTCATACAAGAAATATATTTATTGTTTATGTATTTATGTCAATTTTTGTTTTTGGTGATGGTTATTAAGCATCCCGAACATCATTGAATTTGCATCATCTACATTCACTTCATCAGGTTATATGAAATTTGATCAAATATGCAAAACAAAATTAATAGTTCATGAGTAAACTGATCAATTGCAGCTTGTTGAAAAGACATGAAATACACACTCTACTTCGTTTTTTTGCCATTAGTTGGTCTTCATTATACTTACGCTTTGTGAGCCAATTCAACTGTATTAACATGACTTTTTTGTTTTTTTTTCTGTTTGTACTAACAAATAATAACACCTTATTCATCTAGAGTTTGTCATAGCTTATAAATGTTGAATATTAACATTTTCCAATATAAGGAATGGGGTGAAAACTTCTATCTTATTGTAAAAGACGTGATACAAAATAAGTATAAGAATTACAAATTACAATTAGACATTGCTTGAGGGCAATTTTTGAAGACATCATACTTGAATGAGGTAAAATATTTTATGGCCCACTTTGGCCTACAGCAAATTAACTGATGCAAATAATATCTGGTATCACTTGTTTCGCCATAGGCTAGAGGGGGCCATAATATTACAAATATTAACCTGAATTCCTTAAGACTTGAACTCCGTCTAGGATCAATATCTGTACAAATCAATTAACATCAGCAATAATCCTTCACTCAAAAAGTTTGGCATTTATCGTTACTTACTCCTGCTCAGTTTAACATCGGTAGATCACGTGCTTGAGCACCATTATCGAATCCGAGATAACTGCCTGAATAAAGTGAAAATTTTTATGGCCCACCTTGGCATACAGTCCCCTCGTGATACAAAATATAAGAATTGTGAAACCTTCATTTGGGACGTTGTTGAACATAACGTAGATCAGTTACTTGAAAGCTATAATTGAATCCATTATCAACTTCAACGAAGTAAACATTTTATGGCCTACTTTGGCTTATGGTGAATCAGGAGATAAAAAATAATATTTTGTATTACTTTATAAATGATTTATATCACTTGTTTCACCTTGGGATATAGTAGGCCATAAAATCTTTGAAATAAAATGTCTTTCTAAAGGAAAAACATCTTAGTTGAACTCCACTTTGGATCAATATCTGTCCGAATCAATTTCCAAATGGAAATGTAAACAGTAACAATAATCTTTCACTCAAAAAGTTTGGCATTTATCGTTACTTACTCCAGCTCGGTTTAACATCGGTAGATCACTTGCTTGAGCACCATTATCGAATCCGAGATTAACTGCCTAAATAAAGTGAAAACTTTTATGGCCCACCTTGGCATACAGTAAACCGCGTAGACGGTCTGTGAGGCAGAACTTGAGCTCGTAAACGGTGGCGAATCCAGTAATACAGCAGAGAATCACCCAATAAATTCCAGTATTCATGCATTTTATTATAAATTTATAGGACTGGGCGCGGAGGTAGTTTATTCCGATTCGAGTATTTGAGGATTCGCATTCGACTTTTATGAATTTTGAATGGAAAAAATTAAATGAGATGTATCCATCCAGTTTTTGTTGACTTTTGTGGGTTATTTCATTTTCTCGAATAATGCGGGGACCCTAAAAGCATCTGTTTTTATTTTTGTCTTTGTCAATATCAGTTTGGTTCAGAGTTTTAGTGGAAGAAGAAATAGAATTGACCTTAGAGAACCAGGTACATATACAGTGGAACTTCCTCATAACGAAAGCGCTAAATCCGCAAAAAAAAATCGTTATAGAGAAATATCGTTATACAGAAAATTTCTTTCTATAGTCGGCAATGTCGCGGTCGACTTCACTGATAAATTTAAGTTTATCATTCAAACATAAGCACTTCCTTTAAGACATTTTCGCACAACTTTTCACACTAGCGTAATGGTTAGATTGAAACCAAACAGCCAGGAGTGTATTTAAAACTGTTTCAGAAGGATCTCTCTGCCGTAATGATTTAGTTTAAGGTCGGGATTTATTATGTACGTCCGGAAAAATTTCGGAAAAAACCCATCCTTATACCTTCTTACCAATACTCATTCAAAGAGTGATGTTCTTTGAACATTTCGTTATAGAGAGAATTTACTTCTTTTCAGAGGGTGTTTTCAATATAGAATTTGGATTCAAGGTGCAATGTCTTGAACGAAATTCGTTACACAGAGAAATTCGTTATAGAGACGTTCACTTTAGGCAATTTCCACTATATATATCCTTTTGGGATTCTATAGCTTCACAGAGTTTCCTGTATATCAACAAATATAACGTGCGTTCAAAAAAATTCGTCGAAAGTTGCTTTTTTGAAGGTTGCAAGTTTTGGGTGTTTCCCTGACGACGGCTGGCGAATGCTTGCCGAAAGGCTGAATACAAGAAGCAAAAATGATGGAAATAACCGAAATAATATTTCAATAAATGTTTCATTCTCAAGAAAATCAAGTTAACAACACAAACTCATGTGTAAGCAATATTATGAAGGAATCCATATTATTAGATTGTATTTACTTCATAATTTTTAGGTTTTTCAAAGACAAAAAAGTGGACAGTGAAATATTAAAATCCAAAATATAACTTCATCCAACTTTAACGTGAACAAGCAAAAATCGATTCGAGAATGAGAAATCGCGTGTGAAGTAACGAAACAGACAACATATTTCTTCCTGAGAATACGGAAGAATATCCACGTAAACCTTGACGATTATTTTATCTAAGCCTAAATCGTATTTATGTAATCCGCTTCTTTAAACTCGTGCAAGTAATGGAGCTGGTCACGAATTATATCGAATGCATGAAACCAGAATAAAAACGCGAGCGAAATTGCTTGATGAAGTTATGGGGATCACTTTTACCGAGTGATATACAATTCCTTGACTTTAATTTCGTCAAGTTAACCAAAATACAGGATGTATCTGTAAACAAATGCGAGGGACTTTGGGAGATGATCCCTCGATGAAAATAAGTAGGGGAAGTTCATATAAATTTTTTTCGAAATTAACCCCCCTTCCAAGATACAGCCTTTGGAAGGCGATGACGAGTTGACAGTTTTCAATTTTTTTACGGCTTCTTAAAAACACCGAGTCATAAAACTATACATAATATGAAGAATTAATTTTTTAAGATCTCATAACTCTTTTATTAGGGGTTGAAAATAACAACCCCCTATGATTTTCGTTCAAAAATTGTTTTCGTGGAATAGATCTTCGAAAAATGAAAATATCTTATGGTTTTTCATTCAATTCTGGAGGAAAAAAAGTCTCCTGCCAAATTTCGATACAGTCAATATCTCTCTCGGAAAAAATCAAAACTTACAAGCAGTTATGGTCACTGTTCATTCCATTTCATCGTATAAGTGTTTCATAGAATGAATATTCTAAGATATTTTATGTCTGAGACAGGAGATGAAGATGTTCTAAATCTTTCTGGAGGTTTTTACTAATTTCCGGAAGAAAATTATATCCGTAATATTTTAATTTCACAAATATAACTTTCTTTCGATTAATAAGCATAATTGACAAAACCAATTTTGAGCATAAACAATATCTTAGAATATTCTTTCTATGGAACATACGATGACATCGAGGAACAGTGATTATACCTGCTTGAAAGTTTTTATTTTCTCCAAGAAAAGTATCGACTGTATGGAAATTCTGCAGAAGACTTTTTTTTCTCCAGAATATAATGGAAAACCATAAGAAAATTTTATTTTTCGAAAATCTATTCCACCAAAAAAAATATTTAAAAAAAATCATAAGGGGTTGTTATTTTCAATCCCTAATAATAAAGTTTTTTGAAGATCAATATTCCCTGTCATAGCTAACTTGTCTGATTTCAACGATAACCCGAGCGTTTCCACTTCAAGTTACATATCTGCACAGTTGTCATTTTGAATGATTTGTTGTTCGTAAGGATCCTCAGAGATGAAGTTTCGTTTCTGTTTGTACCCAGAGATAAGCGGCGAACTAAGTGCAGGTTCCAAGAATGCCTCTATCAAAGAGAGCTATTCTCCATACTGATGAACCCCGATAGGGTGAAATAGCTATTTATGGATGCTCTGGATGATATTACTACCCCTTGCTTGTTCTTCAGACGTTGACGTGATTAGCCCCGAGCCCGAAGTATGAGTTTAATATTGGTTAATCTTGTTCGATTAATATTATTCTCTGCTTTTTGGTTTATATTCATTTCATGATCATAAACGTGTTTATTCTCATTTTGTATTGATGACCCAACATCAGAATCCTGCTAAAGTATATCGAACAACATCCAAATGCAAATGTTGCTTCCAACCAGTTGATCAAACACTGTTGTGTATAAAATTCAAATACTTGAACCTCCTGGAATAAAGCATCCGATTTCGTTTTCAACCGATATCAGCCAACAAGTAAGGAATTCATCTCCAGGGCCACATAATTGTAGCACCGGCCTTAGGAAAATGTGCGAGAAAAACCGAAGGGGATTATTGAAACGCCATTTGGGATTACATCGAGTTATTTATGAGATGAATTTGTCGTAAAAGAATAAAACATTTTGGCATGAAGCCATTCCCGTTTCTGGAACACTGCAGGGCTGTCGCTATGTATCTCTACGCTGATTACCGTTCGAGGCTTGTCTACCAAGAGGAAATATAGAGATTTTTATGTCTTCTCATCCAAGATATCATTCGTTTTTCAACTTTTATTTTACAGTTCCATGGGATTAATGGAATGATGATATCTGCATTCATTGCTCCCCAGAGAGAGTAGCTTCAATTTCATTGACTACCGCATTTATAAGTTTCTGGCTTCGGCGTTGATAGAAGCTGTAAAATCTGGGGTTATTCTATGTTATAACAACTGGAATATTGTTGAGATTTTTCATGTGATGCACAAGGAAACAAAACCAAGGAAAATGTTTGAGTCAGCTACAACTATGAACGTATTTAGTTCTGAGATTGATCTTTTCTTGTATGTTATATCGTTACATGTTTTATTCGATTTCTTTACATCTGTTGGTTACAATATACAGGGTAAGAACGCTAAACGTGTCAGTTCAACAGATTATGGAATTCATTTTTAAATTATTCAATATTTCCAAACAATAAAATAACATTGAAAATTAAATTATTTCTGTATGTAGTGGGGAAAATTACCTATTCAAAATTGGCTTCACAAAGCTATCTCTACGATGATTACCTTCGAGGCTTGTCTACCAAGAAGAAATATAGAGATTTTTATGTCTCCTCATCCAAGATATCATTCGTATTTCAACTTTTATTTTACAGTTCCATGAGATTAATGGAATGATGATTCTGCATTCATTGCTCCCCAGAGAGAGTAGCTTCAATTTCACTGACTACCGCATTTATAAGTTTCTGGCTTCGGCGTTGATAGAAGCTGTAAAATCTGGGGAATTCTACGTAATAACAACTCGGATATTGTTGAGATTTCATGTGATGCACACGGGAAACAAAACCGAGGAAAAGGTTTGAGTCAGCTACAACTATGAACCTATTCAGTTCTGAGATTGATCTTTTCTTGTATGTTATATCTCAGAGGAAGAAGTAAACTTCTTCCTCTAACCTAAGAGGAAATATAGAGATTTTTATGTCTTCTCATCCAAGATATCATTCGTATTTCAACTTCTATTTTACAGTTCCATGGAATTCATTTCTAAATTATTCAATATTTCCAAACAATAAAATAACATTGAAAATTTAATTATTTCTGTATGTAGTGGGGAAAATTACCTATTCAAAAATTGGCTTCACAAAGCTATCTCTACGATGATTACCTTCGAGGCTTGTCTACCAAGAAGAAATATAGAGATTTTTATGTCTTCTCATCCAAGATATCATTCGTATTTCAACTTCTATTTTACAGTTCCATGAGATTAATGGAATGATGATATCTGCATTCATTGCTCCCGAGAGAGAGTAGCTTCAATTTCACTGACTACCGCATTTATAAGTTTCTGGCTTCGGCGTGATAGATAGAGCTGTAAAATCTGGGGAATTCTATGTTATAACAACTGGAATATTGTTGAGATTTCATTCGATGAACAAGGGAAACAAAACCGAGGAAAATGTTTGAGTCAGCTACAACTATGAACGTATTTAGTTTTGAGATTGATCTTTCTTATATGTTATATGTTTATTTTGACTTCTTTACATCTGATAGTACCAATACACATGTACGTTTTACATGCTAAAAGTAAATTATTTCGAAAAATGAAATAATATTCAAAACATAATTTTTCTTCTCTGTTATGTTTAAGAAAGTATCTTGTATACAATATACAGGGTGTTAGTCAATGAGTGTAATACTAATAACAAAGAGTTTTTGGAGAAGGTTTTGAAAAGAAAACACTTTGGAGGAATCTTTCGACAATGGATCATTTTAAGAAGCCTTCAGAACTTCAAAAAAGTATGATCCAGTAGAATTTGAAATGCAGCAAGAATAAATAACGTCTCTTCAATGGTTTTCCAACAGGACAATATCGCCTTAGAAAGCATATCATGAGAATTGTCTCAACAAAAACTGTGTATATTCCGTGGGGAGGAAGAAGAAATTCCTTTTCATTAAGTTCTTCTTCTTCGCGCGGTGCCTTCCGGCCGAACTGAGGCCTAGAGGCCCATTGTTCACACGAAATTTCATTAAGTTAAAAAATGCTTTGCCATGGCAAGCCTGCGCAAAAGACATCTTGGACAGGAAAATTATTGGATCTAGCCCCATTAGAGCCTCTCAGATCCTGGAATTCACTGGAACTATTGAACCGGAGGGCGAGCTCTAGTGCAGTTGCGAAAACAGCTGTCTTAGGGGCCACAATAAAGATCGCAGTTTAATGTAACCCTCTCAACAATCTACAACTCAAGAACACAAAGCTCCGGAATAATTCGAGAGCATGAACCAGTCAAAACCAATAGAATTATCACTTCATAGCTAATGTCAAGGTTGAACTCAGTTGTCACAGAATCTAGGGTAATTTCAGAATTCTCCTACGAACGAATAAATACTAAATCAGTCAAATAACTGATTCTCAAATGGTTGAACACGCTCTAGATTTTAAACCCTGTGTAGGCAGCTCATATGAATTTTCGGTAGTAAAATTTCACTTTAGTTGAACTCGTAATACATAAAACCTTTCAGCATTTTACCTGTAATTCCAGTGTTACTGTCGTTGATGATTACCAGGATACTATTCCGTAGCGAAAATAAAATTCAAACATGATGTTTTGAGGTCATAAAGTGCAGAATCGTGTATTTATGTCTTGAGCCCGCACTACATACGCAAGGTAATCTATATAGCATCGGCAGTTCTAATAATATAACCTCTAATCATACAGGTATATTAACACCCCAATACGAACTTTATTGGAGTCATTAATTTGAAAGCCTTCCTGAAAATAAGAGGATAAGCCTCGGAGTTTCTTCTGGAGCATGAATATTGGAATTGAATAAAAAGTTATTGGTTGGCTCTCTGCCCAGTAATCCTCTACACTGGTTCCGCAGATTAATTCCTATGATAAAAATATGGGTTCGGGAATTTTTTGCTTTACCATGAAGGGTTTATGGTGGACATAGGAATGATGTAGCGTTGCTCTGAATGAGATATTGGGAAAACTCATCAACTATTTACTGAAATCGGTTTGATGTTACCGATGCGAACGTTGCTTTGAATGGAATATTTGCCGAGATATCTACCTACTTTGAAATGAAATCAGTGTGTTTTCGATTCTCTCGAATATACAGGGTGATTTTTTTAAGTGTTTCATTAGACGTTTTCGAGGAAGGAATTGTAATACAGATTCAAGATTTTGGATTTTCGTTTAAGAGTACATGAACTTTAATTGTGAAATATTTTCAAGAGGAATCTACTTCCGGTTTCACCGGAAACGAATGTGACTTCGTTATTTCAAATGCAACACCCTATATATTTATACATATTCGAATTCTTCGTTCAATTCTATACTGATTTGATGTATGATATGTGCAACCACTCAAGCGGTTCTTGAATTATGGCCTGATTATCAAATTTTTTGAAAAAAGGTTGTCATAAATTAGTGTCCATATCTTCAAAATCCCTCATTAGAAGATTTCTTTTTGCGAAAGTGGAAAAAAAGAAAGTACGCTGATACTGTTTCTTGTATAACTTATGAGGAAATATTATACAGGGTGTCTGAAAGAGGGCCCCAAAGTGAGCCTGAATAAAACTATGAAATCTCACTTTTTTCAAATGGCAACCCTATAATTTTGTAATTCCAATCGATTGCTCGTCAAAAAACAGTTATGGTGTCCCGCACATTTCATGCCTCTAAAATCAGTATTTTTGCCGTTATTCAATAAAATTCGAATTTCACGATTAAAGACAGGTTTCGCACAGTTTGTAAGCTTGCATTTTTGAAGTAGGCTATGTTAGGAACTGTCATTCTTACTTTTTCTTACAGATCAAGCACTAAGCAAAACATGCAATAATAATTTCACTGGAATTATATCAAGGGTATGTTCTTTATTTGCGGCAAATGTAACAAATTCCTAGAAAAGGTAATTAGAAATTCAACGAACGAAATTCACATTTACTGACTTTTTTTGTTAAAGGTGGTAAATGTGGATTTCTTTCGTTAAAAGTTCTGACTGCCCTTTCTAATATTTTGTTACATTCAACATAAATGAAGAACATATTCAATTCATCACTGTTACTGTAATTCATATTTTGCATAGTGCCCGATTAATCAAAAAAGTATAAATGACAGTTCTCTAAAATGCATTAAAAATCAACAGACATAGCCTTCTTGAAAACTTCTATCCTAAAAATCTATGGTTAGACTAAGAAACCTTGATTCAATCCTGAAATTCGAATTTTATTCAATAACGGCAAAACTACTGATTTTAGAGGCATGAAATGTTCGGGACACCCTAACTGGTTTTTGACGAGCCATCGATTGGAATTACAAAATTATAGGGTTGCCATTTGAAAAAAGTGAGATTTCATGGTTTTATTGAGGCTCACTTTGGGGGCCTTTTTCAGACACCCTGTATAATATTTCCTCATAAGTTATACAAGGAACAGTATCAGCGTACTTTCTTTTGTTCCATTTTCGCAAAAAAAATTCTTGTAATGAGGGATTTTGAAGATATGGACACTAATTTGTGACAACCTTTTTTTCAAAAAATTTGATAATCAGGCCATAATTCAAGAACCGCTTGAGTGGTTGTACATATCATACATCAAATCAGAGTAGAATTGAACGAAGAATTCGAATATGTATAAAATATAGGGTGTTGCATTTGAAATAACGAAGTTACATTCGTTTCCGGTGAAACCGGAGGTAGATTCCTCTTGTTGAAATATTTTACAATTAAAGTTCATGTACTCTAAAACGAAAATCCAAAATCTTGAATCTGTATTACAATTCCTTCCTTGAAAACGTCTAATGAAACACTCAAAAAAATCACCCTGTATATACGGTGTGTTTTCAAAAATCGTACTTTTTTCATTAGTTAAACGTTGAGGAGAAAAACACCCGCTAACCCTTCAAAATCTTAAACAATTATTACTTGAAAAAACTGCAAAAAGCACAGCGTATTATGATAATAAAAAAATACTCTGAAAGCGTGTTGAGGGTTTCGGAAATATGTATTCGCAATAAAAAACCGTGAATTTTTAATTTCAACATAGTGTATCTCGAAAACGGTGCATGTCAGTATTAAATTAGAGATAAATATGTAAAAAATGTGAATGTAATAAAAAAAATAAAAATTTAAGAAAAGCCCGCAGCAGGAGCTTTTGCGAGTGCTCGTTGTTTGGTAGAGCAAAGAGACTATCACTTCAAAATTTTTCATGGGATTTGAGATTGAAACCAAATATATAAATGCAGAATCTTAGCACAATCGGAATTATCTTCGGAAAATTATTAAAAATATGAAATATGTAAAAAATAAATAAGTACCAAAATCAAATTCTATATGGTTCTGAAGACGCCATCCCCTTGAAATTTTGCATGAACATTCAGTATAGCAGTTTTATTCTCGAAATAAATTTCACTCGAATCGGATATTCTGTTATGGAAATATAAGATTTTTTTTCAATATTCCAATTGAATTTTCTATAGTTTCTGTTGAAACTGTGGCCACGAAATATTGGATGAACATTCACTATATCGATCTCCATTCACAAACAAAGTTTCACTCGAATGGGATATTTTTTCATGGAAATATGAAGTTTTGTTTTTTCAATATTCCAATTAAATTTTCTATGGTTCTATTCACACTATGGCCACAAAATTTCGCACGAGGCTTGCTATCAGCATCTTGTATTTGGCCGTAACATTTCATTCCGATTGGTTCTGTATTTCCTGAGATACTGAGGAACAAGAATTTTGAATGACCGTATTTAATGGAACACCCTGTACTATTTGGCTGGTTAACGGACTTAATCCAGCCATTTGGGATCCAAACTCATCCTGAAAAGTTCAACTCAATAGGAGAATCTTTTCGAAAGTTATTGTGCTTACGGCCCTACAGACAGAATTGAATTTGACCACGAATTCGTCATCGGGGGCTCATCGGGGGCTCGTTTAAGGAAAACGAGCGCTTAAAAATAAGTCTTGATTGACCACGGTAACATTGAAAGTAAAAATAAAATAATCTTATGAATTATAAAGTTGTTCCTGAATTACTAAATCATCGTAAATAAGAAACGTTACGACAGGAATTCTAAAACCAATTAACGAATTTTAATTCCATGGACAAAACAGCACCTACTTTTCACGCTTATAATCACAATAAAATAAAATTTACACGTATTATAAAACTCTGTGATCTTTTCCATGCCCGTTTCCCAGCTTTAAAATCACTTTTAAAACATCTAGACTACAAAATTTCAAGTTCAAAAGCAAACAGCCCTTCACTGAAAATATACCTTATATCTGTATTTCCTCACAATAATTCACCTGCTACTGAAATATGAACCGTGCACTGGAAAATGCGTAAACCTCAGTTGCCAAACTGAGCTCCTGTATCCTGTTGCATGACATAAGTCTATAAATTAGGATATTTTATACGGCGGATTTTCTGAAACGAGTACGAAATAGGAACCTGGTTTTATCCTAATCCATTATAACTGGGATATCCCGAGGATTTCTGCTTCGGTTCAATTCGAAATGAGAAACTTTTTTTGGCCGAAACTGAAAGGAGCATGAATGAAATGGCGTAGTTGGACAGAAACCAGCACTGGGTCGATGATGAGAAATGATGATGTACAGGGTGGGCATATTTCGATGTTTTAGCTTTACAACTTTCAAACCTGACAAAATCTGATACCAATAAATGGATAGGATACCAAGGGCCCACAAGATGGCCGGCTCGTTCACCTGATTTGTCACCGTTGGATTTTTTCTGGGGACATATTAAAGATGAACTTTATAGAAATTGTCACGATTACATAAATGAACTCAGAGAAAACTTCCTGAGCTGTTTGAACACAGTTTCAAATATTCATCTATTCTATACGATGAGAAGTATCGAGAGACTGTGCATTGCTGCGGATGGTCCACGATTTGAGCATCTTCTGTGAAACTTGATCCTCATTCTAAGTTATTACCTACTGACCTATTATTGTTATCACTATTAGGCATTGAAAAATATTTTCCCTTGTTGCTTTTCTAATTAAATTGATGACTTTAATCATATCTATATGCGTTATTTCATACGGGATTTGAAATAGACTGGCACTTGTGCGTATTTATTCTGGAGAGCAATAAAATATTCTTCTGCATCCATCTCATTATTACTAAGTATAACGATTTAAACGGAGGATCATGTGGATTTTTTCATTATTTCGTAATCCATTTTGAGATAGAAGAGTTTATGAAATATATCCATGTCCTAATTTTGTAGAAATTAGTCGAAAGCATAGAACTAATGAGATTGACTGAAGGAGACTGCTCTTGTTATAGGGAGCTCCATTTTTCTGTGCTCAGCAATAGTTGAAACCATAGAAATTATTGAGACAGATGAAAATAGGTTTTTGACCATTCTCTAAACTCATATTGATACAAACCATACAATGTTATGAATTTTCGAAAAAAAATCCAAGCTTTCAGAAAATGGCACAAAAATCTAATATTTCCATTCAAAAAAAGATAACTTTGGGTCATAGCTTCGTAATTAGAAATGGTGCAAAAAAGACGATCCCGCCACTGAATTTTACGTAAAAAATTCATCAGTATTAGCAGAGAGATGATTTTTTGTTGATATCGCCACTTTTCCAATTTTCGCTTATAACTCGAAAACAAAAGAAGATAGCCGAAAATGAATACTACTATTGTTAGTTCCTCAGAAAAAGAGATCGAGAAGTGGATATCAGATTTTGTTTATCTCCTCTGGTTTAAAAGTTTTCTTACTAAAACATCGAAATATGCCCACCCTGTGCAGAGCACCACGTCCTATTGAAAGGGCTTTCACTTCTGTTTTACGAACACTAATAAATGCCAAGCACAGCGAAAATAAAAATTCATAAAAATTCCACACCTGTAATTTTTGACCAATCAAAATATGTATGTTTGACAAATCACCGTCCCAACGGATGAAATTTTTTTCCTCGTAGGTATCCAACAGCAAATTATATGGGAAGTTTTTGACGTTTATATAACGACATGGAATTAAATTTTTCAAATGTTCTATGTCTTATAAACTATAATATCATTATTCTTACGGAATACCACACGAAGTTGAATGAAATATGGAAATTTTTTCTCCCTCATGAAAATTTTTTGGAAATTAATTTTCGAAATATTCATGAGGTCTGAAAATTTTTTGACCTCTAGTGCTATTAGGTACTAGTGAAAATATTATTTTTCGGCAACCGTCCGGGAAGTACCCACTTTCCGGACGCTTTTTCTTTGAGAAAGAAGCCTTTCCCGGCCTAGTCCGGGAAGTACGTACTTCCCGGACTAGGCCGGGAAAGGCTTCTTTTATCAAAAATATACCTACCAAGATTTTCATATTTACTATGATCAAAACGACGTGATTCTTCCCGGCCTAGTCCGGGAAGTACGTACTCCCGGACTAGGCCGGGAAGAATCACGTCGTTTTGATCATAGTAAATATGAAATCTTGGTAGGTATATTTTTGATAAATGAAGTTACCATAGCACTGACTACTTTCTTCCATAACCTACCGTTTTGTAGATATATCGAATAAAAATCAAGAAGTGTAAAATAAAATGAAACACACTATTATTGTTTATTAAAATCTTCGGCTATCGATTTCGGAATATTATTCCATCATCAGGCCAGCTGAAAGTATACAAATGTAAAAACTTGGGAGGAGATGGAAAATGACATTTTTTCATCTATTAATGAAAATAAATCGGTCTCTGTTCATCTCATTGATTTGTTATTCTAGACGGTTGCCGAAAAAATATTGTACGCAACACGCCCGAAAATGGTTTTTTTGGACTCATAGACTTCTAGGACTCGCTTGCGCTCGTCCTAGAATTTTGTCTATTCGTCCAAAAAAACCCTATTTTCCGGACTTGTTACGTAAATTACTATTTTGCTGAGATAATTTGAATATAGTGCTCCGAAAAAGTTGCAAAGGTACAGCAGTTTTGACTCTGCAGATTTAAAAATGGATTTGTTATTAACATTATCCCATAAGTAGATTTTCTTGTTTGGAGTTTATGAATTTTAAAAAAAAAATTATTCCTGTTCATAAGAATCTCGAGAAAATTCAATAGGTCTGTGTGTGTGGTTTCCATTTTATTTTCAATGAAATGAAAGAATTCCTTGAATCGAATTTTAGAAATTGTGTTTCCCTTATAACTCATAAGTATTGAAAATGAATTATCTGATTTGTGAATATTTTTTGCAGGTATTCAGACAATCCTTCACAGCGCATTATACAATCTATGACGTCGAAAAAGAGTAAGTTTTTTTCCTATCTTTTTCGTCAACATAAATCGAATATTACTTAAAAAAAAGAAAAATTTATATTATTATTATGGTTCTTTAGATATCATGGAAGCTTCATCCCATTGTACCCGATGGTCTCCATTAAAAGCATTTTGCACAAGCTTTTTTAGGTTCTAAGACCATGGTATTCAATTAGATCATGCTACCACAATATCAAAGGAAAAACTAAACACTAACTTGTCTCAACAGCTCGAATTTTTCCACCAATTTCTTTATTGCGGTCCGACAAGGTGCTTCACAACCCCAAAAATGTTCGAGTTTTACGAACCGTCGCTGCCAAATTTTCACCATTTTTATAGTGAATTTTAATAATTTCAATGCGTTCTTAAAGCTTGTATCGTTCCATTTTTATTAATGCCTAGTTTTTACTTGTCAAATGTCCACAAAATGACATCTTCAAACGTGACATCTACCGAAATAGCGGGCTATTCAAAATAACACCTCTTATTGGAAAACCCTTTAGTAGTGTGAAAAAACCATTATTGACCTCAAGCCGGATTTCACTAAAAACTCCCAACACCTAGAATTCTCATGCAAACTGAAACAAATGCAAATTAGTGAATGAGTTCTTCCTCGCTCTAACCTCCCTCTAAGCTATTTTACGAGCACCTTTGTTCGTGGACAGGTAATAGTTATCTATGTTATTAATGAGCCTAGGATATCGCGTGCGAGGTCCCATAAAGAGCGATTGTGTGTATTCTTAATTGTCACTTATCTGGAAAAACCCTGTTTCATATGAGCATTTGAATAGGGTGCGATTCGTATAAAGATTAAGTATGATTTATGTGCAGGTTAATGAAATGATGCTGTAAGATTAGGACAGACATTTTTCCTAGTCTTGAATAATTGGTGGTTTTTAGTTTATCTGACGTTTTTTCTGGCTTAAAAGTTAATAATTTCATATAATAATCATGCAAAGATGAAGTGGCAATGCGTATTCCCTGATGAAAAAAAAGAAGCATTGAAAAACGAGAATTATTTAGAGAATAACATACAATCGTTCGATATTTTTTACTCGAAAACGGTTAGAGGTACGAAAAAGTTACATGAGTCAAAAAAGTTTCAAATTGAACGGAGATATCGAAAATTGATTTTACGCTGACCAGTGGCCTACCGCAAAAAAGTTTGAAAGGAAAAAGGAGACATGGCTCCGGAAAAAAAACACTCGATTGATTCTAGTTAAGATTCAGGACGTGCAATGATGGAGACTGTTGAAAATAGCTTGCATTACAAATTTGGACTGACTATCTCAAAAACTGCAGGAATTATGAAGAAACAACCAATTATTTTTGGAAATTTCAACACCCTGTAGCTCCGTAACGAAGCTTGTAGGGACCCATGTTTATATGGACTTTTTTTCTCGAAATTATACGTAGATTCATCCCCTTAAGTTGTGACATACTATTCTGTAACACCTTGTATACAGTGTGTTTGGTCATGACTTAGCGATAATTTCAGGGCATCAAATATACCTAATTTTATCGACAAAAACACCAACAGTAGGGAGTTTTACCCCTCAGGTTTGTAGTGGACCCCATTTTAATTCACTCTTTTATTTCAGTTGACCCTTCCAAATAATATCGATTCTTTGGACATAAAGGTCCTACTTTTCATTGAAGTGGAACAATATAAAATCATTTAACTCAGGAATGTCATAAGAAAATTCTTTAAAAAAAATTTTATAAAAAAATGCATGTACTGATTTTCTTAGCAAATCCACAATAGTACAGAAACAAGCACACTGAAGTTTCAATATTTTTTCAAGCTCATACACAAGAATATTAGCTACAAAACGATACCTACATAATTAGAAAGTACCTAATTGCCTAATTTTTAATGATCAAACAAACAAATTAATCAAAAAATTGCTCAAAAGTATCGCCTCTGTTTTGAACACAGGCAGTGGCCCTCATGACGACCTGTAGCAACAAAAAAAGTTTGGAGCGCTAGCGTAGTGGTGATCTTCTAACAGCAATAACTCTCAAATTTTGCAACTTACATAAATGATATAGGTGTTATTTTGTAGCTAATATCCTTGCGTGTTAAATCATAAAAAAATTATACTTCAATGTGCAGTACATTTTTTTCACTAAAATTTTTTCAAAGAATTTTTTTATGGCATTTTCAAGTTGAATGTTTTAATATTGTTCTACTTTAATGAAGGGTTGTAGTATCATCTTTCAAAAAACATTTCCTTCTTATCTGTAGGACCTTTATGTCCAAAGAAATCGATATTATTTGGAAGGGTCAACGAAATAAAAAAGCCAATTTAAAATGGGGCTACTCCGAAAATAAGGAGGTAAACTTCCAATGTGGGTGTTTTTGTCGATAATATTAGGTATTGTTTGATTGTTTTTGAAAAATGAAATGATTAATTATCAGTTATTCAGTTCAATGCATCAATGAAAAATATAATGAAGAAAATATCAAGGAAAATTGGGAAAACTGACCAATCACCTGATAAGAACCTCTTGCGTTGAATTTCTTGCTTTCCAG
The DNA here is from genome assembly GCA_013421045.1 of Propylea japonica. Taxonomy (NCBI): domain Eukaryota; kingdom Metazoa; phylum Arthropoda; class Insecta; order Coleoptera; family Coccinellidae; genus Propylea; species Propylea japonica. The sequence continues at coordinate 27,875,368 of CM024240.1, forward strand.
CAGGGGCGTTATTTCCATCAACACACAACACAATAACTTTTCGGTGATAATTAAAACGATGAAGAGAAATGACATAAATAATTTCGTTCGGTGTAAGTAAAAATCGTTTTTACCTCGTTCGGTGACAGCCTTAGAATACTATCATATGTTCCCCTCGTCCTCGAGACGGTGAACATCAATTCTTCTCTCTCTCCTCTGTCCCTCTCATATGGTCAGTTTCAACATTTATAGGACGGGAAAGGGAAAAATGGGAAATTGCACTGAATTATTAGCAAACAAAACATAATATAATAATAATAAAATAAGAATCGTACAGGTATGTATATTTGATGCCTTTAAATGATCGCTAAGTCATGACCAAACACACTGTATTGTTTTCATAACAAAATAAATTTGGAAGATTCTAAATCAGATGTCAATTACATTAGATAATTTTTCCGAAGGGTAAATCGCAATATAATTTCAAAACTTCGTGTTTTCCGAGAGATATAATCTGGCCAATAAAACCGAAACGCGGAAAAGTTTTTTCTTGTTTATTTCCTTTATTGGAACGCTACGTTATGGTTAAGAACTAGAAAACTAGGAAGAGGAAAACCTGGATAATTTCAATATGCTAAGAAGGCCATATATGGGAATTCTTCTGCGGAAGTTTAGAAATCACTTTCTCAATATACATGGAAATCACATTCGTTCGTTGTGTTGAATGCGAATTGGTTCAAATTTTTCTATTGTTGTGATAAATGTATTGTTTTCGAATTGGTATGTCGACAGGATACTATTATGAGGCCTACGCAAAATCTATCTATAGAATAACTACACAGGGTATTCCCAAAATAAGAAAAATTCATTGGCATACATGATCAGAAGTGAAATGATTACCTGAAAACATATAGGGTACTTTTCTTGAACAAATATTCATTGTAGATTTTGTTCAACATTCGTTTCGTACAGTTAATGGAGGACAAATTATTGTGAATTGTCTACTTTTTTACGTAGCATCAATGAAATCAAGTCTTAGAATTTCAGCTTTTTGCAAAAAGAAAAAGAGAACTTCTCTTTAAATAATAGTTTTATCTATACGAAATTAATTGCTGAAAAAACTCAGTTTTTCATTCTCAGTCTCTGAAACAGAAATAGAAGTACCCCTGCGAAAATCTTTGCACTTATTTGTCAGGAGACACCGAAACGTTAAATTGTCCTTTTCATTTAGTTCCTTTGTTAGTTAGACTGTTAGGCAACAATTTTTTCAAGACCAATTTGCTCCTGACAAATAAGTGCAGAGATTTTCGCAGGAGCACTTCATCTTTGTTTAAATTCTTTTAATTATTTCTGTTTCAGAGACTGGGAGTGAAATCCTATAAAGTTATTTCAGAATGCAGAATCCTTCCGGAATATATTTCAATCGATATACGAAATTAATTGATTTTGTCTCACTGTAGAACAGTATTGTTCGAATGAACTTTAGAATAAAATTCGATTAATCGTAATAAAACATATAAAAATAAGAATCATTGACAATTTCAATTAAATGCATATTCATCATTTTCCAATATTTCTTAGTTTCATCGAAAATATAATTTTGAATAGATGAAAATTGATAGTTGTGTAACGAACACAAATTTCATTTTATTTTCTTCTCATCTCTCATCCAATATTGGGGATTGGTTGATCGAATTAATGAAATAAAAATAAAAAAGGAATACCTATTTGGGCTTCCATTTAACAGGTCTACACTAAGGGTCGATTACATTGAGATACTTTACAAGATGCTACTGAGCGAATTCAGAAGCGAGTGAATTAGCTTGTAAGATTGTGATGATTACACAAAAAACTGTCTACTCGCTGAGTAGCCATCAATCTAGCGATCCACGTGAGGTTTATCGTTTATGTTTGTATCGTTGCCTAGGATATAAGATAAATGTCAAATACGTTCTTAAATTTAAGAACCAGGAACCACCGAGTAGATGAGAACTCACAGCTTGTTTGATAGCAACTGTGAATTCACACGGCTTGTTTACATGCCAACAAGCCAAAACCCCAGCGATTTAGCGTGTAAAGCAGCCCAGCTTTGAACTTTAGTCGCAGCTTTTTTATAATCAGATTGTTGGCTTGTGAACACGATTACACTGAGCGAATTTACAATCAGCTACTAAATTCGCTCAGTAACAGCTTGTAAAGTATTTCAATGGAATCGATCCATTAGGCCTAAAGTCAATTTTGATTCGACGAATAATTTTTCAAAAAGATAACAAAATCTGTAAAATGAGCATTAGAATTGCTCATGAAAATTTACATATCAAAATGGCCGACAATGTGCTCGATTTCTTGTTGCTTATCTCTTGAGAATATGAATTCGCCTGGGTAGGGGAGACTGAGTACGGTTGAAACATTTTTGGGTTTATCTTTCATAGCATCGGGATTCGTTGAGTAAGAGATCACAGAAACATATAAAATGAAAGGCTATTTAAATGTCTACGAATTGGCAGCATTATTTGATATCAGCATACAGTAGTTCACGTGTAAAATGAAATTGAAAAAAAAATTTTTTTTGTTTCAAACGTCCTCATGCCAGGGTCGATTGAAACAGTGCTGGGGTCAATTGAAACATATACAAATTATGGAAAATATAAAAAAATATATATTTTTTTTAATCTTCTAATAGTACATTTGGCAAAGTTGAATATAAAAACTAAATGAAATGAAAAAAAATAGATTAGTTTGAGAAAACAATAATCGTAATAGTTGAATATCAAAGCTGAATAAAAATAATAATAGATATAACAGATTAAAAAAAACAAGTACCTAAATCTATGAAAATAAATCTTTGGAACAATAATACAAGTAACGATTTCAATCCGAATATTTCGAATCACAGTTATGGCAGACATAACTAATAGTTATGTTAGTTATGTGCACTCTTCATGAGCCCACATTTTGCATTGTATGCATTGTATCCATCTTTCTCTCGGTCAGCTTTCTGAATAAGCCGACATGCCTACAAGTAGGCAAGTATTCTTCTGATGAGGATGTATTAGGTTGCATTTTAGTTTTTGTTTTGTTTTTAGCATTTTTGTTAGTCTTTTCTTCAAGTATTCTTTTCTTCACATCCTTGGGTTTTTTTTCGTTTCAATTCACTTCTCTCATATTCTCTTCTCATCTCCTCCTTTTCAGGAGTATCAGTATAGATAGTAGATTCTGGTTTTTGCCTCCTGCTTGTTAATTTCCATGACAGTAGCCAAGTTGTCGTAGAAAGCATCTATGTTATTTCTATTGAAGTTAGTTGCCCTAGAAAGACTTTTAGCTTGTGCTGTACGTACTGACAGTTCAGGATTTCTTCTCATGAACATGCGAAACCATTCTTCCCATGCCAGTTTCTTATTTTCCCATGTTCTTGGTTTGGGCAGATCGTACTTGACAGTTAGTTCATATGCCAACTTCAACACATCTTTTTTGTTCAGACCAAAATATATATGCACATCTGATTAAATATTTAGATAGCTCACTCAGTTGATTCTGATTGAATACACGATTATGAGCATTATATCCCATTTTTTGATTTTCTATACCTCCAGCCGCATCTCGCTTCTTTACATACCTTAATAGCGAACAGTGATTTTTTTTTAGTCCATGCTTTGCTGCCGCTGTTCTTAACGAAGATCCTGATTTCACATCCTCATAGGCATGTTTATAACTTGTTGAAGCGACCTGACCTCTAGAAGTTTTTCTTTTACGTGTCCTGGCATCTAAGAAACATAAAAATTCAATGAATAAACTGTTTCAACCGTCCCCACAAAAAATGTTTCAATTGTCCCCAACCCCAGTCTAGGTACAAAACGGCCACAGAGAGAATGAAGATGAACTTGAGTGGAAACTGATTATGACTATATATTTTACAACTTTCAATTGAAACGATATAAAACTCTTAATACTATATCTTCAATCCAATACATAATAAAAGCATAAATGCACGAACAAAAATACTTACTTTTGCATCGAAAATCTCAATAGGACGACTTATGCACAAAAGGAGTTCGCAACGAGGAATGAAACGATGTGAGTTGTGTTCATACTTGTCGAACACTTCTTCCTTCCTTTGCACCCCACTTCCCATGACGTATGGTTCGCGAGATATTCGCTTTGTTTCAACCGTCCACCGTTTCAATCGTACCCAGTCTCCCCTATGTGAAGAACTATTGGATTTACTATGACATTAGGTTGAATCTTTTTTATCTCCTTCGCCCAATTAATAATAATTTTCTGTAATTTCAGTCACCATATACCTCTGAGACTAGAACATTCGCCGAAAACTCAACCTGAAAGACTCCAGTACGCAAAGTGGCTGGGAAACACCAACTCTATCCTCATTGTGTACAATAACGACATTTATTTGAGGCAGTCACCTTTGTTCGAAAACGATACTAGGTTAACTTTTACTGGAAAACCTGACGTTGTTTACAATGGTATTCCTGATTGGTTATACCAAGGTAAGATATCAATTCCATGGTGCAAATTCATTTTGATTTATAACCTGTTCTAACAGTGTCGTAAGCCAATGGTTTAGATCGTTCATAGAGATAGCTTGTACCGGAATGTGCCGAGTTCAATACTGGTCTAAGGAAGAAATTTTCCATACAGGGTCTACTTTTAAAATGGATTAACTTAAAGACGGGATTATATGGGTGATTTGCAACAAAAAATGTCATATAACACATGGTCGAAATGTGACGGTTAATCTTCAATTTAACATTTCTTGATTTCACGGAATATTTCGAATTTTTTCTCTAAAATGATCGTTATTCAGTTTTCCTTATGGTATCATCAAATTTGACCACATATTCGAAAAGGGCAATAAATTTTCTACAATATAAGAGAGTCTGTGTACAGAAAAAACTCTCATTGCAAGCATGTTAAGGGGATGAATATAACGATTCTGCAGTGAATAAAATTAGTCCTATTTTTCCAATGGTTTTTTCGATGAAATATTTATAATTATGTACCGGGTTTTTTACTATAATTTGACCCCCCCCTTTAACTATGTTACTGAAGAAGATGCAAAAAAATGTTTCGTATAAAAAGTTCAAGAAATCAACTAAGGTTTTTTATATGAGTCCATAAAGTGAAATATATACAGGGTGACCAACATATTGATAGCAACTTCATTTTTTCAATGGAACACCCTGTATATTTTTACAAATTTAGTTAACTCTTTCTCCCCTGATTTCGAATATGTAACATATGTTGGTCTACTTTCTTATTCTGAGCACCACAAAGTTTCAAATTTCAATAAGCATCTGGTTAGCGTTTTGGAATCTTTGATCTTTGGATTAGTAATGGCGCACCCATTTTATGGTCACCAAATAGTCCTGATCTAACACCGTTGGACATGTTTTTAAAGCCGTTCCTGAAAGAAAAAAAATACTTCAGCAATAATGACAATCAATGAAAGTGGAGAATAATATTAATGATATAAAATCAACCAATATAAAACTCATAATTCGGAACTAATTTCGTCAACGCAAAAAGGATAACGGTAATATTGTAATGATTAGAAACAAATTTTGAAGCTTTAATTTCTGACTTGAATCAGAGCCATAATTATGCTATCAAAAATAGTCTAAACAACTCGAGAAAACTATATGAACTATGTGTATTGAATAAAGGTGGTCATTTTGAGCCATTTCTCTAGTTGATGTTATTCTTACCATACTACCATAGTTTATCATTTTCATTGGTTAAGTAATTGTTAAGTATACATTCTAAAATAATACCTTCCAGTGGATTGTTTGGATATAAGGAATTTCGTAGGTTTTTCACATATTTTTTTATACGGTGACATCATTTAAAAACTATGAAACTCTGAAAATTGAAAAGCACATCCACCTACGCATTTATATTCGAGACCAGGAGGAAATAGCCTATCAAAAAGAGGAAGAATATACAGGACAGGGTGTCCCATTTGAAAAAATATAGTTGCATTCAATGTTATCCACCCTGTATATCTTCCCATCGACGTTATCATAACCCCAAAAATGAGCATTTTCATTAAACGCACTCTGCCAATTGTAAAATGATTACAGGTCTTGGCAGGTGGTTCTTAAAATTTTAAACTCTGTGGTTCTCAGAATGAAAGAGATAGACCAACATATGTTACCACTGGCGCAGCCAGGGGGGGGGCTTTGGGGCTGCAGCCCCCCCCCAAAGATTAATTTCTTCGTTATTTTTTTCTTCTTCATTTTTTTGCAACTTTCGTTATTTGTTGTATCATCAAAAATTGTTCAGTTCAGCCCCCCCAAAACAAAATCCTGGCTGCGCCACTGTATGTTACATATTCGAAATCAGGGGAAAAAGAGCTAGCCAAACATGGAAAAATATACAGGGTGTTCTATTTGAAAAAATGGAGTTGCCATCAGTATGTTGGCCACCCTGTATATATTTCAGTTTCTGGACTCATATCAAAAAACCCCAGTTGGTTTCGTGAAACTTTTATACGAAACATTTTTTTGTATTTCCTTTAGTAATAAAGTTAAAGGGGGGGTCAAATTATAGTGAAAAACCCGGTACAAGTTATCTTCAGTTAAAAATACCTCATTTAGTGTACAGTGCATCCCATTTTGGGTGAGACTGCCAGGTTTCTCGCTTGTTATTTAAGATAGAGCCTTGCGGTTTTCACGTTCCTGTCCTACTTTTTCGTGAAACTCAAATTGGTCCAATCAGATTTCGCATAACTGTTTCTGTTCGGGAGATACAGGGCGATTTTGGAAATTGTTACTTTTCGGACCCCTCCTTTATCTCCTAAGTTATCAGAAATAATACTGAACTGAAAACTACGTCTGAATCAGAATTCTGCGTAGAATCCAGTGGCGCATTAAAATTTTTCTTTCGGGTTATGGTTTTGAAGATTCAACACAAACCTATATTTTTTTCAATGGAACGTCATGTATATTATTACTTCATTGAATTCGTCATTTTTATCCTTCAAAATTATATATGACACTATGTAGGTAGGATGTTCAGAAATGTTAAAAAAAAACAAAATCATCAAATAATGAAGTCCGAACCTAAATTTGCTCTCAAATCACTCTCATAATCGCTCCTTGAAGTTTGTCCACTTTGAAAGTAGACACCTGTTGTAATGTTAAATCACACGTATGCCTATCGGCTGCTCAGTTTGATACGGTGAGGGTGTGGGCACCAAGGATATAACTAACTTGACCTTTTGTTGGGCGCCAGGTTTACTCAAGTAAACCAAATTTAAGAGAAAGAAATGAAAGAGAAAGAATTGAAACAGAATTTACAGATCTTGCTGAGTGGTTAGGTTATGAGAAAAAAAAATATTAAAATTTTACAAATTTATTAAAATTATAAAAAACAAAAATTATTGTTGAAGGCTATAGAAAATTCAAAATTCAGAACATTTACAAAAAAAAATAATAGATAGAACTTTTCTCTGATCTTTGATTGTAGTTATTAGGTCTCCAGACAGAATTTGGAAAAAATAAACCAGTTTATAAAAAAAGAAATTTTGGTTGTCTCACGTGGTAGGTCCTTCAAACTTTGAGGAATTTTCGCTTGAAATAACAATCTCACTTTTCGGCAAAATTTGGAAAAGAAGTACCAATCGTCAGTGGTAGATTCGATTTGGTGGATGCTCGCCTGAATGAGAATTTGAGCCTCAACGACAAGTTGTTTTCTAATTGTCCAAAGTGCAGTTCGAATTTTGATCAGGATGCAGTTTCAATACGGCCTGATTAGGAACTTCCCATGTGTTTCTGGAACCTTCTTCAGAAGTCAATGGAATCTCGATCATGCGTGGAGAAAAAAGATCAGGAATTAATTTTGGTACAAATGGTTGAGAGAAATATGTTCTGTTTGAATTTGGAAAAATTGAGAATGAAAATTAACGGTATATAACTTGAAAATTGAATGGAATCATAAACCTTAAAGTAACTTAAAATAGAATGAAATACTTTCCGGAAAGTGAAAAAACTTATGTTATAGAGTGACAGATCAGTTATACAAAAAAATGGTACATATGATCCAAAAGATCTATTATAAGAATGAAACTAAATTGTTTCAACGAAAATATTTTCAACATGAAACAGTGAGAAAGAGAATATATACTTCCTGGCGGCTCTCAAACAAAGGAAAAGAAAAAAAAGAAACGTGACACACTGACGGTGTGCAACAGAAATGCAAGAAAATATTAAATTTTCCAAAAAGTAATGTAATAATTATCAATAAGAATTACTTATTCAAATTATAAGAAATGTTTAAGAAAGATTGAAAATACTCAACCAGAATAAAGCCACCAAAAAATATTCACACTCACTTTCCACCTGTTTTATCAGCGTAGTCAAAATCAAAAGTGATCTTCTTCGGCTGAAACCGAAAATTCCACATTGAACGACAATCCTCAATCGGCATTCTTCGCCGGAAACTTCAAAATCAATATCGATCGATTTATGACATCGGGGATCAGCGGCGTCGCGTCGACTTGGCAGGGGAAAAATTATTCGCAGTCCATTGAACCGTTACACTGTATAGTAGCGGAAAATATTTAATGCTGGGGTAAACAATCAGCTATGCTTTGCCTAAGATGTCGTGAGGGTAAAAAAACCTACACAGAACACAACTGATTCTTCAAACGTACACAAGCTTCTCAGCTTGTGAGAATAGTTTATTTATTACCTACGTGAAAGTTCTGCCAATAACATTTTTTTATTCTCTCTTTGTATGAAGCTGATGGGTGGGTTATACTCGGTACTTCTGTTGTAATTCATTACAGGGTTCGAACTGTAATCGAACTGTCTTCGCACATTTTTTCAATAACTTCCACCCCATTTGTTCGCTCCACGTCATTAATTCTTTTCCACATGGAATCACCCATATATCGTTTGGTGACAGAATACGAGACATATCCACCGAAGTATTTCGAATTCAAATACTCCTAGCTGTCAACATTCTGCTGAAAAAATGGCAGTATTCAGTGTCACCTTCATCAATGATAGTAACATTGCACACATTTTACTGGGAATTTATGTTGACGCTTGCCATAAGAAGTACTTGTATGTAGCTGAAAGAAAAAAATTTAAATTTTAAATGACAACACCATAATGCTTCATGATTAGATAATTATCGCACTGAAAGGACTTTAACTAGTTTTATTAATTGTTGATTGCAAGAAAGTCCTTCATTCATTATGGTATTATTTTCACCAAATTTATTTTTGCATACAGTGTGTTTGGTCATGACTTAGCGATAATTTAAGGTCATCAAATATACCTTACATTATCGACAAAAACACCCAAACTTGGAAGTTTACCCCCTAAGTTTTGGAGTAGCCCCCATTTTAAATTTACTTTTTTATTTCGTTGAGCCTTCCAAATAATATCGATTTCTTTGGACATAAAGGTCCTACAGATGTGAAAAAAATGTTTTTTGAAAGATGATACTACCACCTTTCATTGAAGTATAACAATATTAAAACATCTTTAAAAAAGTTCATAGTAAAAACATGTACTGATTTTCTTAGTAAATAGTACAAGAACTAGCACATTGAAGTATAATTTTTTTCAATGATTTAACGCGCAAGGATATTAGCTACAAAACAACACTCACATCATATCTGTATGTTACATAATTTGAGAGTTATTGCTGCTCGAACATGATCACTACGCGTGCAAAAGACACAAGACAGGTCTCCATGAAAGCCACTGCCTGTCTACAGAGCAGAGGCGGCCATTTTGAGCAATTTTTATGGTTAATTTGTTTGTTTGATCATTGAAAATTATGGAAAGTACAGTACTGAGTTTTTTCATTCTATCAATTTTCATAAGGGTCATGTTCGAACACCAATAACTCTCAAATTATGTAACTTACAGAAATGATGTGAGTGTTGTTTTGTAGCTTGTGTCCTTGCGTGTTAAATCAGTGAAAAAAATTATACTTAAATCTACTAGTTCTTGTACTATTGCGGATTCACTGAGAAAATCAGTACATATTTTCACTATGAACTTTTTAAAGAATTTTTTTATGGCGTTTTTAAGTTGAGTGTTTTTATATTGTTATACTTCAATGAAAGGTGGTAGTATCATCCTTCAAAAAACATTTTTTTCACATCTGTAGAACCTTCATGTTCAAAGAAATCGATATTATTTGGAAGGGTCAACGAAAATAAAAAAGTAAATTTAAAATGGGGGCTACTCTAAAACTAAGGGGGTAAACTTTTAAGTTTGGGTGTTTTTGTCGATAATATTAGGTATATTTGATGACCTTAAATTATCGCTTAGTCATGACCAAGCACACTGTATAGTGTAGCTTAGGTGATATAAGTTATAATGAACTTTTTTTGTTTCTTCTTTATCCAAAAACTCTTTTCTATAAATCAATTTGCCATAACAAGGGTTTTGTGTCAGTAGATGGTGTTTGTGTTCCATATATGGCTTATTAGTTAGTCTCTTTCTTTCCTCTGATTCTTGAGTGACCAGGAACCCAAACTAGACCTTTTTCGTTCTTGCCTACTTAATTTAGTTTTCTTCGGCACTTCCATATCAACTATTAGTCGATGACATAGGAGTTCAATGCTGTAACAACAGCTCGACTATCAGAATGGATTACTATGTCACATCCTTGAAAGTTTTTTTCGGGTTTATATCTATACATCTTTAGATTGCATAAAAAACACTAGAATAGGAGCCTAACCATGGTATGCACTAGGTTTTTGGCCCGTATACTTCAGGTATATATTTGAAATCAAGAGCTAACATGATACAATACATAAAACAAAAATATCTAACTGAAGTTAGTGCAAAACGGGGTACCATACTTATACTATTTTTTCGGATGATACCAGAGCTCAGGGAAAAAACCCTGTCTCGCTGTTCCAACAAAAATATCACTTAAAAACTATTCGAATATTGACGTATTTCTTCCTTATTTAGTCCAACCGATAACCCTCTCCAAGATGCCTTCGGAATTCTGAATCTGATACGATAAAATCGACGCAGAAAAAAGGAACAGAAAAATGAAATGATTGAAACTCTATTGAATCGATTTAAAATTAACCTCCCAATTCAAAAACGACTCTGTAACTTCATGCATAGCCCTTAAGCCATCCTGAATTTTAAATATTGTACAATTATTTATCAGATGTTCTATAGTCCTTCCCTACATTCGCGACTAGGACTCTGGTATTTATTATGAATTGTTGGTTAGTGTATTCCTTTTCAATTCTCTCTTTTCCATAGCATCATCTAGTTAAAGTTCTTCTAGATGCTCATATCATATCACTTTTGTATCATAACATCACTGGGTAGGTTTGCTGATGAAACGAAAAGATCAATTATAATATTACCCTGACAGCAGTACTCTTTGTTTGTTGAAGATCAACGTAAAAAATATTTTCATTGATTCATCTTACAGAGGATATTTTGAAGAACCCTGAAGCGTTATGGAGTTCACCTGATAACACCCATATTTTATACGCAACGTTCAACGACACCGAAGTAGGATTATTGAATTTTCCTTGGTTTTCGACAGCACCTGTCCTCGCAGGAAAAGCAACTCACAAACCTTCCTTTCCGAATTATAGAACAGTAAGATATCCAACGGTAAGTTATTCAATTCGTGGAAATATTGGAATATACTATCCAGGAAATTTTCAGCCAGGTAGCAATAACCCTAAAGCAGAATTGTTTGTTCTCGATATTTCGAATATTACGAACCTGCAGAAGTACGAAGTTACCCCTCCTAAGGCTCTTATAGGACAGTAAGTATTCTAAGTGAATCTAATCTCTATTTCCAGTAATTTTCAGATTAAATGATTTAAGAAATAATCAAAAAATCATAGCGATTATATATCTGTTTTTTTTCGTTGTCAGGTTTTCGAGAAAAAATTATTGAAATCATCAAAATAAGCTTGCGGATTCAAACGATCAGAATTGTCCAGAATTGAAAATCTATTATTTTCATTATTTATTTTTTTATAATATAAGGTTTTCCAATAAGAGGTGTTATTTTGATATTCAAAGAAAAATGCCATTTTTCAATATAAATGATCGGATGTTTATTTCATTATAAAGAAGAAGCTATGCTGTAAATAGTGGAAAATAACATCAGGCAAATTACCACCACTACCACGCTTACAACACCATATCCTTTTAATGAAATTTTCCATAACCAAATCGCGAAGTGGCTGCCCTATGTCCTCGATAGCCTCACGAATTCCATCTTTGAGGTCTTGAATCGACGCAGGGCTATTGGCGTAGACCTTCTCTTTCATGTGGCCCCAAAGAAAGAAGTCGCAAGGTGTTAAATCACAAGATCTCGGTGGTCAATTGTGATCACCTCTTCGAGAGATAACACGGTCCGGAAACTTTTCCCGCAAAAGATCAATAGTTTCGTTGCTTGTGTTGCACGTAGCGTCGTCTTGTTGAAAGTAAACGTTGTCCAGATTAATACTATCAAATTTCGGACATGAAAAATCATTAACCATCTCTCGATAGTGCAATGCATTCATCGTAACTGTTTCTCCAGCCTTATTTTCGAAAGAGTAAGGTCCAATGACTCCGCCGGACCATAAACTACACTAAACAGTCACACCTTGAAGGATAGAGAGGCTTTTCAACAATAAGTCTTGGGTTTTCCGAGCCCCAAATGCGACAATTTTGCTTGTTGACGAAACCACCGAGGTGGAAATGGGCCTCATCACTCAAGATGATTTTTCGATGGAATTCCGAATCATTTTCATGCATTTCAATGACCCAATCAGCAAAGACACGACGTTGTTGATGATCGACCGGCTTAAGTTCTCGTGTTAACTGAACTTTATAAGCGTTAAAACCCAAATCTTTATGCAAAATACGGTGTAATGACGTTTGTGGAATGCCTTATTCCAAAGAACGACGAGGAATGACCAAATCTGCAATATTCTCGGCTGTTCTTGAGCGATGTGCATGAGTTTCATTCTTCATATCACTAACTTGTCCCAACAGCTCGAATTTTTCCACCAATTTCTTTATTGCGGTCCGACAAAGTGCTTCACGACGATCCAAAAAAGTTCGAGTTTCACGAACCATCGCTGCCAAATTTTCACCATTTTTATAGTGAATTTTAATAATTTCAATGCGTTCTTGAGGCGTGTATCGTTTCATTTTTATTATTGGAGTAGTTTCTACTTGTCAAATTTAAAAAAATGACAGCTTCAAACGTGACATCTACCGAAATAGCGGGCTATTCAACATAACACCTCTTATTGGAAAACCCTTTACTTCTTACAAGAATTATTGACGGGTTACGTTACTTTTTCGGCCTTCTGTATTGCTACTTCGAAATTTGAAATTTTTATGCAAACACATGACAAAAATCCTATATTTCAACATACTGGAGATACCCATTCGTTCAAGATGTTTTCATCTTCCATTTTCCACTCGTGTTCAGTTATGTTAAGATTGAACTCAAGATTTCTAAGAATATCTGAAAATCTCATAGAATATATTACCACTGTGAATGTATTATTTTTATAGAATTCCAAAGAAATTTGTACGTGATCTGAAAGGATAATAGAGTAAATTCTGCTCTAATAAACGGGGTTTCTATCTTTCCTCCCTCTGATTTGGTTATAAAAATATTCACGTGCCATTCCTTCGTTGCAGGGATTATTATCTTACATCAGCAGGCTGGGTAGACCAAAAAATACTCATCTTTCAGTGGTGTGGATGAATAGGGCTCAAAATTTGAGTATTGTCTCTTCATGCTTATCGCCTAACTGGACTTGTATAGAGGTGAGTATTCTACTTGAAATGGATATTTTTTCAGCTATAATATATTTCAATTGTTTTGCTCTATGGTTTCACAGTTGAAAATGTTGAAATGTGTTTACAATTCGGTTCAGCAAGTTTAAGCAATCAGCTGGGTAAATCAGTAGATTCTGCTCTTCACTCAGTTGTTAACTGCATTTAGGAGGTAAATCCTAGTAAAACAGAGATGGTTCTGTTTACTAGGAAGAGGGTGCCTAGCAATAAGACTTCCCAGTCTGTGTGGAGTTGGGCTCACTCTATCCGAACATGTTCGTTATCTCGGGGTGATATTGGACCGCAAACTTTTGTGGAACAAACACGTTGAGACTCAAACGAATAAGGCCAATGTTATATTCTGGTCTACTCGGAGGGTGCTGGGTAATGGATGAGGCTACAAACCGCACATTATGCACTGGTTGTATACTTCTGTAGTGAGGCCTATCCTGACCTATGCCTCTATGGTGTGGTGGCCGTCTATGGAGAAGGCCGTCAACCAGGATATTATGACTAAATGCCAGAGGAAAGCTTGTTTAAGTATTACAGGCGCTCTGAGGACTACCCCTACAGCAGCGATATAATGTCTGCTAGGTTTCCCTCCTTTGCACCTCGTTGTAGCTATGAAGACAGCTCTCAGAATCTGGGAACAGGGACAATGGCGCGAAGGACGACTCTTCACTGGGCACGCAAGGGCCCTCAAAATGGTTAAGGATGCTCACGCTCCCCTTCTCCAAAGAGGTGACCACGCGGGCACTAAGTTCTACTTCGACGAACCCTACAATGTAATTGTTCCTGACACAGACCTATCGTCTTCATCAAACAGGCTTCTTAGTCCTGAAGGTCCCACGTGGTTCACGGATGGCTCTGTCACAACAAAGGGTCTGGTGCCGGAATCGTGGATCCTCACTTCAATCAGGCTATCTCTCTGGGGAAGGACTGTTCCATTGTGCAGGCTGAGCTATTTGCGGTTCTTGCATGCGCACTAGAAAATATTCGCAAAGGATACTCTGGCCAGCACATTTACATATGTTGCGACAGTCAGGGAACTCTGAAATCTTTATCTGATGTCAGGGTTGGCTCTCTTTTGGTAGAAGAATGCAGGAAAGCTCTGCGTGGGCAGGGCTCTGATAACTTTGTGAAAGTAATCTGGTGTCCGGCTCATGCGGATATACCTGGGAACGTCAAGGCAGATGAACTGGCTAGGCGGGGAGCCGGATCAGCATTTGTTGGTCCGGAGCCTGCGCTGCCAATCTGTCACACATCTGTCAGAAGCTTCTTCAGGAGCTGGCTGACAGGGAATTTTCCTCGGAATGGAGCGCAGGGTGGGCCTGAGGTGGTCGATGATTCTCATTGAGAGACCGTCCTCGCGACCTGAGGTCAATAGACTTCTGTTGCTGGAGAGGAAACAACTCGGTCTGGTGACTGGTGCATTGACTGATCATCTGTTCAACAAACATTTGAAGAGAATGGGATTAACGAGCTGCTCCCTATGCCGGTGGTGCAGGAGCACTGATGAAACAGTTGAGCATATTTTGTTCAACTGTGGCAACCTAACTGAGTTAAGGTCAACACACCTAGGTAATCCAACACCTACTATTCCTATGGTGAGAGGGACCACTCCTGGCAGACTCGCGACATTTTTGTCTTTGTGTCTGAGGAGCTGAGTCTCTATTGAACGATGCGGGTGAACAATGGGCCACTAGGCCTCAGTTCGGCGGAAGGCACCGCGCGAAGAAGAAGAAGGTTAAGCAATTATGCATTTTAACACCTGAAAAACGCTTTCAAATTGTGTATACAGAGTTTTCATTTTAAGTTAGCCATTAGACGTGTATACAGAGTTTTCATTTTAAGTTAGCCAATTAGACGTTTTAGGAGAACTATACTCCGTTCACGAAAGGTTGAGCCGTCGGTTGGCCATGGAAATTGGCATATTTCACCGTGTATATTGAAATTTTAGGTTATGTTCTTTATTTTCTTGTCAGATTGGTACGCAATGTTGTCAATATTGCATAGAATTCTCTGATAAGTCGCAAGCTCGTCGGACGAGGCCGGGTACATTCGGCAACGTTGACTTTATTTTACTTTATGACTGTAAATACTGCCAACTTCAGAAAAATAAAGAAACGCCTACTATGTGCTCAACCTTTCGTGAACGGACATAGTGAATATTTTCTTCTTAAATTTTAGATAAAGCTTTGAGTATTAAGGAACTCTTCGCCTAAAATATATTCAAGTCGACAGTACTTTCTAAATTCAAATGGTACTACCTATATTTGCATTTATTTATCTATTCAATGCCAAATTCGCAGTATAACCTACTAAAAAAAAATTTTCTGCTATTCACTGTTGCCAAGTTATTAACAAATTCCTGAAATTTTTGACATCTGCATTGCCAGTTCGGAAATGCAATATCTCGATTATTTTTTATGCGAACGGAACCAAACTCAGCATTCTCATAGTAGAGAATCCATGCATTCATGTGGTACATTGAGTATTTAGATAAGAGAATATTGCTCCGAAAATGTGGAACTAAAATTGAATTATTTCAAGATTTTCAAATGGCAACCCCATATTTTTTACAGCATTCGAATCGAGTAAAAAATGGAAGGTTTACACTAATTATTCATTTTGGATAGTTTTCGAATGAGATGAAAAATACTGAAATTTTTCAGTATTTATAGTCATGATCTATGGTCGTGTTTACGATCTTCTGTTGAATTTGTGGATTCCTACTTAATTCACATGCTTAATTATAGTTTGTAATAGTTAAAGATGTTCAAGATCTTGAAGAATATGAAAATATCCAATTTACATCTGTTCTTTTCATTAAATCTTTTGTTATTCATTGTGTTCTTATGTTTGAAAGTAATTAAAATCATTTCTTAGCATAGTTTTCTTCTATTTTCTGGCCTATTTCGAATTGTGAGTAATCACAGCACAAATATGTTTCCGAGATCGAGAACTCTAGAAATAATTTCTCGAAATCGAGAATAAACAAGATGAGAAATCTCGAATTTCGAAAGTTTCGTGAAATTCTAGTGAAAACCGAACTAATGGAATGGACAATATAATACGTAGCCTCGTTGGTCACCTGTCGAAAATGATATTTGATAAAGAATGCTCGTAATAATTCAACAACTCATATAACAAGACACTCTGTATAATCCCCCTTCAATAGAGATGAATAATATCTATAGTCCGTTCACGAAAGGTTGAGCCGTCGGTTGGTCATGGGAATTTGGCATTATTCTACTGTGTATATTAAAATTTTAGGTTAAGTTGTTCATTTTCTTGTCAGATTGATATGCAATGTTGTCAATATTGCATATAGTCTCATATAACTCGCGAGCACGTCGGACGAGGCCGGGTACATTCAGCAAACTTTGACTTTATTTTACGTTATGATAGCAGATACTACCAACTTCAGATAAAAAACAAAAGCCTACTTTGAGCTCAAACGTTCGTGAACGGACTATAGATGAAAAATGCAGTGTTGAAGTAGAAAATTTGTTGAAACCTCGTAATATAATTGACAACAAAGTCTAAATATGTTATTCTCATACCTGTATCGATTCCTATTCACCAGATTCATACCGAGAGAGCATTCGAGCATTCTTGGCTTGAGGTACAAGAACACCCTACCTTTTCCCCAGATGGAGATAGTTTTCTTGTGCTGGCACAGGTGCGAGAAGGCAATACCGGCACCTACACTCACATCAAACATGTAATCGTCACTAGACAGCATATCGCGGTCCTGGGTCATGGGAGACACGAGGTCGATAGGATTCTGTCATGGGACCCCTTCGATAATCTTATGTGAGTATTATTACATAATTTTCATTCATGATTTTCATTAAACATTACATCTACTTATTCATTTTTGATATTGTGATTCGTTTCCAGTCTCTATTAGCATTGAAAAGTTTGAATATACATATTAGGACAATTTATTTAATCAAGTTTTAATAAAATTATAAAAGATTCTCTAGCGATATCTATTAAAGCCCAGATTCTATGGAGCATTTTAGTGTTTCTTCAATTGAATGAATTTCTCAAAATTCTCTTTCATCTCTCAGTTCAATAAAGCGTTTATTTTATTTGTCAGTTAGTTTAAATGTTTGAGAGTCAATCTAATAAGTAGTTGCAAAATGGCGCAGGCGCCAGTGTTTATTTTTCATTGTGTTTCTTTCCTTTTTTTCCACCCTCATTTTCATTTATTATATTGTCACCTACCAGTTGAAAAGAAGTGAATGATTTTGATATACAGAGATATACATTGTGCTAAAGGAATCATATTCTCAATAGAAAATATTTCAATTTCAATTGACTACTATGTAATTTTCCGAAAAAATCATTCATTCATTATGAATTCAATGTAAATTCTTAATTGAATACTTTTTAATTCTGTATAAGTTATACATTCGACATAATATAAATTTCTATGTTTCAGTAGAGTTGTAACAGCACGCATTGCTTTTAAATACTCATTGTTCGGTTGCCCATGATAATTGAACATTTAAAACGTAGAAATTGAGCAAGAATAGTTATTTTATCAACTAGGTTATTAGAGACAGTGACTAATGGTCAAGATATTTTAAGGCGTTAGTGGAGCGAACGCGTTGATTGTTCGAGATCATTAGTCGCTCGATTAATAACCGAGTTGATTAAAAGTTTTTCCGACTATCTCAATATGAATTGTGTATGATTTCTTCATTGAAATACATTCCCATTATGCACAAGTATTACATTTGACATAATAAAATTTCCATGTATCTATATTCCAGTAGTAGTTTTGACATTTTTCGTAGTGCTTCTGAATACTTTTTGAATGTTGCCATGAGGATTGCACATTAAAATAGCATAAATTAAGCATTAAATAGGTCATTAACGATCAATTTCGTACACATCAAAATCACCTTTTATTTTGAGAACGACGGAAAAATTTCATTATTGATCAATTCCGTTTTCGGAAAACATACTTACATTATTTTTCAAAGCTTTCGTAATTTCTCAAATATTTTCAGACATTTATATTTTAACAATTACAAAATACTTATATTTAGAATACAGCAGAATTTTTTTGCATATTCTATCAACTGTGAAGTTTAGCTAAATTTTATAAATTTCTTGTAACGGAAACTGAGAGATGTCAAAAACAGCATTTCGAAACATCGAGAAGCTTATAGCTAATGTTCCGAAACGATTCTAGTTAAGTGGTAAATGATAAAAGTTATCAATTTCAAAAGATTAATCTTTAATTTCATTAAATTTTAACTACAACTCAAACACTCTTTCATTAATTGGAAATAAACAGTCCGTGATCAAACAAACCTCTGATTAAGTTCTGATATCCAAAGTGTGATTCCATGTCTGCTATATCATCATGGAAAGAGATAATTAGTATTGGTTCAATTTCCCTTCCTCTCCGTTTCTTGGGAGCGGAACGACAGCTGTTGAACTTTGCTATTCAACAAGCCCCTACCGGCAATGGATATACCGAATCCAATTACAGGGAAATCAAAAGTACTGCATTGCTAGAAAGTTTTGTCGTTTTGGCAATAATGAATGAAGGATTTTACCTCGTAGTTTGAGGTAATTTTGAATGACATCGTAACACATTTGGTAGTAACGTTCATGAAGAACTATTTTTGTACTGGAAATATTTCGACAGGTGAATATCTCATCGATTGGTTTCAAGCTACTGCATATTTACGATTTTTGAATATTTTCGTATATGCAGTATTGCAACATCATAAATTCTCAATACCTATATTCCTGAATGCCAACATTTCATTTATTTTAATTCGTTTAAAATGTATCCCAGTTTTGATCAATCTTTAGGTTCAATGAAATGTTTATCTTATTGTTTCGAATTCGGTTCTTACGTTAAGAAGGCAAACTTACTTTACTGTTGCAAAATGGTGAATGCGTCGGGTTTCTTGATAATATCATCAATATAGATCATGATGTGCTGCATGTTTGTGCACTTGTTCAGTAGAGCAAACTGTCCTATTACAGTGCGAATTTCTTATAACGAAAGCGCTTAATCGCAAAAAAATTCTATATGTATAAAGAAATTTTGTTATACGGAAAATTTGTTTCTATAGTCGGCAATGTCGCGGTCAACTTCACTGATAAATTTAAGTTTATCATTCAAATTTAAGCACTTGCTTCTAGACATTTTCGCACAACTTTCACACTAGCGTAATGGTTAGATTGTAATCAAACTGTTTCAGAAGGATCTCTCTGCCCGCCGTAATGATTTAGTTTAAGGTAGGGATTTATTACGTACGTCCGGAAAAATGTTGGAAAAAACCCACCCTTATACCTTCTTACCAATACCCATTCAAAGAGTGATATTCTTTGAATATTTCGTTATAGAGAGAATTTGCTTCGTTTTAGAGGGTGTTTTTTACATGGAATTTGGATTCAAGGTGCAATGTCTTGTACGAAATTCGTTATACAGAGAAATTCGTTATACAGACGTTCGTTATAGGGAAGTTCCACTGTATTTCATATTTCTCCAGATTATCCTTTTATAATTCCTTAACTTAACCAGGTTTTGGACTAGTTTCATTGAGATTTTGTATTATTATTGAATGTTATTGTTACACATTTGATAACTCTTTTTGTACTGAAAATATTTTCATCTGATCGATTGTTTTATTCTTTCTTCTTTTTGAATATCCTCTCCAAGACTTGTTAGATCAATCATTCATAATCTGTTCGTCTTGTGATATCCACTAATTCCGAGATTATATCCATGTTTGAATCATTAAGAATTTTATTCATCCTAGTCTAATGAAAGATCTCTCAAATTTTTCAATTAGGGTTAATGGTAATTTATTTGTCGGTTGCAAAATGGCGCAGGATTAAGGTTCCCGTCATTTATCTTCACATGGTTATCACTTCTCTTAGTTATAGTATTCAAGTTCAATTACGTACTTCTTTCCTTACTCAAAATCGATTATTCCTTCAAAGAGAAAAAGGTATCATCGTGTTGCAAAATGGCGCAGGAGCCGGTAACCGTTTTCTTTATTTTCGTGGAGCTATGTTTCTTGTCACTGTTGTACTTTTCTGAGTATACTTTTTCAAAAAATTTAAGCAGACAAACGTTCCATCAATTTTGTGTTTTTAGCTACACTTCTGCTCTGTTTTTTTATATTGTGTTTATTGAAACCATTAAATAAAGTAGTTTATAATACAAGTACAGAAGACTTGATATTCTTCCACCAGTGCAAGATTCAGAAACACATCACTAAGTTTAGAGTTTTTGATAGATCATACGTTGAAATAAGCTCGCTTTTTTTCACAGATACTATCTAGCAACTGAAGAAAATAAACCTGGTCAAAGACATCTTTTTGTTGTACGTGATCCATCGACAGATGACGCTCGTCGACTAGAATCACACTGTATCACATGTGACCTATCAGATGTACTATGGAGTAGTAGATATTTGTATGGTAATTGCACTCATTTCAGCGCACTGGTGAGTTTGTAATTTACTTTTTTGTTATTTCATTGTTTACGAGAAGACAAAGGTTTTCCAATGAGAGTGTTATTTTGAATAGCCCGATATTTCGGTAGATGTCACGTTGAAGCTGTAATTTTTTGACATTTGACAAGAAGAAACTACGCCATTAATAAAAATGAAACGATACATGCGTCAAGAACGCATTGAAATTATTAAAATTTACTATAAAAATGGTGAAAATTTGGCAGAGACGGTTCGTAAAACTAGAACATTTTTGGCTCGTCGTGAAGCACCTTGCGGACCGCAATGAAGAAATTGGTGGAAAAATTCGAGCTGTTGGGACAAGTTAGTGATGTGAAGAATGAAACCCGTGCACGTCGCTCAAGAACAGCCGAGAATATTGCTGCTGTAGCCGAAAGTTTGAAGAAAACCCAGGTTTGTTCTCATCGTTCTTTGGAATTGGTCATTCCACAAACGCCATTACAACGTATTTTGATCTGGACAACGTTTACTTCCTCTCGAAGAGGTGATCACAATTGGCCATCGAGATCTTGTGATTGAACATCTTGCGACTTCAGCTTTATATGCAACCATTTATGTGTCATCATTGATTTGATAATTGAGATTAATCTGAATTGATTCCTCTGCAACGTTGTGCCAACCAAGTTGGCCAGAGTTGTCGCGAGAGGTAGTTTTGTCTGCTTTATATGCAACCATTTATGACTTTAGCTTGGGGCTACGTGGAAGAGATGGTCAACGCCAATAGCCTATAGTGTCGATTCAAGACCTCAAAGATGGAATTCGTGAGGCTATTGAGGACATGGGGCAGCCACTTTGCGATTTGGTAATAGAAAAATTCATTAAAAGGATATGGTCCTGTAAGCGTGGTCGTGGTGGTCGTTTGCCTGATGTGATTTTCCACTTTTAACGGCATAGCTTCTTCTTTATAATGAAATAAACATCTAATCATTTATATCGAAAAATGGTATTTTTCTTCGAATATCAGAATAACACCTCTTATTGGAAACCTTGTGAATGGTTGAGGTTCGCTCATCTTGAATAGGCCAACTCAATATTAGATGACATACCATGTTTATCGTTTTCAGAATTCTGTTTTGAGAATCTTTTCTAATGTTTTCAGGTTAGCCCTCGTACAGAATCTTCCAGCCATTCATACTATGTCCTTCAGTGCGAAGGACCAGGTCTTCCATTAGCTGGCGTCCATAATGCGACGTCTCATCGTCTGCTGAAGGTGCTGTACGATTCTAGGATCACACATCTTCCTCGTCTAGAAGCGCTGGCCTTGCCCAAACAGAGGTTCTTGGAGGTTCCTCTACCTCAAGGAAATAGAGCGCAGGTCCAGCTGTTATTGCCTCCCAGTTGGAGAGAGGAACTCAGAGATGCTGCCTATCCTGTTCTTGTTGAAGTGTAAGTTTTATTTAGCAGTGAAAGGAATAACAATTGATGTAGTGGTTCTTATTGTGGCTAAAAGAATGAAAATGCTTCGTAAAATGCTGACTTTTCGAGGCTGCAAAGTAAAAGTGGATTAGAGAGAATCATTCAAATATCTCTGAATTCATTATACAGGGTATTCCTAAATTGAACGTACAAACGAAAAGGGGAGATTCCTTAAGTGAGTTTAAGAAAAAAAAGTCCCACAAACATGGGGTCGCAAACGTTTCGTTTTCGAGATACAGAGTGTTAAAGTTTGAATTTTTTCAAGTTTTTTTCTCATAGAATCTACACTTCACAATATATTCAACTGAAATTTGGCATAGATATGACATTTGAGAGTTCTCACTACGTGACATGGCAATTTCGATAGAAGATCTACAGGGTGATATTTTTTCTGGAACACTGCCACCTGTTCTTCTGCAGAACTTTTTTTTGGTGAGCAACTGTTAATTTGAAAAATGTTAAAAGAAGCTTTGTTCTTATACTAAACTTTTCGGTCTCTTGTAGTTTTGTCGTATCTACCAACGATTTCGAGAAAAAAAATTTGAACGATTCTCTCGAAATCCTCGTGAAAATCCAAATTATGATGGGAAGGCCACTTTGTAAGCTGTGGTGAAAGAATTCAGTGTCAGTTTTTATGGAAATTTTCCTGATCTGTAACGATGATTCATAAAGATTCGATGAACTCGTATAATCAACACATGTTTTCGATTAAATTTTAACACCCTGTATCTCGAAAACGAAACGTTTGCGACCCCAAGTTTATGGGACTTT
Organism: Propylea japonica; assembly: GCA_013421045.1. Lineage (NCBI taxonomy): Eukaryota > Metazoa > Arthropoda > Insecta > Coleoptera > Coccinellidae > Propylea > Propylea japonica. The sequence goes on from CM024240.1 coordinate 27,898,865, forward strand.
TTTTCTTAACCTCACTTAAGGAATCTCCCCTTTTCGTTTGTACGTTCAATTTAGGAACATCCTGTATAGAGATAACGCAATCAGAACGATGAAACAATGACTCATTAAATATGAATTTCATTTGTAAAAAATGAATTTCATTAGTATTTTGAGATCGACGGAAAAACATTTAAATTGATATTTTAAAAAAAATTGAAAAATGTTTTATTACATTTCTAAATCAGCAAGTTCCTCTGTTCCACCCTGTGCTATGCACTATTTTTTTAATTTTTTTTTTGGTTGAATTCAGCCACAACGAATCTAATGGTGGTATTCTGCTTTCATCTGTAAGCTAATCTGTAACTTTTCATAAGCTTACAGGAAAATTGCAATTCTGGACCTTTTTAAAGGATTTGTAGCTTACAGAAATCTTTAAATATTTACAAGTACTCGACGGAAGCATGATCGAATGACATATTGTGAGGTTACGTTGAATGGTTCGTTTATTATAGGAGGAACAACAACGTTTTAATATAAGAAATTCATGACGAATAAAAATAATATGGCTTTATTTATTGGATTGTTATCGAAATAAAATCATAACAGGTAAAACATTGTTCAATAATATAAATGACCTGCCAATCATTCTTTTTTAAAGTAGGAACTTTATGACAATTGCAAAGGAAAGGTTGCGTGATCAATGAATCCATTTGAAATGCCGGATGCCCAGAAAATGTTGAGATGGAAGAAATGCCGAATGCCCAGTTTTTGAACATGTTCAGATTGAAGAACCAGTGTACTATAAACTTAATAAACGCTCTACAGCAATTTTAATCAAGAACATTTTTTTTTCCTGTTTTCAACTCATTATTAGGCCACTTACAGATCAATCGTATGCTACAGTATCGTAACTTACAGATGAAAAGCAGAATACACCATAAATATACTTAGTTCTTATATAAGCAGAGTCTCGTTTCGACAAATTTTAAGGTGATAAAAGAATTTCAGGAATGTGCATATTATACTCAACCGATGGATCTAATCATTTACTTCATCCAAAAAAAACTGTGAAGAGGAGGTCTTTCAGAGTATATGCAGACAGTTGCTCTAGAATGCAGAGACACCCGAGTTGTCTCTCTGCACTTAAGATACCCTAAAGGTCGAAACAGCTGTCTGCAGATATTCTGAATGGCATAACCTCATCATATTTAGGTTTTTTGTAGAGGTACTTGATGAGCTCCGGAGGATGTGTTTTTTTCCACTGTCACAGAGAAATTTTATTAATTATATGTGGATTTTCAGTAATGGCAGGCCAGGCAGCAAAGCTGTAACCGACGAATACGGAGTAGACTGGGGGATGTACATGTCGAGCCACAGTGACGTAGTTTATGTGAAATTAGACGTAAGAGGTGCTAGTGGACTCAGTGACCAATCCTTATACCACCAATTGGGCGGTGTAGAAGTTCAGGACCAAGTTTCAGTTCTACAATATCTGTTCGAAAAGTACAAATATTTGGACAAAACTCGCGTCGGTTTGTGGGGTTGGGGCTATGGGGGCTACGTAACTGCTATGGTTCTTGGATTAGGGAATCAGCAGAAGGTCTACAAGTGTGGATTGCTGTGAGCCCGATTGCAGATTGGTTATTTTATAGTAAGTTTTCTGAAATATTTGATACGCAGCTAGAGTTGAATTCAGATAAGGATGTGGTTGTTTGACATTGAGACACCTTTTCTGCATTAAAGCCAATCAGGTCTTTTGTACGTTCCTATATCTGTTTTTTCAAGAATGTCGAATCCCTCGCAAAGTTGATTATGTATTTTTGGTAAATTTTAATGTAATCTTGGTTTTTGTGACACCTATGGCTCAGTATATCTAGTTTGGTTTACGCCATATAATTAAAATAAAAATAGCATTGTAAGATTCCATCTGTCACAATCTTTTCAACGATCCTACTAAAAGGTATATTATTATTATAACTGGATAAGAAAGAGACGTTGTGTATTAAATTCTAAACAAAGTTCGCATTCGAAAAAAAACTCGCAGCCCAGGGGTTGAAGAAAAATATATATATATATATATAAAAAACTGTATTGCCACAAAATGAGTTTAATTCAAAATGAATTCACGTATATTCAGCTTTCGAAGTAATGATTCGAAAGATTTCATCAAGGACTTTCGCCACACTCTGGTATAATACTAGATGCATTTAAGCAACACGATCTTACGAAGAAAATCGTTACAAACTATTATAGAGAGAAAGAGTTAAAAAGGTATTTCAACATAGGAACTCAAGTTATATAGAAAGTCATTAGTTAAAGCAGCAATGTTAACCTTTAAGTTACATGTAGAGATTTTAGAACATAGTGATCTTTCAAATTGAATTTGAATATTCAAATTCTCTAATGAAAAAGGTAACTTAATTCCTGAATTATTTCAGCAGAGTATATATTTAATCAATCTAGAATAGAATAGAATAAAATAGAAGTTGCTGAATAGTTAAATGCATACAATCAAATAACCTTGGGTTAATCAAGCGGTCATAACGGTGTACAGCATTAAATCAACACTTTTTAGACAGCAGTAAAAACAGAAAAATTTCTCCAAGTTATCTAGTTCCACTACACTCAACTAAAATAACTCTAATTTGGTCCAAATTGGTAAAAAATATCTCATAATCTGTTCAGTGTTTGTATATTGAAATATAAAGATGGCGAACTGTGAAGATTTCGAAGAAGAGCGCTCTGATAAAGTTACAAAATTATCGAGTAAAATTGATAAAATTTGTAATCAATGTAACAAGAAAGTATCGGATAGTGTACAGTGCATAAAGTGCTGTGAAAATTTCCATCCTTCTTGTATGGTTCTATCAGCTAATAGAAAAAACGCTGCATGCATTCACGAGGAAGGCATATCTGTGGAAACGGATAAAATCGATCTAGTTGGCAATGGTGGAAATACCGGGCTAGAAGTGGAAAATAAGTATCTGAGAATGAAGCTACAGTATACCGAAGAGTTATTAATGGAAACAAGAAGAATAACGAAATATTAATGAAGAATAATGAACTTCTTTTAGAAAAAATTAACCACATTCAACAAGCAGGTAAAAAAAAGATAAACAACGAAGTGACTGTTATGACAGTAGATCACACAGAAACAGAACAGAAAAGTAACCAGAATAAGAAACGGGATCAACGATTCATGAGAACGAATTATAAGATTGAAGACATAAGAACTACAGAAGATAGTGGAAATTACGCATCTGGTATGCCATCAAAGAGTGATAACACATCTGAAAACATGGCTGCAGTAAATTTAGTAAACAAAAATATTGAAAGCAAATCTACGAGTAAAAATGAACCTAAAGATGAATCAAAATTTGATTCAACGAAAAACGAATGGATAACGGTAATGAACAAACGAAAAACATGGAGATCAAAAAATAATATTATATGCACAGGAACAAAAAATCAGTCAACAGCAATAAAAGGAGCTTCTAAGAGGAAATGGGTGTATATTGGAAAGATAGCAGGTACTGATGTGAAAGAGGAAAACATTAAAAAGTATATAGAAGATGCTGATGTAAATGGTGAAATAGAAGTAAGGAAATTAAATACTAAGGGGACAAAACTCCGCATTTAGTGTGGGTGTCACAGATGAAAAACTATTTAAATCAATATGTACGTCTGAATTTTGGCCAGAAGGAGTTATAGTTAGGGAATTTTCATTTCGAAACATCTTCCGAAGGCAATACAGTATTCAAAATTAATGAAGATAAACAAATGACAACAAAATTCCAAAATGCTGATGAATTAAATATCATGCATCAGAATATACAGTGTATACGAAATAAAATATCTGAATCGAACTTTTATTGGGAACAACTAAAGAAGTACCCGATGTTATATGTTTAACTGAGCATTGGATGACTGGGAATGAAGTTCAGTTTTTGAGTATTCAGGTTATAACGTCATATCAAACTTTTCTAGGGAGAAATTCATACATGGAGGAACATGCATAATGGTGAAGAAAGCCATACAGGATTTTGAGGAAGTGCAGCATATTAATGGAATGAGCATTGAAAAGGAAATTGAGGTATCATGTGCTGTGAGTAGAAAAAGAAAACTCATTATAATGTCAATATACAGGACTTGCCTGGGATGTGTACAGGTATTTATGAATCAATTAGAAAAAATACTTCAAAGAATAGAAGATCAATTCATTGATTATCATGTAGTAATGTGTGGTGATTTTAACATTAACTTAATGGATGATACTCAGGTGAAATATAGCTTTGTAGACATGATTGCTAGTTTTACTATCAACAAACAATAAACAAACCATCTAGAATAACAAAGACATCAAATTCATTAATAGACAATATATTTATCAAGAATTGTAATTATTGGAATAACAAAAATATAAATACACTGTTATCTGATCATAATGCCCAATTTATCACGATTAAATGCGAAAAATTTCAGGATAAAGAATATTTCGTCAAAAAAAGGCTTTTCACTGAGGGTAAAATACAGCAACTCTTCTCTAACTTGCAGGATATTACATGGCAAGATGTTATGGCAGAGGTAGATCCAGACAGAGCCTACAATCATTTCTCTGAATTATTGGATATGCATATAAAACTTATATTTCCAAAAAAAAAGTTCTGCATGGCAAAAACGGCACCGTCATGGATAACATCAGGAATAAGAACTTCCAGTGCAAGAAAAAGAGCTATCTGGGAAGAACTACAAAGAGGTGAAGTGACACATGAATACTACAAAAGATATTGTAAAATACTGAAGAATGTGATCAAGCATGCCAAATTATTGAGTAATAGAGCATATATTAACACAGCAGAGAATAAAACTAAGGCTACTTGGAAACTTGTAAATGAAATCGCGAAAAAGAAAAGAAATTTGAATGATTCAATTTTGGATAACTTCTCCATGAGGGATGAAAACGATGTACTCAATGAACTAAACTTGAACTTCATGAAGGTTAGTACAAAGAATCCATACTAATATTATAAATGCGAAAGTAACTCTGTCTGTCTGTCTGTCTGTCTGTCTGTTACTCTTTCAGGCCTAAAACGGCCGAACGGATTTTGATGAAATTTGGTATGGTGATAGATGATAACCTAGAAATGGTCATAGGCTATAAATAATCACGCCATCGTTCTTAGGGGGTAGGCAGTAGGACAGTAGAAGATAACTAATTGAGTTAGTGATTTTAGTCGTTTTGTTGGGACTTTGCTCTCTCACGTCTAAACGGCTGAACAGATTTTGATGAAATTCAGTAAGGTAATAGATGGTTACCTAAAAACGGATATAAGATCAAAATGATCACGTCATCGTACTTAGGGCGTAGGAAGTAGGCAGAAAACTGAATGGAGTTAGTGATTTTTTATGGTTTTTGCTGGGAGTTTTGCTCTATCATGCCTAGACGGCTGAACGGATTTTGATGAAATTTGGTATGGTGATAGATGATAACCTAGAAATGGTCATAGGCTATAAATAATCACGCCATCGTTCTTAGGGGGTAGGCAGTAGGCAGATAACTAATTGAGTTAGTGATTTTAGTCGTTTTTGTTTGGACTTTTGCTCTTTCACGTCTAAACGGCTGAACAGATTTTGATGAAATTAGTAAGGTAATAGATGGGTACCTAAAAACGGATATAAGATCAAAATGATCACGTCATCGTACTTAGGGCGTAGGAAAGTAGGCAGAAAACTGAATTGAGTTAGTGATTTTTTATGGTTTTGCTGGGAGTTTTGCTCTATCATGCCTAAACAGCTGAACGGATTTTGATGAAATTTGGTATGGTGATAGATGATAACCTAGAAATGGTCATAGGCTATAAATAATCACGCCATCGTTCTTAGGGGGTAGGCGGTAGGCAGAAACTAAATTGAGTTAGTGATTTTTAGTCGTTTTGTGGGGACTTTTGCTTTCACGTCTAAAGGCTGAACAGATTTTGATGAATTTAGTAAGGTAATAGATGGTAATCTAAAAACGGAATAAATCAAAATGATCACGTCAATTAATTGTACTTAGTTGGTTGTCAGGAAGTAGTCTGCATTGCTGAACTGTTAGTTTTGGGGGTAGTTGTTGTATTAGGGGGTAGGAAGGGCAGAAAACTGAATTGAGTAGTGATTTTTCTATGGTTTTTGCTGGAGTTTTGCTCTATCATGCCTAAACGGCTGAACGGATTTTGATGAAATTTAGTTAGGTGATAGATAGTAACCTAGAAAAGGATAGGGGCTATTAATATTCATGCTATCGTACTTAAGGCGTAGGCAGTAGGCAGAAAAACTAATTAAGTTAGTGATATTTATCGTTTGTTTTAAAAGTTTACCTCATTCACGCCTTAACGTCTGAGCGGATTTTTATAAGACTTGGTTAATATAAAGATAGGATCCTAGGCACGGACACAGGCTACTTTTACGGCGGGAAAATACCTCATTCCCACGGAAATCTAGCGTGATCGTGTCAAGAAGCGCATGACGCCATAACTACTGAAATGCTTCGATGTTTTTTTTAACTGAGTGTTACAAAGACTTCAAGTTAGTATTTGATCACTTTCCTAACTTAGAGGGTCGGTAGGCGGACGAAGTCGCGGGTAAAAGCTAGTAATAATAAAAACTAGATACTAAACATATGAGACCCTGTGTTGAGAGCATATTTCTAACTCCAGTTGTGGAATCCGAGGTATATGGATATATATCGAGATTGAAAAATAAAAAGTCTGTGGCATCGATGAAATACCAGTTAAAGTCCTAAAAAGCGGCGCATCACTTATAGTCACCCCATTAACACACATCATAAACCAAACGTTACTCACTGGTAAATATCCACAAAATTGAAAGAGGCAATAGTAAAGCCAGTGTTTTAAAAAAGGAAATAAGGCAGATTTTGATAATTACAGACCTGTGTCGCTTCTCTCAAAACATAAATAAAATTTTTGAACGTATTATTTTCGATAAATTTATACAATTCCTGGAAAAGAAAAACGTAATAAATGAACAACAATATGGTTTTAGAAAGGGAAAATCAACTATTAATGCAGTCTACCAAACGCTCACCACTATCATTAAATCTCTCAATACAAACCAAACTACTGCAGCGCTTTTTCTGGATATGTCCAAGGCGTTTGACAGAGTAGATCATGAAATATTGCTGGCTAAATTGAAAAAAAAATGGCATAAGAGGAATTGCATTAGAACTTATTAAATCTTATCTAACTGGCAGAACACAAAGAGTAATGAGCAGAGGAAAAGACGGACACATGAAGATATCTGAATCGTGTAATATAGAAGTAGGTGTCCCACAGGGTTCCATATTGGAACCGTTGCTCTATATTATTTATACCAACGACCTAGTATCTTTAACACAAAGCGAAATCGTAATGTTTGCAGATGATACGTCTATAATATGTAGAGCACCTGATGGAGGTATGTGTGAGGGGTTATTGCAGAGAGAACTGGAAAAATGGCTGAGTGGTTTGATATACACCAATTAGTACTGAATATCAAAAAGACCAAACTTATAATATTCAGAAAGAAGAATGAAAGTATAAATATTTGTCATCAGAGAGAGAAAATTGAAGAAGTTAAAAGTTTGTCGTTCTTGGGAATTCAGATCGATCAAAATCTCAATTGGAAAGAACATATAGATAAAATATCATCTGGTATCGCCAAAAATTGTTATATGCTCTTAGATTAGTTAGCAAGACAATTGGTTTGGATGCTGCTCTGACAGTATATCACTCATATGTACAAGCGAAAATTAGATATGGAATAATTTTTGGGCTAGATCTCCTGAAACTGATAGAATATTCATACTGCAGAAAAAATGCATAAGAACTATTTTTGGGATGAATCATATGGAATCTTGTAGGCCTATGTTCATAAAGTACGGAATATTAACACTGTATAGTTTATTCATATATGAGTCAATAGTGTTGTGATTGATAATTTTGGACAGTTAAGCTATATGAAATTTGATCATGATTATAACACCAGAGGAAAAAACTTTATTTGAAAAGAAACCAAATTTACTTATCTACAGAATAATGTAACATATAGCTTATTAAAATTGTGGAATACATTGCCTGAAAGTTTCAAGAATAAACCAAGTCGAGTTCAAAAATCCATTCTTAAGAAATTTTTGATTGAAAAAGCATATTATAGTGTAGAACACTTTTTAAATGATAAAAATTTTGAAGAATTATGTTAGTTTATGCATGAATATTATATATTTTTTTGTTTGACATGATCTACACCTGTACGGTACTTTGATTGAATAAAATCTATCTATCTATCTATCTATCTATTGCTGAAAATTTTTATGAATATGATGTAGAAATCCGTGTGATTGTTTTCTCATAAGTGGGGTTGATGCGTTTATGAAATGACGATTCCGGCTAGAAATACTGAAAAAAATTATTAAAAAAAAACAGTTATGGAGCAAAATATGTTCAAAATGTTCAGTATGAATAGCGTTAATACGTAGGGGAAGGAGGGGCAAGATGACGACAGTAAGCTAAAAAAAAACTCATAAAACGATTATTTGATCATTTTACGGTGTGAAAAAAAACTATTCTGTCATTTACTATTATTGAGTTTTCAATAAAGAATTTTTATCACTTGGAAGTTACTATTTGGAGTTTATCTGCTAACGTCATTTTTCGTCATCTTACCCGACGTGGAGGGTAAGATGACGAATTGTGAAGAGTAACATCAGGAGATACGTATTCTAAAAACATAAAGGTAGCTATATAAAAAAAATTTACAAATCAAGGTAAAATAAATTTATTCTAGGTTTTTTTTCATTTTCGCCTCTTTAGTGTCCAGTCCTGTGCACTCTTCACATTTGCTACAGCAAACTGCAAAACCATATTTCATTTTTTCCACGTTCACTGCAGATAATGCTCTTTCATCATCTGCATCATTTTCAGAGTCAGCATATCGTAGATCTATTGAGGAGTCAGAAGAATCGTTGAATTTTATTTTTCTTCTTACTGGTTTTGTTTTACTTTCTGTGCTTTTCTACTTTTTTTAATCTCTCATTTTTTTTGATCTCGTAATTTTCTTCTTCTCTGAGTATGCATATGATCAAACGAGTTTAGTTTACCTCATTAGGATATCTTAACATATCTTCTGAGAGTAGCTTCTGGAATTTGATATGCTTTCGAAGCTGCATTTACACTCAACTCTTGATTTTTATTTTAGTGAGTGCTCTTTTCATATTATCTTTCGACCATGAGTGCCTGTCAGTTTTTCTTTGATATATTTTACCCATATTTATTGAAACCTAAAGTTAAAACATGACCTAATAAATATTTTTAATTAGTAGGGTAAGATGACGAGTTGTTCGTCATCTTACCCGCATTTGGCATTTTTATTTGTAAACGTCATAAAATGAAGTTCATCACTCCCATAGATCTATAATTACTTATTAGGTCTATGATCACTCCCAACAAATGTTTTCAATACTCAATATTTTTCTGAAACATGATAGTTTCGAAATAAAATTAGACTTACAGAAAACGAAATGAAGAAAACACTAAAAACAGTATTACTCGGAATCACATATATTGTCTCAACCAACACCCGACATGTATCAACTCCTGGATCTTACTGAATTCTCGTCGTATTTTGCTGCCGATAAGAGGCATGAAGAATAGGACTATTTTTTCACGTTTGGCAGAAGCTGATGCTGAAAGACTTATATATTTAGGAAATATCGAGAATTCGTCATCTTACCTTATTCGTCATCTACCTTCCTTCCCCTACCTACTAAGTTTAAAGAATTCTTTTGCGAAATAATAAAAATTAATGAATAAATAATAGTAGAATTTATTCAAGGAAGTAAAATTGAATAAATTGAATTGAATTCGTCGATGACTTCCAGTATGTTTTTGACTGAACAATCTATCTTCTTTTGTTCAAATTCTTATATTTTTCTAAACAAACATACATTGTAGGAAAACTTCAACGATAGAAGTAGAACAGATAAATTGAAGAAATGAATGCCTAGAAAGTTAATTAGTCAAACCCCTAATTTTTTTTATTTTATTAAGTAAATATGTGCAATTTTCATAGTATTTTTTCATGAAAATTAATGGTTGATTTTCACATTATAAGAATAGATTCCTCTCGATATTGTTGAGAGATAGTTCAATAGCTATTTTTGAATATTTTGCATAGATTCCGCTTTCACGGAAAGAATACTGGGTCTTCCTACCGACAACTACAAGGGATATGTGGAGGCTGACGCTACGCAAAGAGCCAAAAACATCCCTAGAAAGTCGTTCTTCCTAATACACGGGTTGGCTGACCTCACCACGCCATATCAACATGGCGTCCAACTAGCTAGAGCTCTAACAGATGCTGGAATTCTCTTTCGGTATCAGGTAAGTTGAGCATAACTTGTTGGTTTACAAAAATAAGAATTTACGCGAATAAACTTGTGAGAATATCAACAATGAAAGCAAAAAATACCAATTTTAACCTAAAGCTTGACATAACCCGAGCATTTTCACGTCGTCGACTAAATAGTCTATTAGTCTAAGAGCTGGCTACGGAGGGTTAAGGGTCACTAGGTGCAAGGGTAATTTTATCGTTCACAGGTTCGATTGTTACCGACATAGCGTAAGGCGGGCAGCCAGAAGGCACACTGGAAGAATAACGGAAGGGTAGGGGGTTAAACATGCAATTTTTTTACGAAAAAAAAGTCATAAGGTGCAAAGATGGCAATTTGTAGAATAAGAGAAGGTGGTATGAGTAAGCAGGAAAAAACATTGCCAGAAGGCTGAGTGGAAGAATAACGCGAAGGGAGGGGGGGTTAAACATGCATATTTTTTTCGAAAAAAAAGTCATAAGATGCAAAGATGGCAATTTGTAGAATAATAATAGGGGTTAGTATGAGAAAGCAGGAAAAAAAAATTGCCAGGAGGATAAGTTGAAGAATAACGCGCGAAGGGAGGGGGTTAAAAAAGCAACTTTTTAATGAAAAAAAGGCGTGTGGTGCAAAGCTGGCTATTCGTAAAATAAAATGGGGTAGTATGAGTAAGTAGGAAAAACATGTCAGAAGGCTAAGTGGAAGAATAACGTGAAGGAAGGGGGTTAACAGCATCTATTTTTCGAAAAAAAAGTCATAAGTTGGAAAGATGTCATTTTGAATCTACAAAATTATCTCCGATTATTCTAATCGGAGATAGTATAAGTGGATGATTTTTCAATGATCCCTGGTTTTCAATTTTAATTTGAAATTAAGGTGATTCAATGAAATTATTTGAAGGACCACTCGATTCACTCGAGAAGAGATAGTGAACTGTATTGCGTTTGAAATGGTAGGGCAATTGGGTAATATTAACGGGTTAAATCAAGATTCTCGAATAAAGGTACGACTTACCTAGGGTGTGATGCGGAGAAGTCCTGCTGGCCAGCGTTTCGAATATCCTGTGTGTTCCAGTATGAATAAACACTTGGCGTTTCGAATGTCTGTTGTGTTCCACTAAGAATGAACACTTTGCAGCGAAAATTAAACACTTTTGGTAAAAGCGGCGAAATATGAAAATGAAGCGGCGGTGATAAAATCGACGAGTTTTGTATTGGAAAAATGACAACAACTTTCCTCAAACTCTGCGGCGATACTGATTTGTGAATTGTCCATATGTGCACACATGTTCCCCTTCAGGGAAAACGTCGCACCTTTATTTGTTTGCGCGAAAAGGAATATAAACCCATGAAAATAACAATTCCCAATTACCCGCAAAACAAACTAGAATATTTGGAAAATAAATAACTATATATTTATTTAGAAAGCTTAAAAAATTAAAAAAATAAGGTTATGTAATGCTATGTATATGCATTAAAATTTATATACAATTATACAGGGAGCGCATAAAAACTTGTTCATTCCGGCCCACCAAAATGAGAATCATTTTCTAGTGGAAGGGGATATAATTTCACTAAAGGGCGCTTGAAATCGCCATGGTTAGTGTGAACTGTAGCAACGCGTACCTGTCCATCAGGACCTTTGAATAATTCAACAATGCGCCAAGGCGCCATTCAAGAGGAGGGCAAGTATCGTCTTGAATAAGAACAAGAGTACCTATGGAGGGTGCTACTACCCCTGATCTCAACCATTTTTGTCTTACTTGAAGAGTATGAAGATATTCTTGCGTCCATCGACGCCAAAAATCGCGTTGTAAGCGCTGAACAAGGTTCCAGCGATTTAACCTATTTAATGTTTTGTCTGAAAAGTCTTCATCAGGTAACGATACCAAAGGCCCATGAGTCAGAAAATGACCGGGGGTAAGTGCTTGCATATCACTTGGATCTGATGAAAGTGGAGTTAATGGTCGCGAGTTTAAGATAGACTCAATCTGGCATAGAACTGTGTTCAATTCTTCATATGTCAGTATTTGCGCTCCAATAGTTCGAACTAAGTGTTGTTTTACGGACTTTATACCCGATCCCATATACCCCCAAAATGTGGGGCGGAAGGAGGAATGAAATTCCAAGCGATAGCTTCTCGAGTAGAAGCTTTTTTTGCGAGGGCCAATAATTCTTTATTAGCTTTGACGAAATTAGTACCGTTATCAGAAAACAGCTCTTTAACGAAACCTCGTCTAGCTACAAATCTACGAAGGGCAGCCAGAAAGGCCTCAGCTGTTAGGTCAGAGACTAGCTCCAAGTGAATAGCTTTCGTAGCTAGGCAAACAAATAAACATATATAACCCTTTTGCGATTTGACACCTCTATGTTTACTAAGAGTTAAAGATATAGCTCCACTAAAATCTACTCCGCTGAATGCGAAGGTTTCTGTGGAATTACGCGATATGAGGGCAAGGAACCCATCAAGGGCTCATAATTGCTAGGTTTTACTTTAAAACACCTAACACATCGGGAAATCACGTTTTTAATCAACTTCTTTCCTGCTATTATCCAGAAGACATCGGTGACTAAATATTGGAGAGTCTGGACTCCCACATGTAAATATTTTCGGTGCAGATACTCAACATACCGTACAGCGAGTAAGCTATCACGTGACATGAGAATGGGATGCTTCTTATTATATGAAATAGATGCCTGCTGAATTCTACCTCCTACTCTCAGCAGTCCATCTTGGTCAATAAAACATTTAATTTGCGAATAGGCTTGGGACATTTATTTTTGGTATTTACTTGAGAAATAATTTCTGAAAAATACTTTTGCTGTTCATGTTTGGCCAAACATTTCAAAGCTATCCAAAGATCCGAAGAATCGATATTAGATACTTTTCTATCGTCTTTAGGTAGTTTACAATTACTTATAAAGCGAAGCACGGAGGCCAAGATATATTGGATTTGATAAAAATCTGATTTATTTTCAAGAAGCTCATCTAAAAAATTAGTTGATGAATCAGTCGCGATTAATGTAACATGTTTTCTCTTTTCTTCTTCTAAAATTCCTGAATTATCAGAATTACTTGCCATCGTTGGCCATTTTTCGCATGACTGTTTCAGAAATGGGGGTCCGGCCCACCATAACGAATGGTTGAGAAGTTCATTAGGTGAACATCCCCTACTCGCGACATCTGCTGGATTTAAGAACGACGGGACGTAGTGCCAGTGCTCTGCGTTAATGTTATCTTGAATGAGCGCAATTCTATTTGCTATAAATGGTTTCCATTTACTTGGATGCGATTTTATCCAATGTAAAACGATTTGAGCATCAGAAAACGCGTATATATTATTTATTCGGATTCTTTTTTCCAAAAAACCCAAGGTATATTTCACAACATTGGCCAATAAAGCTGCGGCGAGGAGTTCAATCCTGGGAATCGTCAAAACTTTCTTGAGAGGAGCTATGCGGCTTTTGGCGATTACGAAAAAAATGTAGTATTCATTACCCTTCAACACTCGTAAATAAAGAACACATGCGTAGCCCTTTTGGCTACCGTCACAAAATCCGCATAAATCTATAGAATCAGCGTCATTTAGATTGATATGCCGAGGCAATTTAAAATTATTTAAATATTGAAATTCGAATCGGTACATGTCCCACTGCCTTATAATTTCCAGAGTAGGAGTTTGGTCCCATTCCAGACCTAATATCCAGATTTGTTGGATCAAATATTTAAGCGTGAAGGTAATAGGGGTGAGATAACCGTGAGGATCATAGCAGCGAGCCAAAAGTGATAAAAGATTGCGTTTGGTACACTTCTCTTGAACACTGATAACCCTAAATCTGAACTCGTCAGTAGAAGGGTGCCAACAGAGACCTAGAACTTTAGCTACGTCATCTGAATCAAGCGCAAAAATGTGAGGATTAATAAGAGAGGGATCTAAATGCGACAGAACTTCTGGTTTATTGCTTCCCCATTTATGGAGATGAAGTCCTGCTTTACTCATAAGATGAGTGAGTTGCTTTTGTAACTCAATAGCGGCGTCGATTGACTCACATGACGTGGTGACGTCATCAATATAGGTTTCATGAAGAATAACCTGAGCGGCAAGTGGAAAATTTTTACTTTCTAATTCAGCTAAATGCTTAAGTGTGCGCAAAGCGAGATAAGGAGAACAATTGATGCCATACGTAACTGTACGTAATTTATAAACCGATATTTCGTCGGATTGATTGAACCGCCAAAATATCTTTTGATATTTCTGATGTTCAGAAGTAACCATGATACCTCGATACATTTTTTGTATATCACAAATGAGAGCTACAGGATGGATACGGAAATTGAGTAAAATTTGAACTATATCTTTCTGTAATTTAGGACCTGGCAATAGAATGTCATTGAGAGATAATGAGATACAGGATCTGGTACACTAGCGTTAAAAACTACACGCAATTTGGTGGTTACAGCGTCATTTTTTACCACTGCGAAATGTGGATATAATAACTAACTATCGGAATCCTGTTCATGATTGACGATAAGTTCCATGTGACCCAAATCCAAATATTCTTGCATAAATTTAGAATATTCTGAATACATCTCAGGATTTTTTAACAGACGTTTTTCAAGTGATAAAAATCTACTCAGTGCAACATGCTGAATATTAGGAAAAAGTGGTGATTGATGAATGTTGTTGCGAAATGGCAGAGACACCGTGTATACTCCGTCTTTATTTCGGGATACGGTATTCATGAAATAATTTTCACAAAGTTCGTCTTCCGGGCTCATCAACATTTCTTGCGGTACCGAATCCACATCCCAGAATTTAGAAATCAAATTCATGAGTGACTGGTTTTCCGTATGACAGAAAAGCGAATTTACCGACGTAGATGAGTTTGTGTGAGTCTGCATGGGACCCATAATTATGTACCCAAAAATTGTGTTCAGAGCGATAGGATGCCCAGAATTCGGACTTATGATTTTTTCACCTCTTATAATTTGCGGAAAACAATCCATGCCGATGAGTAAATGTACTGGTGAGGGTTTATAAAATGTTGGATCTGCTAATTGTATATCTTGGATGAAATTCCAATTTTCAATATCAACTTTTTCTGTTGGTAATTCAGGACAAACCTTTTCTAAAATAGTTGCTTGGCTAGTAACAAAAATATCAGGTTGATAAATATTACAAATTTTTATGAAAATTGATCCCAGATTGGATGACAAATTTTTTCCGCCTACACCCTGTATATTGATCTGAGTATGCCGTTTTGGAAAACCCAAACGTTGTGCGAGTTTTTGACTACAAAAGGTAGTTTGAGAACCACAATCTAAAACAGCTTTAACAGTTTCAAAATTACCGCGAACATCCTGTATATTCACCAAAATGGTGGACAATAATACTTGAGATTGAGCAGAAGTGAATCCACATTGAGTGACATTATGTGACGAATTATGTACAGGCGATCGCAAAGTATTAGAAGAATTGAGATTTGACGATGTCTGATCGGGAGCACGAGAAGGTTGATAGTCGTGAGAATTAATTTCATTGTTTGTATTGTAGCGGACGAAATGAATTAAACTATGATGGCGCTTATTTCCAGGGCAATGACGACAAAAATTTGAACTTTGACAACTACCTGTATCATGTTTACTACTGAGACAATTGAGACAAAGTTTTAGATTTTTAGCGATATCATAACGTTCACGAGCAGGCTTATTTTTGAAGGCATTGCAAATATAAATTGAATGAGAGCCTTTGCAATAAACACATGTTTCTATTGTGCGATTACCACCTCGAGGTGATTGTGTTCCGAGAAATGTTTTAGTGCTAACAGATTGAATGGTTTTAGATGAAAAATTAATTTTGGAACCACTAACTTTATTTCTAGAATGAAGTGAATACAATGAATGACATTGAGTTTCGAGAAAACTATAGATTTTTTCGTAAGTTGGCATTACGTTCGCTTTTTGATTAGCGAGTTCAAATCGCGATAATAAAAATCAGGCAATTTATCAAGAAGAATATTGGCTAGCGAAAAACACCAATGTTCAGGTTTATAGTTAAGTCGTTTAAGAGCTTCTAAATTTTCGGAAAAAACGTCTAGGAGCGTCCGTAACAATTCAGGATTATCATTTTTTATCGGTGGAAAGCTGATTATATTTCGCCAATAGGTTTGAGCAGTTAAGCGAGGATTATCATAGCGTTTGTAAAGAATATCATAAGCAATTTGATAATTTGCGTCAGTAATAGGTAAATGTTTCACAACATTCAGCGGCGAACCTTTCAAATAGGAAAGAAGCAAATTAAATTTAGCGTGCGTAGGAATAGCGGGATTGTTATGAAGAACTGTTATACATATCAATAAATGTGGAAAATTTAGTAATGTCTCCATCAAACTCTACTAAGCGCAACTTGGGCATCAGAGAGGCAATGAAGCGATCAGAATCTGCGGAAGTGGAAGCTTGAGAAATATTCGAATGAGGTTCGGACTTGCATTCAAATAGTCTAGTAGCTATTTCTTGAGTCTCATAGTAAAGATCTTCGAACATTTGATAAGCTTTAACTTCTTCATCAACCACTTTTCTGGACTTTGAGCTTGTGATTCGATAATCTGAGTTTGATACAACACGTAAGTATCTTTTATTTCAGAAATGTCCAAAATTTTAACATGAAATATCGGCCTTTTAGTATCATCATGTTCGGACAATTTAGCCAACTGATGAAGACTTATCATTCGATTAAGTTGAAGACTGCGGAGTGCTTCTGTCTTTTTCAGAGCGGTAGACATTTTAATTTAATATGAAAAATAACAATGTCAAAGAAATGATTGCTAACTGTTGACGTTGCTACAGTAAACAAACCGAAGTGTGAAAGAGGTTAACTGAAGAAATGAGTTTTCACGCAGCAAAATACGCAGGAACAACTACGCAGGTACAGTTATTTGAGATGCGTGAATCTTGATTCAAATAAGCGGAACGAAACGAACAAGTTTCAATAACGACCATATGTGCAATATGGTTCCCTGAAAGATAATTTTCAATCAGATTGAAAAATAATGAAATTTTGTTTTTGAAAATTTCTAATTGAATTCTAATTTTTTATATGAATAAAAAGAATTTAAATTTTGATTTCGGGCTAATCTGGCTCGAATAAGGACCAATGGATGATTTTTCAATGATCCCTGGTTTTCAATTTTATTTGAAATTTAGGTGATTCAATGAAATTATTTGAAGGACCACTCGATTCACTCGAGAAGAGATAGTGAACTGTATTGCGTTTGAAATGGTAGGGCAATTGGGTAATATTAACGGTTAAATCAAGATTCTCGAATAAAGGTACGACTTACCTAGGGTGTGATGCGGAGAAGTCCTGCTGGCCAGCGTTTCGAATATCCTGTGTGTTCCAGTATGAATAAACACTTGGCGTTTCGAATGTCTGTTGTGTTCCACTAAGAATGAACACTTTGCAGCGAAAATTAAACACTTTTGGTAAAAGCGGCGAAATATGAAAATGAAGCGGCGGTGATAAAATCGACGAGTTTTGTATTGGAAAAATGACAACAACTTGCCTCAAACTCTGCGGCGATACTGATTTGTGAATTGTCCATATGTGCACACATGTTCCCCTTCAGGAAAACGTCGCACCTTTATTTGTTTGCGCGAAAAGGAATATAAACCCATGAAAATAACAATTCCCAATTACCCGCAAAACAAACTAGAATATTTGGGAAAATAAATAACTATATATTTATTTAGAAAGCTTAAAAAAATAAAGGTTAATGTAATGCATATGTATATGCATTAAAATTTATATACAATTATACGGGAGCGCATAAACTTGTTCAATAAGTAAGTAGAAAGGATTTAAACCAGCATCTTTCTTTTAAAAAATAGTCATAAGTGCAAAATGGACGATTTGTGTAATAAACCGAGATAGTACAAGTAGGAGAAGGAAGAAAATTGTCAAAAGGCTAAGTGGAAGCATGACAAAGATATCAGCGATACAAAGAGCATCGGTAGCCTTCTCTCTTTCATTTTATTGAAAGAATCTGGCACTTCGTTTACATATTTTGAGATATTTCATGTCACTTTGGTCCTTTGGATAAATGCTCTCGTTATACTTCCATTTAGCCTTTTTGAATTTTTTTCCAACTTACTCATACTACCTTCGATCATTCTACAAATTGTCAGCTTTGCATCTTATGCCTTTTTTTCGTTAAAAAGTTGCTTGTTTAACCCCCCTGCCTTCGCGTTATTCTTCCACTTAGCCTCCTGGCAATTTTTTTCCTGCTTTCTCATACACCCCTATTATTCTACAAATTGCCATCTTTGCACCTTATGACTTTTTTTCGGAAAATATGCATGTTTAACCTCCTCCCTTCGCGTTATTCTTCCACTCAGCCTTCTGGCAATGTTTTTTCCTGCTAACTCATACCACCTTCTCTTATTCTACAAATTGCCATCTTTGCACCTCATGATTTTTTTTTCGTACAAATTGCATGTTCAACCCCCTCCCTTCGCGTTACTCTTCCACTTAGCCTTCTGGCAATGTTTTTTTCTACTTACTCATACTACCTCCTATTATCCCACAAATTGCCATATTTGCACCTTATAACTTTTTTCCGGAAAAATATGCATGTTTAACCCCCCCCTTCCGCGTTTATTCTTCCACTCAGCGTTCTGGCAATGTTTTTTCCTGCTAACTCATACCACCTTCTCTTATTCTACAAATTGCCATCTTTGCACCTCATGATTTTTTTTTCGTACAAATTGCATGTTCAACCCCCTCCCTTCGCGTTACTCTTCCACTTAGCCTTCTGGCAATGTTTTTTTCTACTTACTCATACTATCTCCTATTATCCTACAAATTGCCATCTTTGCACCTTATGACTTTTTTTTCGAAAAAATATGCATGTTCAACCCCCTCCTTCGCGTTATTCTTCCACTCAGCCTTCTGGCAATGTTTTTTCCTGCTTACTCATACCACCTTCTCTTATTCTACAAATTGCCATCTTTGCACCTTATGACTTTTTTTTCGTAAAAAAAATTGCATGTTTAAACCCCCTACCCTTCCGTTATTCTTCCAGTGTGCTTCTGGCTGCCCGGCTTACGCTATGTCGGTAACAATCGAACCTGTGAACGATAAAATTACCCTTGCACCTAGTGACCCTTACCCCTCCGTAGCCAGCTCTCAGTCTATATGGGCCAGCACCTGTTTTTCATAATGATTACTAACAATCTGAATATATGTGAGTAGCTTCATTTTGACGAGACCCCAACTTTTTCCTTCACGAAAATTCTCGATAATGAGGGCTAATACAATATGGCGGCGTCAAAAGTGTTAAATACGTGTTCAAATTTTATTACCAACAGCTACCTTATGAATTGACTCTAGAAACAATTTTATTACAAATTGAAAACAATAATTATCCAACAAAAATGATGATTCTATCAAAGTGTCCCCCACTCCCAACATATATCAACAAGTAACAACTAGGTCTAAAAAACTGTTACTAACCGGCTGATTTTTTCACTGTTGCTTAGCAAATATTTCCTTCATGAACTGGTCACATAGTCCTACAAATTGAGTAGTAAGATTTTCTAGTCCTACCTCAGAAATTGTACCACAGAATCCACATTAAAAATGATTACTAACCACTCAATTGTAGGACTGTGACCAGTTCATAAAGGAAATATTTGCTAAGCAACAGTGAAAAATCAGCCGTTTAGTAATGAATTTTTTAGACCTAGTTGTTGATATGTGTTGGGACTGTTGGGAGTGGGGGACACTTTGATAGAATCATCATTTTTGTAGAGCAATTATTGTTTTCAATTTGTAATAAAATTGTTTCAAGATTCATTTTTAAAGTAGCTGTTAGAGTAGTAAAATTTGAACATTCACCACATTTAAAACTTTTGACTCTCCATACTGTATTAGCCCTCACTATCGAGAATTTTCGTAGAGGAAAAAGTTGGCCGTCTCGTCAAAATGAAGCTACTCACAAATATTCAGATTTTAGTATCATTATGGAAAATAAGCGCTGGCCATGGACTGAAAGGTTGAATAACCGCCTACGTGAACTGCCTTAGTCTCAATGATAGCATTTTGCTTCAATGTTCGTACAAATAATACCCACAACAGTATGCCAGGCCAGATCTAAGTAAAGGGTCCAAAATATCAGGCAGTACTATTCTACATACTGATGAGCCCTCATAGGACGAAATGGTTATATCTATTGATGCTCTGAATGATATTACCACCTTATCCAGTAGTTTTGAATGTAATATTAGTTATTCTGAATAAATGAAAGGTTTCGTGTCTACTCCAAAAATTGGTTTAATCGAACTGTGCTACATGTTTCGACCCTTACAAACTTAGGGTCATCTTCAGGCTTGTGGGACAGGAAAACCCACAAACGTCAAATCTTGAGTTTGTAAGGGTCGAAACATGTAGCACAGTTCGATTAAACCAATTTTTGGAGTAGACACGAAACCTTTCATTTATTCAGAATAAATAATAGCTCCAATTAATAGATGGACAACATATCTGATGGTAATATTAGTTGATTTTAATCGATTAATACTGTTCTCTGCTTCCATTATTTTATTGAAATACTTTCAATAATTGACGGAAAAAAATCATATTGGTGATAACATGTTGAAACATGTTATTCTAAACTTCATGGCGATAGTTCAAAGTTCAATTTCTGCTTGAATAAAATGAATGGAAATTTGCAGAGCTATGCTGATGAAGGTCACGAACTACAGGGCGTGTTGGAACACGTTTATCGTTCAATGCAAGAATTTTTTGAAGAGTGCCTTAGTTTAGACTCCGATGAGAATAGCAAAGACAGAGAAACAGACACCTGAAGATTGGCCAATCGGCTGTTGTTCTACCACCGATTCATGGCCTTTTTAAGACTGCAAACTTAGAGCAGAAAATCAGCTTCTTAGTGTAGATTGGACAGACGCAAGAACCTGACAAACTCCTTGAGGAAGCTTCAGGGAAATACGAAATCAGTTTTAAGTTGCGAAATAAAAGACTAGATTTTACGAATATATATATTAAGATGGAGAAAATGATGATTCATTTAGTTACCATTTTTCGGAAAATTATTCGTTGATGAATATCCAACATAATGGTATTTTTATGTTCATTTTTGTGATTATGAAATTCTCGAAATTTCAGCACACATACACTGATGAAATTTTCATCTGAAAATAAATCGAAATATATAACTTTCTAATCAAGTCTATAAAAAAATATCTCATGGAAAATGAATCAATCGGTCTTAATAATACCCATTAATCACAAGGGATAATAAGATTATAATTCACTGCTGTCAGATGCTTCATAGATTCAGCTTTGATATAATAATTCTTTAAATTGGTATTTCTTCAGTATTCTGAAGTACTTCAACTAACAATATGGGCATACCTTGTCAATCGAGGGCCCAAATCTATTTTCATTCTATCAATTGAAGCTTTTTTTTATTACAAAATATACAATGACTAGTTCTCCAAAAAGCTCTCGTGTGTCAACTTGACTTTTTCCACGCTTGTCATAGAAGGGTCTTGTCACGGTCGCCAAATGTTGAAATCATAGATTATAGAGTATAGAAAGATAGATCAATTTTATATAAAATCTGTAATTTGGATTAGAAACCATATAAAGAAAACTGTAATAAGAATTGATGCGAAATTCGTATTCCCTTCAGAATGTTTCATTTTTATATTTTAAATCCATAATTTTCAGTAAAATTCAGTATTTCATGTGTAATATTTTTATTATGCATTTATAGAAGACATTACAGAAATATTAGGGTATTATTGTAAGATTTATACATGGATTGAATATGAATATACTTAGTGCGTCTGTGGATTTCCAGTTTCTGGCTCAGTTCAATGGCAGCTTCGTTGTCCACCATCACTGTTCGAATTGACGGAAAACTTTTCCTGAATAGTCACTTTAACACATTTCATTTTCCGTGCAGCTTAACATCAGCCACTATTTCTGCCTGTATCGTGGAAATAGCAACAGATGTTTGACGTTGATCAAGCCAAGATATAGCTTTACCTGCATACATCCATAAAACACCAGTTGTCATCCAGTTTCACTATCTCGTTCGTAATCTGCATTACTGAAGGGTACAAACTAATCTTTTTTCCACTTTTTTCGAGACGACACTAACGGCAAAAGCCGTTCGAAGTGAAATAATATTTAGCTAACGTATTGATTGGCACTTTTTTATATCAATGACATTTCCCATGTATATTGATTTCGAAACTTATAATCATAGAACCAGAATTTTAACCTCTCTATAGTGACATTAGTTCACATTTGACCCAGAGATGGCGCTCATAAAACTGTAGTCGTGTCGTTTCCGATCTTTATACTATATAATCTTTGGTTGAAATCTTCAATAAATATATTCAGTAGTCGTGAATAAAGTATAGTAGCTACTCTCGTATAATGGCTGTTATTCACTCGGTGATTTGGCCACTCGCATAAGGCTCGTGGCCTACACTTCACCTCCCAAATAATAGCTACATTATACACTCGTTGCATAATATACTATTACTATTGTGGCAAAAGTCAAGTTCATTATGAGTATTGTTTTATGAACTGGTCATTCATATTTTGTAATAAAAGTTGATAATATTTAAAATAGAGTTGGTCCTTGAATGAAAACGCATTCCCAACCATATTTGTTAGTTCGGTAACTCTAAAAACGCTGAAAAAATATCAGTTTTAAAACCCTGTTATATTAAAGCTAAATCCGTGAAGCATCTGACAGTAGTGATAGTGAATAGTGACCCATTATCACTAGTGATGAATGGGTATTATTATGGCAAAGCTAACAGACGTATATGGGGTAGATTTTATAAAATAGTCTTGGATATACGAGATTTCATCAGTGTAATTGTTACTTATAATGTTGTTTTTCGCTACAATTTTTATTTTCATTTAGTTTCGGTGAAAGTTAACTGAAAACTATTATTCCATTAAAATACAATAATAATTTCGAAATATTCAAACTGTTTCTGAATATTTTGAAAATTCCAAGCAATAAAATGTTATTTTCCTATTATTCTACCGAATTATAGATACTCTTCATCAATATTCTTTTCACAACATTATCTTGATAATTTTCGGTGCTTCTACAACTTTCGTTATTTTCCAATTGATAAACTCAAACCTTCGATATTTTAAGAAAGCTGTTTTTGAAACTAGAAAAAATTAAATCATAAGTTGTTGAAAATATGAACAGAATTTCGATATTTTATAGATATAATAATACAGCTACCGTTAGAAATCGTTGAGAATCAAACTAGTCTAAATATCCCATTATCTGATGTATAAATTCATCTCGATGTTTCGATGTTTTATGGTTTGGAGTTATTGAATTTAAAAATAATCTTAATCTGCCTTGAATCTTTTATATACATGAAGCAGTCAAGACATTAATATCACAGATTCACTCTGAGATATTTTTATTGTTGGGTATTGATCATTTGTTGATTATGCAGGGTGGCATAAAAGTAACGTCACTCGTCAATGATTCTTTAACGAAGAATTGTTAAGAAAAATCTTCACATCCGTCGATTTTTAATTTGAAAAGCAATTAACCCTACGCTTTTTTGATTCGACATTACTCACCCCCTATGTCTCCTTCATTTTTTAGAATGAGAATATACAGTGTGTTTGGTCATGATTTAAGGGCATCAAATATACCTAATATTATCGACAAAAACACCCACATTGGGAAGTTTACACCCTTAGTTTGGAGAAGCCCTCATTTTAAATTCACTTTTTTATTATTGTTGACCCTTCCAAATAATATCGATTTCTTTGGACATAGAGGTCCTACAGATGTGAAAAAAATATTTTTTAAAGACGATTCTACAACCTTTCATTGAAGAGAACAATATGAAAACATTTAACTTGAAAATGTCATCAAAAAATTTTAGTAAAAAAATTTACTGATTTTCTTATTAAATCCGCAATAGTACAAGAACTAGCACATTGAAGTGTAATTTTTTTTCAATGATTTAATACGCAAGGATATAAGCTACAAAACAACACCTACATCGTTTCTGTAAGTTACATAATTTGAGAGTTATTGCTGTTCGAAAATGACCACTACGCGAGCGCCCCAAAACTTTTTTTTGTTGCTACAGGTCACTGCCTGTCTACACAGCCATTTTGAGCAAATTTTTATGATTCGTTTATTTGTATGATCATTAAAAATTATCAAAAGTACAGTACTGAGTTTTATTTTATTATCAATTTTTCTTAAGGGCCATACTCGAACAGCAATTACTTGCTAATTATGTAACTTAAATTATGTTGGTATCGTTACTCTACTAGTTCTTGTACTATTGCGGATTTACTAAAAATATGAGTTTTTTACTAAAATATTTTTTTCACATCTATGTAGGACCTTTATGTCCCAAGAAATCGATATTATTTGGAAGGGTCAACTAAAATAAAAAAACAAAGGACCCGCACAATTAGTATGGGAATTGGCTCCCGGTAGATTTGGCTGAAAATTTGATATGATGTTCTACTAATCCTTCTTATCAAATGTTTCTACAGTCACGAAGCTGAAAAATGCATACTTCTAGGAGTTTTTAGCGATTTTTTGTATCCATTATGACTTCTGTATTACCGTTCACACATAAATGTTCGAAAATATTTCGAATTGACAGAATCTGCTTTCAATAATCACGAATATTTTCAAACATTTCTGTGTAATGGATACAAAAAATCGCTAAAATTCCTAGAAGTATGCATTTTTCAGCTTCGTGACTGTGGAGACATTTGATCAGAAGGATTAGTAGAACATCATATCAAATTTTCAGCCAAATCCACAGGAGCCAATTCCCATAATACGTAAGCCATAATGGATACAAAAAATCGCTAAAAACTCCTAGATTGCATTTTTCAGCTTCGTGACCGTGGAGACATTTCATCAGAAGGATTAGTAGAACATCATATCAAATTTTCAGCCAAATCCACCGGGAGCCAATTCCCATACTAATTGTGCGGGGTCCTTTAGAACGGGGGCCACTCCAAAACTGAGGGGTAACTGTCCAATGTGGGTGTTTTTGTGGATAAAATAAGTAATATTTGATGCCCTTAAACTATCGCTAAGTCATGACCAAACACACTGTTTATTCGATTATCTGTTCAGCGATGTAGCTAAATCAGAGCAGGTGGTGCCGTTTTTCAATGAAATTCTTCTTTTACTATTTATTATTGAGAGAAATCTACGAATCCATAGATTTCTACATTCGAAAGCATATCTCCTTATTTTTTTTTTAATTTGAAATCTCTCAACCACTAAGCCCCACATTTTTTTTTCAAATGGGAATTTATCGATTATGAAGCTTTTCCGTAAATCATTATTCGTGCAAGAATTATTGACGAGCTGCGTTACTCTTTTGGTGAGCTTTATACATAATCATATATCATAATGCGTGAGATATCAGTGAAAGCGCTCATTACTGTGAAAAATCGTATCTACCTGAAAAATTGTTGCCAGAATTTGTTGATTATTTTGGCTGCAATTCCAAATTCGAGTATGATATGACGAGTCATTTTTCATCGCTACTAAAAATATATCACGAATAAATAATCATTTCTTAAATCAGTAATTTGAAACATTGACTGCACTTGTTTGTTATCTTTTATAAAATATAAATATAGGTAAGTAGAAGAACATGTCAATTACTAACGTTGTCATTTAGAATTTTGAGCTTCTCATGTATTTGTAAAATATGGAAATGGTTGTGAAATGTTTTAGTATTTGATGTTGGCAATTTATCATGTTGAATTTACTCAATTAAGTTTTTATAAGTATAAAAATAATTTCAAAATGTTAATGTTTCACAAGGGGTTAATAATGTGCTTCTTAAAAACTCAGAAAGAGAATTATTTTCTAGATGAACTAGGTACTTTTTCAGCATATTGATTATGTACTTCTTGGAGTTTTTCTAAAATACACATACAAATCATGAAAAAAAAACAGGAAATTTGTTCCAAAGTGTTGGCAGAGAAAAATCATTCTGATTTTCTTTTGAAAAAAATTGGCAAGGACTGTCAGTTCAATTTTTAACTCTTTGTCTACGTATATATTAAAGTTTAAAAAAGCCTTACTCAATTCATAGCAAACAGGGTAATATGACTTTCATCCATAAAAATTTCTATTATTGAAAAAAAGTGAACGAGTCAGGTAGAAATATTTCACGTTGAATAGAAAATCATTGAAATAATTGAAACTCAGAGCTCAGAGTTCATGTATGTAAAGGGTTTTCCAATAAGAGGTGTTATTTTGATTTTCAAAGGAAAATTCCATTAGTCAGTATAACTGATCGGATGTTTATTTCGTTATAAAGAAGAAGCTATGCCCTTGATAGTGGAAAATAACATCAGGCAAATGACCACCACGACCACGCTTACAGGACCATATCTTTTTTATGAAATTTTCCATAACCAAATCGCAAAGTGACTGCCCTATGTCCTCGATAGCCTCACGAATTCCATCTTTGAGGTCTTGAAACGACGCTGGGCTATTAGCGTAGTAGACCTTCTCTTTCACGTGGCCCCAAAGGAAGAAGTCGCAAGGTGTTAAATCACAAGTCTCGGTGGCCAATTGTGATCACCTCTTCGAGAGATAACACGGTCCGGTAACTTTTGCCGCAAAAGATCAATAGTTTCGTTGCTTGGGTGGCACGTAGCGCCGTCTTGTTTTAAGTAAACGTTGTCTAGATCAATACTATACAAATTCGGCCATAAAAAATCATTAATCATCTCTCGATAGTGCAAACCATTCACCTGGGTTTTCTTCAACACTTTCGGCTACAGCAGCAATATTCTTGGCTATTCTTGAGCGACGTGCACAGGTTTTATTCTTCACATCACTAACTTGTCCCAACAGCTCGAGTTTTTCAACCAATTTCTTTATTGCGGTCCGACAAGGTGCTTCACGACGACCCACAAATGTTCGAGTTTTACAAACCGTCTCCTGGCTATAAATATATATAACATCTCTTATTGGAAAACCTTTATATCATCTTTGTCTTCTCGTAGTACCTCTACCTTTAAACATATTAA
Source organism: Propylea japonica (assembly GCA_013421045.1). Classification (NCBI taxonomy): domain Eukaryota; kingdom Metazoa; phylum Arthropoda; class Insecta; order Coleoptera; family Coccinellidae; genus Propylea; species Propylea japonica. The sequence continues at coordinate 27,926,359 of CM024240.1, forward strand.
TAACCCCCTGTCAAGAACTTGTGTTCATACTGTCCATTTAATGTATAGAAAATATTGTATGTATTACTGAATTTTAAAGAAATTAAGAACGTTCTGAGCAGTGCTTCCATATTCTGAATTCTCGGCTAATTTAATCAAAGTTAAATTTTCAAAAATGCCAACCATGAATGGGGATTGTGTTTGATTCGATTATAGAATCTATTATTATAAACCTAGATTTATTGCCTTGTGCTTTTTCATGGCCGAATGACAATCCTTAGAGTTAAAAGTTCAATCATCTTCGATAAGCCTTTCATTCATATTTTTAAAAAAATATTATATATGTACTTAGACATTTAAAAGTGTGTAGGACATTTTCTGGGTGTTTGACATCGATAAAATGAGACAGCCATTTTTATAAATGTCTTACAGTCATAATAGTACAGTATATTTGTGCTTAGAAGAAACCCTAGCGGGAAAGTTATGGGGTAGTTTGAATATCTTCCATTTTTTATGTTTTTTGAGGTGCTGAATGCGAATTTGAGGTTCGCTAACAAAATTTCGTGTCTGCACATACAAAAAGATGAAAAATCTCATTCTTGGTCAGTTTTTTGCTTATTACTCGGAAACTATCAACTTTTCGTGAAAAACCTTACCATACAAAATGAAAGTTCATAAATTTCCTACAAATTGTATTACCACAGCTTGTTCTGCGACAAACCTGCTCTGGCTCAAATTATAGTTTAAAATGGGGTATATTCTATGACTCAATAAATGAAAAAAAATTAATTCTCTGATTCCTATGGTACGATCCCCTTGAAATTTTGCATGAACATTCAGTATATCAGTGATATCAGTCTCGATCCACAAAATAAAATTCACTCGAATCGGATTTATTTATGGAAATATAAAGATTCTTCTTCATAGAATAGAAAATTCAATTGGAAAAAAGAATTTTTATAGTTCCATAACAAGATATCCGATTCGAGTGAATTTTTTTTAATGAATCGAGACTGAAAAATTTTTTTTTCAATATTCCAATTGAATTTTCTATTCTATAAAGAAAAATCTTTATATTTCCATAACAATAAGATATCCGATACGAGTGAATTTTATTTTGTAAATCGAGACTGATATACTGAACATTCATGCAAAATTTCAAGAAGATCGCATCATCGGAACCATAGAATTTAATTTTTTTTCATGTATTGAGTCATAGAAAATACCCCATTTTCAACTATAATTTGGACCAGAACGGCGGGTTGTCACAGGACAAGCTGTGGTAGTACAATTTGTAGGAAATTTTATGCACTTTCATTTTGTATAGAAAGGTTTTTCTCGAAAAGTTGATAGTTTCCGAGTAATAAGGAAAAAACTAACAAATAATGAGATTTTTATTCTTATTTGTATTTTTTTCAATGTTCCGTCACGAAATTTTATTAGCAATCCTCAAATTCGTATTCAGCACCCCAAAAAACATGAAAAATTAAAGAAATCAAAAATACCCCAAAACTTTCCTGCTAAAAGCACAATTCTACTGGATTATAAATCACATTTCCTAAATCAAAATTCCCAGACGATTTCAATGCGCCATCTATATTTTATTTATTCTCAAAAAACAACCTTCATTTTCAGGAACCCTGAGTTTTCTTTCTGTCTCATATCATCAGAAGTCAAACACTGCTGAATGAATTTTCAACAAGCTTCTTCTGAATTTTATATTTTATAGAGGAAACGTTCAAGCAGGTATAACTTTAAAAAAATATCTAAAGCTTTTGCTACACTATTATCTAAGTAAAATGAAGTTTTCAACGAAAAATCATCAGAAAAAGCTTGAAAATAACGATTATGAGCTCACAATATCATATCATGATAACCTATGTTTGAGAAAGATCGTGACCTGTCTCTATCTGCATGGTTTTTCATAAATCGAATTTGTAGATAAAACTGATTTTAAAAATATTCGAAATCAAATACCGTTTTTAAAAAATACATTGAAACTAATTTTTATCTCATCATAACTCTAAGCTATGTTAAGAGTTAAGATAATTTTTATTTATTATTATTTTCTGTATATAACTTTCTATTCTTCCAGGACATTTTGTGATTCGCTTAGACACATGTCCACGATTTATTTCTGAGTAAACGAATAAAGTTTTGTAATGTTGCCTGAAATAATTGTTGTACACAATGTTTGTAAAATAATGTGCAGAACACCAATTACCATTTAAATATCTTATTAACTGTTCCGTTAGATCATGTTAGATAATGGAATGTTAAATGTTCCGTTTTTGTATTATAAGAAACAATGAAGACATGTTTGCAATGAATAAATCGTTAAGAAAATTCTAAATCTTTTTCATGGTTCATGAACGAGATAAAACATTTTGTATCACCCTCGTATAAAGCACGAATGGAAGCGCGCTCCTCCCGATAACAGCCGAAGGTAAACGAACCATCAAATACGAATTTCATTGGTTAGAAATTTCCATAAATTGACGTTGCGCGGAAACTGGAATCAAATTGCGATTGCGTCAATTTTGTATCAGAATTCAATTTTTCTTTGAAATTCAAACGTTTATTTTGAGAGAAAATGAGAAATCAACTCAATTTTAATTGACCCGAAAATGCCTAGGGTATGTCGCACTTTCCTCTTTCAGCCAATAGGTGAAAATCATTGTTTATTGTAGGATTCCAAGAAACGCCTGGAAGAAGCGAAAGTCCTTTCCACTACATTCAAAACAATAAATTCCAAAAGTAAGGGCAAAAAGTTGAAGAGCACTTTAACAAAGCTGAACGATACAGAAACTGAATTTTCCTGCAATAACATAAGCGAAAATTTAAAAACCTCCCATTCATCTGATTCTATAATTTATGTTGGAAGTTACAAACTGAATGAAAATTATTCCATAATTGATCTTACTGAAAGTATGGCCAGCGTAGAAAGTGAGGACTCTTGTACATCACCGAAATACGTATACTCCCCAAACTACTATACATTCTACAAAACTCTCGCTAGGAATTCTAACGTCACAAGCACTACTTCTATGTCATGTTTGTTGAATTCCATTGAAGGCCCAAAATTGCTACGAGTACAAAATGCTAAATCTACTAGTTGCTTGACTAGAATTGATGAAAATAAGAATTTAGACATTCATGATGAAATGCGTTTAACCAATAGAACGAAAGAAAATCATACCGATAAGTCTACAGAACTTGTGGAAGATCTAGATATTATCAAACATTCCTTAGAAATTGAGGATGACATCAATATTTTGAAACTTTGCTCTCCGCACTTGATCATCACAGATAATACATCAGTTAAAAGCCTAATGAAGACATATAACGTTGTTGGCACTGACCAATTTTCATAGAAAATTAACATGAACTCATTCGATATTTAAAATTAATCATTATAACTTGTTTTGTTGCAATAATTTGTGTATGTTTTGGTGAATTGGCATCATTCATGAGATTTCAATTCTTTCAAAAGAGCGACTAGGAAAATTGAACTTATCATATTAAATCTTTATTGTGAAATTTCAACGGAAAATAAAATTCACTTAGAAAACTAGGGTTTTTAATTATTCCTTCAATTCCTGCTTTGTAACCAGATTCAAGCATAAATTTCAATTCTTCTTCGATCTTTCTATTCACCTTCATATACGGTGTTTTCAATAAATTTCTAATAACATTTTTTTCAACATCGGATAAAATCTGTTTATCTGCATTAAGTCTAACGATCTCTGATGGAAAGACACCCAACCATCGAGCTTTCGGAATGGCAAGTTGATGCGATAGGTGAGCATTAGCCTGAAACGAATACAATTGATGAATTAAAAAAATTATAAATGAAATAATGACAAAATAACAATTCGCTAATATAATAATTAATAACAACTAATTAAAAATATAAAAAGTTACCTACCAAAGAACCAAACCTATAAGTCATCATTATATTTACACCATGAGGATCGGCATCTGTGAAAATGAATATTGGAATCGACATAACCATCCACAGCTTTTTCAAGAAAAGTTGGGTATTTAAATCGGGAAAACCTTTGCCCTGAAAAAAATAACAACCTACAGATGGAAAAAATGATTTGGTTGAGCATTACATTCAAATTTGGAAGTAAGGAGTCTCGATTTATTAAAAAATGTCTATCTATTTTATTTTGGATTATAAAATAAACTACTGAAGAGTTTTTTCCATCTACGCTAGCTTTATTCGGTGATTTCAATATTTTTTTCTTGAAAACCTGATAAGAAACAAAATCGGATAACCGCTATGATTTTCTGAGAATCCATTATTTCTAAAAAAAAGTTGTGGGTGAATATCTAGTTTACCGCCCAGTTACTGATTTTCAGAATACTTGGCATATTGTTTCGTTATAATGTTGTGATGCCACACTTTCAATTTGAGCCTTGGCAAATCAATATTTCCCGAGAGAATCGAAATAGAAATTCTATAAATCGTTCATAGTTCAGGTGCCATTTGTCTTAAAACGAGCCAGACCTTTGTTTTTTCAATGAAAAATAAGTGTTATCTGGTGATTCCATAATCTTATAATAGTTTCGCACTGTTCCTATCTTAGTTAACCTAACCTAACTCAAGCTAAGGTTAGGTTAGCTAAGATAGGAACAGTGCCAACTATTTATAAATAAAAAACGATCTGGCTCTAATTAAGAGAAGTGGCACTTGAATAATGAACGATTTATAGAAAGTTTTTTTCGATTTTCACGGGAAATATTGATTTGCCGGTGCTCAAATTGAAACTGTGGCATCACAACATCATAACGAAAGAATATGCCAAAATTTGGAAACTCGGTAACTGAGCGGTAAACTATAGTCTGTTCACGATAGGTTGAGCCGTCGGTTGGCCATGATAATTTGACATATTCCACTGTGTATATTAAAATTTAAGGTTATGATGTTTATTTTCTTGTCAGATTGATACGCAATGTTGTCAATATTGCATAGAGTCGTCTGATAACTCGCAAGCTTGTCGGACGAGGCTGGGTACATTGGGCAACGTTGAATTTATTTTACGTTGTGACAGCAAATACTGCCAACTTCAGATAATTAAAGAAACGCCTACTATGTGCTCAACCTTTCGTGAACGGACTATAGATATTTACCAGATTGTTTTTGGAATTACTGAAATTGCGCATTCTACATTTGATCGATTTTTTCCAAGAACTTACAGTTAACATAACAAATGGTCGCACAAGTTTATCAGGTAGTTTTTCCTCCAGGATCTTATAAAATATTGATTCCTTTTCAACACAAGAATGAAGAAAGCCGATGACTTCAATTCTACAATCTCGTCCACATCTTGAGGTATTAAAGTACCTATAACAATAACATTAGACATTCTAATCATTGGGTCCATTACTTTTGTCTAATTTCACCTGGTAACTACAGTCAACAATTTCATTCGACGACATAATTATTTTCAAGTCTCCAAAAACCATTCCCTTATGTGCTACAATATTTAATTCCCATGGTCCTGCACACAGCATACAACTAACGGCTTTTACTGCTCGATCAATATGGCTTTGGTTCGATATCAAATGCTTGATTTGGTAATACAGTTCTCTTCTGGTTGTTTTTGAATTTGTTTCTAGAACCTGGAGTACTTTGGCTAATATGTACATCATCAAACAAAATTTGAATTGACTAGAAGTGTTTTTGTATTTCACTTTTATTGTCTTCGGTTTATCCTCTAATTTGAGTTCTAATCTGAAAAGGAACATTTTTATCAGTCTGTTTGTAATGTTTTTCAAAAACTAAGCAATAATAACAAAGAAATACAGTGGAACTTCTCTATAACGAAAGCGCTAAATCCGCAAAAAAAAATCGTTATAAATAAATTCCGTTATACAGAAAATTTGTTTCAATAGTCGGCAATGTCGCGGTCGACTTCACTGATAAATTTAAGTTTATCATTCAAACTTTAACACCTCCTTTTCGACATTTTCGCACAACTTCACACTAGCGTAATGGTTAGATTGAAACCAAACAGCCAGGGGTGTATTTAAAACTGTTTCAGAAGGATCTCTCTGCCCGCCGTAAAGATTTAGTTTAAGGTCGGGATTTATTATGTACGTCCGGAAAAATTTCGGAAAAAACCCAACGTTATACCTTCTTACCAATACCCATTCAAAGAGTGATGTTCTCTGAAAATTTCGTTATAGAGAGAATTCACTTCGTTTTAGAGGGTGTTTTTTACATGGAATTTGGATTCAAGGTGCAATGTCTTATACGAAATTCGTTATACAGAGAAATTCTTTATACAGAAGTTCGTTATAGGGAAGTTCGTTCCACTGTACTTCAATACAGCTGAGAGAACTGAAAATACTGACAACTTTCTTTTTATGAGGGAAATTCATTTAATTTGAAATATATTGACTCTGATTGAACTATCCTTTTTCCTGATATATCTAATTATGGAGTCTGAGTTTGATATTTGTTGATTTTTGATTTTGTCGACGAATGTTATTCTCTACTCAGTATATTTCTAATTAGATTCTGTACTTTAGTTCTGGTGAGAAAATCATGAAACATTAAAACAATCAGCTATTTGAATCACCTGAGTTGAAACAAAAGCCATAATTGTGCAAAAAGATTTGCTGCCGAAATGTGTACAATATAACGCTCCATTTAAGCACAGTGCAATATGAAACTGTATTTAACTTCACCGTCAAAAGAGAGCACGATTAATAGCCAATACGGAAGCATCCGTAAAGAACTCACAGGGCTTATAACCAATAAGATAGTCTTCAACAGTTGCCATGGAAACGAATATCCAATGACATTTTGACATTTTTGACGTTTGACGCTAAGGAGGTGATTGCTTAACTTTTTCTAGTAGCGAGTGATATGCTTCTTACATCTCTTGTTATGTAATTTATTATTTGAGAGTTGATGATAGAATATAAAACTTAGATTTCAATAGTAATGGAAGATGCATTCAAGGCTTTTATATCAATCTTTTATACCTAAATTTCGACAAAACAATTACCTGTCATTGATAAATGTGCATTCGTCAAATGTTTGCCTTCGTACTTCTAAATATGGAGATTTATCGGTGTCAAAATCAGTCAGTATTTTTTCGAAAATAGCTCCTATTTTACGTATCAAGTCAAATCTAACGTTTATTATCTCATGTGGTCCATCATCTTTTTCTACATAAAGGTACGACTTGTTCAGACACATATCTTTCAGACCCAGAAGAATTTTTTCTTCAGCTTCAGAAGTTGATCGTGTGGTATTATTGGAATTCCATAATGTTGAAATCTCAGTGTCGTTAGAACAACTATCCTCTAGGATTCTAATAATTTTATAACTACAAAGGAAGCCTTCACGTTTTTTAAGTACTCCCAATTTAGTACATTCTGATGTATCTGATGTATGAGACTTGGATAAAATAGATCTTTCTTTATATTCAGTATAAATCTTAAGAGACATCCATAACAACTTGTTACCATTAAGATTGCTGTTGAAAATCGAATTCCTTTTTTCCATTATTTTCTGACTCAGATTATTCATATTTTTCAGTGCTTTGTTTATTTGTGAATCCGATTCAGCACAATCTTGACTCAATATGTATTGAAAAATGTCAGACCCTTCTTGTGATGTTTTCTGTAATTCGGTGTTTTGCGTATTTTGGGTTTGTTCGTCAGGTTTGTAATTGAAATTGTATGAGTTCTGTGAGTGTTCTGCTGGTTTTTGTGATAACATATTCTCCCAGAACTGAAGAAAATTGTGTCTTCTGAATTAGTTTGATTGATGAGACATTTTTCTTCGGATGGAAAAAAATAGTTTGAATGTTTGATATGATTTTCTGACGCTTGGGAATCCGATTTTTTTTCTTCAATAGTCTCACCAATTAAATCTTTTAAATATTGTTGACATTCAGGATCTACAAGAATAGGACTAGATACGTCTTTAAGAGCATCAAAACTTTTAGAGAGTGGATCAAGTAACATGTTCTTCTTAATGGGAGGTAAAGATACAACTTGTTGACTGTTACACAGAGTCATTTCTACATTTTGTATATCGATATCCATGGAATTTCCCTTGTTTATTGAAATATATTCATTTTGACTCCTTTCAGGTACTGAATCTGAGTGTTTGAAATTGATTTCTGGTGTGCAAGAAGATTCTTTCTTGTGTCCATCCTTATTTACAAGTATAGGACTAGATACGTATTTAAGAGCGTTAAAACCTTCGTCAGATAGTGGATTACGTGAATTTTTCTTCTTTTGGGAGGTAAAGATTCAGTCCAGTCACTATTACGAAGAGTGGTTTCTACATTGTGTATATCAATGTCATATTCCATTGAATCCCTCTTGTTTATTGAATTATGTTCATTTTCACTTCCTTCATATATTAAATGATAATCTGATTGTTTGAAATGGATTTCTGCTGTGCGAGGAGGTTTTTTCTTTTTTCCACTATTTTTTTCACCAGTAATATCTTTTAAAAACTGTGGACATTCAGTATCTATCAAAATAGGACTTGTTTCTTCTTCGAATATATCGTGACTGATTTGAGAAAATGGGAGCTCTAACATGTTCGTTTTTTCAGGTAGAAAGCTTTCAACTAGTTTACTGTAACTTGATTTGGTTTCTTCAGTATGTACATTGATGTCATAAACCTGTTCATTCTGATTGTGTATTGAAATTCTTTTATTTTGACTTTCTTCGGGGATAAAATTAAAATTGAGATGTTGGGAATTGATTTCTGCCTTTTCTACTTCGATATTTTGCCCAACTACAACTCTTGAATACTGCTGATGTGCAGGTTCCGGCAAAACAGGACTATATGGTTTCTTGAATGCATTAAAACTAATTTTGGATGGACTGTGCAACTTATTTATAGCCTCGAGACCAAGATATTTAACTTGTTCACTATTGCTTCTAGCAATTTTTTCATTGTGAATATCGAAGTTATTGTTTATTTTATCTCTGCAAATGTTTTCAGCTGTGAACTCCTTTATTCCATTTGACTTAGAATCCAATTCGTCAACTACAGCTGAAAAACATTTATATTGATCAGATTTACTAACATTTTTTTGAATTTTATTGTGCTGATTCGAAGTATTCAATGTAAAACTTTTTTCATGATCAGTTGTCTTATATTCATAAATTGGATTCATATACTTTTCTTTGATCAGATCAATAGAATCAAAGCCCTGCTGAATGTCTTTGAACTCTCTAGAATTTTCAGAATTCAGCAGACAGTTTGTTTCAGCATACCATACATTTCCATCTGTCTTTTCATTGAGAATATCCATAGTTTTTTCTCCATTTTTGATCGTACATTCAAGATCTTTGGAATCAGAACTAATAATGTCTTCTTGAATTATATTTGAACTATGGGAATTAGGAATTTTCTTGTTGCAGTATATTTTGTTACTGATTGGGTGCCGAGTTTCTGAATTATGATTATTTATTTCAAATTTATCATTCATTTTTTGTTTCAAACTACCAGGTGCTGCAGAAATATTCTCCTTTTCACAGTCATTTAACTTTTCATTACAAACAATATTTTTTATTATGTTATTAGTGTCTGATTTATGAATATCTACCAAAACTTCAGATTCAAGGAAATTTTGAAGGAACCTTTTCTCTAAATAACTGCATTTCCCAAATTTCCCTCAATTTTCTTCTTATTGTCTAGAGTCAATTGAGCTTTTGTTTCACTTTTCCATTTGCTGTCCTCAACTTTGTTATGGCCTATCTTATCCTGACTCATTTTCTTATTTTCATCCCAATAATTTTTTTCTTTCAAAATATTTCCATATTTCCTTTCAAAAAAATTGTATAAAGTGGTTTGTGTCTTTTTGTCTTTAATTATCGGGAACTTTGGTCTCTTCAACTTCATTCTTTGTGTTTGAGAAGAAGTAACACCATTTTTGGAATATTTTCTGCTAGATGAACTGTCAGCACTTTGATGATTTCTTTCGAGTCCTTATCCTTATGAATAGATTATCAGTTGTTACAGAAAGTTCAGAACAATCTATTTTAGCCGTTTTTTGCCCTCTACTTATCCAATCAGATTTTGAATGTTCATGCTTTCGTGATATGACATAATTTTCTTATGTATTGCTTTGGAATTAGGTCTTATATCTGAAGTAGTTATACAGGTGCGATTTTCAGTTATAGTCTTAACTGTACCATTTCTTACATTAAAATCATTAGGAGAAATCCAATTATTTAACGATCTTGTATCATCTGTAGCTGAATTTTTATGAATACATTTTTTCAAAGGCATAGATTCTGATATGCTTTCCTCCGATTTGAAACCATTCATTTTCACATCAAAATTTCGAGAGCTCAGCTGTAATGCAACATTAATATCAAACGTGGGTTCATTTTGGGAAACGTTGGTTCATTTCTTTAGGTACTGCAGTTGTATTGAGTATCTTACTTGGTTCATGGATTTCTTTGGTGAGATAATATTGAAGCTTATATTTTTTTCTTGCAAAAATATTGTTCAATGTTTCTCTTTTATTATTCAATATTCTTTTATGGATCTTCTTTTGACTACTAGTTCCATTTTTAGTTCTAATTGTTTTCAATTGAGACAACGGTGATTTTATCCTACCAGATCTATTGGTACAAGATGGTTTCGATATATAAAACTCACTTTTAGGAACACATAACTCTTGAATAGAAGTAATGCTTCTGTTTCCTCTGCTACTCCATTGACAATCATTTTTGGAACCAGACTTGAATAATCTTGTCTTATCCCTTTCTGTAATAGTGTATTCATTTGGCAGGAGACCCTGGGTAGTTTCCGCAATAACTTCTACACCATCTTTGCTAATATCATAAGGAAACCCTTTCATGATTTTACTTCGGAAACACCTAGTGCTTTCCAATTCACCAGGAATCAAATCAACAAATCATGCCATGAATATTGCATCCCTTTTCATTCTAACTTATAAATATTTCTCAAACTCCAATATAAGTGAAGACTTGGTAAACATATCATTCCTTGCCAGATCATTGACTCTGATGAAAGAGTGATGAACTCTTGACTGGTTCTATAGGTATATTTTATTTCCTTCTTCGGTACAAGGGTATTCTTCAATAAATGTATATTGATCCTATTCTTATTTTATTGTAGATGAATCAGTCCACCAAATACAACAGTTCCAGGAAGTATCTGTAAAACTGAATATTTTTGTCATTTACACGATTTCATTCAACAAAATTAATACTTAGTTCCATTTTAAACAATATTCAATTTCAAATATTTCATAGAAAAAAAATTGTTTTGCCATAAAGGAAAATTCGAATTTTCAATTTTATTCACAGAGATTGCACCATACTTACAATATTGAATCCAATATTCTAACATAGCTCACTGGAAACTTTAATGATGAATGTTCAAGAAGAAGCTGCATTTCCTCGATTTCAAATGGAATATTTGGAAATTCTGAAATCGGAAGAAATTTCCAGTTAACCTTCAGGAAAAATTCAAAATTTCCAAGAGAAATTATCAATTTGGGCGTACTCTATGGGCAGATATGAGAGCTATAAGCAGAAAACTAGGCTTGTATTGTATATTGAATAGTGATTAGATCAGTTGATGATAGATGACGCCATAGTTGCTATTAAAAACAGGCTAGGACTCTACATCGAAAGAAATACCGACTGTGTAGCGACTTTCACTATTGGCAGCAGATGTCGCCACTACGCTATCACTAACACAATCTGAATACAAATTTATCATTTATTTGTGAAAAATTCGAATCGAATGTTCATGTAGGGCTTATGTTCTAGATCTTCACACAAATTTAACACCAGCATAATTTTGATATTGTTTCTGTACTTTTAATTAATACCAAACTGTGATTCAACATTCAACCAATAAAATGAATGCTGACTTGTACGTCACACACAATTCTAATCGTTTGAATTCACTTGCTTGTAATTTTTTTCCTGACTACGAAACAGAAAGTTTAAAAAAGCCGTGAGCAGATGATTTAGAGCGCTTGTTAATGGTGGAGCAATGAGGCTATTACCTCAATTTTGTAAAGGAATTGAGATTGATAGGGGAAGAGTGTCTGAGACGGCATACTTTTTAGAGTGGGGTTATATTTTTTCAAGTGAATGTTTTCAGATGGTGAGGACAAGGCGAGAAGGTAATGCCACGAATTGTTTATAAATAAATTCATTCAAAATAGAATATTTGATTGATTTGAAAGCAGAATATTAAAATGAAAAAGATCCTGCAGATGCCATCTCAGCCGCAACACTCTGTTGAGACGGCATACATATCAAATTACAATTTGCATGTATCGCAAATAGAGTGTAGCAAAATTTTTAAATTTTTCGAAGGAACTGTTGAAAATCCTGACTCGTCAACATTCCATATATCATTAGGTTCAAAATTATTTATTTGCAATACACCAGAAAGAAGCGAAAACTAATTTTCAATTGGACCTTGTTGAAGACAGTGGCTCTTGCAAATGATGTGGATTTTGGGGTTCGGAGACTAATACTCGGATTACGATTCCGGAAACCTTTCAGCTAATCCCACCTCACCATTTTCTTTTCATGAGAAATCGGTGGGGATTATTTTGGGCTTCTGCTACTCCGTAGCCAGTTTTCTTAAGTCTGTGGTTGTGAATCCGAAAAATCTGAGCTCTAAATTTTTTAGATGATCTACTATAGGGATGTTGACTACTTTTTGGAATTTATTTTATTTTAAAGATGAACCCTATACAAACACAAAAAAATTACTTTTTCCTTGAAAATATAGTAATTGCCAATAAAAATGAGTAAATGAAAAAAAAATTCAAAATTCCCGCGGAAATGCTCAATTTTGTCACGTTCTGATGATTACGTCATAATACAGTGAACATATACTTTGACTTCTGTCAAAGCGAACTGATTTTGCCCGATCCCTTGTGGAAAAGTTCAATCTAAGCCTTCAAAATGAATAGGTCGGTCTGTAAATGCTGAATCAGGTGCTTCTTTTATTTGTAATAATAAATATGAGGTAAAAGTCTGCTACTTACAAAGACAATTTCACGTTTTTAAGCTCTGCTGCACAAAAATCCTTGTTTTCAGCAAAGAAACTTGCGACCATAAGGAAATTTATCTTCGGTAAAAGTTACTACTGTTACCCTTGATGAATCCTATCTCCATTATAAAGAAAATTGTAGATTATCGTTATTGTAACGAACTAGGTATTCTGTTCTCTTTCAGCTTTCAACTTCATAAGTTCGAATCATAGATATGATATATTATATATTTACTATGGTTCAAGTCACAGAACCGTGGTTTCACAAAGCTTGATTGGCAATCAAATCGTTTATATTGAAGTAAGTCGATGGTTTATGTCAAAAATGAACTGAAAATTGCAGAGAAATGATGACATTTCAATAATCAAGGTGATTGGAGTTTTGTGGAACCCGGCCTATGAATGTATTTTGTTGATCTGGGCACCGACATTCGAATTTGCAATGACAATACGGATAGTTTGACGTCACTATACGGATTACCTCTGATTGGCGTTCGCAGTCACGTGATAGTTGATAATAAATAACATAATTTAAATAATCTTTATTTAATTCAACGAGAATAATAAGATCACTAAAAAGGTTTTTTAGGATTGCAAAATTTCCTTCTATGAGGAAAACCTCAATTTATATGAATTCGTAACATGAGTCAACATCCCTATTTCATTTTCTAGGCTTGCGTCAAATGTTACTTTATTGCCCCCCATCTAATTTGTCCACTCTTCAGTTCACCTTGAACGTCTTCGCAACTAAAAACCAGCCCATTTTTCCGTCTTGAACTGCCTTTATCGCTTCCTTCATATTGTCTTCGCTTCAGGAATGTTATAACGCCCTATTCTTTGAGAAAACATCATTCAGTGCCTTCCCCAAAATGGAAATGTCTGGGTGAGATGGCATATCTATGCCATCTCAGCAGCATAACATGTATGCCAACTCACCCAGAAGCATACATCTGGAGTTTTTTCTATTTAAAACAGAAAGGATGAAAGCAAATACAAAAAATAGAATAGGACTTCAATACTAAGTGGTATGAATAAAACAAGAAACATTAATACTAACTAATGGTCTTGTTTATTGCCAGTAATACACAAAAAACTTGCGCTTTGATAAATATTCAACCAACTCGGTAAATTACTTTTGCATGCAATGACAAGAAACTATAGCGGAATGAACTGTAACCTAGGCAGACCATGATTGGTGTTCTATTCTTGAGTATGCACATTCGATGGCGCCAAATCTGAACGTCCGCTGAGGAACATGCTTTGCCATCTCATCAACTATGCTGTCTCAGACATATTTCCCCTACTAAATATGTATAAATGCAAAAACTCAGCACGATCGGTATAATATTCTGAAAATTATTCAAAAACTAAAATATGTAAAACTGGACAATTAAAAAAATTAAATTCATTGGTTCTGATGATGCGATTTTGCATGAACATTCAGTATATCAATATTCATACACAAAATGAATTTCACTCGAATCGGATATCTTGTTATGGTAATATAAAGTTTCTTTTTTTCAAAATTCCGCAATTGAATTTTCTATGATCCTGTTTATATCTACTATTGCCACAAAATTTTGCATAAGGCTTATTATAAGCATCTTGCGTGTGGCTGCAAAATTTTATTCCGATTGGTTTCGTTTTGTCTGAGATATTGAGGAACAAAATTTTTGAATGGCCTTATTTTATGGTAGGTACACCCAGTACGATTTGGCTAGTTAATAGTATATTATTCAATGAGCGGTAATGCAGGTCAAAACACACGCAGATGAATTTTGCACCACGAGCCGTCAGGCGAGTGGTGTAATTCATCAAGTGTGTTTTGAGCATTACCGCGAATTGAATACTATACTTTATCCACGACTTCTTCAGTAAAATTCGAATTAATCTGCATTTAAAAAAATTTGAACAGTTGTCAAAAGCGCTGACAACATTTCGTCCAACCGTCAAACCTCTGTACTCTGTGGTCGGGAATCAAATCAGAGTCTCTAACTAATCAAACCAAGTAATTTCGCGGGTGTTATGTGCGGGTGTTATTATAACCAAGGGCGTAGCCAGGAATTAATTTCGGGGGGGGTTTTGTCATTTTGGCAATTTACTTTGTAGGTGCCGGGAATTGTGAGGGTCGCTTTCTGTAGCAAGTATTTTGTTGTTTTTAAGAATTCAATAATCCTTTTCCTACTTCGGAAACAATATTCACATATAGATATTCCTGGTAAGGTTAGGTAAACCTATTTTGAAATATGCTTCAGAATTTAATTTTCATTCACTCAAACAAAAACTTAAAAAACAAATTTTTATTTCCAAACAATACTTACAGGATGAATCAATATGAAATTAGTGTGGATGTGTGCTTTCATTGAAACTATATAGATTTTTAATGTTTTACTCCAAAATAGTGCCAACAACATATGAATAGCTATTAAAAATGAAACAGTGAGAAAACACAAACAATATTTTTTATGGTGAATTCCTTCAGTTAAAATCTATCCGTCTTTTTTTGCGAATTGGTCAACCACTTCATTTCATCAATTTTCACACTATAATGAATATTCATAAGCGCCAACCCATTCAACCTATTTTCGCTAGAAGAATTGCGCCGGTAATTTTTAATTCTCCTCAAGCTGGAAAAACTTCTTTCTGGAGTAGCAGTAGATGCTGAAATCGTAGCTAAAATTTGTAGTAGGATGTAGATGTTCGGATACATATTCTGATTGCACTCATCTAAGCATTCTAATGCCGATTTTGAAATGGAGTTAATTGACATTTTCCATATTTCAAATTCTGCTTTAATTACGTTTTTATTTGTTTCTGGGAGTAGTGAAGAATACATCGATAATGCGTCTTCTAATTCATATTCTGGGGTAGCAGACCAGATAAGGCTGATATTAATTTCAGGTGTTTAGAAAATCTATCAGTTAATTTTTGGATAGTATGTTTTAGAAATGGAATGAAACTTTAATATCATCCATATTGCTGATATAATTGATAATTTAACTAGAAGTACGGAGATAAGTTGGTTTAAGTGCAAAATGAAAGATTATTTTGGCAACAAAAAATAACTCTCAAACATTTCGGGGGGGGGGGTTTGAACCCCCAAAACCCCCCCCCTGGCTACGCCCTTGATTATAACACACGCTTTTCGGTTCATAGACATGTTATGACTACCATTACACATAGAAATTAGTTTAATGGAGTGGATAAAGAACTTAACCGGGGCATTTGGGAACCGAACTCACCCTGACAGAATTGAATTTGACCATGAATTCGTCATCAGGAAGTCTAACCCTATCGTTTGAGTGACCATCATTTTCGGCTCAAAATTCGAAAATTATAGACATTTGGGCAAAACGATATAGAACTCGTTTAAGTAGAATGAACGCTCAAAAATAACCAGAATAGCATGATATAAGAAACATTCTTAGGTATATCATGCATAAATAGTTATTTAATCAACTAGGTTATTAAAGACAGCGACTAATGGTTGAGATATTTTAATGCGTGAGCGAAGCGAACGCGTTAATGGTTCGAGACCATTAGTCGCTCGATTAATAACCGAGTTGATTACAAGATTTTTCCGACGATCTCAACATGAATTGTGTATAAATTCTTGATTGAAATACATTCTCATTTTGCACAAGAAATACATTTGACATAAAGGAATCTCTATGTTTCTATGTTCCAGTAGAGTTTTGACATTTCTCGTAGTGCTTCTGAATAATTTGTGAACGGTTGCCATGAAGATTGCACATTAAAATAGCCAAAAAATTGAGCATTAAAATGGGTCATTAATGATCAATTTCGTACTCATTAAAATCACCTTTATTTCGAGATCGGCGGAAATAGTTATTTAATCAACTAGGTTATTGAAGACAGCGACTAATGATCAAGATATTTTAAAGCGTGAGCGAACGCGTTAATAGTTCGAGACCATTAGTCGCTCGATTAATAACCGAGTTGATTACAAGATTTTTTCGACGATCTTAATATGAATTGTGTATAAATTCTGATTGAAATACATTCTCATTTTGCACAAGACTTACATTTGACATAATGAATTTTCATGTATCTATTCCAGTGGAGTTTTGACATTCTCGTAGTGCTTCTGAATACTTTGTGGACAGTTACCATGAGGATTGCACATTAAAATAGCCAAAATTGAGCATTAAAATGGGTTCTTAATGACCAATTTCGTACACATTAAAATCACCTTTCATTTTGAGATCGACGGAAATTAGTTATTTAATCAACTAGGTTATTAAAGACAGCGACTAATGGTTAAGTTATTTTAAAGTGAGCGGAGCGAACGCTTTAATAGTTCGAGACCATTAGTCGCTAGATTAATAACGAGTTGATTACAGATTTTTCCGCTGATCTCGAAATGAATTGTGTATAAATACTGGATTGAAATACATTCATATTTTGCACAAGACATATTTGACAAATATAAATTTTTATGTTTCTATGTTCCAGTAGAGTTTTGACATTTCTGGTAGTGCTTCTAATACTTTGTGTACGGTTTCCATGAGGATTGTACATTAAAATGGCTAAAAAATTGAGCATTAAAATGGGCCATTAATGCTCAATTTTGTACACATTAAAATCACCTTTATTTCGAGGTCAGCGGAAATGGTTATTTTATTGCGGATGAAATAAGTGAAAAATAGTCCTTCCAAAATTCCAATCCAAGAAACCGTTATAACATGAACATCGTACATCAGGAAGAGCAGTTTTCTCATACCGATCAAGCCAACAATAAAAATCTGAACCCCAGAAGTTGAGCGCCAAAGTGGCACCCAGCGGCGTACCAACGATCAGATAGAGGGCCAAGACCACCCCGTTCACACGCAATCGTACTGCGATACTCTGGCAATGCTGCTGAGAGGGCTGCATCTGGCGACCTCCTACAGGGTGAATTTGTTGGTTGAGAGTGATATTTTGTTGCACAATCGAGTGTGATTTTGGGGAGATAAGAGGTTCACTATGATGCATTTTATGAGTGGATTGGAGAAGTATCTTCAAGTGGTTCAGTTTTATGAAATCGCGGACTGGTAATGAAATTTAACAGTTATAGTCCGTTCACGAGAGTTTGAGCGCATAGTATGCGTTTGTTTATTTATCTGAAGTTGGCAGTATTTGCTGTCATAACGTTGAATAAAGTCAACGTTGCCTAATGTACCCCGCCTCGTCCGACGAGCTTGCGAGTTATCAGAGAACTCTATGCAATATTGACAACATTGCGTATCAATCTGACAAGAAAATAAACAACATAACCTCAAATTCTAATATACACAGTGGAATATGAATATGCCAAATCTCCATGGCCAACCGACGGCTCAACCTTTCGTCAACGGACTATACACTTCTGTATATTGAAATATTGTGAGGTTATAGTCATTTTCTTGTTAGATTACTGGGCCACGTTGTCAATATTACATAGAAGTTGTAGTTAAAACATGAAGGGTTTTTCACTAAGAGGTGTTATTTTGAATAGCCCGCTATTTCGGTAGAAGTTAAGTTTAAAGCTGTCATTTTCTGACATTTGACAAGTAGAAACTACACCATTAATAAAAATGGAACGATACACGCTTCAAGAACGCATTGAAATCATTAAAATTCACTATACAAATGGTGAAAATTTGCAGAGGCGGTTCGTAAAACTCGAACATTTTTGGGTCGTCGTGAAGCACCTTGTTGAATCGCAATTAAGAAATTGGTGAAAAATTCGAGCTGTTGGGACAATTTAGTGATATGAAGAATAAAACCCGTGCACGTCGCTAAAGAACAGCCGAGAATATTGCTGCTGCAGCCGAAAGTGTTGAGGAAAACCCAGGTTTATTTGGAATAAGGCATTCCACAAACGTCATTACAACCGTATTTTGCATAAAGATTTGGGTCTTAAGGCTTATAAAGTTCAGTTAACACAAGAACTCAAGCCGGCCGATCATCAACAACGTCGTGTCTTTGCTGTTGGGTCGTTTAAATGTATGAATTCCATCAAAAATTCATCATTTCCACATCAGTGGCTTCGTCAAGAAGCACAATTGTCACATCTGGGGCTCGAAAACCCAAAAGTTATTGTTGAAAAACCTCTCATCTTCCTCAACGTGTGACTGTTCGGTGCGGTTTTTGATCGGTGGAGTTATTGGACCTTATTTTTTCGAAATGAGGCTGGAATAAATAACGGTTACGGTGAATGAATTGCGCTATCTAGAGATGATTAATGATGAATTTTTATGGCCGAAATTCGATAGAATTGAGCTGGACAACGTTTACTTTCAACAAGACGGCGCTACGTGCCACACATGCAACGAAACCATTGATCTTTTGCGGGATAAGTTTCCGGACCGTGTTATCTCTCGAAGAGGTGATCACAATTGGCCACCGAGATCTTGTGATTTAACACCTTGCGACTTCTTCCTTTGGCGCCACGTGAAAGAGTAGGTCTACGATAATATCCCAGCGTCGATTCAAGATCTCAAATCTGGAATTCGTGAAGCTATCGAGGACATAGGGCAGTCACTTTGCGATTTGATTATGGAAAATTTCATTAAAAGGATATGGTCCTGTGCGCTTGGTCGTGGTGGTCATTTGCCTCATGTTGTTATTCACTATTAACGGCATGGCTTCTTCTTTATAATGAATTGAACATCCGATCATTTATATTGAAAAATGCATTTTTCTTTGAATATCAATATAACACCTATTTCTGGGCTATTGCCATTATTGCTTCTTCTACCTATTCAACGTTTCGGCCAGCATTTGCTAGTCGTCGTCAGAAAAACACTTGCTACTTTCATTAAAAGCAACTTTCGTCACGCGTTGAAAATGCTTATCATTTTTGATACTTCTTAGAAAAAAATCGATGACTTTGATCTTTTTTGATTGAATCAGTTGTCAAATAATCCATTTGATCTTGTTTCAGCTGTACCTTATAATTAGAGCCCAGACTGTTTTGGGATCAATAGACGGTTGACAGATGAAATTTTTGGTAATTGACATGAAATCTGCTTCCTTCAAGATTCTACGTTTCAGTTTTTCTTCTTTTAATATTATGGAAGCTTCACCCCATAAAATCCTATGGTCGAAAGCTCCTGCTCAGAACTTTTCTTGAATTTTTTCTGAAAGTTTCTTCTATTTTCTGTTCTGATGTACATTGAGAGTTCATGAAGACATCAATAAAATCGAGTGACTATTTGTGAAGATATCGTGGGAATTAAAATTAGGTAACTCTTATTAATTAAGCACTTATTGAAAGTAGGTAAGTATAGCACTTCACAGAAAACTTCGTAAGAGTCGAAAGGAAGTGGAAATTTCCCAAAACTCTGAAACATAATTTCTGATTCAGTTCAGATTTTATCCAGATAAAAAAATTGGGGAATGATTAAAATGAACAATAATTTAACGATTATTCAAACTATTTATCTGAACACCTCCGATATTTCGCATGAAATCTTCAACCTACACGAAACGGTAGTGCCATCTATCAATTAATCGAAAGCTGAGACCTCAACAAGAACGTGAAATTCTTCGGATATTCTAACCGGTGGTTGTATCTGTATGTGTGGAAAAATTCCATTTACCGCATGTTTTGTCTTCGGTGTTCCACAAATTGTCGGTCCACCAGAATTGTCTCTCACGAACCAACACAATTAACTCGGCAACAAACATTTATTTTATTCAAAACCTGTATTTGTACGTCTTCATTTGAATTTTCTCGTGCCAATAAAATCTTGGGATAAAGAAAAACTGTGGGTGTATCTCAGAAGGAATTTCAGTTTTGTTTTGTAACCTACCCCAGTTTCCTAAATACTAAAATACCCAACGAAAATAATATAGTTATTCCTCTATTTTAGTATTGTAATTACAGTTCTTAAAACAGGGCTGTAATGAATTCGTTACAGCATTGCTTTCAGTTATATTTATCATTTTGTGGTTGTCAACACTGACTTCAATCCTATCAAATTTCAACACACGCCAAATAATACCTACTATATAATTTGATAATAATTGTACAGGAAAAGTTTTATTTGCACCAAGAAAACACCTTTTTCCGCCGACCTCGAAATAAAAGATGATTTTAATGTGTACGAAATTGATAATAAATGACCCATGTCAAAGCTCAATTTTTTGGCTACTTTAATGTGCAATCCTCATGGCAACCGTTCACAAAGTATTCAAAAGCACTACGAGAAATGTCAAAACTCTACTGGAAAAAGATACATTGAAATTTCACTATGACAAATGTATGTCTTGTGCAAAATGAAAATGTATTTTATTCAAGAATTCATATACAATTCATATTGAGATCGTCGGAAAAATATTGTAATCAACTGGGTTATTAATCGAGCGACTAATGGTCTCGAACAATTAAAGCGTTCGTTCCGCTCACGCTTTAAAATATCTTGACCATTACTTAGTCGCTGTCTTTAATGACCTAGTTGATTAAATAACTATTACAGTTGTAATTCCGAAAACATAAAATGTAATTCAGAAAAGCAAATTGAATATCTGAAAATGTAAATTATAATTCAGAATAGAGAATTGATATTCAGAATAGGGAATTTGAATTCAAAATAAGAACAAGAACTTTATTTTCAGAAACGGTTAATGGATTTTCAAAATGGTAAAATGTAATTCAGAAATGAGAAATTGTAATTCAGAAATAAGAAAGGGTAATTCAGAAATGGGAAATTGTTATTCACAATCGATGGCTTAATATCTATGTAGGTAATACATTTTCTGAAATTGAATGGATGTTCTGAATTATAGTTTCCTTTTTCTGAAATTCAATTTGACGTTTCTGAATTATAACTTTGTTTTTCTGAATTCCAACTTTCTAATCCTGAATTTCAATTTAATTCTTCGGCAATTAAATTAACTATACTGGATTTCAATTCTCTTTTCTGAATTAGGTACATATTCCTATTCTAGAAAATACAAATTCCTTTTTCTGAAATTGAATTTTGCTTTCTGAAATAAAACTGTGAAATCTAAATTCTTCATCAAATTTCGAAATACCGCATTCGTGTTGTAATAGGATCCCTATTCTGCAACTTGTTTTAGAATAAGCTATTATTCCACTAGCGAATTTAATTCACTTAGTGAATGAACGTCAACTTACCCATGTTATCATGGGTTGAATATCGTCTTCCTCAATAGTCAAAATGTAATAAAAATTTCCAATTAATTCTAACAAATGTCTCATTTATTTTTGGAGATATAGTTTTTAACCGGTCAATCTTTTCGTCTTGGGAATGAAAACATCACTATATCACTAGTTTTTCATTATCCATATTCAACATTTATATTGTTGACACCAATGTGAAAATTAATGTCCGTGGTCCAGCAAAAAGTCCGCCTGACACAAGCTAAATATATCAATAAATTAACGTAACCAATGGCCATCTAAACAACCCCTAAGCCAACACAAAACCTCCACAGGAGTTCCACCAGCATATTGCATCCTTCAAGGGTGGAAATATCTGCAATAAACGCACTAACCTCGAGCTGAAATCGACCCTATTCCACCCTTGCATAAGATCTCCAATATCGAGCACCAAAGCACCCTATTAGGTACAATAGACAAAACACTGTAAATGATTCACTTTTGTTTTTTAAAGTGTCATAAACAATGGGTAACACTAAACCACTGTTTCGCTTGCAATGGAGAGAATGAAAAGTTGAGTTTGGTCCGTGGGAATATCTTCAATCTTCAATTCAGATAATGCATTGTTTTGATCATTTAACGGTTCTAAATGATTCATTATGCATTATTATTATCTTTGTTCATGAAGTACTTGATAAAGAATGAATTAGAAGCACTTTGAGTTCTTTGCTGAGGTTTTTGAATGAATGCTTGAGTAAGAATACTCAAGACAAAATTGAAACACAAGGGAGGTACGTTTTCCCGATTATTCGAAAATAAATTTGGGTTAGCCTCTTTAGAATTATCTGGGCAAATGAAAAAGGTAAAATACCTCAAATTTATAAGATTTTATCCCCCGAAATAATTTTTTTTTCCAATTCACGAATTTGGTAGAACATTCTAATGGGGCCCACTCACTAGGAAGGAAGAATGCGCAGTAAGTCTCTGCATGTTGCTGTAACGCAAAAGTGTGCATTCATATTGCCACACACATACACTTTTGCGTGTTGGTTTGGATTTATGCGACAAGCGTGAGATGATGACGTCGAAAAAAGATCTGATGTTAATGGCAGTGGCATGTG
The DNA here is from genome assembly GCA_013421045.1 of Propylea japonica. Taxonomy (NCBI): domain Eukaryota; kingdom Metazoa; phylum Arthropoda; class Insecta; order Coleoptera; family Coccinellidae; genus Propylea; species Propylea japonica. Next base: position 27,949,616 of record CM024240.1, read on the forward strand.
TTATTTAGGAAAAAATTTCTAAGGTATAAATATCGAACCCGACACTGTGTTGCTAAACATATGAAACGTGCAGAGACTTGTTGCCCTTAAGGGGCCCCCACTCTCTAAGAGGGAAGCGCGAAGACTTGAATGCGCGTTGTACGTGGTACAGTTAAAAGTGTGTGTGTATGGCGTAAATTTGGAATGCGCATTCATCTCCGTCGTGTGGCGTGTACATCTTCCCGTAGGGAAGAAGAATGACCAAAAACGACCGTGTATGGGCAACAAGTCTCTGCCACGTTTCATATGTTTAGCAACACAGTGTCGGGTTCGATATTTATAACTTAGAAATTTTTCGCCACTGCCATTAACATCAGATCTTTTTTCGACGTCATCTCACGCTTGTCGCACATCCAAACCAACACGCAAAGTGTATGTGTGTGGGCATATATGAATGCACACGTTTGCGTTACAGCAAACATGCAGAGACTTAACTGCGCATTCTTCCTTCTAGTGAGTGGGTCCCAATACACGGTCGTTTTTGGTCATTCTTCCACGTACGGGACGGGAAGAATGCACACGCCACACGACGGAGATGAATGCGCATTCCAAATTTACGCCATACACACACACTTTTAACTGTACCACGTACAACGCGCATTCAAGTCTTCGCGCTTCCTCTTAGTGAGTGGCCCTTTAACAACCAGTATTTATCGATTGAAATATATTCTGGGAGGTTCCTCATTTCTACAAAACCTTATAGGTTTTCAATCCCGTCTCTGAAACAGAAATAATAAAAAAATTGTTGATTAGGATGAAGTGCTCTTGCGAGAATCTTGCACTTATTTGTCAAGAGCAAATTGGTCTAACAGTAAAACTGAAAAAGGAAATAAATGAAAAGGACAATGCATATGCAACAATGTCAATTAGACTGCAAATGAAAAAACACACAATTCTGAAGATTTTACAAGTTTGTCTGAAGGTGTCTGATATAGACACCGAAACGTCACATTGTCCATTTATTTCCTTTTTCAGTTTTACTGTTAGGCAACAATTTTTTCAAGACTAATTTGCTCCTGACAATAAGTGCAAAGATTCTCGCAGAAGACTTCATCTTATAAATTTTTTGAATTATTTCTGTTCCAGAGACTGAGTGAAAACCTATAAAGTTTTTCAGAAAAGCCAGTATTTAGTTGAAATATTATTGGGCTTATTTTATCAATTTTGCTACTTTTATTCGCCAGGAGCAGTTGAAAAATACTATTGTAACTTCCAGAAAAGCAATTCTCGTCGTTCTTCTAAAATGTTTGTCATTTTTGACAGTTCTCAGAAAACACTATCGATGACTTTTTTTATGTTATTTGATTCGAGCAAAAGGATATTTAGTTTCTCCAATACATCTGATTGGCTCTACCACACTCGCAGGGTAGTTCATTCATATGTGCAATTCTTGTTAGTCGATTTGATTTCAGAATTACTTTAGTTAGATTAGCCGAAAAGTTCAATACATTAAGCAAACATGATGGGAATAACCTAAAAGATATTTCAATAAATGTTCAGTAGCAGTAGATATTTATATTTTAATCATTACATGATGAAGTTTTGGCGAATTTTTACAACAATTTCTAAAACATCGTTCTAATCATACCACACATGATATCATTTCTGCCGACGGAGTCTATCGAAGTTCTGGTACTGAACAACGAGTTGAAAAGAAAACAACCTTTGTCAGCTAGAAATAGAAAAGCGCTACTAAAGAACAACGTTCATAAAATTTGTAGTGCATAAATGCTTCAAGTTAATTTTTTGGACAAAAGCTTTTTCGATATCCTTTTTATTGTCGATTGCATCAAACAAACAAAGAGAAATTAATATTCATCATTTTAAGAATAAACTGACTTTAAAATTCACACTTATAAATCTAAATGTTGTGACATTATTGTCCTGAAAAAGATTCTTGTATATAAATAAATGGGGTAGTTACCCTAAAAGAGTCATAAAATTTTATGATGCATTCAAGCACAAAACCACGGTTATGGGAAGCTGCTTCGCTTCCTGATTTAACCATTCAACCGTTGACAATCGAAAAAATATTCAAAGGATTTGAGTGACATATTTATGCTCTAATAAAATTTAAAAATTATTGTGGTTGATTTGCATCTCCTTAGCCCTTTTGGCGCGCTCGTTCCTATAGGGTGTAGAAAACTGAAATACTATAGTTTTTCTAGATAGGGCCAAGCTAGTTAGAAACTTGTTCTACATTTCGTGGAAATTCTTGAAATGGAAAATTAAGAAGAATACAGTAAAACTTTCTTATAACGAAAGCGCTAAATCTGCAAAAAAATAATAAGTTATAAGGAAATTTCGTTATACAGAAAATTGTTTTATAGTCGGCAATGTCGCGGTGGACTCCACTGATAAATTTAAGTTATCATTCAAACCTAAGCACATGCTTTTAGACGTCATTTTCGCACTACTTTTCACACTAGCGCAATCGTCAGATTGAAACCAAACAGTCAGGGGTGTATTTAAAAACTGTTTCAGAAAGATCTCTCTACCTGTAATGATTAAGTTTAAGGTCGAAATTATTATACGTACGTCCGGAAAAATTTGGGTAAAAACCCACCCTTATAACTTATTACCAATACCCATTCAATGAATGCTGTTCCTTGAATATTCGTAATAGAGAGAATTTACTTCTTTTTAGAGGCTGTTTTTACCATGGAATTTGGATTCAAGGTGCAATATCGTGTACGAAATTGTAGTAGTGTAGGTACCTACCATATAATTTCATTCATGAATTTTTCATAACTGTCTGAAATTTCACTTCCCCACACGAAATACAAATGAAAAAAACACATGACGTATTGTTTGGAGTCAGACATCTTCTCTTAGCGATTGTTGAAACAATAGATGCCTGCTTTGGTTGCTAGATTGATTCATATGAAAATAACTATTTTACCCTGAATTATATTTTTACAACTTTCAAAAAAATTGACTTTTCTTCTTCACTATGCATGCGTAAATGATAACTTTTTTTACAGTTAAAAATTAGCTATTATGAATGAGTGTTGAAAGTTTTATTTTGTGAGTAAAAAAGTTTGTGAAATGAGCAGAGCAAATTGATTAATTTCACGAACAAAATAAATCACTTTTAACACAAATGCCATACAATGTTTTTTGTATTTTGATCTATTAAGTTCACTTTAATGGCAGTTGCTACAAAATAACTATGCTACTCTGAATTATATTTATATCATTTTAAGCATCGAAATCCGTATCTATGAAACGCATTCGAAAATACAAATGAATTATCAGGGCTGATTTATTTTCGATCAAAGGGTTCGTCATAATAGGGATATTCCTTACACTACCCGCAGGACTACCTACAGTGCCAATTAAATTTTAAGATACTTTTCGAGATAATGTTCCGTTAACAGTTTTAAAATGTTATCTAGAACTTGGGGTGTTAAAAGCCTAATTCAATCTCTGCTAGTGATCGCTCTGAACTGAATGATTGCCACCATTCTTAACATTTTATAATGGAGTGTAACAGAAGGCGCGATGAAAGAATTATTGCACGGTTAAACCACCAATTTTGATTATCACACCGATAACAGTACCCACTCATAAATTTCATTGTATTTGAGCTACAAAGTTGCAACGTAGGTACTTCTGTTTAGTTGAATAAAGATGGTTGAGAAACTCAACAAAGAGAAAAGAAATCAGAATAAAAATTAGAATTCACCAGATGAAAAGGAAAACGAAACGCCAAAAGTTTTTCGCACTATAACTAACAGCAGTTCATTTGTCTTGTCCAACCTTTGAACCATTCATTATTTAGAATCTAGCTTTCTGAAATAAGCCTGAAATTGCGTTTTTATTTTCAATATCTCCATTCATACATTCAACTTTTGAATCCAAATCTCAAGATTCCCTTGAAAATATTATCTTTCAACATTGTTCTTAGCGGAAGTTAGCCTGTTTGAGGTTGGCTTCAACATTTCTTCAGATACTTCCTCTTGGTTAAACAGATCTGTTAATAAACACAATTGCTGTATTTATTCTTATTTTTTTAGGAGGAGCCTCCTGAAATTTAAAATCTACTGTTTCCTGCCAAATTTGAAGCAAAAGTATACTTAGGTGTTGAAGGAATTGACATGGTATACACATTTTTTGTTAAATATTATCTGGGCACCATTTATCGACTGTAACTTATGATTGCAACACTGTATTCCTTTTTCAACTCACTTTTCAGCTTTCCATTTCGACTCGTTGACCACAAATAATAGCTCAGATCAGAAAAATATCCTATTAATGGTATCTATTGTTGTAGAACACAAAAATCAATGGGAACTACAGGAATATGCCTCCATAAATCGAAACCGTTTACAAATGCCGGAATAACAAAACCCACTTAAAAGAAAAAATAACTTTATCTACCACTCAGATCAGTCTTTTATTCCGATTTCGACCTCAAACTGACTTTATCCCCAATTTCAATAAATCAGACTTCTGATGATTCCGATATTGGAAGAGAGGGCTTTGTATTCCAGACTTACACCGGAAACACAATGAAATTGTCACAAATTTCATGCGTTCGTGAAATATAATGGCCACTCATGTTCTCGAGTGAACTCTCATATCTTTGCCCTTCAGGTGGCACTTGAAGTGGTTATTCTTGCGTTTAACAAACGACCGTTTTAGGGTTCCATTTGAGCGATGTGGTCACCAGTGTAGACAGTGTAGAACAATCGAAAGTGGTTTATTCATATCGTATTATGTACTTTATGGACTGCAGCTGTATTGAATGTTATAGTTTGGCTTTCTGTTGGAACTTCTGACCGAGGGAATTTTATGTTCCGGTTTTTTATTTTCGAATGAAATCTAAATGGTTTTCTGATAAGAGGTGTTGTTTTTGAAATCCAAAGAAAAATGCCATTTTTTAATATAAATGATCGGATGTTTATTTCATTATAAAGAAGAAGCTATGCCGTTAATAGTGGAAAATAACAACAGCAAATTACCACCACGACTATGCTTACAGGACCATATCCTTTTAATGAAATTTTCCACAACAAAATCGCAAATATTGAATACAAATACAGAAGCAAAAATGATGGAAATAGCTCTGATAATATTCCAATAATGAATGAGGTGTCTTTTGAAATGGCGTAGCGTAGTTCGTAGTTTTTCCAAATACCTAAAATCGGTAACGTTAGATACGAAATGCCATAAATGCGGATTCTTAGGCCATTATTCATCTTTATGCAGAACCAACCTACGAAGAAAACGATTTTCTTCAAAAACAAATAATTCTTCATATGAACCCCAAAACAAACACAGGAAAACCAGCTCTAGGGTAAACTGTATTGAAGAAGAAGAAACAGGACTGGAGGAAAGTACTGTTGGCATCAGAAATTTCCAATGCTTCAAAGTATCTGGTCCATGTCAAGAAGACAAAAGTGATGACCTCATAGAATGCATCATAGGTGGTGTTCCAATCACCGTATTGATCGATTCAGGCTCGAAAGCGAATATAGTAAACGGTAGTGACTGGAAATCCTTAAAGAAATGAAAGCCGTAATATGGAATATCAATCCACAATCCCAACATGCACTCAGAGGATATGCGGCGGAAGAAGAAGAAGGAGAGAAATCTCAAAGTCAGTCACACCTTCGAAACAACAACATGAGATTACAGGGAAAACCTGAAATAATAACAAATTTCTACGTAGTGGAGAATGGAGAAATCTCGATATTAGGTAAAGATGCCGCAAAAAAGATTAGGAATTTTGAAGTTAGGCTTGAACATTAACCACATCGAGGACTTACAACCGTTGCCAAATCAAGATCAACTCTTGGTCATAATTGACTATAACTCAAGGTATCAAGAAATCAAATTCCTCAGATCGACTACTACTTCTGTTATAATTAATCATCTGTCAGAGATATTTTGTCGCCTAGGGATACCAAAATCAATAAGAGCGGACAACGGACCCCAAGAAGAAGAACCCCAAGAAGACTCAAAAAATTATTGTAAACACAACAATATTGAATTGATTCAGACACCGCATATGGTCTCAAGCAAACGGTGAGGTAGAAAATATGAATAGATCTATTCTGAAGCGATTACAAATAGCTCAGGCAAATTAACTGAATTTCAAGACGGAAATTCAAAAATTACGATGATGTACAATGTGACGCCACATGGAACAACTGGCAAGTCACCATCAGAACTGATGTCAATAGAACCAATGGTGATAAAATCCCATCTATGGCAGATTTGGTAGTTGATCCAGTAGACGAAGAAGCACGCGACGATGATATGGTCAATAAACAAAAAGGGAAGGAGAGAGAGGATTCAGCAAGGCGAGCAAAAAAACGAAATACAACAAGGGGACAAGGTGTTAGCCAAGACAAAACAATTTCAAACAAAAACTGGTGACGAGATTTAATAACCAAGAATACACGATACTTGAAAGAAACGGAAATGAAGTGACTATCTCGAGTGAAGACGGTCAAACATTGAAACGTCACGTTAGTCACTTGAAGAAACTTCCAAAAAAATCCCAGACTATGAAGACTCTGACATTTCAACGAAAGAACCAGATGTTAAGTCAGCATCGCCTAACCATTTTGCCCATCCATCATCTCCGAAACTCATAGACGCAAGTGAACCAGAGAATGAAGCATCCAAAGCTCCCGGAAAGCTGCCGTTGCTGAAACTGAAAAAAATGGAGGGAATGTGGCAACTCATCTAATCCTGAAAAGTACGGCAACGTACCGGGCGACAAGCGGAGGAAGATTTGTATAATTTGTGTTCTGTGGTGTTGCTAGGAAGCGATGATTTTGATAGTTTGATAAATAAATTAATTAGATTTGACGTTGGTAGATGAATGAATATTGTGGAATATTATATGTTTGTTTAAAGAAATATAACTATTTTTGTGCTCAAGACTTTTAGTGTTTATACCACCAATCGAGAGTAGCACAGTTAGAACATTGAAAATGTTTTAACCCGACAAATCAAACCGTACTTTACACAAATTTTCAGAGCAATCCGTTTATTTGTAACCTTTAACCTTAACACATAAATGATGGCAATGACGAACTATAGATTAAGATTTATGTTGTTTATTCAAGATACGAGCATTGTTTATCCTTCCACAATGATACAAGTATTTGTCAATGTTTATGCAGATAATACAGTCAAGAAGCTGCGAAATGGATCTGAATTCAATAACTCAACAATGAAAGAACAGGTGGAAGCTATCCATCTCTCAAAAGAAACGAAGAATTTTTCTTATCGCGTCAAATATACATTCATATTTTATAGTGACGTAAAATTGTCTGAGTAACGAGCTAAATTGTTCCTATTTGACGGTAATATGCAACGCAGTAAATACACCCGTACTTGAGATATCATAAAACCCTGTAATGACTATGTACTGGATCGAAATGTTGTTAAATTACATCAATAACAATTCGTTAAGAAACGTGATTTATCGAACACATCACCTGTGCAAGATTAAAAGAACTCGTGTATCTGATCGTACCCAGATAAAATCTGCGCCAGTCCGTTCTGCGAATATGTTTCATTAAAAGATTGCACATTCAGAACAAGGCGTTTTGGTACGAGGATGGCCAGACCGCAAGAATTCTTGGGATTTTTATTGTGCTCTTGTTTCAACGGGAATAGTGTTCTGTCATGTTACCCAAAAGTCTGTATTTTTCGAGTTTTGGACCGGGAGTGGTCTCAAACGACTTGGTTCGACTCACCGATGAAGAATTCGTGATAAATGAAAATTCTGTCCGGTTGTGAACACGATAATTCTCTAATAGATTGACTAAGGCTTCTGAAATTTTCAGCATTGCTAGCCGTTCTCAGGAAACCCTGTCTGTCAGTTCTGAAGAGTGTTTTCCTTTACTCTCATAGAAGCAGTTTTAGTCACTTTTTGAAAATGTTTGTCATTTTCATTCATTCATTCAATTTTTTTAAGCTGTATTGTATTATTGGAGCCCCGATGATATCAACAGGTGGTTGACTGATAGATTGTTCACTTAGTGACATGCTGCTTCCTTTAATTTTCTACGTGTCAGTGTTTCTTCTATTGATACTATGGAAGCTTCAACATAGAAAATCCTGTGGTTGATTAATTTTGTTCATCCACAAAAAGGAATAGAGAGTCAGCTCATCTTTGTGATAAAATAAAGTTAGATAAGATTTTCTGTTATCTATAAAGATATAAAAGAACAGCAGCTCCTCCTAGATATTATGATCCACTGAATCGAAACCTTTGATTAATCTTTCTGAACAATTTCTTCGAAATATTTTAAAAGTATCATTTGAAAACATTCTGAAGTTTATAAATTTTCATTCGAGCTAGTGCTTACAAGTTTATTTTAAAGCTAATTCAACACAATAATCAAAGGGCAAATACCTCAGGGCTTAGAGTAAAAAGTAAAGTTCTGCTTACTCTAAGGAAATACCATATTTAATATAATATTTTTCAGCGTTAGTCTTATTTTATTAAACGAAATTTCTATTAAAATTTAAGTAGGTAAAGTTTTTCCATATCACTTTTCCCATCATCACACTCTTTACCTCAAAAAATTGCATTTCCTGATGTAATAAAGGATTTCCACCACCTCTTATCAGTAATTACTTGGATTATCATCTCCGCGCTTGACCCTGTGACTCATTTGGTGCTTTGAGAAAATAGGGAGATAAGGAGGAAAACCGAACTAAGGCATCAATCTGCGTTAATTTCCACGAGTGAAGAAAAGTCTATAAAAACCGATGGCCCTAAAGAAAATTCGAGATAAAGCCTAATAATTGTCAGTTTCTGTTCGAATCTACTTAATTGGGGACGAGGTGGAGCGTAGTTATCATCGACTACGATAACGTTAACTGTTTCCGGAAATAGATAGGGGTAGGGGTCGTTTGTTTTCAGTGAGTAATTCACCCCATTCGCTTTATTCACATTCATAGATAAATGGAAATTTTTTTATTCGGTCAGTTTTAACTGGTCGAATATTAACTGTCTGCCAAAAATTTTGTGTAAATATAAAATTTAGGAAAATCCCCAGCTTCTTTGCGCTCATTGGTGGCTCAGTAAGAATATTACTTCAATATTTTGTATAGGACTCGGGATTGAAACAAGATTTATGAATACAAAACCTCATATTCTGGAAATTATTCAAAAAATGAAATAGGTAGGTATGTGGAAAATCGGCAATTCAGAAAAAATTAAATTCCATTGTTCTGATTATGTTATACTTTTGGAATTGTGCATTAAATCAGCATCAGCATTTAATCAGCATAGAAATCTTTACCCTCAAAATAAATTTCACTCGGAACAGATATTTGGTGTGAAAATGTAAGAATTTTTCGTCTCATATTCCGATTGAATTTTCTATGGTGTTATCAACGCTATGGCCACGAAATTTCGTAAAAGGTTTTTATAGGTATCTTGTACCTATATAATATGCACAAAATTTCATTCCAATCGGTTTTGTTTTGTTTGAGTTATTGAGGAACATAAATTTAGATTGTCCTTATTTCATGGAATACCCTGTACGATTTTGCTGGTTAATTAACTTAATCGTGACATTCAGAAACCGAAAATACCCTGAAAATTTCAAGTCTCTAGCACAATCCTCGAAATCCTCGAAAGTTATCTTGCTTACGAAAGAGAATTGAATTTGACCATGGATTCGTGATCAGTGAGTCGAACCCTATCGTTTGAGACCATTTTCGGCTGGAAATTCGAACATTACTTTTGGACAAAACGATATTTCATAAATATTTCCAAAAATATTATTTATTGAATATGTCTCTCCCACTCAAGCGAAATCATTACATCATTCGGTTGTGAGAATTGAGTACCTTCTCATATAATATTATAGAAAATTTTATTTTTCCTCAAGTGGAAAATGTTAATAGATAACTATATTAAAAAGGATCGGAAATAAGTGCTATGCGTTAAAAGTGGAAAATAACATCAAGCAAATGACCACCACGACCACGCTTACAGGACCATATCCTTTTAATGAAATTTTCCATAACCAGATCGCAAAGTGGCTGCCCTGTTTCCTCGATAGCCTCACGAATTCCATCTTTGACGTCTTGAATCGACTCTGGGCTTTTGGCGTAGACCTTCTCTTTCACGTGGCCCCAAAGGAAGAATTCGCAAGGTGTTAATTCACAAGATCTCGGTGGCCAATTGTGATCACCTCTTCGAAAGATAACACGGTCCGGAAACTTTTCCCGCAAAAGATCAATGGTTCCGTTGCTTGTGTGGCATGTAGTCCCGTCTTGTTGAAAGTAAACGTTGTCCAGATCAATACTATCGCATTTCGGCCATAAAAATCATTATCCTTTTCTCGATAGCGCAATCCATTCACCGAATCTGCTGCTCCAGCCTCATTTTCGACAAAGTAAGGTCCAATGACTCCGCCGGGCCATAAACAGCACCAAACCGTCAAACGTTGAGGATAGAGAGGCTCTTGGGTTTTCCGAGCCCCAGATGCGACAATTTTGCTTGTTGACGAACCCACCGAGATGGAAATGGGCCTCATCACTCTAGATGATTTCTCGATGGAATTACGGATTATTTTCATGCATTTCAACGACCCAATCAGCAAAGACACGACGTTGTTGATGATCAGCCGGCTTGAGTTCTTGTGTTAACTGAACTTTATAAGCCTTAGGACCCAAATCTGCATGCAAAATACGGTGTAATGACGTTTGTGGAATGCCTAATTCCAAAAACGGCGAGGAATGGACAAGCCTAGGTTTTCTTCAACACTTTCAGCTACAGCAGCAATATTCTCGGCTGTTCTTGAGCGACGTGCACGGGTTTTATTCTTCACATTCACATTCTTCACACAGGTTTGACTGTAGTCTGAGTTGGTCAAAAAAACATCGTATGGTGATTTTTATTCCTTAGAGTTAAAACGTATTTCAGGAATCAATAATTTGGCAGAGCCTGTTCATGAAGAGAAGAGGAAGACGACACGATCACATACAAAAAACTGAATAATTACCATTTTTCATAGGAATATCATTTAATGATTCACCAACGTACAAGTGAAAGACTTTATCCATCATATGAACGACTTTTCATATTGATTATTGATAACTGTATATGAAGCACGTTAAAAATAGGCAATAATAATGATGTACAATACTTTCTTCTGGCCATGATTTATGGACTGTCCTGTGAAGGGATCTTGTTTCACAAGCCTCCTGCATTTATTGAGTTCATGTTTGTTGATCGTAGTAGGTAGAGGTATGCCGGCAGAAGAGAAGCTGTGTCTCGAATTGAATACAAATGACAAGGTGTTTGACACGCGCCCTTTAGCGGTGGGCAAATCGCTATTATATCGTTTGTTTCCAACCATGGCAGCCTGTAATTTTGAACGTTGGTGGAATAAAGAATGCTTCGGATGATGTATGAACAGATATTTGTCAAGGTGTGATATAATTTCGATTTTGTATTCTGCTTGTATAAAGAACAGATTGTAAAATGTTTGTTGATATGGTTCATGAAATATTAATATTTGTGGTATTGCCCACATAAATTTTATGCCCATTCTTCTCTTGTATTCTCCGGAGAACCTTTTGCTTTGAAAGTCACTACTTGTAAAACCGACTAAATAACAGAGTAAATAACTTCTACGCACATCGATAGAAAATTTTGACATTCTTGACAATATTTCTTGGAGAGAAATTCAAGACTTCCCCACTGTATATCCTTGCAGCTGTTAGAGTTCTTCATAAAACGTTTATATTCATTTTCGTACTAGAAATTTCAATCGGAATATTGAGGAAAAGTCCGAATATTTCCACAACAAAATATCTATTGAAATGAAATCGACTTTGAGCATGATAATTTGCGAAGAAATGCAATTTTCAAATGATTGTCTAACCAAAACCATAGATTTTGATCATTTTAGCAATCAGTTTTAAAACTTATTTCATTTTTGAGATAATTTCCTGAATATAATTTTGATCGTGATTAGAGTTTGCATTCAAATACAGTGGAACTTCTCTATGAAGAAAGCACTAAATCCGCAAATAAAATTCTTTATAAGAAATTTCGTTATACAGAAAATTCTTTTTACAGTCGGCAATGTCGCGGTCGACTTCACTGATAAATTTAAGTTTTTTATTAAAACCTAAGCACTTCCTTATAGATATTTTCGCACAACTTTCACACTAGCGTAATAGTTAGATTGAAACCAACAGCCGGGGGTGTATTTAAAACCGTTTCAGAAGGATCTCTCTGCCCACCGTTATGATTTAGTATAAGGTCGGGATTTTTTGTCCGGAAAAATTTCGGAAAAAACCCACCCTGATACCTTCTCACCAATACCCATTTAAATCTTTGAGCCCGAAATTTATATTCCTTTGAATACGGGATTTTCTTTAAAATATGTGACTCAATAGGTGTTCAAAAGATGCACCACATAATTTTTTTCAATATTTTTTGAAAAATTCACAAAAATATGTGGTTCCACTTGGAACGACTAGGATTACAGCAACATTTCATATAATATTTAGATTTTAGTTTTTTTGGACTTTAAATCTGCTCACTGGCTGTCACTTTTTACGTAGTGTCGGTCCTCTTTATTCAGATCGTCTATCAATTCATCACAAATCGGCGGGAAGTCATATTTATCGCCTATTTGGAATTTTCCAACGGAATTTTCTTCGAGTTCATTATCCGATGGGGCTCCAGATGTGACAGACTAGTTGTCAGAGAGAATTTCAGATGAATGGCCTCATCTGACGTCAAATTTTTCTTATCAATAAAGCAGTTTTTCCTTTTCCTGTGAAGAATAGAATTACAAAGATGAATTTTTGAAATTGTCCACTTTCCTGGTGGTTCCAATTGGGACCTCCAACTTTCCTCGTACGAAATAAAATCTAAATTACACAAGTTCATATCAGAGAATGTATCTATATTATCTACATACATTAGCCAACCGTATATCTTTATAATAAGCACTTACATTACATTATTCAAAAGAACAAAATTACATTGATTTCGAAATAACTCTCAAAATAAGTCATAAATCGTCAACCAGCTGACGGAAATGAGATTACAGATACTTACCTTAAGATTATTTGGAATGCTAGTCACTGCCTAGGCTGAGATGGCTCTATAGAATATTCGGATGCTAAGTGGTCCCGACTATATATAACTAGGACATAACCAGAATATTTGAAAAGTGTAGTTCCATGGTGGAACTACCAGGACTCAAAGGGTTTAAGAGTGATGTTCTTTGAATATTTCGTTATAGAGAGAATTTACTTCGTTTAAGAGGTGTTTTTAACATGAAATTTGGATTCTTGTACGAAATTCCTTATACAGACGTTCGTAATATGGAAGTTCCACTGTATTTAGAATCAGTCTCAAGTCCCACACAAAATTCTTAGGTAATAGCCTTATTGCTAATGCAATACAATTAACGAGCGCTCAAAAGCACAACTCAGAGCATTTCTTGATTTTTTTTTATATTCTGTCAGTTCGGTCTTATTCATCATTTTTATGTCCATAATTTTCAATAATGAATACAGGTACTCTCAAACAACTTTTTCCATCATTCTTAATTAATTAAAACGAACTACTAAGAGCATTGCATTATTTACATGGTACAAAGTAACAATAAAAAGTGGATGCTGAATATGAAGATATTTAACCATGCCTAATCTGCGCCAACAATCTGTCTTTTTAATACATTAAAATTATACCTTCCGACTGATTGTATTAACTCATTATCTAAATAGCCTTCGGCCTTCAATTGTTACTGAGGGATGTACGCAGAATTTTTTCAGTATATCAATCACTGTCATAATGTCAAAGAATTCGCAGCTGCCGTTTTCATGAGTTTTATATTATAAGTGTGTGGTCACCCAGCTAGCCAAGGCGATGTGAGATTGCAGTATCTTCTGAAAAAAATCGAGTCGTTTTGAGATAGGTAGTTTAATGTATCAAGAACTAACCATTATATTGATTGTTGATCCTTATGGATTGCATATTTGAACTTGATCAATTTATTTTATGTCTTACTGATGGTAAATTTGCATTATTCATGTACTTCATTTGTAACCTTATTTGAGATGATTATCATTTTTATTGGACTGGACATGTGCGCTTTGTTTTAACTGATTTTTGCTGGGGTATATAATTTTCATCCATACCGCAATGGAAATACGTGATTTGTTTTTCGTTGCAGGATCTAAAATTAATACATAGGAGAATTCGCATGAGTTCAGTTATATTTTTGTGTACCGTCATTTTACTTTGTTGATAATAGAAAAGATTTCTGAATTACCTAGTTAGGCAATAAACTACCTATATTATTCATTCAATCCACTGGTTCATTAATCGCTAGATTAATAAATGAGTTGATCATAAGATATTTTTTGTTGCATTATGACTTGAGTATAAATTCTGGATTGGAATACATTTTTATTTTTTATTATTATTCCGAAATTGTATTCGATATTTATAATGAAATACCACTGCATAAATCTATGGGAGATGATTACCCTTCAGTAGAGTTCGTAGCGGTCTTAGAAATAGAAGATTCGAAAAATCATTACTTGGAAGGTCAGACCTGGTTTAAAACACCCTCCTGGCCCGAGAGCAAGAATTAGGTATTTGGTATCTGAATATTCAAGGTATTTATTCAAATAGATTTAGGTTTCAATTTCAACGGCGAGACAGGGTTTTTCTCTGCTGAGTTTTTTCCTGAGCTCTGGTATCAAACGCAGACAGTATGGTACCCCCCGTTTTGCACTAACCTCAGTTAGGCACTTTTTTGTGTCATGTATTGTAATTTGTTAGCTCTCAATTCGAAAGAATATATATTTTTATTTTGCACAAGAGATACATTTGACATGATGTTAATTTCTATGTTTCGGTAGAACTATAACTTTACTGGTATCGTATTGCTTCTGAATACTCTATGTTCGGTTGCTCATGATCGTCATACATTAAAGGAGTAGAATCATGCATAAATGGGTCATTATTGATCAATTCTGTTTAAGTGGTGAAGTTTCCAAAATATTTTTATGACCACAATGATATGCTACTGCAAAATTTTCTAAGTTTGGTAAACATTTTTACTGCATCAAAATCAGTTAAGAATTATTTTTGAAATTTCCATTTTTATCTCAAATTTGATCTGCTGAGTTCATTTCGTTAAGCGCGTTCAAAAATAAGAATAATTTCAGTTTACAAACAACTAGCTTGTCATGGGGTGATCACTTTTAATAGAATTAAGACATCAGTTTGGTTCAGAAACGAATGACGTCTGGTCCATTATTTCTAAAATCATTTTTTTTTGGAAGTCACTAGAAGTGCCCATATCATCTCAAAAGTTAGATCATATACAACATATATTCATATAAAATTTTTTCTTGAGATGACTCCAAGAATCCTCTATATTCTTTGTAAGAAGGGGAAGAACTTTTTGAATAATTTCCAGAATATTATTCCGATCGTGGTGTGATTTTGCATTTGCGAGTATAGTCCGTTCACGAAAGGTTGAGCCGTCGGTTGGCCATGGAAATTTGTGATATTCCACTGTGTTTATTGAAATTTTAGGTTATGTGGTTTATTTTCTTGTCAGATTGATACGCAATGTTGTAAATATTGCATAGAGTTCTCTGATAACTCGTAAGCTCGTCAGGCAAGGCCGGGTACATTCGGCAACGTTGACTTTATCTTACGTTATGACAGTAAATACTGCCAACTTCAAATAAATAAACAAACGCCTACTATGCGCTCAAACTTTCGTGAACGGACTATATACAGTGGAACTTCCCTATAACGAACGTCTGGATAACGAATTTCGTACAAGACATTGCACCTTGCACTCTCTAAAACGAAGTAAATTCTCTCTATAACGAAATATTCAAAACATCACTCTTTGAATTGGTATTGGTATGAAGGTATAAGGGTGGGTTTTTTCCGGACGTACGTAATAAATCCCGACCTTGAACTAAATCATTATTATTATTATTATATCTTTCTGAAACAGTTTTAAATAAACCCCTGGCTGTTTGGTTTCAATCTAACCATTACGCTAGTGTGAAAGTTGTGCAAAATATATAAAACAAAGTGCTCAAGTTTGAAAGATCAACTCTAATTTATCAGTTAAGTCGACCCCGACATTGCCGACTATAGAAAAACATTTTCTGTAAACGAAATTTCTTTATAACGAATTTTTTTTGCGGATTTAGCGCTTTCGTTATAGGAAAGTTCCACTGTATTTAGTATCAATCTCAAGTCCTATACAAAATTTTGAGGTACCAGCCTCATTGCTCCGCCACTGAACGAGCGCTCAAAAGCCCCTGCTCAGGGCTTTCTTAGGTTTTTTGTATCTTAAGTTGTAAGAAAGCTGGAGGGGTTTCAAATTATAGTAAACAGACTTGTAAAATCACTAATGGTTGTGAGTTCAATTTTTTCGATTTCACATCGAATGAAGCTCTGTAAACCTGCTCAAAACAAACGACAATTGCTCTCATCGGAACCGATCGAAGCACCGTGTAATATTCGATACCTCTGTTCCACCCAATACTATTAAAATGTCATTATGTAGTGACAATTTATGACATCCACGTACCAGATCGAATCGATATGTCTTGTAAGACATTACGAAAATAAAATATGAAAAATCCAAATCGCAACTCATTTGAATCTCGAGATCTTTTTGAGGACCGATGTAAATTCTACGTGTTTCTTTCGTTTGACTTTTATTTTTCGCTTGTACTTTTATCTCAGCTAGACGATCTCTTAATGGCTATTTATTTGGTATGCCTTCACCGTGTAGATTGCTAACGTATTTTGAAATATTGAGAATTGAAGAGAGCCGTAGTTTCCATGATGTATTCTTAATAATGTTTGTGTTCGAATGAACTCACGTACTCAGAGAAATGACATTTGATTTGTTTTGAAATAGATTATTTATTCATTTCAACAGTACACACTACGTGAAAAAAATAACGCACATTCTGAAAATCTCAATTTCAATGGTTAAGTTAACTCTACATTGACTTTATTATTTATTCTTTATGTTCCCTCGGAAAAGTTTTGAACGAAACAAGACACATTAAATGGAAAAAAATTCTGGATTTCACCGAATCTTATGTGAAAGAAGAGAAATAAACAATTTTCAAAATACTGGAATGCTGATAAGTGATTTAATACTTGGTATTTCCACCGTTTGCGTTTATTACAGCTCGGCAACGACGGTTCATACTCAAAATGAGTGATCTCAAAATGATGTGATCTAATTCTTCCCAGATTTATCTGAGTTGTATTCCTAAGTCATTAAGAGTAGCTGGATGATTTGCTGAACTTCTCAGCCTTCTATTGAGGTTGTACCAAACCTGCGATTTCTTATTGTCTGAGTGCTGATTTGCACCCCATGAGTTTGCTCAAGCTGATTCTGAAGGGGGCGAGCGGTTGCAAACCGTTGTCTCAACGAAGAAACTCTCAAGTAACGTTCTTGAATGGCAGTTGTTACCCGTTGTCTACCCTGTCCTGGTCTTCGGACATTCATACCTGTCTCCCTGAATCACTGCAACATTCTGGACACACTTGTATGGGAAACTCCAAACCTTTCTGCAATTCTTGTGTATGTCCACCCTTCTTCTCGCAAAACTACCGCTTGGGCACATTCCTCTTGGGTCAAATTACGTGTTTCGCGTTACATTGAGATCGAGTGTAGAAAATCAAACGAAAGAAAATCTATTGATCACTAGAATTGATCGAGAACAACTGATTTCAGAATGGAGCCAATACATTGAAAATCTGATAATCTCAATTCAATTTGGATATTGAAAAGAAGAAACTTCATTTTTCCATTAAAAAATATCTGATTCGAGTGAAATTTATTTTGTGGAGATTGATATACTGAATGTTCATGCAAAATTTCAAGAGGAACGCATCATCAGAACTATAGAATTAAATTTTTTCGATATCTCCCTGTTGAGTAAATTTTTATGTTCTTCGGTTTTAACCTTCGAAGGACGCAAGTTTCTACTATGTAGGCTTTGCCGCACTAACAAGATACTCCATTTATGCAAGTTTTGGTTAGCTTTGGCTTTTTCTAACAATTTTTGGGACTATTTTGCTTAAGGATTTTTAAGATATTTTCAATTCCTTCAATTTTCGCACAATAGTAAGGGACCACGAACCCCAACAAGGCAAACAGAACCAACACAAACGATAACCAATGTGGTACGATATGTAAAAGGATTATCTGTAAAGGTGAGAAGAATTGGAGTGAAATGTGAGAACAGCATACAAGACTAAATATACTATCAAGAGTCATTCAAAACCTGTCTCGATTCAAAATCGAAACTGACTGACATTTGCACGGAACGAAGCACATTTTACAGTATTCAAAAATAAAAATTTCTTTTGATTCACACGGTTGTCCAGAATAACTTGCATTCAAAACATGGCAGTAATTCTCACATTTTCTCGAAGAAATAAGAAATTAACACCAGATCTGATCGAAACAGAGATCAATTAAAGACAAGATGATTTTCTGCACAGTTCTTAATGAAGATAATAAAATGCTCAATCAACACGAATTTGAAGTGGATCTTGGACAAAATTCCAAAGATTTTATCGGCGGATTATTCGGAACTCACCAGATAAATTCACAGCAAATTGTTTTCGCAAAGTGTTTGTGTGTAGATTGACTAAAAAAATGGAGTTAACTTCCAGGAACAGATACATTAATAACTCTGGTTGCGAGATATTATCACAAGTTCTTGAGTTCTGGTAGTGGCAGTAGCATTTTCTTGGCTCTGGTAAGTGTAATTATCATGTATAAATTCAGTGATACAATCCAAACGGCCAGGTTTGGTATTTCAAATGTCTATGCAAGAGTAATATCAGCGAATAATTTGTAGTACATACCTCTGGGTAATTCTTGTGCTAGAGGATTCCTTGCAGTTACATGAGCTTGTAGTACAAGGAGGTGTGGTAGAGATACCAGTTGTCTGTGTACGACATTAGTTTTCGTTATCTTGCCAACATGGACTTTATGATGGAAAATAATAAGAAGTATTTCTGGTATATTTCTCTTAACAAAGAATCGTATTTTTCTTTGCCTTATCGTTGATCTTACCCATTACATTAGGTAGGGATAGTTCTATAGTTTAACATTATTTCAACGCCAGAATTCTTTCATTAAGTTATTTTATCATCAGAATTTCTATCAGATTTTGGCTCAAGTTAATCAGTTTTCAGCGAATAATGAGAATTATAATATTGAGAATATTCAAAGAAAAATACACTTTTTCAATATAAATGATCGGATGTTTATTTCATTATAAAGAAGAAACTATGCCGTTAATAGTGGAAAATAACATCTGGCAAATGAGCACCACGACCACGCTTACAGGACCATATCCTTTCAATGAAATTTTCCATAGCCAAATCGCAAAGTGGCTGCCCTATGTCCTCGATAGCCTCAAGAATTCCATCTTTGAGGTATTGAATCGAGGCTGAGATATTGGCGTAGGTAGACCTTCTCTTTCACGTGGCCCCAAAGGAAGAAGTCGCAAGGTATTAAATCACAAGATCTCGGTGGCCAATTGTGATCACCTCTTTGAGATATAACACGGTCCGGAAACTTTTCCCGCCAAAAGAACAATGGTTTCGTTGTTGATGATCGGCCTGCTTGAATTTGTAGTACATACCTCTGGGTAATTCTTGTGCTAGAGGATTCCTTGCAGTTACATGAGCTTGTAGTACAAGGAGGTGTGGTAGAGATACCAGTTGTCTGTGTACGACATTAGTTTCAGTTATCTTGCCAACATGGACTTTATTGATTGAAAATAATAAGAAGTATTTCTGGGTATATTTCTCTTAACAAAGAATCGTATTTTTCTTTGCCTTATCGTTGATCTTACCCATTACATTAGGTAGGGATAGTTCTATAGTTTAACATTATTTCAACGCCAGAATTCTTTCATTAAGTTATTTTATCATCAGAATTTCTATCAGATTTTGGCTCAAGTTAATCAGTTTTCAGCGAATAATGAGAATTATAATATTGAGAATATTCAAAAAAAATACACTTTCTCAATATAATGATCGGATGTTTATTTCATTATAAAGAAGAAACTATGCCGTTAATAGTAGAAAATAACATCTGGCAAATGAGTACCACGACCACGCTTACAGGACCATATCCTCTCAATGAAATTTCCCATAGCCAAATTGCAAAGTGGCTGCCCTATGTCCTCGATAGCCTTACGAATTTCATCTTTGAGGTCTTGAATCGACGCTGGGCAATTGGCGTAGACCTTCTCTTTCACGTTGCCTCAAATGGAGAAGTAGCAAGGTGTTAAATCACAAAATCTTGGTAACCTCTTCGAGAGATAACATGGTCCGGAAACTTTTCCCGCAAAATAACAATGGTTTCGTTGTTGATGATCGGCCTGCTTGAGTTCTTGTGTTAACTGAACTTGAATTTGTAGTACATACCACTGGGTAATTATTATTCTAGAGGATTCCTTGCAGTTACATGAGCTTGTAGTACAAGGAGGTGTGGTAGAGATACCAGTTGTCTGTGTCCAACATTAGTTTCAGTTAGCTTCCCAACATGGACTTCATTGATCGAAAATAATAACACGCGTATAATATTGAAAATACATAAAAGGATAGGTAGTTTCAAGTGCCAACACATTATAAAGAAAAATTAGGGGCCATCCATAAAGTACGTCACACTATTTCATGAGTTTTCGAGCCCTCCCCCCTCCTTGTCACAGGTGGTCACATTTCCGAGACCCCCCCTCCCTAGTGTGACGTCACATGTTTTGCAATTCAACATCGAAAAATTATTAATTAAAACAGCAGTTCCGAATTAGTTTTATTTCCATTAAATTAAGTACTTTTTTATGAAATCACATAATATCAATATTTGAAACAATAACAAAAAATAAACTAATGAATAATGAATTAACTTCTTCCTGTATATGCTGTTTTTTTTTATCAGCGTAAGTCGCACTGTATGTTTCGTATAATCTACGGTAAATATTACCTAAATCTATCTTTTTGTTCATTTTGAACTTGATTTATTAAACTACACTACTGGAAAAATTGAAGGATCAAAAAAAAATCCAAATTTTCCTCAATTTTCAACATGCCGTAACTTAGAGAGAAATGGTCGTACAAAGAATTGAAAAAAGAAGGAGTTGTAGTTCCAAGTGTCTAGTTTTTGGATTAGGACTTCAAAATTCTCAAATTTTAACCCACTTATTTTTTTCTTGTCTACGAGCGTGGAAATTTTATTTTTGCATAATCGTTATAAAATGATGAGATATTTTGTTAGTTCAGCTTTAGTTTATGTTTTTATTGACCTCAATACGTTCACCTCTCCGAGATATCGGTCTTCAATGGAAATGATCCATTTGTCTTGATTATCGATTTCTCAGCAACCAATGATCGCACAGAAAATGAAGGAGGGTTTCAAGACCTCAACTAAACGCCCATTATTGAACAACCATTGCTTATTCATAGAAATTTTTTTTCTTCATGTCACATAAATATAAAAATTTAACAAAAAAAGTGCTTTTGGTGGTTTCTTGGAAAATCTAACGCTGGCGCTGGATCGAAAATTTGAAGAAACCAATACTGTTAAGTGTGACTTTCACAGTTCAATATGTTGATAAAAAGCTTACGAAGAGCCAACTCAATCCAAGAGCCGTTTTTTTTGTTAGACAAGATTGAATTTTTGAAAAAAAAATAAGGATCACGTTTTATGCTCTGAGAAGCTCATAATCTTTAAAAAAGGCAAAAAAGAATTCCTCGAGCTTTTTCCACATTTTATCTGCAGATAGTGCATAATTTCAAAAAAAGAAAGTGAAATAATGTTTTCAATAACGGCCTCAAACGTTCAGCCATGTTTATGGATCCTTTTAAGTTTGAAGACCGATATTTCGGCGAGAAGTGGACGTATTGAGGTCGATAAAAAATAAATTAAAGTTGAATTAACAAAGTATTCCATCATTATAACGATTATGCAAAAATAAGATTTCCATGCTCGTAGACAAGAAAAAAAAGTGGTGAAATTTTGAGAATTTTTTTGTTGCTGATTTTTCTATCATTACTCGAAAACCACTGAAACTAAAAATATTGAAATTTTAATCCAAAAACTAGACACTTGGAGCTACAATTCCTTGTACGACCATTCCTCTCAAAGTTACGGCATGTTGAAAATTGCCAAAATTTGGAATTTTTTCTGATCCTTTAATTTTTTTCAGTAGTGTATGTTTATATCCACAAAATAGCACAACTAAAAAAACGACGTCTTTCACTTAGCGAAAGCAAATTGTCGAATGAAAATATAAAACAAAACATAACCTACGCGAGGTGCGGTGCGTTTGGCGGCATTAGTCAAAGGACTCGTCGGTGATCGGCACGTGTCAGAAGCGGCTATGAACTTGTCAACAAAACAATTTAAACCGTATTGCCCTAAAGATAGAGTTGGACATATTTTTTAGTTTAATTAATTTTTCAAATTACGCGATCAGTACCTCTAAATTTTGAAATGTGATGTCATAAAACTTAGGGCCCCTCCCACCCCTTGTCACACTTTGTCGACTCCCCACCTCCCCCCTCCCCTTTACGTGTGACGTACTTTATGGATGGCCCCTAAACATGAAAACTGTTCAGATCTGAAATATCACATTTCTGCCCTGCAAGGTATTGCGAGTAATTGGATTCACCACAAAATTAGAGAGAATTAGCAACACCATAACATTCGAAGGAATTGTCCTAGAGACTCGAGATTTTCAGGGTGAGTTCTGTTCCCAAAGGCCGCGGTCAAGTTCGTTAACCAGCCGAATCGTACAGAGTTTCCACAAAATATGGTCATTCAAAATTTATGTTCCTTGATATCTCAGACAAAAAAAAACCAATCGAAATGAAATGTTGCGACCACATGCAAGATGCTCATAATAAGTCTCATGCAAAATTTTGTGACACGTTTAATATTCACGAGTCCTTACGTAGACATCTCTATTTCTTACTCTGAGCAGACAACAGTTTTCATGCTGTGGTTCATATTGGTCGGCGGTCGCTCTTTCAAATTGGAAGAAAATAGCTTATCCTGTCTGCTCTAGCATATAATAACCGGTAAGTTAAAGTTGCTGTTATGAACGGGAACGTGCCCCTAATAAGCAAGCGCTATCATTCGAAATGTGTCTAACGCATTGCGATAATAACTCCTGCTAAACCACCTGTAATATTTATCATTAAAAAACACTACATATGCGGGCACGTGTCATCTTTCCTGCGGCTGCTATTAGTGAAATTTTATTTCTAACGTTAACTTACACCGTACATTTATTGCTTGGGTTTCCCCTGTTATAAAACAGAGATATAACAGAGAATACGTAGAAGAGAATTGGTTATTTCAGAACCAAACGAAATGGGGTATCTACTTATAAAAACCAATATGAATAAGTATTCATTGAATATTCTGTTGTTACTTTCATGAACTTTTTTCATTATGAATATTAATATCGATATAACTTTCTGTTTCAAATTTTGGAAGCTTTTAACAAACCTCGAAATAAAGGGAAAATTCCATATAAAATGGCATCAAACATGGATCAATATTAACCCATTTTAATGCATTATTTTTCCGAATTCAATGTTGGATTGTCATGGGCAACCGAACATAAGCTACGAGTAATGTTACATTACGACTGATCCATAGAAACATCGGAATTTATATTATGTCAAATGTATCTCTGATGAAAAAATTTTTCCACGACTATTAAAAAATCCGTCCGTTGTACTCCTCTGTGCTTGGCCTTAAAAATACCCATTAATCACAAGGGAATAATGAAATTATAATTCACTGCTGTCAGATGCTTCATAGATTTAGCTTGAATATAATATTCTTTAAATTGGTATTTCTTCAGTATTATAAAGTACTCCAACTAACAAATATCTGCATGCACATCTTGTCAATCGAGGGCCAAATCTACATTCATTATATCAATTAAAGCTTTTTTTTATTACAAACTAGCGACCCGCCCCGGCTTCGCACGGACATCACATTAGAAACCTCCAAAATAACAGTACTTCTTCACTATTTAATGGATGTTATTATACATATAAACCTTCCTCTTGAATCACTCTACCTATTAAAAAAAACGCATCAAAATCTGTCGCGTAGTTTCAAAGATTCAAGCATACAAAGGGACATTGGGACAGAGAAAGCGACTTTGTTTTATACTATGTAGTGACTATACTATGACCAGTTCTCCAAAAATTTCTCATGTGTCAACTTGACTTTTTCCAGTCTTGTCATAAAAGGGTCTTGTCGACAAATGTTGAAATCTTAAAGAAATATAATATATTCAGTAGTCGTGGATAAAGTATTATAGTATGCTACTCGCGTATTATCGCTGTTATTCACTCGGTGATTTGGGACACTCGTCTACGGCTCGTGGAATTAACTTTATACTCAATTGATAATGCGGTCAACGGAGAATGTTGTATCATCTCGTTTATTAAGCAAGTGATCATCAATCATAGAAACAGATACTAGGACCATTAATCACTTTGATGAGTAGAGTGAGGAACTAGCCTCGTTGAAGCCTTCACAGTTATTAGATTTCATTAGATCTCTGGAACTGGAAGGCGAGCTATGAAGGTTTTGGTCAGAACAGCTCTGTAAGGGAGCACAATGACAATAGACCTTAAGGTCGCAGTGAACTGTAACCCCTCTTTAAACTAAACTAAACTAAACTAAGTAGTTAATAAAATATTATAACTATTAATGAATTTTGAAATAATTTTTCATGTTATTGATATCGAATTTGATTAAAACCTGTCTTACGCGTTGTCTTAATATCTTCAAAACTTCGAAGTTGAATAAAACCAAGCAGCGTTGTTCGTATTACAAAAAAGTTGTAGTAAGTACACATTTCTATATCAATCTTGTTGGAAAATGAATGAATTGATACAATAACATGCAAATTTAATGAATTCCAAGATCTAGTGAAAGTCAAAGGAAGTTTAAGTCAACTAGTTTTTCCCCAAAAAAGAATTCTGATCTATAAAAACCTTTTCGACAATGTATATTGTGCAAATAACTGTAACTGTAAAATATAAGATTGGTTCACTTAATAATGTTGAAAATGCGAGCAATTTTTTCTCTTGAATTTTTCATGAACTCTTTTCATAAAATTCAGACCATTTCCCTCTTGTTTTGCTTTATGTCTCATAGCTTAGCACAAATCTTCTACACTTTCATGAAAACCTTTTTTGATTTTTTATTTCGTCAGGATAATTATTCAGAATAATTCATGCTATAATGAAAGCCATTCTACAGAGATACAGAAATTTAAAAAAATACCCGCGAGCATTCGCAATACGAAAAATTGTTCCAACTGCTTAGGGAATTATTCCAAACTACCTGTAAATGAGAGAATTCAGAGCTCAGAGCATCGCCATAGCCCATAATGACGTTCCCAAGCGCTCAAAAAACTAACCGTAAATCCTGCAACGATCTGTTTGCACGAAAATGATTGTCGGGAACTTAAAACGTAATTTATACGCATGAAAAAGTGTAAATTGCGCCTGGTCCGTTTTGTCCTTCTTGAAAAAACTAACGACCGAATCACAGCCTCTTTTGTCCGCCCTCATAGGCCAAATATAATTATTGCTTCTTGATTTCTTGAGGAGAAATAAAGTCATTAGCCTATTGGCAAATCGAGGAAATACATAGCGATTTGGAGACTTTGGAGTAGTGAGATAAGTAATGTTAATCAGCACTTGGCGACATGAAAAAATGTCGGCAGATGTAGAAGAGTACGAGGGTTGCAAAAACAAATATTCATCCTCGCGAATCGCTTGAGCGATTTTCTAAATACACAAAAGTGTCAAAAGTCTTGGCAGACCTAGGTTTCTAAGGAAATAAACAATCTAAAGGGTATCGATTGAAATATAATCTGGGAGGATTCTGTATTTCTGAAATACTTTTTAGGTTTTCACTTCCAGTCTCTGAAAAAGAAATAATTCAAAAATTTTCAATTAAGATAAAATGCTCCTGCGAAGATCTTTGTACTAATTTGTCAGGAGCAAATTGGTATTGAAAAATTTTTGCCTAACAGTGAAACTAAAAAAAGAAATAAATGAAAAGGATAATATAACGTTTTGGTGTCTATATCAGACACCTTCTTCAGACAAACTTGTAAAATCTTCGGAATTGTGTGTTTTTTCATTTGCAGTCATTTGTCAACACATTGAAATGTTGATTTATTTAATTTTGAAATTTTCTGATGTCATTTCTTTCTTCAATAAATCAATCCATATACGATCTATTCAAACAGAACAATTAGCCAAATTATCTACTTTATCTAACAAAATGCATGTGGATTTCTTATTAATTATCAAAATCCGTTATTAGGATCTTCCTGTTGTTCCAGTTCATCATATGATCTCCGCTATTTGAACATACATGATTAGCTAATTATCTCAATTAAAAATTGTTAATTTTTTCTGTTTGAGAGACTGGGAGTGAAAACCTAAAAAGTTTTTCAGTGTTTCAAATTGCACGATTTTTTAAGAATTTAAGAACAATGACTTCGTACACGATAGAACAGCCGTTCAAATTGTTGAATTATTTTTAGGAAATCAGCGTTCTGTCAAAAGCGTTTCCAGAAAATATCGTTATGGTTTACATAATCGTCCATCTGAAATCACTATTGGTCAAATAATTGAAAAAATTCAAGAGACCGCTTCGATGGAAGATCAAAAAAGTGAAAATACAGTCGTAGCAGTCGTTCACAAGAAAATATTGGTTTCGCACAACTTTTCACACTAGTGTAATGGTTAGATTGAAACCAAACAGGCAGGGGTGTATTAAAACTGTTTCAGAAAGATCTCTCTGCCCCCCGTAATGATTTTTTTGAGGTCGGGATTCATCACGTACGTCCGGAAAAATTTTGGAAAAACCCACCCTTATATCTTCTTCTTACCAATACCCATAAATAGTGATGTTTTTTGAATATTTCGTTTATAAAAAGAGATTTACTTCGTTTTAGAGGGTGTTTTTAACATGGAATTGGATTCAAGGTACAATGTCTTGTACGAAATTGGTTAAACAGAGAAATTCGTTATACAGATGTTCTTTGTAGGGAAGTCCCACTGTATTATAAAATTTTTGACCGAGAAGAATTTTGTGACTGAAACGACACAAATAGCGTATGTCAAAACTTCGAGCTGTCAGTTACCATCTTGCCAAATTAGGGTGCCCCATCCACTACCTTACTAGAACACAAGGCCATGAAACAGAATGACAGCGGAAGGGGGTGAAGTGTTTGAGTAGTCAATCATTTGTAGAAGACAGTTGATGTTCGTTCACGTTTTTTGCCAGAATTGTGAGTGTTTTTCGGAGTTTATTGCTTAAAATTCTATTTGTTTTGGTGTTACAAATCAGTTCTTAACAGGTAAGGAAAAGCTTTTTTATAATTTCCCACTAGTTTATTTGTTTTACTTCTAGTTCATAAAAGTTTTACTTTTCATGTTCGAGGTTATTTTGATTTCAGTTTCGGTTCGTTTTATGCTAATCTCGCTATTTTTTCCAGCTGAAATGCTATTTCATTGCTCTGTTCCCAAGTGCAGGGGCAATTATACATGAGGGCCAAAAGTAGCAGTCTTTGGGTTACCCAAAGACAAGCAACTTAAAAGAACTTGGTTTAATTGCAATTGAAAGGAAAGATTTCGTTTCCAGTAACAGCAGTAAGGTATTTTTATTGCAAATTCAACTGTTTTGCCTGAAACTCAGAATTTACTTATTTCTAGGTTTACGAACTACATTTCCGAACAGAATTTATTGAAAGATTACAATTACACACACATGAAGTTACAGGTCAAAAAATCGAAATTCTATTGAAGTTTCCTAAGTTGAAAATAGGTTGAAAAAATGTTATCAATCAGCTGGCCTTCTATTTATCTTTTACCATTCGTTTTAGGAGCGATACCAACGAAATTGTCAGATTGTCCATCCTACCTAAGCAGATCAGATGTTCATACCAGAGTATCTCCTCAATCCAAGCGATCTAAAGTGGAATGTCGAGATCTTGATAAAGCCATTGCATCAAATCCTGTTCAGAATATGATTCAGCCGTGTCATTTGGAACTTTAGCTTTAACAAAAGTATTCACTCCAAAAGTTTGGATAAAAGCCAAAGGGGAAAAAAACCTGTGTTTTTTTTATTTGGACTAGTCATCAGAAATTCTAGTTGTTCAAATAAAAGTGTATGTGTTTGAAGACTTAGCGTACTATTTAATAATATTAAGGCAAGAAAACCTGGAATGTGATGATTTGGACTTAATATTGCCAGTTATACTGAGAAAGACACTATTTTCACTACCATCATTTCTTTTTCCTCGTAAACATCGAAAATAACCACGAAATTGGTAATTGTGTTAACAACGATCCTACCTACTTAGAAAACCATAATTTTTCTTTTCTGTTGGAAAAAGAAATCTAAATTGATAATAATTTGTGGAAATGACATTGCGTAAATAAATACGGAATGACTACCTATAGTGACGTCACTCATTCTGTTTCATGGCCTTGTGTTCTAGTAAGGTAGTGCCCCATCCCGAAATTTAAAACGCAGCCCTCGTATATACCGAAAGTGTCGCTGACTCATTTCGAAAACAAGTTTTATTAGAGAAGCTCACTTTTGTTTTCTTTCTGTTCTCGCTGAACTCTTTCCTAGCCTACCTCAACATGCATCGTGTGGCCATGGTCAAGGCAAGGTGGTCAGCTGGTAGTTCTTGCACCTTTGCAGCTTCACATGATCGCAGTTGGCGCTGCGGCCAAAATCATCGGCGAGTTTATCGCTTGAGATGAAGTGTAAGCCGCTTTGAACGTTAGTAATTTGCTTCATTAATCTGAGGATTGACACATATCGAAAGGGGCTGCCTGCAGTTTCAATCATATTATGGAGATTTTATGGAATAGATTTTATGTCTACACTTCTTGCTTTTGCCTCGAGAACTCTTAAAAAATGATGTTTTAATCTTACAATCAAGGTTGGAGATACAGAAAAGTTTTGATTGAAAAAATTTTAGAAAATCCCTGAGCAGGAGCTTCCGAGCTCTCGTTCATTGTCGGAGCAATAAAACTATTACCTCGAATTTTTATATGGGACTTTGAGATTGATACTAAATAGATAAATGCAGAATCTCAGCACAATCGGAATATTCTGGAAATTATTCAAAAAATGAAATATGTAAAGATGAAATAATTACAAAAATAAATTCTATGAATCTGATGCAGTGGCGGCTCGTGAGATTTCAATCAGAGGAGGCCCAAGACCATGCAACCAACAAAATAATTTATTTCGAACTGGGCTTCTTGTCAGCCACTGCCATGTATTATACCATTTCTACGCAAAACGAACGATTATGAACATTGCTGGTCGAGGTATCTTAATTACTTGAGTTATGAAAATTTCATCACCGTAAGGCATTCTACTGAATTTATTATTCAAAATAAAATCTACAGGATCTTGCGTTCACTAAGTACTTGCATTATTATTCTCACTTCTTCTTTCCGTTTCATCTTTCTTGCTGAAATATTGGAATCTTACCCCTACATACTTTTCCGAAAAATGTCATACAACTACAAACCACACGCTAGAGCCGGGTTTCATACAACTCCGATCACGGTGATAAATGAAATGTTCATTATTTTCTGTGCAATTTTCAGTTCATTTTTGAGGTAAATCATCGACTTAATTCAAAATCAACGATTTGATTGCCCGATCAAGCTTTATAAATCTCACTGTAAAAGGATAAAGGATTAATACTTCGTTAATAAAAAGCGAGGAAATCAAAACAGCAGCTGATCTCCATCCCGATGATCGGGGTTATTCGGGCCGATCGGACGCCAGTTTCGACAAAGCTTGTTCGCCTAGAAGCGGAAAGAAGGCTGCGGTGGAGACGGGCCTCCGGTCACGTGATCTACAGCTTGAATTTAAGTGGTTCGTTCCCGCACCGCTCGCTTGAAGAAGTTTGAAATGTTACAGGCTGACGAATCTCGACTCGTGGAGGCGATCCTCCTCCGCTTTGCCTGCTATATACGTTACGTATATAGCAGGCAAACCGCAACACAAAATACGTATAATACGTATTTTGTGTTGCGGATAATTTATGAATGTTTTAGATCGCTGAATAATAGACAAATGTTATTAATTTGAGATTTGGATAGTAGATAGAATGATGGATATAATTACAGATATAAACGTTATTATTTTTCATTTGGACTTGAATTTAAAATTGAATAAAATGCAGTGAAATTAGGGGAGGCCGGCCTCCTCTGCCTCCCCTGAGGAGCCGCCACTGATCTGATGTAGCGATCCTCCCAAAATTTTGCTTGAACATTCAGTATATCAGTTTTAATTTCACTTGAATCGGTTATTCTGTTATGGAAATATAGAGATTCTTCTTTTCAATATTCCAATTGAATTTTCTATGGTTCTGATGACACTATGGTCACAAAATTCTGCATGAAAATTCAGTAAGTATAACAGTTTTCATTCACAAGAAAAATTTCACTTGAATCGGTTATCCTTTAATGGAAATATAAAGATTCTTCTTTGCAATATTTCAATTGAATTTTCTATGGTTCTGTTACCATTATGGCCACAAAATTCTGCATGAACTTTCAGTGTATTAATTTCTATTTATAAAATGAATTTAATCCAAATCGGATATTTTTTTATGAAAATATAAAGTTTTTTCTTTTCAATATTTCAATTCGATTTTCTATGGTTCTGTTCACACTATGGCCACAAAATTCTGCATGAGGCTTATTATGAGCATCTTGCATATGGCTGCAACATTCCATTTCGATAGGTTTCTTTTTTTTTGGGATATGGAGGAACAAAAATTTTGAATGGCCGTATCTTATGGAAAACCCTGTACGATTTGGCTGGTTAACGAACTTAACCGAGCCATTTGGAAACCGATCTCACCCTGAAAATTTCAAGTCTCTAAGACAATCCCTTCGAAAGTTATTATGCTATCGAATTCGTCATCAGGGAGTAGACCCCTATCGATTTTTTTGACCATTTTCAGCTCAAAATTCGAAAATCACAGACATTTCGGCAAAACGATATAGCGCTTCTTCAAGGATAACGAGCGCTCAAAAAAAGCAAAATGCATAGGCGATTACTGCACCTAGATGTTATCTTAATTCGACAACTGATTCAATCGAAAATAGATCAAACTCATATATTATTTTTTCTGTCAAAAATAACTCCAACATATTTCACAATTATTTATCGTATTATTTACCTAAAACCAACTGCATCAAACGATTAACGATTGATTCCTACCAAACCAATTGGTACAAACAACTCGTAAACGCTTTGTCCAATGGTGACATCAACAGATATTAAGTATACAAGTATATACTGCCAAGTATTGAATAGAATACATAGTAATGAAATAAACTCAATGAAAGAAGACTTCCCGATTTATAGAGTACCAACTAGCCATAAAGTATATTGAGAATAAATTAAGAATTTTGCCACACCGTACCCTGACTCTGGAAGATTTGTCACTTTACCTATATCATATATTTCAATGACAACTTGAGAGCTCCAAAGGAGTATAAAATCATTCAATACGTTATGCGCTTCAGATGAATTTATGATATTTACGAGGTACATCGATACATGACTTGGTATATTCTGTAAGATGAGGCTGTTCGACTACATATTCAATCAATTTATAACTATTGTTTGATATTTTAATGCTGTTCAATATTGACAGGAGCCATTATTGTTGAAGATTAATCGACGATATATATCAAAATATTAAAAAAGCGCCATCGGACAAAGATTTGTAGGTGTTAGTAGTAAGGTACTGCAGTTTGAAGATGACTGCTGCTTCAAGCAGAACATTGGTTGTTTATAAAAAAAAGAAGAATAGCCCTGAGCTTTTGAGCGCTCGTTCATTGGCAGAACGAAAAGGCTATTATCTCAAAATTTTGTATAGGACTCGCGGATGATACTAAATATGTAAAGGGTTTTCCAATAAGAGGTGTTATTTTGAATAGCCCGCTATTTTGGTAGATGTAACGTTTGTAGCTGTAATTTTTTGATAAGTAGAAACTACGCCATTAATAAAAATGGAACGATACACGCTTCAAGAACGCATTGAAATTATTGAAATTCACTATAAAAATGGTGAAAAGTCGGCAGACACGGTTCGTAAAACTAGAACATTTTTGGGTCGTCGTGAAGCATCCTGTCGGACCGCAATGGAAAAGTTGGTGGAAAAATTCGAGCTGTTGGGACAAGTTAGTGATGTGAAGAATAAAACCCGTACACGTCGCTTAAGAACAGCCGAGAATATTGCTGCTGTAGCCGAAAAAGTTGAAGAAAACCCAGGTTTGTCCATTCCTCATCGTTCTTCGGAATTAGGCATTCCACAAACGTAATTACACAGTATTTTGTATAAAGATTTGGGTCTTAAGACTTATAAAGTTCAGTTAACACAAGAACTCAACCCTTTTGCGGTTAAAGTTTCCGGACCGTGTTATCTCTCGAAGAGGTGATCACAATTGGCCACCGAGATCTTGTGATTCAATACCTTGCGACTTCTTCTTTTGGGCCACGTGAAAGAGAAGACGTAAGCCAATAGCACAGCGTCGATTCATGACCTCAAAGATGGAATTCGTGAGGCTATCGATGGTATATTGCAGCCACTTAGCGATTTGGTTATGGAAAATTTCATTAAAAGGATATGGTCCTGTGAGCTGGTTGTGGTGATCATTCGCCTGATGTTATTTTCCACTATTAACGGCATAGCTTCTTCTTTATAATGAACTAAACATCCGATCATTTATATTGAAAAAATGGCATTCTTTTTTGTATATCAAAATAACACCTTTTATTGGAAAACCCCTCATATGAATGCAAAATCTTAACTCGATCGAATCATATCATGGAAATTATTCAAAAAATGAAATATCTAAAAAATCGATAACTAAAAATATCAAAATTTTATGGTTCTACTTCATGATTTTTTTCAAACTTTGTATGATCATTTAACTACGAAATTTCTTCACTTCACCCTCAAAATAAATTGCACTCGAATCAGATATTTTGTTGTGAAAATATAAAGATTTTTCTTCTCGCTATTCTGATTGAATTTTTTATGTTTCTGTTAACACTATGATCGCAAAAATTCTTTTGAAGCTTCTTATGATTATCTTTTATGTGGCCGCAAAATTTCATTTCTATCGGTTTTGTTCCGTCTGAGATATTCTTCTTTTGTTCTTATAATCACATTTATGTAATTGTTTAATATTCGAAAGAATTCGAAAAGCTGCCAGATTTTAATTTTCTTTCGGATCTTCCATTTTTTGGTTCAGAAAAAAATCGATTCGGAATACCTATTTATAGAATATAAAATAAGTCCGTCCTTTCAGCCAACGAGAAGAATTTACCAAAAGAAGTTTGGTTACATTTCAACCATCATTCAGCAAAAGAGGTGATCTCAAGTACACAATCCTCAACGTTCTTGTAAGTAGGTACCTATTAATTGAAATTCGGCACGAATGACTGCATAAATGTCGATACCATCAAGATCGGAATTCAAGGGACTTGTAAGAGATCATTGATGAAGATCAGGATGACAGTCAAATATGGGAAACCGTTTTGTCGTTGTGCTGGATAAATCTGTTTAGTTATTTAAGTACTATCTTTTTTGGTCTTTCTATTTACCCTTGGGCATTTCGAAACGTTTCGTTATGTTGTATCTATCTATTGAATTTCAAAGCGATCGGAATACTGATTTTGATTTCTGATTCGGATACTTCAGTTCAAATCTAATTTTTTATCTGTATCCAGTCGAATTGTGCTTTTAGCAGGAAAGTTTTGGGGTAGTTTTGATTTCTTTCATTATTTTTATTTTTTGAGGTGCTGAATCCGAGTTTGAAGTTTGCTAACAAAATTTCGTGACGAAACATAGAAAAAGATACAAAAAAATAAAAATCCCATTCTTGATTTGGCAACATTTCATTTCGATGAAATGAAATGAAATGTTGCGGCCATATGCAAAATGGTCATTATAAGCTCTACGCGAAATTGTGTGACCATAGTGTGAACAGAACCATATAAAATTTAATTGAAATATTGAAAAGAAGAATCTCTGTATTTCCATAACAAGATATCCGATTCGTGAATTTTTTTTTGTTAATCGCGACTGGTGTACTGAATGTACTGAATGGTTTCGATGATCGCATCATCGGAACCAGAGTTTAACCTTTTCTCATTTATTGAGTCATAGAAAATACCTCATTTTGAACTATAATTTGAGCCAGAACAGGTTGTCACAGAACAAGCTGAGATATATACTGTACTGGTAGAAATTAAAGACCTCTTAGTTTCTTCTTTCGACAGTTGTGTGTTGTTTGTTAACGGCAGATGAACCAAAATCTTCGTTCTGTTAGTTTTATTGAAAAAGTATGAAATAGGATATGAATAAATCTTGAAACAGTCCCGAATACTATGCAGCATCTTCATACAATAGACTAGATCTAAAATAATCTAAAGTAACAATTAAAAACCTACTAGTAACAAAATCAAAGGACAAACGAAAGAGTTATTGTATCAACTACAGTGGTACTTCCCTATAACAAACGTCTATATAACGAATTTCTCTGTATAACGAATTTCGTACAAGACATTGCACACCTTGAATCCAAATTCCGTGTTAAAAACACCCTCTAAAACGAAGCGAATTCTCTCTATAATGAAATTAACAAAGAACGTCACTCTTTGAATGGTATTGGTAAGAAGGAATAAGGGTGGGTTTTTTAAGAATTTTTCCGGACGTACGTAATAATCCCGACCTTAAACTAAATCATTACGGCGGGCAGAGAGATCCTTCTGAAACAGTTTCAAATACACCCCTGGCTGTTTGGTTTCAATCTAACCATTACGCTAGTGTGAAAGTTGTCCGAAAATGTCTAAAAGGAAGTGCTTAAGTTTGAATGATAAACTTAAATTTATCAGTGTAGTCGACCTCGACATTGCCAACTATAGAAAAAATATAGCGCTTTCGGTAATAGGAAGTTCCACTGTATTTTATTACAAGATTTTTCCTTTGAGCGCATTATAAATTCAGAATGAATCCTTGATTGAAATGCATTTCATTTTGCATATCCATTCGACATAATATAAATTTTTATGTTGCGATAAAGTTGCAACATTAGTTTATTTTCGATTGTACATGACAAATGCACATTAAAATGATAGGAATTGAGCAATAAAGTGGGTTATTATTGATCAATTTCGTATACGTTAAAGCCTGCTTTTATTTCGAGGTTGACGGAAATATTTATTTATTTTCATAACTGCTTCGTCGATAACATTTTGATTTCAGTTGGGTAAGTATGGTAACTCGGTTAAGAAATAAATGACGAAACAAATTAATAGATTTTAGCGGATATAAAGCGTTAAGCGAAGATCGACAAACAGACAATTGAAATGCTGAGAAAATGTCCCTACGTCTTATTCAAGTTTTTATTCGAAAAGTTCGAGAAGGGTAATTGAAATAGTTTTAGCTGAATAAGTATACCCACGTCATTAGAAAGTATTCCATTATCCAGGTTGCTCCAATTTTGTATACACCAATTGTAATTTTGAAACAACTGCTCGCAATAATGTATCGCACCTAAAAAACGCCATATTTCAGAGAAAAATCTCAATCATGCACAAGATTGACACAAAAATAAGTAATCGATTACATCGGCTCCTTCAGTGAATCCAGAAATTCGCTTTTTTCGGTTCGTATCATTAATTTTGCGGCTTTTCGTAGAGGAGGAACTTCAAAGAGAATCGCCGTATAAGGTGTAATAGTGTAAACAAGGGAACAATCGAAATTATTACAAATTATTCCGAAAAATTCCAATTAAAATTCCTCGACTGTCGACAGTTGACTTGAGCCTGTAGGTTCGATACCGGCAAACATTTGCTTATTAGGTATTTCTTATAAAATGAAAGAGTATCAGTTTGTTCTATTTGAATGAAAATAACTCATAAAGAATCTTGAAACCATATCAATGTGAATTGAAAATTGAAAAATTAACTTTAAAACCTTTATGAGTACGTAAAATTCATAACTATAGAGATAATGTGTGTGTGTATTGGTCTTTTTACGAAGGGTATTTTTAATAAACTAAAATTTAGGTTATTTTTATTTGACAGCCTTAAGAGAAGTGTTAAATTAAGTATACCCATACAATAACCCACTTAATTCCAAGTAATTTATTTTTACTCAAATATCGAAAAGCGATGATGTAGGAGTCAGCAAATACATACAGGGTGTTTCTAAATTCATGCGAAAAACTTCAGGAGGTGATTCCTCAGATCATTTCATAAAAAATTTCCATAAATGGTCCGGAAATGCATAGTTTCCAAGATACATGGTGTTGAAGTTTTACTTGAAAACTGAATGAAAAAATTGGTTCACCGATGAGGTATTACTTACAATGATTTTTTGAATTTTTCGATCAATTTGTGACCAAAAATCTCTTATGCCTTTTTCTCGTATAGGTCGCCGTTTTTTTGTAAAAAAAAACATCTTAACGTAGCGTCGCTACTCCAATAATGTGTCCCAACAAATACGTACATTTCTGAAAAACTTTATAGGTTATCACTCCCAGTCTCTGAAACAAAAATAATAAAAAACGTCATTCCTTATATTCCTGGCCTTTCAGAGATAATAAGAAGAATTGTTTCCAACTTCAACATAAGAACTGTTTCCAAAACACAAAATGATTCGAGATCCATTCTAACTAGAACGAAACCAATGAATGAAACACAAAAATAAAAAAATTATGTTTACAATATTCCCTATATATGTGGAAATTCTTATAAAGTAGAGACATCAAGACCTTTAGAAATAATAAAACGGGAACATAAGAACATCAAAAATAGAGACATTACAAGATCACAAATCGCTGATCATGTATGTTCAAAAAACGGAGATCATATGATGAACTGGAACAACACAAAGATCTAAGTGAGGGAACCTGATAATTATAAAAGGAAAATTAAGGAATCCTCATATATTTTGCTAGATAGTAGATAATTTGGCCCATTGTTTTGTTGGGATAGATCTTATTTGGATTGATTTATTGAAGAATGAAATGACATCAGGAAATTTCAAAATTAAATAAATCAACATCTCTATATAATGACAAACTTCAATGTTAATTAGACTGCAAATGAAAAAACACACAATTCTAAAGATTTTACAAGTTTGTCTGAAGAAGGTGTCTGATATAGACACCGAAACGTTACATTGACCTTTTCATTTATTTCCTTTTTCAGTTTTACTGTTAGGCAACAATTTTTTCAAGACCAATTTGCTCCTGACAAATAAGTGCAAAAATTCTCGCAGAAGCACTTCATCTCAACTAAATTTTTTTGATTATTTCTGTTTCAGAGACTGGGAGTGAAAACCTATAAAGTTTTTTAGAATCCTCCCAGAATATATTTCAATCGATAAATAATTAAATATTTTTTTCTTACATAAAACGGGGCCACACACAGAAAGAGGAAATTTTTTGTGACAAAACGAATGAAGAATTCAAAATTAACGTTAGTTTAAAATATCTCAGTGGTGTACCATTTTTTTTACTGAGTTTTAAAGTACCCTTGTGTCTTGGAAACAATGTATTTCCCGGCGTACATTTATGGAAAGTTTTTTTTCAATTATCAATTACCTTCTAATCTGAAGTTTGTCGCAATAATTTAGGAACAGCCTGTATGTATAATGTATATGCCTACCATTATTGATGAAAAAGGTAACAATCAGTATCAGTTTTCACGATCTCAAAATATTTATTCAATGATTCAACCAACCAGTTCTGATAAAATATAAACTCTAACGAACAAATGACTACAGAACAAATATCATCGATATAATTGAACTCAGCTTGTGCGCTTTCATTGATATTATTCATCATCTTATTGAAGCTGAATACGAGCTTGTTCCCAATATTAAAAACCGCAGGATCGATGTAATTATCCTGACAAGTTTATCCGAGTAAATCAGCTTCTAATGGCATAAATTCATACTGAAAGAGAGGAACCTGCATCCTGCAGCTTGCACCTCATGTCCTCTTGTAGTGTGGATGTTATAAAAACGAGAGATTTGCTAATGCACTCATGGAGGCAGACAGTGGAGGAATGTAGCTAACCTAGAGACCTAGAGCAAGTGTCTAGCAGTTGTCTCGGCTTTTATAGAAGGTTCCGACCAGCATCCTATGGAATAGAGGGTGTTTTATAGATCAATTAAGAGTACGGTGATGCTCGTAGCGTAACCTACTGTTGAAGCTCACGGTAATTGAACTGAGAATTTGCTTGAGAAATGTCCAGTTCCGGTACTTTATCAGTACCTGATTAGTTATCATACCTACCTCATATGGAGGGAGTTTAAAGGACCCTGCACATTTTGTATGAGAATTGCCTCCCGGTGGATTTGGCTGAAAATTTGATATGATGTCTACTAATCCTTCTGATCAAATGTCTCCACAGTCACGAAGCTGAAAAATGCATACTTCTAGGAGTTTTTAGCGATTTTATGTATCCATTATGGCTTACGTATTACTTTCACACAGAATGTTTGAGAATATTTCGTGATTATTGAAAGCAGATTCTGTCAATTCGAAATATTTTCAAACATTTCTGTGTGAACGGTAATACGTGAGCCATAATGGATACAAAAAATCGCTAAAAACTCCTAGAAGTATGCATTTTTCAGCTTCGTGACTGTTTAGACATTTGATCAGAAGGATTAGTAGAACATCATATCAAATTTTCAGCCAAATCCACCGGGAGCCAATTCTCATACAAAATGTGCGGTGTCCTTTCCTTTGTAGAAATGGTCCAGTGGATGTTTTCAGAACAGTGGTTTAGCCAGAAAAACGAAATACCTGTTTGCTATCCGCATTGGGTTTTCGAATAAAAGGTATTATTTTCATATTCATTGCCATTTTTCGATATAAATAATCGGATGTTTATTTCATTATAAAGAAAAAGCTATGCCGTTAATAGTGGAAAATAACATCAGGCAAAAGACCACTACGACTACGCTTACAAGACCATATCCTTTAAATGAAATTTTACACAACCAAATCGCAAAGTGGCTGCCCTATGTCCTCGATAGCCTCACGAATTCCATCTTTGAGGTCTTGAGTCGTCGCTGGGCTATTGGCGTAGACCTTCTCTTTCACGAGGCCTCAAAGTAAGAAGTCACAAGGTGTTAAATCACAAGATCTCGGTGGCCAATTATGATCACCTCTTCGAGAGATAACATTTAAACGGCCCAATGACAAAGACACTACGTTGTTGATGAGCGGCCGGCTTGAGTTCTTGTATTAACTGAACTTTATAAGCCTCAAGACCCGAATCTTTATGCAGAATACGGTGTAATGACGTTTTTGGAATGCCTAATTCCAAGGAACGACGAGGAATTGACAAACCTGGGTTTTCTTCAACACTTTCGGCTACAGCAGCATATTCTCGGCTGTTCTTGAGCGACCGTGCACGGGTTTTTTTCTTCACATCACTAACTTGTCCCAACAGCTCGAATTTATCCACCAATTTCTTTATTGCGGCCCGACAAGGTGCTTCACGACGACCCAAAAACGTTCGAGTTTTACGAACCGTCTCTGCCAAATTGTCACCATTTTTTATAGTGAATTTCAATTATTTCAATACGTTCTTGAAACGGGTATCGTTCCATTTTCATTATTGTCGTAGTTTCTACTTGTCAAATGTAAAAAAATTACAGCTTCAAACGTGACATCTACCGAAATAGTGTGCTATTCAAAATAACACGTCTTATTGGAAAAACCCTTCATTTAGTGTACGCAAGGTGTGATTCATTTAAAGGGCCAAATAAATGATTTTCAGGAAATATCATTTCAGTAATAATGGATGCTCAGAAAATTATAGCGATTTTTTGATCCCTAGTTAGGTTTTCGAGGAAAAAATAAATAATAGAAACAAACTACTGATTTCAAACAATTTCATTGGTTGAATGTTGGATAACAGTTTACAACGATGCCAAATGGCCACTTTGATCATTGTTGAGAATCATCCCCACTAATTATGCTTGCTCGTACGTCATCATGGCGCGACGTTTGAATTTACGAGTACGGAAATCGCATTTTCAATATTTAATTCACTAATGGTCTACAGAGAATAGCGCAATTCTAAGAATGGCTAGAAAAATCAACTGTAATCTTGACATCTGATTGATATTTCATTATGCCAGCAGTGCCAACCTACTCAGTTCTTGTAATAAAAAAAACTTAACAAAACCATCCTTGTTCACCAGAAGGATTTCTCAAAAATGAATTCTGAAATGTTAAAATATCGCATTTATTGAATTACATTCCTTCATCTATTCATCTGGGACACGCGCTGAGATAAAGAATTCATTTCGCCTGCCAATACCGAGCGAAAATTCATGTTCATGTCCAAGTTACTGCCAACATACAAAAAAAACTACGAACAATCAGGCCTGATCACTTAAGAAACAATTCATTAAAATTAAACG
Source organism: Propylea japonica (assembly GCA_013421045.1). Taxonomy (NCBI): domain Eukaryota; kingdom Metazoa; phylum Arthropoda; class Insecta; order Coleoptera; family Coccinellidae; genus Propylea; species Propylea japonica. The sequence continues at coordinate 27,990,263 of CM024240.1, forward strand.
CGCATTCCACGTCGAGACCAAAACCATATCTTGTTTTTCACAATTCATTATTAATATAAATGAAATTAAACAGATACCTCCGCTTCTATAGATAAGGAAAACCAGTTAAAATTTTCAAATACACTAAGATATCTTAAACAATATCCGTTTCATGTAGCTCGAAGATTTGTTTTCGATCTGACTAGTTAAAAAACATCATTGGTATTCGACAAGTTGTCTTGCCAACATCCTGTGTGGATTTTCCATTCTCTTGGAAGATCATTTATGTACAATCATTTGGCTTTGTTAATTAGTTGCACTTCCAGAGCTGGATGTTGTATTGGAAAAAATAGGCTAATAAAATCGTTTCCTACAGATCGGACAGATCCGTATTTGTTTCATTTTGGTAAGATTTGAGTATCTACAAAAATAACGCTAAATGAAAATGAATATAAATAATTCAGAATTTATTTATTATTTTTTTAATTCGACAGAGCTAAAGTTTTGTAGAAAAATGTTCAATATCAATTCAGAGCAGTGGTCAAAAATTTGTGGGAATAGGGATGTTGACTTATGTTACGAATTCATAAAAATTGAGGTTTTCCTCATAGAAGGAAGTTTTTGCAATCCTAAAAAACCATTTTAGTGATCTTATTATTCTTGTTATGTTAAATAAAGCCGATTTGAATTATGTTATTTCTTATCAGCTATTACGTGACTGCGAACGGCAATCAGAGGTAGTTGACGTCACTATCCGATATTGTCATTGCAAATTCCAATGTTCTGTGCTCAGATCAACAAAATACATTCATAGTGTTTTGTTGATCTGAAGTTCTGTGATTCGAACCATAGTAAATATATAGTATAATATCTTATCTATAATTCGAACTTACTTAGTTGAAAGCTGAAAGAGAACAGAATAGTTCGATTATTCGTTACAAGAACGATAATCTACAATTTTCTTTAAAATGGAGACAAGATCCATCAAGGGTAATAGTAATAACTTACCAAGGGCGGATTTACGGGGGGGGGGGAGTAATGGGGGTAATTACTCCGCAAAACCTTAAGGAAAGTTACGCAACGTGGTGCACCTATTTTCATTTGTTTGTTGTTTTTTTTACTAATATTACTTCACTACTATTTTTCTCATTATATTATTTCTCCTAAATATTTTGACTACAGTTTTTTCAAGTTTTGAACCTGATTTATCGATCTTGAATCATTACTACCCCCCCATGAAAAAAAGCTATATCCGCCCTTGTAACTTACCGAAGATTGATTCCTGGATAGTCGCAAGTTGCTTTGCTGAAAACAAAGATTTTTGTGCAGCGGAGCTTAGAAACCGGAAAATGTCTCTGTGAGTATCAAACTTTTAACTCATATTCATTATTACAAATGAAACAAATACCACATACTGCATTAATAGACCGACGTATTCATTTTGATGGCTTAGATTAAACTTTTTCACAAGGAATCAGGCAAAATTAGTTCGCTTTGACAGAAGTCGAGGTTTGTTTATCGGGTATTGACGTAATCATCATAACTTGACAAAATTGAGCATTTCCGCGGGAATTTTGAGTTCTCTTTTCATTTACGTATTTTTTTCATTGGCAATTACTATATTTTAAGAAAAAAGTAATTTTTTCGTGTTTTTAGGTATAGGGTTTATCTTTAAAATAGAAGAAATTCCAAAAAAATTCAACATCCCTATTGATTTGGAATTAGTTCTATGCTATAACACAAAAATGCACTGACAAAAAATATCTGTATATTTCTTCGAATGCATTACCAATTTTAATTCACAGACTATCCTTCAGGCTTCTATTGATGGTATTATAATCACGAATAAAAAAAGTTGTTAAAAGATTAATTATATTTAGAATGAAAGCAAAATTCTGAAAAGATCTTTGTTTTCACCTTCTTTAGAGATGCAAAAATAAATAAATATATCTCTTTTGCGATCTGATCGGTTTGTTGAATTCCACCACATAAATATTTCTCTGAGTTCATTAAATTCTCAAGTAACTGACATCTTAATGATGATGATAATTCAATGATTATGAATTTTCCATTCGAATAAGGTCGTTTTTCTTATTCCTCATTAAATTCGTCAGGGGTGTGTATATCTGCTATTCATTTTGAAACACATCATTATTTATTGACACTTCATTTATCCCCTGCTAAGATGGACTTCGCCGTATGACTTAAGTTTCGTTATTAGGATATAAAAGGTCACTTTTCTATGGGGATGCATACTGTATCTTGTATGTCTAGACGAGTATAAAATACGACGTTGTTAACAAAGCTGTTCCTATTGGAATTTTATGAGTTTTAATTGTACGTGAAGTAACGGAGACATGAACCTACTATGCTTCTCAAAATTACTTGTTCGATATGTAGGCAATGCATCCCTATTAGGGATGTTGACTCATGTTACGAATTCATATAAATTGAGGTTTTCCTCATAGAATGAAGTTTTTGCAATCCAAAAAAACCATTTTAGTGATCTTATTATTCTCGTTAAATTAAATAAAGCTGATTTATGTTATTTATTATCAACTATCAGTTGACTGCGAACGCCAATCAGAGGTAGTTGACGTCATTATCCAGTATTTTCATTGCAAATTCGAATGTTCTGTGCTCAGATCAACAAAATACATTCATAAGGCCGCGTTTCACAAAACTCCAATCACCTTGATTTTTGAAATGCCATCATTTCTGTGCAATTTTAAGTTCATTTTGACATAAACCATCGACTTAATTCAAAATCGAATTTGATTCAAACTTATTATATGAAGTTGAAAGCTGAAAGAGAACAGAATAGGTAGTTCAATTATTAGTTACAAGAACGATAATAATCTACAATTTCCTTTATAATGGAGGATTCATCAAGGGTAAAAGTAGTAGGTAACTTACAATTATTGATTCCATGATGGTCGCAAGTTTCTTTGCTGAAAACAAGGATTTTTGTGCATTGGAGCTCAGAAACGTGAAAATATCTTTGTAAGTATCCAACTTTTAACTCATATTCATTATTACTAATAGGAGAAATACCTTATACAGCATTTATAGACCGACGCGACGTATTCATTTTGAGGGCTTAGATTGAACTTTTTCACAAAGGAACAGGCAAAATCAGTTCGCTTTGACGCAAGTCAAAGTTTGTTAACTGGATATTGACGTAATCATCATAACGTGACAAAATTGAGCGTTTCTGCGGGAATTTCGAATTGTCTTTTCATTTACGTATTTTTCATTGGCAATTATTATATTTTCAAGAAAAAAGTAATTTTTTCGTGTTTTTATAGGGTTTATCTTCAAAATGAAATAATTCCAAAAAGTAGTCAACATCCCTAAATCATAAAGGCTATTTGTATTTACGTTGAATTTTTCATACAATCATGAAAGTTATTACCGTTAATTTAAAGTCACTTCATTTTGAAGTAAAAGAGCCAAAATCATAAGTCTATAATAACTCATTTTAGAATACAGTCGAACTTCCCTATAAATTCGTTATAAAGAAATTTCGTTTTACAGAAAATTTGTTTTTATATTCGGCAATGTCGCGGTCGACTTCACTGATAAATTTAAGTTTATCATTCAAACTTGAGCACTTCCTTTTAGACATTTTCGCACAACTTTCACACTGGGGTAATGGTTAGATTGAAACAGCCAGGGGTGCAGAAGGATCTCTATGCCCGCGTAATGATTTAGTTTAAGGTCGCGGGATTTATTACGTACGTCCGGAAAAATTTCGGAAAAAAACCGCCCTTACACCTTCTTACCAATACCCATTCAAAGAGTGATGTTCTTTGAACATTTTGTTATAGAGAGAATTTACTTCGTTTTAGAGGGTGTTTGTAACATGGAATAAGGATTCAAGGTGCAATGTCTTGTACGGAATTCGTCATACAGAAGTTTGTTGAAGGGAAGTCCCACTGTATTTTTGTTTCACCTTTTCTTCTTCAGGAGAAAATCGTAACCTCAACACATCATCAATATTCCAGGCAGTGCGTACTAGGACTCGACCGGGAAGTATGATTCTGAAAAATACAGTTGATCATTAATAATTATCATTGCAACGAACTAACGGCTAACAATTCATATGAAATAAGTTATTAGAAGTTTGCATATTGTAAGTAACACGCTAGGAAAGAGTTTTTTTGGACTCGCAGACGACCAGAAATTGGTCTTTTGGGCCAAAAAATTCTATTTTCCGGATATTTCAGTAAAGAATCGTTGGCACCATATGAATTGTCACAAGTGTCAACATAAGGGAAATGCGTCAATAAAGTTGACAGGAAATTAAGTCAGACCCATAGACTAACTAAAGGAGAGAATAGATGAGACACTAGTAGAACAAGCTTCAACGACATCTATTTTTGTACAACATTACTAATTCGTGAAAAAAGCTCAATGAAAAAGGAATCTGTATCGTAAAGCTGCCTCAAAAAGAATTCTGTAGTGCATCTTTTGAATAGGTAGGTACGCCAATACAAGAGGCAAAAAGTTTTTGAAATTCAATTTCCAAAGGAAATCAGAAATGGATTCGTGCAAGTTATCGATGAGTGAGGAAATTTATTTTCATGAAAATAATACCCGCAACGAACTTTCATCTGATTTTCTTTTGGAATCGAGAAAATGAGGATCAATAATCAAATTCTGGATAGAAAAAAATTTATTAACTGAAATAGATATCACCAATTGAAAATACAGATTTATTTCATAAATATCTAATCAATAAACTAATAATTGCATTGAAAACATTCTCAAAATCTAACAATAATGAATTCAATATACAAAATATGAGTATTTACCTACTAAACTTATTCAATACATGAAAAACTTTTTTGAAAACTATCTTAATTCTTATAGATAACAGAATATATAATATATATTTTGAAATTACCTTTTTGCATCTCGATTTTCACATCCAATAAACAACACATCTTCACTCTTGCAGGCATATCGAAATTTATGATATTTCAAAAAGAACGTGTCAAACCACTCCTTGTGTCAGTTGACAATTCAAAGGTTTTTGATAATAATGATTTTACATACTTACTATTTTCTCGATAGGATTTCCATCATGAATGCAACGAAATCTAACTATCAAATTGAAAATAATTTTTTCGTGTATTAGTATCCCCTCCGACAGATGGCGCGAAATATACGAGTGGCTCATCTATTATTTTAGTTTGTCTATGGTCAGACCAACGTTAAGGGATATTTTATTAGAGGATGCTTTGATAACGTTAGGCCTCTATTTGGGTTTCGATAACTCTCTAATACTTTTGACGATGGGTGTATCTTCCTTGTCCGTCCCTAATTTTTATTCATCCCATTGAAATCCCCAACCGCGAAAAATCAAGGTTCCAAAAAATCTTATCTTCAAATCTAGATCTTCCTTTCAAACAACCCAAACTGTTCACATGTCACATTAATCTTTTAAAGACCGCACGCTACCGTTGAATGGAAGAATGCTTGAATAAGACCACCTTTAAGACGCGTCAGACCTCAAGCTGTAAAATATTATCACTCTATTATTTCTGAAGATCTAATCAGTGTCGAACATGAAAGAAGAATCGTGGTGAGGAATGAAGAACAGTGCAAAGGGTTGTGCCTGATGTCAAGGGTGGCAGAAATCACGCAGTGAAATAACGGCAACCAGTTATCGAGATTCTCGAATATGAAGAAATGGAAGACGCGACCCCATACGATTTGACAGGGATGTTCCGTTATTATGTGGCTAGCCGGGGTGGCCTCACTGCTGCTCATTGTTGAGTGTTATGAAAGATTATATGAATGATAATTGAGACTGCAGGGGCCACCTGAACTTCAGGATATTGCTAAGTAAAAGAGAGAAATGGGACCGGGAAAACACCGACATTAACCTCATTAAAATACCGTGAAATGGTATACAGATTTACAGGAGCACTGTGTACTGTCGCTAAGCTTCTGTATGAGCGTCTTTCTAGCGGAAATCTTAGCTATTGAAAGATTTCTAGATATATATCTGGAAAGAAACTATCGGAAGTGCGAAATAGTCATACACTCAGATAGTCAAGCTGCTATTAAAGCATTGAGCATAGACTAACTAAACGGAGAATAGATGAGACACTAGTAGAACAAGCTTCAACGCCATCTGTTTTTGTAGAAATATACTAATTCGTGAAAAAACCTCAATTGAAAAAGGAATCTGTATCGTAAAGCTGCCGCAAAAAGAATCCTCTGTAGTGCACAATTTGAATAGGTAGGTACTCCCATATGGCAAAAAGTTTTTGAAATTCAATTTCCAAAAGGATATCAGAAATGGATTCGTGCAAGTTATCGATGAGTGAGGAAATTTATTCTCATGAAAATAATACCTGCAACGAACTTTCATCTGATTATCTTTTGGAATCGAGAAATGAGGATCAATAATCAAATTCTGGATAGAATAAAAATTTATTAACTGAATAGTATCACCAATTGAAATACAGATTATTTCATAAATATCTAATCAAAAAACCAATAATTGCATTGAAAACATTTTCAAAAACTGACAATGATGAATTAAATAATACAAAATATGAGTATTTACCTACTAAACTTATTCAATACAGTTGACAACTCAAAGGTTTTTTGATAATAATGATTTTACATACTTACTGTCTCGATAGGATTTCCATTAATGCAACGACATCTATATGTAGTCCGTTCACGAAAGGTTGAGCCGTCGGTTGGCCATGGAAATTTGGCATATTCCACTGTGTATATTAAAATTTTGGGTTATGTTCTTTATTTTCTTGTCAGATTGATACGCAATGTTGTCAATATTGCATTGAGTTATCTGATAACTCGCAAGCTCGTCGGACGAGGCTGGGGACATTCAGCAACGTTGACTTCATTTCACTTTATGACAGTAAATACTGCCAACTTCAGATGAATAAAGAAACGCCTACTACGTGCTCAACCTTTCGTGAACGGACTATAACTATCAAATTGAAAATGATTTTTCGTGTATTAGTCTCCTCCTCCGCCGGCAGATGGCGCGGAATATACGAGTGGCTCATCTAATTTTTTAGTTTGTCTATGGCACTGAGCTCCTACGCTATCGAATCGATGATCTGGAAGTGCGGAACAAACTTAACGAGATAAGCAAGACAAGGGCGTAGCCAGGGGGGGGGTTTTGGGGGTTCAACCCCCCCCCCCCCGAAATGTTTCCTAGTTATTTTTGTTGCAAAAATAATCTTTTCATTTTGCACTTAAACCAACCTATCTCCGAAAATCTAGATACAACACGTATTTTAAAATTAATTTCTTCATTTCATTTCTAGAACATATATCCAACAATTAAACTGATAGATTTTCTAAACACCGAAATTAATATCAGCCTTATCTGGTCTGCTACCCCAGAATTTTAACAGAGAATATGAATTAGAAGACGCATTATCGATGTATTCTTCACTACTCCCAGAAAAAAATAAAAACGTAATTAAAGCAAAATTTGAAATATGGAAAATGTCAATGAACTCCATTTAAAATCGGCATTAGAATGCTTAGATGAGTGCAATCAGAATATGTATCCGAAATCTACATCCTACAACAAATTTTAGCTACGATTCCAGTATCTGCTACTCCAGAAAGAAGTTTTCCAGCTTGAGGAGAATTAAAAATTACCTGCGGCAATTCTTCTAGCGAAAATAGATTGAGTGAGTTGGCGCTTATGAATATTCATTATAGTGTGAAAATTGATGAAAATGAAGTGGTTGACCAATTCGCTAGAAAAAAAGACGATAGACTTTAACTGAAGGAATTCACCATAAAAAATATTGTTTGTGTTTTCTCACTGTGTCATTTTTAATACCTATTCATATGTTGTTGGCACTATTTTGGAGTAAAACTTAAAAAACTCTATTTAGTTTCAATGAAAGCACATCCCCACTAATTTCATATTGATTCATCCTGTAAGTATTGTTTGGGAAATAAATATTGTTTTTAAGTTTTGTTTGAGTGAATAAAAATTAAATTCTGAAGCATATTTGAAAAATAGCTCTACCTAACCTAACCAGGAATATCTATGTTGAATATTGTTTCCGAAGTAGGAAAAGGATTATTGAAGTCTTAAAAACAACAAATACTTGCTACAGAAAGCGACCCCACGATTCCCGGCACCTAAAAGTCAATTGCCAAAATGTCAAAACCCCCCCCGAAATTAATTCCTGGCTACGCCCTTGAAGCAAGAAAATAAGGTCTTTTAAACCTGGGTTCCCGGCCATTCGGTAATCAAAATAAACGAAGAGGCCAATACACTTGCTAAAGAGAGCGCACGAATGTCACTCATTGGCCCAGAACCCTTCTGTGGTATAGGTAAATTACCTATAAGAAGGAGTTTCTGGAGAAGGAGAAAGCCGAGAGGGAATCTCCAGGGATGGATCATTCCATTAAGTTCCTTCGAAACTTTGAAACAACTAGGTCCAAAAGATATCTGGATCTTGGTAAGAAACAATTACACCTCCTGGCTTTCTTACAGGACACTGTCGCCTCAGGAAGCACCTGGTGAGGATGGAATTGTCGGATACTGACGAGTGTAGGTTCTGTGGGCAGGAGGAAGAAACCCCCATTCACCTAGTCACGGAATGCTTTGGCAATTGGCACTGCCAGCCTAAGGAGAGAATGCGAAGTCAGGAGTGTTTATTCAATAAATATCATGGACTACAGTTCCTCAGTGTTCTCTACGGTACACTGCTACGTCAAGGTGAACGTCTTTGAAAAAGTAGCTTGTGCTGTTTTCGCAATTGCGCTACAGCTCGCCATCAATTCCAGAGGTTCAATGAATTCCAGTATCTGAGAGGGCTTCAAGGAAGCTAAATCCACGTTTTTCCTCTAATTCTTCAATCCAAGACATTATATGCACAGGCTCACAATGGCGAGGTATACTGTTACTAACTGAACAGAAGTTTCCTCCTCTTAGACACAGAATGTACAATCGCAGGTTTCTGTTAAAACCATCATATGCTTTCCACAGCGACAATGTCTAGTTAGCAAGCCAGTGAGGAGGCGTAACTCCGAATACTTTATGGACCTTCAAGTTTTAAAGTTCCGAAGAAACTTGTTAGAATAATCCATCACCAAAAGATTGCTCCGAAGTGCTTCTTCTTCAGTTTCTTCCTTCTACAAAAACTCTTCCTTAAAGGTTCTGTGCTCATAAGAAGCATTTGTGCTCCCTTTGTGGCAAGTGTGTTAGCCTCTCCATTTCTTTTGATTCCCGACTGATCGGGATCCCAGACTAAAGAGACCTTGTTGTCCTTGGCTTCTTCATTGAGTTTCTTTGGGCACTTCTACATTAGCTTTGAGTCGATGACATATAGAAGTTCAGTCAGTTCAGAGCTTGAATATTAGCTTGACTGTCAGAGTGGATCTCTATGTCACTATGTTTCTTTCCAGGTTTCTATATTTGCATAATTCTGCCTGAAAAAAGTCTGCTTAGCCTATATTACAAGTCATTCATATTTTTTATTCTTCTTCTCTCCCAATGCAAAGAGATTATGGAATATGCCAGAACTTAGCATAGCAATCGATAGATTGTTCGTACTGTTCGTAGAATATTTTTCCTCGGTACTTTCAAGATTATAATCTTTTTTGTATGGATAACAGACCATTCAGAATTCGAATTGCTAAATATAAGCCTTATCACCTGATCTCGTAACTCGAATTAGTTGAAGCATCTAAGAAGTTTCATTTCATAAAGAAACAAACAGGGACGAAAATTAAATTCAATTTATTATAAAGTATTTCTCAATTTGTCTATGTATTTTCATCTCAACAAGAATTGAATGAACAAAGATTCTTTTTAAAATTTGAGATTTTTAATGAAATATCTTTTTGAGAAGACCGAAGACCCTGTAGAAGCAGACCTTTTTTCGTTCCAAATCACCTCGAGTATTATAAATTCTGGAATATTTATGGATTGTCGGAATACACTGCTGATTAATGGAAAACAACGAAGTGAACAGTGTAGAGTTTATATTAAGTTACAACCATAAATTCTGCTCTTACTTCTCCATTTAATGATTTTTATTTTATTCGACAATAAATTGCCTACTAGCATGGACAGACAGCAACCGTTTGTCACACAATTAGTAACACAATTGCTCTGCGTTCTTGCCAAGTACAAACTTGAATTCGCAATTCCATAATGTTGCGAAGTGGAATTCCGAGGGAAATTCAATAAATAAATTATTTGTATTCACTATGAAAGTAATACGTTATAAGAGCTTATGCATGTATCACCATCACTGCCATTCTCATAAGCATTGAGCGTTTAATGTTAAATCGGAATAGTCATCATATACAGGATGTTTGAATACAAAGAGTGATTACTCGGACGTTCAGTTCACAATTTTCGAGAGAACTAAGGCCTTAATTCGAAAGATCGTGGAGACTGGAGGCCAATCATGGTCACCAAATTGGGAAATGATCAGGAGCAAATTCGTGCAAAATCGTTCACTATAAGAAGTGGCTGTGTCCTGCTGAAACCATCTGTTTTCGAGATCGAGAACTTCGAATGAGATACAGGAGAATGGAGTTGTAAGAGCACAAGAACGTTCTTCATTCCCTGTTATTGCATGACCTTCTTTTTTCTGGAAAAAAGCGGTGTCAATTATTTCTTATATCTTATATTATATTTATATTATAATGCACATCATACGGTGAGCCGTTGTGGATGAATTGTTTTCTGATTTTCTATTTTTTGATTATTCTGTTCATAGTAGATGAATCATTAGGCACGTTATTTCGACGAAACATTGGACGCACTTAACAAAAAGAGGAAATTATAAGCTTCCACTATTTTGGTAAGACATTCTGTCAATTAGGACGAGTTGTTCTACGGTGTTTTGTTCCATATTTACCAACGTTCATTTGTCAACTTTAGATCTGTCAAGTCATAAACATGTAAGATTATGAGTGCCAAATATGGCGCTCAGTTCAAATCTTGTGCTGTCATTGAAATAGCCTCTATATCTTCTATAATAGGGAAATTGACTCATGTTATGAATTCATATAAATTAAGGTTTTCCCCATAGAAGGAAGTTTTTGCAATCCCAAAAAACCATTTTAATGATCTTATTATTCTTGTTAAATTAAATAAAGCCGATTTAAATTATGTTATATATTATCAACTATCACGTAACTGCGAACGTCAATCAGAGGTAGTTGACGTCACTATCCGATATTGTCATTGCAAATTCGAATGTTCTGTGTTCAGATCAACTAAATACATTCATAGTGTTTTGTTGATCTGGAGTTCTGTGATTCGAATCATAGTAAATATATAATCTTATCTATGATTCGAACTTATGAAGTTGAAAGCTGAAAGAGAACAGAATAGTTCGATTATTTGTTACAAGAACGATAATCTACAATTCAGGGGATTCATCAGGGGTAATAGTAGTAACTTGCGGAAGATTGATTCCCTGATGGTCGCAAGTTTCTTTGCTAAAAACAAGCATTTTTGTGACTGTCAAACTTTTAACTCATATTCATTATTACAAATAAAAGAAACACCTCATACAGCATTTATAGACCGACGTATTCATTTTGAAGGATTAGATTGACTTTTTCACAAGGAATCAGGCAAAATCAGTTCGCTTTGACAGAAGTCGAAGTTTGTTTATCGGATATTGACGTAATCAGCATTATGTGACAAAATTGAGCATTTCCGCGGAGTTTTGAGTTCTCTTTTCATTTACGTATTTTTCATTGGCAATTACTATATTGTTAAGAAAAAAGTAATTTTTTCGTGTTTGTATAGGGTGTATCTTTAAAATAAAATAAATTCCAAAAAAGTCAACATCCCTATTATTGGCCCTTGGCAAAAACAGCCTGTAGAATAATCTCAAGCAAGTGCAAAAGCTGCCGACAAGAAAAAAGTTGAAATAAAATTTTCACCGATGATTATGCAAATACTTCTTGGATCTGGCAGGATATCGAAGCTCCTTGTCACATTTTATATAGTAGAGATGATAATCTCGGACTGTTCTGTAAAAAGGCATGAGTGGAATAACTAACGTCCTCGCGGTGCATCGGCAGTCATTACGAGATATCCTCGGAATAGTGAGTAGCTGGCCACGCGCTTGTGCACCTTTCTAACAACTATTTTTCAAGATTGTAATAATGGAGTAATTACGATCGTGTGCCGTGCATGTGGGTACAGGTGATAGTGCTTTTTTATTATGCCAACTAACGTACGTTTATCTATTAAACCAGCGCGGTATTAAATTATTGGCTCTTTTAACCGCCAATCAATTCCGTTCGTAACTGCTAGAATCGTTTCTATAATTTATTTCTACGTATTGTCAAAACACATTGTAACAATTCATGTGGTCTCTTGTGTATTGGATGACCAAAAAAGAATCGCCCATATAAGTTTAGGTAACTGAAACCTGTACTTGAACAGCAATTATATAACTATAAATTATTCTGATCGAATAAAACTTGAAACTTTATTCCCTTGCATTTTTTGGCTCGAAGGACTTGGTTGAACTCACTGATGAAGAATCTGAGGTCAAAAATGTTTCTGTCCGGAGTCCGGCCGGCTGTAAACACGTTAAAACTGGAATGGATAAAGTGGGGGCTTTGAAATTTCAGCGAAATCAGCGAAAGCGGCGGTTCAGTTTGGTAATAGTATATTTTGCAAGGAGCATATAATGATAGCTATTATTCGCGAGGTGAAATTTAGGCAAATCACCGAGTGAATAACAGCCATTATACGCGAGTAGCATGCTATACTTTATCCGCGACTATTGAATATATTTCTTGAAGATTTTAACCCAATTTGGCGACCGCGACAAGACCCTTCTATGACTAGCGTGGAAAAAGTCAAGTTGACTCATGATAAGTTTTTGGAGAACTGATCATTTTATATTTCGTAATAAAAAGCTTTAATTTATTTAATGAAAGTAGATTAGCCATCGATTGACAAGGTATGCCCATATTTGTTAGTTGAAGTACTTTAGAATACTGAAGAAATACCAATTTGTAGAATATTATATCAAAGCTAAATCTATGAAGCATCTGACAGCACTGAATTATAATCTCATTATTCCTTTGTGATTAATGGGTATTATTAAGGTCGAGCACAGAGGCGTACAATGGACGGATTTTACAATAGTCGTGGATAAACGGTTTATATCGGTTATTGGAGTTATTGTCATTCGAAATTTTTCAATATTTTCCCGATATTTCCTTGACCTCATATTGATAAAAATTCCTCCTTTTGGAGGATAGAAATGCCGCGCCTACTTCTGGGTTTGGAGACTGAATACTTACCTATATGTTAAGCAGTTAGCAGGCCAAACTAGATGAGCTATTGTCATTGAAATAGTTTCCTTATGTTTCTCAATATTTCTGAAAATACTCATCGGGTTTATATGATTTGAAATTCTGTATCTTGGTGTGAATTACAAATACGCTGATGTCTGTAAAATTTCATCTAAATCGAATAATTATACGACTTGAAAAAAATTATATTGAGCTGAACATTATTCCCATATTTTTATATTATTCTTTCCACGACTATTGTAAAATCCATACATTGCACGTCTCAGTGTTCGGCCTTAACAATCCCCATTAATCACAAGGGAATAATAAGATTATAATTCACTGCTGTCAGATGCTTCAAATATAGATTCAGCTTTGATATAATATTCTTTAAATTGGTATTTTTCATATGTATTCTAAAGTACTCCAACTAACAAATATGGGCAAACCTTGTCAATCGAGGGCCGAATCTACTTTCATTACATCAAGCGTATGTCAACTTGACTTTTTTCACGCTTGTAATAGAAGGGTCTTGTCGCGGTCGCCAAATGTTAAAATCTTCAAAAATATACTCAGTAATCGTGGATAAAGTATAGTACCTATGCTACTCAGTACTCGCTTAAAATGGCTGTTATTCACTCGGTGATTTGGACAACAAGCCGTAGGCGAATGGCCTAACCTCACCTCGCGAATAATAGCTATTATTATACGCTCGTTGCATAATATACTATTTCTGTGGCTCCCAAAATGAAAAGTGACCAATTTTGTTACTCAATTAATTTTATTTTAATGAGCAATTTATATTACAAGTCAACTTAAACATAGAAAAATAGAATTTGTTATCGTCTTGTATTCTCTATTGAATAATCCAATGATTAGTTCAATTATTCTTGGATCATAGATCCTTACCTCTTGATCTTCTTCACCAAGAGTCCACCGGTCCAGTGGCACGTACAAATATGTAACACGTTGCCTCCCAGGTTGTCCCAAACTGTTTCAATATTTGAGTTGGATAAAACTACAAATCTATATCCAAATGTCATCCCCTCGATTTATGTATGTAAGATGAAAGGGGGGCCGAACTAAGGCCACCTAACCCTTCATTAAATATAAATGTCGAATAACAAGGGTTAAATTACACCATTGTGAGTGGTACTTAATTCAGGACGGTTGTGCCTCTGTCGTTTTGTATACACAGAGTCAACACGGGATGGGAACGACGGCCGAAAACTCCGAATGTCCCCGTAATTAGCGTTTTATTTGATTTATCGTTGTTCATTCCGATCATCGATTCGGCTCTAACGGATTTTCGGGTTTTGTTTGATTTGATTACCCTTTGGTGATGGAAACTTGTAACGAGTGTTTCTAAAAAACTTTAAAGGTTTTCATTCCCAGTCTCTGAAACAGAAATAATTAAAAAGAAATTAATTAAGATGAACTGGGCACTGGCTCCTGCTGAAATCTTTGAACTTATGTGTCAGGAGCAAATTGGTTTTTAAAAAAATGTTGCCTAACAGTAAAACTTAAAAAGGGAAATAAATGAAAAGGATAATGTAACGTTTCGGTGTCTATTCAAAACACCTTCTTCAGACAAACTTGTAAAATCTTCAGAATTGTGTATTTTTCATTTGCAGTCTAATTGACATTGAAAGTTGTCAACACATAGAGATGTTGTGGTTTATTTCATTTTGATTTCCTGATGACATTTCAATAAATCAATCCAAATACGATCTATTCCAACAGAACAAATGGCCAAATTATCTACTCCATCTAGCAAAATACATCTTAATCTTCCTTTTATTTTAATTATCAGGTTCCGTCAATAGGATCTTTGTGTTGTTCCAGTTCATCATATGATCTCCGCTTTTTGAACATACATGATCAGCGATTTCTGATCTTGTAATATCTCTATTTTTGATTTTGTTCTTATGTTACCGTTTTCTTATCTCTAAAGGTCTTGATGTCTCTCCTGTATAAGATTTTCCACACAAACAGGGAATAGTTGATAGTTGATAGTTTACAGAGGGGTTACAGTCCACTGCGACCTTAGGGTCTATTGTGCCCCCTTACAGAGCTGTTCTGGCCAAAAAAAAACCTTCACAGCTCGCCTTCCAGTTCCAGAGATCTAATGAAATCTAGTAACTGTGAAGACTTCAACGAGGCTAGTTCCTCACTCTTACAAGTTTCTTGTCCAGGCATTTCCTCCTCAGGCTCGTAATGCCAAGGCATTCCGTGACTAGGTGAATGGGGGTTTCTTCCTCCTCCCCACAGAACCTACACTCGTCAGTGTCCGACAATCCCATCCTCAACAGGTGCTTCCTAAGGCGACAATGTCCTGTAAGAAAGCCAGTGAGGAGGTGCAATTGCTTCTTACCAAGATCCAGATATCTTTTGGATCCTGCTGTCTCGAAGTTCCGAAGGAACTCAGTGGAATGATCCATCCCTGGGAGATTCCGCCAGAGCTTTTCCCTCTCGGCTTTCTCCTTCTCCAGAAACTCCTTCTTATAGGTACATTTAGATATACCACAGAAGGGTTCTGGGCCAAAGAGTGACATTTGTGCGCCCTCTTTGGCGAGTGTATTGGCCTCTTCTTTTCCTTCGAACAGGGAATATTGTAAACACAATTTTTTGATTTTTTGTCTCATTCATTGTTTTTGTTCTGGTTAGAATGGATCATAAATCATTTTTTGTTTTGAAGACAGTTTTTATGTTGAATTTGGAACCGATTCTTCTATTTTTTTCTGAAAGGCCAGGAATATAAGGAATGACGTTCAACAAATTTGGTCGTTCTAAACGGTTTTCTGTTTGTACCTGATCATCATTAGAATTTTGATCAGGTATTTTGTCAAAAAAAATAATAATTTTTCCTTGACATTTTATATGTCTCGACAGGTCACAAAATATAACTTTTATTTTCAAACGTACAATAATAACGCCATTTTTTCGACTGACAGGATCATCGAAGATTTCTATTTCTCCGCCAAGGAGGAAAAGTGTTGCTAAGCAACACTTTTCCGTCCGACGGCAGGAAAAGTGTTACTATGCAAAAGATGAATTAGAATAATTGGTAATAACCATGATCTACCTTTTTAAACAGATCACATAAATGCAAATTTCAAGTACTTACTGTTATTCATATCGGTAACATTCAAGTTCCTTCAATCACCACTGACCACAGTTATGAAAATCGTGAAAGGATCTATATAAAGCACCATACATAATGACTTTATAATAAAATTCAATTGTCACAATAAATACATTATTTGCTTTCATCAAATTCCTCTGTGATAGGTTTTCAGTTATCCACTTGTTTCATTTGGATCTGGCCTATTTCTTCTAAAATGAGCATTTTCCCGATAGACTTCCTCCTTAAACACACATGACAGTTGTCAGAATTTTCCGATGTCATAAATAAATCAATTTTAAGAAATGTCAAAAAATCAAATTATAGCGATCGTAAATGGATAGAATCATGTGCGTAAAGGTAAATCATACCGAAGATGGATATTCAGATTTTCATGAATTTCAAAACGTTTGAAATAAAATAACATATTTCATTCGGATGAGAAGTGACTTTTCATGGCTCGTTTCAATTGCCAGCCTCACTGCGTTCGGCTGTCAAACTCAAGCTCGCCATGAAAAGTGACACTTCTCTCCTCCTTAAAAATATACTATTTACGAAATGAATTTTTTCCTGTCAACAAAATGAGTGTCTATGTATCCGGGAAAAGCGTACTCACTTTTTTCCTGGAGAAAAAGAAATTTCGTGAAGAGTATTCCTTTCACTATTAAATGGTCGTTATCCTGTCACAGAAAAAATGATGTATTAATACGGAAAAAATATTAGATTTTAGCTCTCGAGCTATAATCTAATAGGTACTTTTTCAGTGTTGGCAACCACAAAACGAAAAATATAACTGAAAGCAATGATGTTATGACTTCATAACAGTACTGTAATGAACTCATTACAATACTGAAATAGAGAAAAACATTTTCAAACATCCTCCACATTTTCCATGTTAATTGAACATTCTACGTCATTTAATCTCAACAATCAATTTTCACCTCCACCGTCAAACATATTGAGAAATTACGCTCGTTTCTATTCCAATGGGTTTCATTCGGATATTTATGTATTTCAAATATTTTGAAGTTTACGACCAATAATTCGTTCTGAATTTATGTATCTTTCAAATTAACAATTGTGTCGAAACTAATTTATGCGTATACTCTAAAGTTTAAGCCCTCCGATAAAAAATACAATAAACGTACACGTACCAATATACATATATTCAAATAACATTGTATAGTTTCCAGTTGAGCGATTGACTATTGGTAGAGATCGATACGTTTCTGATATATACCTTTCCCCTTCAGACTGGTTGCTATTATGAATAAAACATGTTCTTTTTGATCCCCTTTCTATGCAGATTGCGCAGATTTCTACTTTTTCTGATTATTTCAATCTCTAAATTACTGTTTTGAAAAACTGGTTAGCATTGATACAATTGGAAAAACTGCGAAAAATATGAACGAAATAAATATTTCTTGATATGGACAACATCAAAATTATTCGTTAACCAGCCAAAGTGTTCCATAAATGTGGCATAAATATGGCCATCAGATTTAGAAATTAATTTTTTACTACCCACAGCAAGATGCTCATAGTAAGCCTCATGCAAATTTTGGGGCCATAGTGTTACCAGAAACCATAAAAATTAATTAGATATTGAAAAGAAGAATCTTTATTATATTTCCCATAACGAGATTTCCGATTCGGGTAAAATTATTTTGTGGTAAAGATTGACTTACTGAATGTTCATGCAAAATTTAAATACAATCGCATCATCTGAACTATATAATTTAATTTTTGTACAACTGTCAAAATCTGACTTGCCTTTCATCATCCTATGCATGCGTGAATGATTACAAGTTTTTTTTTAACGGTGAAAAAAAGTACATACCATTTTAAACCGTTAAAAAAAGTATTTTTCTAACGGTGAAAAATAGGTTATTTATTATACAAGGGAAAAAAAAAGTATAAGATTTAGCTCGAGGTTATTATTGTTCCCGACGCGCGCGGCGGGAGACAAAAAACCGAGAGCTTGCTTTGAACGTGGTTTTCTCGCCGACGAAACTTACCTCGAGCGCCAGCTATTCTTTTTTCTAATAAGGGAGAATAGCAAACATACCAGGGCAGCTGCTAGTCAGAGACAGAGTTCGTCGTTATCTAGGATATTAGCGATAACAGAGAAAATCAGTATAAGCGAGCAATTTACACAGTTTATTCAGATAGCGAAAAATAGTTATATAAAAATACAGTGAATAAGACGCTATATGAAATCATACAAATATAATGATCAGTCTTGTCTGACTGCGAGCACTTTCATAAGAAACAAATATTTCCGGTACGAGTCAGCCAGAATAGAAAGTAAGGTTAATTTAAACGGTTAATTCAAATCTATATATGATAAAATCAGGAAAACAGGAATAAAAGGGGTCAGTATAGAGAGTACACTTGTCCGATATTCTTTCAGTCCTAGAATTCACCACGTTGTCTACCACTCTGCTTGTTTCTCGTATAAACAGGTTGGGGTTTGGCCAGGTGAAATTAGAGGGTTAAACAGGATATGTCGAACTTGCTAGGTTAGCAGTGGTTCGGCTATGCCGTTAGTCTGCCCATGGGAATATCGCCATGAGGGACAGACTAACTACAGGCCTAAGGATCAGGATAGAGCAGGATTGTTATCGGTGTTGAACGTACTATACCATTGGTTTGCATCAGCCCTCCGGTCTGACCATGGCCTGGACAGACTAACTACAGGCACCGGTTATACGGACAAACGTACTATAGCAGGCACCTGGACAAACTAGGAAAGGTATTGTTAAGGAATCTGAGGAACAGCTATTTAGGTAGACTCAACGAGGAATAAAAAAAAATAGGACTGCAATAAATCGGTTCGGTACTTACAATTCAATGCACTTGCACTCACTTTAAAGAAAACGCGAAAATTTAGAAGCTTGGAAAAAAAATTGGAAAAGTATAGGTCAACGAAAAATTCGGAACTAATTTAATTAAAAAAAAAGTATACTTCTGAAACAGAAATAATTCGGAACTAATTTAATAAGGTATGCGTTTTAAAACAGAAAATAATTTGGAACTATTTAACTCAAGCAAAACTGATTCGGAACTAATTACCGATGTAGGGAAACCTCGCCTTTTTAAATCTTCCGGAGGGGGTGGAAAAGGTAGGCGCAGAAACGTTAAAATTTGCAGGAGAGAGTACCTCGGTAAGAACATCTTAAAACTGGCTTATCGTACGTATATGCAAAAAAACGGCGCGTTATCGGCGATCGGCGTTGTTCTTGCGGACGATTCTACGATGTTTTATGTATGAAAAACAACATCAATCGTTAAATGTTCGGTTTTTTCGATTGTTGTGAATTAATTCTGAACGGAATAAAAATTCCGATTTTTAAAACGAAAACTTGAATAAATTATTTTAAAATGAAGATCAATTACTCAGTAACTCAGTTATAAAATTGAACTTCATTACATCCCCCCTGCTACGGAAAGAAAAATTCAATCAATAACAATTTGAATTTTCGCGGCTCCCAACTATCGCAACAAACAAGTCAACGAACTAATACGCCCCTGTGCTCGAAATCAGACTTGCAATAATAATACAGCAGAGTAAATCCTAGTTCTTCTGGTTAACGGGCAGGTCTAAGTCCAATTCGTAGTTCCATATTTATGTTCTATGGGTCCAAGTCGGAGTTGGTGTTCTGTGGTTGGCGCAGCTGTCATGTCGTTCGTTCCGTCATCGTTGTTTACTTCTGTTGTTCTGTTGTTGCTGGTCGATGTGAACATTGTGAACAGTGAATTAATTAGTAAATGTGCAAAGCGAACTGGCGATGGGGATAATAAGCCGAGGATTGTTCTTACACTTTATGTACAGTAAGTTTGTAATTATAAAGTCTTTCTCGATGTGGTTCAAAAATAGTGCTTCTTAGATTCGCCCATGATGCAAAGTCGGAGTTGGTAGCACCATGACGGCCCCATCATTCAGGTGTACAGGTGTTGATGTTCCAACTTCCCATGGTGGAGGCGGCGTCCGGGACTGGCGCAATAGGTGGTCTGGCTAATAGGTGGAGCGTCGGCGTCGACGTCGGCTCAGGCAGATGACTTACAGGTGGGTAGTCCAGGTAGTTCTAACCATTTGATTCCAGTGAAATTTCTCCCATATTCTTCTGTTTTCCTGGCGAGTTTTCTTCGAGAAACTGTGTTTCCCATTTCCATAGTCGGTTAAATAATGAACGGTAAAACAATAATGTCTGATTCGGAATGAAAACGGGTGTAATGGGTTGGACCCATTGGAATCATAAAACGGATTTAACAGTTTGAATTAGAAAACCTTGTTTCATTCAACGGAACAGTTCAGACAACTATATTTAGTTTCAGTCATGCAGAAAACGAAAACAAATATTCATTAAAAGTTTTTAATACAATATTTCAGACAGTTTACCCAATTTGTTGTCGTTTTCAGGAGAGAAAGAATTAAGATCAGGCAAAATTACCAGGTACTGTTATGAAACTGTTACTATCATGTTGTAGGTTATTTTGAACGGTTTTCAGGTAGTAGTTGGACGGAAAATAAAACAGTTGGTTGGAAATTACAGTATAATGATAGAGAAGATAATATTAATTCTTACGGTTTTCTTCTTCTTGACTTACGGTTTTCTTCTATACAGGTTGCAGCGAGTTCGTGTATCTGGGGCAGGCACGGAGAGCCAACTCCCTGCTGGTGGGAAGTCTCACTCTTCTGGAACCCCTGTGAGCCGGTAAACCTGTTGGATTCTCGAAGCGGTCCCTCTTGGTCTGGACTGGGACGGAAGATTACGTGTGAACAGCCACCTCCCTCTGGTAGGTGTGACAGGGACAGTTCCGGGTGAGGGTGCCTAGCAAACCACAACGACTACAGAACAGTAACGGTGTTCGTTCCGTGCAGTTGGCTCTGCTGTGTTCTCCTTGGCCACATTTCCAGCACATGCCAGGACGGAGTTCCAGGTACACCTTGGGGCCCATGGTACCAACAGTACGGACTCTGGAAGGTAAGTTAATTCGGGGCTTTTTGGGATTGAGAGGACGGGATTTTAGATTCTTACCTTGGTTCTTCCAGGTGTCTACTTCCATAGGAGCTGTCCACGGTTCGATGTGGCGGTTTCCCCATCTTGTCACACCGGACGGTTCACCCTGGTGGGGTTGCCCAGAAGTAGACAGTGAACCAGCTTGTTCGGCGGTTCCCAACGGCAGGAAATGTGTCGGCAGGAGGGGCACATTCATCTAGTTTCTTCTGTGTTCACAGGTCAGTTCTAGCAGATGTTCACTGGCGAGATGCACTTCAGGGTTGGTTCGTTGACAGGAGTCGGTTTTGAGATCAGTCGGCCTTCTAGATAGCATTCTGCGGTTTTCAGATTAATGCTGAAGTTGTAGTTCGAGAGTATGTCCATTCCTATATGACGTCCACCGGTAGGTCAGGAATTAGTAGGAATGTTAAGTCTGCCAGGGTATAATCGTCTATCCTGACTAGAGTGTTGTAGCGTTTAGGTGTGACGGTGGTTTACCATTGGCTATCACTACAAAGTTATTGATCATAGGGCTCTCCTTTTATTCCTCTCTCTTCCAAGTGCCCGGCCACTTTCTGGCTGCAGAAGCTCTTGGTGGCTCCGGTATCTATTAGTGCCTGGAAAGATTTACTAACTACATGAATGTCTATTAACGGACGATTTTCATTACAGACGGACGGTGACAGTGGAGTCAATGTTCCCAGGGATATGGCCGACCCCAATTCAATACCTCCATTCTCGAACACGGACAGTCTCGGGAGAGATATTCTCCCTCTGGCACCTGGAACAGAACAGTTTCGGCGGTCTGCGACACTCTCGGCGCATTGTGGCCGTATCCACCACAGCGGAAACATTGAGTCTGGTAAGAGACCCTCAAATTTCTTTCTTCTGTCGGTCGGACCGGTCCGGAGTTACAGAGGTCTCAGTCCGGTTGTCGGTGTCCAGCGAGCAATTGGCCTGATATCGGGTTCGCTGCGGTGTGTTGTAGGTCAGGTGCGGTTCATCAATGAGGCCCGGTTTGGAGGGTGGCCTGGTGTATTGGTTCATCTGCCATTGAACCAGTTCAACCACTTTTCCCTTCCGTAGGAGCTCATCATAAGTCCTAGTTTCTTGGAAGGCCAGGGCGTGTTGCAGAGACGGTAGTAACCTCTGTCTAATCAGACGGATCTGTTCCTCTTCAGACGGTCGGTTGCAGGATAATTTCTGGAACAGATTCTGCATTCTCGTAACATAGAGCAGAAGTTTTTCATCCTGGCCCTGCGTTCGCCTTTTTATTTCCTCCAACAGGTTTTCTTCGTAATTCACTGGTAGGAAAGCGTCTTTCAATTGGAATTTGAAGTCGTCCCAGTTTTGAAACGTTCCTCTACGGGGGATGAACCAATCCCGGGCGTCTTTCCTCAGAAGTTCGTATACAGAGTCGAACACCTGTCCTAGTGGTACTTTGCGTGACTCAGCCAGTCTTTCCACCTCATCGATGAAATCGGTGACACTTGTAGTGCCACAAATGAAATGGTCCATTTGTACAGGGGAACAGACGGTGTTGATGTAAATCGGGTTTCGGGTTCAGGTCGGTAATTGCCTTGTGCCAACGCTCTGAGGGGATTTCTTGACGAATATTTGCCGGAAAAGAAAAATACTCTCGGGTGGAGTTTGCCCAACGGTCCGGTGTCAATCTCTCAGGTTGTGTGATGCCTGAGAGTCGGTATAGTCGGTATCTCCTGTAGTATCTCTCTGCATGTCCTCCTGGTGTCATTATAAAACTCGATCTAATATAGAATTTCTTTCAGGTGTGTGAGCTCGTGAGACTGCACCAGTGGACGGATGTCTTCCCCGATGTCAACAAGCGATGGTTGGACTCTGCTGCTCGCTGGGGCTGAATAGGGGACACCCCAGGGGAAGGCGGGACCTCCAGGTCCAAGAGAGATCTCCCCTCTTGCTGCGAAGACGGTGGTTGAAGGCTGCCCTTATGAACTTCCTGCAACGCATCCAGGCTCTGGCTGTAGCTCCTTTCAGCTGACTGACCAATTGTGACTGTGTCTCCTCAGTGGGTGTCAATAAAGTTCAATCTTCCTTGTACGTGTTTTAGCCTTGTGAAAATGCGCGAATATTCGTTATCTGCATTGTCGTGGTTGAAGTGTTGAATTGATTCCACTAAATCAGTGAGTTTATTCTGGCATATCTCTATATCCAAGGTAGGATCCATCCATGTCACAGATTGTAACGGGGTATTCGATTGAATGACCTGTCGTAGTAAGCATCGCTTAGGCATCACTGTGCCTGGCACTGTTTGTCCTCGGAGTTGGAGTTCGTAGGTTAACTCGTCACTCAATAGCCGATTCACATCCATGTTCACTATTGGCGGTTAAGTCTAAGGTTCGGTTGTGCTCGATCAAAAGTATATTCAGTTCCCGGTTAACACTCACGAACTATCAACTATTTGTTCACTCGCACAGAATTCAAAGCTGTAAAGGAATTATCGATAGCAAGTATACAAGTAAACAGCAATGCCAGTTACAACCAGGCTAAAGTTCACAATTGGTTGCAGAAGTACAATTATACCAGCAATAGTAAAGTTTATAATAGCTTACAGATCAAGATCAATCAGATAAACCGCAAAAATCAAAATCAGAATAGTTTAAAGTAAAGGTCAAGTCCATATAAATTAAAATCCAACAACAACCGAAAATTTAACAATGTTCAAGTAGTAACCAGAAAATATAGCAGAGCTAAGGTATACCAGAAGCGCAATAGCAATAGTCTAACTAGTCCACTGCTAAAAATGCACCAAAAGTCACCCAGTTTACGAATGTCCGATTTAAAACGACTCACTTGTGTAATAATCAGGTATCACCAAAATAGCAATAGTTCATAAACCGTTGACCGAAAAATTCACTGTCCCAGCAGTTCAATTCAATCGCACAAATAATAATCAAAATATAAATGTCATAACAGTTACCGATTATTAACCAGCAGGAATAAAACACCAAGTCCTTTATTTCATTCACCAATAAATGTTCAGGTCACGGGAGATAAAGAAAGTTCAGTCTCAAGCACAAACTACAAATCCACCTACCTCGGAATAATCCTGTAACTGCACAATTCGGTTGTACCATTCAATTGTACAATTCAATTTCCTGTAACTGCACCTGTATTGAAATCAAAGCAAGAAAAAAGAAAAAAAAAAAATCCAACAATATCAAAAACAAGTTCAACACTGTTCAGAAATAAAACACTATCAGAAAAGAGAATTCAAGATTTCATATCAGTTCATAAATTGCAGTAATTAAAACTCAGAACAATTTATTTATTTCACACAGGTTTCAAGGAGGGAAAGGTCAAAAATAATGGTTTAAAAGTTTTCAGCGGTCAAAAATAAAACTCAGAATATTGTCTTTACTTCACCAATGAAAAGTCGAATCACTTTCGGATGGTATAAACTGTACAGTATTAAATCGGGGCGCAAAATATTTCACTGAAACTCCATTTCTGACGGTCCCTGCTCGGGCGCCATTTTTGTAACGTGGTTTTCTCGGCGAAACTTACCTCGAGCGCCAGCTATTCTTTTTTCTAATAAGGGAGAATAGCAAACCTACCAGGGCAGCTGCTAGTCAGAGACAGAGTTCGTCGTTATCTAGGATATTAGCGATAACAGAGAAAATCAGTAATAGAGCAAATTTACACAGTTTATTCAGATAGCGAAAAATAGTTATATAAAAATACAGTGAAATAAGACGCTATATGAAATCAATACAAAATATAAATTGATCAGTCTTGTCTGACTGCGAGCACTTTCATAAGAAACAAATATTTTCCCGGTACGAGTCAGCCAGAATAGAAAGTAAGTTAATTTAAACGGTTAATTCAAATATATATGATAAAATCAGGAAAACAGGAATAAAAGGGGTCAGTATAAGAGTACACTTGTCCGATATTCTTTCAGTCCTAGAATTCACCACGTTGTCTACCACTCTGCTTGTTTCTCGTATAAACAGGTTGGGGTTTGGCCAGGTGAAATTAGAGGGTTAAACAGGATATGTCGAACTTGCTAGGTTAGCAGTGGTTCGGCTATGCCGTTAGTCTGCCCATGGGAATACTCGCCATGAGGGACAGACTAACTACAGGCCCTAAGGATCAGGATAGAGCAGGATTGTTATTCGGTTGAACGTACTATACCATTGGTTTGCATCAGCCCTCCGGTCTGACCATGGCCTGGACAGACTAACTACAGGCACCGGTTATACGGACAAACGTACTATAGCAGGCACCTGGACAAACTAGGAAAGGTATTGTTAAGGAATCTGAGGAACAGCTATTTAGGTAGACTCAACGAGGAATAAAAAAAATAGGACTGCAATAAATAAATCGTCGGTACTTACAATTCAAATGCACTTGCACTCACTTTAAAGAAAACGCGAAAATTTAGAAGCTTGGAAAAAAATTTGGAAAAGTATAGGTCAACGAAAAATTCGGAACTAATTTAATTAAAAAAAAGTATACTTCTGAAACAGAAATAATTCGGAACTAATTTAATAAGGTATGCGTTTAAAACAGAAAATAATTTGGAACTCATTTAACTCAAGCAAAACTGATTCGGAACTAATTACCGATGTAGGGAAACCTCGCCTTTTATAATCTTCCGGAGGGGGGTGGAAAAGGTAGGCGCAGAAACGTTAAAATTTGCAGGAGAGTACCTCGGTAAGAACATCTTAAAACTGGCTTATCGTACGTATATGCAAAAAACGGCGTTATCGGCGATCGGCGTTGTTCTTGCGGACGATTCTACGATGTTTTATGTATGAAAAACAACATCAATCGCTAAATGTTCGGTTTTTTCGATTGTTGTGAATTAATTCTGAACGGAATAAAAATTCCCGAATTTAAAACGAAAACTTGAATAAATTATTTTAAAATGAAGATCAATTACTCAGTAACTCAGTTATAAAATTGAACTTCATTACAAGCTAAAATCTAATATTTTTCCCGTGTATAATACACTATTTTTTTTCTGTGACAGGAAAAAACGACCATTAGTAGTGCAAGAAACATGACCTTTCACGAATTACTTTTTTCCCCGGGAAAAAAGTGAGTACTTTTTTCCCGGCTACATAGAGAAACATTTTTTTGACAGGGAAAGAAGTAATTTCGTGAAAAGTCATATTTTGTGACCTGTCAAGAGATATAAAATGTCACATTTTTTCCCGTCACAGAAAATAGTATATTATTTTATAAGGAGGAGAAGTGTCACTTTTCAAGGCGAGCTTGAGTTTGACAGCCGAACGCAGTGAGGCTGGCAATTGAAACGAGCCATGAAAAGTCACTTCTCATCCGAATGAAATATGTTATTTTATTTTCAAACGTTTTGAAATTCATGAAAATCTGAATATCCATCTTCGGATTGATTTACCTATACGCACATGATTCTATCCATTTACGATCGTTATAATTTTGATTTTTTGACACTTCTTAAAATTGATTTATTTATGACATCGGAAAATTCTGACAACTGTCATATGTGTGTTTAAGAGGAGGAAGTCTATCGGGAAAATACTCATTTTGAAGGAAAATAATAGATACGAATAAAACAAGGTACGAATATCCTTTTGAATAGTTCTATTACGTTTATTGATTAAAATATTCGTTTAAGGAATATTGAAATTACGAGAAAGAACGAAGTTCATTTGTGGATAACTGAAGACCTATCACAGAGGAATTTGATGAAAATAAATAATGTATTTATTGTTACAATTGAATTTTATTATAAAGTCAGTATGTATTGGTGCTTTATATAGATCCTTCCACGATTTCATAACTGTTTAAATAGTTTTGAAGTGATGATTCTTATTGACATGTCCTGTCAGTGATTGAAGGAACTTGAATGTTACCGATATGAATAACAGTAGGTACTTGAAATTTGCATTTATTGATCTGTTTAAAAAGTTAGATCATGGTTATTACCGATTCTTATTAATCTTTTGCATAGTAACACTTTTCCTGCCGCCGGACGGAAAAGTGTTACTTAGCAACACTTTTCCTCCTGGCGGAGAAATAGAAATTTTCGATGATCCTGTCAGTCGAAAAATGACGTTATAATTGTACGTTTGAAAATAAAAAGTCTTTTTTAACGATGAAAAAAAGTAAAGACTGTATGCATAGAAATATTACATTGGAAGCATTGTCTTCAATCATTTTATATTTCAGACAATGTAAATTCACATTTACAGTTGTACAAAAAATATTGTCTGTATTTCGTGCGTATGAAATTCGTGTTTTCATGGCACATTCAAGTGAATTTTGGCCTCGACCTGCGGTCTTGGCCAAAAATTAATCATTTTACGCACTTAATACAAAAATAATTATTTTTTAATTATTGACTCTTTACAAATTAAATTTTTCGAATAATTTCCAGAATATAATTCTGTTAGTGCTGACATTTTGCATTCATTTACCCATTATGAATTTCAAGATATATACAAAATTTTGAGGTAAAACGCTGGAAAGCATCTGCTCAGGGTTTTTCTTACATTTTTGCAATTATACTCAATTGTTCTCCTCCAGTTTACCACTATTGATATAATAGGGATGTTGACTACTTTTTGGAATTTATTTTATTTTAAAGATGAACCCTATACAAACACGAAAAAATTACTTTTTCCTTAAAAATATAGTAGTTGCCAATAAAAATGAGTAAATGAAAAGACAATTCAAAATTCCCGCGGAAATGCTCAATTTTGTCACGTTCTGATGATTACGTTAATACAGTGAACATACTTTGACTTCTGTCAAAGCGAACTGATTTTGCCCGATCCCTTGTGGAAAAGTTCAATCTAAGCCTTCAAAATGAATAGGTCGGTCTGTAAATGCTGAATGAGGTGCTTCTTTTATTTGTAATAATAAATATGAGTTAAAAGTCTGCTACTTACAAAGACAATTTCACGTCGTTAAGCTCCGCTGCACAAAAATCCTTGTTATCAGCAAAGAAACTTGCGACCATAAGGAAATTTATCTTCGGTAAAAGTTACCACTATTACCCTTGATGAATCCTATCTCCATTGTAAAGAAAATTGTAGATTATCGTTCTTGTAACGAACTAGGTATTCTGTTCTCTTTCAGCTTTCAACTTCGTAAGTTCGAATCATAGATATGATATATTATATATTTATTATGGTTCAAGTCACAGAACCGTGGGTTTCACAAAGCTTGATTGACAATCAAATCGTTTATATCGATGGTTTATGTCAAAAATGAACTGAAAATTGCAGAGAAATGATGACATTTCAATAATCAAGGTGATGGAGTTTTGTGGAACCCGGCCTATGAATGTATTTTGTTGATCTGAGCACCGAACATTCGAATTTGCAATGACAATACGGATAGTTTGACGTCACTATACGGATTACCTCTGATTGGCGTTCGCAGTCACGTGATAGTTGATAATAAATAACATAATTTAAATCAGCTTTATTTAATTCAACGAGAATAATAAGATCACTAAAATGTTTTTTTAGGATTGCAAAAATTTCCTTCTATGAGGAAAACCTCAATTTATATGAATTCGTAACATGAGTCAACATCCCTATTGTGAATGGTATATTATTTCATTCAATTGAAATCTAAATATAGTTTTTCATTAACTGATAATATTTGAAGTAATGTGACGTGATGTCGCAATATATTCACTTGCGTAGAGTCAACAACTATTCATTACAATTTTTATCGTGAAATATTTTGAATTCAGGTGCTGATGTTTTTTATGCGGGTATTTATATGCACGATAACTGTACTCGTGTTCGATTTCCCTGAACTCTGATCAATTTACTGGGTAGGAATGACCTGAATTCAATATTTCTCCATTTTTCGATGTATAAAATTCCTGGAAATTAGCCAAAGTTCCATTTAAAATTACATGAGAGGTTTGGACACAGAAAGATACATTTGTGCAGTATATAATCATACTTATTTTAAATATGTTCATCAGGTTTTACATTGTATATCGTTTGTGCTGGTTCAATTTGACTTGATGGGTTGATAGGATTCTACACTATTGTGTCCTATTGTTTTGGCCTTTCCCAACAATTTGTCAAAGCAGCTGGACTCAACAATACAGAGCAACAACCTACAAAAAGTCGAATCGAACCAACACAAACGATAACCAATAAAATTCAGAAAAACCCTGAGCAGGAGCTATCTGAAAAAAATAAGAAGAATTGGAGAATAAATACAATATGAGAACAGCATTCAAGACTCAAGATACTATCACGGCTCATCTAACTGCATATATTATGAAGTACTTTGTGAGCGGAGTAGAGCCAATATTGGACTATTGGAGTAACTAAACGTCCTTTAAACGTTATAATCAAAAACCATAAAAAACTATTGAATTATTGAAACGGAGTATTTAAGTGTGTAATTTTAATCTTCAGTCAAGAACCAAGCGCTTTCGACAAAAATTTCATCATCAGGGTTCCCCGTCCACAGGCAGCATGCGGAAGAGTCACATATATTTACAAAATTTCAAACCAAATGTCAAGTTGTATACACCCTCTTCTCTTCTCAGCGCCAGTCTGCGGTAACTTTCAACCATGTTTACTGTACACTTGTACAGTATCTTATATGTTTGAATAATGGTTGTGCACACCAAATATATTGAATAATTGAAACGGAGTACTTCAGCATGTAATTTTAATCTTCAGTCAAGAACCAAGCGCTTTCGACAAAAATGTCATCATCAGGATTCCCGTCCAGGAGTAAAACCAAAGGCGGGAAACCCTGATGATGACATTTTTGTCGAAAGCGCTTGGTTCTTGACTGAAGATTAAAATTACACGCTGAAGTACTCCGTTATTAGGTGGTAGAGGGATTAGTAGGTGGTAGAGGGACTCTGTCCCTCGCCCGAGGAGGTACCACCCCGTAGGCCCACCTAAGGGACTGGTGAAAATCCTTAGGGATGTTTCCAGTTCTGGGCCTGCGAGTCGGTTTCCGCTGCCCCCTTTCTCGCCTCCCCTTGTTTAATCTCGTCCTCTTCCCTTCTTGCTCTCTTCCTCCCTCTTCCACTCTCTTCCCTTCTCTCTCCTCAAAGACCTACGTAGAGGTAGTGAAAATGAATGATGATGAGTCTTCCCGAGGTGAAAAACTCCGGAGATAAACTACCCTCCATTCGGATCTCCGGGCGAGGGGTACTTCGGGGGGACCACCATCGAAAGGTAAAATTTCTTTCGCTAACATCTGTGGGCTTAACTCTAATATAGATTCTGTTCACCACCACCTTCAATCATGTAAGCCCTATCTGCTCTTCCTAACAGAAACTCAAATTAGCGCCAGGTCCTCTACCAACCATCTTCTGTTCCCAGGTTATGAACTTCTCTCCTCATTTCGACTTCATGGCGGTGTTTGCGTTTACGTTCGAAATAATCTTTCTTGCACCAGGCTCCCCAACCTCGAAGCTGGCATGTCAGACGTTTTATGGCTAAAGCTCTCTCAAAAATCATCAACCAAGTTCATCTGTTGCGTCTATCGTTCCCCCTCTAGCAGTTCTTACAACCAACTTTTTGACTCCCTTTCTGATAAAGCCAGCGATTTAATCTCTGAGTACCCTTCGGCGGAGGTAATCTTTTTGGGCGACTTCAATGTTCACAACAAAGAATGGCTTGGATCCACAAAAACTGATCCACAGGGCAGAGCGGCGGAGGCATTCGCTATTAGCAACTCTCTACATAATCTTATCCACGAACCGACGTACTTTCCCCGCTCAGCAGGTCATAGCTCAAATCCGCTTGATCTTTTTCTGACCACCCACCCCGAACCGTATACCACCAGTGTGTGCTCCTCTGGGTCGCTCCGATCATGGACTTATCACAGTGGAATTCCCCACTCAGTCTCAGATGACTGAAGGTGCACCACGGCGCACCTTATGGCATTACAAGGCTGCTGATTGGGAAGGTCTCCGAGACTTTTTCTCTGCTTTCCCCTGGATATCTTCTTGTTTTTCTAGTACGGATCCTTCGGAAGTATGTAAACAGGTTACCGAAACAATACTCACAGGTATTGAAACTTTCATCCCTCACACTCAAACCGCGCCCCAGCTTCCACGACATAAGCCTTGGTTCTCCAGGGCGTGTGACAGGGCAAGACTGGTAAAGGTTCAAAGCCATAAGATACTTCTGCAAAACCCCACTTCTGAAAACCGTCAGGCTTTCGTAGAGGAAAGAAACATATATAATCGAACCATTGCTCAGTCCAAGGACGCATTCAACACTCGTATAAAGAACAAAGTCCTTTCCTGCCCCCATGGTGGAAAATCATTTTGGTCCTTGGCAAAAAACATCAGTCAAAACTTTTGTAAGAGCGCATTTCCACCACTGATTTTGGATGACGAAATTGTTTCTACCTCTAAAGGGAAAGCCGAAACATTCGCCAAAATGTTTGCTGCTAATTCTACTCTGAATCCACCACCCAGTCTTCACCCCCCGGCGATTGCCCCTGGTCCTCATAAGATGTCTGAAATAACCTTCAAAACCAAACAGGTATATAAGATCCTGATGTCCCTCGATACTAGAAAATCCTCTGGTTTAGACGGTATACCAGCAATCGTTCTCAAAAAGTGCGCCCCAGAACTTGCACCAATTCTAACACGCCTCTTTCAGTTATCATATAACCAAGGCATATTTCCAGACAGCTGGAAGAAAGCCCGCTTACAGCCTGTCCCAAAAAAAGGACCTAAGTCGCTCCCCTCCAACTACAGACCGATCTCTCTTCTCTCAACTGTCAGTAAGGTTATGGAAAAGGCCATCAATATTCAAATCCTAAAACACTTAGAGAAACACAAGCTGATACACGCTCGACAATATGGATTCCGCCATCAGAGGTCCACTGCAGATCTTCTTACTCTTGTCACTAACAACTGGGAAAAATCGCTTGAATTTTTCGGCGAATCGCAAGTGGTTGCTCTTGATATATCCAAGGCATTCGATCAGGTTTGGCACTCAGCACTTCTCAACAAACTTCCATCTTACGGCCTTCCCCCAGGACTTTGTGGGTGGATCAGCAGCTTCCTCTCTAATAGAGCCATATCCGTCGTAATTGACGGACATGCGTCAAATTTTATTCCATTAATGCAGGCGTGCCCCAGGGATCCGTTCTGGCACCCACTCGTTTCTACTGCACATCAATGACCTGCTCTCTTCCACAGTCAACCCCATTCATAGCTACGCCGACGACAGCACTCTCCATGCTAGTGTCCACTTCCCCAGGGCTGTACCCGAGACCGAGCTGAACAGCAGGCGTCAGGCCATGCACGAATCCCTTTCCTGTGACCTCAAAACAATTCTTGATTGGGGCGCCAAGAACCTGGTGCAATTCAACTCTTCCAAAACTCAATCATGCCAGTTATCACGTAAAAAGGTTGCCAACGCCCACCGCATACAGATGAGCGGAAACATTTTGGGAAACATGGAGACTTTCGATCTCGTCGGCATCTCGTTTGAGCGGGACCTCAGCTGGCACAGGCAGGTTTCTTCTGTGGCCTCATCGGCTGCTAAAAAGTTGGGATTCCTATTTCGAGCACGAAAATACTTCTCCCCCTGTAACCTTTATACTCTGTATGTATCTCAGATTAGACCGTGCATGGAGTACTGCTCCCACATATGGGGAGCGGCAGCCAAATCAACGCTTAAAATCCTCGACTCCATCCAGAGGAAGGCAATCCGACTCATGGTGATCCCAATCTAACAAGGAATCTCCCTTCCTTAGCCCATCGACGTACCGTGGGTGACCTTTCGCTATTCTACCGATATTATCACGGCCTGTGTTCCGAGGAATTATCATCGATTGTCCCTCCCTCGGATAATCCCAACAGAACCACAAGACGAACATCGCACATGCATCCCTTTACAGTCCAACTCTCCACGCATAGAACATCGACCTTCTCCCGTACCTTCATCCCAAGGGTCTCTAGAGTGTGGAACCAACTTCCTGCCCACGCCTTTCCTCAGAATGTTAACCTCCAGTTTTTTAAATCGAGTGTTAATAGACTGAATCTGTCACTCCTCCTCCGACACCCACGGTACACTGGTACTTAGGCCTGAGCCTTCGTGGTCTGTCCCAGATAAAAAAAAATCCATACTAATAAAGTAACTCTGTCTGTCTGTCTGTCTGTTACTCTTTCACGCCTAAACGGCTGAACGGATTTTGATGAAATATGGTATGGTGATAGATGATAACCTAGAAATGGTCATAGGATATAAATAATCACGCCATCGTTCTAAGGGGGTAGGCAGTAGGCATATAACTAAATTGAGTTAGTGATTTTTAGTCATTTTTGTTGGGACTTTTGCTCTTTCACGTCTAAACGGCTGAACGGATTTTGATGAAATTTGGTATGGTGATAGATGATAACCTATAAATGGTCATAGGCTATGAATAATCACGCCATCGTTCTTAGGGGGTAGGCAGTAGGCAGTTGAGTTAGTGATTTTTAGTCATTTTTGTTGGGACTTTTGCTCTTTCACGTCTAAACGGCTGAACAGATTTTGATTAAATTTAGTAAGGTAAATAGATGGTTACCTAAAAACGGATATAAGATCAAAATGATCACGTCATCGTACTTAGGGGGTAGGAAGTAGACAGAAAACTGAAGTTATGCTGGATTCACAATGGACGTAACCATAAAACTCCCGGAACGTAAACGAAAAACGCAAAGTTGAACCAATGCAAATCATATGGAACTGTTCACAATAGGCTCTGTAATTTTAACGTTTACGTTGAGCTTATGGTAGTCCGTAATTCTAACGTTAATTATAGAAATTTGTTCACATTCTGTGATTTGTAGATCTAACTCACCAACGTCGTTTTTTTCTTCTTTTAGAATTTTTCTCTTCAATTTCTTTTTTTTTCAAACATCGTCTCAATAAAAACAGACTTAATACTTCATACATTTTTAATTAATGACAACACTTCACAATAATCAATTGTCAAAAAATTCATAGAACACTTATTATAAAGGTACAGAAACATCTTCTCACTCTACAAAAACGTCTATAATTTGCTGCTGCGCCCAAAGTCCATTCTGAACACATTTACGTTTACGGACAAAGTACGTTTACGTGTTCGTTATGGTTACGTCCATTGTGAATCAGCACTTACTCCATCATAAAATTGGGAGTGGCCAAATGAATTTATGATCAGAATCAATTTCATAAGAAAATAACATTAAAGGGATTGAGAATATATCTGAATGAATTTTTCGAGAAAAAAGACTTCTCTGAAAAAAGAACAAAGCTATTGGAGTCATTAGTAAAAAACAACGAATTAGTTCGAGTCAAACGGAACCCATACAAATGATCACCAGTGTAAATCCATACGTAAAGGTTTGTCTAAGAAAATTAGGATAATTGGAATTGGAAATAAGTGAAAGTAAAATGTGAAGCAGCATTCAAAACCATCAAAAGTGCTTCAAAAATCCTGATTGAATATGTGTTAAATGGAGATGAACCTTCCAGAATATCGACAGCAGAAAGTGGACGTAGAAAATTCAAGGAAGCAACTTTTATAACTTTTCGAATCGATCTCCGAAAACCTCATTACATAGAAAATTTTTTGATTGGAATCCAGTGGCTCAATCTAATTTTTGCTGAGGGGTTTCCTTTCAGATATATTACACGAATTTTCGTTTTTCTTATGGAAGTTAGTGATTTTTTTATGGTTTTTGCTGAGAGAGTTTTGCTCTATCATGCCTAAACGGCTAAACGGATTTTGATGAAATTTAGTTAGGTGATAGATAGTAACCTGGAAAAGGATATGGGATATTAATATTCATGCTATCGTACTTAAGGCGTAGGCAGTAAGCAGAAAACTGATTAAGTTAGTGATTTTTAATCGTTTGTTTTAAAAGTTTACCTCATTCACGCCTTAACGTCTGAACGGATTTTTATAAGACTTGGTTTATATAAAGATAGGATCCTAGGCACGGACACAGGCTACTTTTTACGGCGGGAAAATACCTCATTCCCGCGGAAATCTAGCGTGATCGTGTCAAGAAGCGCATGACGCCATAGCTACTGAAATTATTTTGATGTTTTTTTTTTAACTGAGCGTTACTAAGGGGTCGTTTATACTGGCCCGTAACTTCAACTTTTCCCTTACCCTAAAGGTGCGTACAGATATAGAACAAAACATCGTATCGTAACTCCGTCGCGTTACAAGTCTGGACGGCACTGCGTAACAGCGCAACACCGTAACATAGTAACATCTCGGCGTTGAGGTGCGTACAGACATGAACAAAACATCGCATCGTACTGCCGTCGCGTAATAAATCTGGACATAACATAAGAATTGAAACATAGAAATTTCATGCTATGGTTTATACGCGAACTTTAACTTATTCCCTTACCTAGAAGTTTTTCATTCATAATTCATGAATAATTTAAGGGCATAAGTTACGGGCCAGTATAAACGACCCCTAAGACTTCAAGTTAGTATTTGATCACTTTTCTAACTTAGAGGGTCGGTAGGCGCCATAATTTAGGGAATTTATGATAAAATTTTGATGCAACTGTCTTTATTTAACAGTTTTATTTTAAACCGATTTACATTATTTTTATATTTACTAAGGAAACATTCGGAGCTATCCATTATGTAGCATAGGTTGCTTTTGTAGAAATTTTGATGTGAAGTTGAGGACTGGAACACGATAGTGGGACATTGTTGCAGGGGGACTTACAGCCAGGAGAAAACAAAAAAACTTATGCGGACGAAGTCGCGGGTAAAAGCTAGTTTAATATATTTGGTGTGCACAACTATTATTCAAACACATAAAAAACTAGTTCAACTTGGAGATACGGATAATTCAAAGCTTGTCCAACATGCTTCGAATGAACACAAACATCATTTGAAATTTTTCATTAAACTAATCTGTGGATGTCCTGATGATCATCAAATCTCTTCCGTTCGCTAATTACCAGTGACTGAATAAAATATACACATTTCCCTTGATTCAATCCAGTTTTTCGAATTGCTCTGAAAAAATGCAATATGACATCCTGCACCTGCGTGTAGTTCGGAAACTTGTAATTCATTTTCTAATTGCTATATCATTTAGCATTGTCTTCGTTCTCATTGAGAACCGAAATTTCAATGTCAGTAATACAGAGTCGTTGTAAACCAGACAACCTCACTCTATCCTGTGAATATAAACACTCATTATGATGATTTCCGTCAAACTTCAAGTGATTAAGATTTAAGTAGAGGATGCGAGTCTTTCATTATATTTAATCATGGTAGTAGAAATATATGAATGAAATACCTGGCTACTGAATTCACCTAAATTCCGCAAATTGTATCTGCAGGGAGATGCTGATTTCTTACTTGGGGCTAAATATGAGCATCTGTAATTATGGTTATTTTAGATCGCCCAAGGAAATAAATCCTTGGGGTATTAAAGGCATGAATTTTGTTTTAGTTCCAGCAAATGTTGATATTTGGATTTTTTTGTTGAGAGCACGCGTTTCGTGTTCATTAGCGATTTTCACCGAAGTATATAATTTTTCAAGGTTGTCTTTTGGATACCTTTGTATTCTTTCATAGCATGTTCCGTAGTTAGGTCTTCAATAATATTAACTTCATTTAATGCGGTTTGTTACACCCGCTATTTTTTTTTCATTTATGACTAATAATTCCCCCCCTTTTTTTTAAACCGTTTTAAATTTATGACTTTAAACTATTTTATATTTTGTCAATAACCTTCATAATTTTAATTGTAATTTTTATTATTTTCGATTTTTGTGAACTTTCATTAGTTGGTTTTTCCTCCTGCCTTATCACTTATATTGTTTCGATTGTTTTCGCTTGTTTTTGTACTTTGTCTTTCATTGTAGAGCGTTTCTGCGTTTTTCTCCATGAATTTTTTCTGTTGCTTTCAGCTTCACTTTGTGAGTTATACTCCTGAAGATGAGATGAATTAGCTCGAAACATGTAGAGTAAATTAAAAATCGCCAAGTATTTATAACTGGAATAGTGTTTTCATTACCATGGATTGCCCAGATATAAGGACATTCAATTCTAAATTCAATAATAAAATTTCAAATGGATTTTAATTATTCTTAGGAAATCGATCTCGATCTATTTCAACATCACTAGGCCATCTGAAAGTATTAGATAACTTAACCTAGTCGAAAATTAAATTAAAGAGAATAGATTTTTCCGTCGACCTCACAATGAAAGCTAAGTTCAACGTACACGAAATTGATCAATATACCTTCTCTTTCACGTGACCCCAAAAGAAGAAGTCGAAAGTTTTTGAATCACAAGAACTCGGTGGCCAATTGTGATCACCTCTTCGAGAGATAACACGGTCCGGAAACTTTTCCCGCAAAAGATCAACGGTTTCTTCGCTTGTGTGGCACATAGCGCCGTCTTGTTGAAAGTAAACGTTGTCCAGATCAATACTATCCAATTTCGCCCATAAAAAATCATTAATCATCTCTCGATAGCGCAATCCATTCACCGTGACTGTTGCTCCAGCCAGATTTTCGAAAATGTAAGGTCCAAGGACTCCGCCGGACCATAAACCGCACCAAACAGTCACACGTTGAGGATAGAGAGGCTTTTCAACCATAACTCTTGGGTTTTCCGAGCCCCAGATGCGACAATTTTGCTCGTTGACGAAGCCACCGAGGTGGAAATGGGCCTCATCACTCAAGATGATTTTTCGATGGTATTCCGGATCTTTTTCATGCATTTCAACGACCCAATCAGCAAAGTTGTTGATGATCGGCCGGCTTGAGTTCTTGTGTTAACTGAACTTTATAAGCCTTAAGACCCGAATCTTTATTCAAAATACGGTGTAATGATGTTTGTGGAATGCCTAATTCCAAAGAACGACTAGGAATGGACAAACCTGAGTTTTCTTCAACACTTTCGGCTACAGCAGCAATATTGTCGGCGGTTCTTGAGCGAAGTGCACGGGTTTTATTCTTCACATCACCAACTTATCACAACAGCTCGAATTTTTCCACCAATTTCTTTATTGCGGTCCGACAAGGTGCTTCACGACGACCCAAAAATGTTCGAGTTTTACGAAACGTCTCTGCCAAATTTTCACCATTTTTATAGTGAATTTTAATAATTTCAATGCGTTCTTGAAGAGTGTATCGTTCCATTTTTATTAATGGCGTAGTTTCTACTTGTCAAAAATCAAAAAATGAAAGCTTCAAACGTGAAATCTACCGAAATAGCGGGCTATTCAAAATAACACCTCTTATCGGAAAACCCTTTATCTCTATGAGAAAGTTTTAAACCATTTTTCAGCAGTCTGCTTTCAAAGAAAACAATAATTACAATCTTATTTTACATTTATTGTCTATTCTGATTATGAACACTTAACGACTGTTGAAAATGAAATTCATATAAACTAATACGACCGATATGCCATTGAAAAACTGTGGACCACCTCTGAGTGAAATTATTGTTCCAAACACGTTTCAGAACAGTTCCTCAAAGAAGAGACATGCAATTTAATGCTCTCAAACCTTTCATTCAAAGATATCAGTTTACGTATTCAATGGGAAGTGATTATAATGAAAGTAAACTGGAGCTCTAGAAATGGAATTTTCTCTTTTTTCAAAGCGAGCACTGCATCGACAACATTGTTTTTCTAAATGAAATTCTAGCTTACCTGACTTCGTTTTCTTCGTTTTTTTCAGATGGGATGCATCAAGACCATGAAAAGGATTCCATCCAGGATGATTCCTTTGTCTTTGTGGTCGGACTGCATAAGATGACACGTGTTTGGATTTGGATTCAAAAGGAAAAAAATGTTTCGTACTAAAATGTTCACCTTTTATACTGGGTGTTTCTGAATTGATGCGGAAGATTTGAGGGAAGATACCTCAAATCATTTTTTGAAAGAAGGTCTCCATAAATGAAGGTCCAGAAATGCATTGTTTCCAAGATGAAGCTTACTTAAAAACTGACTTATGTTTAAATTATCATTATTTTGTGACGGAAAATACCTCCTGGCTTTTCCCTTTTATGTTAGTTTCTATTTTTTCAAATAAAAACCGCACTCCACACGAAAAAAATGCAGAAAAATTTCTTTATCAAAAATTGAAGGAAGAATCTAGAAAAGAGAACAACTTTTTCTAATCAGTTTTCAAGTGAAACTTCCACATCTAAGAATGTATTTCCGGAACTGAAGGGTTTTCTAATAAGAGGTGTTATTTTGAATGGCCCGCTATTTCGGTAGATGTCACGTTTGAAGCTGAAATTTTTTGACATTTGACAAGTAGAAACTACGCTATCAATAAAAACGGAACGATACACGCTTAAGAACTTATTGAAATTATTAAAATTCACTATAAAAATGATGAAAATTTGGCAGAGACGGTTCGTAAAACTCGAACATTTTTGGGTCGTCGTGAACCACCTTGTCGGAACGCAATAAAGAAATTGGTCGAAAAATTCGAGCTGTTTGGACGAGTTAGTTATGTGAAGAATAAAACCCGTGCACGTCGCTCAAGAACAGCCGAGAATATTGCTGCTGTAGCCGAAAGTGTTGAAGAAAACCCAGGTTTGTCTATTCCTCGTCGTTCCTTGGAATTAGGCATTCCACAAACGTCATTACACCGTATTTTGCATAAAGATTTGGGTCTTAAGGCTCACAAAGTTCAGTTAACACAAGAACTCAAGCCGGCCGATCATCAACGAAATCATTGATCTTTTGCGGGAAAAGTTCCTGGACCGTGTTATCTCTCGAAGGGGTGATCACAATTGGCCACCGAGATCTTGTGATTTAACACCTTGCGACTTCTTCCTTTGGGGCCACGTGAAAGAGAAGGTCTACGCCAATAGCCCAGCGTCGATTCAAGACCTCAAAGATGGAATTCGTGAGGCTATCGAGGACATAGGCAGCCACATTGCGATTTGGTTATGGAAAATTTCATTGAAAGGATATGGTCCTGTAAGCGTGGTCGTGGTGGTCATTTGCCTGATGTTATTTTCCACTATTAACGGCATATCTTCTTCTTTATAATGAAATAAACATCCGATCATTTATATCGAAAAATGGCATTTTTTTCGAATATCAAAACCACACCTTTTATTGGAAAACCCTTTATAATTATGGAAATCATGAAATGATCTGAGGAAAATATTTCCCATCAATTCGGAAACACGAAACACCCTGTATGTTATGTGTGTTTGATGTGTGATGAGCAATTTGAAGTAATTAAATTATCAGTTGAAAATAATTGTAGTGTAAATAAAAAATTTTTTAACTTTCACATTGAAATTCTAGTATTCAGTTCAACTTTTTCATGCCATTTTGTGAAGTGTTCAATTGTTTTTTCTTTTTTCAGTAGAATCTCTGAAGTTCACAACCGTTACAATGTGAGGCATGTCGAAAAAATTGAATTGA
Organism: Propylea japonica; assembly: GCA_013421045.1. Classification (NCBI taxonomy): domain Eukaryota; kingdom Metazoa; phylum Arthropoda; class Insecta; order Coleoptera; family Coccinellidae; genus Propylea; species Propylea japonica. Next base: position 28,031,079 of record CM024240.1, read on the forward strand.
TTTCTGTTATAACTTCTTCTCATTCTGCTCCATAAACAAAATCGAATTAATGTTAAGTGTCTATATCAAATATTCTCTAGAGACTTATATAATGCAGTTCTAGTCACATTTTGTCTGCTGGAATAGGGTGATTCTGAAGGGTCGTGTGCTATTCTACCAATTTATCACCTACATGCGATTAGTAGAGCATATGTCGATTTGTTGAAATTGAATCTACCAGAAGCGGACAGGACTGTATTGAAAAAATTCCATTTGAGGAATTTATGCCACTGTTTTCCTGTAAATTGGGACCCTTTTCTTATTGTACACATTTAATGAATTCTACATTTAAGAATAACACAAAACGTTATTAAAACGTTAAAGAAAACGAAACGAAATTGAAAAATATTGTGAACATCCAGTCTAATTCTGCAATACTGCTTAAAGAACTGTCGAATTGTGAAGGCTACCAAATCTAAATGCTCATTTCCTGTTCCTACAATTTATGAAAAAAAAACCCATAAAGTATATCTAAGAAACTTTATTGGTTTTCACTCCCAGTCTCTGGAACAGAAATAATTAAACAAAAATTTTAATTAAGATGAAAAGAAATTTTTTTAAATTATTTCTGTTTCAGAGACTGGGAGTGAAAACCTATAAAGTTCCTTAGAAATGCAGAATTCTCCCAGAATATATTTCAATCGATATCCATAAAGTATACTTTCTGTTTCCATATGTCATTAATTTGAACAGGAAATTTAAATTTATATAATAAATGAATGAAATGAAACCAATGAAATAGTTTTGGGATTTGAATGGGAAGCTGAATTCATAAATTTCGTTCATTATAATAAAAATTCACTTTTTCTGTGACGGAAAAAAAATGTGACATTTTATCTCTTGACAGGTCACAAAATATGACTTTTTACGAAATTACTTTTTTCCTTGTCAAAAAAGTGAGTGTCTTTGTATCCGGGAAAAAAGTACTCACTTTTTTCCCGTGGGCAAAAAAGTAATTTCGTGTAAGGTTATTTTTCTTTCACTATTAAATGATCGTTTTTCCTGTCACATAAAAAATAGTGTATTATACAAGGGAGAAATATTAGATTTTAGCTCGAGGTTATGTTGTCTCCCGTAGCGAAGCAATTTATTTACAATTCTTCGGAAATTATGAATAAGTTTTTGAATTCATCACAAATATTGGATGCAAATTATAATTCGTTATCCATCCCATCAATAAATTGGTTTATATATAGAGTTATCATTTTCTTATTTTCGTTTACCAATTTTTATCTGTGCTTTTCGATAGCAGTCGAAGTTTTGATTCTTTTTCGAAAAGATCTTCTTGAAATTTTCCACAACCTCTAGTATAGTTATAAAACAATTGAATATTGAACTTTGGCCCGATAGATTAATTAATTTCGAAAATATTCGATCTCTATAACTCCAAAACCAGCAGACTTATTTGAACCATAAACGAACTGAGTCTAGATATTCCGACCACACATGTACCCTGAAATTTCTTCAGCTCCATCTCTTCAAAAGTTATTGTGCGTACGGCCGGACATTTGGGCAAAATACAAGCACACTGTTTCTTTAGAAGCAAGCACACAAAAAAAACTTCTAAAATCTGGGGAAAGTTTCAAAATAACCTGAACTATGAACTGAGTTGAATTTTTTTTATTTTTTCTAGTGTTTAAAGTAAGAATAGATTAAGCATACTTTATCTTCTATTTCTTATCGGGAATGGTAGGTATGCACATTTTATCCATGAAGTAATGTTTTCAACAACCAAAAATCTTGTACATTGAGTGTACAATCCACATACCATCTGTACCAATGATACATAGTCCACTTAACGAAAGGTGTTAGGTACCTTTCTTCAAGAAGTGCAAACACGAGCCATTATATCAGTGAATGGAACGAAAGAAGAATAGCATACTGTTACTTTATTCCTCCAACTTGTTAACAAATCGGATTTATTCTTGTTTTCTCGAAATGTATTTAATTATAATACTCATCTGCATGACTTCTAACCGGCCGCCAAAGGTATACCGTTGTGTAATTTCCACACGCATGTTTTCTGTCAAGGAGAATCTCCATTTAAGGCAAAAAGATAAATATACATTTGGAATTGCTATAAGTTCTCCCAATTTATCATGGTAATCTACCAAGGTTTGTTTCTGTCGGACATTTTTCGAGGATTGTTGAAAAATCCTTCTTTTTAGAATAATTTTTGTCATTGAAATGTAAAATAATAATTTTTGTATTGAGTGCGTAAAATGAGTGTTTTTTTCATGGCAAATGGGAGTATCAATTTTTCGCAGAGACCGCAGGTCGAGGCAAAAAATTTACTCGAATGTGCCATGAAAACACGAATTTAATACGCAGGAAATACAAACAAGAATTTTTGTACAACTGTGAATGTGAACTTACATCGTCTGAAATATAATTATTGAAGATGATGCTTTCAATACAATATTTCTATGCATCCAGTAATATTTCTGTGTCGTTACTTTTTTTAACGGTGAAAAAAGACTTTTTTTAAAGGTGAAAAATTTAACCATTTACGCATCCATAGTGATGAAGAAAAGTCAAGTTTTTTTGACAGTTGTACAAAATTGTTATTTTTGTATTAAGTGCGTAAAATTAGTGTTTTCTTCAGGGACATGAGAGTGTAAATTTTTGGACGAGACCGCAAGTCGAGGCCGAAATTTCTCTCGAATGTGCCATAAAATACGAATTCTATACGCACGAAAAACAATCAACATTTTTTGTACAACTGTGAATGTGAATTTTCATCGTCTGAAATATAATTATTAAAGATATTGCTTCCAATACAATATTTCTATGCATAAAGTGATATTTCTGGGTCGCTGCTATAGAAACTACTTTTTTTTACGGTGAAAAAATAATAAATTCTGTTTCAACGGTGAAAAAAAGACCTTTTTTTAACGACGAAAACAAGTAATTCCTCAGGCATCCATAGTGATGAAGAAAAGTCAAGTTTTTTTGACAGTTGTACAAAATAGTTATTTATGTACCAAGTGCGTTATATGGATCCTAACGCCCGGAAGGAAACATTCGGCCCGAGGGCCTTTGGCCCGAGGGATGAATGTTGCCCGATGGGCGTTAGGATCTAATAACGCTCGTGGTGCATACAAGATTTTATTTTTCACGAATATATCATTTAATTACAATAAAATTCGATTGCTCCTATGATTTTTTTTCCATTTAACTTTCAGTAGTAACCATGGCATTTGTTAATATTTTGAAGTTCGTTATTGCTGTCATCATTTTATTAAGTGAATGTCATTACTGTTTTCGTTGTGAGCGGGCGTTATAATCCATAATGCCCGCTAAAATGCCCACGGGCATAATGAGTGTATTTATAGCAACCGTTTCTAACGTAAAATAAACATATAATGTACAAGTGAAAAATAAACATTATTTTATGGTATGTTTCAGCTGTTCCTAGAAAATTAATATTTAGTAGATCTACCAAAAACTCAGAGAAGCGCTGACGGGAAGTCTTATTATTGAGCGCTTGTTCATATCATCATAGCTGAACATAAAGAAATAGAAAAACGAACTGAATTCAGTAATTTGCGACAGCGGCAGAAACTGAAATAGGAAATGTTGCAAATAAACTGAATTATGTTTCTTTTTCTGTTCTATGCAACAACCGGGCCTTACAAGTTCAATTTTGGATCAAGATGTTTGATTGACTCACCAAAAGTTCACTGCATATTGCAGCGAAATTTGTCAAACATTTTTTAGGAAATTTGAAAAAAATTGAGTTTCTATTTTGAGGCAACTTTGCACAGGTTTTTGTGTAGTTCTATTTTGAGAAAAACCTACAATGTTAAACATACGTACACTCTAGATGGCATCGATATAGGTCGGACACTCGGTCGAACAGTAAAGAACCTACTAGAATTTTTCGAAAAGATTTTTTTTTTAATTTTACTCGAAGAATCTTCAGAGAATATTGCTAATAAACAAAATATATTCAATTCGATATTAAATATTCAATTCAATTCAATATTAAATTCCACAAAATTCAGATCCCATTAGATTTCTAAATTTGGAAATATCCGAAAATTGGATTTCCAATCACTCCAGGCCTTCAACAAACTAATCCAAGATATTCAGTCCATAAACCTACTCTGAAAATCTGAAAGTTTGTTCCGAATTGAGTCCAATATTGCTTCTCAATACAAATTCTTACAATCAAAAACTGTAGATATTTGATCGAAATACGAGTATACCAGATATCGATTGAAATATAATCTGGTAGGATTTTGCATTTCTAAAAAACTTATTAGGTTTTCACTCCCAGTCTCTGAAACAGAAATAATTAAAAAATTTAATTAAGATGAAGTGCTCCTGCGAAAATCTTTGTCAATTAGATTGCAAATAAAAAACACACAATTTCGAAGATTTTACAAGTTTGTCTGAAGAAGGTGTCTGATATAGTCGATATAGACACCGAAACGTTACATTATCCTTTTCATTTATTTCCTTTTTTAGTTTCACTGTTAGGCAACAATATTTTCAAAACCAATTTGCTCCTGACAAATAAGTGCAAAGATTTTCGCAGGAGAACTTCATTTCAATTTTTCTCAATTATTTCTGTTTCAGAGACTGGGAGTGAAAACCTAAAAAGGTTTTTAGGAACGAGTACCATTCAGAATCAGTGCTCCTAATGTAATCGATTCAACATTTTTCATACCATATGAAGAATTAACTAAAACTGTTTAGGTTAGGTTAGGTACCTTTATTCATACCATAAGTACTTACAAGAATGTCTAAAATTATTAAGGTCAATTCACTTGTACCTACCCGTATTTATACAACCATTTCCTGGCTGTCAAACTTCACAATAGCAAAGGAAATATTCAGACATGATATCCTAATTAATTTTATCACCAGGATAACAAGCTATTCATTGAGAAAGGTTATAGGATAGGTGAGGAATTTGTAATTGTTATATTTGATTATCCATTTTCATCTGATCTAGTTAAAAAAAACAATTTTGTTGAAATACTTATTATACCATGAGAAATAATCAATTATTCAATTGTTGCTTATATATGCTTTCAAATCTATAATAAATATCAAATTAATTAGAAGGGTTGTTGCAAGCAAATTATTAAGAATTTCTCGGAATATTCAATTTTTTTCTAATAAAGAAGAGCAAGCTAAGGCATTCCGTTTATTCTTTTGAGAATTAATTCAGTGATGATCTGCTTATCTTATGAGACATAAAAATAAAAAAATTGTGTTTACAATATTCCCTGTATATATGGAAAATCTTATAAAGGAGAGACATCAAGGCCTTTAGAGATAAGATAACGGGAACATAAGAACAACATCAAAAATAGAGACATTACAAGATCACAAATTGCTGATCATGTATGTTCCAAAAGCGGAAATCATATGATGAACTGGAACAACACAAAGATCCTAATGACGGAACCTGATAATTATAAAAGGAAAATTAAGGAATCCACATGTATTTTGTTCGATGAAGCAGATAATTTGGCCAATTGTTCTGTTGGAAAAGATCGTATTTGGATTGATTTATTGAAGAAAAAAGTGACATCAGGAAATTTCGAAATTAAATAAATCAACATCTCTATGGGTTGATAACTTTTCAATGTCAATTAGACTGCAAATGAAAAAACACACAATTCCGAAGATTTTACAAGTTTGTCTGAAGGAGGTGTCTGATATAGACACCGAAACGTTGCATTATCCTTTTCATTTATTTCCTTTTTTAGTTTTAATGTTAGGCAACAATTTTTTCAAAACGAATTTGCTCCTGCCAGATAAGTGCAAAGATTTTCGCAAGAAGGAGCACTTCATCTTAATTGAATTTTTTTAAACTATTTCTGTTTCAGGGACTGGGAGTGAAAACCTATAAAGTTTTTTTAGAAATGCAGAATCTTCCCAGATTATATTTCAATCGATATATGATCTGCTTATACTACCCTCGACTGAAAATTCAAGAATGATTTTTCGACAAAAATAACAAAGAATTATGAACGAAGTTCAAATAAAACCACAATAATATAATTATTCTTTGGGAAATATCATAATAGAAAATCATTCGACTCCATAAGAATATAAATTACATTCGATCACATCGACATAATTAATTTTTTATTAGGTACATAAAAATTTCTACATCTATTTCTATTGTGACTAATAGATTCCAAAGGTCCCAACAATGATCGTAGACGATTTAAAAAGTTGGATACTCATAAAGAGAGAATTAGTAGAACGGAGGGTGGCTCTATCAATCAACATACGCTTGAAGGTCATTTTCATCAACTCCCTCTTTTGTATTTGGTCTGGAATATTCACAGTTAAGTGATAGTCCATCTCGCTTTCTCTCACAGCTGGTGATCTTCTTTGTATTCTGAAATCCCCTAAATTTAATTGGAAAAAATTGGATTCAATTGGAACGGACTTGCGAAGACTGCCTTGCTGGTGTTGGTAAATAATATGGAAGACTTCTTGGGTAAATCAGATGTAGATTGGCATGAGAATTTTAAGTTCCGGTGAAAAGTACAAGAAGAAATTCGGATGGTCATGGAAATTTGACACTTTGCTGATTGTCAGGATGAAGTAATTTTCTTTTAGATAACTAGGCAACGTTGTCGTTTCATATAAAAGTCGTTTCAAGTAATTTTACACGATGATTTTTAAAGGGGGGTTTTTTTGTTACAGGTAGTAGAACTCATAAAAACAGTAAACGAAGTGAGTTGAGTTATTTTTTACTTTGTTTTTCTTAAACACTTTTTTAGGTTTTCACTTCCAGTCTCTGAAACCAAAATACTTAAGAAATTTTTAATTAAGGTGAAATGCTCCTGTGAAAATCTTTGCTCGAATTTGTCAGAAGCAAACTGGTATATTGTATAAAAACACTTTATGATAGGGCCTTTTTGATTTCATCTACACCTGAAAAAAGAAATCATGAATTTGCCTTCTTTAAGGGGTTTCTACTAGATAATCAATACCCACCAAATTTTATAGAAAGAACAATTTCAAATTTAGAACGAAAAATATCCAATCAAAATTCTAATGATGATCAGGTACAAACAGAAAACCGTCAAGAACAACCAAATTTGTTGAACGTCATTCCTTATAGATATTCCTGGCCTTTCAGAAAAAATAAGAAGAATTGGTTCCAAATTCAACATCAAGAAATGTTTTCAAAACACAAAATGGTTTGAGATCCATTCTTACCAGAACGAAACCAATGAATGAGACACAAAATTCCCTGTATATGTGAAAAATCTTATACAGGAGAGACATCAAGACCTTTAGAGATAAGAAAACGGGAACATAAGAACAACATCAAAAATAGAGACATTACAAAATCACAAATCGCTGATCATATAAGTATGTTCATATGATGAACTGGAACAACACAAAGATCCTAATGACGGAACCTGATAATTATAAAAGGAAAATTAAGGAATCCACGTGTATTTTGTTAGATGAAGTAGATAGTTTGGGTTATTATTCTGTTGGAATAGATCATATTTGGATTGATTTATTGAAGAAAGAAATGACATCAGGAAATTTTAAAATTAAATAAATCAACATCTCTATGTGTTGACAACCTTCAATGTCAATTAGACTATAAATGAAAAAACACACAATTCCGCGAAGATTTAACAAGTTTGTCTGAAGAAGGTGTCTGATGTAGACACCGAAACGTCACATTATCCTTTTCATTGAGTTCCTTTTTTAGTTTTACTGTTAGGCAACAATTTTTTCAAAACCAATTTGCTCCTGACAAATTAGTGCAAATATTTTCGCAGGAGCATTTCATCTCAGTTAAAAAAATTTCAATTATGTATTTCTGTTTCAGAAACGAAAACCTAAAAAAGTTTTTTAGAAATGCAGAATCCTCCCAGATTATAGTTCAATCGATACTTTTTACTTGTATGAATTATTAAAAAAATATATAGGTATTAACAACATTAAATTAGTAAGAAAATAAATAAACATATTTTAATAACTGATAATTAATAAATCTGAACTGATGCAATTTTTTTATTCAACAGAAAAATCGTAAAAATACTCAACAGAAATAAATATATGAAAAAAACGATGAAACATTTTTCGGATAAAAATATTAAAAAATTAAATTATTTTCATTTAGTGGTTTTGAGAGCTTGATGAAATAAAAAAAACCCGAATAACTAGGATCTGTCTGTATACTATATAATATTATAGTATAATGCAGGTATATGAATACAAGCATTCCAACTTATCATCGTATCGTTCAGCAAATTGCCAAACAGAACTTACCTTACACACGTTTTTAGAGGTGACTCGGTCCAAGCAAAACATGTGAAAATGTCATTATATCAAGTAACAATGTGACCAAAATGCAATATGTTGCACAATGGATACATTCACCGTTCATACTCCCCTAATTTTCAACCCCACATTGACATTCTCCTCTTGTAAGCTCGAAGTGATGCTTATCAAAAAATCTCTGGTAGTCAGGCTTTTGAAAAGGTGGCTGCGAATGCAACAATTGATGGATTGGCACTCGTGTGTTCACTAGGGTATCTACGAATTGGTCATTATTTCTTAGGTTCATAACGGAAGCTATTTAGATGAGCTTGGGATGAAGTGAAGCAAGGTCAAATTAGCCCACTTCAAAATATGGAGAAAGACTTATAACTGAATCGTTTGGATAATAGAACCGATAGTGAATCTCTTCTCTGGAGAAAACTTTGATATACAATAAATTTCAATGCTTTTGAACAAAAACTAAAGTTCATTTTCGAAAGAATATACAGTGGAACTTTCCTATAACGAAAGCGCTAAATCCGCAAATAAATTCGTTATAAAGAAATTTCGTTATACACAAAATCTGTTTTTATAGTCGGCAATGTCGTGGTCGACTCCACTGATAAATTTAAGTTTATCATTCAAACTTCTTCTTTTTAGACATTTTCGCACATTTTTCACACTAGCGTAAGGGTTAGATTGAAACCAAACAGAAAGGGGTGTATTTAAAACTCTTTCAGAAGGATCTCTTTGCCCGCCGTAATGATTTAGTTTAAAGCCGGGATTTATTACGTACGTTTGGAAAAATTTTGGAAAAAACCTATACTTATACCTTCTTACCAATACCCATTCAAAGAGTTATGTTCTTTGAATATTTCGTTATAAAGAGAATTGGCTTCGCTTTGGAGGGTGTTTTTAACATGGAATTGGGATTCAAGGTGCAATATCTTGTACGAAATTCCTTATACAGAGAAATTCGTTATACAGGCATTCGTTATAGGGAAGTTCCACTGTATTTAGATTCCTTCATATCAATAATTAAAAACAAATTTTTTATATTCTTTCGGGTACCTGTGAAGGGGTCTACGTTAGTATATAATTTTTGTGAACCTTACTTCTTTCCACAAGGGGATAAAATAATTTTTCTCCAACCATCAAGTCTACTTGACAATCACTGTCATGATTCTGTGTTCAAATTTATAACCAAATTATTAACGATTTTTGACGAAACCAATTTTATTGTAATTTTGACTTGGTTGGAGAAAAAATATTATATATTATTCGGATTAAAAGTGCCTATTTTAACTCGCAATTCTGCATTCGCTCGGCTGCGCCTCGCATCTGCAAATATTGCTCGTAAAAAAAATATGCACTTTTAATCCTTATAATATAATATACTATTTTCTCCAACCATCAAAAAATGTTGACATTTTTGTACTCTTTTCAGGTGCAAAAGTCATAGATTTTCTTACCGTACAAAAATTCACTCGTAACTTAGCAACACTTTTAATCCTAGGATTAAAAACGGTACTTTTAATCCTTGTAAATGCATTTGAAGTCTACTTGACAATCACTGTCATGATTCTGTGTTCAAATTCATAACCAAATTATGAACGATTTTTCACTAAAACCAATTTTATTGTAATTTTGACTTGGTTGGAGAAAAAATAGTATATATTATTCGGATTAAAAGTGCCTATTTTAACTCGCAATTTTGCATTCGCTCGGCTGCGCCTCGCAACTGCAAATATTGCTCGTAAAAAAAAAGATGCACTTTTAATCCTTATAATATAATATACTATTTTCTCCAACCATCAAAAAATGTTGACATTTTTGTACTATTTTCAGGTGCAAAAGTCATAAATTTCCTTACCGTACAAAAATTCACTCGTTACTTAGCAACACTTTTAATCCTAGGATTAAAAACGCTACTTTTAATCCTTGGATTAAAAGTAAATGCATTTGAAGTCTACTTGACAATCACTGTCATGATTCTGTGTTCAAATTCATAACTAAATTATGAACGATTTTTCACTAAATCCAGTTTTATTGTAATTTTGACTTGGTTGGAGAAAAAATAGTATATATTATTCGGACTAAAAGTGGCTTTGTGCACTTTTAATCCTTATAATATAATATACTATTTTCTCCAACCATCAAACAATGTTGACATTTTTGTACTATTTTCAGATGCAAAAGTCATAAATTCACTTACCGTACAAAAATTTGCTCGTTACTTAGCAACACTTTTAATCCTAGGATTAAAAACGCTGCTTTTAATCCTTGGATTAAAAGTAATTGCATTTGACGTCTATTTGACAATTGCCTATGTTTACTCGCAATTTTGCATTCGCTCGTGTCCGCCTCGCAACTGCAAATATTGCTCGTAAAAAAAATATGCACTTTTAATCCTTATAATATACTATTTTACGAAATTAGTTTTTTCCCTGTCAAAAAAATTAGTCTCTATGTATCCGGAAAAAAAGTACTCACTTTTTTCCCGGGGAAAAAAGTAATTTCATGAAAAGTTATATTTCTTTCACTATAAAATGGTCGTTATTCCTTTTACAGAAAAAAATAGTGTATTATACACGGGAAAAATATTAGATTTTAGCTCTCGGCTAAAATCTAATACTTTTCCCCTTTTATAATAAATAACTATTTCTCATTGAAAATACTAGTATATCTATTTTTTTTTTCAATCCCACTTTCCACACGTTTCAGACATTGCCTGCCTCTGGACCAACCCTAGTTCATAATAATCAGGGAAGTTAACCAACGTCAAGTTACATGACGATAAAAATCCTAAATGTGGTTTCGAGGGGGTGTAACCCCATTACTGTGGGAACCTGTAGATTAGTGAAGATCCTGACTTCCGTTAGATGAACACAAGATAACGGATATTACGTCAGACCATTGTTCGATGAGAGCGGCTGACTCGATTAATTGTTCGATGATTCGGTATAGGATAGACTAGTCTGTCACTGCCATTCGTGGGTTAAAATTTCGCAAATTCAAGAGCAAGGGTTTATACAGGGTCTTTTCCTCGACAAAAAGTAATATTGATTAATATTAATCATATTTCCATATATCCAATTAATGTTGATCAATTCATACTGGCAGAACGTAAACACCATAAATGTCGGGGAAAATAACCTTACAACTTAAGATAAGAAGGGGCATTACATGTAATTTTTTTTCGAAATCGACCCCCCTTCCAAGATACAGCCTTTGAAAGGCGATGATGACAGTTTTTAATTTTTTTACGGCTTCTTAAAAACACAGACTCATAAAACTATACATAATATGAGTCACTAAGAAGATGTTAATCACACGAATTGTTTAGATCTCATAACTTCATTATTAGGAGTGAAAAATAACAACCCCCTATGATTTTCGTTAAAAAATTGTTTACTTGGGATAGAGTTTCCAAAAATAAAATTCTCTTGTGGTTTCCCATTCAATTCTGGAAAAAAATGGTCTCTTGCAAAATTTCGATACAGTCGATACTTTTTTCGGGAAAAATAAAAACGTACGTTATGATCACTGTTCATTCCATTTCATCGTATAGATGTTCCATAGAATGAATTTTCTAAGATATTGTATGCCTATGACAGGAGATAAAGATGTTCTATAAATTTTCTGAAGGTTTAATTACTAATTCCGGAAGAAAATTATATCCGTAATATTTTAATATCTTAGAATATTCATTTTATGGAACATACGATGAAATGGAATGAACAGTGATCATAACTGCTTGTTTTTTTTTCTCTGAGAAAAGTATCGACTGTTTCGAAATTTTGCAAGAGAATTCTTTTCTCCAGAATTGAATGGAAAACAATAAGAGAATTTTATTTTTCGAAAATCTATCCCATGAAAACAATCATAAGAGGTTGTTGTTTTCAACCCCTAATAATAAGTTATGGGATCAAAAAAACTGTGTGAGTAAGATCTCCTTAAGGAATCATATTATGTATAGTTTTATGACTCAGTGCTTTTTAGGACCCCTAAAAAAATTTGAACTGTCAACTCGTCATCGCCTTCCAAAGGCTGTATCTTGGAAGGGAAGTCGATTTCGAAAAAAATTTATATGAACTACCCCAGCTTATTTTCATCGAGGAATAATATCCCTAAGTATCTCGCATTTGTTTACAGACAACCTGTATAGACTAAGCCAACATTTCTAGGTATGATACATGAACACAAAAGACAATATGAAAACTTCAATCTACCCATATAAGTGTATTGATTGGATGATTGGATTTTTTTTAAGAATGGCTTGAATATTATTATCCAAGGGTTTCTTTTTAATTGGAACAAATTTCTTTCTTTCTCTATATTGGACATAGTTTGGTAAGTCTGAAAAAAAGTAAAAATGCAACAATTTGGAAAAAGTATTGCAATCAACTAATTTATTAATGACAGCGATTAACGGTCGAGCCCCTAATCATTTGATTTATAAACGAGCAGATAACAAGATTTTTTCTTCGACTGCTAAATTTATTATGAATTCTTGATTTAAACATCAAACAATATAGCAAGTGTATCTCTGTATGAGTAGAGGAAAAACTAAACGGAGCACCTTATATATCTGCGTTTGACACAAGAGCACTATAATAGCACAGAGAAAACCTCTGTCTCCCCGTATAATGTTGTGTTTCTACGTTTGGATTTGTTTAGAAGAAATTTCATAGAGATAAAAGATGTTATCGAAGGATGAAATCAAATTTTCTAGAACTCCCAAACAAAATGTTCCTAATATCCTATAAGCCCCTATGACAAGCAGCATGAGTCCGCATTTAATTGTATCTACCTATACCATGAAAATTAACTTACAAGACGTGTATCCAACCAGGGGGACCTTACGGGAAGACGAACTCCTTGAAATACTTCCACCTGACCACGAAATTACAGCTTAACCAGTTCATGATATACCAAATATCATGATTGCTGTCATTATGCTCCATCCCACATTGATTATACGTTTGAAGCCGATCTTTCAAGTCTGTCACGGATTTCTCACCAGAAATTAACGAAAAACGTATAATTTCACCCCGGATTCATTTACCTCATCTTATACGCGGAAGAATTGAGAGTAACTCCTTTTTCGCACCATTCGTGAGAAAAATTAACCTTAATTAAATATTTGCACAAATCACGAAATGCGTCGGCGAATCGGTTTGAGATCGAGATTGACCAGAAAGAAATTCCAGTTGAAATCTGAGTGAGTCACGTTCATCGGCTAATTCAACTTTTGACATACTTATTAAATTCGGTACGTGGTAACGTAAGAGCGAACTGTTGAAAGTGAATAATGAGTTGGTACGCCCATTTTGGTTATTAAATTATGAACCAATATTTTAAGTAACGAAATTTGGAAAACCAAGAACCAAGGTGGCCATTAACTTTGGAATATTCCACTGTGTATATTAAAATTATAGGTTATATTGTTTATTTTCTTAGCAGATTGATACGCAACGTTATCAATATTGCATAGAGTTCTCTGATAACTCGCAAGCTCGTCAGACGAGGCCGGGTACATTCGGCAACGTTGACTTTATTTTACGTTATGACAGCAAATACTGCCAACTTCAGATAAATAAACAAACGCCTACTATGCGCTCAATCTTTCCTGAACGGACTATATAGTTCATTAAATACAAAAGCAGTCGACTTGCTATGGAATTTTAATACATTTCACTCTGTATAAAGAAATTATGTTATTTATTCTATTATCTTGTGTATGATAAAAGAGCACGGAGAAAAGCTCAGTAAAAACCTCTGGTTTTCCGCATAAGTATACAGGATGTTACATAATAGTATATCAAAATCAAAGGGGATGAATCTACGTATAATTTCAAGAAAAAAAGTCCATGGAATGCAAAACCTTCGTTACGGAGCTACAGGGTGTTGAAATTTCCAAAAAAATTGGGTTTTTCTTCATATCTCCTGCGGTTTTCCAGATATTCAGTCCAAATTTGGAATGCGAGTTATTTTCAACAGTCTCCATCATTGCACGTGCCGAATCTAAACGGTGTTCTCTTTTCCGAAGTCATGTCTCCTTCTTCCCTCTCGAACTTTTTTGCGGTACGCCACTGGTCAGCGTAAAATCAATTTCTGATATTATTTCCACGGAAAGTGTAATATAAATATGACCTCTGTGCAACAAATTACAGTCACATTCAAGCTTTTCCTAGAAATTCATCCGAAATTCGAAAAAAAACTGGCTTATTCATAAACCAGGAGTGGTGTGCCTTTACACGTCTCTGTGCTCGGCCATAATAATACCCATTAATCACAACGGAATAAGATAATCATTCACTGCTATCAGATGATAATTAGATTAGATTTAGCTTTGATATGATATTCTGTAAATTGGTATTTTTCAGTATTCTAAAGTACTCCAACTAACAAATATGGGTCCTATACCTGTCAATCGAGGACCAAATCTACTTTCGTTATTATCAACTGAAGCATTTTTCATAACAAAGTATACAATGACCAGGGGCCTATTGCACCAAATACTTTGCAACTTTTCACTTTGCACTTTTCACTTTTCAAATTAATCAAGTTGCACCTAACGCATTCAAAATTGAAAAATACAATGTGAAAAGTCAAGTGCATAGTGAAAAGTACTAATTAAATGTTGGGAGAAAACTAATTTTCACTTCTGAAATTTGTCAGAATGCAAAGTGCGAAGAGAAAAGTATTTTGGTGCAATATGCCCCAGTTCTCCAAAAATTTTTCAAGTGTCAATTTTACTTTTTCCACACTTGTCATAGAAGGGTCCTGTATGATAGCTATCATTATACACTCGTTCACTAACATACTCCTGTTCACTTAGTTACAGAATGACTTGACTAGCCATTGCGAGCCTGCAAAAAGAATTTCTTGGACAGTAGAGTTATAAAAGAAAAGCGGATCTAGCACTCGCATTTACTGGAGGTCTTTGGGGTCGAGCTATAAAACAGTTCATCAAACTTTCCTCGGAAAATTGAAATCAGAAACTCTTTCTGCCGGATCACGAATCATACCCTAGTGGCATTAATATCCCATGAAGAACCTTCAGCTAGTTTATGGAGAATATTATTCCTTCTCTTCAATTTCAAACTAAGGTTTTCCAAATGATCCTTGATGATAATGCCAATGTTATACACAACACAATGAATATGTTCACAAACTTCCACGTCGATTCAGATGAATCAGAATTCAGCATGATCCGTTATCTACAGGGATGTGTAACTCTCGATACGAATCCCAACTCAATGCAGTATCAAGCATCAGATAGTGAACCCTCAAAGTGATGCCGATGCCAGTAATTAGTGGATATCGCATAGAGGGCGCTGATATTGTTGGCTAGGTGCTCGCAAAACTCTGCCTTTCCTTTGTCAGCCAATTATACCGGCCTTTAGCGATAAACAGTGCGGATAATCTATCAAATTAATGTTTCTCCAGACCAATTTATTATCAGCGTGTTACAGCCAGTGTGTACGTATGCTCGTGTTCTTTTGCTTGCGCATCGCTGCACGATCTCTGTAGTTCGGATGCCGTTTGATCTAGTGCTACCGACAATTATATTTCATTCTTGTTTCACTTCGGTAGCGATTTGTTCTGCTGGTTTGATTGCCGCGAATGAGATAAGCTCTGGTTTGATTAGAGATAAGGCTTTATTGAGGTATTGACGCCCATAGGAGTTCGATGATGGGAGGTTTTGGGTCTGCCTTGCAAGAATACCTTTGAGAATAGCTCAGCTATCACCTGAACATAGAACTATCTTTGGGCAATAGGCACGACCCCAAGAGTGGCTTTCACCAGAGTTGCGGAACATACTTTTTTTCGGGCGAGTCACGATTCGGTTAACATAGTGATGGCTGACGGAAAAGATTCTGAGAGATCCAGGCAGACAAGAGCGACTCAATTTCACCAATGACTGGTGCTATTTACGTAGAAAACATCATCGGACCAATCATTGTTCCTCTGCGCAACGAATATAGGCCAATTTCATCCATCAAGATGATAACGCCCCAACACAAAGCACACGAACGATTCAAAACATTCTTCGAGAGAACAATATCCAGAGAATCAACAGACCAGCTAACACACCAGACATGTATCCAAGGAAAAACGTTTGGGAGTTCAATATCCCATTTCCAAAACCCACCTTATAGAGTTGAGTTCAGCCCTTCAGGAAGAATGGAATGATATGCTTGAAAATTTAATTAATGACTTGATTCATGGAATGCGTAGTAGTTGTATTAGGCAGTATATTTTTATTGGAAGGAGAAATGGTAATACCGACCATTGAATGTGGAAAAACTATAACAAATCAAAAATAAATATATAATCGATAAACACGTATTTTACTCTCATCCTGCATAAATCAAAGATAAACAAACAAAGATTGCCTATCGAATATAAAACAATTGAAATAGGTAAAGATATAAATCTTTTTTTCCAGAACAAAGCTTGTTTATTTCTGGAGAAACCAAGACTTCTGACGTGTGTATACAGGGTGCCCCGGAAAATGTGGGAATTCTCGGAGTCAGATAGAACATAAAAAATAAGATTACAAGTTCCCATCATTTTTTTTTCCTAGCGGCCCTCCCTACGAAGATACGACCTCTTGAATGACGCCACTGCAAATTCATTTTAGTGGAATAAATTTCAATTACTTACTTCTTTCATTATTCTTTTTTTCGAAAACGGTTCATTTTATCGACACTGAACAGGAATACCTTTTCTTTAGCTTAATGTTCAAGGTATCCAAATTTGTTTTCTTAGCACCTTATTATACAGGGTGTTGAAAATGTAAGCATTAAAATGTACAACCCAGTCCGCCCCTGGTAAACTGAACAAGCTAATTGAAATTTGAGTGCTGTGATTTAAGAGGTCCTTGATACTATTAATCATATCAAATTTTCATCAAATTATATAGAGTAGTTTGAAATGTATTCCACTAAAATGGATTTCCAGTGGCGTCATTAAGTAGGTCGTATCTTCGTAGGGAGGGCCGCTAGGAAAAAAAATATGAGAACTTGTCATCTTCATTTTTTAAGTTCTACTTAAATCCGAGAAATTTTCCACATTTTCCGGGACACCCTGTGTAGATATATCTGAAATATGCGAATGTATGAATGAAACATAGATTATTATTTTTGGTTTGAGAATGGCAGAATAATTGATTATTCTTGACTTCCAAAACATGGCGCTGTTATAAATAATAATATTAAGGATCCAATACACACTTGAAATGTCAACCATTTTTATTATTTTTTTAAATGAATATTAATTAATTAAATATTTACAACACTCCACAACTTGGTCAAATTTAATTGTCATTTTACCACCCAATTTAAATTCAGACTACCTGACTTGAAATAACGACACAGATGGCACCTAGACCATCTAATTTCTATCCCATCAACTTTGATATCGTAATTGTCCAATAATAACATTCAACATTCAACGCGTGCCGTATGGTTCTAAAACAAATTCCCCTATATAATTCGGACGTGTCAGATGAATAATTATGCGGAAAACAATAGATGCACGTACAATCGCGTAGATCTAAAACGCAGCACATTTTAGATAAAATGATTTGATAGCGCAAATGACGCATCGAACCGTAAGGTTTAGGGATGCCCTAATTAGGTAGGACACTCAACAATTTACATTTGTTGTTGTAAATTCGAAATGAGTTTAGAATTGTGCAATATGGTTGTTTTTATGGGGCGTGTTCGTGCCTGATGTCACTTTTATGAATATTCATTGGTGATTTGACGTCGGTCGTCGGTGATGATATTCTACCCGTATGTTTATAGTTACGATGTTTTGTTGATGGGGAAATTTTAGGTAGTATCTAATATGTCAACAATAAATCTTTGAATGTTAAAATATTTTTGTGACTAGATGATAAGGAAATTTGCACTTTTCAACTTTTGAGTAACATTTTTGACTCTAGAATCAGTGTGCTGCTATAAATGAGCAGTTTTGACATTCCTGCATTCAACCATATACAGTAGAACTTCCCTTTAACGAAAGCGCTAAATTAGCGAAAAAATTCGTTATAAAGAAATTCGTTTTTATAGTCGGCAATGTCGAGGTTGACTTCACTGATAAACTTAAGTTTATCATTCAAACTTAAGCATTTGCTTTTAGACATTTTCGCATAACATTTTACACTAGTGTAATGGTTAGATTGAAACCAAACAGCCAGGAGTTTATTTAAAACTGTTTCAGAAGGATCTCTCTACCAGCCGTAATGATTTAGTTTAAGGTCAGGGTTTATTACGGACGTCCGGAAAAATTTCGGAAAAAAACCACCCTTATATCTTCTTACAGATACCCATTGAAAGAGTGATGTTCTTTGAATATTTCGTTATAGGGTGAATTTACTTCGTTTAAGAGGGTGTTTTTAACATGGAATTTGGATTCAAGGTGTGATGTCTTGTACGACATTTGTTATACAGAAAAATTCGTTATACAAAAGTTCGTTATAGGGAAGTTCCACTGAAATTAATTGTGATAAAGAAGCAGAAAATGTACCCTATTTAACTAAAGAGTTCAATTCTTTTTTACTGATTATCTTAAATTTTTTGTTTCATGTAACAGCATTCAGAATAGTTTCAAATATATATAGGTACATTTCAAATCATTCACTTCATATTTCAGGTCATTAATTTTAAATTGAATAAAGAAAATGTGTTTCTATACTCGTTCGAAAGTCGCTTCAAGATGACGTACGAGCAAGCATAATAAGTGGGGATGACGATTTACAACAGCCTTCTAATCATTTAAATTCACTAGCTTATTTCCCTGATTTGAATGATTTTTCCGAAAACCTGACTGCTTAACAAAGATCGGAAAAAAACATGATTTTCTGAGAATAGATCATCTCTGAAATGGTGTTTTTTTCTAGAGATTACTGGAAATATCCATCGTCATTCTTTGAAATTAAAAAACGTTTTGTCATTTTGTCATCGAAACAATGGGTTTGAATAAGTTCTGTGTATCACTGAATTGACAGATAAAAGATATATCAGGTGTCTCAAGGGGAGTGGCCTAATAGATCAAATCGGCGTTTTACGAGAATTACTCTAGTTCGCTAAATATTTGAGATTTAAGTCAGAAATTTAGCAGGTCATTAGATATCTGATCTGGTCTATGTCACTGCTTCAGAATTATAGTTGTCAGTTATACAGTATGGACCAAAAAAATCATCATTTGCCAAGTTACTAATAATAGGCCACTCACCTTGGGACACCCGATATATGTGATAAGATTTCAGAGTACCAATGTTTGGGTGCTAGGCTAGAGCCTTCTTTTTTCATTAGTCAGCATTCACAGTAATCACATTAAAAATGTTATTAAATCTTTTTTCGAACTCAATTATTGTTCCTGTTGTGGTCATTTTCATTTCATTTCAATCTAGATGTGATTTTCCGGAATTCTAATATGTTTTTTTTATTCTTGAAGGTGTTTTTGAATTTATCCTGTCTATATTATGTCTCAATGAATGAAATTGAAGAAAATGAGAAAAATAAAATTGAACTTGAAAGGCCGTTCTTCTTGACAGCAATTTTTAATACAGACCACAGTAGTTATGACTGAGTAAAATTGTGATACCTCTACATAAAGTCCTTTCACGAAAGTTTGAGCCGTCGGTTGGCCATGACAATTTGGCATATTCCACTGTGTATAAAAATTTTAGGTTATGTTGTTTATTTTCTTGTCAGATTGATACGCAATGTTGTCAATATTGTATAGAGTCACAGCCGTCTTTAGATCTCAGATTCAGTCCTCTGATAACTCGCAAGCTCGTCAGACGAGGCCGGGTAAATTCGGCAACGTTGACTTTATTTTACTTTATGACAGCAAATACTGCCAACTTCAGATAAATACACAAACGCCTACTAAGCGCCCGAACTTTCGTGAACGGACTATATTAATAATTTTTTCTATTTGCTTCTTTACTAGGAATGTATTTTCGTTCAAATATTTCGTTTTATCTTTCGATTCCGTAATCGACAACGAAGTAGATAGGTTTGATTTCTACCCCGAAGAATTTTCCCATATCGTGACTTCGTAAGATTACAGCTGCCAAAGGTGGGAAAGGTAGGTATCTTTCTAATAACTCATCAGCACGTGTTGCACTAATAGCTTCCAAAACTCCTCTCTTTCACACGCCTTCCTTCAACCTTTTATTGCCGGGCGTTTTGTTAAATCATATCATTTAATTAGTCGGATTCAAACGGTGGGAAACGAAGTGTTATAAAACTGACCAGATGTTGATTTCTGCTTTATAAATTGGTTCCTTCCTTAGAAGATACATCATTACAGAAACAAAAATATCGAATGAAACAGACATGAAAAAAACTATTTAAGAATATAATCAAAATTGAAGAGTTGACGACCTAATTTTGAGAACTTATGAATGCATAACAGTCTTAATAAATCTGTTGAGAAATTACGATGAGAACTACTTCTTCTACTAGAAATCGGACAAAGCATAACAATTTGAGCGGAAAAAAATACAGAGCTAACCATTCGACAAAATAAAAAACTGAAAATTCATTCTTAATTCCGAAAATGAATGACTTTTTCAAAATATGAGAAACTGGACAATGCATAATATGCTCAACAAAAAAATTATGATGCTCAGTAAACTTTTTGAAAAAATAAACTGAAAAGAATCATTCTGAAATTGGGAAACAACGCTTAAATATTTAAGTGAAATAATAATACAGAGCTCAGCAAACCGAGAAATTATTGACTAAATTTAGAAACTAAATAGTGCCTAGTAATTTTCACAAGATGAACTACAGAATTAAGAAAACGATTTGAGAAAATACTGAAAAGTAAAACTCAGTAGTCTAACTAAAATCTATTCTATTTTCTTTATACTATGGGGAACCAGACAATGTAAAATTTTTTTCAAGAAAATAAACAAATCGTAGATATCAACTAGAGAATATTAGAAATTGAAAATTCAGAGATCAATCCAAACTGTGAAAACTACTGAATATTTTTATATCCTTGAATTGCATTACAATTTTCTCAAGGAAGAAATCAGGTAGAGTTAGAATCATGGAAGAAGAGACCAAATTAAAAGAATGGCCCCACATTTTTCATGCTATGGAGTCTTTTGCAGAAAAATTTTCACAAAAAATACAGAGATTAGAAGACCAATCGAAAAAATTATAAAACTGAAGAATTTGAGACTACATTTCGAAAAAATTTTTTATACTTTTACCTTAAAGAAAAAAAATACAGTCTCAAAATATATGAGAGAAAATCATTGAATTGAAAAAAAGTGACTACAAATTGAAAACAACTGTAGCTACATTACATAACAATGGGAATTTCCAGTTATTTCCAGAAAAAAATATTTCAGAAATAATGAATGTTCAGAAAATCGTAGTTATTGTCTGTTTTTTGTTTTGTTGCCAGCTAATTCTCCAAAATAAGCTAGCGAATTGAGATCAGAATTTACGGTGAATGAATATATTTTCCGCCGACATCAAAATGAAAGGTGATTTTGCTGTGTACGAAATTGATCATTAATGACCCATTTTATTGTAAAATAAAAAGTATTCAGAAGCACTACGAGAAATGTCAAAATTCTACTAAAACATAGATATGTACATAGAAATTTTATTATGTCAAATGTAAGTCTTGTGCAAAACGGGAATGTATTTCAATCAAGAATTCATTCACAATTGATATTGAGATCATCGGAAAAATCTTGTAATCAACTCGGTTATTAATCGAGCGACTAATGGTCTCGAACTATTAACGCGTTCGCTCCGCGCACGCATTAAAATATCTTGACCATTATAGTCGCTGTCTTTAATAACCCAGTTGATTAAATAACTATTAACTCTACTCTTAATGCAGTCACATGAAAAAAACAATTTTTTAACATACTGGAAATGACCAAATACAAAGCCTAGAAATCATTCGAGTGAATAATAAAAACTGAAAAATCAATGACTAAAATAAATCTGACTCCACGCAAAATCAGATTAATAATGCCCCCCATGCAAAAGAACAACAACATCCGACAATCTAACTTCTAAACCCATAAACTCATAAATACGCCTCAGGTTGCATCAGTGAATCGAAAATTAGTGGGGGTCACGTGCGACCGTGTGGGTCACGTGACCCGCTGCTGTCTGCCAGATACCGAAGCCGAAGAGAAGGCTGGGCTCATGGGCTGGTAGCGGTGGTTAGGTGATGGGTGATGGGCCTAATAGTCGGACAGATGAAGGGGATCCAGGTGTTGTTCCCTTTGCGTGGGATTATGCGTGCCTTTTCGGGTTTAGTCAGTTGCTCTTGCAGAACCGTTTCGGTAAATATAACGGGTTAAGATTCAATCTGATTATGGTCGGAGTGGGTTACTTTGGTTGCAGCTGAGTTTTGTGATGTCTCAATTCGGGTACATTCCATTCCGATAATATGAAAGTTGATTTGATAACATAGGGTCCTGAATTAAATTTTCGAAAAACTTATGAATATTTTTTATACTTGATAGCTTCAATTTTACTAATTAATAATAATTATACTTATTATTTTGGTTCAACAGAGCGACATTGGTACATTTTCTATTTTTTTTTAACTTGAATCATTTTTTCTAATCTTGTGAGAAATGTGTGATTGGTCCTCAAATAATGATTTCCATCTTTGTTGTATACCTACTCTTTTTGACATCATTGACCAAATGTTTACGTTTGCTAGAGCTTGTGGTAGATAACAGTATCAATTTTTTTCTTATTACAGTGGAACCCTATAACGAACATCTGTATAACGAATTTCGTACAAGACATTGCACCTTGAACCCAAACTCCATGTTAAAAACATCCTCTAAAACGAAGTAAATTCTCTC
Source organism: Propylea japonica (assembly GCA_013421045.1). Taxonomy (NCBI): domain Eukaryota; kingdom Metazoa; phylum Arthropoda; class Insecta; order Coleoptera; family Coccinellidae; genus Propylea; species Propylea japonica. The sequence goes on from CM024240.1 coordinate 28,054,264, forward strand.
TATAACGAAATATTCAAAGAACATCACTCTTTGAATGGGTTTCGGTAAGAAAGTATAAAGGTGGGTTTTTTCCGAAATTTTTTCAGACGTACGTAATAAATTCCGACCTTAAATTGAATAATTAGAGCGGGCAGAGAGATCCTTCTGAAACAGTTTTAAATACACCCCTGGCTGTTTTTCAATCTAACCATCACGCTAGTGGGAAAAGTTGTGCGAAAATGTCTAAAAGCAAGTGCTTAAGTTTGAATGATAAACTTAAATTAATCATGAAGTCGACCGCGACATTGCCGACTAAAGAAACAAATTTTCTGTATAACGAAATTTCTTTATAACGATTTTTTTTGCGGATTTAGCGCTTTCGTTAAAGGGAAGTATTACTATTTCAAACTGTCGACTTCCACAAAAGCAATTGATGACTTAGATCTATTATTGATATACTCAGTTGTCAAAAAATTCATTCGTTCTTTCTTTTTTAGGGAGGATCTTATAATTTGAGCCAGACAATTTTGAGTTCAACAGACGATTGAGATTGACTGATGGGATTTTCACTAATTGACATGTAAGCTGCTTCCTTCAATTTTTTTCATTTCAGTTTTTTTCTTCTGATATGGAAGCTTTAGTCTTTATTCAAAGCATGCTGAACAATACTTGAATTATCAGTATCTTCCTTGAAGAACATGAACGTCCTTCAAGTGTTGAAATCAACGAAATCGGAGAACATAAAAATAGCTGAACGGAGAGACTAGGATAAATCAAAGTTTTTCTAACATGCTTGAAAGATGATCATAGAAAAGCTTCCATTATATCAAGAAAAGAAGAACTGAAACGTGAAAAATTAAAGCAAGCAATTCTCATATCAATTATCGAAAAACCCATCAGTCAAGCTTCTGTTGATCACAAATTAATCTAGGCTCCAATAATAAGATCCAGCTTGAAAAAGATCAAATGAATTGTTTGACAACAGTTTCAATCAAAAATAGATCTAAGTCATCGATTATTGTTTCCTAAAACTGTGAAAAATGATTTTTCAGAAACAGGCAAATGTTGCTCTCCCGAAGCTACAAGTCTTGAATGTTTTCCTGAGGAAGGCTGGCGAACACAGAAAGCTAAAATAATGAGAAAACCCCAAAAAATACTTCAAAGTATTATTTCTCCCTTCGCTGAGTTCCGGAATACAGCGTATTGCTAGGAAAACTTAATACCATATCAAGTGTTGTTTACGACATAGAATAACGTGGTAATTCAGCAAAACATTAATTTAATTCAATTATACGCACAATGCGAAAATTCATTTTCAGGTTGTCAAGCATTTCAATAAGGATATAATTCAAGCCGAACAGCTATGTTCTGAAGCCTCCTCCACTTACGATATCAACCTGCCAGAATAATTAAAATTTATAATTGCTGCGTATGAAATGAAAGATTAACAGAATCAGATAACATTCTTGAATCTGACGTTTCAACGTTGGAAAATTAAATTGTGCCGACATATGGAGAATTGCATACTATATCCCTTTATCTGAGAGCGCTTCGCATCTCTTTCATATAGTTTCCCTCGAATAAAATCCAGTCAGGGGTTTGGATCCTTATCTCCAAGACAGATCGCTTTTATTCGAAACTAATTTGTGGTATTCATTAATGTACGGTATTGCTATAGAACTCATAGAAGCCGAAGTATAGGCAAATCAAGCTAAGCGATACGCCCTGTGGTGACGATCTGAGTAACCATTATTATTGACATGATTCTTTGTGAATATTTATCATTACTAATAATTTTTCAAGTATGAATCCATTCAAACCACTATTGTACAGTTCCTCAGTGTTCTTCCTAGGAAAAAAGAAATCAAAATATACTTTTCCATTCATTTCCTCAGGCTGGGGATAAATTTCGTATTTGAGGAAAATCGGGGAGTAAAGTGTAGATGGATCGACGAAAAACCTTTCAATTGAAACTTGAAATCGGTAAACCAGGTACAGGAAATATGAAAGACTCCCCGGCCACCAAAGAATGCTATTCTGATGAAAAGAGTACTGTTTGAATAAAATAAAATAATGGTAATTCAACAGTTCAACAAAGAAAATTGTTTTCGTTAATTTCTTCAACAGCCTTTTAAACCTAATCGATCTTTCACTATGGCTAAAGTAAACTGAAATAAATGATGACACCTACAGTTTTTACAAAAAATTAACATATATTATAATATACACAGTAATACACTCGTTCACTATAAATGTCTGAAACTTCAATAAATTGATAAAACATCCAAATTTTAATCAAGCAAATTAACACATAAACAATAAAACAAAATCAAAATCCTTCCATGTCAATACTAATAGTTCCACGAATGCCTACCGTGGCGCTACATTCTTATTTTCAGATGCCTATTGAAATATTCATCTCTGTTAATCTCTATAAAATCAAAGTGAATAATAACAGGTTTTCCAATAGGGATGACAGGATTTTGAAAAAATCAAGAAAAGCCCTGAGCAGGTGATTCTGAGCGCTCATTCATTGGCGGATCAATAAGGCTATTACCTAGATATTTTGTATAGAACTTGAGATTGATGATAAATATCTGAATGCAAAATCTCACCACGATCGGAATTATATTTTGGAAATTATTCGAAAAATGAAATATGTAAAAAAATCGATAACTAAAAATATCAAAAGTATGATTCTGATTTCAAAAACCTTTTGAAAATTTATATAATAATTCAAACTTGACTTCATCTAAATAGAAATTTTTTTCATCGGAATGTTACAATTTTTTTTCGATATAACTATAGACTTTGCTATTGTTGAATTAACGCAACAAATTTTTGCGTACTGCTTTGAATTGAACATTCAACACAAAAAAACACACAAAATTTAGTATAAGGCTTTTTGAATATACATATGGAAGGATTCTTTTTCATGTAAAAATTTTTGAGATGGGATGAGTTATATAAATTCCGCCAGAAACTTCACTCAAATTTGATCTCTCATCTTTCAAAGCAATTTTCTTTGGTAAGATTTCAAGGAAAACTGCTCTACAACTAGGAGGGTTTATCCAACCAGGTTCTTCCAAGTGATTATTTTTCAGATCCTCGGATATTCAAGAATGCCCATAATGAGCCATAAAATACTGAGCAATCAATCATCTCATACAGGTTTAAACATTGGTATTCAACCCTAAATATCAATACAAATTTCGGAATAATAACAATAATGAGAGACAATTTAATGTGATCATATTTCGAATTCGAGACAGCGTGTACCACTATTAAAAAAAAACTTGAAAAATCATAACTTCCTGAAGAAAACAATGAGACCACCATTGCTACTTTATAATCGTCCATGAATTGTTCTCTACAATCTCTAAATTATCGGTACTTACTGTCCCGACTCCTGATGATGTTTTTATGCAAGATTCAATTAAAGTCAGCATTCGGCATCATTGATAAGCAGCGCACGAGTCATAAAGATCCTAATTATAAATTCAGGTACGCTCTCGAAGCTTTATGGCTTCGACTTTCATTGAAATTGCTATATTAAACTGCAATCAGGAGGCAGACGAATGCAACATGAAGAGTATGATGATCAATGAACAATGTAGAGGACTCATTATGATTTTTTGTTCAACAAAATACGGACAAGTGCTCATCAATGAAGAATTCCAATCAATCTGGAATTATAATCGAGACAATAACTCTGTTCAGTCTGTTACGAGAAGGAGTTGTTGAAAAAATATGGTCCTGTTACGAAAAGTGGATGTCGCAAAGGTATGAAATTGATTCTGCAAGTTTGGTGCAATGCCGATTGCCGACTGTTGAAGAGGTGCATGAGGAGACTTCTATTATGATAATACATTTGTTGGTGAGTATTTTGTTGCGAATATTGGAGCAGCAAAGGAATCCAAATTCAACTTTGATGATTACTACACGCGTTACTTGGACCGGACCGCATATATACTATAGCCTTCTATAGACGGCTGTGACAGTACTAACAAATTCTACAGTTGCTCTTAAGGGCCGGACATAATTCTAGTCAAGAAGAGGGAAAACAGATAAATTCTCATAAACAATTCCATCCCAGAAAACAACAACCTACGACAAAATACGCCGAAAAAAATATCGGGATTTAGAACTTCAGCTTAAGAGGCATTGGGGGATGACAAGCATAAGGCGTTTTCGGAAACTCACTCAGGGTTATTAACTCGATCTATTCACGTCACGTGACATATCTATCTACTCGGATCACGGACGGGTTCTAAGTTAACGAACACATCAGGTTTAGGATTTGAAGTGGCCGTCGTATCAATAACATAACCAATATTTGGAGGGTTAAGAATACAAGTGAACCAAGTCCACTTCAGCTACTTGTGAGCTACAGAAGTCTAAAAATAAAGCTTCATATCAAAAGTACCTGTATTTTTCCATAGCATTTATTCTATTTAAGATATTCGTGGAGTAACGGAGACAATACATAGGTTTTATTGGCCAAATTTCTTCTGGACTCAGTTCTGGAGTATTAAGGAAGAAAATTACAATCTTTCACTAGGAAATAACACTTCTGCTGTCAAGTGGATATTACCAGAACTAGGACTTGGTTCATTATTGCACTGAAATTTTACATAGTTTATACAAGTTATAGCGTGGCTAACTCAAAATGATGAAAAGTGGACTTGGTCCACTTGTATTCTGAACTCTCTATTTTATGAATTTATTTTTCAGTCCTAGTTAATTTTCGGATTGTCTCTAGCTTTTCTTGCATTTATAAGCTCCTGTCAAATCTTTCTTACAATTTGTAGTGTGCCCCTTCATGTTAAATGTTATCTTTGAGTACCTATGTTGAAGAAGTGAAGAATTTGTTTTTTCAGTCCCAGTTTATTTACGGATTGTCTCTAGCTTCACTTGCTTTATTGGCTTTTGTGAAATCTTTTTTATAATTTCTGGTGTGCCCTCCCATGTTTAATGTTATCTTTGAGTAACTATGTTGAAAAAGTAAAGAAGGCTGTAGCTTAGCACAGAAGATCTGCAAACAAAGTTTTCAAGACGCGAAGAATTAAATCACTCGAAATATCAAGTCAATAATTTGATAGATATACTAATTCATTTTTATAAAATAATCTACAAACCAATTAAAAATCTTAATTCCCTCGATGAGACTTTAACATTTTGACAAATTTCAAAACATTCTGATGGTAAGTTGTCATGGACAAGTTCAGTTCACTTCTTTGAGACGAAATGTATGTTTGGTTCTGATGCTTTACTGGTATTTCCTCAACCTTCCCCGTTAGCTGTTTATTTTTAACTAGCGACCCGCCCCGGCTCCGCACGGTACGACATCACATTAGAAACCTTCAAAATAACAATACTTCTCCACTATTTAATGGATGTTATTAAATATATAAACCTTCCTCTTGAACCACTATCTATTAAAAAAAACGCATCAAAATCCGTTGCGTAGTTTCAAAGATTTAAGCATACAAAGGGACATAGGGACAGAGAAAGCGACTTTGTTTTATACTAAGTAGTGATTATATTATTACTAATTTAAGATATCAGTTTAGATTGAATACAACTCTAAATGCTGCCACGAAAATCATTAACCTATTGGAATGAATGCCTATTGGCTTATTGACTACCCTGAAAATTTTAGATTCGAAAGTAAGTATGGACATCAGGATAGAAATCATTCTTGACCTTGGATTGAACTCACAGACATCTAGACAAAACTATAACGCGCTGTTCACTTAGAAACAAGCGCGCTAAAACATTTCAAAGCTGACTGTTTCATAAACTAAAATGTAGATTAAAAAGAAGGTCATTTTCGAACAGAAAGTAGAAATACGGTATAATAATGAATCTGATGGGTCGATAACATTGAGATACTTTACAAGCTGCTATTGAGCGAATTTAGAAGCGAGTGAATTAGCTTGTGAGATTGTGATAATTACACACAAAACTGTCTACTCGCTTAGTAGCCAACAATCTAGCGATCCACGTGAGGTTCATGTTTGTATCGTTGTCAATAAGGATCTGAGATAAATGTCAAATACTTTTTCAAATTCAAGAACCAGGAACCATAAGTAGATGAGAACTTACAGATTATTTAGTAGCAACTGTGATTACACACGACGGCTTGTTTACATGTCAACAAGCCAAAACGCCAGCGATTTAGCGTGTAAAGTAGCCCAGCTTTCAGCTTTAGTCGCAGCTTTTTACAATCAGATTGTTCGCTTGTGAACACGATTACTCTGAATGAATTTACAATCAGCTACTAAGTTCGCTCAGTAGCAGCTTGTAATGTATCTCAATGTAAACCCATTAGGCATGAATATTTGAAAAAAAACCCTAAGATTTGCCATCCACTAAATACTCTATCAGAATATCCCGCAAATGTCTGTGTTCATATAAGAGCGCTTTCGCTTTCAAAACCTGAACTGAATCAACTGCTGCGCTCAAAGAATATAAGTGCTTGTATAGTATCAAGTATCCCTATTATTTCCCCTTAATTCTTCTATAAACACGTTTCTATTGTCTATCAATCAACCTTTCTGTTGTGGTTACCTCATTGGATATTCATTTATCCCTGGTCTTTGTCAGCCTGTCAAATGATGAGAGTCTGAAAAAGTCCTGTTCGTACCTATCGTTTACGGAAGCTGATTCGATCCAGTTGGCTGGGGTCAATTTAGGGGAGGATTGCAAGCTCAAATGAAGAGTATTATCGGGAAAAATCGAATATTGTATGCCTTTTTAGAAACAGACTGTTGTGCATTTTGGATAACTTTAATTATCTAATGGGAAAAGTTCAATTAAGGTTAAGGATTTATTGTATTCCAATAGAACTTGCAAGGAATTTTAGGGAACAGAATAAAACTCATGTAATGTTTTCAATAAAGATGTGATTGTGGTCTGACAGAAATAGTTCCTGGCTTCTTTCCCCCGAAAATAGTTGGTTCAGTTTAAATCGCTTCAGAACAGGCAAAGACATTTGATTAACATTTGCTCCATTTGTAAGTTTCAAGAATGCTATAATTCCTTTTCAAAGAAAGATAAGTAGATCGGAAATTCTTTGAAGAGTATTATTGTGTAATGGGCATTTCCACTGATTTCAAGAAGAACATCATCATTTTAGACATAAAGAACCTGTTGTAACTTAGGTAGTTTTTTATTCTCATTTGATTTTTGTACCTATTTTAGAATCATCACGTGCGTCACTTATATTTAGTGAGTAGGCTCGTAGTTTAAAAAAATTGATTTGACAGATTGAAATAATAGAAAAGTCATTCCTAGTTTTGGTACAATTTTGAAACTTTGTAGTATTGTGCTGTGCTGTATATTTTCATTGCTGCAGTAAATTGAGTTTACAAACCTTATTTACACTAAACTTATTTCGAACCACCCAGGCGCTAGACCCTACCGGTGTGTGGGATTTCAGCGGGGATACAACAGAACCCTTTTGAAAATCATATAGCTTTTTAAACGCTCGTTCTTCTCAAAATCTATATTGTGTAGCTCAAATTTCTGTAATCTACGAATTTTGAGCTGAAGATGGTCTCGAACCATAATATTCGATTATCTGATGTCTAATTCATGGTCAAATTCAATTCTGTTCTTGAAGCCGTCCGTCCGGCGGGTCGTAAACAAAAAAGTATTGTAGGTACTGAAGACTTAAAATCTTCAGCGTAGGTTGGGTTTCCAAATGCCACGATTAAATTTGTTAGTCATTTTGAGGCCACATGCAAGATACTCATGAACGAAATTTTGTATCCATACTGTTAACAGAACCATCAAAAATTCAATCGAAATATTGAAAAAAATCCTTACATTCCTTCAACGAGACATCCGATTCGAGTGAAATTTATTTTGATGGTGAAGCTTCTGATACTGAATGCCAATGCAAAGTTTCAAGAGGATCGGATCATTCGAACCATAGAATTTAAATTATTTTCTAAATTATCAATTTTTTCAAATAATTCAGAATTTGTCACCTCGATGGAATTGAAATTTTGCAGTAAAATGTTCAATAACAATTCAAAGTAATGCCCAAAAACTTGTTACGTTAATTCAAAAATTCTAATATTTCCGTGAACCTTTTAAGATGCAAATTGGCTAAGTGAATGATCATGCAAATTTTCAAAAGGATTATAAATTGCAATCATAGAATTTTGCATAATTTCCAGAATTTAATTCCAATCGTGCGAAGATTTTGCATTCATATATTTGGTAACAATCTCTTTTCTATATTATCCTCTACTTTCACTGAGAAATACACAGGCTCCATCGTATGGTATTGATATAAAAAATATAAACTCCCCCTCAAAAGGATAAATATGAAGATATAATAATTGGAAAACAATGGTAAGAGAAATACTTCTTGTTCGCAAGAAGGAGAATATTTTTGTGTCAGAAATAATAAATTTCATGAAGTTCAAAAGTTCGCCTTATTTCAGAAATAAAAATATGAATCGAAGAAAAAGCATAGGCTTTTCTAACTTCTTCATCTAGATATACATTTGCAAATGACTTCATGTTTATTTATTTCGAAACATAAAGACACAAAACCATTTTTACTTCCGATCTCCTGTTGCAGTTTTAAAACCCAACATCGTCATTTATTCTCGTCAGTCAACAGAACCAGTTAAGTTTAATTGAATGAGTCATTCGGGAGGGGGTTATGGATTCACCCCTCGCATAACAGCACACACGTGGTTCAGTATTGTAATTAAGCATTTCGGGAAACGAAAGGACTTAAATTGGTTAATGAATATGTTCACGCAGTGGCTCTGCCCTTTTCGAGATGATAAATTTCAATTGAATTAATGTTTATTCATCGTTACAAGTACCATAAGGATGCTTTTGAATGTTAATTTTATATCACGCGATGAGTTGTGGAATCTAAACGATTTTATTTGGTGTTTTTCTGAATAACTGCGTCTATATGTGATATAGGTTCAAACCTATTGGAGAGGACAGGTTACTCTGAAACGACGCCCTCTATTATTCTGACTCCTGAAACCAGGATAAACCGTTGAATATACTATTACTATTATTGATTCCTAGTTAACCTTGCAAATAAGTAATTCAAGAAAAGCCACTTGAGTAAGTGCTTTTGAGCGCTTGTTCATTGGTGGAGCAATAATGCTGTCACCTCAAAAGTTTGTAGATAACTTGAGTTTCATGTAGTATAGGTAGTATATGAATGCAAAATCTCAGCACGATGGGAATTTTGATTCTAGAAATTACTCGACAAATGAAATATGTTAAAAATCGATAATTAAAACAAATTCAATTCTATGGTTTAAATGAAGCGATCCTTTTGAAATTTCTCATGAACATTCAGTATATGTATAATTCTCCATTCACAAAATGAATTTTACTTGAATCGGATATCTTGTTATAAAAATATAACGAGTCTTCTTTTCAATATTCCAATTGAATTTTCTATGGTTCTCTCAACACTATGACCACAAAATTTTGTATGAGGCTCATTATTAGTATCTTGCATGTGGCTGCATAATTTTATTTCGATTGGTTCAGTTTTGTCTGAGATATTGAGGAACAAAAATTTCGAATGACCATATTTTAATGGAACACCCTGAACGATTTGGCTGCATTTGGAGACCGAACTCATCCTGAAAACCTCAAGTCTCTAGGTCAATGCCTTCGTTATCGTGCCAACGGCCGGACGGCCTCACAAACAGAATTGAATTTCGCCACGGAATCGTCATCAAGGAGTCGAATCCTATGGTTCGCGACCATTTTCGGCTCAAAATTCCAAAAAAAAAGTAGAACGAGAGCTCAAAAACAGATAACAGTGGAAAAAATAACATACCATTAAGAATTCGAGTTTTACCTTCTCCTGGAAGCTTGCCAAGTGAAGGGTGCTGGGCATTTTCAGCATCTACTACTTTAAAGTCACTCGTAGATAGCAATTGGTAGCTATATTTCTTTTTCAAAGAGGTTTGTCTTATTTCTACAAAACCACATGAGTAAAATAAAGAAAATAGTATGGTAAAATCTATGTTTGGTTTTATAGAAATAGTTTGTTGGTAATTGTTGTTGTTGGTAGTTGGGTTTAATATCCTACTCCTCCTGAGAATTTATTCTTATTCTTGAAATGAAAATTCCTACAATTTTGGAATTGCACTCGGTTTTATCTTCTTTTGGAATGAGGGCTACCGTTTTTTTTCTCGCTAGTCGGCGCCTCTTTTGCGTGAGGTCCTGTCAAAGTTCCTTGTACTGTCATTGATTTATTATTATTATTACAAATTCATATTTATTAGTGTTCGGTGTTATAAGTCGTGTGAAAAAAGTGTACATTCTTTTCCTTGAATACTGTACAATATCAATATCGAGCATGCCACAGGGTTGTGCAGTTCCGTATTGTTCAGAAAAAAAGGGAACGATAAGACTGTCCTTAAGCAGCTGATGTTACCCCTTCAAAACATTCTTATTTTTGTGAAAAACATTTCAACCCTGGTTATAATAAGTGACCTAACGATCCTAATACAGAAAATCGTGAGTACCTAATAATCTTTTACATTATGTTGCTTCAGACACTTTCGTTTCACAATTGAATAAATGTAGTTATACATAGTTGTATTACTTGTAATCTACTGTTGAAAATTTTCAGCTCTTTTCCTAAAAAAACTGAAATCAATACCTAGCCAATTTTCTGGGTACCAGGAAGGTGAGGACAGATATAAATAAAATACTAGTAGAGAGAGTTCTTGAACGCAGAAACAAATTTGAAAATGCAAGAATCGTTTCAACTGTAGAGGAAAATCAATATGTAGTCAAAAGAGCTCAACTGATACTGCTTTTTTGTCAGAACTTGAGAGTAATAGAAACATACTTCGAATTGAAAATCTAATTGGTACAATTTTACTCTGGATTTTACAACTACAAATATTTTATGTTTTTTATCAATCAACTCACTAACTCGAGGAAAACATTTACTGTAAAAATATATCAAGGACTCGTGTAAATAATTAAATTACCCTACTTTAAATGAATGATTAGTGATTAGTTAGTATACATTGATTTCTGAGGTTTTCCTTTTCGCACATGCTGTTTTTTCTATATATTCGCTTATAATGATAAATGAAAGGATTGTGTGAGAATTTATTGTTCTACTCCAAGTTTTAACACTTTTCAGGTATCATGTAAGTAGGATAAAAAACAATTTCTCTTGAAATGATAATCTACGTCTGCAATAAACTCATTTCAAATCATGATAATGCGTTTCCACTGGAATTATTTGAATCTGTAAAAAGAAAAACCTTAACTGTAAACTCAATAACTAAGCATACTTTCCGCAAGAAATGCGTATTGAAACTCTGAACAAACTCACCTTTGAATTAGCTCTCCTTTTAGCCCGCTTAATTGGGCAACTATCTTTTGTAACACCGCTTTCAAAGCAGTGATATTCATTGATCCGTGATTCATATCTGCTGTTATTAATCTGAATATGTATGTGAAACTCCTCACATCCTCGTAAAGATTGAAAATAAACAGAATACAGATTCACAATTACGTTTGAATATTTGATAATTCAAATTATCGTGGACCTCACGCAACACTAGCGCCTCTAGCGGAAAATTCATACGCGGTAGCCCTCATTCAACCCCCAATGCCAATTGACTAAAAATGCCTCTGACTACCCCAAGAACAGCCCCAACAAGATGTTTGAATCGCTCTGGGCCGATTTACCACGTTTATAAAATTATTATTCAACCCCAAAACTCAGCTGTTGGCCACAACCCAATCACCCATCATTGTGTTTGTTGGGTTTGTCATTTCACCCCTACTTTACAGACAAAATACCACCGATGCCCATAAACAGAACAACAAAAATCTGTATGAAAAGGTCAATAGCGATGACTTAACAAATACGCCGAAATGTCCTTTCTATTATGCCATTCGACTCTTTCGAGAGAGTAAATCCAATCAGTCTATTATTTTCTCGTTTAGACATCAGAAATCCGTTGCTGTTTTGACTGTTTGCGAGGGTGGGTTTGGTGTCAAACGTAGACGGATGGGATATTATTATTCCGTCAATGGGTGTATGGAGAGAATGTATGAATAGATAAATGAATCCCTTCATGGGCCTATTCTAGGTAAGGTAGAACGACATGTCTCCCATGGGAGGTTCATAAGCATATGTTCGCATTCATAGTGAGCAAAATATTTTTTCATTGTGTTGAGTTTAGGGGTTGTTTTTGTGTTCGCGGAATTAAGATGGAGATAGCGAATTAAAATGCAATTTAATTGATTTTTGATAATTGTGTCCAGTGGCGCAGATAGGATTTCGTTTTGGGGGGGGCTGAACTGAACAATTTTTGATGATACAACAAATAACGAAAGTTGCAAAAAAATAAAGAAGAAAGGAATAACGAAGAAATTAATCTTGGGGGGGCTGCTGCCCCAAACCCCCCCCCCTAGCTGCGCCAGTGATTGTGTCTTTATATTATTAGTTAGTTACTGTTAAACAGAGATTACGCTCATCCATATTAATTATTATAGTACAGGGTTGGGCAAAATTATTAAAAAAATCAGTAAGTTTATAGTTATTTAATCAACTAAGTCATTAAAGACAGCGAATAATCGTCAAGACATTTTAAAAGTTCGAGACCATTAGTCGCTCGATTAATAACCGAGGTGATTACAAGATTTTTCCGACGACCTCAATAAGGATTGTGTATGAATTCTTGATTGAAAATCATTGTCATTTTGCACAAGACTTACATGTGACATGATAAAATTTCTATGTATCTATGTTCCAGTAGAGTTTTGAAATTTCTCGTAGTGCTTCTGAATACTTTGTGAACGGTTGCCATGAGGATTGCACCATTTAAATCAGCGACATAAAAAAGGCTGAAACACGGGAATTGATTTTGAATTGAAAGCAGTGTTGGCTATAATTTGAAATATTTTTCTCAACTCTTTAGCTGCAACCTCACCTACTTTTTTGAATGCGAACATATGTAGTATGTAGGCTAGTTTAAAAGATCGTTACAGATGGAATCTTATCATACTATTTTTTTTCATTTTACGCATATGGTTATTGAGAAATGAGACAAAACTCTTAGAAAACCGACAAATTTAAAAACTTCGTTCCATTTACGAGTTAATTCAAAGTTATATATTGTGCAAATACACTCTTCCCTCTGATGATGATAGACGATGGTTAAACTCGTCTATATGTTTTTCCGACTGGTCTCATCTGGTATGTTATTTGTCTCCACTCTTATCTTTTTTTCTAGATCCTCAATATTAGTCGGCCTGTTTTGTTAAACTTTGTCTTTGAGACACCCCCAGAGAAAGTAATCTTGTGACGTGGTCTGATCTAGAGTCTGAAAAATGAAGAGTTTTGTCTTATTTCCCAATAACCGCAAAAATAACGAAAAAAGTTAGGTGGGGTTGCAGCTAAGGAGTTTAAGAAAGGTGCGATTTGAATCGTTTTCTTCAGACACCTGAACGGCAGCAATATTTCTGACATTTCAACCAACATGTTGTTCCACTGACATAGCAACATCAACTTGCCCTTTCTATAGGGCGAGAACTATGATCGAAAGTTGGAATTAACGCTCTTAAAGTTAAATTTTTATAATTTGCAGACGTTGCCCGTTGGAATGAGGAAAATGTTGAGTTTCCTGAACGAATTAATAATGACAGTTAGACGATCAGTGAGGAGGTGCGTTCACAAATTAAATTCATAATTGTCGAGTCCCTATTGAAACACATGTAATATTCAAAACGAAGATTTAATTACTGATCCCTCCAATAATGTTCCTGGATTAGACTGTTCTTAATTGTATAAGAACAGGTCATGGCCGTTGTAATAGCATGCTTTTCAAGTGGAATTCAGTTGAGAGCCCTAGTTGCGAATGCTGGGAATCAAAGGAGACTATAGAACATCTGATAAATAATTGTCCAATATTTAAATTTCAGAATTATTTGAGGGCTATACATGGAGTTACAGAGTCGTTTTTAAATTGGGTTGTTAATTTTAAATCGATTTAATAGAGTTTCAATCATTTCATTTTTGTTCCTTTTTTTCTGCTTAGATTTCTTCTTTAAGATTCAGGATTCCGAAGACATATTGGAGAGGATTATCGGTTGGACTAAATAAAGAAGAAATCCTTCATTGTTCGAATAGTTTTTAAGCGTAATTTTTGTTGGAACGGCGAGCTCTATTATCATAGAAAAAATAGTATGGTACCCCGTTTTGGACTAACCTCAGTTAGGGATTTTTGTTTTTCTTTTATGTATTGTATTATGTTAGCTAGTTAGTTATGATTTCAAAAGAATATATATATTTATTGGAAAACCCGACATTGATTGTTGGGACATATGATTAAGGACCACCTCGTATCGAGAAAAAGATCATCCTCGGCCTATCAGCCTAATAACAGCGCAGAGCTGATTAGAAGGATCTGCCGATCAATAAAACATTTCCATGCCAAAAGAAATAAAAAGAACTGGTTGTGGTTTGCAGTCTGGTGCAATGTGCATTGACGTAATTAATTGAGTTTCAAGTAGGTGCTTTATGGGTCGCTTCCACGGAGGTTCTCCGTGTATGATCACCTCATTTGACGTTGACCTCTCACCTCTTGCACCGTAATTCAAAGTTTGTACCGCTGGCCTGCAAGGCCACAGGGCGGATCTAATTTAAAATGAAGGAATTTAAAATTGCACTCCCATATTAATTTTCCCGGCAAATTCGATATTTCGAAAAAAATCCTAATAATATATGCGAACTAATCTTATCAACTCGTGCTCGGACTTGACTTTTACAATTATCCGATAATCTCAAGATGGGAAACAAGTTCCGTTAATGGTGTTGTGAGGTATTAAGTTATAAATATTAGGCATGATGTCTGGATTTTCCGTAGATTGCATTACAGATATTGTGTGGATAATTCGATAAAAAGTACGAGGCCGTCAAACACTGGAAAGAAATTCTGCAAAAGTGCGGATTATCTGTAAATCTGAGGAGATAACATATGCATATGTGGATGTACTTCAACATTCTCATGGGGCATCGTTTTCTTCGTAATGATTGGATTCATGAAAGGTTTTCCGATAGGAAGTGTTATTCTGAATAGCCCGCTATTTCGGTAGATGTCACGTCTGAAGCTGTCTATTTTTGACTTTCGACAAGTAGAAACTACGACACTAATAAAAATGGAACGATACACCCTCAAGAACGCATCGAAATTATTAAAATATAAGTACTATAGAAATGGTGAAAATTTGGCAGAGAACCTTGTCAGACCGTAATAAAGAAATTGGTGAAAAAATTCGAGCTCTTCGGACAAGTTAGTGATGTGAAGAATAAAACCCGTGCACGTCGGTCAAGAACCTAGGTTTGTCCATTCCTCATCGTTCTTTGGGAAAAAGCATTCCAAAAACGACATTACACCGTATTTTGCTTAATTTGGGTCTTAAGACTCTTAAGGCTTATAAAGTTCAGTTAACACAAGAACTCAAGCCGCCGCCGATCATCAACAACGTCGTGTCTTTGCTGATTGGGTCGTTGAAATACATGAAAATGATCCAGAATTCCATCGAAAAATCATCTTGAGTGATAAGGCCCATTTCCACCTCGTTGGCTTCGTCAACAAGCAAAATTGTCGCATCTGAGGCTCGAAAAACCCAAGAGTTATTGTTGAAAAGCCTTTCTGTCCTCAACGTGCGACTGTTTGGTGGGGTTTATGGTCCGGCGGAGTCATTGGACCTTACTTTTTCGAAAATCAGTAGCGGTGAATGGATTGCGCTAGATATAGAAGATATATTGGAAAAACTAAAACTAAACTCATAAGTTCGAACCAAAAACATAAAAACTTACTCAACAGGGAGATACTATAAAGTCAAAGCTTGTTCAACATGGTTTGAATTATAGGACCATATGATATTATGAGGGGAAGCTTCCATAACATCAAAAGAATAAAAAAAACGCATTTCGTTTTTCATCTTTCAAATATCTGGTCTGCTCACTTCTACTCTTGAATTATTTCTGTTTTTGCGATCGATATTTTGATGTTATTTTGACAGAATATCATATATTTGTGTTATTTCTTTGACTCAACGTGTCTGGAATAAAAAGAAACATCGTAAGATATTTTCCATTTCCTAAATATCAAATTAAATTTCGAAAAAAATAGGAACTTTTAACAACTCATAACAAAATGTAGGTATCTGGGAGGATTCTGCAGTTCTAAAAAACTTTTTAGCTTTTCACTTCCAGTCTCTGAAACAGAAATAATTAAAAGAATTTAATTAAGATGAAGTGCTCCTGCGAAAATCTTTGCATTAATTTGTCAACAGCAAATTGGTTCTGAAAAAATTGTTGCCTAACAGTAAAACTAAAAAAGAAAATAAATGAAAAGGATAATGTAACGTTTCGGTGTCTATATCAGACACCTTCTTCAGACAAACTTGTAAAATCTTTGGAATTGTGTGTTTTTTCATTTGCAGTCTAATTGACATTGAAGGATGTCAACAAAAAAATGTAGGTATGTGAAAGATATGCAGTAAATACTCCAAATACTGAAGCCAAAGCTTGTTAGCATAGCAGATTCAAGTTGCTAGGCCAGATACTCACACAATAATGATCAAATTGTTGCAACAAGTACAATATAGCCGTACACCCACACTCGGTGCCACGGAAATTATTATTCATTACGTCTTTCTTCCAATACATTTTAAAGTCCAAATGTCAATCGGAGCAATATCGAAGTTTTATATGTTAACGTCAGATGTATAACGATTCGATTGCAATTTATTGCAAAAATGTTAAATGCACGTATGCTGCTGTCTCATAAATTACTCTACCGCGAAGGCGTCCATCTTAGGATTCAATGAAGCGAAATTTATTATCTGTAAGATAACGTGAGAGCGAAATTATAACGCAATGAAATTCAACCTGAATACTTGTAATTACTTACTTCAGTTGGAAAGAAAAAATTTTGTATTGTAACTGCACTGTACATCAATGGAGCTCAGGATGAGAATGGAATATTGAGTTGAGATACAAGGTGTCCCAAACGATAGATTTCGAGCGATCGTTCTCCTTAAATGAGCTCTATATCTTTTTGCACGAATGTCTATAATTTTCTAATTTTGAGCCGATAATGGTCTCAAACGGTTCGAATCCCTGATGAAGAATTCCTGGTCAAATTGAATTCTGTCCGTGGGGCCGTCTGTCCGCTTATCCATTAGCACGATAACTTTCGAAGGGATTGTCCTAGAGACTACAAATTTTCAGGGTGAGTTCGGTTCTCAAATGCCTCGGTTTGGTTCGTTAACCAGCCAAATCACTCGTTCGTTTAGGGATTTTTCGTTTTTACAAGTCGCAAGTTACATCGTTTTGCCCAAATGTCTGTAATTTTCGGATTTTGAGCTGAAAATGGTCTCAAACGATAGGGTTCGACTCCCTGATGAAGAATCCGTGGTCAAACTCAATTATGTCCGTGTGGGCCGTCCGTTTGTCCGTTAGCACGATAACTTTCGGAGGGATTGTCCTAGACACTAGAGATTTTCAGGATGAGTTCGGTTCCCAAATGCCTCAGTTAGGTTCGTTGACCAGCCCAATCGTACAGGGTATTCCCTAAAATATGGCCATTCCAAATTTTTGTTCCTCAATATCTCAAACAAAACGAAACCAATCGAAATGAAATGTTTCGGCCCATGTAAGATGCTCATAATAATCCTCATGCGAAATTTTGTGACCATAGTGTGAACAGAACCATAGAGAATTTAATTGGAATATCGACAAAAAACTTCGAGTGAAATTTATTTTGTGAATGGAGACCGATATACTGAATGTTCATCCAAAATTTCCTGGCCATAGTGGTAACATAACCATAGAAAATTCAATTGCGGAATATCGAAAAAAAGAATCTTTATAGATTTATTTATTGCATTTGTTCTTAACTATACATTGGAGTATTTGATTAACTTATTTTCAAGTCGACAATCATGATGAAGTCAAACAATACAATGAACCGTTTCGGGTACGGGCTCTTTTTCAATCTCGGATTTTAATTTTTTTTAGTTTCTCTGTTACACTTGTTCTCAATCTATAGGTGCTCAATGTGGATACCCCGTACCCAAAACATGTCATTGTATTGTTAACTTGAAAAAAAGTTAGGTAAGAACTCCAAATAGTCAAATACTTCAATATATAATAAAGAATCTATATATTTCCATAACAGGACATCCGATTCGAGGAAAATTACTTTTGTGAATGAAATCTGATATACTGAATTTTCATGCAAAATTTTGTGGCCATAGTGTTAACAGAACCAAAAAAAATTCAATTGGAATATTGGAAAAATAATCTTTGTATTTCCATAACAAAATATCCGATTCGGGTGAAATTCATTTTGTGAATGAAAACTGATATTATACAAAATGTTCATGCAAAATTTCAAGAAGATCGCATCATCAGAACCATAGAACTTAATTTTTTTATTTATTTTTTTTCATATTTTATTTTCTGAATTATTTCCAGGATTTAATTCTGATTGTGCTGAGATTCTGCATCTATATATTTGGTATCAATTTCAAGTCCCATATAAAATTTGAGGTAATAGTCTCATTACACCACCAATGAACGAGACCTCAAAAGCTCGCTCAGGACTTTTCTCAAATTTTGTTATTTTGCAGGTTTCATACAATAACTTGAAAACGGAATTCATATTACATAACACATTTCATTAAAAGCCAGTATTCTAAATATGCTGCAGTTCCTTTCTTCTTTCGATATTCTAGACACATTTCAAATGACTTTGGTTATTAATTTCCACCCTTGTTCATAAACAAATATCCTGAATAAACGGTCCCTTCATAAAGCTTGTTAGAAGCATTGTTGTGGTCAAGAGTACCAGGCTTTGTTGTCCACCCAAAATTTGGACCTATCTGCAAACCATAAATTTTGCTATTCGAATATTTATTGACAGGTAACGTACGTCCATACTATATGTGTATACCATGCCCAAAGTATGTTCGGTAAACAAAGCATACAAATACAAACCTCCTCCCTTTTTAAAGAATGCCATAGATATCCTGAAAAATAGAATTTATTTGTGACTATGAATAGCTAATAACGTATACTTTTGAAAAGAATGATCAAGCTTTGATGAAATATAATACTTCATTAGGATAAATTGAATGAAAAAATATGTTTATTACATGTTTATACAGGGGGCACTAAATTCAAATGTTCTGAGGGGAATTCGTGAACCTTAAGAGCTGAATTATTCGAAAATTTGATTGTCTTTAGAAATTAATAGGGGTTTTTAATCTTTTCAGACAAGCTTCATATAAATTCTCGTATACCAACATGTCTTTTTGAGCGCTCGTTATCCTTAAATGCTAAATCGTTTTGCCCAAATTTCTGTAGTCTTCGAATTTTGAGACGAAAATGGTCTCAAACGAAAGGATTCGACTGCCTGATGGCGAATTCGTGGTCAAATTCAATTCTGTCCGTGGGGCCGTTAACTATCATTCTACTCAAATGTCTGTAATTCTGGAATTCCGTCGCCCAAAAAAATGGTCCAAAATTGGTGATCCAAAAATGTTGATCCAAAATGTTAGTCCAAAAATTTTTATCCAAAAATGTTGGTCCACAATTGGTGATCTAAAAATGTTGTTCCAAAATGTTGGTTCAAAAATTTTGCTTCGAAATATTGATCCAAAAATGTTGGTCCAAAAATGTTGATCCAAGAATATTGGTCCAAAATGTTAGTCCAAAATGTTGATCCGAAAATGTTGGTCCATAATTGGTGATCCAAATGTTGGTCCAAAATGGGTGATCCAAAATGTTAGTCCAAAAATGCTGATACAAAAATTGGCGCCCCAGAATTAGCGATTCAAATAATTTGGCGACCCAAAATTGGCGACTTAAAAATTTGGCGCCCCAGAATTGGCAACTTAAAAATTTTGGCGCCCCAATATTGGTGACTTGAAAAATTTGACGCCCCAAAATTGGCGACTTGAAAAATTTGGCGCCCTAAAATTGGCGACTAAAAAAATTGGGCTCCCCAAAATAAGCGACTTAAAAAATTTTGTGCCCCAAAATTGGCGAACTTAAAAATTCGGCGCATCAGAATAAGCGACTCAAACAATTTGGCGGCTCAGAATTGGTGACTTAAAAATTTGGCGCCCCAATATTGACAACTTGAAAAAATTTGGCGCCCCAAAATTGGCAACTTGAAAATTTTCATTTTTTGAATAATTTTCAGAATATAATTCCGATTATGCTGAGATGCTGCATTTCTATATTTGGTATCAATCTCTAAAATTTTGAGGTAAAAGTCTCTACCAAAGAACGAACGCTAAAAAGCTCCAGTTCAGGGCTTGCCTTAAGTTATATGTTGTGGATTATGTTAAAAAAAACTGTATAATACTTATTATTCATTTTTCAGATTCGAACTGAGGATAGACGTTCAAAGAACCAACTATTCAGCTGTTGAAATTCTCCAGACTCTTTTTCCATAGATTCTTTATGCATCGAGAACTCACCTTCCTCACCACTCGTGCCCTCAACAATCAGGAATCAGGATCCAAAAGGGATGTTCCGATGCTCAATTATCATTGTTTGGCCCGAGTCCCAAATCGGTGGGAATACAGCTTAACACCCGTCAAAGCAGGAGGGTGGCCCAAATGATTGAACGTCATTCTCGATATGGACTGATAATTTTCGGCAGTTGCCCTTTTGTGTAATTGGCATTATTGGATCAAAAGGGTGGCCCTGTTTGGACTCGTGTTTTGCGGTAACATAAAAAAGTCCGGACCGCGTTTTTCACGGCAGTTTTTTCTCGGGCAATTGAGGATCATTATGGAATATTGTTGGTATTCGATATAAGACCATAAATTGTGATTTCGGTTTGGTTCAGTTTTGAAGGTGGTGATAACAGTATTTTTATTCATACGAATGCAGAGTATAGTCGCTATAAACCATTTTTTTCATTATATGTATTATGATCTGGAATACAGAGGTATATTCGATTTCTTTGTTGGTAAACCCTGGTTTTTATTCTTTTTCCGCGTTTCTTTCTAGGGGAACCGTGTCGTGTGGCTTTGCCACATGTCCAGAAGTTTAGAATTGGGATACAAAATGATCTCGGTTGGATTTGATTTCTCCATAGAATCAAAAGTAAATACAGAGTGTTTTCCAATAAGTGTTATTTTGATATTCAGAGAAAAATGCCATTTTTCTCTCCAACCATCAAAAAATGTTGACATTTTTGTACTATTTTTCAGGTGCAAAAGTGATAAATTCCCTTACCGTACAAAAATTCACTCGTTACTTAACAACACTTGTAATCCTAGGATTAAAAACGCTAATTTAATTTTGAAAAATGATTGGATGTTTTATTTCATTAATATAGAAATAAGTCGGGTTTTCCTCCCTGACGCTATACTCCAGAACGCACGAACCGATTTTGCATTGTTGGAAAGGTCTCGGGCTCCGCGAGTTTGTAGCAGGAAAATTTCAAGATATCGAAGAGATGTAAGAAATTGATAATTTTCTGACATTTCTAAAATTTCATTATTTATGACATCGAATTCAATGACAACTGTCAAGTCTCTTTACGAGAGGAAAGTGCTCCGAAAAATTTCTTCATTTTAGAAGAAAAGGCCAGATCCAAATGAAACAAGGTATGAATATCGGTTTCATCACCCCGTTTTTATAACGATTATTACTAAAAATTTTGTTCCAGGACTATGAAATTAGAAGGAAGTAAGTACGTGACAACTGTCAATTCAGTTTAGAGGTCAAAAAAGCTCTAGGAAATTTGCAATTTTGAGAAGGAAAACGAACAGATCCGAATAAAACAGTTACGAAATCGTTTTGAATAGTTTTAACCTTTATATATTCTATTTTGTCTATTTGTTCTACGCCAGGAAATGATATTAAACTGTATGTATTATGATAATTATCGATATTTCAATATATTTTTTTCGATTTCCTGATATGTTTTACATGTCTTTTGATTCCTATAAAACACGTTGAAGTCTGAGATAAACAGTCGTCACGTGCAACCAGGCATTGGTGTAACGACTAACGTGTGGACCCGGTAGTGTACCGGTTCGAATCCCCATCGTGGCGTTTTCTGTTTATTCTGGATAAAAAAAATTGTTTCCAGGTTCAAAGAAAGCTGATGAAAATAATTCAAAATTTTCATTTGCATGTTTTATATAGTTACGTTTTAGATATATACAGAGATTTCTATAAATCTTTCAATTATTTCACATTTCTACGTTATAACAAAAGCTTTCAATGAAATTGAAGGAGCTTTTGAATTTCGAGTGATTTGCTGTAGAAGTGGATTTTAAATATAGATACTATGCTTCGGATTCATACGGGGTGCTCCTATAAACATGTCGAATATTTGAATTTCTGCATTATTGCAGGGACATTTCAACAGAAACGAGAATTTTTGAAATTCAAATGAAGGTATACTATCGATGGTGGGATTTATATATATTATGCTTTGGATTTACAGGGTCTTTCCATAAAAATGTCAATATTGTAATTTCTACTTCATAACACGAACATTTGTATCAGGGTGTGTAGTGTAGTCAGACAGATACCCAGGAATAGATCAAATATCTATGAACATCAATAACCAATGATGATCTATCGACGTATACAAAACTTTTCGAATGACCTACTGTTCATCTGATATATCGGTTCAATTGATCTACCGGTAAATTATTCTATTTAGAAAGGTAATCTACCGGTTTCACAATCTACTTAAAAAGGTAGATCTACTGGCCTGGCTAGAAATCATTGTTTTTTTACATGGGCAGTTTAGGTTGCGTGTTCACGGGTTGGGAAACATCCGCTTTGTTTGTGTTAACGTCAGACCAAAAATCAAATATGGTTCACACCAAAGAGCACTTTCAAAAAAACGGATAGATTGCGACCAGTGTGATACAGCCGAACGACCCAGCCGAAGATGACCTTGAAATCATCGCACGCTAGCGGACGATAGGGCGGATATCTATGCAAACAGAACCGAACGCTCGCGTTGAAGCAATAGTAAAAAATTAATATCTACAGAACTGTACGAAGGATCGGTTTCAAATTTGGTGTGAATTTGAAGAGAAACTACTGTTAAAAATTGCATCCACACCTTGCACTCATACCTCAAGGAACAGGGGGTGGGACGTACCAATCTGAAAAATTCGATTTCTCGAGAACTGCACATAGAATCGATACGAGATTTAGTATGCAGATTTGAGAACAACAGCAGAAAAAAACTACATACACGTCATCCACTTGCACCCCCAGGAGGTGGGGGGTGGTCATATGAAAAATCAAAAAATTCGATTTCTCGAAACTGTACTAGAATCGATACGAAATTTGGTGTTAAGGTTAAGGAACAGCAGAAAAAAAACTACATTCGCGTCATCCACTTGCACCCCCAGGGGGTGGGGGTGGACATATGAAAAATAAAAAATTCGATTTCTCGAAACTGTACATAGAATCAATACGAAATTTGGTGTGCAGCTTAGGAACAACAGCAGAAAAAAACTACATACCCGTCATCCACTTGCACCCCCAGGGGGTGGGGGGTGGACATATGAAAAACCAAAAATTCGATTTCTCGAAAACTGTACATAGAATCAATACGAAATTTGGTGTGCAGCTTAAGGAACAACAGCAGAAAAAAACTACATACCCGTCATCCACTTGCACCCCCAGGGGTGGGGGGTGGACATATGAAAACCAAAAATTTCGATTTCTCGAAACTGTACATAGAATCGATACGAAATTTGGTGTGCAGGTTAAGAACATTAGCAGAAAAAAACTACATACACGTCATCCACTTGCATCCCAGGGGTGGGGGGTGGACATATGAAAAACCAAAAATTCGATTTCTCGAAAACTGTACATAGAATCATACGAAATTTATGTGCAGGTTTGAATAACACAGAAAAAAACTACATACCCGTCATCCACTTGCACCCCCAAGGGGTGGGGGTGGACATATGAAAAACCAAAAAATTCGATTTTTCGAAACTGTACATAGAATCGATACGAAATTTGGTGTGCAGGTTAAGGAACAACAGCAGAAAAAAACTTCATACACGTCATCCACTTGCACCCCCAGGGGGTGGGGGGTGGACATATGAAAAATCAAAAAATTCGATTTCTCGAAAACTGTACATAGAATCGATACGAAATTTGGTATGCAGTTAAGGAACAACAGCAGAAAAAACACATACACACTCATCCACCTTGCACCCCCAGGGGTGGGGTGGACATATGAAAACCAAAAATTCGATTTCTCGAAAACTGTACATAGAATCGATACGAAATTTGGTGTGCAGGTTAAGAACAACAGCAGAAAAAAACTACTACACACGTCATCCACTTGCACCCCCAGGGGGTGGGGGTGGACATATGAGAAACCATAAAATTCGATTTCTCGAAACTGTACATAGAATCGATACGAAATTTTGTGTGCAGGTTAGAAGGAACACAGCAGAAAAAAACTACATACCCGTCATCCACTTGCACCCCCAGGGGGTGGGGTTGGACATATGAAAAATCAAAAAATTAGATTTCTCGAAACTGTACATAGAATCAATACGAAATTTGGTGTGCAGCTTAAGGAACAACAGCAGAAAAAGCTACATACCCGTCATCCACTTGCACCCCCAGGGGGTGGGGGGTGGACATATGAAAAACCAAAAAATTCGATTTCTCGAAAACTGTACATAGAATCGATACGAATTTGGTGTGCAGGTTAAGGAACATTAGCAGAAAAAAACTACATACACGTCATCCACTGCACCCCCAGGGGGTGGGGGGTGGACATATGAAAACCACAAAAAATTCGATTTCTCGAAACTGTACATAGAATCGATACGAAATTTGGTGTGCAGGTTTAAGGACATTAGCAGAAAAAAACTACATACACGTCATCCACTTGCACCCCCAGGGGGGGGGGGTGGACATATGAAAACCAAAAAATTCGATTTCTCGAAAACTGTACATAGAATCGATACGAAATTTGGTGTGCAGCTTAAGGAACAACAGCAGAAAAAAACTACATACCCGTCATTCACTTGCACCCCCAGGGGGTGGGGGGTGGACATATGAAAAACCAAAAAATCGATTTCTCGAAAACTGTACATAGAATCGATACGAAATTTGGGTGCAGGTTAAGAACAACAGCAGAAAAAAACTACATACCGTCATCCACTTGACACCCCCAGGGGTAGGGGTGGACATATGAAAACCCAAAAAATTCGATTTCTCGAAAAATGTACATAGAATCGATACGAAATTTGGTGTGCAGGTTTGGGAACAACAACAGAAAAAAACTACATACACGTCATCCACTTGCACCTCCAGGGGGTGGGGGGTGGACATATGAAAAATCAAAAAATTCGATTTCTCGAAACTGTACATAGAATCGATACGAAATTTGGTGTGCAGGTTTGGGAACAACAACAGAAAACTAATACACGTCATCCACTTGCACCCCCAGGGGGTGGGGGGTGGACATATGAAAAATCAAAAAATTCGATTTCTCGAAAACTGTACATAGAATCGATACGAAATTTGGTGTGCAGATTTGGGAACAACAACAGAAAAAAACTACATACACGTCATCCACTTGCACCCCCAGGGGGTGGGGGGTGGACATATGAAAAACCAAAAAATTCGATTTCTCGAAAACTGTACATAGAATCGATACGAAATTTGTTGGCAGGTTAAGAAACAACAGCAGAAAAAAACATACATACCCGTCATCCACTGCCACCCCCGGGGGTGGGGGGTGGACATATGAAAACCCAAAAAATTCGATTTCTCGAAACTGTACATAGAATCAATACGAAATTGATGTGCAGGTTAAGGAACATTAGCAGAAAAAAACTACATAACGTCATCCACTTGCACCCCCAGGGGGTGGGGGGTGGACATATGAAAAACCAAAAAATTCGATTTCTCGAAAACTGTACATAGAATCGATACGAAATTTGTGTGCAGGTTAAGGAACAACAGCAGAAAAAACTACATACCGTCATCCACTTGCACCCCCAGGGGGTGGGGGGTGGACATATGAAAACCCAAAAATTCGAAATTCGATTTCTCGAAAACTGTACATAGAATCAATACGAAATTTGGTGTGCAGGTTTTGGAACAAAACAGAAAAAAACTACATAACGTCATCCACTTGCACCCCCAGGGGGTGGGGGGTGGACATATGAAAAATCAAAAAATTCGATTTCTCGAAAACTGTACATAGAATCGATACGAAATTTGGTGTGCAGATTTGGGAACAACAACAGAAAAAAACTACATACACGTCATCCACTTGCACCCCCAGGGGGTGGGGGGTGGACATATGAAAAACCAAAAATTCGAATCGAAATTTTGGGTTTATATTGTCCACCCACCATGGGGTGCAAGTGGATGAACGGTATGTAGTTTTTTTTGCTGTTGTTCCTTAAGCTGCACACCAAATTTCGTATAGATTCTATGTACAGTTTTCGAGAAATCGAATTTTTTGATTTTTCATATGTCCACCCCACCCCCTGGGGTGCAAGTGGATGACGTGTATGTAGTTTTTTTCTGTTGTTGTTCCCAAACCTGCACACCAAATTTTGTATCGATTCTATGTACAGTTTTCGAGAAATCGAAATTTTTTGATTTTTCATATGTCACCCCCACCCTGGGGTGCAAGTGGATGACGTGTAAGTAGTTTTTTTCTGTTGTTGTTCCCAAATCTGCACACCAAATTTCGTATCGATTCTATGTACAGTTTTCGAGAAATCGAAATTTTTGGTTTTTTATATGTCCACCCCACCCCCTGGGGGTGCAAGTGGATGAGTGGTGTAGTTTTTTTCTGTGTTGTTCCTTAGCTGCACACCAAATTTCGTATCGATTCTATGTACAGTTTTCGAGAAATCGAATTTTTTGATTTTTCATATGTCCACCCCCCACCCCCTGGGGAGCAAGTGGATGACGTGTATGAAGTTTTTTTCTGCTGTTGTTCCTTAACCTGCACACCAAATTTCGTATCGATTCTATGTACAGTTTTCGAGAAATCGAATTTTTTGGTTTTTCATATGTCACCCCCACCCCCTGGGGGTGCAAGTGGATGACGGGTATGTAGTTTTTTTCTGCTGTTGTTCCTTAACCTGCACACCAATTTCGTATCGTCTATGTACAGTTTTCGAGAAATCGAAATTTTTGGTTTTTTATATGTCCACCCCCACCCCCTGGGGGTGCAAGTGGATGACGGGTATGTAGTTTTTTTCTGCTGTTGTTCCTTAAGCTGCACACCAAATTTCGTATCGATTCTATGTACAGTTTTCGAGAAATCGAATTTTTTGGTTTTTCATATGTCCACCCCCCACCCCCTGGGGGTGCAAGTGGATGACGTGTATGTAGTTTTTTTCTGCTAATGTTCCTTAACCTGCACACCAAATTTCGTATCGATTCTATGTACAGTTTTCGAGAAATCGAATTTTTTGGTTTTTCATATGTCCACCCCCACCCCCTGGGGGTGCAAGTGGATGACGTGTATGTAGTTTTTTTCTGCTGTTGTTCCTTAACCTGCATACAAATTTTCGTATCGATTCTATGTACAGTTTTCGAGAAATCGAATTTTTTGATTTTTCATATGTCCACCCCCCACCCCCTGGGGATGCAAGTGGATGACGTGTATGAAGTTTTTTTCTGCTGTTGTTCCTTAACCTGCACACCAAATTTCGTATCGATTCTATGTACAGTTTTCGAGAAATCGAATTTTTTGGTTTTTCATATGTCACACCCCCCCCCTGGGGGTGCAAGTGGATGACGGGTATGTAGTTTTTTTCTGCTGTTGTTCCTTAACCTGCACACCAAATTTCGTATCGATTCTATGTACAGTTTTCGAGAAATCGAATTTTTTGGTTTTTCATATGTCCACCCCCACCCCCGGGGGTGCAAGTGGATGACGGGTATGTAGTTTTTTTCTGCTGTTGTTCCTTAAGCTGCACACCAAATTCGTATCGATTCTATGTACAGTTTTCGAGAAATCGAATTTTTTGGCTTTTCATATGTCCACCCCCCACCCCCTGGGGGTGCAAGTGGATGACGTGTATGTAGTTTTTTCTGTTGTTATTCCTAAACCTGCACATCAAATTTCGTATTGATTCTATGTACAGTTCTCGAGAAATCGAATTTTTTGGTTTTTCATATGTCCACCCCCACCCCCTGGGGGTGCAAGTGGATGACGTGTATGTAGTTTTTTTTTGTTGTTGTTCCCAAACCTGCACACCAAATTTCGTATCTATTCTATGTACAGGTTTTCGAGAAATCGAATTTTTTGATTTTTCATATGTCCACCCCCCACCCCCTGGGGATGCAAGTGGATGACGTGTATGAAGTTTTTTTCTGCTGTTGTTCCGTAACCTGCACACCAATTTCGTATCGATTCTATGTACAGTTTTCGAGAAATCGAATTTCTTGGTTTTTTATATGTCCACCCCCACCCCTGGGGGTGCAAGTGGATGACGGGTATGTAGTTTTTTTCTGCTGTTGTTCCTTAACCTGCACACCAAATTTCGTATCGATTCTATGTACAGTTTTCGAGAAATCGAAATTTTTGGTTTTTTATATGTCCACCCCCACCCCCTGGGGGTGCAAGTGGATGACGGGTATGTAGTTTTTTTCTGCTGTTGTTCCTTAAGCTGCACACCAAATTTCGTATCGATTCTATGTACAGTTTTCGAGAAATCGAATTTTTTGGTTTTTCATATGTCCACCCCCACCCCTGGGGGTGCAAGTGGATGACGTGTATGTAGTTTTTTTCTGCTAATGTTCCTTAACCTGCACACCAAATTTCGTATCGATTCTATGTACAGTTTTCGAGAAATCGAATTTTTTGGTTTTTCATATGTCCACCCCACCCCCTGGGGGTGCAAGTGGATGACGTGTATGTAGTTTTTTTCTGCTGTTGTTCCTTAACCTGCATACCAAATTTCGTATCGATTCTATGTACAGTTTTCGAGAAATCGAATTTTTGATTTTTCATATGTCCACCCCCACCCCCTGGGGATGCAAGTGGATGACGTGTATTAAGTTTTTTTCTGCTGTTGTTCCTTAACCTGCACACCAAATTTCGTATCGATTCTATGTACAGTTTTCGAGAAATCGAATTTTTTGGTTTTTCATATGTCCACCCCACCCCCTGGGGGTGCAAGTGGATGACGGGATTGACGGGTATGTAGTTTTTTTCTGCTGTTGTTCCTTAACCTGCACACCAAATTTCGTATCGATTCTATGTACAGTTTTCGAGAAATCGAATTTTTTGGTTTTTCATATGTCCACCCCCACACCCTGGGGGTGCAAGTGGATGACGGGTATGTAGTTTTTTTCTGCTGTTGTTCCTTAAGCTGCACACCAAATTTCGTATCGATTCTATGTACAGTTTTCGAGAAATCGAATTTTTTGGCTTTTCATATGTCCACCCCCCACCCCTGGGGGTGCAAGTGATGACGTGTATGTAGTTTTTTTCTGTTGTTATTCCTAAACCTGCACATCAAATTTCGTATTGATTCTATGTACAGTTCTCGAGAAATCGAATTTTTTGGTTTTTCATATGTCCACCCCCACCCCCTGGGGGTGCAAGTGGATGACGTGTATGTAGTTTTTTTTTGTTGTGTTCCCAAACCTGCACACCAATTTCGTATCGATTCTATGTACAGTTTTCGAGAAATCGAATTTTTTGATTTTTCATATGTCCACCCCCCACCCCCTGGGGGTGCAAGTGGATGACGGGTATGTAGTTTTTTTCTGTTATTGTTCCTTACCTGCACACCAAATTTCGTATCGATTCTATGTACAGTTTTCGAGAAATCGAATTTTTTGATTTTTCATATGTCCACCCCCCACCCCCTGGGGGTGCAAGTGGATGACGTGTTTGTAGTTTTTTTCTGTTGTTGTTTCCAAATTTGCATACCAAATTTCATATCGATTCTATGTACAGTTTTCGAGAAAACGAATTTTCTGATTTTTCATATATCCACCCCCCCCCTGGGGGTGCAAGTGGATGACGCGAATGTAGTTTTTTTTTTCTGTGTTTTCTTAAACCTTAACACCAAATTTCGTATCGATTCTATGTACAGTTTTCGAGAAATCGAATTTTTTGATTTTTCATATGACCACCCCCCACCTCCTGGGGGTGCAAGTGGATGACGTGTATGTAGTTTTTTTCTGCTGTGTTGTTCTGCATACTAAATCTCGTATCGATTCTATGTGCAGTTTTCGAGAAATCGAATTTTTCAGATTGGTACGTCCCACCCCCTGTTCCCTTGAGGTATGAGTGCAAGGTGTGGATGCAATTTTTAACAGTAGTTTCTCTTCAACATTCACACCAAATTTGAAACCGATCCTTCGTACAGTTCTGTAGATATTAATTTTTTACTATTGCTTCAACGCGATCGTTCGTTTCTGTTTGCATAGATATCCGCCCTATCGTCCGCTAGCGTGCGATGATTTCAAGGTCATCTTCGGCTGGGTCGTTCGGCTGTATTCACACTGGTTAGATTGCGGACACGTATAACGCTTCAATTCAGTATTTACTTTGGATTCACTTTCATTTACTTAGAAACTAAATAACACTTCATTTTTGTAATCGAAATTAATTCATTACTGTTGTGAAATAAGATATAAGTTTACCTTTTCAATTATAAAAAACAAATTTTTTTCTTCATCTTTTGATCACCAAACGAAATTTTACTTAAAACGAAGCCATGTGGTGGCGAAACGGAGTTCGCCTGGTTTACTAGTTTCATTATAGAGATGAAGCTATGCCGTTAATAATGGAAAATAACGTCAGGCATATGACCACCACGACCACGCGCACAGGACCATATCCTTTTAATGAAATTTTCCATAACCAAATCGCAAAGTGGCTGTCCCATGTCCTCGACCTCGATAGCCTCACGAATTCCATCTTTGAGGTCTTGAATCGACGCTGGGCTATTGGCGTAGAACTTCTCTTTCACGTGGCCTCAAAGAATGAAGTCGCAAGTTAAATCACAAGATTTCGATGGCCAATTGTGATCACCTCTTCGAGAGATAATCATTTTCATGCATTTCAACGACCTAATCAGCAAAAACACGACGTTGTTGATGATCGGCGGGCTTGAGTTCTTGTGTTAACTGATTTGTATGGGCCTTAAGACAAAAATCTTTATGCAAAATACGGTGTAATGATATTTGTGGAATGCCTAATCCCAAGAACTATGAGAGGAATGGACAAACCTGGGTTTCTTCAAAACTTTCGGCTACAGCAGCAATATTCTTGGCTGTTTTATTTTTAATATTACTAACTTGTCCCAACAGCTCGAATTATTGCGGTCCAACAAGGTGCTTCACGAGGACCCAAAAATGTTCGAGTTTGACGAATCGTCTCTGCCAAATTTTCACCATTTTTGTAGTGAATTTCAATAACTTCAATGCGTTCTTGAAACGTGAAAATCCTCTACATCGTCTGAAAGTTAGCTTTGAGAAGAATCAAAAATTGCACAAAATAATAAAATATACAAGTTGCTCATGAAATTGGGAAATCAGTGCGAACGGTCAAATGGAAAGTGATTTTCAATTTTGTTTTTTCAGACAAAGGTTCTTCCAGCGAATTGCAAAACATGAAATGTTCAAATTTGTATCTTTCGAAATGGCTGAAATAATCTATTGGAACAGGCTCACTTGGACACCCGGTATAAGTATTATACATTTCCAATCATTCTTTCAGAAAGTCGTGAAAGAATATCAATGTATTTTGCACTAGTTTTGTGAACATACAACAAATATTGTAGACATATGCATAGGTAAACAGATACCAGAATGAACTTAAGAGAAACTCACCATCAAAACATCCTACAATTCTTGCTGAATATAGAACAATACCTTCTCCTAACCTTTATTGTCGTTCATTTAAATAGTTCTTGAAAAGTGTTCATTCAAATGAGCCTATAACTTTTATCATCAGTAACATTTACATTTCGCGACCTCTATTTCAGCCTTATTTTGATTTTGACTCGTTTGAAGGAGCAATACAGTGAATAAAAAGATAATTGGCAGATTGTCTTTCTCCCATAACTAAAAAGCCTGCTATTGGTATTTTCATTAAGCTTATAAAACTTGTTGAGAATCCACTGAAATTTAGAGCACGATCGTGCAGAATATTAATTTCTTACAGCTGATAAACACGTAGTTGTTCGATAAATCCTCATTATAGTTATAATTCTGCCGCTTGAGCTTTGAATGAGCATCAATATTCCATTTCAAATTTCTATATCCTGAAATGATTCCTTTTGCAACTGCACTGGTCCAGAGTTGGACTAGTTGCCAGAACCAGAAAGCTGAACAAATTTTTTTATTTTACTAATAATTGAAAAGGAGTGAACTGAAAATAATTCCTTGTTTATGCAGGATATTCCTAAATTCATGCAACAAACTTCAGTAAGTGATTCCTTTGATCATTTTATGGAAAACAAACTCCCCCTAAATGTAGGTTCAGATATGCATTGTTTTCAGGATACAGGGTGTTACACTTGAAACTTAAAACTGACTGGAAAACGTGGTATTTCACTGAGATATTTCAAACTAACAATTATTTTTGGATTCTCCATTCATTTTGTGGCAAAAAGTCTCCTCTGCCTTTTTTCTGTGCGTGGCACTTTTAAAAAAAAATATTTTAACGCGTATTTGTCCGGACTCGAACACTTTATGTAATATCGACGCTACATTACGATTTTTTATTTTTGAGCGCTCGTTCTCCTTACAAGTGCAATATCGTTTTGCCCAAAACTCTGTAATTTTCGAATTTTGAGCCAAAAATGGTATCAAACGATAAGGTTTGACTACCTGATGACGAATTCGTTGTCAAATTCAATTCTGTCCGTGGGGCCGTCCGTTAGCATAATAACTTTCGAAGGAATTGACCTAAATATTTGATATTTTCGGGGTAAGTTAGGGTTCCAAATGTCTTGGTTAAGTCCGTTTACCAGCCAAATCGCACAGGGGGCTCCATAAAATATGGCCATTCAAAATTTTTGTTCCTCAATACCTCAGACAGAACGAAACCCATCGAAATGAAATGTTACAGATATATGGAAGATGCTCATAAATAGCTTCATGCAAAATTTTGTGGCTATAGTGTAAACAAAACAATTGAAAATTCAATTGGAATATTGAAAATAAGAAACTCCATAGTTCCACAAAAAAATATCCGATTCAAATGAAATTTATTTTATAAATGAAGATCGATAAACTGAATGTTCATGCATAATTTTGTGGCCATAGAGTTAACAGAACCATAAAAAATTCAATTGGAATATTGAAAAGAAGAATCTTCATATTTCCAAAATAGAATATCTAATTCAAGTGAATTTTTTTTGTGGAAGAAGACTGCAATACTGAATTTTTGTGCAAAATTTTGTAGCCGTAGTGTCAATAAAACCATAGAAAATTCAATTGAAATATTGAAAAGAAAAATCTCTGTATTTCCATAACAAGATAACCGATTCAAATGAATTTTTTTTTGTGAATCAAGACTGATATTCTGAATGTTCATACAAATTTTCAAGAGGATCGCATCATCAAAACCATAGAATTTAATTTTTGTAATTATTTATTTTTTACATATTTCATTTTCTGAATAATTTGCAGAATATAATTCCGATTGTGCTGAGATTCTGCATTTATATCTATATTTAGTATCAATCTCAAATCCCATATAAAATTTTGAGGTAATAGTCTTATTGCTCCACCAAAGAACGAGCGCTCGAAAGCTCCTGCTCTGGGCTTTTCTTCAATTTTTTACATAAAAACTGCGCCCTACACAGAAAAAAAGGCAGAAGAGATTTTTTGTCATGAAATTAATGAGGAATCCAAAAACAATTGTTAGTTTGAAATATCAATAATCAAGTCAGTTTTCTAGTAAACTTCAACAGATTGTATACTGTAAACAGTTCAAACGGACCTACATTTTTGGGAAGTTTTTTTTTCATAAAAAAATCTGAGGACTGACATTTGTCGCATGAATTCGGGAACACCGTCTATACCTTTCTGCGCATTTGACTTAAATTGGCCATTATAAAATTTTCACAGTATAGTCTCGATTGTCTAGTCCAGCACTGTTAATTCTAGTTGCAAATTGCATACTTGTTTCAGATTATGCACCTGCCTCATAGATGGTCATTTATTAATTTGCAATTTGTGATAATGAAAATTGTTTATTTACACTTGAATGGAGGAGGTTGCTCTTAATGGTGATCTTATGGAAAGTGGAGAAAAAAGTGATCAGTAGGAAAAAAATAATCGGTGCTATATTTCACAGGATCGTTTATGATGAAATTACTCTTTAAAGAAACATGAACAATTTACATACTGAACTTGGGCTATCAAGAGAGTTGGTATATCATTTTCATTTAAAATGAATGAACGACTCGATTGCAGATAAATTTTTATGGTTAAGTGGTCCTTATTCCTCCGAGAGTACATTTACGTATAATTATTTCGCAAGTGAGAGTGCATTTTTATCATATTCATCTGTTAAAATTGAATTGATTGTGGAAAAAGTCTCAATTTGTTCGTTGATAAATTATCCAAACAAATATGTAGAAAATTTTACTTATTTCTGCTATTTCCATCATTTTTGCTCACTTTAAATTTGCAACTTTCTGAGAAGCTACTCGTCACTTCTTGGAAATGTTTTTCAACATCCATCAGTCATCGATGACTGATTTATTTTTGACTGAATACCTAAGTTGTCAAACAATTCATTTTGTTTTTCCTGAGCGTGATCAGATTATTGGAACCTAAGTTATCTAGATATATGGATTGTGATATTCCAAATGAAAGCTTATTTGAGATCGTATATCCCTTACGAAATAACCCTTCAATACCATTAATTTTTTATAAGCGAAATTTTCGATCTAAAGTTGGTGAGTTGGAAAAAACCTTCTTTCGATATTTTTTTGATTTTTCATGATGTTGGCAAATTCCTCATGTTTTGACAGATTTGAAACAAATCCTGGTGACCAAGTTTTTCATGGTTCACATTTATTTTCGATGCAACGTTTTCTGCTAAATATTTTGTCGAGAATATCAATAGTAAAGGAAAGTGCCCTCTGGTGAGGACTTTCTAGAAACACTATATTGTCTAGTAGAGGAAATAGAGGGTTTTCCAAAAAGATGTGTTATTTTATATCTATTCAATGAAAAATGCCGTTTTTTCAATATAAATGATCGGATGTTTATTTCATTATAAAGAAGAAGCTATGCCGTTAATAGTGGAAAATAACATCAAGCAATGACCACCACGACCACGCTTACAGGATCATATCCTTTTAATGAAATTTTCCATAACCAAATCGCAAATTGGTTGCCCTAAGTCCTAGATAGTCTCGCGAATTCCATCTTTGAGGTTTTGAATGAACACTGGACTATTGGCGTAACCTTCTTTCACGTGGCAACAAGGTAAGAAGTCGCAAGGTGTTAAATCACAATATCACGGTGGTCAATTGTGATCGCCTCTTCGAGAGATAACACGGTCCGGAAAATTTTCCCGCAAAGATCAATGGTTTCGTTGCTTGTATGGCACGTAGAGCCGCCTTGTTGAAAGTGAACGTTGTCCACATCAAAATACGGTGTAACAAAGTTTGAGGAATGCCTAATTCCAAAGAACGACGAGGAATGGACAAAGCTGGGGTTCTTTCAACACCTTCGGCCAAAGCAGCCATTTTCTTGGTTGTTCTTGAGCGACGTGCAAGGGTTTTATTTTTCACATCACTAAATTGTCCCAACAGCTCGAATTTTTCACCAATTTCTTATTGCGGTATGAAAAGATGCTTCACGACGACCCACAAATGTTCGAGTTTTAGGAACCGTCTCTGACCAATTTTCACCATTTTTATAGTGAATTTTAAGAATTTCAATGCTTTCTTGAAGCGTGTATCGTTCCATTTTTATTAATGGCGTAGTTTCTACTTGTCAGATATCAAAAAATGACAGCTTCAAACGTGACATCAACCGAAATAGCGGGCTATTCAAAATAACACCTCTTATTGGAAAACCTTTTATGTTGTTGTTGTTTTCATCGTTGAAGTTTCTTTCTTATTTTCCCATATCTAATTTATCTTATCTCATTATCCATTAAAGCGCCTCCTTCTAAAAAGCTTTGGAAATAAAACGTAACATAAAATCTCTCTGTCGAATTAACAGTAATTAAAAACAATTGGAGTCTCCAATTGAGAGATCGTATATCCCCTACGAAATAACCCTTCAATTCCTATTTATACGGACCTTATGGGCATTTGCATTTGAATTGCCGGGTCGCATTACTTCGAGTCCGGTTAGATGGTCACGTGTTACAGTCGGTGGTCATGGGATTTGAACTTCTCGACGTTGGTTGTTTGATTGTTTGAAGCTGAGTGGCAATTTAATTTTTTTTATTCTTCGTAATGTGTGTGTTTTGATGAATGTGACAGTCCGAATATGGAGTGTGTGAATGAATTAGGGTTACTTGTTCGAGTAGTTGACCAACAAAACGTGCTGGGTCGGAGATGATATGTTTGGATCTTTTGTTTCATTGACATAATGAATTATATAGGAAGCTATACTTCATTTTTTGACTATGAAAGTTTCACACATTTTACTAGAGAAATAAAGGGTTTTCCAATAAGAGGTGTTATTTTGAATAGTCCGCTATTTCAGTAGATGTCACGTTTGAAGCTGTCTTTTTTGATATTTGACAAGTAGAAACTACGCCATTATTAAAAATGGAACAATACACGCTTAAGAACGCATTGAAATTATTCAAATTCTCTATAAAAATGGTGAAAATTTGTTGTTTGTAAAACTCGAACATTTTGGGGTCGTCGTGAAGCACTTTGTCGGACCGCAATAAAGAAATGATGGAAAAATTCGAGCTGTTGGGACAAGTTGGTGATGTGAAGAATAAAACCAGTGCTCGTCACTCAAGAACAGCCAAGAATATTGCTGCTGTAGCCGAGTGTTGAAGAGAAGCCACTTGTGATTCGGTTTTGTACAATAAATTATAGTTGATAATATTGGATCAAATAATATTGTCAAATTTCCGAAAATTAACTAGTATAAATCTCGAGATAATTAAAAAATTACCTTTGTCTCAATATTTTTCATTTGAGCTTCACTGCTTAACAACCTTAATTACAACCTTAAGTACCTGCATTTTTGAAAGGATTCATAGAGTATAACCATTCTATCACTCTTTATTTTTTATACAATGGTATAACCCAACTATTCATCATCCCAGATTGCCTTTATGGGCGAAGAAACTTTAATTCCCATGAAAAACGTAAAGTCATCTCCGAATTTTGGCATCACTTACCACAAACTGTTAGAAGGACAAACCCACCAGATATAAGTTGATAACTATCAGTGACATTGATTGATGTATAAATTTGAAATATATTAGGGTGAGTTGTTAGATTGAACTCCACCCCTAAAATATGAAAAATTATTTTCTGTATAGGTACCAGTTGTGATCTGAACTTGTGTTCAAATGGGCGACGTACTCGGAATTCTAAATTCATGTTAAGAATTTTAAAATTCTATAGAATATGTCAGTACGGAAATTGTTGTTTGTGCTATCACCCGTATGAATTCGAGCAAGAATTTTTCAGCGCTCGTTCTACTTAAACGAGTGCTATATCGTTTGCCCAAATGTCTGTAATTCTCGAATTTTGAGCCGAAAATGGTCTCAAACGATAGGGTTAGACTCCCTGATGACGAATTCGTGGTCAAATTCGATTCTGTCCGTGGGGGCCGTCCGACCATCCGTTAGCACAATAGCTTTCGAAGAGATTGTCCTAGAGACTTGAAATTTTCAGAATGAGTTCGGGTCCAAATTGCTCGGTTGAGTTCGTTAACCAGCCAAATCGTACAGAGTGTTCCATAAAATATGGCCATTCAAAATGTTTGTTTCTCAATATTTCAGAACATACGGAACCAATCGAAATGAAATGTTGCGGCCAAATGCGAGATGCTGATAACAAGCCTCAAGCAAAATTTTGTGGCCTTAGTAAGAACAGAAACATAGAAAATTCAATTGGATATTGAAAAAAAGAAACTTCATATTTCCACATTCATTAAAATTTTTGTTCCTCAATATCTCAGAAAATAACAAACCGATTGAAATGAAATATTACTGTCAAATGCAAGATGCTGATAACAAGCCTCATGCAAATTGTGGCCATAGTGTTAAAAAGAACCATAGAATATATCTATTTGGAATATTGAAAAAAAATTCATATTTCCATAAAAAGATATCCGATTCGAGGGAAACTGTTTTTGGAGATCGATATTCTGAATGTTCATCCAAAATTTCATGGCCATAGTTTTAAAGAAACCATAGAAAATTCGATTGGAATAATGAAGAGAAAGATCTTTATATTTTCCTTAACAGAATATCCGATTCGAGTGAAATTATTTTGTGAATGAAGATTGATATACTGAATCTTCATGCAAAATTTGTTCCCATAGTGTTAACAGAAACATAGAAAATTCAATTGGAATATTGAAAGAACAATCGCTATATTCCACATAAATGGAAGCAGCTTATAAGCAATAGAAAATACAAGAGAAAACGTCTTGGAATTTTCGTGATATTTCCAACACAAAACGAGATATAGCGAAATATGAATCAGCAATTTTTCAGAAACGTCCTGTAATTCGAGATCGAGAACCAATTAAGATATCTGGGATCTGTTGGCTGTCAATTGATTATTGAAGTCCTTGAATATTTTTCTCTAACCCTTATGGTTCTCGAAATGCTTTCAGTATCATCGAATTTGGAACATCCTGTATACCGCACTTTTTTGAATTTAAGTAATATGAGAAAAGCAGAATAGTGTATTAGAGACTAGAGTGAACACAAAAATCCATTACCAGTTCCCATACAAGTACAACATCAACTACCCTCTGCAAACAATATGAACTAATCGAACGTTCATTTCTAGAGCTGAACGATTTAATTCGAATAATTGATCCCTCTAAATCAAGAAGCGAATAATGTAACGCACAATATTTCAATTGTCACTGGTTATTAATGAAGGACTTTCCCGACAATCCCCAACATTCACACGCTCAAATCTCGATGTTCAATTGTTAATGGTCTGATAAAAAAACTAATGAGGGATCATCTATTAAAATGACACTGGTAGCTTTTTCTCTTTATAAATGAAGGGGGTGGTTCAAATGGCGGGAAACAGAGGGTACGTGCCCCCGAATTGGCAACATTGTGATCCGATATGATTAATGTTGCCTTAAATCGAGAAGGCGTGCTGTAAATTGGCGCATGCATGTTCAGAACGCTGGAAGTTGGAGCATCCTAGATTCGTTCGAGAGGGATGGAATTTTCTCTGGGGTCTGGTTTTCCTCGCTCTTGATTTCGACATGTGAATTATCCGTAGTGGAAAACAAAGAAGATGCTCAGACATGTGAAACGCCAGTTGCGGAGCAAACGGAGCTTGAAGAACCATCCTTTGATTCCGTTCCTTTAATCGTGTCTCTGTTTTTCGGTAGCGGTCCTCAAACTTTTTGTTTTGAATTTCTTCTGTCGAATATCACATCCTCTCACTGTACCAGTTGTTTAATGAATGAAACTGAAGGGTTTTCCAATAAGAGGTGTTATTTTGATATATAAAAATGCCATTTTTCAATATAAATGATCGAATGTTTATTTCATTATGAAGATGAAGCCTTCCCATTAATAGTGGAAACATCAGGCAAATGACCAGCATGACCACGCTTACAGGACCATATCCTTTTAATGAAAATTTCCATAACCAAATCACAAAGTGGTATTAAATCACAATATCTCGGTGACGAATTGTGATCACCTCTTCCAGAGATAACACGGTCCGGAAACTTTTCCCGCAAAAGATCAATGGTTTCGTTGTTTGTGTGGCACGTAGCGCCGGATCCCATATTGCTGCGAAAAATCGAAAGTATGTATATTGGTAGCATTCATTTCAGTAGATAATATTTGGTTCGGAAGAATTTATGTGACAGAAGATGAACTTGACTTCAGTTTCCTTTTTGCTTGCTACAGTTTTATCCAAATGTCTTTTCCTGAGTCGAGAGTGGTCTCAAACAACTCTGTTGCACTCACTGATGAAGAATTAGAGGTCCAAAATAATTATATGCTCACAATTACTTTGGAAAGGAAGGGGCTAATGACTTGAAATTTTTTCAGTGTAGATTTAATGGATCAAATCGGTTGAAAAGTAGAGTTACATGATATGAAGACTTGTGTAAAATTTAGTGAGGTACTCCCAAACAGAAAACCCAAAAATTCAACTTTATGCTTCAATGACATGAAGATTCTGAAATAGAAAATGAAAAAAATTCCAAACACTTTAAAACATCTATACCTTAAAACCTGTTCGTTTATCACCCAAATTTAGTCTGCTAATAAAGAGAGTCGATAAAATCAGTTACAAAAATTCAGTCCCCTAAATAGTTTGCAAAATAAATGAATAATATTCCAGTTCTTTTGACTATAGAATGCTGAGGGGTTGAAGAAAAGTATTTCATGTAATTGCCAAAAAAACGATTAACTCAACAAATCGATCTGAATTTGATTACAAGTTCAATGTAGTTACACTAAATTGACCAACATTGACTCTTTAATGCATGATTTCTCCTAATTCAATGTTTAATCTTCATCTGCAATTGAACATGAAGAATTCAGAAGCAATACAAGTA
This sequence comes from Propylea japonica, assembly GCA_013421045.1. Taxonomy (NCBI): domain Eukaryota; kingdom Metazoa; phylum Arthropoda; class Insecta; order Coleoptera; family Coccinellidae; genus Propylea; species Propylea japonica. The sequence goes on from CM024240.1 coordinate 28,095,035, forward strand.
ATGCTACAACTCTACTGAAACATAGAAATTGATGATGTAATATCTAATGTATCTTTTCTGCAAATTAAGTCCGTTCATGAAAGGTTAAGCCGTCGGTTGGCCATGGAAATTTTGGCATATTCCACTGTATATATTAAACTTATAGGTTATGTTGTTTATTTTTTTGTCAGATTGATACGCAATGTTGTCAATATTGCATAGAGTTCTCTGATAACTCGCAAGCTCCTCGGACGAGGCCGGGTATATTCGGCAAGGTTGACTTTATTTTACGTTATGACAACAAATACTGCAACTTCAGATAAATAAACAAACGCCTACTATGCGATCAAACTTTCGTGAAGGGACTATACTCAATTCGTAGTGTGCACCAGGGAAACATCTTGTAATCAATTCGTTTATTAATCTAGCGATTCATAAACCAGCTGATTAAATAACTAAAGTTTACAACTTCATAAAATAATGCACAATCGAAAAACATTTTGGTATTCACTTTCTATCAAGAAAAAAGGATTCAAACGCTTCACTTCTAAGCAAATATTTTGAGTTAATTAAAGAGAGGATCAGAAACTGCTTTGGCGTCTATTTGTTGAGTTGCCGAAGAATAGGCTTACATTATTTGCTTGGTGCCTTCTAAAACGTTCTAGCTAGGCGATTCAACGAGGTGGAGAAGAAGCATGTTGGTATTTACACATCAGGTAGTCTCTTATTATTCAATGCCTTAATAAATTTCGCATACTCACAGGCACAGTGACATTCATCTGAAAGTCCACGTCGATGTTGGAGCAGTAAGCCATGGTCTTATTTCATTCATTTATTGATTCAGATTTCAGATACTATGTAGTTTCAGACTGTGCAATAAGTTATACGCTTCGAGAAAAAAATTAAGAAAAGTCCTGGAGCAGATGCTTTTGACCGATCGTTCATTGGTGGAGAAATGAGGCTATTACCTTAAAATTTTGTATAGGACTTGATATCGATACTAAATATAGAATAGGCTTACATTATTTGCTTGGTGCCTTCTAAAACGTTCTAGCTAGGCGATTCAACGAGGTGGGGAAGAAGCATGTTGGTATTTACACATCAGGTAGGCTCTTATTATTCAATGCCTTAATAAATTTCGCATACTCACAGGCACAGTGACATTCATCTGAAAGTCCACGTCGATTTTGGAGCAGTAAGCCATGGTCTTATTTCATTCATTTATTGATTCAGATTTCAGATACTATGTAGTTTCAGACTGTGCAATAAGTTATACGCTTCGAGAAAAAATTAAGAAAAGTCCTGGAGCAGATGCTTTTGACCGATCGTTCATTGGTGGAGAAATGAGGCTATTACCTCAAAATTTTGTATAGGACTTGATATCGATACTAAATATATACAGGGTATCCCGAAAACAATGGATAAGCCTGCAACTATAGATAGACACTGTCGTGGTCTAACTTATTCCAAATTTTGACCTCAATGAAAATTCAACGGTTTCGAAGATATTCATGGTTTTCGTATTTTTAGAATATTTTCGAGTGCGATTAGTTTTTCTAGTGCCATTTCTACAAATGGAGAGGTATTTCGATATGGTTTTTTTTAATTTCACATGAGATAGTTCAGCTATCGGAAACAGAGACTTGAATTCATCAAACTGGTGTGAAAAGTTAGAAACTCGTGAATTACAAAGAAAAATTGAAAACTAAATGAAATTTCCTTCAAGTGTAAAAAAAATGTAGGACGCCCCTGGTACACATCATCTTAAAAACTCCCCCGCCATACTAAATAGTGAGATTTATCTCGATTTTTTAGAAAATCAAACAAGCAACCTTTTAGGAGATGTTCCCGTGGCTATAAGGCGGAATATTGGCTCCAAAATGATGGGTGCCCTGCTCATTACACAGTAAGAGTGAGAAATCACCTGAATGCAAAATACCCTCAAAGGTGGATAGGCCGGCTTGGCCCTATTTCATGGCCCCCAAGATCACCGGACTTAAACCCCCTGGATTTTTTTTATTGGGGGTGCCTAGACGATCTAGTCTACTCCAAGCCAATATCTTGGAATTTCGATTGAGGAGTTACGGGCTCGTATCCAAAATGCAGCGGCTCAAATTAATACGTCGCATTACGCGCGCCGCATTAATGGGCCCACTCACTTCGTTCCTCTCCGCCGTTTTTACCCGACGGTTTAAAAAACGGTCGGGTAAAACTGCCGCAAAAACGAAGTGTATGGGCTAAAAACGGCGCACTTACCCGACGTTGCAAATTTCAGACGAGGCCTGATTTTCGTCCGTTCTCTTGACGTTTTTAACCGTCGGGTAAAAACGGCGGAGAAGAACGAAGTGAGTGGGGCCCTTAAGGGCGCAAGGACGTCAATTTGAACATTCATTATGAATAAATGTTCGATATGAATAATGAACTTTGGTAATAGTATTGAAGTTCTTTGAAAGATTCATACTTTTGCTATTGAAAAATAACCATAATGTTAAACAAATCAGAATAGCTAGGTATAATCATACATTTACATTAACACATGAGCTCAGAATAACGATTACAACAAAAACAGTTTTTCGAAATTTTTCGACTATTTGGTAATCAAGTAGTTACGAGAATGAAAAACTACAGAATGCCTAGGCTTATGATACCTTTTTGGAATCTGCAATAACTGAGCAAGTTTTTGAGATGATGTGTACCAGGGGCGTCCCACATTTTTTTACACTGTAGCTCATCATACTTGAAGGAAATTTCATTTAGTTTTCAATTTTTTTTTGGAATTCACTTTTTACACTAGTTTGATTAATTTAAGTCTTTGTTTCCGATAGCTGAACTATCTCATCAGAAATAAAAAAAAAACATATCGAAATACCTCTCCATTTGTAGAAATGGCACTAGAAATACTAATCACACTTGGAAATTTTCTAAAAATAAGAAAACCATGAATATCTCGGAAACCGTGGAATTTTCATTAAGGTCAAAATTTGGAATAAGTTAGACCACGACAGTGTCTATCTATAGTTGCAGGCTTATCCATTGTTTTCAGGACACCCTGTATATGAAAAATCTTTTTGAAATGATTCATAAACTGAAATATGTTAAATCTTGACAATTAAAAAAATGAAATTCTATGGTTCTGATGATGCGATCCCCTTGAAATTCTGCATGAACATTCAGTTTATCAATCTTCTTTCACAAAATAAATTTTACTCGAATCGGATATCTCGTTATATGAATGTAGTGATTCTTTTTTTCAATATTCAAATTGAGTTTTTATAGTTTAGTTTTCTATGGTTCAGATAATGCGATTGCATGAACATTCGGCATATCAATCTTCATTTACAAAATAAATTGTAATCGAATGTATTTTTATGGAAATATAAAGATTCTTCTATTTAAATATTCCAATTGAATTTTCTATGGTTCTGTTAACACTATGGCCACAACATATGTAATAAGCAAAAATTCATTTAGAAAATTTTGAATGGCTATATTTCACTATGTATAATTTGGCTGGTTAACGAACTCAACCGCGGCATTTGGGAACCGAAGTTACCCTGAAAATCTCAAGTTTCTAGGACAATCCCTTCAAAAGTTATCGTGCTCATGGCCGGACGGCTCCACGGACAGAATTCAATCTGAAAATGATTTCGTCATCGGGAAGTCGAATTCTATCGTTTGAGACCATTTTCGCCTCAGAATTCTACAGACAGACATTTGGGTAAAACGATATCACACTCGTTTAAGTAGAACGAGTGCTCAAAAACAAAATCTGATGGTTCGAAATAAACTCTTTCCTACAACTGAAAAAACTAATATTGACCGTCTTCAAAAATATTTTTAGCAACACAAAATCTTATTTTATACGCTGATTACCACCTTTAACAGCATTGACTGCCATTCTTCAATATCTGCAATCGTAATTCGACAACACGAATCTTGTGTAACGCAGGAATTCCAGAACGTGACAACGGGTTGAACTGAAGGATATAAGGAAGGGTTACATTGTAGCGAAGTCATTCTGTATTATTGAGGGCTGAAACATATTGTAGATACATACTTGAGATTTAAGTCCTGGTTAATTAAAATTTGAACGATGAATTAACTCTTAGACCTCATACTACTCATATTGTTTGATATAGGTACGAGAAACTCTGTGGAGCTTTATCTCAATAGTGTATATATTTTTGTATTAAAAACAATTTTGGAAATATTTCCCACTTCATATCAGGCTTTTTGGAATTTTTTCTAAACTATAAATATGAATTCATCTGAAATTTACAGCACTTCTGAAATACCAATTCAAGTGCCAAAACCCAGAATTATTCCAAACCATAACTTTTTCAGCATTCAAACAAATAAACATTCCAGTGTGGAAAGCCTTACAGAAGGTCAGAAGCTGTTTCTAAAAACTATTTCTAACGATTAGCATAATCAGATAGCGATTGTTGAGAGTTCTGCTTAATCATATCTCAAGAATATATAATAGTATGTTATGCAACGAGCGTATAATGATAGCTCTTATTCATGAGGTGAAGTAGGCGAGTGGCCCAAATCACCGAGTGAATAACAGCAATTATAAGCGAGTAGCATACTATACTTTATCCACCACGACTACTGAATATGTTTCTTGAAGATTTTAACATTTGGCGACCGCGATAAGACCCTTTTATGACAAGCGTGGAAAAAGTCAAGTTGACACATGATAAATTTTCGCATAACTATTCATTCTATATTTTCTAATAAAAAGCTTTAATTGATATAAGAAAAGTAGATTTGCGATTCGATTGACAAGGTATACCCATATTTATTAGTTGGAGTACTTTAGAATACTGAAGAAATACATACCAATTTAAAGAATATTATATCAAATCAAAAAATCTATGAAGCATCTGACAGCAGTGATTAAAATCTCATTATTCCCTTGTGATTGATGGGTATTGTCATGGCCGAGAACAGAGATGTACAATGGACGGGTTTTACAATAGTCGCGAATAAATATTTTTTTGGATTATGAACAATCGCGCAAATGTTTCCAATTTCATTATTTTCCAAATTTTTCGAAACTATACTGATGGACAAAATTAGCGCACCACCTAAAATTTTGTTAAATTTTAACAATTGATATCTTCCCAATCTTCAGTCGGATTTCAACGTTTTTTTCTTTCATTTGTAGCTCTGTTATTGTCGAATTTCCTCCATCAAACAGAAGTCCAATAAATAGAACCTTCATGTTGTACAGGGCGTTTAAATAATGTCATGTTTTATAGTCAAATTTTAACTCCTTCTGTGGGCAATGCCAGGTTGCTGAGGCATATAAAAACAATAAAGCTTTGTAGCCTAGTATCTCTTGATTATTTTTTTTTACAAACCAATTTATCTTGAAGTCGTCCAGAGATATTCAACTTTTTATCAATTCTTGTATTTTATGCATTAGCCATGAATATCTTCGCAACCATTTGTCCGATTTGAATGTTTTTTTTTAGTTGTTGCTCTTTTATTGGCGAATACCATACTACAATGAGGTGTTCAAAAAAATAAATGCATCATGCTGTACAGGGCGTTTAAATTTTCGGGTTTTTTTCATTACAGTTCAACGCCTTCTGTGGGCAATACCAGATATATGAGGCTTCTAAAAACTATACAGTGATGCAGCCTGATGTTTCCTGAGTATTTTGCTTTTTTAAAAAGCAATTTAACTTGAACCCTTCCAGAGATATTCACATTTTTATAACATCTTGCATTTCATACAATATATTGACAATGAATATTTTCAGTCGAGTGATACTGGGGTTTACAGTTGTCATAATTTTCTCTAATTCATAAAATTCATTCGAAATTAATAATTGTGTAAATTTCTGAAGTTTTCTTTACTTTCCATAAGTCTACGGAGACAACGGCCAGAGAAAAATACATAAGAATTAACTTTCAACACAAAAATAAACGAAAAGAAATTAAGAAAAACAGAAAAATGTATGATGTTACGAAAATGTGAATAGCTCTGGAAGGGTACAAGTGAAATTGCTTTTCAAAAATGCAATATACTCAGGAAACATCAGGCTGCATCACTGTATAGTTTTAAGAAGCCTCATATATCTGGTATTGCCCACAGAAGGCAATAAACTGTAATGAAAAAAACCCGAAAATTTAAACGCCCTGTACCTACAGCATGATGCATTTTTTTAACATCTCATTGTAGTATGATATTCGCCAATAAAAGAGCCGAGTAACAAAAAATAACATTCAAATCGGACAAATGGTTGCGAAGATATTCATGGCTAATGCATAAAATACAAGAGTTGATAAAAGGTTGAATATATCTGGACGACTTCAAGATAAATTGATTTTTGAAAAAACAAAATACTCAAGAGATACTAGGCTACAAAGCTTTATTGTTTTTATTTGCCTCAGCAACCTGGCATTGCCCATAGAAGACGTTAAAATTTGACTATAAAACATGACATTATTTAAACGCCCTGTACAACATGAAGGTTTTATTTTTTGGACTTCTGTTCAATAGAGGGAATTTGACAATAACAGAGCTACTATTGAAAGAAAAAAACGTTGAAATTCGACTAAAGATTGGGAAGATATCAATTGTTAAAATTTAACGAAATTTTAGGTTGTGCGCTAATTTTGTCCATCAGTATATGAATATCTAAAACACCAATTCAAGGTTTAGAACACATAATTATTCCATACCTTACCTTTTTAGCATTAAAACAAATAAATATTCTGGTGTGGAAATATAGCGACCATATTTTCTCGTAGCACGTGCAAGGCATCCGCCTTACACAAGCTGTCCCTAAAAACTATTTCTAACGATTAGCATAACCAGATAGCGATAGTTGCGTCCAAGTTTTGCACCTGGTGAGGACCTGGTGCTCAGCCGACCATAGACTGGCGCACGGCACGTTCGAGTACTGCCAAGGAGCGGCACGAGCTAGACTCCAGCATATTACCGTGTGTCCCGGGCCTTGCACCAGGCCTAGGCACCGCTTCCACAGACACGAGTTTGTACAGACCCGTATGATTGTGAACTGGCTTCTTCAACAGGTAAAATGGTCCACGTGCCGTACATATTGAAATATGTCTTTATTACGTGACACCTACGATAATTTGTCACAGGTTTGTTGTTTTTCATCCAAAATTTTGTTGAATTTTTTGGGTGGCAGTGGCGTAACTATACCATTTGGGGCCCGTGGCAAATTCTTTTGATGGGGCCCTATCAGTGAAAATCGTCACGTTGTACCCAGTAATTTTAATAAACTTAGAGATTTTCAGCGTACTCAATTACACGTTGTATATGTTGCATTGGAGAGTTCACATTCATCCATAGAACATAATATCTCGAAGCATTCATCATCTATTCGCTAGCTTTTCCGTGAAAGAAACCTGCATACATTTGCAATGAAATAAAAATAACAATTCAATTTCAATAAGGTATAAATTAAGAAAAATCTTTTCTTCGAGCTTTCTTTTCCGCAAAAGCGTCTGTAACATCTTGAAAGTTTAAAGATCAGGCCATAGAATTTTCAATAGACAGAATAGCCAAGTTACATAACTTGTCTATTGTCCCATAGAATTTCTTAAATAGGTTTTTATCAATTTAAGTTTTGAAAATGATCTTTCAGCACTAGCTGTAGTCGCAGGAATTGTTAGTAATAACATAAATGCAATGCATACTCAGGAAAGCTGCAGGACATAAAATGATTTTTCATTATTAATTAATCACTAAATCAGCAAGGGCTCTAATACATGAATATTTTTCTATTTCGTCTCTGAAAATGGATCGAAAACTGAGAATTTCTCTGGAAAATGATTCAGATATGTCTTTTTTATATATCTCAACAAATTCTAGAGCTTTTTATAATAGATCAGTGTCGTTTGAAACTTTCAAAGTAGAAGGCTCCAAAACACTAAAATTTGAAACATCTTTTTATTTCGGTTGGTTGAAATGCTTAACGATGAACTTGTATAAAATTGTATTATGGTCTTTAATTGTCTCACTTTGGATTTTGAGCAGAACTTATGAAGATAGACTTTTCAACTGAAATAAAATACTCAGGTACAGTGTGAAAAAATACTTTTGAGCTCGCGGCCCCTTGGGCCGGGTCCCCCTTGTTGCGAAGGCCCGTGGCATTTTGCCACCCCTGCCACCCTGTAGTTACGCCACTGGTGGAAGGTCACAGATTAATGATTGGTTCCTCATACCTACAGGGTTGGGCAAAAGGCCTTGAAACATTTGAGAAAAACTCTAAGTGTGAGCTTTTGAATGCTAGTTCTTTGGTGGAGAAATAAGAATATTACCTCAGAAATTTATATGATGGCATTTGAGATGGATACCAAATATATAAATGCGAAATCTCAGCACAATCGGAATTATATTCTGGAAATTATTCAAAAAATCAAATATATAAGAATAAATAATTAAAAGGAATTAAATTTTATGGTTCTGATGATGCGATCCTCATGAAATTTTAAATGATTATTCAGTATATCAGTTTTGATTTGCAAAATATATGTTATTCAGTCATTCTGTTATGAAAATTGAATTTCCTATGGTTCTGTTGACACTATGGCAACAAAATATTGCATGAAAATCGAGTATAGCAGTCTTCATTCACAAAAAAATTCACTTGAATCGGATATCCTATTATGGAAATATAAAGATTCTTCTTTTCAATATTCCAATTGAATTTCTTATGATTCTGTTCACACTATGGCCACAAAATTTTGCATGAGGCTTGTTATCAGCATCTAGAAAAAAAAATTTGAATAGCCATAATTTATGGAACACCCTGTAGGAATTGGCTGGTTAACGAATTTAACCAGGTCATTTGGGAACCGAAGTCATCCTGGAAATTTCAAGACTCTAGGACGATACTTTCGAAAGTTATTGTGCTAACGGACGGCTGGACAGCCCCACGGACAGAACTGAATTTCACCACGAATTCGTCATCAGGGAGTCTGAACCATATTCAGCTGGGTAAAACGATATAGCACTCGTTTAAGTAGATAGAACGCTCAAAAATAAGGATCTTTCAAATCAGACTTGTTAAAACTGAAACATGTGAATTAATTTTGAATTAAACTCCTTAGCTGCAACCTTTCTTTCTTTAATGCAAAAATATGACGTTTTGGCTCGATGAATAGAGGTAGCTGTTTCCCTAGAATAAAACATTCAAAAACTTGAGTAAATATATCCTTTAACTCTTAACTTTTTTCGTCTAATTATGCAAAAAATTCATTCTCTCAGGAATTCGAACATCTCAGAATAAGCCATTTATATTGATAGCAGATTTAGATTAGACGTGTGACATTTTCATGCAATTAACAAAAATGTAACGTAATTGAGACATGAAAGAAAATAACTAATTACATCCGCGCAAAGAGAAACAAATAATGACGAAGATTAAAAATCGTTATGTCGGCGTAAATCTCAAAGAATTTTTTGAATGACGAACATAATATATTATTAAGAGAGAGGGTATTTGTTACCCGATCTGAAAGGCTTACTCTGGCACACAGGTATATTATTTTCATCAGAACCAGTTTTATCTCATTCTGCAAATTGATTACAACTATGCTATTAATTTGTGTGAGGACAAAATCATTGCCCGAAATAATTCGAATTCTTCATTAAATCTACGGAATCCTGATACTGTCGGTCAGTGGCGGGTCAACTCAATCGGAGGCCCCGAATATGATAAATATGGTACCTACCCTTAATTATTGGCAATAATTTTTGAATTTCCTTTTAACCATCTTGACAGATAGACTTTGTCAGTTTTTTGAGAGCTGAAACTTTTATTATGGATGACTCTAAAGCCGCGTACACATCTGAGCAAAACAGCCGAATGAGCACATCGCGCAGAATGAGCATTCAGATGTGGACGGTCAAAACGCACAGCATGAGCGCGCTCATGTTGCGCGGAGCCGATCTGCAATTTTTCGATCCATCAAAGAAAATTCGTGCTCAGTGTGGACGGGTAAAAGCCGCGTACACATCTGAGCAAAACAGCCGAATGAGCACATCGCGCAGAATGAGCATTCAGATGTGGACGGTCAAAACGCACAGCATGAGCGCGCTCATGTTGCGCGGAGCCGATCCGAAATTTGTCGGTCATCAAAGGAAATTCGTGCTCAGTATAGACGGGTTGTCACAGTTACTCCGAATGGAGTAGATCCTTTTGATTACTTTCTACTCCACTACTCCAAAAAGTTGGTTTCTACTTCGGTACCTACCAGAGAATGTTTTCCGATGTTTTCTCGACGCAATAACTTTCGGACGGAAATTCAATCGAATGAGTAATTCAAGTTACTATCAGTTAGTATTCTTCTAGATTATGAGTATAGGAGTTCCATATATACAAGAAATAGAAATAATAATAATAATAACGCGTGTGAAAGAACTGCAGTGGCTTTGTGTAGTGTATGAACCATAGTTTAGAAATTATTTCTAAACAATCAAAATTCAGAATGAGACTGTTATGTTATTCAGTTAGGATAGTAAAAATAGATTTTATGATACAGATTTATTATGTATTGTTTTCATTTGTTTTGTAGTCAACTTTGATATTTATGTTTCTGTTGTTTTATAATTATATTTTTTGTACAATTCATTATTTTCCATACTTCATTCGTTAATTTTTGGAATGTCTTCTATAGATTAATCTAACTTATTCTTCAAAGCCATCAGTTTTCTGACCTCGTTTTCCACCTCGTTGGCGTATTTGAATAATTGTATTACTCACACAGAAATGTATTGAAATATAATCTGCGATATGAGGTAGCCACATTTATTATTCGTTTTGAAATATGATGAACATGGCGTTCAAAAATAACGTATAGCGCATCCCATTTTGGGTGAGATAGCCTGGTCGTATCTTCAAAACCATACCACGAAAAAAAAGTTGAGTTCCTCACTGCATTCTACGCAGAATTCTGTATCAGAATGTTTTTAGCTCAGCATTATTTCTAATAACTTAGGAGATAAAGGAGGGGTGCGAAAAGTATAAATTTCCAAAATCGCCTTGTATCTATCAACGGAAACAGTTAGGCAAAATCTGATCAGACCAACTTCAGTTTCACAAGAATGTAGGACAGGAACGTGAAAACCCCAAGTCTCTATCTTAAATAACAAGCTAGAAACCTGGCTGTCTCACCCAAAATGGGATCACACTGTATATTCATATTTTCGTCTTGTCACAGAATATCTATCCTCACCCATGCTGCTTTCCACTCACGGGGGTGAGTCGCCCCGGAACTATTGTCTGTGGTCCTTTGTTTTGAAACACAGACAACAGTCCGGGTGCAACTCTGAGCTGCTCAGAGCAACTCACCCCCGTGACTGGAAAGCAGCACCAGAAGCCAATAAATTTGTTCGAGCTTTCGCTTCTGTGGTCTCGTAACAATCACAAAAAATATTCTGCAATTGGAAACAATTCTGGATATCAATTGTTTGGATATTTTCTACATATACTGGAGACTTGTTAATGAATCGCCATTTGCAAGGAACCGCAGTGTTAGCGCTAAACGTTCTTCCGCAGGGATTGCCATTTGGAACTCAGTATCTCGTCTGGATATCTTGTCTTTAATCTCATTCAGGAGAAATGAAAAATCTGCTTCTGACATTCTTATAAAATTTTCGAATCGTCTGCCGTCGCCCTCACTTTGAATGTCGTGTAATAAAAAAGTGCTGTTGAGGCTACGGTCTCGACTTCTTAGTAGATATAACTGTGAAGACCATCTAGTTTCCGTCGTCTCTTTTTCTTTAGCAACTCGTACAGAATTATGAAAGAGGCACTAGCACATCCCAAGTTTTCCATCGTTTACGTTCGTAAGCACTGAACTGACACATCCGTTGTGCGGCACCGAACACGTCATGCTCATATTGCTCATTCTGTTCGTGCGTCGGAAAGAAAAATTGCCCGCATAAACGCTCATTCGGTTCGGCGCGTTTTGTTCGTCCACATCTGAATGCTCATTCGGCGCGATGCGCGATGTGCTCATTCGGCACTTTTGCTCAGATGTGTACGCGGCTTAACACATAAATCGATTGAAATATAATCTGGGAGTATTCTGCATTTCTAAAAAACTTTTTAGGTTTTCACTCCCAGTCTCTGAAACAGAAATAATTAGAAAATATTTAATTAAGATGAAGTGCTCCTGCGAAAATCTTCGCACTTATTTGTCAGGAACAAATTGGTTTTGAAAAAATTGTTGCCTTGCAGTAAAACTAAAAAAGGAAGTAAATGAAAAGGATTATGTAACGTTTCGGTGTCTATATCAGACACTTTCTTCAGACAAACTTGTAAAATCTTCGAAATTGTGTGTTTTTAGTTTGCAATCTAATTTACATTGAAAGTTGTCAATACATAAAGATGTTGATTCATTTCATTTTTAAATTTCCTGAGGTCATTTCTATCTTCAGTAAATCAATCTAAATACGATCTATTCCAACAGAACAATTAGACAAATTATCTACTTCATCTAACAAAATATACATGTGGATTCCTTAATTTTCCTTTTACAATTATCAGGTTCAGTCATTAGGATCTTTGTATTGCTCCAGTTCATCAGATGATCAGCGATTTGTGATCTTGTAATGTTTCTATTTTTGATGTTGTTCTTATGTTCCCGTTCTCTTATCTCTAAAGATCTCGATGTCTCTCCTGTATAAGATTTTTCACATATACAGGAAATATTGTGAACACAATTTTTTGATTTTTTTGTCTCATTCATTGCTTTCGTTATGGTCAGAATGAATATGAAATCATTTTGTGCTGAAAACAGTTCTTTTGTTGAATTTGGAGCCAATTCTTCTTATTTTTTCTGATCATTAGAATTCTGATTAGATATTTTTCGTTCTAAATTTGAAATTGTTCTTTCTATAAAATTTGTTGGGTATTGATTATCTAGTAGAAACTCTTTAATGAAGGCATTTTCATTATTTCTAACCTCAGGTGTAGATGAAATCAAAAAGGCCCTATCATAAAGTGTTTTTATAATACCTGTTTATACATTCAATTGATGATTAGAATGAAAATTTAGATATCTATTAGTGTGAGTTTGTTTTCGAAATACACTCGTTTCAAAATGATCAATAATTTTTTTCATTAGAACATCTAGAAAAGAAATCTGATTATTCTGTTCTAATTCCATCGTAAATTTACTAGTAGGTTCTTTATTATATATGTAATCAAAAAACTTATTCAAGTACAAAAATATCATCTACATATCGCCACCAAGTCTTTGGTTTCTAAAAAGTTTTTTAGAAATAATTATAGGTTTACTGAATAAGAGAAACATGATGATTGGAATGTAGAATCACGAAAACTTATGCAAATAACTTGAAAATCATATTGAGAATAACCAAATTAGGATGATGGATATTTATAAACATTATAGGAGGTGGATAGAGATCAATTCCTCATTTTTGCGTCTGCTTACATCTGAAAGGGCCTAACTATGTTCTTAATTGATACAACAACAATATTCCAATGAGATTAATTTTTGTCAGTCGCGATGTAGGTACAAATTGTTTCAGAAGCCTTTTCTAAACTAATTCAGAAAATAGTGATCATAGCTTCCACATACTTTTTGCCCCCTTCGTGCGTTGATGACATGACCCGCCGCTGTTCTCGGTGCAATTAGACTGAGAGTATTTTTGCCGAACGCTGATTTGTTCTTTCAATTAAAACGTTATTATAAATATTGTGCAGCAATTTAGATTGGGCGTAGATAGTGACTATATTGCGGTACGCGGTCGTTTGGTCTTCATTTCGAAATTTAAAGGAGACAGCCTGGATGGGTGATCTTTATGGAGCCATACAGCCATAGTGGGACAACCAGGGTGGGGCAGATCGGTAGAGGATGTCCCAGAGAATTGAATCCATTAATAAAATCAATTAACCTGTGCTCTCGTGTTCGCGATATCAGCAACGTTCTCTGATCTCTTTTTCAGACACTACTGACTTAATTGCCAAGTTGTAGCAGTGAGCTTTTGATATTCCAACGTAAGAAGAATTAATAAGATCTTTCGCGTGTCAGTCGAAAGAACGTTTATATTTGCAGTTTGATGTATAAGGAGGACAAAATTCGTTGTCTACTGAGGGGATCTCGAGAACTATAGTATAGCATTGTATAAAATGATAGTAGCTATATAGAAGGTTTTCCAATAAGAGGTGTTATTTTGATATTCAAAGAAAAATGCCATTTTCAATATGAATGATCTGATGTTTATTTCATTATAAAGAAGAAGCTATGCCGTTAATAGTGGAAAATAATATCAGGCGAATGACCACCACGACCACGCTTACAGGACCATATCCTTTTAATGAAATTTTCCGTAACCAAATCAAAAAGTGGCTGCTCTATGTCCTCGATAGCTCCACAAATTCCATCTTTGAGTCCTTGAATCGACGCTGGGCTATTGGCGTAGACTTTCTCTTTCACGTGGCCCCAAAGGAAGAAGTCGCAAGGTGTTAAATCACAAGATCTCGGTGGCCAATTGTGATCCCCTTTTCGAGAGATAACACGACCCGGAAACTTTTCCCGCAAAAGATCATTCCAGAACATAAAAGACATTTCCCCATAACCAACTCGTAAAGTGGCTGCCCTATGTCCTCAATATCCTTACGAATTCCATTTTTGAGGTCTTGAATTGACGCTGGGCTATTGGCGTAGACCTTCTTTTTCACGTGCCCCAAAAGGAAGAAGTCGCCAGGTGTTAAATCACAAGATTTCGGTGGCCAATTGTGATCACCTCTTCGAGAGATAACACGGTCCGGAAACTTTTCCCGCAAAAGGTCAATGGTTTCGTTGCTTGTGTGGCACGTAGCGCCGTCTTGTTGAAAGTGAACGTTGTCCAGATCAATACTATCCCATTTCGGCCATAATAACGTTTGTGGAATGCCTAATTCCAAAGAACGACGAGGAATGGACAAACCTGGGTTTTCTTCAACACTTTCGGCTACAGCAGCAATATTCTCGGCTTTTCTTGAGCGACGTGCACGGGTTTTATTCTTCACAGCACTAACTTGTCCCAACAGCTCGAATTTTTCCACTAATTTCTTAATTGCGGTCCGACAAGGTGCTTTACGACGACCCAAAAATGTTCGAGTTTTGCGAACCGTCTCTGCCAAATTTTTACCATTTTTTTTAGTGAATTTTAATAATTTCAATGAGTTTTTGAAGCGTGTATCGTTCTATTTTTATTAACGGCGTAGTTCCTACTTGTCCAATGTCAAAAAATGACAGCTTCAAACGTGACATCTAACGAAATAGCGGGCTATTTAAAATAACATCTCTTATTGGAAAACCCTTTAGTAGCTAGAAGAGAGCCAAAAACACACTCTCGATCGTTTTTCCCAATTGTCAAATTCAATACCTGGTGTCCGTGGGGCTGTCCGGCCGGCCATAAGCACGATAACTTTCGAAGAGAGTTTTCAGGATGAGTTCGGTTCCCAAATGACTCGGTTAAGTTCGTTAACCAGCCAAATCGTAGAGGTTGTTCCAGTAAATATGGCGATACAAAACTTTCGTTTCTCAATATCTCAGACAAAACGAAACCAATCGAAATGAAATTTTGCGCCCACATGCACAATTTTGAGGCCATTTTGTTAATAGAACCATAGAAAATTCAATTAAAATGTTGTAAAGAAGAATCTCTATATTTCCATAGCAGGATATACGATTCGAATGAAATTTATTTTGTGAATGAAGATTGATATACTGAACGTTCAAGCAAAATTTCAAGAGGATCGTATTATCAGATCCATTAGATTTAATTTTTTTTCAATTATTGATTTTTTACTTAAATAAATATTTCATTTTCTGATTAATTTCTAGAATATGATTCTGTGTGAAAATGGAAAAATATTCTTAAGGGTACTCACACAGTTTAACCCACTCTATTTGAACTCCCCTCTAATATAACCAGCTGAAAATAGGGTCAAAAATACAAACTCCATTAAACAAAACGATCCGATCTTAACTTCACTGGATTCTCGTCCCAACATTTTAATTGACTCCCTGTCTACTCAATGAGAATTCATGTTTTCTGCATAATTCAGCAATTTAGGCAAATTAAATTGAATCGATTCGAAATATCTTGAGATGTGGTAGGTACCTACTTCCCACAGAGTTTTGATGTACAACTTCGATTCCAATTTGCATATTTTATATCTTCTCTTAGTTTTGTAATTTCGAATAACATGACTTTTTGTGTTGAAAAGAAAAAAGTCAGAAGATCTTGCTTACCCGTTCATATCGAGAAATAATACTATGAAGTGAAGTGAAGTTTTTGCTTTATAGTTCAATCATACGATAAATTACAGAAGATATTAGATTAATTTCTGACTTCTAATGAATTGACAGAGGATATAAAAGTAGGATATTTCAAATTCAGGAATGTTTACCTTTTCTCGACAACAAAGTGAAAGGAGGTAAACAACTCGAATTGCAGATGCAAAAAACTCAAGAAAAGTACTCACTTAAATTTCAAATGAAACAATGAACAAATTCAAAAACATTCTATTGTAATTTGTTGATCGTATTCCTTCAAATAAATATGAACAGGCAGGTCGTGGGATCGGAATATTATTTCAATGAGAACAACAATTCACTCTTCGAGCGACGTTTCGCAACCTTTATTGTTGCCTTTTCAAGCTCTAAAAACATACAGACAACAGTTAACACATAATACAAAATAAAATAAGAGTTTTACCTCGAATTAATGATGTTCTAGTTCATTAGAAATTAGATCGTAAGAATAAGCTTGGCCGACACTGTCAACCTGAGAACGGACTGCTCTAATCTCAGTATCATATACAGTGTACAATGCTTCAGGATAATTTTTGTTTTTTCTTTTTTTTTCGTTGTTTTCTTCCTCTTTTAAATTGTAACTTTTTTGTATAATGCTATCTGTGTTCATATTTCTATTTTATTGAAAGGGTAGCAGGCCGCATTCCTTTTCAGTTTGTATATGCGCCAATCCATACTAATATTATAAATGCGAAAGTAACTGTGTCTGTCTGTCTGTCTGTTACTCTTTCACGCCTAAACGGCTGAACGGATTTTGATGAAATTTTTTATGGTGATAGATGATAACCTAGAAATGGTCATAGGCTATAAATAATCACGCCATCGTTCTTAGGGGGTAGGCAGTAGGCAGATAACTAAATTGAGTTAGTGATTTTTAGTCGTTTTTGTTGGGACTTTTGCTCTTTCACGTCTAAACGGCTGAACAGATTTTGATGAAATTTAGTAAGGTAATAGATGGTTACCTAAAAACGGATATAAGATCAAAATGATCACGTCATCGTACTTAGGGGGTAGGAAGTAGGCAGAAAACTGAATTGAGTTAGTGATTTTTTTATGGTTTTTGCTGGGAGTTTTGCTCTATCATGCCTAAACGGCTGAACGGATTTTGATGAAATTTAGTTAGGTGATAGATAGTAACCTAGAAAAGGATATGGGCTATTAATATTCATGCTATCGTACTTAAGGCGTAGGCAGTAGGCAGAAAACTAATTAAGTTAGTGATTTTTAATCGTTTGTTTTAAAAGTTTACCTCATTCACGCCTTAACGTCTGAACGGATTTTTATAAGACTTGGTTAATATAAAGATAGGATCCTAGGCACGGACACAGGCTACTTTTTACGTCGGGAAAATACCTCATTCCCGCGGAAATCTTAAGTTAGTACTTCCTACGCAGACGATGTTGCGGATGTCACACTGTCTAACATCGGGGGTTGGCAGGTAGGTAGTTAGTAGTATTTTAAACCGATTTACATTATTTACTTTTTATATTTACTAAGGAAACATTCGGAGCTATCCATTATGTAGCTTAGGTTGCTTTTGAACAAATTTTGATGTGAAGTTGAGGACAGGGAGACTTACAGCCGGGAGAAAACAAAAAAACTTATGCGGACGAAGTCGCGGGTGAAAGCTAGTAATAAATATAAATAACAATCCACATGTCAGTCAATCAGTATGGATTCGACGATGGAAAGGAGTGTGTCGCTGTTGGCCGGTTATGTTTATATTCTTACGATCTAATGAACTAGAACATCATTAATTCGAGGTAAAACTCTCATTTTATTTTGTATTATGTGTTAACTGTTGTCTGTATGTTTTTAGAGCTTGAAAAAGCAACAATAAAGGTTGCGAAACGTCGCTCGAAGAGTGAATTGTTGTTCTCATTGAAATAATATTCCGATCCCACGACCTGCCTGTTCATATTCTATTGTAATTCGGTAAACAAGACATTCGAAAGATGTCCATTTGCGGACGCATATCGTGTGGAATTTATCTACTTATTATCATCTCCAATAATATGAAAACTTTGCTTACTCAGCACCTTTTATACAGGGTGATTCGAATGTATTTTTATAACCGTCAGGAGGTGATTCCTCATAAACTTCAAATATGAATTTTCCAAATCATCAGGGGAAAACCCGTATAGATGCCCCACTTTTTGAAATTGCCTCATATTTTGAAAATATTGATTTTATATGAGTAATTGCTATGAATGTAGGTAGCCCCATTATTTGATTTGAAAAACTGAGACTTTTCTCTGACAAAGCAATCCCAAATTTCCCAAAAATTTGATTTTTGTGGAACCCTTTCTTTGGAGATAGATGCCTACAAATATGGATAGTTGCCTCACCATGGAAATATTGGGACGGATAGATGCCCTTCTTACTATGTGAACCGAAAACCCAACTTAATACATTGAGATTTCCATGCCTAAAACAGCAACTTTATCTACGCAACATGGATCGAATTAACAACAGTTGTGCATTTTAAATTGAATTTCAAAAGCATAATATTAAACGAAAAGTTGAATTCTTCTTATTAACATAAAGCATTATTCCATACATTAATGATAAATGAATAAAATATTAAGTCTCAAAAAAAATAATCAAGAATCAAGTTTAAAATCAAAATAACACAATGAATCGAAAATCAGCTAAGAAGATAAGGTTTTAGTTTAGATGCCCTCGGGGGCACCTATACCTCGAAAAATCAGGGCAACTATCCTTTTCGATAGGGATAGATGCCCATGAATTTTTTTAATAAATTAAGAAGAAAACAGCAACCATTTATACTCAGATGTACACTCAATGAAACACGGTGTTGACGTAATAAAATAATAACTGAATTTATTACCACTTCAAAAGTTATACAGCGGCAAATACTTACCTCTAAAACTTTGGCGTGTTAAGTTCGCTGCGGAGATGATCGCACACAATAGCGAAAAACGACCTCACTTTACAATAACCCTTACAGAACTAAGGTCCAGGGTGACTGTAGCATCTACTTATAAAATGAATTTTTTTTACGTGTTTCCGAAGTTAGGTATTTCGAAAATGGGGCATCTATCCCACTGGGGCATCTATCCGGGTTTTCCCCTACACCAATTGCACCAATTGAGATACAAGGTGTATCTTGAAAATTGAGCGTTTTTGAACATATGTAGATAGGTATATGTATATTCATATAAGAATGTTGTGACTGTACTTTGATTATCCTGTATACTGTAGGTATAATCATGAACTCAATGGGAAGCTAAGATTGTATGATTTTGCTCAACCAGAAATGACATATTCATATTCAACAGATTTCTAAATGGATATCCGAGTAGAAAAAACACGTATTTTTCGATCAATGAGAATTGAAAGTGCAATTGTCAACATAATGCATTATCAGAAACAAAAGGTTGAGACGTAATATTGCAGAAAAACCGGAATCAGAATATTGGAAATTTTCAAATGAACAGATTTCACAATAAAAAGAAATCGGGCATTGTTTCTACCATGCGTTTTCACCTACAATAACGTTATGATATCTACAGAGTTCATTGTTCAAAGAATTTTTTCAATTTCCACCATAAAACACCCGCATCTTCGCCAAGCATAAATTTCAGTCATATCAATATCCATTAGTATAAATATATCACTGAAAAACACTTCCTGTTACACATGCCATTTTCAAAGGAAAAATCATACTTTCTTTTCACCTCATTAACCTATTCAAATATAACAAATTAAAATTTCCGATTCGGTTCAACAAACATCGACTTATAGCGCTCGTTGAACAACCAATCGCATTTCAAACAGGTGTTAGAATCACTCTCGCGTGGGCGGAGTCAGAAGTAGCACATTGCCTATTGGTTCTAATGCTATAGTTCTAATGGTGGGGTGAATAGGAGTGGCCTATATGGTTCAGGGTAGCTCAGGCAGGACTTGGATGCCAGATTCAGTTATCCTTGCGATCCTCGTTGGGGTGGTTGTTCTCACGAAGTCGAACTCACCTTACAAATTATACCTATCGTGCAAATCCATCAACCAGTTTACGAATCAGATAAAGTTCATTATAGTGCGTGTGCTTGGACTGATCTTAATGATACTTAAGTTGGTGTAACCAGTTTTGGAAAGCATCACTGTCATTTCTTGAGATATGGTTATACTGTAAGTCGATTTCTGCACTACACATACTTATTCCTTGAAATTGTCAGTTATATTCACACTGTTGAACACTTTCTTATTAGAATATTTTATTGATTTTCTTTTGTGTTTTTTCACTTTTATTGAACTTGTTGACTTGACTCTCTATCTTTGAAGGTATACTTCAATATATTGGCAATAATCAGTAGGTAGAGTATCCACTGTTAGACACTTTCTACATGGACTTTTTTGTTGTTTTTACTTTGTGTTTTCTCACCTTTTATTGAACTTTATGCATCCTGAATTTGCTCTCCATCTATGTCTAACATCTTTCAAAACATACCTCAATATATTGGCAATGATCTTTATGAAAAAATGATCAGTATAATATCTACACTGTTAGACACTTCCTAATATCCTTATTTTATTTTTTCTGCGACTTCATTAAATAATACATGTTGAATTACTTCTCTGTTTATAGTGAGGATATTTTAAGGGATACCTGAACATATTGAATATATGATCGTAATGAAAAAATATCCGTTTCATTTATTTTACATTTTCTAATCAGAATTTTTTGTTTTTTCCTTTTGTCTTTGTGCTCATCAACTTTTATTCAAATTTATTCATGCTGAATTCATTTTCTATTTATATTGAAGGTATGTGAAAGTATACCGGAATAATAAGAAATGATCATTATGGAAAATGATCAGTTTCACTTATATCTACACTGTTAAACACTTTATAATCAAAATTTCTGCACCTTTTATTGATATTTGTAGATTCCGAACTTTTTTAACTATATAAAGGATATTTGAAGGTATATCTTGGCTATGATCACTATGATATAATAATCAGCTTCAGTTACGTCTTCTTTGTTATGTTAGACACTTCCTTATTATAGAATATTTTGTTTTTTCTGTTATTCTTTTGTGCTTTTTTCATCTTTCATTGAAATTTGTACCTACGTGCTGAAATTGTTCTCTCTCTATACTCAGGATGTTTAAAGGTATAGGTATCTTAATATTTCGGCTATATCAAATAATAAACATGATCAGTTTCATCAGTTATATCTGTAACACTTTTCAATTAGAATTTTTTGTTGCTATTTTACTGTGTGGTCGAAGACTTTACTTTGTTCACTCTGAATGAGTTCGCTACCTATCTGTATCGAGAAGCTCCAAAAAAAGTAGAGAAAAATACAAAGATACGATCAATATCTTATCTACTGAAACTGATTCTACACTAATTATTCTACGAAATAAGTGTATTTAATGGCAGATAGAAATGTCTGATTTCCTCGGGCTTCGAAGACATTAACATTAATAAGAGGTTGTTAAAAGGGCTATTAAACAATTTGAGCTTCATTATAAAGAGAATTATAAGTATATTGCGAGTAGGGATATGTTGTTTTATATCCTTGATCCAACACTCAAGTAGGTGGTTAGCGATGTAAGGATTTTACGCTGCAGTAATCCTGCACGGTATATGAGAAATTTATTAGAATTTTATAAGTGATTAACTTTTATGTATCAATTTTTAACGGTTTAATGGGTTTATCACTTTGGGGCACGAATTGGAATTTTGAATCTGATATTTATCCATATTATTAATTATATACGTATAGCCTATTATCGGTACTATTTTATGATATGATAATTTTTCAGATTCACATAATCTGGAGGAAAATGAAAATTGCAATTGCCTTGTTTTTTGCGATATAAATCAATTCTGACATACATAATTGAACTCAAGATTATCTGAACCGAACGACAAAAATTCAATTGAAATTTCCTTCAGATTGACCCCCCACGAAGATTTAGAAAAATATTTATTTGTTTGATGTTCTTTAATATTTTCGATTTTCGAAAATAAAAAATTCAAAGGATTGCATTTAACATCTGTTATTCGATACAAAACAAAAAACCCCTAATTTGGTTTGGAATAGTTTCTACTTTTGTGGATTTACGAATTTTTAAATTTCGGTGTTTTCCACTAAAAATAGGTCAATTCAGCATTGGTTCCCTGGAGTCAAATGTATCTATTGAATTGTTTTTTTTTCAAATAACTGAGCTCAATTGATTGCGAATATGATTAATTAAAATTAAAAAATTTATTTACTTTAGATAGGATTGGAGTGCTATCAATAATCCTATCCAAAAATTGTTTTCGGGTAGTGGACCTATTTGAATATGAATACATTCAAGAATAGGTATAATTATGAAATTATTTTGAGGGCTTGTGTTACATAGGCATTATAAAATACTTATATGTAGTTTTCATGTTCGATTTTCCTGCAGTATTACTTCTTTTAAGTAATGAGAATTCGAAAAAAAAAATCAAATTTCTTCATCTCACTTAGTTTCTGAAGTTCATTTCAATATAATAGCAATTTTACAATGGAGACTCCAACCAGCGGTTAAGCGACGAACGTAGAAATCAAATTTTTTATTGTGTTTGTTTTTCGCAGAAATCTCAAATTTTTCTTGGATAGATGAAATCTATCTCTTCTCTATCTCTTTTCTTAAGAATTCATACCCGTTTTACCTCTAAAATTTCAAACCGTAATACTCTGATACATCTCAACTATAACTATGTAAGTTGATAGGCCAAACTGCTGCAGAGTTATTCAATTGTTTCTATATTTTTTTCGGTATTCATAAAACTGGAAATCATCTGACATCCAGAAAATGATCACAAACTTTTCCAGAAGCTTTTGAAGTGGTTTCTTACCTGTTTACCTTTGTTTATGACTCATCAGAACGGTTGTGATAAGGGCAAACCTTTACCTTATTCGAGATTGAAAGAAATAATTTGCGACAGGTGCTTATGAGAACTAGTAGCGGAACGAGGAAGGTATTGTGAAAGTGCGCCCTCTGTAGGGTGGCTTAAACCGATCTATAGGCATTGACACCACTATGACAGGTTTTGCGATGTTCATTTGATTTACGTAGGGTCTTGATGCACCCAGAGAGGTCGCTACGCTGCAAATTTTGAAGATCACTTTGGCGTTAATTGTGCGTAAACACCATAACTTGCGAAATGTATAGATTTAAAATTTTGAGTTTTTAACAAGACTTTGAGGTAGGAAAATGAGATATCGATTGAAATATAATCTGGGAGGTTTCTGCATTTCTGAAAAACTTTTTAGATTTTCACTCCCAGTCTATGAATCAGCAATAATTAAAAAAAAATTTATTAAGATATCGATTAGACTGGTGTCTGACATAGACACCGAAACGTTACATTATCTTTTTCATTTATGTTCTCTTTTAGTTTTACTGTTAGGCAACAATTTTTTCAATACCAATTTGCTCGTGACAAATTAGTGGAAAAATTTTCGCAGAAGCATTTCATTTTAACTAAAAAATTGTTAAATGTTTCTGTTTCAGAGACTGGGCGTGAAAACCTAAAAAAGAGAAAAAAATGAGTGAAATAGTTTTTGAGATATTGAAATCCGAAATATTTTAATTCCAATAGAGATAAATCCGCAACAGATGTGATTACTTTTTAATTTTTTTTAATGAATTAACTACCTAGCAATATGATCTGGAGAATTTTTAAATAATTCATATAAGTATTCTACATTGAGACAGAGAAACTGACTAATTAGATTTCCCATGTGATGTCTTTTCAACTTCAAATTAATTTGATTTGTACACAAGAATTTGAATATCCACTTGTTTGAATTGATTGAGGAAATTGCAAGATTTTCTTCAATACTATAATTGAAACTCAAGAACTAAAAATTGAACAAATAAATTATTTCGAAATATCCCTGCTGAGTTTAGGGTTTAGGAAATGGATCAATAATGTCCCATTTCATTTGCTGAGTTCCTTCAATTTTTATGTGTAATTATCATTGGCAACCGAACATAAGGTATTCAATGTGAGTAATATTACAACTCTACTGAAACATAGAAATTCATATAATGTCAAATGTATTTTTATGCAAAATAGAAATGTCTGTCAATCGAGAATTTATAAATACTCAATTCATAATGCAGTGGGCGCAAAAATCTTGTAATCAACTCGTTTAGTAATCATTGTCATCAAAGAACTATAAATGGTTCACAAGATCATATATCATATCCACAAAGAAAAGTTAATGTTATTCGTTCCAAAGCAATCTAAAAACCACTCACCTCTTCTGAATTAACTAAAAATATGCCCAATAGATGCTATATCAAATTATTGTTGATGCATCATGACCAAAAATGAAAAATCACACAGAAATCAAACATTGCAACATAACAAAACTAAAAACCCAGCGAAGAAGCTAATGCAACTAAAACCTCCTCACATGGCCATCATCAAGCAGGAAATGACACCGGTTGAATATTTTCGATTTTTCGAAGAGGTCGGCAGATCCGGTTCGATCTAAATATCCCTCGAGTGGAGTAAGGAGCAAGAAGTACGCGCTCGTATACATCTCGGACATTGAGATAGTGAAATATCCAATAGCGTAAGATCAAATATCGTATAATTAATCGAACAAGATAATTGCTACTCTTATGACAACGCTGTATTACGATTGTTTAATAACTAACGGCTTCGGGGTACTTTGCGACCATTATAACTTACTATCAAATGGAAATATACGTTAGTTACTTCGAGTTTATGAACCTCGTTTCAGTGGCGTTATGTGTGGGGTCAATTGGGTGCAGATAATCTTTTTGACATAAGTTTGTCACACGTTTTTTATCATTATTCCGAAATTAAATTCGATATTTAGGATGAAATACAACTATTTAAATCTATGGGAGATGATTACCCTTCAGTAGGGTCCTGTAGCGGTCTTAGAAGAACAGAAGATTCGAAAATCATCACTTGGAACGCCAGACCTGGTTTAAAACACCCTCCTGGCCCAAGAGCAAGAATTACGTATTTTGTATCTGAATATTGAAGGTATTTATTCGAATAGTTTTAAGTTTCAATTTTGTAAAAACGGCGAGGCAGGGTTTTTTCTACTGAGGTTTTTCCCTGTGCTCTGGTATCATAGGACAGAATAGTATGGTACCCCGTTTTGCACCAACCTCAGCTAGGGACTTTTTTGTTTCATGTATTGTATTTTGTTAGCTCTCAATTCAAAAGAATATATATATATATATATCTTTTTGTGACGGGAAAAATCACTGAAAATTTACGTCTCGGGAGGTATAATCCAGTCGAATTGTGCTTTTAGCAAGCAAGTTTTAGGGTAGTTTTGATTTCTTTCCTTTTTTATGTTTTTTGGGGTGCTGAATACGAATTTGAGGTTTGCTAACAAAATTTCGTGACGGAACATAGAAAAAAATACAAAAAGAACTCATTCTTGGTCAGTTTTCTGCTTATTACTCGGAAACTATCAACTTTTCGTGAAAAACCTCTCCATATGCAAGATGGTCATAATAAGCTTTATGCAGAATTGTGTGACCATAGTGTGAACAGAACCATAAAAATTTAATTGGAATATTGAAAAGAAGATTTTTTTATTTCCATAACAAGATGTCCGATTCGAGTGAAACTTCTTTTGTGAATCGAGACTGATATACTGAATGTTCATGCAAAATTTCAAGAGTATCGCAACCATAAAATTTAATTTTTTTTCATTTATTGAGTCCTAGAAAATACCTCATTTTCAACTATAATTTGAGCCAGAACGGGTTTGTCGCAGAACAAGCTGTGGTAGTACAATTTGTAGGAAATTGTATGTACTTTCATTATGTATGAGGAGGTTTTTCACGAAAAGTTAATAGTTTCCGAGTAATAAGCAAAAAACTGACCAAGAATGGGATTTTTCATCTTTTTTTCGTATTTTTTCTATGTTTCGTCACGAAATTTTGTTATCAAACATCAGATTCGAATTCAGCACGTCAAAAAACATAAAAAATGGAAGATATCAAAACTTTTCCGCTAGGGGTTCTTTCAAAGACAAATATACTGTACTATTACTGAAATTTTCATTTCCGCTTGGCATAATTTCACCCAAATATCTGATGTAATGTTGACGAAATTCTTTATAATCCAAATTTTATTCAAAGATCATTTCCTTGAATCCTTGATTTTCTTCTGTACTATTCAATGTTTTGGCCTAAATTCTCCAGCTGTCAGGAACCCCTCTTCCAACTTGGAATCGAAATTTCCTTCTTTTTCCGCCGATCTCGAAATAAAAGATGATCTTAATGTGTACGAAATTGAACATTAATGACCCATTTTAATGCTCAATTTATGCTATTTTGATGTGTAATCCTCATGTCAACCATACAAAAAGTATTCAGAAGCACTACGAGAAATGTCAAAGCTCTACTGGAGCATAGAAACATAGAAATTCCATTATGTCAAATGTATGTCTCGTGCAAAATGAGAATGTATTTCGATCAAGAATTTATACACAATTCATGTTGAGATCGTCGGAAAAATCTTGTAATCAACTCGATTAGCGACTAATGGTCTCGAACTATTAAAGAGTGAGCGGAGCGACAGACAGACAAATTATAAAATATTTTCTAATTTTTCAATACAAAACGACACAAAAAATATCCTTTTAGCCACATCGCTGATTAGGTAATCGCATTACTTTTCATTTGATATATCACAACCCATATATTTCCGTTAAAAAAATAAAATAGAGGAGTGCGAATCGTAGGGGGTGAGAAATATCAAATTCAAAAAGCATGGTATAAATTGCTTTTTAAATTGAAAATCGACAGGTGCCAGGATTTTCCTCAATAATTCTTCGTACTAAATTCGAATTACAGCATTTCACTGAAATAATTCAAATCATATTTTTTTCAGGAACAATCCAATTTCACCCCCTGGCATGACTTGCCGGGTAAACTACGGCTCCAACCCCACCGATTGGGACATAAACGACAGTTCAGTGCCCAGAATAAGCAAATATGACCATTTTTCCGAATGGGCGGATGGCCATTGTCGCTTGGTCTACAGGGTGGACAATGAAGACGCAAAAAGGCACTCCTCGGGCTGGGCCATGAGGAACACCAACAACCACAACGTCCACATCCTAAAGAAGAGCTGTTTAGGTGTTCTAGTCTGTTCCGAAAGATGCTTAAATCAAAATGGCGACACTGTGCATCTTAGACCTGCTATATGCGATAAGGCTAGAAAGAAACAGCAAGGTAATGATACTTGTAAGTTGTAGTGTTTTATATTTTCTTTTCCTCACATCTATCTCTTCCTAAACTTCTTTTATAATAGTCTGCGACAGGCAGACCTTCTCACTCGAATCGAATTGAATTGAATTTTCTATGATTCTGTGAACACTATGGCCACAAAATTTTGCACGAAGATTCAGTATATCAATCTTTATTCACAGAAAAAATTTCACTCGAATCAGATCTCCTGCTATGGAAATATGAAGATTTTTCTTTTCAATATTCCAATTTAATTTTCTATGGTTCTGTTAAAACCATGGCCACGAAATTTTGGATGAACATTCAAAATATCGATCTCCATTCACAAAAAAAAAATTCACCCGAATCGGATATCTTTTTATGGAAATAAAAAGTTTCTTTTTTTTCAATATTTCAATTGAATTTTCTATGTTTCTGTTCACACTATGGCCACAAAATTTTGCATGAGGCTTGTTATCAGTATCTTGCATTTGGCCGTATCATTTCATTCCGATTGCTTTCGTTTTGTCTGAGATATTGAGTGTTTTTTGAATGTATTTTGCAGTTTTTATCTTTTTAACATGATCGTACTGAATTTTGATTCAATAATTGAAAATATTCAGCTTTCTGAAGTATCTGCAAGTTACCCAAAAAAAGCTTAAAAGCTAGAAATTCAGTTTTCAGTAGGATGTACTCAAACATTCATTTTCGGTATAGAAATACAAAAAGGTGTCTTTTTAGCTTTTGACTACATTTGAAAACTTCCCGGAGTTCTGAGCTACAAAAGTCATTGGAAATAAAGTTACTTGATTCGGATTTTTTTGTTGTAATCAGCCTTATTGGAAGGCGGATGGGCTAAAAATCATTTAATCCCTATAAAAGTTAATTTACTTCTTTTAATCACTTTTAATTATTTAATTTAATTTATTTTAATTGTGAAATAACTGTAGCTTGTGTAATTTTTGATAAAATTGAAAATGGCGGAGATTATGTAAATTTGCTTATTTTCATCTCATTCAAACTTTTTCTCCCATAATTTTCCGAATTTTTCAATTGATTTTCATAAGGGAATTCTCAATTTTTGATTCTGATGTTATTCAAAAATTTGAATCTCTTATAATTTCTCTATTTCACTGATTAATATCAATAAAAAATAGACTTCTTCACTAGACTAATAGTGCTTATACCATATGTTATTTTTCAGGCAAACCATGCCCAAATAGACGATGCCCAGGACGCTTAGTAATCATGCCTTGTAGAGGCCATTGTGGTTATCCTGTTACACATTTCTGGAGACACACAGATGAAGCAATCTTTTTTCAAGCCAAAGGAACCCATGACCATCCAAAACCAGAAGCAAAGAGTACCTCAGAAGCTCGAAGAAGTTTGGGCAGTGGGAGGAGGGTTAAAGGCTTAGCTGTGCTTGTGTCCAAAGAGACAACGATAGGAAATAAGGTTAGTTGTCCTTTTAATTGATGGATTCTGTTCTTTTATAGCTATTTAATTAGCTAGGTTAATAGGTTCGAGACCTTTAGACGCTAGATTATTAAACGAGTTGATTACCAGATTTTTCCGTCGACCTCATTATGAATTGAGAATACATGTTTGATTGAAATATGTATATTCTTATTTTGCACAGGACATCTATCTATCTATTTGACATAATAAAATTCCTATGTCTCTATGCACATAAAAAAGCATAAATTGAACATTAAAATGGGTAATGTTCAATTTTGTACACAATACACACAATTTACATATTAAGATCGACGGAATTTTTTTTTAATTTTGACTATCTGAATATTATTTTGATATCATTTTACCCAAACGTCTGTAATTTTCTAATTTTGATCGGAAAATGGTCTTAAACGACTCTCTGATGAGGAATCCGTGGTCAAATTCAATTCCTTCTCAGGGTGAATTCGCTTCCCAAATGGCTCGGTTAAGTTCGTTAACCAGCCAAATCGTACAGGGTGTTCCATAAAATATGGCCATTCAAAATTTTTGTTCCTCAATATCTCAGACGAAACGAAACCCATCGAAATGAATTTTTGCGGCCCTTTGCAAGATGCTCATAATAAGCCTCATGCAACATTTTGTGGCCATAGTGTGAACAGAACCATAGAAAATTCAATTGGAATATTGAAAAGAATAAACCTCAAATTTCCATAAAAAAAATATCCGATTCTAATAAAATTCATTTTATGAATAAAGATTGATACACTGAATGTTCATGCAAAATTTTGTGGCCATAGTAATAACAAAACCATAGAAAATTCAATTGGAAAATTGAAAAGAAGAATCTTTATATTTCCATAACAGGATATCCGATTCAAGTGAATTTTTTTTTGTCAATGAAGACTGTTATACTAAATCTTCATGCAAAATTTTGAGGCCATAGTGTCAACAGAACCATAGAAAATTCAATTGGAATATTGAGAAGAAGAATCTCTATATATCCATAACGGGATAACCGATTCAAATGAAATTCATTTTGTGAATCAAGACTGACATACTGAATTTTCATGCAAAATTTCAAGGCGATCGCATTATCAGAACCATGAATTATTTATTTTTTACATATTTAATTTTTTGAATAATTTCCAGAATGTAATTTCAATTACGCTGAGATTCTGCAGTTATTATATATTTGGTATCAATCTTAAATCCTATATAAAATTTGAGGTAAAAGTCTTATTGCCCCACCAAAGAACGAGCGCTCAAAAGCTCCTGCTCAGGGCTTTTCTCAAATTTTTTGAAATAACTCTGAATTTGTCAATCTAATTTATCTACTTTTTGTGTCCCTCGTAAGATCGAAATACATGTCATCAGTATCCTGTAAAAATTGTGAAATTAACTGTGTATATTTTTTGAAAAAATTGTTTTGAAGTTTAACCTGGAGCCAATAGTTCCATTCATTTCTTATTGAATATTTATAATTTCCTATTCGACTTTGTCATTCCCACGCTTGAAATATTTTCATTTCTTCGTACGATTGAATAAACGGATTGTCTCGAGATTCTAGTACTTAGTCACATCGATAAATAGAAGCTTCAAATAATAGCCTCCGGTCCTATATCAGATTATTATAGTTAGCGATCTACGATCTGTAATCAAAGATATTCCTCCGATAGGAAGGCTAGTCTCTCTAGGACTTGTATAAATACAATTCGACCACACAGTGCTAATTATGGTGAAAGCTCCTTCGAAACAGGCGCAAGTAGTAATTAAATACTTGTCCGATGCTGAAATATTGTGTATTGTTGATTGTTTTATGGCGTTCGATTTTGGTTTCAGGGGAGATTGGTAGAAAACATTTCCGTGTTGCGTTTGCGAGATGAATTATGGATCGTATAAACGCATACCACTTGATGTTGATTCTTTTAAATTTAGAATAAAATTGTACTCTCGATCTACATGCAATAGACCAGTCCAACACAATAGCTGATCGCCATTTTTCAAGATGGCTGCTGGGAGTTGATACAAACAGTTTTGAAATTTGACGATCTGCTATTTCCACAATTCATCATTTCAAACGGAAGTTTTTTCATGGGAATATTACAATTTCTTTCTGTTTTACGATAGACTTTTCTATGGTTGTAATAACGCAACTCACATACAGGGTGTATATATTCTTTTGAATTGAGAGCTAACAAAATACAATACATGAAACAAAAAAGTCCCTAGCTGAGGTTGGTGCAAAACGGGGTACCATACTATTCTGTCGTATGATACCAGAGCACAGGGAAAAACCTCAGTAGAAAAAACCCTGCCTCGCCGTTTTTACAAAATTGAAACTTAAAACTACATACTTGTTCGAATAAATACCTTCAATATTCAGATACAAAATACGTAATTCTTGCTCTTGGGCCAGGAGGGTGTTTTAAACCAGGTCTGGCGTTCCAAGTGATGATTTTCGAATCTTCTGTTCTTCTAAGACCGCTACAGGACCCTACTGAAGGGTAATCATCTCCCATAGATTTAAATAGTGGTATTTCATCCTAAATACAGGGTGTTACATAATAGTATGTCACAACTTAAGGGGATGAATCTAAGTAGGTATAATTTCAAGAAAAAAAGTCCATATGAACTTGGGTCCGTAAAAGCTTCGTCACGAAGCTACAGAGTGTTGAAACTTCCAAAAAAATTGTTTTTTTCTTCATAACTCCTGCAGTTTTTGAGATATTCAACCCAAATTTGGAACGCGAGCTATTTTCAACAGTCCCCATCATTGCACGTCCTGAATCTCAACTAGAATCTACAGGTTGTTTTCTTTTCCGGACCATGTCTCCTTTTTCCCTCTCAAAGTTTTTTGCGATACGCCACTGGTCAGCGTAAAATTAATTTTTGATACCTCCGTTCAATTTAGAAACTTTTTTGACTTCTGTTACTTTTTCGTATCTCTAACCGTTTTCGAGTGAAAAATTATTGAACGATTGTATGCATTCGCTG
This sequence comes from Propylea japonica, assembly GCA_013421045.1. Classification (NCBI taxonomy): domain Eukaryota; kingdom Metazoa; phylum Arthropoda; class Insecta; order Coleoptera; family Coccinellidae; genus Propylea; species Propylea japonica. The sequence continues at coordinate 28,127,035 of CM024240.1, forward strand.
ATTTGAAAGCACTTCTAATTAAAAAAATGACTAGTAGGCTTTGATTTTTTCATTTACGAACCGAACCTACCCTGAAAATTTCTCTTGGACAATCCTTTCGAGAGTAATCTTGCATGGAATTGAATTTGACCACAGATTCGTTGAACCTTATCATTTGATACCATTTTTGACTAGAAATTCGAAAATTACAGATATTTGGGAGAAACGATATGGCTCCTGTTCAAGTAGAACGAGCGCTCAAAAAGAGAATTCTACAAATTTGCTAGACAATGTTATGTCAAAATATTTAATAAACCAAAAATACTCAAAACTTGAATTGAAGAGAGTTTTCAAGTTTCCTTTTATTTCAGTTGACTGCTTTGAGGGAGTCTAGACGTCAGTATAGAGAAATTATAAGAAGGAGGTCGAAACAGATGAATCCACCACCACTAATTCCTGACCAAGATAAAGGTAAATAAATTGTGTTGTTTAGAATATTCTGAATGATTCACCTCGGCCAAAAAATGGAATAGAATCTATTACATTTTCGTGCGATTATTTTTCACAACTTACAAACTGGATTAACTCAGCAAAAGTGCATCGATGAACTTCATTCAGTTTTGTCTATGAAGCTTCATCAGGGACTAGTGTTTATCCGTGGTATGTTGAATTCAATCGAGATAATAACTCTAGATTAAAAAGCGATTTGATTACCAGATTTTTCCGTCGAATGCATCATGAATTGTTATGTTTGGAGCTATTAACCAGACTATCTAATTTTAAAGATTACAATCTTTTTGCAGGGTGATCTGATAAATTTCAAATGAATGAATTGTCGAAATAATTGTCAAAAACTTAGCTTGCAATGCGTAGGTTGTTGAGAAATTCCCATAGTGCTCACAATGTGAGTTTTATGCGAATTTCCCATAGATCTTCAAAATGCAAGCAATTTGATAATTTCCACTAATGATATACTTTTGAAAGCTCGCTGAAAATATCCTCTATGGCAGAGATTTGAAGGAATAATAGAGATCCCAGTAACCTCTCAGGAACGTAAAAAAACTAGTAATCTCCCGAAAATATATCTCTGCGTTGACTGGGGCTATGAATTGCTGAACACTTCAAGTTCAATGGAGAGAAATAATTATTTCTTTGATTTCAGGTTATTGTTCCTGTCCACCATTCGAATGCATTTGCAAGTATACAGCAGTACCAGCAATCCAACAATACCAGCTCAACTCACCTGAAGCATATGAACAATCTCAAGGTCACAACTCTTACTGGACTCAAGAACCTGCATATGCGCAGTCTTATCCCACAGACATCAATACAAGCTATAACCAACACTACGACCTTGCGAACATATCGACAGACCTCTTCCAACCTGAAGAAATCTTCCAACTTGAGCACCCAATCAAAGCTGAATATTCGAACCAACAGAATGATTTGGCTTCATCACCACCGACTTTACTAGATTTAGGAAGTGGTACTATTCATAGAGAATTCAAGTCTGAAGATTACTGGGCTCATAACTTATCTAATTTAACAATAAGCGAGGACAGCAACAATAGTTGTAGCAGTAGGTTTGATCAAAATCAGTCACCAAATGTTCCATTAGCTAACAATCATTTAATGGTACCAGTTATAAACCAGAATTATTATATGGAAAGCGCAAAGTTCGAAGATCCTTCATATCTAGTCCAGAAAGTTGATAATACCTTTTTCACACCATCTGAGACCGCTATTCCAAGTTCGTATGAAGTACCTGCTCCTAATAAACAATATTACACCCCTGAAGACAGTTATACCAACTATGAAGCAAAGAATTTCAAAGAAACCTCGAACGATTTGGTGAATTACGGAGATTATCAATTTTTAGCTGACTATGAAAATAAAGAAGTTACCGATACCACAGTTTTGAGCGATTTGGACTACAAACTACAAAACTATGTATCCTCGAGTTCTGCTCTTCCCTTTGAACCTTCTTTTCATATAACGTCTCATTCTTAACTTTTCCACAAAATAGATGTAAGTGCCTTTGTACATAAAAATATCTACGTTTTCAAGGGTGCTGAATAAATTTCTTGTCTTTGAATATTTTGTTTTTCTCGAGCTCCAGTCATATCAATATTTTTGATGAATTCAGAATGATCTAGACGTTTATTTAGTAGGCTTTCATGAAAACGTAGATTGTTTCATTAAATCTCGAACATTGTTTGATTTTCTTTGATTACTTTTGCTTGAATTTTGTAAATTTGTTATGTATATACTATGTATAACTCAATAGATTGTGATAATTGAATACATGTTTTATTGGTATCTTAGTATTTTCGACCCGAAAATACCCTTGTACAGACAGACCTCTTCCAACCTCAACCAAAAGAAATCTTCCAACTTGCGCACCACCCGATTAAAGCTGAATATGCGAACCAACAGAATGATTTGGCTTCATCACCACCGACTTTACTAGATTTAGGCAGTGGTACTATTCATAGAGAATTCAAGTCTGAAGATTACTGGGCCCATAACTTATCTAATTTAACAATAAGTGAAGATAGCAACAATAGTTGTAGCAGTAGGTTCGACCAAAATCAGTCGCCAAATGTACCATTAGCTAACAATCATTTAATGGTACCAGTAATAAACCAAAATTATTACATGGAAAGTGCTAAATTTGAAGATCCTTCGTATCTAGTCCAGAAAGTTGATAATACCTTTTTCACATCATCTGACACAGCTATTCCAAGTTCGTATGAAGTACCTGCTCCTAATAAACAATACTACACACCTGAAAACAGTTATACCAACAACTATGAAGCAAAGAATTTCAAAGATACCACAACCGATTTGGTAAATTACGGAGATTATCAATTTTTAGCTGACTATGAAAATAAAGAAGTTACCGATACCACAGTTTTGAGTGATTTGGACTACAAACTACAAAACTATGTATCCTCGAGTTCTGCTCTTCCATTTGAACCTTCTTTCCATATAACGTCACATTCTTAACTTTACCATGAAATAGATGTAAGTGCCTTTGTACATAAAAATATCTACGTTTTCAAGGGTGCTGAATAAATGTCTTGTCTTGGAATATTTTGTTTTTCTCGAACTCCAGTCATATCAATGTTTTTGATGAATTCAGAATGATCTAGACGTTTATTTAGTAGGCTTTCATGAAAACGTAGATTGTTTCATTAAATCTCGAACAGTGTTTGATTTTCTTTGATTACTTTTGCTTAAATTTTGTAAATTTGTTATGTATATACTATGTATAACTCAATAGATTGTGATAATTGAATACATGTTTGATTGGTAAATTAGTGTTTTTGACCCGAAAATACCTTTGTTTGTACAGACAGACCTCTTCCAACCAAAGGAAATCTTCCAACTTGGGCACCCATGGTATACATATATGGTATACACATGGCCGAAATTTTGTAGAAATGAGACACCATTTTTAATGTCAAAAGAAGTACATTACAAAAAAATTAATGTGTTGGCTGGATATAATTTCAACTAGACAAAGAAAAAAATTGTGAATAACACAATGATTACCAGAACCAGAGTCAAAATTTTGCAAACCGATAAAAATTATAGTAGAATAAAAAATTGAAAATGGCAGAGAAAAAGAAGAAAAAGAAAGGGTGAGTTTTAAAAGGTAAAAAAACGTTTAACTTCGATTTCCGGAAAAGTTAAACTTCTACAAGTCCTAAAGAAAAAAGTTGAACGCAAAGTTGTAGGTAATGCAAACATTTTTACATAACCTCAAAACTCATATGAGAAGTTCAAAAAAACAAGTCTTTAATAAAAATTATGGTGAAAACTTACCTTTGTATGTCCTGAACATATTTTATATTTTTTGGATCAAAATATTTAATTTCAGGAATTTTTCTCATGAAAATAATAAACAGATCGATTTTATGTGCTTTTATTAGTAAAATTCGAAAATTAGTGCTCATGTAAGACACCATTTTCGATATATTCCAATGAAAACCTTTTAAATCAACTTTTAAAATCAAAAGAAATTCAAATTTATCGAGAATAAAGAGATTTCGATTATAAATTCTATTCATATGCATATTTTGAGAATTCACAAATCATTTAATTGAAAATTGAAACAAATAGAATAAAAAAATTACAGTAAGAAAATGCAAAGAACAATATTTAATTCAGAAAAGCCTATTTTAATGACGGGGAGAATAAATCCAATACATAAGTTCAATAACTTATTGTTCAGTTTGTTATAATAATTGTATATTTACATTTTCAGATCAAAATTCCAATTAAAAAAACTCGCCTCAACAACTTTCCTATTTGTTGTCCCTAAAAAACCTTTGAATAATTTGTAAAATCATAACCTATTAAAATACTTGTAAAAGAGAGAAAAACATCACAAAGGAAATTACAAACTTTTATGTCAATTCGAAATAATAAAATTTGGAACCTTTTGAATTAATTTTAAAGTCAATTCTTCATCAAGTTTAAAATTCGAAATTCGTATTGGAATATTATATTATGTACTGCTTCATTATAATACATAGCATAAAGACCACATAATTCCAAATACAATTTTGTTCCCTAATTTCTTTTGAAAATTGAATTATCACTGACAAATTATGTTGATTACAGAATTTGCTGTCCATTAAACATTATGAAACCAATACGAACAAGAAAAAAATTCTTAATTGAAAATTTCCAATGAAAATATCCAAGTCAATTGAGAATACACCAAATAATAGAACTTGATAATCATTTTTTTTTAATTGTGATGAATTTAAAATAGAGAAAATATTATTCTCAGATAAATTGAATAAATTACTAGCTGCAATTGAAAATATCACTAGCAAAAAACATTTTTTCGGTCTCATTCACCGAATTCACTTTGACTCGATCATCGTAATATAAAAGTTCATCATCCTAAGATTTTTAGAATCAAAATTTCACATATATGTATAGAAAATAATCAAGAACTATATCAAGAGGCTCAAATCAAAAACGCCCCATATTTTCGAGAAAAAATAATCGACAACCATTTACGAATTTCAATAAACTCCTGCATATTATATATGAAAAACATAAATAAAATTGATATCACACTACATCGGCATAAAACAAATGTGAAATTCAGCAGTTCAACATTTATTGACGTACATATCCGACAAGGAATACGAACCTTCTGACTAAAGTAATAAATAAATTTCACCTACCGAAGTGACTCACTCGAACTTTCGCCAGAGTCGACTGGCTCTTGTTTCAGATCATTGTCAAAATTAGCTGTTTGGAAGGGTAAACTGTCATTTGAGCCCTGGGGTTTATTGTCACTTAGTTTTCTAACTCTTAGCCTGTCTAAGCGAAACTGACGTATGTGTTCGCGCGTGTTTTGTCTAACCCTCCTGCTTTTGTCGGCTAGGGGTGTCTGGTCCATTTCTGCAATAGATATAGACGATGATTGCTGCGATGACGTCAGGCATTCTAGCGGCGGTGTTTCTGGAGTTGGTAGAATTGGTTTTTCTTGTTGCAATGGTTTGACTGTTACTCGGAAGAACCTAGTGCCTTGAGGAACATTGAACCGATTCTCAGACTGGAAGAAGAAGAAGATTTTAATGTTAAGTACATACTAGAAGTATCAGCTTGAAACTCAATCAATAAAAACAGAAATATAGACCGTTCACGAATGTTTGAGCGCATAGTAGGCGATTGTTTATTTATCTGAAGTTGGCAGTATTTGCTATTATAACGTAAAATAAAGTCAACGTTGCCGAATGTATCCGACCTCGTACGACCACTTTTCGAGTTATCAGAGAACTCTATGTTATAATAAGTATATGTGAATGTCTCAGCGGTCAGATGAGTTACAAAGCGCAAATTTTTACCGCTGCCAGAAATCGACATCTGCTGAGAAACATCGATTTGTCAGCGATTTTGCTGAACGCTATCGCATTCTCAACTTACTCAACTGTTCCCAACAGTTGAGTCCTTATGTACGTACCCTATGACAACATTGCGTATCAATCTGACAAGAAAATGAACAACATAACCTTAAATTTTAATATACACAGTGGAATATGCCAAATTGTCATGGCCAACCTACAGCTCAAAGTTTCGTGAACGGACTATAGGATATATCAGTTGTAAACACAGGCTAAAATGAGAAAAATATCTCTATGGTCTGTTCACGAAAGTTTGAGTCGTCGGTTGGCCATGGAAATTTGGCATATTCCACTGGCGTTTTCGGATACTTAATCGGGTTAACTCGATCCTTAACCTTCACGTTCGTTTACCTAAACCGAACATCCAACTAGTGTACTGTGCTATAAACTCGATCACCGACTCAGGTTGATCTATCGTAACCCTACACGAGAGCAGGTTCGTAGAGTGCATGCGCACTGCTGTTCAATTTTGAAAGGCGGAAATAAGTCTTCTACTCTTTTCTTAGGAATTTCATATATACTATTCCCAAAAATTATGGAAATAGAAGAGAATTTGGCTCAGTGTAAAATGTGTGGTTCCATGAACCGAGAAAATAATGTGAAACATCTTCTTCATAACTTTGAATGCAGATCTCTCTGCATTAAAGCTGAAGCCTTCTTTATACTTCTTCAACATAGGTACTCAAAGATAACATTGAAAATGTGAGGACACACCAGAAATTATAAGAAAGATGTTACAGATGCCAATAAATCCAAGCAAAGCTAGAGACAATCAGTAAATAAACTGGAACTGAAAAAACTAATTCTCTACTTATTTAACATAGGTACTCAAAATAACATTAAACATGGAAGGGTACAACAGAAATTATAAGAAATATTTTACAAAAGCCAAAAACTGCAAGCAAAGCTAGAGACAATCCGAAAATAATTTGGGACTGAAAACATAAATCCATAAAATATTTGGTTATGTTATTGATACGTGTATCACTTCAAATCCTAACCTGATGTGTTTGTAAACTTAGAACCCGAGTTGTGATCCGAGTAGATCCGTCACGTGACCCAATGGATCGAGTTAGTACCCTGAGTAAGTTTCCGAAAACGCCTGTTTACAACTTCAAAACTATGTTTGATGGAAGTTAGAAATTTCATACTTACTTTACGAGCATAACAATACTCTTTCTCCACATACTCTGCCATACAGTACAATTTGTTAGGTCTCTTGGGAGAACCTTCTAGAATTTCCAGTCCCAGAGATGGAAGGCAATCCAGATGTAGAAAATATATGATTGGTCCTTTCTGGACAATTCGGAAGTTTTCATAGTCTTCGTCCCAAACAACAACTAAATTGTCCCCAGGTGTTATCGATTCCAACATAGGTTTACTCGATTTGCCCAGAACATTAACTGTTTTAGATATACTCTTACGCTTTATTGGACTTGTGGCAGAATTAACTTTACCTGAAAAAGAGAAGGATGAATATTTTGGTGTTCTGAATTGCGAGGTTTTCTTTAAAATGAATAAAATAAAGATGGCGCACCTGAATTCTTCTGGGCATTTTGACATTTGAGAAGTGTGATTCATGACATTTATAAAAATAGCTCCGTATAGTGCGTTCGGGCACAGCCGTCTAAAGTACAAGCCCTGAACAGCGAAATATGGCAACGCCGCAGGGAGGCTCCAGATGAAAACACCACTTGTCCACTTAGGCTTCACGCTTTACCGCCTTACGGTTAGTTACACACGTGGTGCGTAAATCTATGCGTGATATCGTTTGTGGTGGCTAAATTAGTGAAAACAGTGGGTGAAAATAGTGCAATACCGTTTTAAGTGAAGTGAAATAAAGTTCAATTCGATTCTGTATTGTGTAATTGGGATCAATTTTTGAGGAGATGGTACGGAAATGTTGTGTTCCTGCATTGTTTAAGGAGAAAACAATGGTTCCTGCTTGCAGGAGCAATTATTCCTACCTGAAAGATCGAAATATGTGAGTTCTTTCAAATTCCTGAAAATGAAAATTCAAAAAAGTTATGGGTAAATTCAATTCCAAAAAAAAATTTGATCCGTCCCCTTAGAGTTCAGTATGAATCAATCATATCGAAAAGAAAGATTAATTACAGAGGAAAAGTATTTAAACCCGGATGAACTATTCAAATGATTTAATTAAGACAACCCAATTCAAAACCAAAAGCTGTTTTACAAATTTACCGAAATACCTTTCGAAACCTACTCCAAAAGAAAGGACCGATCCGCAGTTGAGAAGAAATGATATTATTATAAGACAGGAAATTAAATAGAAAGCTTTATGAACTCTGATATTATAGTTGATTTTGATGACCTTATTAATAATTATTCAAGAAAAATAGATATTTCAGGTTGGGGATTAAGAAGGTTAACAATGCAATTTATTTTTATATACTCAATTCAGAAAATAATTAACATAGAAACCTTCTAACAAAATTATTCATAAAAATTGTCAGATCTCTCCAATGATTTGAAATGGATTCCTCCTTTCGATCTTATACCCTCAATAGTTTCTCAACTGATAATTTGCTTACTCGTTATAAAACGTAGGCAATGAGGATTCAGATCTTAAAAAAAATTTATTAGATTTGCTGCAATGTTCCTTATCTTCCTCAGAGGCATTTTTGTTAGATAGGCATAATGAAAATTTCGACAAACTGAGACAAATTGAAATCATTACTGACCAATTGAGGCAAATTCTTTCTAATAAAATTAAGTACTCCTCGAGTCAATAATAATGTCATTTATATTGTATTCCCAGTCTGCTTCATGCTATGAATTCATTTTACCTACACAAAGGTATTTAAGATCTATTTTATCTTCGTTACAAATATCACCTAATTCTGATGATGGTAATCAAATTATCTTTCGAATGTATCTCGAAATTTGCCGATATTAGATCGTGTCGTAGTTCTGTTAATTGATCAAATTCATATAAATTCCCTTTTGGATTATAGGGAGCGCGACTGTTCTTTCTGAACAATAAATTGAATAACAAATATCTACTATTCAGATTCATTATGATTGAGATTCTCAAGCACAGATATTCAATTTATTGACTAAGTAGGGTCAAATATTGTTTATTCCTTCGAAATTGCTAATGCCTTGCCCTCAATTCAGTTTATATTCGCATCCCTCGCTATCGCATCGATAGGGTACGCCTCGGTAGGCCTCCCGTCGACGTTTCAATGCGGCGGTGCCAAACTGTGTTCCAGGCTTTCTCTATAGACGGTTGTGGTTCAGGAAAGTTTGAGAGCGCATAGTAGGCGTTTGTTTATTTATCTGAAGTTGGCAGTATTTGCTGTCATAACGTAAAATAAAGTCAACGTTGCCGAATGTACCCGGCCCCGTCCGACGACCTAGCGAGTTATCAGAGAACTCTATGCAATATGCAATATTGACAACATTGCCTATCAATCTGACAAGAAAATAAACAACATAACCAAAAATTTCAATATACACAGTGGAATATGCCAAATTTCCATTGCCAACTGAAGGCTCAAACTTCAGTGAACGGACTATACACGATACAACAAAGCTTTAAAATTGTTTAATTATTTTATGAAAATCAGCGTTCTGTGAAAAAAAGTCTTTAGCAAATTAGTTGACTTTATGGTTTACATAATCATCCATCTGAAAGCACTATTGGTTGAATTATTTGAAAATTTCAAGAGGTTCTGTGGAACATAAAAAATGTGAAAAATACTTTCGTACCGGCCGTTCACAAGAAAATATTGATTTGGTTCGTGAAAGTGCTACTGAAGACCATGAAATGCCCATTATAATACGTTCATAACAAGTTGAACTTAGTGGATCGAAAACATGGCGTATTTTCACAAGGATTGAGCTCCGACATATAAGCTTATATGCCTAGGTTCAAATAACACAGGAAATGAAGCAATTGTTTAAAACGTCGTTCATTTGTCAATTTCATCAACGAAGAACCAGCGGATTTTTTTCAAATCAGGTTTTCCGATGAGGCTGAATTGAAAAGCTAGGTCTACAAGAATAATCCACAGTGGATTCCTGAACTAACGAATGAAATTATTGGTGTCATTAGATAGAGCCTCAATTATGTCAAAATGTGGCACATATTATTTCTCGTACATAGTGCCATAACTGATATTTTGATTACCAATAACAAGTTTTTGAAAATGAACGCAAATTATGCGTTTTATTTTTTTCTAAAAAATTTGAAACTCCCTTTATTTAGGCGATAGCCTAAAGTGAAATTTATAATCCTCAACCAAGAATTTTCTATGTAAACTTGTCTAGTTACATTGCCCAGTTTAAATGTTATGGGGCGAACTTCATTTTATTGCCGCTACATTTCGTATGTCGCCCTGATCGTTGTTACGTCAAATGATAATTTCTAGGTTAAGAAAGAGACAAAAATTGAATAATATTGAAATATTTTTGGAGCGCAACATTACGGCAGTTAAATGGAAGAAATGAAACTTTTTCGTGTCTGTTCCAAGCATTATTTATAGTGTTGGGAATAATCGAGTACTTTCAATAACCGAGTACTCGATGATCGAGCGATCCAAATAACCGAGCGATAATCGAGCGATTTTTCGCTTGATACCCACCGAGCGATTTTCGCCTGATCCCCACCCTCGATTATATTCGTAATCGGCCCGAGTCAAGCGAATAAGCGATCATGCATTGCTACCGCTCACCGCTCATTCAGCGCTGTACGGCCTCTACATTCATTGCGTTGTGACTTGCGATTTTGTTTATATCTTCTGTCCTCGAAATTGAAGCTCGCGTCACGCGTGTATCGTATTGATAATTATTAATTATCATGGGATCAAAACAGAAGTCCGCTGTATGGAATTATTTCCATAAAAATAATGATAAAAATTTTGCGACTTGCAATATTTGTAGAAAAGTTTTGTCTTATTATGGCAGTACTACAAATTTGAAGCAGCATTTCCGTTATAAGATATGATGATTAGATGTTTTTCAGTAAAAATTTTAATTTTGTTGATTTTTTCAGTTTTATAAACGAATACCTTAAAACATCTCTACATTTTATTGAGTTCAGACAATACTCGACAACCTCACATCCCCAGTCATCACCCATTCACCACTAATTTCTGTCTAATAAGAACTATCGGATGAGAATTCACTCAAAGATCGCGATTATATATGGTTAATGCCGGGCGAAAACACCGAATATCGGGCTTGTACTCAACCATTCAAATAACCGACACAGTCCGATTATCAAGATATCACTCGTCGCTCGAGAAATCGGATTGAATAACACATGACTCATATCGATTTCGAGTGACGAGCGGTTTTTTTGATAATCGAGTAGTGTCGATTATTTGAATAATCGAGTACTCGAGTGATTTTCTACTCGAGTGGTCCCAACACTAATTATTTACTGAAAGGCAACATATGTTTCGACCATCTTGGAAATTTCCCAATTGGGTAACCAATTAATCTAGCGATTAACAATCTATAGTCCGTTCACGAAAGTTTGAGCGCATAGTAGGCGTTTGTTTATTTATCTGAAGTTGGCAGTATTTGCTGTCGTAACGTAAAATAAAGTCAACCTTGCCGAATGTACTCGGCCTCGTCCGACGAGCTTCCGAGTTACAGAAAAGTCTATGCAATATTGATAAAAAATGCGTATCAATCTGACAAGAAAATAAACAACATAACCTAAAATTTTAATATACACAGTGGAATATGCCAAATTTCCATGGCCAACCGACAGCTCAACCTTTCGTGAACGGACTATAGTTGTTTGAATAACTATTGAACGTTATTGGTTGAAAATTTTGAATCTCATTTCAAACTATAACCCAATTTTGTATAGCCGAATCATGTTAATGCTATTCAAAATTAAAAACAGTCATCTACCTTTTGGAATAAGTTCTTCTGCAGGAACAGTTTGGCTCTGTTCCTCTGATGTTTGTTCCCGTTCAGGAGATTCAGTCTGATTGCCTTGTTCCCTCATCATCTCGTCATACTTCTCACATAATTTACAATAGAAATCATTGATATAACTCAATTCTTTTATAGTTTTAGTATACTGTTCAATTTCTTGCTTGAACTGTTTTTCCTTCTCCCCGAATGTTTCCAACTCTTCACATCTACTCTCCTCTTTCGAAGATCCTTCCGATACATTCTTATTACTCGCCAGTTTTTCATTCAAATCTTCAACGGTTTTTTTCCATTTTTCCGTTGCTTGCATGATCGATTCCTCATATTGCTGAATTATTTTCTGAGAGAAATCTCGGACTATGCTCAGTTCCTTTATGGTGTCATTATACTGCTGAATTTCTTCTCTGAATTGTTTTTCCTTCTCCTCGAATTTTTTCGTCTCTTCACATGACCTTTCGTCCATTTCTTTTTTTAATGATTCTTCCAGTACTTTTTTCTCGTTTTCGAATTTTTCCTCCAGTTCATCTACTGTTCTTTTCCATCTTTCGGTTTCTTGCAGAAGAGTCTCCCTCATGAACTTCTCTTTTCGAATTCAAAATTGTCCTTCATTTGAATGTATATGGATTCATGGTTTATCGAAGTGCTGAAATCAAGCGCTTTCTCTAAACTGCTATCCGATGGGGTTCGTTCCATTGTCATTAATCTGAATCTAGATTGAAGGGTCTTCATTTTGTCCAAATGCTCTCTATTCAGTCTTTCGGTGACTTCTCTGATGCTCCTTTCTTTGTCACTTTCTAATGCGGAAACTTGATGTCTCAATTCTTCATATTTTTGTTTGTAATCGTCTGAATTTCGTTTTTCTGTTGCGATATCTTCACTGATTTTCTTCATTTTATTCTCTAGGAATGTCAGGTTTGTTCTCAAGTTTTTAATCTCGTCATTCTTCACTTGGGCCAGTCTTCGAAAATCGCTTATTTCATTTTTGTGATCTATCGTTAATCTTGTGATAATCGAGTGTTCATGATTTTTTTGTTCATCACATAATTTTTCGTACTTGGACATAAGGGTTTTAAGTAATTCTAATAGTTCACTCTTGCTCAAACTATAGTCATTTTTTAACTCATCGATATCAGATTTCATTCGAATGAGAGACTGAGAAGCTAGTGTACACGCCTCATTCACAATCGATCTTAGTTTGTTGTGTTCACTTTTACATAGTTCCAAATTGTCCTGAAAAATAATAAAATGCATTCTAATGCCCTATGTACTTGTTTAGGGAATTAAGGAATGGTAGAACTAAAAGGGCCATCAACTATTTCAAATTCAGAACAATTATCATTCTGACATTACAATTTTTCAGGTAATTCATTGCAAAAACTAAAGAAAAAAGTATGCAGGACAGCTACTAATACACATGCATCAAAGGAAAATACTTGAAATGTTGTATTTTCATTATCAATAATGCTTTAATGATAAGTTTGTTTGGTTAGTTTATAGCACAAAAGACCGTAATGGTCGTTGTGTAGAAGGGATGTTAGTCATTGCACCAAATATGTAACTTAATTATTTGAGGTTACATGTCGTCAAGGTTTATCTCAGAATACCAAAGATTCAGTAATTAAGCATTATAGCATTATTTTGGGGAAAGTACACTGATATACACCAATTAGTATTAAAAAAAAAAACAATTTTGAGTGTACATTTTCAAATCATACGGGGATATAAGCAAATACTAAAATAAAATTGTTGTAGCAGGATAGAAAAAAATAAAAGAAAATGAAAAGTCGAAAAGAAAATAGAAGAAGCTTGGTGGTGTTTTATTTCAAGTTCGAATATGAGATTTGATTCATCAGGAAGGAGTTCGATAATTTCTCTTATAGTATCCGTTTTTTATTTCGTAATCAGGTTTTCTAGAAAAAATATGGAAATCACGAAATATGCTAACGAAGTTAAACGATCAGAATTGGCGGTCGAGTGTGACGTACGCGTCATCATTCATTTCATTGGTTGAATGTTGAATCGCAGTTTACAACGATGCCAACTGGCCACTCTGTTGTAAACCGTCATACAAAGTATTTATGCTTGCTCGTACGTCATTCTGGCGCGACGTCTGAACTTACGAGTAGGTATAGAAATAGCATTTTCATTATTTAATTGAGAATTACAAGTAATACAGCCACATAAAAAACACCCTTTATTTTAACACATAGGAAATGCGCATTCAAATTTTGCAAACCAATTCTTTCTACATCTGACACCAAAAGGAAGAAATTGAAAGTATTGGAAAATCTGTGAAGGCCTAAAATAACTCAGAAAAAATTCCTAAACTAAGAGACAGATCTATGAAATTCTCAACTTTTTGACACCCTGAAGAAATAAGCCGACAAAAAAATTCAAAAACTGTTTCACACAACTTGTTTCTAACCTGTTTAAAAATGCCGTAGTACTAAGAAATAATGAAAATAGAGATGGTGAAAGAAGTAATTTCATTTATCATATTCAATGAACTATCACACAGTAACTGACTACTCTATCCAATTTTTAAAGAATCGTTTTCATCATTCTCCTGATAGAGTGAGATCCCAGGACTACTCGACATCACGTATTTTCTAACGAACGAAATGACAAAGTAGTGTTATTATGTCTTAAGATGGCATCCTGCCTGCTAGCTTGGTTAGACGACCAACTTTCGTGTATCAGGTAATCAAGGTACATTGAAAATTACTTTTCTCGAGTAAATTCTTCAAGCTGTTTTTCGCGTATATATTTTAAGCAATATCTTCAAAAATAAGTCGCCAATACTCCCAGACACTTTTCTTCAGCCATATTGCTTTGCAGACGCTTCGAACCTGCCAAAATAATTACTCAACTTCACATGAATTCTGTCCACCTCACAATTGTTTTAAAACAGTTGTCAGGTGGACATTCAGGGTTTTCCTTTTAAGTTGGACTATTAGACGGTTTTGGAGAACTAGTGAATATTTCGTTCTGAAATTTTAGGTGGAGCCTTGAGATGAAGGAACTCTTCGCCTAAAATATTTTCAAGTCAACAGTGTTGCCACATCTATCTCAAATGCATATCTACTTTCTTATTTCAAATGGAACTACCTATATTTTTATTTATGTATCGATTCAATAACAAATTCGCAGTGTAACCTACTAAAAAAATACTCCGCCATGAACTGTTGCCAAGTTATGCACACATTCTTGAAATTTTTTACGTCTGCATTGCAAGTTTGGAAATGTAATATCTCGATTATTTTCTATGCAAACGGAACCAAACTCAGCAGTCTCATAGCAAAGAATCCATGGATTCATATGGTATATTCAGTATTTTGATACATCGTGAGGTTCTTCGAAAATTTTGATCCAAAAATGTGGAACCTAAAATTTCGAGATTTTCAAACGGTAACCCCATATTCATTTCACAGCATTCGATTCAAAATAAAAAATGAATGGCAGTCTCCTCTTATACTAATTATTTAATTTGAATAGTTTTCGAATGAGATGAAAAATACTGAATTTCTTCAGTATTTAAAGTTTAAATTCTTGAGTATTTAGAGTCATGAATGTAAAAGGAGACTGCCATTCATTTTTTATTTAGAATCGAATGCTGTAAAATAAATATGGGGTTGCCATTTGAAAATCTCGGAATATTTTAATTTTAAGTTCCACATTTTCGGATCAAAAAAAGAACCTTACTATGTATCAAAATACTGAACATACCACATGAATTCATGGATTCTTTACTATGAGACTGCTGAGTTTGGTTCCGTTCGCATAGAAAATATTCGTGATATTGCATTTCCAAACTTGCAATACAGAAAAAATTTCAAGAATGTGTCCATAACTAGGCAACAGTGCATGGCAGAGAAATTTTTTCAGTAGGTTATACTGCGAATTCGATATTGAATCGATACATAAATAAAAAATATAGGTAGTTCTATTTTAAATAAGAAAGTAGATATGCATTTGAGATAGATGTGGCAACACTGTCGACTTGAAAATATTTTAGGCGAAGAGTTCCTTCATCCTCAAGTCTCCACCTGAAATTTCAGAACGAAATATCAGTAGTTCTCCGAAACGTCTAATAGGCCAACAACAAAAAAAAGATAGATTTAGAGATATATTTAAATAACAAAAATTGAAAGAAGTTAGTGAATACAATTACCTGGGACTGAAGATAACAAAGGATATGACATGGAACAACCATATAGAAGGCGTAATAGCTAGAATTTCACCCATGGTAGGAGCAATCAGAAGAAGTGCTCACCTACTAAATTGCGAAGGACAAAAATTACTTTATAACAGCTTTATAGAACCGCAACTTAGATATCTTCTGCCATGCTGGGGTAATGCACCAGATTATATAATGAATAGACTGCAGAGGACACAGAACAAAGCAGTTAAAACGATATACATGCTGAATTACCGAACACCAACTGAACAGCTATATAAGGACTCAACAATTATGAATATAGAACAATTGAAGATCTTTGAACAGGTAAAACTTATTTACAAAGTGAAAAACAGAAGACTGAAAACTTTAATAGGACTTAAACAAGTAAAAGAATGTCATAGTTATCAGATAAGAAAGCAAGAGGCCCTGAGAAATAGATTTGCCAGAACAACCAAGGCACAAGATTCGCCAGTATATAGGAGTACTGCAGCATATAATAGAATACCAGGGAACATAGTGGAAAATAATGACTATTACAAATTTGTTAAAAACCTTAAAATGTATGTAAAAAAATAACTAGGATATCATAAAAATTATGTGTTATATATAATAGAATTTAAAGTTTATTTTTGTAACAATTTATAAAGGCTCTGACACCACATTTGTTGATTAAGAGTCAGGAATAAAGATTATTATTATTATTATTATTATTATTAAAAGTATGTATTTCCACCTGACAACTGTCGACAGAATTCACGTGAAGTTGAGTAATTATTTTGGGAGCTTTAAGGTTGACGCTCACTTGGGCGAGACGAGACGAGACGAAGCGAAGAGTTGTTTTCCGCAGGGCACGATTTGCACTGACTCAAATGAGTAGACGCTCACTTGGGAGGCGCGAAGCGAAGATCAGTTTCTAACTAACTAACTAACGCGTCGCTTCGTTTCGTCTCGTCCAAGTGAGCGTCAGGCTTTAAAGCGTCTGCAAAGCAATACGGCTGACAGAAAGTGTCTGGGAGTATTGGCGGCTTATTTTTGAGGATATAGCCTAAAATAAATATACGGGAAAAACAGTTTGAAGATTTTAAGTGAGAAAATTAATTTCAATGTACCTTTATTACCTGATACATGAGAATTAGACTTCTAGCCAAGCTAGCAGGTAGGCACGCATTCTAAGTACATATTAACACTACTTAATCATTCCATTGGTCAGTAAATTCGACGTCTCCTTCTAGAATAAATCAAACCATCTCGAACTACTGAAAATCAAGTGCAAATACCTGCAAAAGCGCCACCACACTGTTGGCAGTATCGAGCTGCTTGTCAAATTCGCCTTGACTTTGTCCTGTCTCGATACTCAGACTAGAGGGCATACTTTCATCGATATAGAATTCGTCATTAATAAAATCGGTAGTATGATGGCCCGCAATAGGGGATTTGGGTGACTCCACCAACAGGTTATGTTTGGGACTTACAGGGGATGTCAGTTTCACCTGACCGCTTTGATCGGGGGGTTGCATTTGTTGGTAGTGAGAATAAAAGCAGCTTTCGCTATTGTACGATAGGTTTTTGAGACTTGATAGTGACTCGTCTATAGACTCTAACGAAGGATTTTTTATATTTATGAAGCTTTCTGTGTTACTCTGACTACTGCTAATGCTTTGGGTGCGTGGATAAGTCCCGTCCAAGGGGTTGGTTTGGTTGGTTAGTAGTTTTTGGAAGGTACGGGGAGGTTTTTTAGGTGGGATCTGTTTTCTTTCACCCACCTCTGTTGAGGTCGAGACGTCTTGCGTACTACGCTTTTGTGTGGATACGTGAAGTTCCATCGGGCTTTGGCCGACCTTTTCGAATTCTTCGGTGTCGGTTTCTGATTCACAGCCTCTGAAATGCAAAAAAATATGATTTATGCACTGTAGATTAGAGTAATGGGTCGACTACATTGAGATGCTTTACAAGCATCTACTGAGCGAATTTAGTAGCTGATTGTAAAAAAGATGCGACTAAGTTGAAAGCTGGGCTACTTTACACGCTAAATCGCTGGCGTTTTGGCTTGTAAACAAGCCGTGTGTAATCACAGTTGCCACTAAACAATATGCGAGTTCTCATCTACTCGGTGGTTCCTGGTTCTTAAATATGAAACCGTATTTGACATTTATCTCAGATCCTTGACAATGATACAAACATAAACCTCACGTGGATCGCTAGATTGTTGGCTACTCAGCAAGTAGACAGTTTTGTTTGTAATCATCTCAATCTCACAAGCTATAAAAACACAAATTCACTGCTCCAATTCATTTTACCTTTGAACATTCAAGTAACTATTTGAATAGTTTCATTTCAGGTTTCTTCAATAATTAATGAAGAAACATCGAAATTCTAGATGTACCACATACCATAAATTCTAAGGAAAGCCCGCCGTTCTTCGTGGTAAGTTTGGCATCACTGCTCAGTCCTTCGACGAGTGACATACTAAATGATGGCGGGAATTACGGAAAGGCATCGTATCATATTCGGGCGAATGAATCTGCAGCAGTGCCATATCTAACCATTAAAAACAGCGGGCTTTCCTTAAAATTTGTGGATCTGTGGTGCCTCTCGAATTTCGATGTTTCTGCATCAATATTGAATATATCTATATTAATAAAACAGGATCTATGGTTACCGTCAAAATGCAATATCTTTCAAACGGCTGCACCAAATTGGATAATTCTTTTTTTGTTGTGTTCATAATTGCTAAGGCAAGGTTTATACAATGAAATATTTCCAGAAAAATTGTTCAGAAAAAATATAAGGCTTTCCTTTTCTTACAACCAATCAAGCAGTCATAGAATACATATTTATAGGTTATAATGATTTTGACATTGGGACAAAAAGTGAAGTTATTGAGTGAATCGAAAATTTAAAATTTCAATCAGAAATAACGTATGAACTAACATATTATACAACAATTTCTTACTTATGCCATATTTTACAAATTTTAACCTATGGTGTATGAATGTATTTTGATTGCCTGATACCCGTATGTTTATGATCACAAATTAGATCAACAGATGGGGCTGTAGTCGTTATCTAGGTTATTCATCTATTCTGCAACTAAACGGCTGGATCGATTGAATGAATATTTGTGTATGCAGAACAACGTCTGTTGGGTCCGCTAGTCTAAGATAAACTAATCGAATAGTTATTTGAATGTTGGAAGGTGATTTATGGACTAAATTGGAGCAGTGAATTTGTGGTTTTATAATGAAAAAAGCGACGTGAAGATGGAATATTTTTCGAACTTTGGGGGTCCATATTTTCTAAACTAAGACTATGTTTGCTTTTCACTCTGATGTGAGTATTGTAGAAGTTGTGCGCAAGTACTCCTTGGTTTAAATCTTTGGGGGAACTTTGGGGGTCCATATTTTCTAAACTAAGACTATGTTTGCTTTTCACTCTGATGTGAGTATTGTAGAAGTTGTGCGCAAGTACTCCTTGGTTTAAATCTTTGGGGGAACTTTGGGGGTCCATATTTTCTAAACTAAGACTATGTTTGCTTTTCACTCTGATGTGAGTATGTATAGAGTTGTGCGCAAGTACTCCTTGGTTTAAATCTTTGGGGGAACTTTGGGGGTCCATATTTTCTAAACTAAGACTATGTTTGCTTTTCACTCTGAGGTGAGTATTGTAGAAGTTGTGCGCAAGTATCTCTTGGTTTAAATCTTTGGGGGAACTTTGGGGGTCCATATTTTCTACTAAACGACTATGTTTGCTTTTCACTCTGATACGAGTATTGTAGAAGTTGTGCGCAAGTAACCCTTGGTTTAAATCTGAAATCTTACCTGTCTAAATCTTTCAAATGTGAAAGACCATGTATTGCAGTCAAACTAGATTCTCCAACACCCTCCTTCATATTGCTTTGGTCCATATTTGCACTTACGTTCTCAACCTTCTCATTCGAATGTTCCGGTTGTGTTTCTGTCTCCGAATTATCAGTCTGTGTATTTAAAAGTAACTTTGTTGATAAATAGTGAGATAAATTAGAGGAATCTTCTAAACTAAGGCATTCTGTCAATTCTTTTGGTAAATCTGGTAACATCTTTTTCAAGAAATCGATATCTTCAATGGTGAGTTTGGGAAGACCTGTCAAACGTTCAAAGTTATTTTTTGTAGATATACACTGCGCAAAAAAATTAACGCACATTATGGAAATCTCAAATTTATTCTACAACTGAAGGTATTCTAAATGATAATTATTTTTATTAGAATTATGCATGCATATGTTATCCACTTTCAACGTTTTTCTTCAATACAGATGTTTTTTCCAAGCAGGAATAAAAAAAGATGAGATTATCAGATTTTGAATGTATTGGATCCATTCTGAAATCAGTTGTTCTCGATCAATTCTAGTGATCAATAGTTTTTCTTTCATTTGATTTTCTACACTCGATCGCTATGCAACGCGAAACACGCAATTTGACCCAATAGGAATGTGCCCAAGCGATAGTTTTACGAGAAGAAGGGTGGACGTACACAAGAATTGCAGAAAGGTTTGGAGTTTTCCATACAAGTGTGTGCAGAATGTTGCAGTGATTCAGGGAGACAGGTATGAATATCCGAAGGCCAGGACAGGGTAGACCATGGGTAACAACTGCCATTCAAGAACGCAATTCCTGAATACTACTGGTTTCGGGGGAGGATGGATTATGGAATGGGAAGGAATATCTTTGACTGCTCGCACAGACCTAGTGGTCGTTGATAATGGGGCTATGAATGCTGATAGGTATATAAGGAACATTCTTGAAGAGCATGTAGTGCCATTTGCCCCATACATTGGTGAAAATTTCATTTTTATGGACGATAATGTCAGACCCCATCGTGCGCGCATCGTTCAGGAGTACCTTGAAGAGATTGAAGTCTCTCCAATGCAATGGCCAGCAAGAAGTCCAGATTTCAATCCGATCGAGCAGGTTTGGGACAACCTCAATAGAAGGCTGCGAAGTTCAGAAAATCATCCAGATACTCTTAATGACCTAAGAATCCAACTCAAAGAAATCTGGGAAGGACTAGATCAGAACATTTTAAGATCACTCATTTTTAGTATGAACCGTCGTTGCCGAGCTGTAATTAACACAAGGGGCGGAAATACCAAGTATTAAATCTTTTATCAGCATTCCAGTGTTTTGAAAATTTTTTATTTCTCTTCTTTCACATGAGATTCGGTGAAATCCTGAATTTTTCTTCCATTTAAAGGTTGACGCTCACTTGGACGAGACGAGACGAAGCGACGGTTAGTTCGCCTGGGACCATTCTGATCTTCGCTTCGCGCCTCATAAGTGAGCGTCTACCCATTTGATTCAGTGCAAATCGTGGCCTGCGGAAAATAACTCTTCGCTTCGTCTCGTCTCGTCCAAGTTAGCGTCAACTTTAATGTGTCTTGTTTTGTTCAAAACCTTCCCGAGAGCACATAAAAAACGAGTTATATAATCAATGTAAAGTTAACTTTCATTAAAATTGAGATTTTCAGAATGTGCGTTGATTTTTTTTGTGCAGTGTATTTTAAAAATTTATCATACTTGTGTCGAAGTAGGAAGGAGCTTTGGTTCCATAGCTAGGTGGGAGATCTTCCAAGCCAGGAAATAACATCTGGATGAAAGTATCCTCGTATTTGCTGAGGAACTCTTTTCTTCTCGCTACCTCATCATTATGCATTGTGTGAAGACGACATGCCATTTCTGAAGCCCACTGAAATATAATTAGGTAAATTTTTAATAATGCTTGATCTGATTTTTATTCTTCCAGTGTCAAAACATTGTCTGTGATATAACCTAAAAACATTCATTTCATTTGACATTAAAACGATGTGAGCGACACTGGAAATGTAGCGGCGATAAAATGAAGTGGCATTCTGCTTTTCATCTGTAAGTTACGATACTGTAGCGTACGATTGATCTGTAACTGGCCGACTTACAATTTCGTAAATAATGCAATTCTGGAATTGCCCCTGTAATTTCCTTATTTACAATGTCACTTCTGAACTATTCATCTAAAAACATAACCTTCAATCGTAAGATTTGATCATGAAACCATAGATTATAGAGTATAGTCCGTTCACGAAAGGTTGAGCCGTCGGTTGGCCATGGAAATTTGACATATTCCACTGTGTATATTAAAATTTTAGGTTATGTTCTTTATTTGCTTGTCAGATTGATACGCAATGTTGTCAATATTGCATAGAGTTCTCTGATAACGCGCAAGCTCGTCGGACGAGACCGAGTACATTCGGCAACGTTGACTTTATTTTTCTTTATGACAGTAAATACCGCCAACTTCAGATAAATAAAGAAACGCCTACTATGTGCTCAACTTTTCGTGAACGGACTATATATATAATCTTTGCATGAAACATTATGTATTATCCTTGTTTATGTAACTCTAGTTGTCCAATGAAGTGTAGTTCGGGGAGTTAGCTCACAGAGGGAGCTTTGGTTTAGATGTGCCCATTCATACATTCATTTGAATTTTACTACGAATTCATTGCGCGCGAATTAAGAAAGTCAAATGGTGCTAAATGGTGTAGACGAAGATGGGGATATATAAAAAGAAGAAGCAAATAGTGAAGTTGACCAAAACTCCCTCTGTGAGCTAACTCCCCGAACTACACTTCATTGGACAACTAGAGTTACATAAACAAGGGTATTATGAGTAAATGGTTTCGATTTGAATTTGAAAATACATTTATCTGAATGTAGTTTGCGTTCGTTCTTTCATCTTTTAAATTGTAAACAGGAAAGAAAAAAAATTTCTTGGTTTAATTTGCTGAAGAGCATTCATTTAGTTGATAGTACATTGGTTCTTTAATCTGGACATGTTTACAAACTGGGCCTTCGACATTTCTTCAATCTGAACATTTTCTGGGCATCCGGCATTTCAAATGGATTCATTTGATGACGCAATCTTTTCCTTCAAATTCTCATAAAGTTCCCACTTTAAAAAATAATGATTTTCAAGTCATGTATATTATTGAACAATGTTTTACCTGATATGATTTTCTTCCGATAACAATCCAACAAACACAGCCATATTATTTTTATTCATCATGAATTGTTATATTAAAACATTGGTGTTCGTCCTAAAATAAACAAACCATTCAACGTAACCTCACAATTGTCATTCGATAATGCTTCCGATCACTCGCCGAGTACTCGTAAATATTTAACGATTTCTGTGAGCTACAGATCCCTTAAAGAGGTCCAGAATTGCAATTTTCCTGTAAGCTTATGAAAGGTTACAGATTCGCTTACAGATGAAAGTAGAATACCACCATTAATGCCAATCAATGCACACTGACAGCTAAATCGACACGAATTAACCTTTTTTCTGCCAGTCAAGCTATCAGTGGTAATCAAGACTTGTAAATGCTAAATTGCTCAATAATGAGCAAAGAAGGAAATAGTCCAACGTACTTCAATTGAAAATTCTACTTTGTGTACTCACCATCAAAAAAGCCTGCGAAAAAGATCTTCTCCTAACGGTTTCACCAATGCAAGCGAAATAGGCGGTAGGCGCCATATAAATTTTTTCTAGGATAGCTATTTGATATCTGAGCCTCTCGATAGTTTCGTTGAATATATCCAATTGAACTCCGATATGCTGCAGCTCATTCTCAATATGCACTATCCAACTTATTCTACTTTGCACATTCAGGGTGAACTCGTATTTAGCTTTGATGCAGGTGTTTTCGATATTTTTCAGAATGCCATGGTTTTCGTTCATGACTTGCAGTTCTTGTTCGTGAGTTTCACAAAGATGAGGCAAGATCGACAGGTCTTTGCAATCTTTCATTCGTGCTACATTCTGCAAAGAAGATATAAAATGCTTATTATTAACTGAAAATCACAATATTCATTAATTACAATAATAAGAAGGTTTAACGCGTAACATCGCTATATTAATTACAATATTTTAGACCCAAGAGTGGATTTGGTCTATAGCCATAGGTGTGAATGTAATAGAGATAAAGAAACAAGCTTAACGTCTAGTTTACTGGCCAGTAAAAGATTTTCAAAATATTTGGCCTATTGTTTCTTTATGATGTTTTGATGCCACCATTGCAATATGAGCACTTGCAAATTAATATTTCCCGAGAAAATAGAAAAAGAATTTTCCAATAAGAGTGTTATTCTGAATAGCCCGCTATTTCGGTAGATGTCACGCTTAAAGATGTCATTATTTCACATTTGACAAGTAGAAATTAGGCCATTAATAAAAATGGAACGATACACGCTACAAGAACGCATTGAAATTATTAAAATTCACTAGTTGATGTCTACAGAGGGGTTACAGTTCACTGCGACCTTAAGGTCTCTTGTGCCCCCTTACAGAGCTGTTCTGGCAAAAACCTTCACAGCTCGCCTCCAGTTCCAGAGATCTAATGAAATCTAGTAACTGTGAAGGCTTCAACGAGGCTAGTTCCTCACTCTTGCAAGTTTCTGTCCAAGGCATTCCTCCTCAGGCTCGTAATGCCAAGGCATTCCGTGACTAGGTGAATGGGGGTTTCTTCCTCCTCCCCACAGAACCTACACCGTCAGTGTCCGACAATCCCATCCTCAACAGGTGCTTCCTGAGGCGACAATGTCCTGTAAGAAAGCCAGTGAGGAGGTGCAATTGCTTCTTACCAAGATCCAGATATCTTTTGGATCCCGCTGTCTCGAAGTTCCGAAGGAACTCAGTGGAATGATCCATCCCTGGGAGATTCGCCAGAGCTTTTCCCTCTCGGCTTTCTCCTTCTCCAGAAACTCCTTCTTATAGGTACATTTAGATATACCACAGAAGGGTTCTGGGCCAAAGAGAGACATTTTTGTGCTCCCTCTTTGGCAGGTGTATGGCCTCTTCGTTTCCTTCGATCCCGAGTGGCCGGGAACCCAGATTAAAAAGACCTTATTTTTCTTTTCACTATAAAAATGGTGAAAATTTGGTAGAGACGTTCGTAAAACTCGAACATTTTTGGGTCGTCGTGAAGCACCTTGTCGGACCGCAATAAAGAAATTGGTGGAAAAATTCGAGCTGTTGGGACAAGTTAGTGATTTGAAGAATAAAACCCGTGCACATCGCTCAAGAACAGGCGAGAATATTGCTGCTGTAGCCGAAAGTGTTGAAGAAAACCCAGGTTTGTCAATTCCTCGTCGTTCTTTGCAATTAGGCATTCCACAAAAGTCATTACACCGTATTCTGCATAAAGATTTGGGTCTCAAGGCTTATAAAGTTACTTTAACACAAGAACTCAAGCCGGCTGATCAACAATAACGAAACCATTGATCTTTTGCGGGAAAAATTTCCGGCCCGTGTTATCTCTCGAAGAGGTGATCAAAATTGGCCACCGAGTTCTTGTGATTTAACACCTTGCGACTTCTTTCTTTGGGGCCATGTGAAAGAGAAGGTCTATGCCAATAGCCCAGCGTCGATTCAAGACCTCAAAGATGGAATTCGTGAGTCTATCGAGGACATAGGGTGGCCACTTTGCGATTTGATTATGGAAAATTTCATTAAAAGGATATGGTCCTGGAAGCATGGTCGTGGTGGTCATTTGCCTGATGTTATTTTCCACTATTAACGGCATAGTTTCTTCTTTATAATGAAATAAACATCCGATCATTTATATTGAAAAATGACATTTTTCTTTGAATATCAAAATAACACCTCTTATTGGAAAACCCTTCAATTCAAGTTCGATTTCTCTTAATACTGCCGTGATACGCCAGTGGCAATTAGGTTAAGTTAGGTTGATTTAGGTTAGGTTATCTCCAAAGAGAACATTGCCAAGTATTTATAAGAGTTAGTTTTATGCTTCAAGAGGTCATGTTTATAAGAATCTAACCTAAATTTCTTTGTTTGACAACATTGGTGAAAACATGCATAGGAGTAAACAATTTATTGAAATCTTCAAAGGCCTTCGTGACATGCTTATTGAGTTTTGGGCTTTTGAATAAGAGTTGATTTATTGCATAGAAAAGAGAAGTGATTTTTCAGTGTTTCTAAGCAGTTGACCACTCTTAGGCACTCCTCTATTAAGCAGAGTTAAACCAACAGTTCTCAGGATATTTAACTCTGAAATAACCTTTTAACAAAGCGAACAAAAGGCTGCGAAAGTTTCCAAACCCAAGCTAACGCAAAATCTTCTTCGAAATCAAGACTCACCAGTTGGATAGAAGAAGATATTTTGCTTTGTTCTTCAACAATTTTCCTAGCCTTAATCATCAACTGATCCAAATGGCTCAACCAAAAGCCAACATTTATTTCCTTATTCGAAGAATCTGCCGCTGCCAAAGTATGAGGTACCGAACTGAACGAACTCTGGAAGTATTCCTCCTTGTAAAACTCTACTTCTTCCTCGCAATTCTTATAAATAGTGTCGATTGAGTTCCCATGTTCGTCTTTACCGACCCAGTCGAAAAACGTAGTGCAGGGATCTTCGGTTTCTTTATCGCTAGCCCCTTCTGTTGTATGCGATTCGATCATCAACCTGCTGTCACCATCGTTTGGTCTCAATAATTTCTGTAGAATGGGGATCTTCTTGAAAATGGGCAGCTTGTCTTTAAATCTGAAAAATTTACAGTTTAAGTTCGCAAATAAATATTCAGTACAATATTTGTTCATTTATTGAATTGAGGCTTCGTTTTTTTGCTTGGTTTCTACTGATGAACCACCTTTATATTGGTGGTTCATCAGTGTGTTTCAAATTGCGCGTTTTTTCTGAGAATAAATAGAAAAAAGATGGCGCACCGAATTCGTTTGGGTATTTTGACATTTGAAGTGTGACGTATGATATACAGTGGAACTTCCCTATAACGAAACCGCTAAATCCGCAAAAAAATTCGTTATAAAGAAATTTCGTTAAACAGAAAATTTGTTTCTAAAGTCGGCAATGTCGCGGTCGACTTCACTGATAAATTTAAGTTTATCATTCAAACTTAAGCACTTGCTTTTAGACAATTTCGCACAACTTTTCACACTAGCGTAATGGTTAGATTGAAACCAAACAGCCAGGGGTGTATTTAAAACTGTATTAGAAGGATCTCTCTGCCCGCCGTAATGATTTAGTTTATGGCCGGGATTTACTACGTACGTCCGGAAAAATTTTGGAAAAACCCACCTAAGGGTACCTTCTTACCAATACACATTCAAGTAGTGATGTTATGTGTATATTTCGTTATAGAGAGAATTTAATTCGTTTTAGAGGGTGTTTTTAACATGGAATTTGGATTCAAGGTGAGAAATTCGTTATAGGGAAAATTTTTTGACAGTTCTAAAAACCAATCAAATCTTATGATTTTTTATCACATGGAACAATTAACCCAATCATGTCAACATTACATCGAAAATTGCATTCAATGCAGTTATCAATCACCATGACAGCACAGTCTCACAACATAATTCCGAACAAAATTGAAAATGTCACGTTTTGGCAATGTTGAAAGTATAAATGCGCTTATCAAGGAAAACATTCCCAGAAATACTTCCTATAGCCACAAATATATTTGGGGAATATTTATGGAATTTTGCTGCGAACGAGCATACGAATTGAATGAACACAGAAGCTTAGAAGAATTGGCGTTGATACTCAATGATTGGGCGGTCAATATGAGAAAAAAAGACGGGACAGAATTCAAAGAAGCAACGGTGAAAACTATGTGGAATGTTTCGAGCAAACTCCTACAAGAAAAGTATTATTAGGAATACAACATTATGATTGACCCGTTCCAATGTATAATATTTAAACCAGCCCGAGATGCCCGCGATGCAATCCGAAAAAAATTGCAAGCAAACCCATGTAAACGTGAATCCAGTTCAGTTTCGTTAAATTTGTCTGAAGTTAACAAAATAATAATGCTATGGGATGAAAATACTCCTGAAGGCCTTATGCGTAAATTTTACCATATTGCTGCAGTCGAATTAGCGTGGAGAGGAGGAGAGGCAGTTGCTTGCCTGGTGGATTTTTTTCAAGTCGAAAAAAATAACGATGGCTCTCCAACAAATCGCATTGAATACAATCCAGTATTTAGTAAAACGTGCCAAGGTGGTTCTAAAAGTTGCACAAGTAGTAAATGGTTGGTTTCCAATAGTAAGAGAGAAAGCTGCCCTATACGTCTTTTTCATAAACTTATATCAAAACGAGGTGAAAATATTACCTCGCCACGACTATTCTTAAAACCAAATAGACATTGGAAAAATCAAAATGACAAATGGTACGATAATGTACCTGTTGGAAGAAATACCATAAATGGATGGACTAAATCTGCTGCCGAAGCAATTGGCTTGAACATAAAGGACAAAAAGATCACAAATCATTCCAATAGATCAACTGCTGTTAGCCAATTGGCAAAAAGTGGTGTGGAAGAACAGCAATTGCTGAAAATCACTGGTCATAGCAATCAAAATTCCATTAAACCATACCTGAACCTCGATCAAGAACACCACAACAAGATCATAAATATTATGCGTGGTAATAGTTCTAATGTAGAGAACAGCAACGAATCTAATGTTACGTTAAATTTTAGTAATTGCACTTTCACTAATTGTACTTTTAATAAATAAATAAATAAATGTTTTGTTGTGCTGAGTTATACAGTTTTTTGTCAAAAAATTTTCTTCCGAATATCCCTCGGACATTGACAAATGCCTCATAATTTTATGATAAATATCTCAAGCTCATTCCTTGGTAACAGCCCTCAGCCTTCGGCTTCGGGCTGTTACCAAGTAATGAGCTTTCGATTGTCATAAAATTATCTCGTCTATTATCAATGTCCTAGGGATATTACTACTGAAAATCTACTGTATATGATAACAACGCGTTTCATTGTTGGATTGATTTATAAAAAGTAAGCGATCTTTGAAAAGTGTTTTTAAAAAAATCACTTGAATTTTATTGTCTACATAATCGCCTATCCGAAAGCACCATTGGTCGAATTATTAAAAAATTTCAGGAGACCGCCTCGGTAGAAGATCAAATAAGTATAATACGTCGTAGCGGTCCTTCACAAGAAAATATTGATTTGGTTCGTGAAAATGTTGCTGAAGACCCTGAAATGTCCATTAGACGACGTGCACAACATGTTGTACTTCGTGGTTCCAAAATATGGCGTGTTTTACACAAGAATTAAGCTGTGAAAGCGTATACACCTCACTTTGCAAATGATACAATTGATTTATTGAAAATAACAAAAATTTCATGGACGAATAATCTCCAAAAACGGTGATTGACCACCAAGATCATGTGATTTGACACCGTTGGACTATTTTATTTGGGGTTATGTAAAAAGCCAGGTCTATAAGAATAATGCACGATCGAATCCTGAACTAAAAGGTGAAATTATTTGTGTCATAATGGTGAGATAGAGCCTCAATTATGTCAAAATGTCATTGAAAATTTTAACAGAAGACAGGACGTTTGTAGAGCTACAAAAGGAGGCTATTTGGCAGATATTTTTATACATAAAGGTCATAACCATTTTTGGCATATATTTTCATTATTTTCATACATAACTGATGATTCAATCACCAATAAAAAGTTTTTGAATGAATGCCAGTTATAAAAGGCGTTTTCGGAAACTTACTCAGGGTTTCTAACTCGATCTATTGGGTCACGTGACGGATCTACTCGGATCACGGACCCGTGTTCTAAGTTTACGAACACATCAGGTTTAGGATTTGAGGTGACAGTCGTATCAATAACATAACCAAATATTTTATGGATTTAGTTTTTCAGTCCCAGTTAATTATCAGATTGTCTTTAGCTATACTTTCATTTATTGGCTATTGTGAAATATTTCTTATAATTTCTGGTGTGCCCTTTCATGTTTAAAGTTAATTTTGAGTACCTATGTTAAAGGAGTAGAAAATCGATTTTTTCAGTTCCAGTTTATTTACTGATTGTCTCTAGCTTTGCTTGGATTTATTGGCTCCTGTAAAATCTTCCTTATAATGTCTGGTGTGCTCTCGCATGTTCAAGAAGTTAAGAAAGCTTTAGCTTTAACGCAGCAGGATATACATACAAAGTTTTGAAGAAGTTGTTTCACATTATTTTCTCGGCTCATGGAACCACACATTTTACACTGAGCCAAATTCTCTTCTCTTTCCATCATTTTTAGGAATAGAATATATGAAATTACTAAGAAAAGATTAGAAGACTTATTCCCGCCTTTTCAAATACAAAATTGAACTGCAGTGCGCATGCGAGGACTCTTCGACCCTGCTCTCGTTTAGGTTTACGATCGAGTGATTGAGTTAATAGCACCGTACTTTCCGAACACGAGTTGGATATTCGGGTTAGGTAAACGAACGCGAAGGTTAGGGATCGATTTAACCCGAGTAAATATCCGAAAACGCCTTATGTGTTTTATTTATTCTTGAAAGAACCGCTCAATTCGGAACACCCTGCACAATGTATACTCACTTCTCCAGGAAATTCAAAAAGTAATCCCTCTCCCCTAGGTATTTCTCGAAATTTTTTTGTGATTCCTCGAAGTGATTGTGGCAGTTACTGACTACGTCATCGTAATTCGCTATGGCCGCCAACCATCCTTGGTTCGCTATGTGATGATCCCTAATTATTTCTTCACAGTGCTCCAACAGTGATGCTGCACATTTTGCGAATTTTTCTGCTAAGCTAGCTCTGTCGATCACAGCTTGGAACGACGGGGTCACTTTAGCATATTTTTTGTACAATGTATTCAGATCTGGAATATGAAATCATAGAATTCATTAGTTCATTCGGTATTACTATACAGGTTTGGAAATTCACATCGAAAACATACGATGTTCAGTGCATCAGACAGTTGAACAGTTGTCTATTCAGGAGATTTACGTACTAAGTAACTGACTGAATAAAAGACAGATTGCAAACAATATAGTGTTGTCTCTCATATCGTTGGGGGTGGCTTAATTCAAAGTTAAATATCGAATTTCGGTGACCAGCAGATATAAACCAGATTTTGGTGTCATTGTATTCATTGAGCTTCCTGAACAACATTAGTGAAACCAACAGGTGGCGGTCTATCTTGGTTCAGAAAATATGGGCCCATAAAGTTCCAAAAATGTTCCATCTTCACGTCGCTTTTTCACTATAAAACCACAAATTCACTGCTCCAATTTAGTCTATAAATCACCTTTGAACATTCAAATAACTATTCGAATAGTTTCATTTCAGGTATATTCAATAATTAATGCAGAAACATCGAAATTCTGGAGGTATCACATATCCACAAATTCTAAGGAAAGCCCGCCGTTCTTCATGGTAGGTTTGGCACCACTGCTCCGTCCTTCGGCGAGTGACATATCTAATTGGTTTCGTGCACGTTTGACAATTGACAGCACATCGGAGGTATAACAACCCCACTTTTTCTATGTAAATCATAGCAAAACAACGAGAGATTTTGGTTTTTCTCAAGTGTTTCAGTTGATTTATTGCTTCTTTGGACTGAAAAATCGTGAAAATGGACCTATAAAATTGTTTAATAAGTTCAGATCATATTTATCGAGGGCGATATGTAGAAAAATATCAGTTTTGTGTATTCACCCTAAATAACTGTAGAAGGAAGATATTTATCCATCTAACTTGGCTCTTTTCAGAAATAAAATGTATCCTGATATTACCAGTTATTCAGTGGAAACATAGAATGCTGCTGCTGTGAATCATAGGGTATTTATAATATTTATTCTTCAATAAATGGAAAGAAGAAAAATTATCATATTTGTTTATTGAAATGAAAGCCCATGAATTCCATGATGATTTTATTGAAAAAATTAAGGATTTTATCAATATTAACAACTAAATTTCAATTATTCACAACGTAGAAAACGATTTCTATTAAATACAAATTAAAAAAATAAATAAATATTTTGTCGAAAGTGAAGCATTCATCATTCAATACAAACCAACAAATTATAGTCTCTTGTATAAATAAAAACTTAATTATCTAATAAGTAATTGTAAAAATTTTTAAATACAGAGTTAGAAGTAAGTATACTTATGCTATATTCTATAAAATAGTGAAAAGCGGAGATAGCAGTTACCTTTTACTTCTCTCATATAAAAACAAAAGATATACTGCAAATTAAAGAACATCCAGATGAGTTTTAATCCAGTGATATGATTTCAGGACATATATTTATAAAAACTCAACTTATCACAACAATTTTGTCCATTAACAAGTACTCTTCATCTCCTTTCTCTAACGGGTGAATTGGAAATACATCCTATAGTGTTCTATATTTCCTTCTTGTCCAAATATGAATCCTGAAACTGGCTAATCTCTTTGTCTTCTTGATTTAATGGATAATAATATCAGGATACATTTTATAATCGGAATAAGACACATAAGATAGATAAATCTTCTGCAGTAGATAAGGGTGAATGCCCAAAACTGATATTTTTCTACATATCGTCCTCGATGAATATGATCTGAACTTATTAAACAATTTTATAGGTCCATTTTCACGATTTTTCAGTCCAAAGAAGCAATAAATCAACTGAAACACTTGAGAAAAACCAAAATCTCTCGTTGTTTTGCTATGATTTACATAGGAAAAGTAGGGTTGTTATACCTCCGATGTGCTGTCAGTTGTCAAACGTGCACGAAACCAATGATATCAGGAATTACGGAAAGGCACCGCATCATATTCGAGCGAATGAATCTGCGGCAGTGCCAAATCTACCATTAAAAACGGCGAGCTTTCTATAGAATTTGTGGATATGTGGTGCCTCTAGAATTTCGATTTTCTGCATGAATTATTGAATATACCTGAAATGAAACTATTCGAATAGATATTTGAGTGTTCGAAGGTGATTTATGGTCTAAATTGGAGCAGTGAATTTGTGTTTTTATAGTAAAAAAGTAACGTGAAGATAGAACATTTTTGCAACTTTGGAGGACCATATTTTCTAAACTAAGACAGACCGCTACCTGTTGGTTCACTAATGTTGTTCAGGAAGATTCAATGAATACAATGACACCAAAATCTGGTCGATATCTGCTGGTCACCGAAATTCAAATATTTACCCTACATTTTTGCAATCGTTCATTTCTAAAGACAGTAAGGTACGTAGCGCATAGATCTTTTGAATATACAACTGTTCAACTGTACGGCAAAATTATCGTCTGATGTATTGTATATCGTATTTTTCCGATGTGAATTTCCAAACCTGTATAGTTAGGTGTTAAAGATGAAGCTTAAATGAACTCTTCGACTATTTTGAATATTTACACTTCGGTTTTTGTTGAGTTATATTCTTTTTGTCAATGAAATGTGGAGATCAGAATGAAATTCATGTGACGTTCTCAATGAAGATTTGATTTGTGATCCTGCAGAAAATGTTCCTGGTTTCAATCTTTGCAGGAAAATTTGTTGTAGTTTTTATCGTTTAAGAACAGGTTTGGTCGTTGTAATAGTTGTTTATTCAGATGGAATTCTGTTGATAGCACCAGGTGTTAATGTAGTGCAGATAAATAAACAATAGATTATATGGTCAATAGTTGTTTTATCTATAAATGTGAACATCCATTCAGTATCTAATTATTTTCTGAGATGGATAAGTAGAGTCGAAATTAATTAATGAATAATGTCTTCTAGTGCTTTTATCATCTTGTTTTTCTATTCGGATATTTAGTCTAAGTACAAAAAAGGATTTTTTTATATAGTCCGATGACGAAAGTTTTAGCCGTCTGTTGGTCATGGAAATTTGTCATATTTCACTGTGAATATTGAAATTTTAGGTTATGCTGTTCATTTTCTTGTCAGATTGTTACGCAATGCTGTCAATATTGCATTGAGTTCTCTGATAACTCGCAAGCTCGTCGGACGAGACCGGGTTCATTCGGCAACGTTGACTTTATTTTACGTTATGACAGCAAATACTGCCAACTTCAGATAAATATACAAACGCCTTCTATGCGCTAAAAATTTCGTGAAAGGACTATATATTATATGATGAAGAATAAGATTAACAAATATGTATTGCAAAAATTGTGAATATTAAAATTGAATAATGGCTTTAATTGATTTTCATTGATGTACGACATAATCACATAATCTGTAAGGAAAAAACAAATTACCGTATAGCTTAAGCTTTCAATAAATCAATCTGAAACAATTGAAGGTTGTTCTTAGTTTTTCAACGTAATCATTAGTCATGACACAATTAAAATTATCAGTCAAATAATTGACCATAAACAGTTATATCAGCAGGTATATTATTAAGTTTTTGTTTGTGTGAATGATTCACATCAGACAAGGAAAGAAGTTTCTAATTCCTGGTACTTCTCACAACTTGATGATACGTGTGAAATATTCCTTCTCATGAAATTTTGTGCGGGATAGAAAGAAATCCTTAAAAAATTCATTGAAATATTATTTGGGCCATTTCCATCGTCGTTACTTCTTCTGTTCAACGTTTCGGCCAGCATTCGCCGATCATCATCAAGAAAACACTTCGGACTCTTAACTTTCAGAAAATTATTTTTCGTGATTCTTTGAAAATAATGAAGTGAAGCGTTTTCGAGAGAACTGGCATTTTATGACCGAAAATTTAATTACAGCAGAATAACAATTGACACAGTTACCAATTAAAAAAAAGATCGCTGAACTGTCAAGTCAAGAGATATACTGGGTGTCCGGGAAAATGTGGGAAATCTCTCGGATTCAGATAGAACATAAAAAATGAAGAAGACAAGTTTCCATCTTTTTTTTTCCTAGCGGCCCTCCCTACGAAGATACGACCTCCTAAATGACGCCCCCGGAAATCCATTTTAGTGGAATAAGTTTCAAACTACTGAATATAATTCGATGAAAATTTCATATGATTAATAATAGTAAGGACCTCTTAAATCACCGCACTCAAATTTCAATTAGCTTGAACAGTTAACCAGGGGCGGACTGGGTTGTTCATTTTAATGCTTAAATTTTCAACACCCTGTATGATAAGGTGCTAAAAAAACAAATTAGGATACCTTGAACATTAAGCTAAAGAAAGGTACTCTTGTTCAGTGTGGATAAAATGAACCGTTTTCGAAAAAAATAATGAAAGAAGTAAGTATAGTCCGTTCACGAAAGGTTGAGCACATAGAAGGCGTTTCTTTATTTATCTGAAGTTGGCAGTATTTACTGTCATGAAGTAAAATAAAGTCAACGTTGCCGAATGTACTCGGCCTCATCCAACGAGCTTGCGAGTTAGCAGAGAACTCTATGCAATATTGCATTGCGTATCAATCTGACAAAAAATAAAGAAACCTTAAATTTGAATATACACAGTGGAATATGCCAAATTTCCGTGGCCAACCGACGGCTCAACCTTTCGTGAACGGAGTATAATTGAAATTTATTCCACTAAAATGAATTTCCAGTGGCGTCATTTAAGAGGTCGTATCTTCGTAGGGAGGGCCGCTAGGAAAAAAATTATGGGAACCTGTCATCTTATTTTTTTATGTTCTATCTGAATCCGAGAGATTTTCCACATTTTCCCGGACACCCTGTATATTCAACATTTTTTTTTTCAATTTCAACAAACGAAAACGGTACATTTTGAAGGGCAAGTAAATATGTAGAATCCTTTGCTCATATTTTTGGACAAATTATAACATCTTGTGTACTAAAAAATCACTCAACTTTCATGGCTACCCTACTGATCTCATAAAAAATTTTTGCTTACCATCAGTTGTGGTGGAGACATCCGGACATTCAGGAAATGGCCCAGCCTTGTCAACCCTTTTATTGAAGAAATATATCGGGTTTGAATCCGTCCCTGCACTATAGTGACACACTATTTTCGCCGAATCCAAACAAACTCCACCACTGATCAGTAAAACTTGATCATCTGCACTAATCTTGTATTTTGACTCAATATGTTCCTTCAGTGTTTGAACGCTGAAATTAGTTTATACAAGATTAGAGAAAATACAAACACACAAAAGGATTAACGAAGTTATTTCACAGATAATATTCGTGAACATATTTTAAGCGATATCATAGTTCACTGTGAGGGAAGTACAAAGCTGTGTCTGAAATGGCGTAAGGACACAGTAAATTATTTTTCCGCCGACCTCGAAATGAAAGGTGATTTAAATGTGTACGAAATTGAGCATTAAAAACCCATTTAATTCTCAATTAATGCTATATTTTAATGTGCAATCCTCATGGCATCCGTACACAAAGTATTCAGAAGCACCACGAGAAATGTCAAAACTCTACTGGAACATAGAAATTCCATTATGTCAAATGTATGTCTTGTGCAAAATGAGAATGTATTTCAATCAAAAATTCATACACAATTCATATTGAGATCGTCCGAAAAATCTTGTAATCAACTCAGTTATTAATCGAGCGACTAATGGTCTCGAACTATTAACGCGTTCGCTCCGCTCACGCATTAGAATATCTTGACCATTAGTCGCTGTCTTTAATAACCTAGTTGATTAAATAACTATTAACGTACTGCAAATGCCCATTCGTTCATTATATGCCATTAGTTTTTGAACTAAGTGCTATAATTTCTCATAATCCCACCTGACGCGAATTTATCTATTATCTATCAATTCAGGGATCAGAAATCTGTTCTGCCAACCATAATTTTTCATGCAAAAAAACACTTCACCTTATTCACAGCAATTTTCGAAAATTCATTGAATAGGAGAAAATATTTTATAATATCCGTACAAAAGGCTAATTTTTTCACAAATTCATTAGAAAACTCGCCAGTTTTTTGCTCGTTTTTCAACTTGAACTCATGCCTTTCGAATTTGTTTCTAACTCATATGCAATTCTTGGAATTTAAATACATAGATAAATAACTATCAAGATTTTTTTCTGAGAGTATTTGAACACTGCAATCTATGTAATACATACATACCAACTTGCTACCCAGTTCTAGAGTTTGGACAAAAACATATAAGTAACTGAGATAACTTCAGTGATAATTGAGATATGACTTTAATAAAAAGATTTTCACTGAAGTTTCGAATTTAAAAATGTCCAATGTAATAGCCATGAGTATTTATTCTTGAAACAGACCAGAAAATTGTACAAAAAATATGATATGAAATCAAGAAGTGTAAGTAGACTCCTATGTACCCAAAAATTTGAAAAATATCTGATAATTTTTGTTGAACATCACATACAGTAGCAAGGCATTACCACTCACAATATTAAAAAAATCAACTAATGATTGATGATCTATAAAAAAAATGCAAATGCATCCATTTCTTCGCGAATGATTAGAAATTCATATGAACGAAAAATTTTCAATTTATTAAATCTATTATTCTTTCGAAAAATGTCAAAAAATATTTAATATTTTTGGTGAAATTTGTTTTTATCAGGGTTATAATTATCCAATAACAAATACATACTTCATATTTAATGATAATTAGAAAAATAATGCTGTCGATATGAATTTAGGTGCATTTTGGGGAATGAAATATTCACACTTATTTTCATTCAGCTAAGAATGACTAACAGTAGAGTTTGTTTACAAACAAAATCTAATTTGCACATAATTCCGTAAATATAACCTCCAAATAACAGTATTTAAATGGATTTCATTGATGAATTATTAATTTTTTGTAACCTTCATAATGGCGATTTTTTTGAAAATTTATTCAAGAAGACACTTTCAATCTTGAAATATTTATGTAATAATGAAAAAGGTAATAGAAACATTTTTTATTACAGATTGAAAATCAAATTTTTCATCAAAGCGAAATGGAATTCTTTGAAAATCAGATATTTTTTCATATCACTCATTGAAACTCTAAAAAAAATAAAAGTGGTTTTACGGAAAGACATGCTTTACTTTTTTGTCTTATAGAAAACCGCAATATTTTTCACATAGGAAGGGGGTCACTTATAATGAATATGCAAAAACACTCATTTTAATTCCGCAAAGTTATTATAGCTCTTGAGAACTGATCCCATTATTGCAGAATCGAAGCAGTGTATATTTAATACTTGAGAAAGTCTTTAATTATTAGTTTGAGAAGTTGGTAAAAGTTTAAGCCCTGCCAAAGTAATTATCAATGTTGCCCACTTTCAACTGGCTATTTTAAGGAATACACAGTTCTATTTTTATAAAATACTGACATGACATTGTAAAATGTTATTTTACATAATTCCTCTTCAAAGTTTATGAACTCCCTTTAATCTTGTTGACTCATGTCAAGAAATAACTTGTTATTGCTAATAACGAAAAATAATTAATGTACACATTCACGAGGCAAAACAAAAATATAACCTCATTTTCTCTTTTATTATTGTTTATCTGTACGCCGTATTGTTGTCAAACAAATCCCATGTAAGGAACGTGATCAAAATGATGGAATTATATAAATAATTACTCACCTAACTGCTGTCAACCCCATATCAAGATGCATCCAATTTGAGGGAAATTTAGTGATATCGAAAAGGTACAGCATGTTTGGATATTGAAATTGCTTTACCTGTTGGAAAAAAGTATGTTATGTACGTAATCATTTGAATGTTTCGTCTGGAGTTCACTCATTTTATCGAGAAGATAATGAACTGATCATTTGTGGCACGTGTGATGAGGTCAGTTTTCATTGAGGACTTGAATATAGTAAACAATGAATTGAAAAAAATCAAACAAAGACGGAATCTGAAGCGTGAGTCAGAGTTTGTTTCTGTTGTTTCTTCACGAAATGTAAGATTTCTCATAACAATACTACAATACACAAAGAAATGATTTCAAATGAAGCAATTTTTCAAACAAAAATGGATTCTTTGCCATAAAACGCATCATAAATGTGTGCTCTTTCACCTGAAACTTATAATTTCCAATAATTTCTTGCCCATCTGTGCGGACGGCTATCTGACATTAGCACAGCTGATGATATTGACAAACTCACGAAATTCGATTTTCATTTTTGGCATACTGCAATAATACTAACTCACTGTCTCTGCAATGGTACTGATAAGAAATACATCAACGCATTGTAAACGAAACACGCATATTCATCAGCTGACAAGTAGGAAGTATATTTTTCAGACACGAAATATCAAGGACGCTAAGCGTATATCACAAGTCACAGCACGAGTACAAATTACGATACAAACAAAACCATTCCTGGAGGTAAATTAGGATTCTAATTGTGTATATTGCTAGTGCCATCTATGAGTAAAGGGTCAAACGCAGATATCTGAAGGTGAAGAAATTCATAATTGTCGAGCAGTGACATCTGTAGTGGAGTGGGACAACTTCCAAACCTAGAATTCTGTAACTTTTTTATAATTCTATTCTTTATTTGAAAATGATTAGCTTTTCAGGTTATATTATAAATGGACATCATGTATTTTCCATGGTATTTTCCATGGTATTTTCTGAAAATTGAAACCTGAAGAAATATTAGAAATTTTGGGTAATTTACAGATACCTTTTTTTCCCAGTCCGCATTGCCTCACCTTTCCATTACCTCGTGTAGAGGGAGATAGTGAGTGTATTACAGAAATTCGAATTTTAAATCATACCTGCATTTTTCGAAAGTTTAATGAAATAGTATAACAATTTATTTATAGAGAAAATATAAATAACAGACGTGGCTGTTTCTAGGGGAACTTCATACTATCGTTCTGCCGAAATGTCTGTCATTTTTGGTTTTTGAACCGGGAGTGGTTGCAAGCGATTCGGGTGGATGCGATTATGAAGAATACGAGGTCAAAAGAGATTATGTCCTGCCGTAAACACAGTTGCTGTTAATGATCCGACTGCCACGGTTAGGTGCATTAACAAGCCCAATCGATCAAGTAATTTAGAAGTCATTTGAAATTTTTCCCCCAAAAATCGACGTCAACCCGGAACCGGGTGAAAAGGCAATTTATGCTGGTTGTCAGAAAAATATAAAAAATAATAGTTGCATGATTTTAAAATTATAGGCATTTAAAAAACACGCAAAATTTCACATCCTGTGACACAGTCTTTGTAACTTCTGACCGTCCAATCCATCTTCAGCAAAAATTTTTTCAGAGATATTTTTCCATAAATTTTTTTTTTACAGAAAAACATCTTTTCTAGAGAAAAAAATTTCTGAAAGTTTTTTTTTTGGGAAAATTTTTGTCTGTAAAATTTTTTTTCTCTGTGAAAAAATTTTTTTTGTGAAAAAATTTTCCTCTTATTTTTCTCTGAGGAAGTTTTTTCACAGAGAAAAAATTCTCAAGTGACGAAGTGTCGAAGCGGCGAAGTGGCGAAGTGTCGAAGTGGCGAAGTGTCAAAGTGGCGAAGTGTCGAAGTGTCGAAGTGGCGAAGTGTCGAAGTGGCGAAGTAGCAAAGTGTCGAAATGTCGAAGTGTCGAAGTGTCGAAGTGGCGAAGTGTCGAAGTGACGAAGTGTCGAAGTGGCGAAGTGTCGAGGTGGCGAAGTGTCAAAGTAGCGAAGTGTCGAAGTGGCGAAGTAGCAAAGTGTCGAAGTGTCGAAGTGACGAAGTGTCGAAGTGACGAAGTGTCGAAGTGGCGAAGTGTCGAAGTGGCGAAGTGTCGAAGTGTCAAAGTAGCGAAGTGTTTTTTTTGAAAAAATTTTTGTCTGTAAAATTTTTTTTCTCTGTGAAAAAATTTTCCTCTTATTTTTCTCTGAGGAAGTTTTTTCACAGAAAAAAAATTCTCAAGTGACGAAGTGTCGAAGCGGCGAAGTGGCGAAGTGTCGAAGTGACGAAGTGTCGAAGTGGCGAAGTGGCGAAGTGTCGAAGTGTCGAAGTGGTGAAGTGTCGAAGTAGCGAAGTAGCAAAGTGTCGAAGTGTCGAAGTGACGAAGTGTCGAAGTGACGAAGTGTCGAAGTGGCGAAGTGTCGAAGTGGCGAAGTGTAGAAGTGTCAAAGTAGCGAAGTGTCGAAGTGGCGAAGTGTCGAAAAATTTTGACCTCAGAAAATTTTGACTCAAAAGAATTTCGATACAAAAAATTTTTACCCAAAAATTTACACCTAAAAACATTTTGACCTAAAAATTTTGACCTCAAAATTTTTGACCGAAATATTTTGACCTCAAAAATTTTTGACCCAAAAATTTTGAACTCAAAAAATTTTCACAGAAAATAGTAATTTTCCAACAGTGAAAAATTTCCAGTAAAAAAAAATTTTTCCCAGAAAAAATTCTTTACAGAAAAAATGTTTTTCACAGGGATTTTTTACAGAGAAAAAATTTTTTACAGAGAAAAAAAAATTCATGACTGAAAAAATTCTCTGCAGAGAAGAAATTCTTCACAGAGAAAAATTCTTTACAGAAAAAAATTTCTACAGAGAAAAAAATTTGTTACAGAAAAAAAAGTTCTCGCATGTAAAAAAATTTTTCGCTGTTAAAAACTTCCGTGAAATTTTTCTGTAAAAAACTTTTTCTCTGTAAACATTTTTTCCCTGTAAAAAACTTTTGACCCAAAATTTTTGACCTCAAAAAAGTTTGACCTCAAAAAATTTTCACAGAAAATAGTAATTTTTCAACGGTGAAAAATTCAACAGAAAAATAATTTTTTCCCAGAAAATTTTTTTTTCCACAGAGAAAAAATTTTTTACAGAGAAAAAGTTTTTTACAGAATTTTTTTTTACAGAGATAAAATTTTTTTACAGACAAAAATTTTCTACAGAGAAAAAATTCATTACAGAGAAAAATTCTTACAGAGATTCTTCACAGAGAAAAAATTTTCTACAGAGAAAAATCTGTTACAGAAAAAAAAACACAGAAAAGAAAAAAATTTTTCTCCGTAAAATAATTTTTCTCTGTGAAAAACTTAAACCGTTAAATTTGTCTGTAAAAAACTTTTCTTTGTAAAAATTTTTCCCTGTAAAAAAATTTTTTTGCTGTAAAATTTTTTCTTCTGTAAGATTTTTTTTCTGTAAGAAATTTTTTCTCTGTAGAAATTTTTTCTCTGTAAAGAATTTTTTCTCTGTAATGAATTTTTTTCTGTAAAAAACTTTATCTCTGTGACCTGTAAAAAATTTTTTCTCTGAAAATTTTTCTGGGAAAAAATTTTTTTCTGTTGGAAATTTTTCACTGTTGAAAAACGATAGAAATAGAAATAGAAATATCTTTATTTTCCATCGACCAACAGGTATAGAAAAAGTCACAAAAATTAGTAACATGTACATAGTTACAAACAAAAAAAAACTCAAATTTCAAATTTTCAGATCTTTTCTCTCTAAAAATTCCTCCAAGCTGTAAAAAGTTTGGCTGACAACAAATTCACACAGTTTTCTCCTGAAACGAACGAGATCAGAGATACTCTGAATATTGGCTGGTATCATATTATATATTTTTATGGGCATCACGATGAAAGAGTTGTGGGTTTTCGTGAGCCGATGTGCAGGTATTCTAAGGTTGTTTCTAGATCTTGTGTTGAAATTATGATTGTAACCATTAATGGTGTACTTTTCCTTGTTCTTGTGCACATACACACCACACTCAATTATAAACAGACCAGGAAGTGTGGCAATTGAATATTTTTTAAACAGGTCTCGGCACGATATGCGCGAGTGAACGCCAGTCATGACTCTAATAGCACGCTTCTGCGCCCTAAACACGCTTCCCGACTCCGCAATTTCCCAAAAGCATACACCATACCTAAGTCTTGACATTATCTGTGCATGAAAAATGCCTACCAGGTCATTTTCATTCAATATACCCCTAAGATTGCGCAGGAGGTAACACGCACTATTTATTCTGGATGCAAGCTTTTCACAGTGGGACTTCCAAGTGAGGGTGTCATCAATAATGATCCCCAAGAAGGAGATACAGTGCGATCTGTTTACATTGATGTCATTAGTACCTATCCTCATGTTCATATCATTAGTTTGCTGAGGATTGTGAAAAACCATATAATTCGTTTTGGACAGATTCAAGTAAAGTTTATTATCATTGCACCAATCCATAAGGTTGGACAATTTCGAATTACATTTCCGCTCCAGAACATTCAACGATCGGTCCTTTGTGATAAAAGCAGAATCGTCAGCATACACAGTAAAATCTGAATCTTCCCCTGTATCCATATCATTGATGTACACGAGGAAGAGAAACGGACCCAGAATGGACCCCTGCGCAACCCCAATATCATTTGTGATAGACTCCGAGCATACTTGATGCTTAGTCTTATCTTTTACGCTTTCAATAGTTGTATACTGTGGCCTATTCTCAAGAAAACACCGGATCCACTGCAGAGCATTTCCTCGCACCCCATAACCCTCGAGCTTCTCGAAAAGCCTCTGATGTGACACACAGTCGAATGCCCTGCTGAGGTCACAAAAAACCCCAGAAGAGCACTGACCATCCTCCAGATGCGAATATATTTTCTCCAAGAAATGGAAAATTGCATCTGATGTACAACGGCCAGGCAAAAAGCGAATTGATTTTTAATAATCAACTCATTGCTCAGGAAAAATTCACCAACCTGTCCATGAAGCAGTATTCGAAAACCTTCGAAAAAGAGGAGGTTAATGTCACAGGTCTATAATTTTGAATATCCTCAGCATCACCCTTTTGTGTGCAGAGGAATTATTTTGCTTACTTTCAATTTCTCCGGGAAAGTGCCCTTTATAAATGAAAGATTCACCAACTCAGTCAAGGGTTGTACAACGAAATCCAGGCTTTTTCTGAGCAAAAAGGCAGGAATCTCGTCATAACCACAAGATTTCTTACTCTTTAGTTTTTTGTATGTAGAGTTTATAAATTTCGTCAGCAGTGAAAGGCCTCAGAAACATGCTCCCGATGAAACTCTGCTGTTTCATTTTCGTTTGTGAATTACGAGGGGCTGGAATTTCCTCAATCACTCTCCGCGGTGTCTCAACGAAAAATCGATTGAACATATCTGCAACCTTTTTAGGGTCACTTTCTGATTTAAATGTTGAGGGCTCTCGAATTGAAATATTATTATGACCTTTAATATTTCCTGTTAACTGGCGACAATTGACCATGCACAACCTGATCGATTGTCAGATTCATTCAATTTAGATCGAAAGTATTCCTTTTTTGTCTTAGAAACTAGATTGAAATGTTCCTTTTTTGCGTTGTCATATGTTTTGTCAAAGCAAGGAAATTTTTTTTCAATTTGAAAAGATCTCTTAAATGTGAGCTAGACCGTCTCACCTCTTGTGTCAACCAGTTATTCAGCCGTTTCTTCTTATAAAATTTTTTTTTCGGAAAATTCGTCGAAGTAATAGAGAAAAATATTATA
Organism: Propylea japonica; assembly: GCA_013421045.1. Classification (NCBI taxonomy): domain Eukaryota; kingdom Metazoa; phylum Arthropoda; class Insecta; order Coleoptera; family Coccinellidae; genus Propylea; species Propylea japonica. The sequence goes on from CM024240.1 coordinate 28,171,224, forward strand.
GAAATCATTAAAAGATTTGTTAATGTCAGAATTATCAACAATATGCCATTGTTCTTGTCGTAAACAATTAAGAAAACGATCTACATTTTCCGCACTAAAGTCTCTTTTGATCTCGACATTGCAGGAGTCAACCTTACAAAAACCCACGTCAGCAATCAAGGCTCTATGATCTGAATAAGTAACATCATATGTATCAACTACACAGTCCAATATATTTGTGAATAAATAATCTAATGTGTTGGATCCTCTGGTTGGACCAGTTGGACAAACTTTTATATTGAAAGACTTAAGTATATCACATAGCATCAGGTAGTTTTTTGAGTCCCTTTTTGGGTCTATATTAAAATCACCAGTTAACACAATTTTTTTTGAAGGTTTAAGGTGTTTATCTAAAACTTTTGACAGAGAATCACAAAACAAATTAAAATCAGTACTCACGGGGGACCTGTAACAGTTTATAACTAAAATTTCCTCACCATACTTCCGACCAGTTTCCCGTTTGATAAGAGAAGCACAAACTTCGAATTCTTTCTCAACAATGACCTCCGATAGATCAACTTCAGTTGATTTCAAATTATCACTACACCAAATTGCCACACCACCATGCTTGAATTTAGAACGGCAAAAACTCGACGCCCTGTGAAATCCTGGAATATTTACGTTAGAAATACTCGCCTCTGAGCACCATGTCTCTGTTGTACATAGAACATAAAATTTATTATTTGCTAAAAGATCGCAAATCATCATATCCGTCTTTCCCAGCAGACCCTGGCAGTTAAGGGATAGAAAATTTCCTGAGACAGTTTTCTGGTCATCTTTGTCTGGAACTGATGTCCACGTCAATTTTTCCACGTTTTTTTCTCTGGAGCCATCGGAAAAACTTTGACAAGATTGTACCCTTAGGCCAATGGTCAGGATTTTTCACTAGATCAAATTGACTCTCGTCAACCTCAACCATAAACGAGGAATATTCTTCAGGAAACTTCGACGGAATTTGTTCACACTTCGGTTTTGTACCAGATATAAAAGTATCCAGGTGATTCAATACATCAGAAGTAGTTGTGATCGGAGCAAGTCTGGATATAAATAACGCTGCCTTTTTTGGGGCCACTTTTAGCTTGGTAGTCGCCGTAGAGGTTCCAGTTATGGGCTTTGATCTTCGTTTTCGGCTTCTTTGTGTATGCCACTCATTCTCATCAGAAGAAACTAAATCGATTTTGTCCTCAGAGATATTCTTTTTGAAGCAAACGTTGTTTGAATTAGTCAGAGAAATTTCACCTTGTTTATTATTGTTTTTATTCGAATTCGTTTTTGACATCGCTTTCTGCGCAAATGTAATCTCCTGTTTATTTTCCGTATTTTGGTGTAGTGTTACAGTGCCCCCTTTCATTGAAGGTGAAGAAACCTTCTTGTTTGCATTATCCGCAGGTGGTTTTGACATATTCAACATATTCGAGTCTTTTATTGAATTTCCCACAGATGGTACTGACGGTAATGTTTTATTATTGATATTAACATTTCTAGTATTTGAATTATTTAGTAAGTTTATTTGAATTTTCAAGGAGGTGATTAATTCTCGCATGAACTCAATAGTCTCGTTCTTTTGTTGTAATAGTGCTCTGAGATAGTTGAGCTCACCTGCTGAAACATTTTCTTGAATTGTTAATTCATCCTCATTAACACTTCTAACACTGTCAAACGAGACGTCAGATGATTCTGTTCCATTCGACTGTGAATCACAACAAATTATCATGTCATCCTTACACCACGAGATCGATTTTATATATTTAGCGCATCCAGGGTGAGTCAAAGAACCACATTTAACACACTTCAACCCCTTTACAGGGATATTGTTGCATTTTTTACACGGTTTTACTGGAGCCGTCTGTACAACGTCATTTCCACTAGCGGCCATTTTTATTAACCCTATGTGTACTATTTTCTGTAAAAATATTTTGAGGTAAAAATTTTTTGTGGTCAAATTTTTGGGTCAAAAATTTTTGGGTCAAAACTTTTAGGTCGAAATGTTTTGAGGTCTAAATTTTTGGTCAAAAATTTTTTGGATCGCAATTCTTTTGAGTCAAAATTTTCTGAGGTCAAAATTTTTGTGTAAAAAATTTTGGGTCAAATTTTATGTAAATCATTTTTTTTTAATATATCTGAGGTCAAAATTTTTTGGGCCAAAATTTTTTTGAGTCAAAATTTCTGAGTTAAAATTTTTGATCAAAATTTTTTTGATTCAAAATTTTTGAGGTCAAAATTTTTTTGGGTCAAAATTTTCTGAGGTCAAAATTTTCTGTGTCAAAATTTTACCCAAAGAGTTTGACCTCCAAAAATTTCGACCAAAATATTTCGATACTTCGCCACTTCTCCACTTCAACACCTCGCCACTTCACCACTTCGCCACTTCGCCACTTCGCCACTTCGACACTTGGCCACTTCTCCACTTCGACACTTCGCCACTTCGCTACTTCGACTCTTCGCCACTTCGCCACTTCGTCACTTCGACACTTCGCCACTAGGACACTTCGCCACTGCGACATTTCGACACTTCGACACTTTGCCACTTTGCCACTTTGCCACTTCGACACTCTGCCACTTCGACACTTCGCCACTTCGACACTTCACCACTTCGACACTTCGCCACTTCGACACCTCGACACTTAGCCACTTCGACACTTCGTCATTTCGACACTTTGCCACTTCGACCCTTCGCCACTTCGCCACTAGGATACTTTGCCACTGCGAAATTTCGACACTTCGACACTTTGCCACTTTGCCACTTCGACACTCCGCCACTTCGACACTTCGCCGCTTCGACACCTCGACACTTAGCCACTTCGACACTTCGCCACTTCGACACACTTTTGGGTCAAAATCTTTTTGGGTCGAAATTTTCTGAGGTCAAAATTTTGGGTAAAAATTTTTTTCCGTAAGAATTTTTTTCTGTAAAAATTTTTTTCTGTAGAAATTCTTCTTCTGTGAAAAATTTTTTGCACTGTAAAAATTTTTCCTTGTTGAAGTTTTTTTCTGTAAATTTTTTTTTCTGTAAAAAGACCTCTGGTAGTATGATTCCAGGGAAGCGTGGCTTGGTTGTCCATGCTGAGATAGACATGCTCGTTCTTGAAGACGCAGAGGTAATAATTCTGGGAACTGTGTTCCGTGAATATGATGGACCAATTTCTTCAGTTCGAAATTAAATAAGTGGAGGACTTTTTTGGCCCAGTTCGTTGAGTGATAGATGAATGATTTATCAAGCCCGTTTTTGTCCTTCAATACATCTGTGTCTATTATTATTTGATGAGAGCAGAGAATTTAGGTAGCACACTTAAATACTCACCCTGTAAAAACCTATCCTAGCATCTATCTTCTTTTCTCGTTACACAGGGTAGAGGGACTAGAGGGTAGAACCGAGAATAACAATAAAATCAAGCGTAAGGCTGAACGCGTAGCAAAGCCGTTGCAGCTACTTTTTGTATAAATAAGTAGGGACCATTCGACGAGCGCTTGAAAGGCCGAATTTGATTCTCTTGGGCATTCGCAGTGGTTTATTCTTTTGCCCTTTTCGATATATTTACGGTCAGTTGTTCATTCGTTCCCATCCGGGTTCTAAATCAGCTTCTATCGGCGAATGAAAACAGATTTCGGAACGTGTTGTCATTCTTCGCTAATTCAATTTGGAGCTGAATTCTTCCACATGGGATTGTGCGCCTATTTTCACTTAGAAAATAGATTTTCGGTTCACGTTTGCGACTCTGTCTCGGTATACCTGAGACGGGGGATGAACCCTATTATACGATGTCTTTCCCGTCGAATTCGAGAATGTGCAAGAAGTGAAAAATTAGTTTGCCATAACGCTTCGTAGGGTTAGGAAGGTTTAGTCTGGACGGTGGAAGGTTTATGTTTTTATGATGACTTCTTTCATGAGTTATCATAGGTTTAATACGAGATTCAGCGCAAGAGGCGTGCTCACATTTTTGACATGGATCGCAGTTAAATGATTAGATTAATTTGAGTTCGATTGGAACGGTGACTACTTTTCAGAACTGCTACCAATAGTAGAGCTACATTTTGCCCAGGAATGTGACCTATGAGAAATCCAGTAGGCAGCTTTAACTGATTTTCTGCCAATGATAGAGTTTGTTAATCTTATTTTTTCAAGGTACAATCAGTCTATCACTAGCTTGTCTTTGACCTGGTGTGTTAATCCAGTTAAAATGTATACTCACTTACGAGGAGTTTCTCACCACCTGCACTCAGGTTGAAGCCATCCCCAACTCTTGTCCTCTGTATCTTCCATCATCTTATCTTTCTGATTTTGAGGCCCTTACACCAAGGCATTTCTTAGTTTTCCGCTCCCTAACAGCTCGTCCTGACAACGATGTCAGTTTTGTGTCTGTAAACCGTTTATCTCGTTGGCAACTAGTCCAGCGATTTCAGCAGGACTTCTGGAAGTGTTGGCGTCAGGAAAACTTGCATACCTTACAGCAACGTCACAAGTGGTTGCTGCCATCTACCCCTATCCAGGTACTGTAGTCGTCATTCGAGATGATAGTCTCCCTCCTCTGAGATAGAGTATCGGTCTTATATTATCTGTTTTCCCTGGAACTGACTCCACAACTCGTGTAGCTGATGTTACTACTTTCTCTGGGATAATTCGACGACCAGAAGTCAAGCTATGTCCTCTTCCAAGTCAATAGATGGTCCTTTTTTGTCTTTTCACTCCTTGCAATTGATCTTACTGAAGGGACTCTTTAGGGCGGGCGGCATGTTCAGTCATGAATGTTCCCTAGCTCTTGGAGTAAATTGTCCCGATTGCTAGCGCTACCTGCGGCCGATGAATGAACCCGGTCGGTAAACAAACATCGCCATTATTAAGACTTTTCCCAAGTATCGAACTGTTCGCTCTGATTCGAAAAGTGAGCAATTTTGAGTTATTGATAATTTAAAATTCATCTATTATCTTCTGATAAGCACCCATTTCAATTCCATCTGTTTTTCTGTTAAAACCAATTGGGCAATTTCGAGTGGAGTGTATGAGACTCGACCAACTAAGTGATAACCCCAAAGCCAGTGCAGAAAAGGTTAATCATCCCTTTTTTCTCTCCCCAACGCTTCATCTGCTACCAGATTGGGGGAGATTTCACCGACACCTTCTTTTTCAACTATCTAGGTAAGTACATACATATTCATTCTGTAAATTGCTCAATCTCATAGATTCAAACTGGGGTATTTTACCGAATATGATCAAAAATCAAATTATACAGGTTGTTCCAGATCGTAACCAAGAAATTTTAACCACGTATTTTACATCAAAAATGAGCCCTAGTTTGTCACCAAACATATGTCGAGAAATGTTTCCTCTCCGAGATACGGGGTGTTAAAAAATTATAGCAAAAAAATGTTTTTCATTAATAAATTTCACAATGCCTAAAATATTTTTATGAAATTGGAGACATAGGCTTTGAGCATCAAGGAGCACTTTTTGCATAATTTTGGCGATTTCTTCATGCAGGAGAATGTGTTTTATTTTTTTAACCGGAAACGGTGCCTCGTATAGCAAAAAATCTGGAGACCGAATTCGCACCAAATTGAATGTGGATTTAAATAGTGATTTTTATTGTCGCAAAAACCAGTGGCGTATCATTTTTTTAACTGAAAATATTCACTCTCGCTGCAGAATTGACGCCACTGGTAAAATATAAAAGAAATGATATTATGCAAAAAGTGCTTCATAATGCTCAAAACCGATGTCTCGAATTTCATAAAAATATTTCATGTAGTGTGAAAGTTATTAATAAAAAACATTTTATTTTGCTATAATTTCAACACCCCGTATCTTGGAGAGGAAACATTTCTCGACATATGTTTGTATGACAAACTAGGGCTCATTTTTGATGTAGATAGAATACGTAGTTAAATTTTCTTGGTTACGATCTGGAACACCCTGTATTTTCAAAGTAACATAGTTCATGACTTGTACATGTGCTACAGTAACATATGTCTATCAAACTCAGTCACAAACGTTTAAATTAGTTATATTTAACCACATGAATGCTTTGAAACATTGATTCTCCGTCTGTGCTTCTCCAGAGACAACACAAAGTGTGAAAGGCTTACACGTGAAAATAGCTTTGAAGTTGAGCTTCTGCCCCGACTCTCATCATTATGATTCTCCAACCTCAAATTCCCATATTTCGCCCAATATACAAGAGAATGTTTCTCTGGCATTCTTCGGGAAGTCTATAATTCAGACATATATACGGAATAACTTCGCAAACCGCCGCAGGCTTGAATTTCTCGTTTCAACACTTACGAATTCCATCAGTGGGATCATATTCGATACTTCCCTAGAATACTTCGCCGAGAAGCTACCTCAGATAAATTTAAATTTTCTTTCGTTTGTAGTAGTCAGTATAAATCTTTTGTTAGTTGGATATAAGCAAGTTTCGAATCGATATATTTTAAAGTTCTAGCCAACTTCGATGTACTTCGCTTAACTTCCGTACCGGAGACTCTCCTGAAATATTATTAAACTTGTGCTGGATAACTTGGATACTTCAACGTACCACAGGCAATTTCTGGGTGTTCAGATTATAGCCGAATATTTTATGTGTTACCACTTTCTTATATTTCGAAGTCGTTATTCGGAAGTTAAGTTTATAGGATATGTTTTGAGAAAGGTAAAGGTGAACGATACGTCCATTTCTGAGATGAAAGTTGTTTCACCAGCATGAAGTTGTTGAAAAATATCCTAGAGAACATGATTGAGTACGTGCGTTGTGAAGGGATCATCATTTGATTTATTCTCAGATAAAAAGTTTACATAGCTGAGCTTCGAATTCATAGCCCACAATCTTATTGAAAAAAACCGTCAAAAACCAGGTATTATCAGAATTTTCATATTTGGATTATCGTTCTGCCAATATGAATAAACGTGAAATGACTTTTAACTCGTATCATGTTTAAAAGCTTATAGAAATCTATTTAAATATTGTTAACTATAGGAACGACACAGAAAATTGTCACCAACTGATTTGACCCAATAACGAACTCAATTGAGATAGTCAGGTCTCAAACCTATCCTAAAATTGCAAATTTTAGCTTTCTCTCTTCGGAGCTTATGTGTATTTAGGTCTATGCATGGACCTTTAATACTAACTGGACGTCGAACTCTTCCTTTCGGTAAACCAGAAAAAAGTGAGGCAATGGCCGCCATTTGCAGTTTGGGATGAAACTCGAATATTTTGATGTTCTATGCCAACTGTGCTCCAATTTTGATGGAAACATAGACGTTCCTCTGAAAGAAGTGATGAAAAACGAACTCTGTAAGTTAGTGTTCTGTGAACTCTGACATTTCGGTCTATATCAAATAATGAATATTTCCGATTCGTGTGATTAGTTATTGATAATGTACCATTATGATGATTGTACACTATAGTTCCCTCAAACACGGTGTAATGTCAGTATTTCTAATATTTCAATTCGTTGAAAATTGACACCTTTAAAATCCATCCCAAACCTGCGAATGGCCGCCGTTTGCCTCAAAATTTTTGACAGGTTCGCCATCTAGTTAGTATGATAAATCTATGGGTCTACGTAGTCCGTTCACGGAATTGGCATATTCCACTGTGTATATTAAAATTTTGGGTTATGTTGTTTATTTTCTTGTCAGATTGATACGCACTGTTGTCAATATTGCATAAAGATCTCTAATAACTCGGAAGCTCGTCGGAAGAGGACGCGTACATTCGGCAACGTTGACTTTATTTTACGTTATGGCAGCAAATATTGCCAACTTGAGATAAATAAACAAACGCCTACTATGCGCTCAAACTTTCGTGAACGGACTATACCTATATTGTTTTTTGCACAAAAACGGTACCTACCTCATACGAAAAAAAAGTTGAGAGACTTTGGTCACGAATAGAACGAAAGTTTCAGAAATGATTGTTAATCGAAATATCTCAGTGGCGTATCATTTTTCAGTCAGTTTTAAAAAAAATTTCAACACCCTGTATCTCGAAAATCGAAGCATTTGTGGGGAGAAGTTATACAGGGTGGTCCAGATCGTAACCAAGAAATTTTATTCACATATTCTACATCAAAAATAAGCCCTAGTTTGTCATATGAACATATGTCAAAAATCTTTCCTCTTCGAGATACGGAGTGTTAAAATTATTAAAAAAAATTTTTTTATCAATAACTCTCACACTGCTTGAAATATTGTTATGAAATTTGAGACATAGGTTTTGAGCGTCAAGAAGCACTTTTTGCATAATATCATTTACTTTATATTTTACCAGTGGCGTCCGTCAGGGAGACTGAATATTTTCAGATGAAAAAAAATTATACGCCACTGGTTTTTGCCGACAATAAAGATTACTATTCAATTATTTTTCAATCCAGAGCAAATTCGGTCTCTTGAATTTTTGCTGTACGAGGCACCGTTTCCGGTCAAAAAAATAAAACACATTCTCATCATGCATAAAGAAATCGCCAAACTCAGTTACACATTTCGTTCACGAAAATAGTCTTATTACTATTATTTACCTACTTTATCATATTTTGGCGTTTTTTTCATGAATGAGAATGCGTTTCGTTTTTTAACCGGAAACGTTGCCTCGTACAGCAAAAAGTCAAGAGACCGAATTTGCTTCAAATTGAATAGTAATTTGTATTGTCGAAAAAACCAGTGGCGTATCATTTTTTCATCTGAAAATATTCAGTCTCGCTGACGGACGTCACTGGTAAAATAGAAAAGAAATGATATTATGCAAAAAGTGCTCCTTGACGCTCAAAACCTATGTCTCGAATTTCATAAAAATGTTTCAAGCAGTGAAAGCTATTAATGAAAAACATTTTTTTTTCTATAATTTCAACACTCCGTATCTTAAAGAGGAAACATTTTTCTATATATGTTTATATGAGAAACTAGGGCTTATTTTTGGTGTAGAATACGTGGTTAAAATTTCTTCGCTACGATCTGGACCACCCTGTATAGCATAACCTCATCATTTCTTCGTTTGCTGAAGTTTGTCGTAATTATTTACTCACACCCTTTATACATGGCCCTACATAATATTGTATTGCTCAGCCCTTCAACCAATATCCGGATACGCCACTGCACCTAACGCATTCGAAATTCCATCATAGGAGGCTCGTCTAAAGTCTTCCCAATCCCGAATCACTTCACTCAGAGGTTGCAAGAGCAAAACCAGTTTCTATCTCGATTGAGTAGGTAAACAACACCACACGAGTCATTTTGTTATTGCTTTCCTTGTTGGATTCCTCAGTACGAAATACGAATTCGTATACGTAACACATGAAATTATATTATTAAATGTATTTTGCTACGATAGAATTGATATCTTCTCGAAATAATAAAATGCAAACAGATTTATTCAATAATTTTGTAATAGTCCCCTACTCCAAAGGTCGGCCTTCAGCTTAGTTACAACAAGCGGTTTCTTATCTAAAGTCGTTATTTTCGTTTTCATTTGAATAACAAAAGATACAGTGCCTTGAATACTGAATGGAATTCTGTTGGAATTGCATCTTTCTTTTACACAGTTCTCTCCTCGGAAACTTTTGTCATTGAACACCTTTTTTGTGTTATTGTTTGAGTGTTGCATTACAAAAATGAGTTCGTATGTAGCTAACAGGATTTTTCTGGATAGATGTCTTTTGCAAAAATTGACGGTGAGTAGAATGAAAAGTTTCTCACAGAATCGCAAGCATGCGTAGAATTTGTATATCACATTTTGGAAATTCAGTAGAGTCCTGAGTCAATTTGAAATAATATGTTCTCATCAGAAACATCCTGAAATCATCTATTGTTTTGATGGATACAACTTGTCCCCATCAAAATTATCTTTTTATCTAGGGAAAACTCATAATTTTTCTCTGAATAATAAAGGTCTGTTTGAATGGCTATATGTATGTAGATGTTTCTATAGCAAAAAGCCATTTCAAACTTTTCGAAAGAATCTACATTTTGAAATGGTATTCGAATATCAAAACTATCCAAGATACTCCAAAACTATAATTTATTTATAGTTCTTTTCATGGCTGAACTTGCCAATCTCAGTCAAAGGTACACTACGCTTAGCCCCATTTCGCACCAAGCCAGTCCAGTCCAGTCGAGTCAAGTCACTTCAGGATTGGAACTATTAACTTCGTTTAAAATCGTTTAAAACAAATGGAATGTGAAATCTAGTTTCACACTAGGGCCTAGTATGAAACTAGATTTCACATTCCATTTGTTTTAAACGATTTTAAACGAAGTTAATAGTTCCAATCCTGAAGTGACTTGATTCGACTGGTCTGGACTGGCTTGGTGCGAAATGGGGCTTAGAAAGATCACTTGTCCAGAATACGGGGCCTGGTATGTTGACAGTTCTCTGGGCAACTAAAGAACTGAGTAGGATGACATAAATTAAGATTTGAATATAAAATTTCAATTCATAAGTGGATGGAATGAGACCAATAATTCACAGGATATTCAAGTTTCAATATTCGTTTTTCCTATATAAACAAGAGTGCAAAAGTCCCTGGCCCCGTATTCTTGACTAGTGATGTTTCAAAGCGCATACGAACTTCATTGCGCTAATCCCGAGGCGAATCCCTCATGTGTGTTGAAGTTGGCCCAGCACTTTTTGATTTTCGAAAAACTTTTTGTTGTGCTAGATTTGTGCTGCTTTGTGCCGATAATTTTTTTTCTTAATTCCAAGTGGTTTTCGAAATATTTCCAAAACCGAAAAAATGAGCCAGCCCAGCACTTTTCGAAAAATGGGATTTAAATGATTGATAAAAATTGTGCTACACATGTGCCGTTCGAATTTTCTCGAAAGTTCCTCTCATTTCCTGAAAAATCGAAATTTAAGAAAAAAGATAGCCTAGCACTTTCGTTTTTTTTCCTCTCAAACGAATGAAAAAATTTGTGCTACATTTGTGCTGCTTTGTGCCGTAAAATTTTCACGAAAATCATTCGCGTTTTTCTGCAAACTACGAAAATAAAAAAAAAGTTATTCCAGCACTTTTTTTTTTTTCAAAGTAAACATTCTCAAAGCATTGTGCTACTCTTTGGCAAAGTTGTGGCCGCAGTTATTTTCACAAATATCAAGCTAATTCACCAAAAAAATAAAGAAATTAGAAAAAAGTTAGCCCAGCACTTAATTCCTTTTCGACGAAATTTTTTTTGTATGATTGTACTCTATTTTTCCAACTTGTGCTGGTCAAATTTTTAGAAGAATCATCAGTTTTCTTCTTATATGGGGAAAAAATAAGAAAAATCAGTAGGGTGGAGGAAAAACCAGTATACCTGCAACAGTGTGTGTGAAGATGGCCCAGCACTTTTTGATTTTCGAAAAAAAAATTATTGTGCTGAATTGTGCTAGGTTTGTGCTGCTTTGTGCCGCTTAAATTTTTCTTTTATTTCAATCGGGTGTTTTAAGATATTCAACGAAATGTTTTGTACGAACCTACCGAGCATTATCCGTTATCTACATGAAATAACATATTTCTGTTTTTGTTGTTGTTGTTCATTAAAATTCATTTTTATCGTTTCTTATTATTTTGAGGATAATTTAATATTTTGAAAATTTCAAGATTATCGAGTTTTTTATAATTTCATGGAATAAAAAATCATACTCTAATGTGAAAATTGAACTATATATGTATACTTATGTATACTAATACAGGAAACAATGTTTCATCTTCCTTCAGGTTTTTGAATGCGTAAAAGTAAAGAAACAATTTTTCCTCCAAGAAAATTATGCGACCATAAATTACATCTAAGAGGCGCGAATAAATTCAACGATATCTCGTCGACTTCGCTGTATCAAGAGTCAATTAAATTTTCACGAGAAAACATCATCAAATCATTCAAATCTTTTGAGCTTATTTTATCGCCAATATTGTCAGGAGTTTAACCCCTTCGAATAATCAAGGCAACCGAGTTAGTTCAGACGTCTATCGAAATTCCACAGTTTGCACGAATTGCAAATTCGTCAATGTTATATTTCCATGTGTACCGATTTTCCTACAATAGATTGATTTATTCAATTTCCAACGTTCGACGGAAAGATTCGAAGTGTTTTCTGAATATTAGTATTCACACTAGTGACGACTTATACACTACATTTTTTTTCACATTTTCGGAGTAAAAAAAAATTTAATTTCTGAAATATCTTTCTTGTTAACTTGAATATTCTTACAACTCAAAGGAATTTTCGAGAAAATTTGAGAGCCCCAACTCAGTACCAACTCAATACATTCATACCATAATCCATTTCAACCGTTGGAAACCAATTTCTCGCAAAATGCTAGGCTTATTCATACTTAACATTTTGTTGAATATCCCAAAAACCAAATAGAATAAAAGAAAAATTTAAGTGGCACAAAGCAGCACAAACCTAGCACAATTCAGCACAATAAAATTTTTTTCGAAAATCAAAAAGTGCTGGGCCAACTTCACACACACTGTTGCCAGGTACATGGTTTTTCCTCCAAACTACTGATTTTTCTTATTTTCCCCCATATGAGGAGGAAACTGATGATTTTTCTGAAAATTTGACCAGCACAAGTGGCACAAATAGAGTACAATCATACAAAAAAAATTTCGTCGAAAAAAAATTAGTGCTGGACTAACTTTTTTCTAATTTCTTTATTTTTTGAGTGAATTAGCGTGATATTTGTTAAAATAACTACGGCACAACTTTGCCTACGAGTAGCACAATGCTTTGAACATGTTTCCTTTGAAAAAAACGAAAGTGCTGGGATGACTTTTTTCTTATTTTCGTAGTTTGCAGGAAAACGCGAATGATTTTCGTGAAAATATTTACGGCACAAAGCAGCACAAATGTAGCACAAAATTTTGCATTCATTCGTGAGAGAAAAAAACGAAAGTGCTGGGCTATCTTTTTTCTCAAATTTCGATTTTTCAGGAAATGAGAGGGACTTTCGAGAAAATTCGAACGGCACAACTCAGTACATGTGTAGCACAATTTTCATCAAGAATTTAAATCCCAGCACAACAAAAATTTTTTTCGAAAATCAAAAAGTGCTGGGCCAAATTCACACACATGAATCCCTCACACCGCGCAATGAAGTTCGTATTCGCTTTGAAAGATCACTTGTCGAGAATACGGCACTGACCCGTGTTATCTCATTGGCGATCACCTATGATCACTACATGGGTCAAGGTCAAGGTCATACTCGATTGGCATAGAATCGGTAGTGTAAAAAGGTCACTACCTCAGAGTAAAAAGTGAAGTTATTTCCTCAGTTATTTCTAACTCTGAGATCACTACCGTGTATTTCTAAGATTTTCGAAATACAAATTTAATGAATTGGGTTAATGTCAAGGACATCAATATCATGCAAATATTGTCACAGAGAATTTTGATTAACTATCACCAAAATATGAACTTTCATCGATTATACGGGGTCTTTATAAATGATTGTAACATCGTAGGTTGCTTGGGAATTTTTATCTTATCCTTTTTTATGCCAAGTCTACAAGTTTCTGATTCCAGTCACATTATTTAATTTTTTTCAGAATGACCACCCTTAACTCACAGTATCGTTTGTTTCAATTGAAATTTACAGTAGAATATTAATATTTATAATAGTCCCCAACTGCGCTCTTATAATCATTTATAGAGACCCTGTATTTCTGGTGAAAAAATAGCTCTGCCGAAATCATTAATGTATTTTGGAAATTGATTAGTATTTTTTTAAATTTCAAGCATTTTTTTAAGAGTTATATTTTGGACGACCTATTAATATACATACGCTTCCAATTTCAGCAATATACCTATGTAGTTTCAGATTTTTTTATTTCAATCTTTGATTAAATAATAGATGAAAAGTTAAGAAATATTTTTTGGTTGATATCTAGTTCAAAAGTAGGTCAGGTGTTCCATCAAAATTCATATCTTTTTTCAAAACAAAGGAACATTTCATGAAAGAGAAAAGGCACACAAAATAAATTTAGATGGCGTTCCTTTATGATTGGAAAAGGTAAGAGAAGGCAATCCCTAACATTATTTTGTGAGGAATGTGAATGAATTTTCGTATGAGGAATAATAAACCTTCTCAAACCTACAGTGATTTTATGTCTGGAATAGAAAGCTGATATGTTGAAATTCTAACAAAGTTTAAACGATTTTCAGTACCAAGGATTAACATCGCTATGTTCCTGCCCGAGATTGGATAGACGTGGAATCTACACATTGGATCCCATAGATGCCAATGAGAGTACATTCAATAAGATTCTAATAGCCAATCGTGGGGAAATCGCCTGTAGAATAATAGACACATCTAAGAAAATGGGTATCAAAACAGTAGCAGTATACTCGGTAGCGGATAGGCAATCGGTAAGTAGAAACATCGGATTTTCCTGTTTGCAATTATGAAAACTCACAGCATAATCTCTATTTATCGAGAGAAATGTGAAGTTATTCCGCTTCTAATGAATTCTGATCTCATTAGCGTTGATTCAAACAGGAAAATGAACTTCATAAATCAAGAAAATGAAAACTAAAATTTTGATACATGGAAGCATACCAACTTGTAGTTGTACCAAATCTACAGTGAACATTTCAAAGCAGTACCTAACTCGTTCTGTTCTTGAGTTATATCAACCAGAAATTTATTGGTTTACTACACACAGACAAAATATTTCTTTGAAAAATTTCTGATGGCACGTTCCTCACGAAATTTTGCAGATTGCGCCTCATAGTTTTGCTTCCAAATACTGAAAAGTACCTAATGCTATATATGGATTTCATATTTTTTGACGATTATGTCATGCCTGGAACTCAAGATCAGACTTATTGGACTTATTTCTTAGTTATGCCCAATTTTAGATTTCACTAAATGTAATGTGCCCGATATTCTCCAGCTTCTTCGGAAAAACCTCCTGATCTGGCATCCCTGGAAGCATAATCGAATGGTCTCATTAGACCAAGCAATAGAGCTATCGAAAGGTCGATTTTGTGACAAAAATACTACCTGAAATCTGACTGTGCAGTCATGCAATAGGTATTTTCTACATGTTTTTCATGATAAATTCCACTCCTGAATCGTCTTAGGTTTTTTTTGAGAAGCGAAAAATGGCCAAAAAAATCCAAAATTTTGCTTTTTCGCTTATAAAACGTGAAGTATTGATCTGATCGAAAAGCTGTTCAGGCACTTTTTGTAGAGAATTCAAAAACAAAAAAAATGAGAGGTGACACGTCTCAAGCGGATAATTAGTTTCCGAGAAAAGTTCAAAAAACTGGGAAAAAACATCAATTTTTCGAAAATTCATAACTTGGTCAATTTCTGAGATGAAGCGTAGTTGCTCTGAATTTAAGTAGTTATTAACATATACTTTATTGGTGCACAATTACAAAGCTGTCGGATAAATAGTTTTTGCACAATCGCAGTTTTCCGAATTCGACGTACTTTTTTCAAGAAGGTCGTGATACTCGTCTGCTTGTCGGATTTGAATTTTACAAAAAGCATTTCAAAGAAGAAATAACATTCTTCAAATCGTTTATTCTCTCGATACCGACCGATAATGTTTAGTGGGTGAAAAACGGCGTCAAACAGGAGCAAAAAGGCTCGTATGCATCAAACTAGTCCCGGAGTGGGGGTCGCCCGCTATGCGATGCGCGAAAGATACAAGGTATACAGTTTTCCCCTCGCGTAGCGGGCGACTCCCACTCCGCGACTAGTTTGATGCATTTGAGCCTTTTTGATCCTGTTTGACGCCGTTTTTCACCTTCTAAACATTATCGGTCGGTATCGAGAGAATAAACGATTTGAAGAATGTTATTTCTTCTTTTAAATGCTTTTTGTAAAATTCAAATCCGATAAGTAGCCGAGTATAACGACCTTCTTGAAAAAAGTACGTCGAATTAAGAAAACTGCGATTGTGCAAAAACTAGTTATCCGACAGTTTTGTAATTGTGCACCAATAAGGTATATGTTAATAACTACTTAAATTCAGAGCAACTACGCTTCATCTCAGAAATTGACAAAGTTATTAATTTTCGAAAAATTGATGTTTTTTTCCAGTTTTTTGAACTTTTCTCGGAAACTAATTATCCGCTTGAGACGCGTGACCTCTAATTTTTTTTGTTTTTGAATTCTCTACAAAAAGTGCCTTAGCAGCTTTTCGATCAGATCGATACTTCACGTTTTATAAGCGAAAAATCAAAATTTTTGATTTTTTTGGCTATTTTTCGCTTCTCAAAAAAAACCTAAGACGATTCAGGAGTGGAATTTATCATGAAAAAAATGTAGAAACTACCTATTGCATGACTACACAGTCAGATTTCAGGTAGTATTTTTGTCACGTAAAAAACCTCTATTGCTTGGCCTACATGTAAAATCCCATTAACCAGATTTCATTTTCGGTGGAGCCAGCACTGTTCGGTTTATTTTGAACGGAGGTGATAATAATTTTGTTGTTTGTTCAGATATTCCAGATTGTGTTTGTCGGTATAATGGAAAAGAGAATATTGAACCTCTAGTGCGACCACTTAATTAAAATCAAACAATCGTACCATGTTTGAAAAGGATCGACTTTCATTTAATAATTATTAGATTGGTATATTATACCCACAACCCTGAATATGGAATATTTCGAATTAGTATATGCATTTAATCTCGGATGTTACAGGGATTATGATATTCATGATATATTATTTCATCGAAATCGGGTCTTGTTATACCTAATTGAGATGATAACTGTACGGATTACATTTGATAAGGCACGATAACTGAATGTTTATACAATTTTTCTGTTTCCTGTTATCGGTCGAATATTATCTAGATAGTGTATACAAAGGCGAATCAAATATAAACGGGACTTTGCGCTTTTCAGGCACAATAGTGGAGGGTGAACGTTCCTGATTTTTTTGTTGTTGGGTAGGTTTGTCATGAGTAGGGAAAGCACGTGGGCTTGCCTCATCGACCCTCTCGGTGTCCACTGCGACGATATTTGAGCAAGAGGTACCTCCGTCAATTGCGCAAAGTGTTGTTTTCTCCACTCCTTACTTGCTTGTTTAGACCCTAGGGTGTAGTGGTGCATCAATGTTTCATCACAGGTGATAATGTGAGTGAGAAATGGGTCTCATTGTTCCTGAAATCGTGCAAGAAGACGCACACACACCTGAAAACGACGCAACTTCTGGTCAGCTGTGAGAAGGCGAGAAAACCACCTGGCGCAACCCTTACGGTACCCTTGGTCTTCTGTGAGTATGGAGTAGGTGCTCCCATAACTTATCCTGACCAAACTTGCAATTTCAGAAGTGGTACGACGTTGGTCGTCTTTAATAAGCTGTCGAACACTACTGATGTTGTTCGCTGCGGTCATGGCTCTCATTTTCAACACAATCACGACCCTCCACGAACTGTTTATGCCATGCAAACACTCTGACTTGCGACAGTGTCTCTTATCCGAACATTGACAGTCAATCTCCTCAAGATTTTGGCCAGTTTTAATCCTTCTGCTACGAGAAACTTGAATACAACACGTTGCGAAATTGACGGAGGTACCTCTTGATCAAACATCGTCATAGTGGACACCGACAGGGTCGATGATTCAAGCCCACGTACTTCCCCTACTCCTGATAAACCCACCCAACAACAAAAAAATCAGGAAAATTCTCCCTCCACTATTGTGCCTGAAAAGCGAAAAGTCTCGTTTATATTTGATTTGCCCTCGTAGTATGGTAGTCAAATCTCAGGAATGTTAGAAATGAGCTAGATCATGGGACATGGGTTGCCTTTTATATTTCTGGATAAGACGAAAACGAATGTACCATCGATGAACATTGAACGTTCATGGAGCTTCATCGCCAAAAAAATATATTCACTAGAAAATATTTGTTTAATCAACCAGTTTATTAATCGCCAGATTGACGAACGAGTTGATTACAACGAAAGAAGAGTAAAAACTCGTACATTTTTATTTTGCACAAAGATATATTTGACATAATATAAATTTCCATGGTTCTATATATTTCAGTAGAGTTGTAACATTACTCGTATTGCTCAATAATAACTGGAACTCATCAACAATTGCTGTCAGAATTTTTGGCTGCAGCATAGTTCACTGAATATTATAAAATTTAGCCTTGTATGACATAAATATTTGAAAATTAAAAAAACACTTGCAGAACTTCTTTTTTTCAGATGCAGAGTTTATATCAAACATAAATGACACATTTTAACCATTTGTACAAAAGTACGGAAATATCAGAGATCAAAACATCAGTTTCATACACCAAAATAGGCAATTGTGCAACCCACGAATTTTCAGAAAAATCTGCAAATTACCGAATGAATATTCGTGGTGTCATATCGCGCATATTTTGATCTTCCAACTGGAAGAGCGAATAGAATATTGTTCTATTTCCATCAATTAGTTCATCGGAAATATTTCAGCTATTCTGTTATTTCATATCGATGCAATATTGAAAAATAAGGTATGAAACGAATAATTTTCCAGGAGTGGTCATAAAATTGACAGTAAATAACCCAAAATTTTCATTTTGAAAATACGGCAATATACGGCTGCATTCATTACTCTCAGAACGATCAGAATTATATTCTGGAAGTTATTCAGAAAATAAAATATGTAAAAAATAAATAATAAAAAAATTAAATTCTATGGTTCTGATGATGCGATACTTTTGAAATTTTGCGTGAACATTCAGTATATCAGTCTTCATTCATCCAATGAATTCCACTCGAATTGGATATCCTTTTATGCGTTATGGAAATATATAGGTTATCCTTAAAATATTCCAGTTGAATTTTCTATGGGTCTCTTTACACTATGGCTACAAAATTTTGCATGACCATTCAGTAAATCAGTCTTCATTCACAAAAAAATCAAAAATTAACTCGAATCGGATATCTTTTCATGAAAATTTGAAGTTTATTCGTTTCAATATTCCAATTGAATATTTATGGTTCTGTTCACGATATGGCCACGAAATTATGCATGAGGCTTACTATGAGCATCTTGCATTTGGCCGCAACATTTCATTGCGATTGGTTTTGTAGTTTCTGAGATATTGGGGAACAAAAAATTTTGGATGGCCATATTTTACTAAACACCTTGTACTATTTGGCTGGTAAACGAAGTTAACCGAGGCATATGGGAACCAAAATCATCCTGAAAATGTCAAGTCTCTTGGACAATCCCTTCGAAAGTTATTGCGCTAACGGCCGGACGGCAAGACTGCCGTCCGGTGAATTTAACCACGGATTCTTCATCAGGGAGTCGAACCCTATCGTTTGAGACCATTTTTAAATAAAAATTCGAAAATAACAGACATTTGGGCAAAACGATATAGACCTCGTTCAATTAGGACGAGCGCTCAAAAAACGTAAAAACATGTTGCTTAGTAATATTTCAACAAGAAGCTTGAGTCCCGTTGGCATCAGAAATCCGAGACGAAGACGAAAAATATTACTTTGTATTGTGTTTTTCCGATTTTTTTCACAGGAAAAATAAGATGCCCTAAAATTATTTGACAAGACTATTTCATGAGTGACAGATCATTCTGCATGCATTATGTAAAAGTAGAGCACTATAAAGATTTATGCTCAGTTGCAGGAACGTCCATTAAAATTTAAAGGTCCATTAAACCCTTAATCCTCCATTAGTTCCTTCATCAAATGTCAATTTTTGCCGTTGCCGTTTCGAGTTTACTCAAAAAAACTGCTGTCAGCTGCTGCCAACCGTTTTTCCATCTAGAAACCATTTGTAATTCGAAATTGCGCTTTTCTGATTGGTGGAAATTAAGACTAAGAAAATAGTAATCCAGAATCAACTTCGGAAGTTTTTCGCACCCTGTATGGACAAAACATCGGCCTACTTCAAGTTGATCGTCTTATTTTTTACTGTTCCTATTCCTGGCAGCAAGCCTCCTTCATCAACAATAATTAATGCGATATTTTTATTCTAGAAACACGTCAGCAAAGCTGATGAGGCTGTATTCATAGGGCCTGCAGCTGCATCTGAATCCTACCTCAACATGGATAAAATACTGGAAGCTGTGAAAATTACAGGAGCTGAAGCCGTGCATCCGGGCTATGGGTTTTTATCAGAAAATGCTCAGTTTGTTCGGAGCCTGGTGAGTTGAAAAACGAGCGAAAAAGCGCTGACGTACGTCAGGAACTTTTGTACTTCCATTTTGCGATATTTGATCGTTTTTATTGTTTTTATATCACAGGGATTACTGCTTAAGGTTTAAATTGTGGTTATTTGTCAGGGAATTAGTAACGCAGGTTTTTGGGATTTAAAATTTAGGTTCAACGAAACGTTCTTTAAGTAATATACATGCTGTTTCTCAATAATGTGCTTAAGGTAGCGATTCTTGGAGCCGTTTGATGAAAGAAGCTTCATAAATACGTATGTCGTAAACTTTTGAGATACAGGATGGTACAGTTTCCAGTGAAAAATTGTTTTTTCGCATTTTTTATGCGAGAAGAAGAAAAGTAAAACGAAAACACCTCGCTATATACGCCACTGCGACTTGGGATTTGGGAATCATATGATGACAATTGGTTTAACAGAAACTGACGCCTATTCTATAGGTAGGAGGGAGAAACAACTGTTCACTTCTGGTGTTATTCTGCTTTCACCTCTAAACCGATCTGTAACTTTTCATAAGATACAGGAAAATTGCAATTCTGGACCTCTTTAAGGCATCTATAGCTTACAGAAATCGTTAAATATTCACGAGTAATCGAGGGGTGATCTGAAGCATTATCGAATGACATATTATGAGGTAAAGTTAAATGGTTTGTTTATTTTAGGACGAACACCAACATTTTAATATGAGAAATTCATGATGAATAAAAATGATATGGCTTTGTTTATTGAATTGTTCAATAATATACATGACCTGAAAATCATTCTTTTTTAAAGTAGGAACTTTATGAGAATTGGAAGGAAAAGTTTTGCGTGACCAAATTATTCCATTGAAATGCCGGATGCCCAGAAAATGTTCAGATTGAAGAAATGCCGAATGCCCAGTTTGTGAACATGTTCAGATTGATGAACCAGTGTACTTTAAACTTGATAAACGCTCTACAGCAATTTAAACCTGTTTTCAATTCATCATATAAGAAACAAACGCAAGCTACATTCAGATAGATGTGTTTTCAAATTCAAATCAAAACCATTCACTCATAATACATAAAGTTCCATGATCAAATCTTACGATTGAAGGTTCTGTTTTTCGATGAGTGGTTCAAAAGTAACACTGTAAATAAGAAAATTACAGGAACCAATCCAGAATTGTATTATTTACGAATCAATCGTACCCTACAGTATCGTAACTTGCAGGTGAAAAACAGAATACCTCTCCATTGCGAGTCTCCGTCGATAATGTTTTGGACAAGAACATTTTAGGAGAAACTCGGATATAGCCTCCTCGAAGAACAATACATACGTCTCAGTAAAAATGTCACGCGAACAAATTTTAAGAAAATATTTTTTTTTCAATATTTTTTCCTACAATCTCTCAAACCTAACTTGTTCACCCCAGCTCTGAAATATTCGAAATTCCTTCATCACCATGACGCAGACCTCAAAAAACCAATCGAAAACCTTGTCACGGTTCCAATAAAAAACAATTGAATAATCTCCAGCATTTCTGTCTTCAGGAAGAAAAAGGAGTGTGTTTCGTGGGCCCTTCGGCAAGCTCGATAACAGGAATGGGCGATCCTTTTGAAATTTATCATGAACATTCAGTATATCAGTATCCATTAAAAAAAATTCACTCGAATCGGATGTCATGTTATGGAAATATAAAGATTCTTCTCTTCAATAGTCCAATTGAATTTTTTAAGGTTCTGTTCACACTATGGTCACATAATTTTGCATAATGCGGCCCATACACAAGCTACTTTCTCGGCGTTTTGGCAGCTAGCGTCGCCGCAAGCGACCAAAACGCCCAAAAGTAGCCCGAAAAACGCCTGTGTATGTCCATCCGTTGCCACGCTGGCGAGTCGCCGAGCTGGACGCAACGCCGGACGCCAAGATCAAACCTGTTTGATTTTAGCGTCAAGATAGCTGGCGAAACGCTTGAAAAACGCTTGTGTGTATGTGAGAGCGCCTAGAATGGCAGAGAATCATGCAAGAATTGCACATTCAGAAGAATTTATTACAAATTTTATAGAACTATTTGAAAAGAATAAGTATTGGTGGGTGATTAAGAGCAAAGAATATTCGAACAGAACACTAAAGAATAAAGCCTATGAAGAATTGTTAGCTTTATGTAAACAATAAATCGATGAATGCGATATTGATTTCGTAAAGAAAAAAATGAAAAGCATCCGAGACTCATTCCGTAAAGAATACAAAAAGTTACGAGCTACGGAAAAGTCGGGTGCAAGTACGGATGACATTTTAAACCTTTATCGTCAGCGATCGATGAGCTACTGAGACGCTTGTGTGTGGTCAAAATTGCACGAGCGTCTAGGACGCTCGCAAAACGCTAGCTGCCAAAACGCCGAGAAAGTAGCTTGTGTATGGGCCGCATAAGGCTTATTATGAGCATCTTGCATTTAGCTGCAACATTTCATTTCGATTTCGTTTTGTCTCAGATATTGGGGAAAAAAAATTTGAATGGCCATATGTTGTTCCATAAAACATGGCCATTCAAAACTTTTGTTCCTCAATATCTCAGACAAAACGAAACCAATCGAAAATAAATGAAATGTTGCAGATGAAAAGCAGAATACCACCATCTATAATGTTTTGGACAGAAAATTTTAAGAGAAACTCGGATTTAGCCCCCTCAAAAAACAATACACACGTCTCACCATCAGTAAAAATGTCACGAGAACAAATCTTAAGAAAAGATTTTTCCAATTTTAATATTTTTTCCTACAATCTCTCAAACCTAAGTTATTCAACCCAGCTCTGAAATATTCGAAACTCCTTCATGCAGACCTACAAAAACCAATCGACAACCTTGTCACGGTTCCAATAAAAAAACAATTGAATAATCTCCAGCATTTCTATGTCTTCAGGAAGAAAAAGGAGTGTGTGTCCGTCGCCAAGCTCGATAACCGGAATGGGCGATCCTTTTGAAATTTATCATGAACATTCAGTATATCATTCTTGATTCACAAAAAAATATCACTCGAATCAGATATCTTGTTATGGAAATACAAAGATTCTTCTTTTCAATATTCCAATTAAATTTTTTATGGTTCTGTTCACACTATGGTAACACAAATTTGCAAATGGCTTATTATATAAGCATATTTTGTTTCACAAAACACGGCCATTCGAAACTTTTGTTCCTCAATATCTCAGACAAAACGAAACCAATTGAAATGAAATGTTGCAGATTAAAAGCAGAATACCACTAACTATAATGTTTTGGACAGAAAATTTTAAGAGAAACTCGGATTTAGCCTCCTCAAAGAACAATACATAGTCAAACGTCTCACCATCAGTAAAAATGTCACGCGAACAAATATTAAGAAAAGATTTTTCCAATTTTAATATTTTTTCCTACAATCTCTCAAACCTAAGTTATTCAACCCAGCTCTGAAATATTCGAAACTCCTTCATGCAGACCTCAAAAAACCAATCGACAACCTTGTCACGGTTCCAATAAAAAAACAATTGAATAATCTCCAGCATTTCTATGTCTTCAGGAAGAAAATGGAGTGTGTTTCGTGGGCCCTTCGGCAAGCTCGATAACAGGAATGGGCGACAAGTTGGAATCGAAAAGGCTGGCGGCCAGAGCCGGGGTAAACACGATTCCCGGATACGACGGCATAATAAAGGATGCAGATCAGTGTGTGCAAATATCCAGGGAAATTGGGTATCCGGTTATGATAAAGGCCTCGGCTGGGGGCGGCGGCAAAGGGATGAGGATCGCCCGCAATGATCACGACGCCAGGTAAGCTTAACTTTGGCCGGCCGGACGAACTTTTTAGTCGTTTGTGCGAACTCATTTTTGTACTGGAGAATTGTAGTGTAGAGGGGAACATGTTGAAAAAAAGTTTCGTCATAATTTTTTGGTAATAATGTTATGCTGAATTTAAAAATTACTTTTTCTACAAACGTCAATAAATGACAAGGTTCGCGCATTGGCAAGAATATGCGAAGTGACCCTTTTTTTCATTTTCGTTGTTACTATGACACCGTGCGCGAAGTAGTGTGCGAAATACTTACTTCGCACACTGCATGTAAACTATATGGGATTTTTATATTTTAACTTTAAAAAAATTTCTTGAAATCCACGTTTTCTTTAACATTGAGTGTTGCTTTCAACATAGAATATATTGCCCATAGTTATAATATCTAATTACTTGATTTGGAAAAACAGTTCAAACCAGTTCAATATTTTTTTTCATATTAAGCTAAGCGTTTGTAGAAAAAATTTTGTTTGCATCTCATGCGCGAAATACTTTGGTGATCTCGACTATTTTTTCAAACTCGGCTGCGCCTTTAAAAAAATCAGTTCTCGATCACCAAAGTAGCATTTCGCGCACTAGGTACAAAAATAACTATTTCATTTCTGGGGAACTCAAAACTTGAGCAGATCATATCAATAATAGAAGCAACACAGAATGAGCTTTTCATAAAGGATGTTCAATATTCAATATATAATAAAGGGTTTTCTAATGAGAGAGTTATTTTGATATTCAAAGAAAAATGAAATTTTCAATATAAATGATCGGATGTTTATTTCATTGAAAAGAAGAAACTATGCCATTAATAGTGGAAAATAACATCAGGCAAATGACCACCACGACCACGCTTACAGAACCATATCCTTTTAATGAAATTATCCATAACCAAATCGTAAAGTGGCAGCCCTATGTCCTCTATAGCCTCACAAATTCCATCTTTGAGGTCTTTAATCGACGCTCTGCTTCACGTGGCCCCAAAGGAAGAAGTCGCAAGGTGTTGAATCGCAAGATCTCGGTGGCCAATTGTGATCACCTCTTCGAGAGATAACACGGTCAGGAAACTTTTCCCGCAAAATATCAATGGGTTGTGTGGCACGTAGCGCCGTCCTGTTACTTTCAACAGGACGGCGTAAAGCGGCGAAAGTAAACGTTCCAGAAGTTTAATGTAATGACGTTTGAGGAATCCCTAATTCCAAAGAACGACGAGGAATGGACAAACCTGGGTTTTCTTCACACAATCGGCTACAGCAGCAATATTCTCGGCTGTTCTTGAGCGACGTGCACGGGTTTTATTCTTCACATGACTAACTTGTCCCAAAAGCTCGAATTTTTCCAACAATTTCTTTACTGCGATCCGACAAGGTGCTTCACGACAACCCAAAAATGTTCTAGTATTACGAACCGTCTCTGCCAAATTTTCACCATTTTTATAGTGAATTTCAATAATTTCAATACGTTCGTGAAGCGTGTATCGTTCCATTTTTTATTTTTATGGTCTAGTTTCTACTTGTCAAAATGACAGCTTCAAACGTGACATCTACCGAAATAGCGGCCTATTCAAAATAACACCTCTTATTGGAAAACCCTGTATATTAGTATATTTTTTACCAGGTAGGAAAAGCGATTGTAAATATTTTCAAATCGATGCGTAAGCCGAGACTCATCTTTCTTTCTTATTTATACACTCTTTATTCTTCTAAAGCTGATGGGGCATCAAATTATAGTGCGAATAACCCATGAAAACCTACATTTCATTTCAACACATTTCAGATGGTACTCTTTATTTTTCAATTAATTTGATCCTTTCAGAACTGGTTTCAAGTTATCCACACAAGAAGCCATGTCCAGTTTTGGAGACTCTAGGATGCTCGTAGAAAAATTCATAGATAATCCAAGACATATAGAAATACAAGTATTAGGCGATAAACATGGAAATGCAATATATCTGAACGAGAGAGAGTGTAGTATACAAAGGAGGAATCAAAAAGTTGTAGAGGAAGCTCCGAGGTTAGTTGCAAAAAACGGAATGAAGAAGGAGAATCGAAAATTCATTACATTGCTTCCAGTTCTGATTAACTTCATTCAAATAAAATTATTTTTCTTACTTTCAAATATGTGGCACGTCATTCTGCCATAACTTGTGGAACATAATTTTGCAAGAATATCTCAGTATCACTTTTATATTCAAGGTTATATTTCATTCATTATCTACATAAACTGGACAAACATATATTTTCGTATAGAGGACATCGGGAGAATCATTTTTGCCTTATACAATATATCTCGTTTTCGAAGCATAAGCGAGATACATGGTGTCAAACGTCATTTTTGAGCAAGATTCTTATGAGTTTGGTTAGTTAAGTATAACACTTGAAGTAACGGTTTTTGGTTAAATCTCAGTATTTTTGGATCCTCTATTCAGAAAAGTTGACGAACTCCGAAAAAAAATTTACAAAATGGCGGAAGACCTGCAATGTTCCAATTTTTTTTTGCGTTTGTCAAATTGACTTTTTATTTTCTGAATGAACACAATTTCCTAAGAATTCTGTGAAAAAATTTTTTCAAAAATCGAACACAATTTTTTTTACATGTCTACAGCGATGAAAAATTTCACTCGAAATGAATGAAATTTTGTACAATTGTACTTCTTGAATTATCAATCATGAATATGAAAACAGAATTGTAAAATATCGAACGGTTTCGTTACTACAGTCATTCAAATGTTTCGTTCATACCTCTGGAATAATGAAAATATATTTGTTTTGAGTTCAAGAGTCAAAATAATTGAATTATTTGCATGTCCAAACATTTTAGATGAATTTATACAAAAAAAATCAGTGAAACTCAGTTGGGACTCGAACCGACGCGACGTAGGCATTAAATAGGGAAATGGCACTGTTCTAAGGATATTGATATTCGTTGCCAGGCAACGGTAGTTCGTAGTTCATAGAGTTTGACTACTGGGTAAATTATATTCACTAAAATTCAAATACCAGTCCAACTCTATGAACTACGAACTACTGTTGCCTGGCAACGAATATTAATATCCTTAGAACAGTGCCATTTCTTTATTTGATAACTACGTCGGTTCGAGTCCCAACTGAGTTTCACTGATTTTTTCTGTATAAATTCATCTAAAATGTTTGGACATGCCAATAATTTAATAATTTTGACTCTAGAACTCAAAACAAATTTATTTTCATTATTTCAGAGGTCTGAACGAAACATTTGAATGACTGTAGTAACGAAACCGTTCGATATTTTACAATTCTGTTTTCATATTCATGATTGATAATTCAAGAAGTACAATTGTACAAAATTTCATCCATTTCGAGTGAAATTTTTTCATCGCTGTAGACATGTAAAAAAAAGTTTGTGTTCGATTTTTGAAAAATTTTTTTCACAGAAATTCTTAGAAAATTGTGTTCATTCAGAAAATAAAGTCAATTTGACAACCGCAAAAAAAATTTGGAACATTACAGGTCTTCCGCCATTTGTAATTTTTTTTCGGATTTCGTCAACTTTTCTGAAACCCAAAATACTGAGATTTGACCAAAAACCGTTACTTTAAGTGTTATACATAACTAACCACACTCATAAGAATCTTGCTCAAAAATGACGTTTGACACCCTGTATCTCGCTTACGCTTCGAAAACGAGATATATTGTATGAGGCAAAAATGATTCTCCCGATGTCCTCTACACGAAAATATATGTTAGTCCAGTTTATGATGAAACACCCTGTATATATCGATAATATTTTTTATCTATCAATTCAGTTATACAGAAAAAAAAGTTCTGTTAATTCAAATTTCTCAACGCAAAAAATGCTTGAGTACCTTCATGGAAACAATCTATAAATATCAATGAAATTTTAGAGTTAATAATTCATAATAGTCATACACAAGGCTTCTTTTAAGACTCCTGCATTTAAAAAACTCATCACTTACTGTCTCAATTTTGAATTGGTTAAAAACATTTCTCAATTCTGATCTCAATGATCGATATTTCTTCACTCTATTTTATTATTCATCAATACATCGTAACTATCACCATAAAAAATTTAAACCTTAACTTTAAAATATAGACATATTGTTCTTTTAGCGCTTCTGTTCTCTATTCATTTTCAATATCACGCTGCTCTATTCTCTTGCACTATGTATACAAAATAATTATTTGCAGCACCTTTTTAGATGAAGAAACCAGAAAGAAAATGGGCGAGCAAGCTGTGAGACTATGCAAAGAACTTGGATATTACTCAGCTGGAACTGTAGAATTTTTGTTGAGGAAAACAGGAATTTTTACTTCCTCGAAATGAACACAAGGCTTCAAGTTGAACATCCCATAACAGAATGCATAACAGGAGTAGATCTCGTCCAACAGATGCTTCGTGTTGCCAAAGGTCACAAGCTCAATATCCAACAGGAAAATATTAAAATAAATGGATGGGCGATAGAAAATAGAGTGAGTGAATTAGCAAATGTCTATAAAAGAACTCGACGTCAACCCAAAACCGGGTGAAAAGGCAAGTAATGCTGGTTGTCAGAAAAATATAAAAAAAAATCTAAGTTGCGTGATTTCAAAATAATAGGCCATTTAAAAAAACACGAAAAAGTCCACACCCTGTGACAGTCTTTTCACTCCTGTTGCCACAAATATCAACTTTCTCCAACTTTTTTTGCTGTGTAACCCTGAGTCCCTGAATAATGCTTGTTCAAACTGTAATCAAAATTTGGATACCAGCTGCTCTAGGTTTCATAAAAATAGGGCTTACTCCTCAGAAAAAATTCAAAATAAACAATTGCCTAGTTTCAACTGACTGTATTGAGGAAAATATGTACTACGCAAGTTTGGCATGTTTTGTCTAAGGTTGGCGCATTTAGTAAGGATTCCAAAATGGTATAATAGTTGGTAAATTGTATCTGCCGTAGTTCAAATTTGCTTACGATTGCCTTTGAATATGAGGGATCCCCACAAATACACTTTTTCTTTAACTGCTTCCCAGTAAAAAAAGTCCAATGGATTCAAGTCCGGTGAACGGGCCGGCCACGAGATTGGACCAGAACGTCCGATCCATCTCCCGGGAAAAATGTTTCCAGAAAAAAAAAATTCCATAGAAATTTCTCCGGAAAATTTTTTACTGGAAAAATTATTTTCTCTGGAATTTTTTTTTTTTCTGAAAACATTTTTTCCCGGAAGATGGATTGGACATTCTGATCCAATCTCGTGGCTGGCCCATTTACCGGACTTGAATCCATTGGACTTTTTTTACTGGAAAGCAGTTGAAGAAAAAGTGTATTCAAAGGCAATCGAAAGCAAGTTTGAACTACGGCATCTACAATTTACCAAGTATTATATCATTTTGAAATCCTTACTAAACTTTCGACAAAACTTGCCAAACTTGCGTAGTAAATTTTTTCTCCAATACAGTCAGTTGAAACTAGGCCATTGTTCATTTTGAACTTTTTCTGAGGAGTAAGCCCTATTTTTATGGAATCTAGAGCAGCTGGTATCCAAATTTTGATTACAGTTTGAACAAGAATTATTCAGGGTTACACAGCAAAAAAAAAGTTGGAAAAAGTTGATATTTGTGGCAACAGGAGTGAAAAGACTGTCACAGGGTGTGCAATTTTCCGTGTTTTTTTAAATGCCTATTATTTTAAAATCATGCAAATAAGATTTTTTTAAATATTTTTCTGACAACCAGCATTACTTGCCTCTTCACCCGGTTTCGGGTTGGGACACCCTGTATATACAGTTAAATATCATAACTCCTGGAAGGTCACATTGCAGAACAAAAAATATTCACTTGAAAAATCAAATTTGATGTACCTACGTATATTATTGTTTATGTAATGTTTAGATTGTTCACACTTTTATTACCTCAGGCTATAGTCGTATTATGAGTGAAATTAATAGCTATACTCCGTTCACGAAATTTTGAGCGCATATTAGGCGTTTGTTTATTTATCTGAAGTTGGCAGTATTTGCTGACATAACGTAAAATAAAGTCAACGTTGCCGAAGCGTTTTCAGACTTTCAACAAAAAGTTATTTCATTTAAGGTTTATGCTGAGGACCCGTACAAGAATTTTGGACTTCCTAGTGTTGGCAGACTTTACACATACAGAGAACCAACGCATTTACCTGGAGTAAGGTGTGATAGTGGAATTGAGGAAGGAAGTGAGATCAGTATTTACTATGATCCAATGATCTGTAAACTCGTGTGTTATGGAAAAAATAGAGAAGAAGCAATCTCTAGAAGTATTGCTGCCTTAGATCAATACATAATTCGCGGAGTTACCCATAATATACCTTTGTTGAGAGATATTCTCACCGAAAAACGATTCAATGAAGGTAATATCAATATAAGGTATAGAAACATCGCTGAATTTTTTAAACCCCCTCATGTTCGTCGAATTTTTGAAACTTATATTATCAGTCAGAATTTACCGCAATGAAGGAATGTACTTTTTAGAGGTATTACGATTCGGTTAACAAAGTGATAGTCGGTGAGAATAGGTTCGGAGGACTTCTCAGGAATTGAGTTAAGGCTTTCAGGAAGAATGAAACGTTATGCCAGAAAATATCATTAATTTCTTGATTCTTAAGAAGCCTAGGTGCATTGGGCAGCCTGATTGAAAAAAGAAATTGTGATACGTAGTATTGAATTGGATATCAGTTCAGGAATAACTATAATTAATCGAAAATAAATCATCGATCATTTAGATCTTTCATCATTTTTTCTTATTTTGTCTCATGTTGAATGAAATGAAAAAAGCGACAAATAAAGATTTTCTATCAAATCTGTGGTCAAAGTAGAGAAAAGTATTCAGCTCATTTTCATAGCATAGATAGTTCATTTCTTGAGAAATCTAGGGGGGGTCAAAACTTTCGACGATGTGTGTATAGATAAAAATTCTTATCAGCGTTTTCAACTTTTCATTTTTCACAGGAAATATCAGCACAAATTATTTGAAAGAAGTATACGGAGAAGGTTTCGAAGGAAGAAAACTATCAGAAATGGATAAATACAAAATGGTCGCGATATCCGTTAGTCTTTTCGCCAAATGGGATGCAAGAAATAGACAATTTCTAAATAGTACCAAAATAAAAATTCACGAAAAACTTCGTGATAGTTGGAACTTGGTAGCAAAATTAGATGGAGAGGATATTCTAGTCAAAGTAACTCAAAGTAACGGTTATTACAATGTAGAAATAGATGGACAAACTATGCGAATAAGCAAGGAGGATATCAATCTCGCAGATTCGCTTATACTAACGAAAATAAATGGAGATGACTCTGTGGCTATTCAATTATCTTCTAGGAATGCTCATGGGGAATACCAGATTATGTAAGTTTTTATTTTATGTTCGTATCTCGAAGAAATCGATTTGAAAGTATTTTATTATCATTAACGTTCTGAAATTGAAATGAGTTCATGATATTTCTAGTAATTATTGTTTATACCAAATTTGTTAAATGACATTCAAATTTGTATCTAAATGAAGTTCTGGGGAATTCCAAAACTTTTCAAGTAGTTAGCAATTTTAATTTAATGTGATCCGTAGTTTTTGATGGATTTTGAAGATATATTTCGCTGGAATGTTACTTGATAACGTAAGTTGTTCATTCAAATTATACAGGGTGTCCCAAACTCGACGTCAACCCGGAACCGGGCGAAAAGGCAAGAAATGCTGGTTGTAAGAAAAATATTGAAAAAAATCTAAGTTGCATGATTTTAAAATAATGGGCATTCAAAAAAACACGCGAAATTCCACACCCTGTGACAGTCTTTTCGCTCTTGTTGCCACAAATATCAACTTTTTCCAACTTTTTTTTGCTGTATAACCTTGAATAATGCTTGTCTAAACTGTAATAAAAATTTGGATACGAGCTGCTCTAGGTTTCATAAAAATAGGGCTTGCTTCTCAGAAGAAAAAATCAAATTAAACAATTGCCGAGTTTCAACTGACTGTATTGAAAAAAAAATGAACTACGCAAGTTTGGCATGTTTTGTCAAAAGTTGGTGCATTTAGTAAGGATTCCAAATGGTATAATACTTGTTAAACTGT
The DNA here is from genome assembly GCA_013421045.1 of Propylea japonica. NCBI lineage: Eukaryota > Metazoa > Arthropoda > Insecta > Coleoptera > Coccinellidae > Propylea > Propylea japonica. Next base: position 28,203,250 of record CM024240.1, read on the forward strand.
AGCTGCCGTAGTTCAAATTGATTTTCGATTGCCTTTGAATACACTTTTTCTTAAACTGCTTCCCAGTAAAAAAGTCCAATGGATTCAAGTCCGGTGAACGAACCAGAACGTCCGATCCATCTTCCGGGAAAAAATGTTACCGGAAAAAAAATTCCAGAGAAAATAATTTTTCCAGAAAAAATTTTTCCGGAGAAATTTCTCTGCAAATTTTTTTTTTCGGAAACATTTTTTCCCGGAAGATGGATCGGACGTTCTGGTCCAATCTGGTGGTCGGCGCGTTCACCGGACTTGAATCCATTGGACTTTTTTACAGGAAGCAGTTTAGGAAAAAGTGTATTCAAAGACAATCGAAAATCAATTTGAACTACGGCAGCTACAGTTTTACAAGTATTATACCATTTTGGAATCCCTACTAAATGCACCAACTTTTGACAAAACATGCCAACTTGCGTAGTTTATTTTTTTTTAATACAGTCAGTTGAAACTAGGCAATTGTTTATTTTGAATTTTTTTTTCTGAGAAGCAAGCCCTATTTTTATGAAACCTAGAGCAGCTCGTATCCAAATTTTGATTACAGTTTAGACAAACATTATTCAAGGTTACACAGCAAAAAAAAAGTTGGAAAAAGTTGATATTTGTGGCAACAGGAACGAAAAGACTGTCACAGGGTGAGGAATTCGCGTGTTTTTTTTAATGCCCATTATTTAAGAATCATGCAACTTGGACTTTTTTTTATATTTTTTGACAACCAGCATTACTTGCCTTTTCACCCGGTTCCGTGCATTTGTGCATTTTTATGCGAGGTTTTCAATATGATGAAACAAGATGAACCATAATCAATAAATTGAGTATCACTTTTTGGAGTTGAAAACAAATCATCCTTAAAGCTTAAACTAGTAAAATTTAATCGTAGTTATCTCCAATTGTGTTTCATTGCCATTTATATGTTCACAGTTTTCAAGGAACGAAATATAATATGCAAATTCTGACCGAATCAGCTGCAAGTTATTTAAAATACATGAAGGAAAAACCTAAAATCGATGTATCGAAACAAATACTCGCTCCAATGCCTGGAATGATCAAGAGTGTCTCCTGTAAAATTGGTGATAAGGTAGTAGAAGGCCAAGAACTCTGTGTTGTGGGTAAGTTGAAGTTCAATTCATTCAGTAATAAGCAAAAATGATTATCACACGATTTAGAATAAGTGAACCTGCCTTGTGGTTTCTGTTGCTGCTTCGTAATGAAATACACTACGCAAAAAAATTAACGGACATTATAGAAATCTCAAATTTATACATCTGAAGGTGTTTTCAAATAATTATGTTTATCAGAAATATGCGTGCATATGTTATCCACTTTCAACGTTTTTCTTCATACAGATGTTTTTTCCCAGCAGGAATAAAAAAGAAGAGATTATCAGATTTCGAATGTATTGGTCCCATTGTGGAATCAGTTGTTCTCGATCAATTCTAGTGATCAATAGTTTTTCTTCAGTTTGATTTTCTAGACTCGATCGCTAAACACGCAATTTGACCCAAGAGGATGTGCCCAAGCGGTAGTTTTGTTAGAAGAAGGGTGGACATACACAAGAATTGCAGAAAGGTTTGGAGTTTCCTAACCAGTGTGTCCAGAATGTTGCAGCTATTCAGGGAGACAGGTATGAATGTCCGAAGAGCAGGATAGGGTAGACCACGGGTAACAATTGCCATTCAAGAACGTTACTGGAGAGTTTCTTCGTTGAGACAATGGTTTGCAACCGCTCGCCTCCTTCAAAATCAGCTTAAGCAAACTCATGGGTGCAAATTAGCACTCAGACAATAAGAAATCGCCTTAGATAATATGATTTAAGGCGTCGTGTCACGGCAAGAGGCCCAGCTCTTACACCAGCCCATAGAAGGGCGCGTTTGGATTTTGCGAGAGAGCATATCCATTGGAAAGAGGCTGATTGGGAAAGAGTTATCTTCACAGATGAGTCTAGATTCTGCCTCTACCATTGTGATCGACGTTCCCTTGTTTGTATACAGACGTCCACATGAACGATATGCTCAGTGCTATATTATGAATACTACTTGCTTCGGGGGAGGATCGATTATGGTATGGGGTGGAATATCTTTGACTGCTCTCATAGACCTAGTGGTCTTTGATAATGGAGCTATGAATGCTGATAGGTATATAAGGAACATTCTTGAAGAATATGTAGTGCCATTTGCCCTGTACTTTGGTGAAAATTTCATTTTTATGGACGATAATGCCAGACCCCATCGTGCGAGCATCGTTTCAGAATGTGCGTTAATTTTTTTGCGCTCTGTGTATTATTGTCTATATCAAACGATATGAATTGAGCGAAGAATGAATTTAAGTTAATCATTGAATTTTCATTTTACAGAGGCTATGAAGATGCAAAACTCGATGACCTCTGGATCCACTGGAACTGTTAAAATAATGAACATTGAAGAAGGGCAAACAGTTGGTGAAAACGATCTTCTTATTGAATTGGAGTAGAAATATTATTTCTCTGAAATAAACTGACTGAATTGAAATTTCGTGTTTTCTTGTTTCACTAAGGTCTTCCAGGATCTTGTGGAATATTTCTAGAAATGTTCAATGTGATTTCCCTTGTATTTTCATCACAAGGTGTTTCCGATATAACCATTCATCATGAAAATTTTCTCTTCAAAAGTTGATGCAAAGCGTACACTCCGGTAAATTCCAACACTGTCCAATATTGACCTTCCATGATTAGAGCGCTCATGTATATTGACAAGTTCAACCTCGGAATTATTTTTGGGGGTCCATAGCGGATTTTGCGCTTAGAACATTCGCAGTTGGCAAACTGTTGAGCCGTTAAGGATGTTTGAATTTATCGAGCTAGTCCACTCGTGTTGTTGGATTTTGAATTCCCTTCAATTAGAAAAGTTCGGAAACGGTTTCCCGTAACTTCGTTAATGTAGAAGCCTCGTAATCCTTTAAGTGACTGTCAATGGAAATCCCCAGAATCTCAACTTAGGGGCCTTTAGTCCGTAGTGGGAAACCCTCGCAAGTTTCCGATCTGATTATCCCCTTCTGGATTAAGTTATACAGATTTTTTTAACGGGGAATTTTGAGATTCATTATACGGGAAGTGATTGATAAAATGAATAAATTTGGTGGTGTACTGGGAGGGGAATTATGTTTTCGATGATGTCTAAGAAAAGTGTTATTGTGGTCTTGAATTTGAAAGGTTTTTTTACTCTTTTATTCTTCAGTGCGTCTAGCGGGGAACACTATTTCCAATTACTCGAACACAGTTACAATTTTTGAAATACTTCATAGTAAAACAGAAATTTGAAATCTGGCACCAAAAAGCAAAAAAGTGAACATTTTTGTTTCTTTGGAAGTTTACGATCACTTCAGTAACCAGGCGACAAAACTCTTGATTCAAAAGACGGATCTAAAGCATAATGATGAATAAAATAGAAATATTGAAGCCAATTGAAATTTTCTTCAATTTCAACAGTAAGAATCTTTTTGAGCGCTCGTTCTACTTAAACGAATGCCTAAATGTCTCAATTTTCGAATTTTGAGTCGAAAACGGTCTCAAACGGTTGCATTCGACTCCTTGATGACGAATCCGTGGTCAAATTCAATTCTGTTCGTGGGGCCATCCGGCCGTTAGCACGTTAACTTTCAAAGAGATTGTCCTAGAGACTTGATATTTTCAGGGCGAGTTTTTTCATAAATGCCACGGTTAAGTTCAGTCAAATAGTACAGGGTGTTCAATAATATATGGCCACTAAACATTTTTGATCCTCAATATTACAGACGAAACGAAATCAATTGAAATGATGTTTTGTGGTCACATGCAAGATGCAAATAATGAGCCTTATGCAAAATTTCGTGTCCATAGTGGGAATAGAACCATAGAAAATTCAATTGGAATATTGAAAAGGAGAATCTTTAAATTTCCATAACAAGACTATCGATTCGAACGTTGGTCAATCGCAATGTCTAAGAACCTTCAAAATTTGCTAGAAAAAGCCATAGGGAAATAGTAGAGATAGCCAGAGCAATCCTGGAATCATAACCTTTTCCAGACAGATGGAAAACAGCAGACACCCTTCTGGTATGGAAAAAATTTAAGAACAAAAAGGAGCCCAGCAGTTACAGACCAAGTCTATGGCAGTCTGTGAGTGAAATTGTCGAAAAATTGATAAAAAGAAGACGAGAGCAGTTTGGATTTCACAGGACATATTCGATGATTCATCAACGTATTAGAATGTGACTGAAGAAAAAAGGAGAAAATGAACCTATCCACCTACAAAGTAGTTGTATTTATGGTCATAGAAACTTCCTGAATCCTGAGTACTTATTTATATCCTCTGGAATATACAATTTTACTCTAGAGCTGCCAGATTGCAATATAGAGTTATACAAACCCGAAATATTAAAGGCATCTTTCGTGTCCGTTAATTTAATGGCGTTTCAAGCAATCGCCAAACTTTTCAAAATAATCCCTGACCCTCCAACTTCATTTCTTCATACTACAGAACTGGCAATTTTCTTCCATGTGCTCCAAACACTTATGCTAACTTTGAACCTCACCAAAGGCCCTCGTACCCTCTGTTTACCCATCTGACCCAGTTCACAAAAAACAGGACGGTCTCAATGAAATTGAAATACCCAGTTGGCAACCGGAAAAATCATGCTTTTCGTACCGAAACAAAGATGGGCTGAACGCTGGTTGGTTTTCTTTCAGCCACGTTGGTCAACTGCAATGTTTTGGATCCATCTGAATTCACTAGAAGAAGCCGTAGGGGAAGAGTAGAAATAGCCAGAAAAATCCTGAAATCATGACCCTTTCCAGACAGATGGAAAACAGCAGACACTATACTGGTCTGGAAAAAATTTGAGAACAAAAAGGAACCCAGCAGTAACAGACCAAGTCTACGTCGTCAGTGAGTGGAATTGTCGAAAAATTGATAAATAGAAGACGAGAGAAATTCTCTATTCCAGAAATGTCATACACGAGGAGCAATTTGGATTTCACAGAGCACATTCGACGATTCATCAACTTATTAGAATGTGACTGAAGAAAAAAGGGAAAATGAACCTATCCACTGGCACTGTAGTTATATTCATGGACATAGAAACTTTCTGAGTACCTACTTATTTATAGCTTCTGGTATATTCAATTTTACTGTAAAGCTGCCAGATTGCAATATAAAGTTATCCAAACCCTAAATATTAAAGGCAACTTTCGGTTCGTTAATTTCATGGCGTTTCAAGCGATCGCCAAACTTTTCAAAATAATCCCTGACCCTCCAACTTCATTTCTTCATACTGCAGAACTGGCAATTTTCTTCCAGTGCTCCAAACATTTATGCTAACTTTGAACCTCACCAAAGGCCTCTCGTACCCTCTGTTTACCCATCTGACCCAGTTCACAAAAAACAGGACGGTCTCATTGAAATTGAAATACCCAGTTGGCAACCGGAAAAATCGTGCTTTTGGGACCGAAACAAAGATGGGCTGAACGCTGGTTGGTTTTCTTTCAGCCACGTTGGTCATCCGCAATGTCTTAGAACCTTCAGAATTCACTAGAAGAAGCCATAGGGGAAGAGTAGAAATATCCAGAAGAATACTGAAATCATGACTTTTTCCAGACAGATGGAAAACAGCAGATACCATACTGGTCTGGAAAAAATTTGAGAACAAAAAGGAACCCAGCAGTAACAGACCAAGTCTACGTCGTCAGTGAGTGAAATTGTCGAAAAATTGATAAATAGAAGACGAGAGAAATTCTCTTTTCCAGAAATGTCATACACTTGGAGCAATTTGGATTTCACAGGGCACATTCGACGATTCATCAACTTATTAGAATGTGACTGAAGAAAAAAGGGAAAATGAACCTATCCACTGACACTGTAGTTGTATTCATGGACATAGAAACTTTCTCAGTATGTACTTATTTATAGCTTCTGGTATATTCAATTTTACTGTAAAGCTGCCAGATTGCAATATAGAGTTATCCAAACCCTAAATATTAAAGGCAACTTTCGGTCCGTTAATTTCATGGCGTTTCAAGCAATCGCCAAACTTTTCAAAATAATCCCTGACCCTCCAACTTCATTTCTTCATACTACAGAACTGGCAATTTTCTTCCATGTGCTCCGAACACTTATGCTAACTTTGAACCCCACCAAAGGCAGCTCTCGTACCCTCTGTTTACCCATCTGACCCAGTTCACAAAAAACAGGACGGTCTCAATGAAATTGAAATACCCAGTTGGCAACCGGAAAAATCGTGCTTTTCGGACCGAAACAAATTTCTGTGATCTTTCGAGTGGCGAAAAAAGATGGGCTGAACGCTGGTTGGTTTTTTTTAAGCCGCGTTAATTAACCGCAATTTTACTTTCGCGTTTTCCTCTGACCTCCTGCACAGCCAGTTCCTTTTTCCTGCACGTTGTTCCGCCCGGCCTGGCTTTCCCGGGAATGTCCGTGGGCGATAAGAAGAAGTTTCGGGAAAACACCCCATAACTCTCACGCATTTGATTGACAACTCGCTAAATTACGGGGTGAGTCAGAACAGCGGAGTTGGCTAAGACAGGGATGGATTCGAAGTGATTGATCGAAGGGCTAACTTCGTCTTTTGTTTTTTTTGTTCGAGAAGGTGCTAAAAGAAGCTAGTATTTGGGTTTATTATGAAGCTTGGGACCGAAGTAATGGAGCGAATTCCCTGGCGGATTGAAAATCACCACCGATACCGCTATTTTATCGGAAAAATATACGAGTGAAACAGTGAGTTTATTGAGAACGTGTCGAATTAATAGTGGGATTCACAAAGAAAAGCATCAAATTCTTCAGAAGGATTGTGTGTCTTGAGGATTGTATGATGATACAGAGTGAAGTAGATAGGCTTATCCAATATTGTAAAACCAATTCCTTTTTTCTAAATCTTGATAAATTCTGCGTTATAACATATACCAGAAATTAAATAATAATATTAATAAATAAATAAAATTAAATATTATTATTCTGTCCCCAATAGTACCCTTCTCTCGGTTTGGAGTTGGACTCCAAGTTGTTGTTCGACTACCTCATTGGATCCATAATAGTTAAATTCAATAAGATGTAAGGTTTTATTCTTCGACACAGCCGCTCGTTCAGCAACAACGGCACATTTATGTGTTTGTATTATGCTTTCATTTATAGCAATTCAAACTTTGCATCTGTAATATGGAACCCGCAGTATCACTGTTACATTAACCGGTTAGAAGGTGTGCAATAGTATATTATATAATAAGGATTTAAAGTGCATATTTTTTCTACGAGCAATATTTGCAGTTGCGAGGCGGAGCCGATCGAATGCAATATTGCGAGTAAAAATAGGCACTTTTAGTCCGTATAATATATAGGTACTATTTTTTCTCCAACCATCAAAAAATGTTGACATTTTTGTACTATTTTCAGGTGCAAAAGTCATAAATTCCCATACCGTACAAAAATCTGCTCGGTGCTTAGCAATACTTTTAATCCTAGGATTAAAAACGCTACTTTTAATCCTTGGATTAAAAGTAATTGCATTTGACGTCTACTTGACAATCAATATTCACCAACAATACCAGATTTCCCGGACTACCGACTTGCTGTCGCCAAATTTATTTCAATTTTGGCTTGGTTGGAGAAAAAATAAATAATTTTTCAATATTGAATCACGATTATATGTATGCATATGTATGTAAAATCACTCTGGAAAACCGGCGAAGGATGTCAGATATAATATTTTTATACAAAATAATCAATAATTACGTACAGGTTCCAGATTTATTAGCCAAAATTCAATTCAATGTACCTAATGTAAGGCTCAGATCACAACGATGTTTTATATACCATTCAGGAGAACAAATATGTTTCAAAATATTGGACTATGTAGAATAATGGCCACTACTGATGAATTCCTGACCAGTGAAGTTGATTTGTTTAACACCTCCTTACCTACTTTGAAGGGTAATCTCAAACATGAGATTACCTATGCGGGTTTTATAGTTGTTTGTCTGTGCATTTTTCGTAACAATTTTGTTTCTTCATTTTTATTGTATTGTAAGTATATTTTCTCCTTAGTGTTATCGTAAATAAATCGTAAAAATATTGGTTTTGAATACAATAAATGATCTATGTCAAAAATGAACTGAAATTCGACATATATAGTTATTTAATCAACTAATTTATTAATCTCTAAATTACTAAACGAATTGATTGCAAGATTTATCCACCAAACTTGTCATAAATTGAGTATGAATTCTTGATTAAAACATATTTTCAATGTAGAAGTGCATTTGACATGTAGAGTTGCAACATTTATCGTATGTAGCCTCTGACTCGAGCTCTGACTGCTTTATGTTCGCTTGAAGCACAATGACAATTGTACATCAAAATAGAAGAACAAAACATGAAGGCACTTCCAGAGACTATGACAGAAAAGTTACAGCCATTAGGCAAAATTATTTCATTTCACAAATAATGTAAAAGAAAAAAAAAAAACATTAATTTCGATGTGTGAGATGTATTGAGTGTAATGTAGCAGCTTGTGAAATAAAATATTTTTTTCTACAAACGTCAAAAAATGACAAGGTTCGCGCATTGGCAAGAATATGCGAAGTGACCCTTTTTTCATTTCCTTCGTTACTATGACACCGTGCGCGAAGTAGTGTGCGAAACACTTACTTCGCACACTGCATGTAAACTATATGGGATTTTTATATTTTAACTTGGTAAATTTCTTGAAATCCACGTTTTCTTTAACATTGAGTGTTGCTTTCAACATAGAATATATTGCCCACAGTTATAATACCTAATTACTTGATTTGGAAAAACAGTTCAAACCAGTTCAATATTTTTTTTCATATTGAGCTAAGCGTTTGTAGAAAAAATTTTGTTTGCATCTCATGCGCGAAATACTTTGGTGATCTCGACTATTTTTTTTAACTCGGCTGCGCCTCGTTAAAAAAATTAGTTCTCGATCACCAAGTAGCATTTCGCGCACTAGATACAAAAATAACTATTTTCATGTTATTTTTTGTAATTCATCTGAAAACACCTAGGCTACGTCCGCATAGGTAGGAGGCTTGCTTAGCGCCTAGAGCCTAGCGAGTTATCTAAATAGTAGCTCAGTATAAAATGAACGTTTTGAAATGTACGCGACGTGCCGCACTACTCGCATGGTGCAAAGCTGGTCGCTTAGCTACTTTCTAGCTAGGCTCTAGGCGCTAAGCAAGCCTCCTGCCTATGCGGACGTAGCCTTAATATTTCGAAACCGTTGAAGATAGATATGGTACATGACTTTTGTGTCTAGAATTTTTTGAAGAATCCATAAAACTAATAATATACAGGGGGTTGTATTTAAAATAAGAAAATTGGTATCGGCCACTGTCACATGACACACTATATAATAATTTTTTTGAAAAAAACGCGCATAGTAAAATACAAATCGACATGTCCAAGCGTTCTCCCTATTATTCGTAATCGAATTTGGTTGTTTCAGACTGAATATCTAGGATTAATCTCGAGGCCTATAAGGCATTTTGAGGTTATAGCCTTATTGCTCCACCAATGAACAATCGCTTAAAAGCTCTTGCTCAGGGGTTTCCTCAAATTTTTTGAAACTTTTATCCACCCAAATATATTCTGATAACTCTAAATTGACTTCTAAGCCAGCCCTGTCAACTTCACCCCTGTCCGACGTCTTCAACTATTTGTCCCAAGATCTCAGATTAGGCCTTACACCCAATGATGAGGGGATTAAGGATTCGTCTTCGCAATAAGAATTACTGATTTTCCTCGGATTGAATTGCTTTATGTAGTTTTTTTCTCACTGCATTTCCCTCTGCGGGGAGCGAGTTTCCTTATAATTCACTCAAATAGAATTGTTCGAAAACAGGGGGAAAGTTATTGATCGGGAGGAGTGTGTTACTCAGAGAACTGCAAAAAATTGGGGAATTCCTAAGTCCTACGTTGATGTGTGATAAATTTCCGTATAATGGTTAGATCGTAGTTTGGGGATATTGATACAACCTACTGGTTTTTACCTTATTTAGATCATCACATGGACTACAATATTTGACACTTTGTCATATTGGATGAGTTATACAGGGTGTCCCATTACTCGACGTCAACCCGGAACCGGGTGAAAAGGCAAGTAATGCTGGTTGTCAGAAAAATATTAAAAAAAATCTAAGTTGCATGATTTCAAAATAATGCGCATTTAAAAAAACACGCAAAATTCCACACCCTGTGACAGTCTTTTCGCTCCTGTTGCCACAAATATCAACTTTTTCCAACTTTTTTCTTTGCTGTGTAACCTTGAATAATGCTTGTCTAAACTGTAATCAAAATTTTGATACCAGCTGCTCTAGGTTTCATAAAAATAGGGCTTACTTCTCGGAAAAAAAATCGAAATAAACAATTGCCTAGTTTCAACTGACTGTATTGAAAAAAAAATGTACTACGTAGGTTTGGCATGTTTTTTCAAAAGTTGGCGCATTTAGTGAGGATTCCAAAATGGTATAATACTTGTTTAATTGCAGCTGCCGTAGTTCAAATTTATTTTCGATTGCCTTTGAATACACTTTTTCGTTAACTGCTTCCCAGTAATAGAGTCCAATGGGTTCAAGTCCGGTGAACGGGCCGGCCACGAGATTGGACCAGAACGTCCGATCCATCTTCCGGGAAAAAATGTTATCAGAAAAAAAATTTCCAGAGAAAATAATTTTTCCGGAAAAAATTTTCCTGAGAAATTTCTCTGAAAATTTTTTTTCTGGTAACATTTTTTCCCGGAAGATGGATCGGATGTTCTGGTCCAATCTCGTGGCCGGCCCGTTCACCGGACTTGAACCCATTGGACTCTATTACTGGGAAGCAGTTAACGAAAAAGTGCATTCAAAGGCAATCGAAAATAAATTTGAACTACGGCAGCTGCAATTAAACAAGTATTATACCATTTTGGAATCCTCACTAAATGCGCCAACTTTTGAAAAAACATGCCAAACCTACGTAGTACATTTTTTTTTTCAATACAGTCAGTTGAAACTAGGCAATTGTTTATTTCGAATTTTTTTTCTGAGAAGTAAGCCCTTTTTTATGAAACCTAGATCAGCTGGTATCAAAATTTTGATAACAGTTTAGACAAGCATTATTCAAGGTTACACAGCAAAGAAAAAAGTTGGAAAAAGTTGATATTTGTGGCAACAGGAGCGAAAAGACTGTCACAGGGTGTGGAATTTTGCGTGTTTTTTTAAATGCGCATTATTTTAAAATCATGCAACCTAGATTTTTTTTAATATTTTTCTGATAACCAGCATTACTTGCTTTTTCACCCGGTTCCGGTTGACGTCGAGTAATGGGACACCCTGTATATGAAATATCTAGTTATTATTTCGAACGACCACAAAAGTGACCAAGACTAACAAAATAATAGTAGTTACTATTACTAAATAGTATATTATGCAACGAGCGTATAATGATAGCTATTATGCAAGACTTCAAGAGGTAGAAATTAGACAACGAGCCGTAGGCGAGTGGCCCAAATCACCAAGTGAATAACAGTAATTATACGTGAGTAGCATACTATACTTTATCCACGACTGCTGAATATATTTCTTGAAGATTTTAACATTTGGCAACCGCGACAAGACCCGTCTATGACAAGCGTGGAAAAGTCAAGTTGACACAGGAGAAATTTTTGGAGAACATTGTATATTTTATAATAAAAAAGCATTAATTGATATAATGAAAGTAGATTTGGCAATCGATTGACAAGGTATGCCCACATTTGTTAGTTGAAGTACTTTAGAATACTGAAGAAATGCCAATTCAAAGAATATTATGTCAAAGCTAAATCTATGAAGCATCTGACAGCAGTTGATTAATGGGTATTATTAAGGCCGAGCACAGAAACGTACAATAGATGGATTTTACAAGAGTCGTGGATAAACTAGTTTTTTGAAAAAAATTTATGAATAAATAACAAACACAGTCTTGGCCACTTTTTTGGAAAGAAGAGACAACGAATTTATTATTAATAGCTCGAAAAAAGTAATTCTACCTTGTTCTGACCACCAAAAGTAGGTATATTGGTATATGAATGATATGGCTAATGAGGTGTTCCCTATTCGTGTCCCTAAATCTGCTGCTTCATTGGTGAAATTGAAGACTTTTCCTGGTGAGCGCGATGATATAACTACTTCAAATTCGCTTATATCTAGTGACGGTTCTGGTTATACAAGAAATGATATTCGACTTTCATAAATATCAGAACAGCAAGAAATTGCTCGAAACCAAATTGGAAACCTGGAGAATTAATTTCTCCGAGAATTTAAAATGCAAATAAAAATAATGAACATAACTAATGATGTAAAATCAAAAACAACTATTGACGCACTAAGAGATATATTTGCTAGATTTGGATTACCACATACAATTGTTACTGATAATGCTACTAACTTCACTTCTGATGAATTTCAAACATTTTTAAAGAAAAATAAAATAAAATTCAAGAGCTCACCACCATTTTTTCCTGCAACAAATGGTCAAGCAGAAAATAGTGTGAAAACAATTAAATTTGCCCTAGTTAAAGCGCTAAAGAATAAATCATTTGAAGGAAAAAATTTAGTATTGAATAACTTTTTATTATCATATAGAGTAACGCCACACTGTACTACAGGTGTAACTCCATCAGAGTTAATGATAGGTAGAAAAGTAAGGACGGTTTTAGATTTCCTCAGGGAAGAAAATGTAAATATTTTAGAAAGTAGTTTAAGTAGTAAGGTAAAGCAAAATGTTAAAAATGCGCAGGAAAAACAGATTTTGAATTACAAGGGGAGGAAAACGAGAGTATTTAATACAAATGAAACTGTAGCTGTTAGGGATTATAGAAATGTTAATAAAGTATCTTGGATCAAAGGTATCATTTCAAAAAGAATTGGTCCAAAAACCTATTATGTTCTGATTCCTTCTATAGATAAAACTTGGCGTAGACATGTTAACCAAATAATTGATTTTTATGATTTTTCTATTGTGGATACAAAAACTGATTCTGTAGATGATTGTAAATCTGTAAATGATAAAAATGTAAACTTGAATGGTAATGATGATTCTTCAGAATGTTTGGAAGAATTGAGGAGATCAAAAAGAAAACGCAATATTGTGAATTATAAGTTATAATTTTCTTAGGGGGGAAAGTGTAATGTATTTAGGTATAAGTGGGGCAAGTCATGCGCAATAAATATTGAACGCATTGTTCTAGAATTGTACCTTAGTTAATTTTGTAACATGAATGCGCGAATAAAGTTAATTTGGAATACAAGTTGTACTTGATTTTTTCCTAACTTCCGCATCCTACAAAAGACACTATAAACATGCTTCCTTCCGTATCTGGTATAAGTTTCATGAACTTATGAGTTATTTAAAATACCTCACTGAGCACCCGAACACTCCTGCATCATTCTTGGTTTCAGCTTGCCAAATCTCGGTTTTTACACTTTGTCCTATTTCAAGTGAATAGATTAATGACATCCTTCTGGTCCAAACATTTCAGCATCTGTTGTCATCTGAAGGAATATGGATTCTGGTCATTATTCTAGTCTCTATTTCAGTCCAGAAATATGATAACTAGAGGGCATCCTTCTTTTCTGATTAATTATTGAAGAGGCTTGATCATCAGCATCAAAAACTCGAAGAGTTCAGAAGTATTCCCTGCTCATGAAGAATTGAAGACTTTTCCTGGTGAGCTCGATGAAATAACTGAATCAAATTCGTTTACATCTGGTGACGGCTCTGGTTATTCAATTTCATGCAAGAAATGATATTCGACTTTCATAAATATCAGTTATTTAGATCTCTTGATATTTCACATCAAGAAATTGCTGGAAACCAAATTGGAAACCTGGAGAATTAATTGCTCAATTTCTGAGAATTTATAATGCAAATAAAAATAATGAACATGCTTCCTTCCGTATCGGGTATAAGTTTCATGAAACTCCTTTGGCCATAAACCTATGAGTGATTTAAAGTACCTCACTGAGCACACGAATACTCCTGCATCATTCTTGGTTTCAGCTTGTCAACTCTCGGTTTTTAGAGTTTGTCCTATTTCAAGTGAATAGATTTATATTTCGTTCGTGGCATCCTTCTGGTCCAAACACTTACGTGTTGTCATCTGAAGGAATATGGATTCTGGTCATTATTCTAGTGTCTCTTCCAGTCCAGAAATACATATGATAACAAGATCTTTCTACTTTGATCAAATTTTAGTGGTATCTGATCATCAGCAGTAACGACTCGAAGAATTCAGAGAGCTGAATTGGAGACTTCTTCTGGTGAGCTCGATGTTACCTTACTTCCTCAATTTCGTTCTTACCTGTCTGATGACGGCCCTGGTTATTCAATTTCATGCAAGAAATAATATTCGACTTTCATAAATATCAGTTATTTAGATCTCTTGATATTTCACATCAAGAAATTGCTCGAAACCAAATTGGAAACCTGGAGAATTAATTGCTCACTTTCTGAGAATTTATAATGCAAATAAAAATAATGAACATGCTTCCTTCCATATCGGGTATAAGTTTCATGAAACTCCATTGGCCATAAACCTATGGAACATTTGACTAAAAATTTGCTGGGTGTTGCCTGCTCTTGTCTTAAAAGTTCCTGGTTCTTTTGAGAAATTGAGAGCTTTCTGTTAAGTTTGGTGGAAGTCTCTTCAAATTCTTTCATATCTACTGACGGCCCTGGTTATTCAATTTAAAGCAAGAAATGATATTCGACTTTCATAAATATCAGTTATTTAGATCTCTTGATATTTCACATCGAGAAATTTCTCGAAACCAAATTGGAAACCTGGAGAATTAATGGCTCAATTTCTGAGAATTTATAATGCAAATAAAAATAATGAACATGCTTCCTTCCGTATCTGGTATAAGTTTCATGAAACGCAGTGTGGCATGAACCTATGGAACATTTGACTGAAAATTTGCTGGGTGTTGCCTGCTCCTGTCCTAAAAGTTCCTGGTCCATTGATGAAATTGAGAGCTTTCTGGTAAGTTTGGTGGTAGTATCTTCAAATTCGTTTAAATCTAGTTTAGTGACGGCCCTGGTTATTCAATTTCTTGCAAGAAATGATATTCGACTTTCATAAATATCAGTTATTTAGATCTCTTGATATTTCACATCAAGAAATTGCTGGAAACCAAATTGGAAACCTGGAGAATTAATTGCTCAATTTCTGAGAATTTATAATGCAAATAAAAATAATGAACATGCTTCCTTCCGTATCGGGTGTAAGTTTCATGAAACTCTGTTACCCATAAACCTATGAAACATTTGGCTAAAAATTTGCTGGGTGATGCCTGCTCTTGTCCTAAAAGTTCCTGGTTCATTTGAGAAATTGATAGCTTTCTGGTAAGTTTGGTGGAAGTCTCTTCAAATTCTTTCATATCTACTGACGGCCCTGGTTATTCAATTTAATGCGAGAAATGATATTCGACTTTCATAAATATCAGTTATTTAGATCTCTTGATATTTCACATCAAGAAATTGCTCGAAACCAAATTGGAAACCTGGAGAATTAATTGCTCAATTTCTGAGAATTTATAATGCAAATAAAAATAATGAACATGCTTCCTTCCGTATCGGGTATAAGTTTCATGAAACTCCATTGGCCATAAACCTATGGAACATTTGACTAAAAATTTGCTGGGTGTTGCCTGCTCTTGTCCTAAAAGTTCCTGGTCCATTGGAGAAATTGAGAGCTTTCTGGTAAGTTTGATGGTAGTCTCTTCAAATTCGTTTATATCTAGTGACGGCCCTGGTTATTCAATTTCATGCAAGAAATGATATTCGACTTTCATAAATATCAGTTATTTAGATCTCTTGATATTTCACATCAAGAAATTGCTCGAAACCAAATTGGAAACCTGGAGAATTAATTGCTCAATTTCTGAGAATTATAATGCAAATAAAAATAATGAACATGCTTCCTTCCGTATCTGGTATAAGTTCCATGAAACGCAGTGTGGCATGAACCTATGGAACATTTGACTGAAAATTTGCTGGGTGTTGCCTGCTCCTGTCCTAAAAGTTCCTGGTTCATTGATGAAATTAAGAGCTTTCTGGTAAGTTTGGTGGTAGTATCTTCAAATTCGTTTAAATATAGTTTAGTGACGGCCCTGGTTATTCAATTTCATGCAAGAAATGATATTCGACTTTCATAAATATCAGTTATTTAGATCTCTTGATATTTCACATCAAGAAATTGCTGGAAACCAAATTGGAAACCTGGAGAATTAATTGCTCAATTTCTGAGAATTTATAATGCAAATAAAAATAATGAACATGCTTCCTTCCGTATCGGGTATAAGTTTCATGAAACTCCGTTGGCCATAAACCTATGGAACATTTGGCTAAAAATTTGCTGGGTGTTGCCTGCTCTTGTCCTAAAAGTTCCTGGTCCATTGGAGAAATTGAGAGCTTTCTGGTAAGTTTGGTGGAAGTCTCTTCAAATTCTTTCATATCTAGTGACGGCCCTGGTTATTCAATTTCATGCAAGAAATGATATTCGACTTTCATAAATATCAGTTATTTAGATCTCTTGATATTTCACATCAAGAAATTGCTCGAAACCAAATTGGAAACCTGGAGAATTAATTGCTCAATTTCTGAGAATTTATAATGCAAATAAAAATAATGAACATGCTTCCTTCCGTATCGGGTATAAGTTTCATGAAACTCAGTTGGGCCATGAACCTATGAGTGATTCAAAGTACGTCACTGAGCACCCGAATACTCCTGCATCATTCTTGGTTTTAGCTTGACAACTCTCGGTTTTTACAGTTTGTCCTATTTCAAGTGAATAGATTTATATTTCGTTCGTGACATCCTTCTGGTCCAAACATCTCAGCATCTCTTTCGTATTGTCATCTGAAGGAATATGGATTCTGTTCATTATTCTAGTGTCTCTTCCAGTCCAGAAATATGATAAAAAGAGGGAATCTTTCTGCTTTGATCAATTTTAAGTGGTATCTGATCATCAGCATTAATGACTCGAAGAATTCAGAAAGCCGAATTGGGGACTTTTTCTGTTGATCTCGATGTTGCCTTACTTCTCCAATTTCGCTTATATCTAGTGACGGCCCTGGTTATTCAATTTCAAGCAAGAAATAATATTCGACTTTCATGAATATCAGTTATTTAGATCTCTTGATATTTCACATCAAGAAATTGCTGGAAACCAAATGGAAACCTGGAGAATTAATTGCTCAATTTCTGAGAATTTATAATGCAACTAAAAATAATGAACATGCTTCCTTCCATATCGGGTATAAGTTTCATGAAACTCTGTTACCCATAAACCTATGAAACATTTGGCTAAAAATTTGCTGGGTGTTGCCTGCTCTTGTCCTAAAAGTTCCTGGTCCATTTGAGAAATGAGAGCTTTCTGGTAAGTTTGGTGGAAGTCTCTTCAAATTCTTTCATATCTACTGACGGCCCTGGTTATTCAATTTAATGCAAGAAATGATATTCGACTTTCATAAATATCAGTTATTTAGATCTCTTGATATTTCACATCGAGAAATTTCTCGAAACCAAATTGGAAACCTGGAGAATTAATGGCTCAATTTCTGAGAATTTATAATGCAAATAAAAATAATGAACATGCTTCCTTCCGTATCTGGTATAAGTTTCATGAAACGCAGTGTGGCATGAACCTATGGAACATTTGACTGAAAATTTGCTGGGTGTTGCCTGCTCCTGTCCTAAAAGTTCCTGGTCCATTGATGAAATTAAGAGCTTTCTGGTAAGTTTGGTGGTAGTATCTTCAAATTCGTTTAAATCTAGTTTAGTGACGGCCCTGGTTATTCAATTTCTTGCAAGAAATGATATTCGACTTTCATAAATATCAGTTATTTAGATCTCTTGATATTTCACATCAAGAAATTGCTGGAAACCAAATTGGAAACCTGGAGAATTAATTGCTCAATTTCTGAGAATTTATAATGCAAATAAAAATAATGAACATGCTTCCTTCCGTATCGGGTATAAGTTTCATGAAACTCAGTTGGCCATGAACCTATGCAATATCCGGCTCGATTAGGGCCATTACTCAGGCAGCATCTGCCGCAAGTTGTGTTTGACAGGACAGCGATGAATAGGAATGTACATAACAAATTAACATGACTGTTGTTCCTGAGAGGGTATCTTGTCAAGATCCCTCGGAAACCCTCATCCAAGAAGCTGTTAAGTTAATATTAACCCACTAGGGCAAAATATCAACGATAGCGCTCCAGGGGTGGACATCATAACAAGGCTAGACAGTGAATATTATCTAGGTTAAGTTGTTGATTTTGCCTTTATCAGTGGGGATGTCAGGTTGTTCGGAACGTCTTGAGGAATAATCTATTCGATATAGAGGTTAGGAGTCAGTATTTTGATGTGGGTACTGTGATAAAATAGAATCAGTATCTTGATGTAGAGTGATGAAATATGTAATTCTACTTTCACACCAGGATCTATGTAATTATTCCATTTCAATTCATAATGGATGCTGATATGTTTCGCCTCGTAAATATCAATCATCCGATTATTTTTCACATCACATCTCATCTGCGAATCTCCCTAGTGATGCAATGATCAAGAAAGTAATCACTGAGAAAAACTTCATGACATTGCTAAGTAAAAGAGATGATTGGAAACGGGAATACACCGACTATAATCTCAAAGAAAATACCGTAAAATGGTATACAGATGGTTCCAAAACCTCTACAGGAGCAGGCGCCGGATATACGGGCCAAGCACCAAGTGTGCACTGTCGCTGGGCTCCTATATGAGCGTCTTTCAAGCGGAAATCTCAGCTTTTGAAAGATGTCTAGATATAAATCTAGAAAGAAACTACCAAAAGTGTGATATAGCCATACACTCAGATAGTCAAGCTGCTATTAAAGCACTGAGCTCCTACGTCATCGATTCGAAGATGATCTGGGAGTGCCGGAACAAACTCAACGAGGTAGGCAAGAAAAATAAGGTCTTTTTAATCTGGGTTCCCGGCCACTCGGGAACCGAAGGAAACGAAGAGGCCAATACACTTGCCAAAGAGGGCGCACAAATGTCACTCTTTGGCCAGAACCCTTCTGTGGTATATCTAAATGTACCTATAAGAAGGAGTTTCTGGAGAAGGAGAAAGCCGAGAGGGAAAAGCTCTGGCGGAATCTCCCAGGGATGGATCATTCCACTGAGTTCCTTCGGAACTTCGAGACAGCGGGATCCAAAAGATATCTGGATCTTGGTAAGAAGCAAATTGCACCTCCTCACTGGCTTTCTTACAGGACATTGTCGCCTCAGGAAGCACCTGTTGAGGATGGGATTGTCGGACACTGACGAGTGTAGGTTCTGTGGGGAGGAGGAAGAAACCCTCATTCACCTAGTCACGGAATGCCTTGGCATTACGAGCCTGAGGAGGAAATGCCTTGGACAAGAAACTTGCAAGAGTGAGGAACTAGCCTCGTTGAAGCCTTCGCAGTTACTAGATTTCATTAGATCTCTGGAACTGGAAGGCGAGCTGTGAAGGTTTTTGGCCAGAACAGCTCTGTAAGGGGGCACAATAGACCTTAAGGTCGCAGTGAACTGTAACCCCTCTGTAAACTATCAACTAAACTATCAACTACTTTTTCACTGTTGAATGTTCCATGGAATTAAAATTCAAATCTCAATGAAATTGTATCGATAAATACAAAGTGAAATAATTGAATAACGTGGATCAGAAAAGTTTGAGATGTGACGTTTTCATTTCGATCTGAACCGAAATTCTGGCCAAAGTCTGCTTGTCGAGAGAGTACAAGGGAGCCAGAAAAAAAGTTGAGGAACATAAAAGTCACAGTGCCAATCTACCACAGTCTAATTTAACGTTTTTATTTCCAATTACTAGCACAAATCTCAGCGGATATGATGACCAGAGTTTAATCAAAATGATATTTAGAGAATGTGATCATCATTCCCTATCTCGCAGATTCAAAGTGTTGAAATTCAGAGATCATGAATAAGACTACCTGTATAGTTTTGGGGTTGAAATTGTTGATCCATTTTGAATAATTTCCTTCAATATTAAATGGGTGGAATATAACTGTGTCTGATTTTTGATTTCTTAATGATATACAACCCTATGATATTCAGAACGAATTTTCAGCCCTAGGAATATGGTAAGTATCTGTAACGGCTTGAAAAACCTTCGTTTTCAATCATTATTAATCATTAGTTATAGTTATAGTTTTGAAAGGGGTTACAGTTCACTGCGACCTTGAGGTCTATTGCGCCCCCTTACAGAGTTGTTCTGATCACAACCTTCACAGCCCGCTTTCCAGTTCCAGAGATCTGATGAAATCCAATATCTGTGAAGGCTTTAACGAGGCTAGTTCCTCACTCTCACAAGTTTCTCGCTCAGAGCATTCTCTCCTTAGGCTTGCCATGCCAAAGCATTCCGTCACTAGGTGAAGGAGGTTTCTTTCTCCTCCCCACAGAACCTACACTCGTCAGTGTCCGATAATCCCATCCTCACAGTGTCCTGTGAGAAAGCTAGTGAGGAGGTGTAATTGTTTCCTACCCAGATCCAGATATCTTTTGGATCTTGCTGTTTCAAAGTTCCGAAAGAACTTAGTAGAATGATTCATCCCTGGGCGATTCCGCCAAAGTTTCTCCTTCTCAGCTTTCTCCTTCTCCAGAAACTCCTTCTAATAGGTAAATTCACCTATTCCACAGAAGGGTTCCGGGCCAATGAGTGACATTCGTGCGCCCTGTTTGGCAAGTGCATTCGGCTCTTCGTTTCCTTTGATTCCCGAATGGCCGGTAACCCAGGTTAAAAAGACCTTCTTTTTCTTGCCTACCTAATTGAGTTCGTTCCGGCACTTCCAGATCATCAGTCGATGACGTAGGAGCTCAGTGGATTAATAGCAGCTTGACTATCTGAGTGTATGGCTATATCGCACTTCTGATTATTTTTTTTTAGATTTATATCTAGACATCTTTCAATTCCTAAGATTTCCTCTTGAAGGACGCTCATACGAGAGCCTAGCGACAGTGTACACTGCTCCAATTTATTCTATAAATCACCTTCGAACATTCAAATAAACTATTCAGATAGTTTATTTAGGTAATTTTGGCACCGTCCTTCGTCGAGGATTTCTTACAATCTGTGGATAAGTGGTACCTCTAGAATTTGGATGTTTCTGTAGTAATTATTGAATATACCTGAAATGAAACTAATCGAATAGTTATTTGATTGTTCGAAGGTGATTTATAGACTGAATTGGAGTAGTAAATCTATATTTTTATAGTGAAAAAAGTGATCCATTTGAAGAATTTCCTTGAATATTTCATTGCTCGAATATGACTATGTCTTATTATTGATTTCTCAATAATATACAACCCTATGATATTCAGAAAGAAATTTTCAGGCCCAGGAATATGGTAAGTATCCTTAACGACTTTAAAAACCTTCGTTTTCAATCATTATAAATGCTGGTATGTTTGATGCCTCTAACAACTTCATCCATTCTGCTACTATTGTTGAATATATCTCATTGAAATTGAATTTGCCAATTTTCAAACTTGAGATATACGGTGCTCAGTTGTTAATAGACCCTCAGAAATAACAAGATAATATGGATATAAAATAGAGATGGCCTCCTGAAATCCTCTTCGCTTTGTGTTATAACCTCTCATTAAACTAGCCAACGCAATGTCGGCATTGAAACAAACGTTTTCAGCTCAACTTTCAGAATATGATTATGCATCTTGTGTCTTGTTTTCACTATAAAAACACAGATTCACTGCTCCAATTTATTCCATGAATCACCTTCGAACATCCGAATAAACTATTCAAATAGTTTCATTTCAGATATCTTCAATATTTAATGCAGGAACATCGAAATTTCAGAGGTACCATATATCCACAAATTCTAAGGAAAGCCCGCCGTTCTTCATGGTAAGTTTGGCACCGTCCTTCGTCGAGACTTTCCTTAGAATTTGTGAATATGTGGTACCTCTAGAATTCCGATGTTTCTGTAGAAATTATTGAATATACCTGAAATGAAACTAATCGAATAGAACTATTCGATTGTTCGAAAGTGATTTACAGACTGAATTGGAGTAGTAAATCTATATGTTTATAGTGAAAAAAGTGATCCATTTGAACAATTTCCTTGAATATTTAATGTCGAATATGACTGTGTCTGATTATTTCTCAATAATATATAACCCTATGATATTCAGAAAAAAATTTTCAGCCCTTGGAATATGGTAAGTATCTGCTACGACTTGCAAAACCTTCGTTTTCAATCATTATAAATGCTGGTATGTTTGATGCCTCAAACAACTTCATCCAGTTCTGCTACTATTCTTGAATATATCTCATTGAAATTGAATTTGCCAATTTTCAAACTTGAGATATACATTGCTCAGTTGTTAATAGACCCTCAGAAATTCCCTCAACAAAATTGTATCGCTGAATCCACAGCGGAATAACAAGATAATATGGATATAAAATAGAGATGGCCTCCTGAAATCCTCTTCGCTTTGTGTTATAACCTCTCATTAAACTAGCCAACGCAATGTCGGCATTGAA
This sequence comes from Propylea japonica, assembly GCA_013421045.1. Classification (NCBI taxonomy): domain Eukaryota; kingdom Metazoa; phylum Arthropoda; class Insecta; order Coleoptera; family Coccinellidae; genus Propylea; species Propylea japonica. Next base: position 28,225,894 of record CM024240.1, read on the forward strand.
ACAAACGTTTTCAGCTCAACTTTCAGAATATGATTATGCATCTTGTATGGCTCAAAGGTACGGCAGTCTGATTAACAAAGTTTCGCTAACCTAACGGTATTCTCATGTAAATATGGAAATTTTCATCTCAAGGAAGGATGCCAGATGCGTTAAATGGCTTGCATCGAAATTTCGTACATTTCTGCCCGGTTAAGTAGAATAGCGAATAGTTTGGGGAATGTAACAACCAGAGCCAATGTTTCACGGAATTCCACTAAATTTTATTTCGGCCAAGTGAGCAATTATTGTCGAGAACCGCTGTAAAGAAATTACTCGGAAGGGAATCGCTTATCTGCACCTGACGCGCTCTTTCATTTTGATCTCTGGCGACACTGCCTGAATGAATTGGGAATGATATAATCCATAATGAAATATACCCACAGCTATATCTGCTTTTTATGCTCAGCTAATGTCTGCAGTGCCATTAGAAACTGTGATTTTAAAATAAACACTTGTTAGCATTTTCGTCTTTGCTTGAAAGTCTTCATCGAAGTTGTATTTATATGATTTTTCCTTGTTTGTTTGTCATATGTTTTTTATCATTAATTTAGCTTTGTAGATGGGGCTCCTTACATTTCTAAGATTCCTAAGTTTCCAGAAAAGAAAACAGAAAAAAACATCTGGAAAAAGCTCTTTCATTTTGATCTCTGGCGACATTGATTCATAATGCGGTATATTTGTGCATAAAAGGACCCCTAGCGGAAAAGTTTTGGGGTAGTTTTGATATCTTCAATTTTTTATGTTTTTTGGGGTGCTGAATCCAAATCTGAGGTTCGCTAACAGAATTTCGTAACGAAACATGAAGAAAAATAGAAAAAAAATAAAATTCTCATTCTTGGTCAGTTTTGTGCTTATTACTAGGAAACTATTAATTTTTCGTGAAAAACCTTTCCATACAGAAAGAAAGTACATAAACTTACTTACTTACTTCCTACAAATTGTACTACCACAGCTTGTTCTGCGACAATCTGTTCCGGTTCAAATTAAAGTTGAAAATGAGGTGTTTTCTATGACTCAATAAATGAAAATTACATTCTATGGTTCCGATGATGCGATCCTCTTGAAATTTTGCATGAACAATCAGCCATTCATTGTTTATGTAACATAAACAAGGCTTGTAGGCGCACGCCTTAGCCCCTACAGCCACCGAGGCTGTAATAAATTTCACTTGTTATGGAAATATAAAGATTCTTCTTTTCAATATACCAATTGAATTTTCCAAGGTTATGTTCACACTATGGTCACACAATTTTGCATAAGGCTTATTATGAGCTAGGGTGTAGCTATGAGGTAAAAGCTATAGTGATTGGCTCCATAAGGGCATGAATACTTTCAGTAGGCGAATTCGTTTCCTTATTTTACTGTAACACCATGATTATTATTACGGAACTGTGTTGCTTTTTTGGTATTATCTTTAAACTTGCAATAAATATCGATTGAATATTCGAGAAGACACCAATTTCGTCTAAATTACATATTTGATAGTCATTGACATACTTCGATAGTAATTTACACCCAATATGATAGCCATTGACATAATTTCATCTCACTTGCATCAATTTTGGTTATGATATCATCCTGCTTTCTCTCACTCATACATTTCCATTATATGGGTCATTGAGACATTCATACTGAAAATAATAGAGAAATAAGGAGGTTTAGACAATTTTATTCCATATTAACAAAGGAATAACAAACAGTGTTGGTGACCTTCACATATACAGGGTGTTTCATCATAAACTGGACAAACATATATTTTTGTGTAGAGGACATCGGGAGAATCATTTTTGCCTTATACAATATATCCCGTTTTCGAAGCATAAGCGAGATACAGGGTGTCAAACGTCATTTTTGAGCAAGATTCTTATGAGTGTGGTCAGTTATGTATAACACTCAAAAGAACGGTTTTTGGTCAAATCTCAGTATTTTTGGGTTCTCTATTCAGAAAAGTTGATGAACTCCGAAAAAAAAATTACAAAATGGCGGAAGACCTGCAATGTTTCAAATTTTTTTTGCGGTTGTCAAATTGACTTTTATATTCGGAATAAACACAATTTTCTAAGAATTTCTGCAAAAAAATTTTTTCAAAATTGAACACAAATTTTTTTTTACATGTATACCGATGTAATAAATTATTGGTGCTATCTAGGGTTTTTCATCTATGTCCCCATATTTCAGAATGTTTTATTTCTATTTTGAGTACTCAGGTTATCATTCTGAAAACGGCATCATTAGATATTTGGCGCGAGATTTCGCAGTTGTGTCAATAAGTGTATATGTTTACTCAAGGAAAGTGACTGCACATTATTGCGTATATTTTCCGATTTTGTTCTGTTTCATATTCGTTAGAAGTTTTCGATTGTTTGGAAGGTTCCAAGGAATATTTAATTGATGTAGGTAATCTCTTCAATGATTTATATATTAAGGTTAAAGCCATGTCAATCACTGTTCGATGTAATATTATTGACTCAGTTATTGACATATGGTTTAAACTTAAACTTCAAACTTTAATCGTTGAAAGGTTCACTTACATCAATTAAATATGGCTTGGAACCTTCCAAATAACAGAAAACTTCTAACGATAATGAAACATCGGAAAATATACGCAATTATACGCAGTAGCTATCCTTAAGTAAACTCTAAAGAAAATCATACGTCTTTTATTATTAACTAGCGACCCGCCCCGGCTTCGCACGGTACGACATCACATTAGAAACCTCAAAAATAACAGTACATACTTCTCCAGTAATTAATGGATGTTATTATACATATAAACCTTCCTCTTGAATCACTCTTTCTATTAAAAAAAATGCATCAAAATCCGTTGCGTAGTTTCAAAGATTTAAGCATACAAAGGGACAGAGAAAGCGACTTTGTTTTATACTATGTAGTGATGTAGCTATGTAAATGGTTCTCCTTACATTCTGAGTATGATACCAGAAAACAGGGGAAAAATCTCTGGAAAAAGCTCTTTCATTTTGATCTCTGGCGAAATCAGAGATAAGCATATGTGAGCAGTCAGCAGAGGCAAAAATGAGGAAAAGATCCTTATGTTTATATTCTCCTATTCCTGTATCTTTAACGAAAATTGAGCTATTGTTATAAATAAAGAATTAAATCATCAACAGAACATGTGCCTTTATGATGAAATGAAAAATCACATGGTGGACCAACTGGAAGACACCAGGGGTGGTTATGAAGTTAAGGTAGAAAACAGATTTTGTTTCACCCTGTATAAAATGACGTGCGCCGAGTTTTTTCAAAATTCAAAACTGGTTGTTGATTAAGAATGAACATATCTACAATTGAAAAAAAATCAATCGAATCGGACTTGAAATAACATATTTATGAATTAACAAACTTCATCGATTTTTTGAGTGGATCGATTATTTTGCCGGTGAGTGTATTATTGAAAAAATAAATTGGCAAGTTGGTGTGAAAAGATAAATGAAAGTTCATCTCTAATTTTGTCCTCACATCGAAAAAGAACCAATCCTTTGACACATCCGAACCAGATAAACCACCGTAACAATTTCGGCCAATCCTCCCGCAAGTAGCATCCGCATCAAAGAAATATGTCATAAATCCAGCTCCCCTCATTTCACCTGGTCAATAATTTTTCAAAGTAAATCCGCTAAAATTGACATTAACATTCAATTTCGCTAAGGCTACAATAGGTAGTACTTCCACCAATTCAACCTTAAATTCTGATCTAATGAAAATAAACTGAAAACTAAGTAGGCGACCACAACGGCGCACCTACCATAGCACCTCACCAAGCCTCGCCCCTCAAAAATAAATAAAGCATGTTCCTTATACGAGTGTCCACAACGGAGTACTGACCTACGCACCTCACCTAGCACCGACCAGCGCACCAACGAGCGAAGTTCATTTTGTATTTATTTAAGCACCGCACCACGCACCAAATATGACATAACCTCAAGATTTACGTCTGTTTATATTTGTCAAACGATGTATTCGTTCGTTGAAGGACAATCACTGCATGAAAAATTTCAATTTCCATTCATAATAAGGAAAGATTTCCAAAATCTTCAAATAAATGAACTATTTTCCTAGGACTACGAATCAATGATATGGTTGTATGTATAAAGTACACGAATGCTATTGGAACATTATCTATCGAACGATTGTTCAATTTAATGATTATATTGGACATAACTAATTTTTACAGCTCTAACCAGAATCAACCTACTAACTGATGATTCCTCGAATAGTTTTGGTTTTTTCATTAGAAAGTAAGTGGTAAAGAAATAACAATGAAATCTATATAATGTTTCTGTTCATGTTCGAATCAATGAAGAAGTCGAAACACCGGCCTCCTACAACTCGATAAAGAACACATATCAAATTAGTGTTTCAACATTCAAAACTCATTTTATCACATTTGAAGTAATATTGATTGATGTTGAGAACACGATGTATTCAACGAAAGAATTAGGCATTCAGTTTGTTTACTTTATGATGAATGATTAAATCAAGTATATCCAACCATTCTTCTTCTATTACTATTGCTTTGCTTTTATGAATATATCGCAGAATATAAAGTTTGTTGTTTGAATTAACTGAAACAGTCTTTCCAACTGCATTTTTAGGTTTTTGAAGATTTAAATGCTGATTTGAACAATAAAAACAAAGATGCATAACCTAGAAATAGGCGTGAGGGTCGGGGCTTCAATGTGGACAGTCTAGGGCTTGGTGCATGGGTCGGTGCTTTGGGCGAAGGTCAGGGCTTTGGGCGAGGCTGCGATGGGCTAGGGTCGGTGCTCCGTTGTGGACGCGCACTAAGTCGAAAACATAACATGTTTTCCTCCCAGACGCGGATAACACCTGCAATTCGTCTCGGCATGTCCTCATTAAGGTTTTGAATCAATTAGAGCATCACTGAGCTGCTGCAAATTTTCTGGAGTTGGTCACGAGATCGAATTTTCATCCCAAGAGCATCCAAGCATGACCATTTGGGTTCAAATCTCGTCTTAGAGCTGGCAAGTTGAATTCTTGGATATCAACCTCTGCTAAATACTCCCTGGCCATCCCAGCCAGACGCGGTTGATGCGGTCGGGCAGTATAAAGCGTTAGCACGAGATCGTCTCCAATAAGCGGTGCATACGGCACAACATGTTACTCTAAAACTTCTCTTGCTTTATGTTTTCACTCAGTTTTTATTTTACTTTCATCACGTTCGGATTTAAGGTGAAATCTGTGAAAGTACGTAACCATAGCGAAATTGTAGAGTTTAATATTGCTCTGAAACCCTATATCTAAAACAAAAATTGAGCTTCTGTTATAAATAATAAATTAAATTATCAATAGATGATGTGCCTTTATGATGAAATAAGAAATCACACGGTGGAACAACTTGAACACACGGGGGGTGGTTCTGAAGTTGAGGTAAATAAACAGATTTTGTTTCACCCTGTATGAAATGACGTGCTCTGAATCTTCTTGAAATTCACAACCAGTGATTGATTACGGATGAAAATACCTACAATTCAAAATAAAATTCAATCGAATCGGACTTGAAATAACATAATAATGAATTAACATACTCAATCGATTTTTTGTGTGGATCGATTATTTTCTGGTGAGTGTATTATTGAAAAAATAAACTGCCAAGTTGGTGTGAAAACACAAATAAAAGTTCATCTCTAATTTCGCCCCCACATCGAAAAAGAACCAATCCTTTGACACAGCCTAACCAGTTAAACCACCGTGACAATTTCGGCGAATCCCTCCACAAGTAGCATCCGCATCAAAGAAATATGTCATAAATCCAGCTGAGTCACCCACTTCACCTGGTCAATAACTTTTTAAAGTAAATCCGCTAAAATTGACATTAACATTCAATTTCGCTAAGGCTACAATAGGTAGTACTTCCACCAATTCAACCTTAAATTCTGACCTAATGAAAATAAACTGAAAACTATGTCAAAAACATAACATGTTTTCCTTCCAGACGCGGATAACAGCTGCAATTCGCCTCAGCATGTCCTCATTAAGGTTTTGAATCAATTAGAGCATGACTTAGCTGCGGCAAATTTTCAGGAGTTGGTCACGAGATCGGATTTTCCCCCCAAAAGCATCCAAGCATGCCCAATTTGGTTCAAATCTGGTCTTGGAGCTGGCCAGTTGAATTCTTGGATATCAACTTCTGCTAAATACTCCCTTGCAATCCAGTAGCGGCTTTTCAGGTGAAGGGAGTGAAGTGGAGTTCATTGAGGATGATAATTATTATTCACTATTTATACAATAATTTAATCGTTTCATTAGCTCCATGTCAGAACTCAGGAGACGTTTATTATCGAGATTATTATCGAATAGCGAAACTCATTATAATATCTTGTCGCTTGCCGCATCGAGTGAAGAGGTTTGTCACGGAACTTGCACCTCGATCGCTCAAGCAGACTGCGTTGCTATGGTAACGGGTGACGTCACCGGGGCTTTCTATTACGTTTCCTCGCTGTCGGCCGTAGTGAACAGTGAAGAGCTCCAGTAACCCTCTGCAGTCTGCACCTGTTACGTTCGTCGATGTTTTACTGTCCGCGCGTCGCCTCTAACTGTGTCGCTCCAGTGAGAACGTCTGACCGTTGTTCACTTAAGTGCTTCGGCTTCGATATCAAAAATGAACCCCATTAATGACATGTGTGCAGTTTAATAGAAACTCCGTTTCATCGTTGGAAAGACGAAGACAAAAAGGACATCTTAAATGAAGGTCGGCCTACTGTTAACTTGAAAATTTCTACAAGAAAAGAAATGAAAGATGGAAAACAACATAATATTAATTTCAAATCATCTTGGTTTTCGGAATACAATTGGTTATTCATTCAAAAAGAACTTTTAATTCAACTAACAAACAAACAACCATTTTATGAAGACATTACGGACAAATTTGCTAGTTTAAAGGACCGAAGGTTGGACCTGATATACAAAAAATAGGTGAGTTTACATAAAAAAGATGTTATTCTAGATTTTTTTGCTTGTTTAGCTCTTCACCTCTTTTTTCACCCACGAGCCGCCACTGTTGCAATCCCAGCCACATGCGATTGATGCGGTTGGGCATAATAAAGCGTTAGCACGAAATCGTCCCCAATAAACGGTGCATACGGAACAACATGTCGAGCTAAAACTTCTCTTGTTTTATGTTTTTACTCAGTTTTCAGTTCACTTTCATAACGTTCGAATTTAAGGTTGAATCTGAGAAAGTACTTTCATAGCCATAGCCAAATTGTGGAGTTTAAAGTTGATCTGAAAACACTGTATCTCTAACAAAAATTGAGCTATTGTTATAAATAAAAAAACAAATTATCAACAGAAGATGGGCCTTAATGATGAAATAAGAAATCACACGGTGAAACAACTGGAACACACCAGGGGTGGTTCTGGAGTTAGGTTAGGGTAAAAAAAATTGTTTTAACCTGTATTGAATCACGTATGCCAAGTTTTCTTGAAATTCAAAACCAGTGATTGATTAAGGATGAACATACCTACAATTGAAAAAAAATCAATCGAATTGGACACGAAATAGTATATTTATGAATTAACAAACTTCATCGATATTTTCAGTGGATCGATTATTTTGCCCTCGAGTATATTATTGAAAAAATAAATTGGCAAGTTGGTGTGAAAACACAAATAAAAGTTCATCTCTAATTTCGCCCCCACATCGAAAAAGAACCAATCCTTTGACACATCCTAACCAGTTAAACCACCGTGACAATTTCGGCGAATCCCTCCGCAAGTAGCATCCGCATCAAAGAAATATGTCATAAATCCAGCTGAGTCACCCCTCACTTCACCTTGTCAATAATTTTTCAAAGTAAATCCGCTAAAATTGACGGGCACGTGCTTCGGATTTGGCGATCAGAGTCCGCCTCGAATCGGGATTACGCGACACAAAGCAATTTTACAGTACAGAGAACGTACAGGCCGAACCGTGAAATTTTACGACCCGGCTCTGATGCTCGTAAACGGAATCGCGACTAACTGCTTTCAACATTCGAAAAGATCTATTCAGATTAAATTTGTATTGCACACCGTGTAGTGTGAATGATATACTGATGGTGAATACTTCGCTGATTAGTGTTTACGGGTAATTTTTAGCGTAAACCGGAAGTTGTGGGTTGGTGAAAAAGCTAGCGGCAGTTGGAGCCAGGTTGAACTTTTGCTGGCAAGCCGTTTTCTGTTAATCGTTAGTAGCAAAGATTCTATATAGAGATAATCTTTGAGAAGTATGACAATAGCCATTCAATGTCATTACCCATCACAAAACATATACCATAGAGATAGATCATATGTATATACTTTTTCGTACTTCCGGGCCTAAAGTGACAACTTCACTCCCTTGTGACAGGTACTAAAGTGTCACATTTAATCCCTCCGGGATTAAATATTGACGAAACTCCGGAACGATTAAATCACAAACAAACGAATTTAAGGGATATTTTAAAATTTCTGAATATAAACAAATTTCCAAATTTACCTTAAGCATTAAAATTTATCATCCGGAGCCTCCCGTAAGAACTGATCTACCTGCTCAGACGTGAGAATTCTTGACTTCTTTGGCTTAAATCCCTCATTTCTTCTCTTCAAAAAAGCTAATAATTTTGGAAATTTACTTATATCAATATCTTCTCTAATGTTAATAACCGGTTTCAGCATTGAGTAATGTGCCCAGAGAGTTGAGGCAAAACGCTTTGATTCATCATTGAAGTAGACTAACAGCGCATTTTCAGTAGGTGTTGTCTCACATTTTTTAAGCGGCACCACTACTTTACCTTCAGGATTAAATGTACTACTTCAGTCCCGCGGTATATAATGTACTATTCACACTTTCGCTTCTTCCACTACCGCTACTCAGCACAAATCATAAGCGCTCCCAAAAATGGCGACCACTTAAAACAAACATGTCGAGTTCGTATGCAACCGGATGTTTCCGCTACAGTTTGCCAACAGCTCCTAAAGATTTTCGTCTACTACCGAATGCGACCAATGGAATGAATTCGTGGAGCAGTATACCATTGTACAATGGTTATACTACTATACTTGTTTTTAAATTTGACAGTAAAATGTGACAAAAGGCAGAATCGTGCTTTCTTTAGCGATTGTGAAACTAAATAATTTTAACTTCTTTATAAACTGAGATCAATAGTAATTCTTTCAAGAAACAGTCGCATCAACCTTATCGTATAAGTGACTGTACATTATCTAATTAACTAATAGTACGAGAGCTAGCAACGTCAAAAAAAAAGAATTTCAGGAAGGCCAGTTTTTAGATATGTATCTCTCACTCTCCCGGACGCCATACGGGCTATCTGGCTGGCGGTAGTGGTTGCGTTCATTAGTGCGCATCGTACCTGTACAGGTAAAATATCAAATTTTCAAATAATTTCAGAAAGGTTTTTTTTTTATTATTTTTATTGAAATTTTTGCAACATAAATTTATTATTGCCAGATATTTTTATTGTTGTTTAAACTGTGCCAGACACTAATTTTGAATAAAATTTTTTTTTTTTTTCGAATTATTTCAGTATGGCTGAAATCTTAATATGATGTGCTTTAAATATCTGAAAACCCAAAACTAATTGCCAGACATAGCCAGAGATGCATATCTAAAAACTGGCCTTCCTGAAATTCTCCCTCAAAAACGTTGCTAGCTCTTAGACTATAATTATAGGTTACAGAATAGAGAAACATAATTCAGTTGATACTCTGCTGTACCAAACTTGGAATTTTGCTGTTCCAACAATCATGTTTTCCACATTTCTTGCAAATATATAGAGTATTTCGGTACCTTTCTGAAGTAATACTTCGCTGATTAGTGTTACGGGTAATTTTTAGCGTATACCGGAAGTTACGGCTTGGTGAAAAGGCCACCCTCAGATCAATAGAGAACATAGATAGGATCCAAGCGCGATGTTAATAGAATGAATTTACTACAGTTTATTTTAGGAGAGTAGGAAGTGAAGGAAACCTCTTATGCCTGCCCTCCTATCGCTACGACCTATCTATGTCTCTATAGTCTCTATCGTGAATGCGTCTATAGACGTTTTCGAATACTTACTCGGGTTAACTCAATCCCTAGCCTTCGTGTTCGTTTACCTTACACGAACATCCTTCCCGTGTTCGGAAAGTACGGTGCTATTAACTCGATCACTGACTCAGGTTGATCTATCGTAACCCTACACGACAGCAGGGTCGTAGAGTCACCGCATGTGCACTGCAGTTCAATTTTGTATTTTAAAAAGGCGGGAATAAGTCTTCTACTCTTTTCTTAGTAATTTCATATATTCTATTCCTTAAAATTATGACAAGAAAAGAGAATTTGGCTCAGTGTAAAATGTGTGGTTCCATGAGCCGAGAAAATAAGGTGAAACAACTTTTCATAACTTTGTATGCAGATATTTCTGCGTTAAAGCTAAAGCCTTCTTCACTTCTTTAACATAGGGAGTCAAAAATAACATTGAACATGCGAGGGCACACCAAAAATTATAAGACACATTTTACAGAAGCCAATAAATCCAAGCAAAGCTAGGGACAATCAGTAAATAGACTGGAACTGAAAAAATAAATTCTCTACTTCCATAACATAGGTACTCAAAAATAACAGTAAACGTAGAAGAGCACACCAAAAATTTTAAGACATATTTTATAACATCCAATGAATGCAAGCAAAGCTAGAGACAATCCGCAAATAAACTGGGACTGAAAAAATAAATCCATAAAATATTTGGTTACGTTATTGATACGACTGTGAGTTCAAATCCAAAACCTGATGTGTTCGTAAACTTAGAACCTGGGTCCCTGATCCGAGTAAATCCGTCATGTGACCCAATGGATCGAGTTAGTTACCCTGAGTAAGTTTCCGAAAACGCCTAATCTCATTCTAGTCCAATAAACCTCCGACATATTCCGGTCGCGAGCGAATATGAACGACTACTAACGAATCAACGAATGTAGTATGGGTAAGGTAATGAAGGGCTTTAGTTTCAGTCACTTCATACTGTGGTGAAATATATTTAGTGTATCGATTGAAATATATTCTGGTAGGATTCTGCATTTCTTAAAAACTTTATAGGTTTTCACTCCCAGTCTCTGAAACAGAAATAATTAAAAAAATGTAATTCAGGTGCAGCTCTTGCGAGAATCTTTGCACTTATTTGTCAAGACCAATTTGCTTCTGACAAATAAGTGCAAAGATTCTCGCAGGAACACTTCAACTTAATTAAAATTTTTTTAATTATTTCTGTTTCAGAGACTGGGAGTGAAAACCTATAAAGTTTTCAAGAAATATTTAGTGCTCCTGACTTGTTCCAGAGCTTCGTGTTACTGAGTTGCACTAAATGGTAGTCACTGTTCGATTTGAAGCATATGTTTTTGACAGATGGTAAATAAACAACAATTACAATTAAAAGAGTAGATGGGGACGGATGAAAGTCACAAGCTAGGTTTTACAAAAACCCCGATCACGTTGATTGATGAATTATTATTATTTCTGTGCAAATTTCAGTAAACCATCGATTCGAACCTAAATCAACGATTTGATTGCCATATCAAGGTTTGTGGAACCCGTGGTATGTAATTCATTAATTAACGATTTTATTAAGTGAACATCTTTGATATCATCGAAATATTCACAATCCGAACGAATATGAACATGGCAGCATCGATGTAAACAAAAATCATTTGGTAATTTAGTAATTAGAGAGCACCGTGCTTCAAACAAAACAAACACACACACAACCAGTATTTCGAGCTGGTTTCTATGGCCGAGAACGAATTTCTCCCAACTTTTAAACCTTTCCTAAACCTCCACGAACATTTCAAGACCAAGCGAGACTACTGTATTATTTGCAAGACATATAAAAAGCATGATTGTTTTAAAACAGCAACATTACAGAGTTCAGCGGGTTGATTATGGGTAGTAAGTATTAACTTAATTATGTTTCTCTTATTCTGTCAAGCTATTTTCGGTTAGATAATGTACGGTCGCTAATAGCCATAAGGTGGATGCAACAAATTTCTTGAAAAAATCCTATTGATCTCCGTTTATAAAGTAGTTATACTTATTTAGTTCTTTCCAGTACCCCTAAGAAAAGCACGACTACGACAATGTTTCTATTGAACTGTCAAATTTCAAAACGGAAACAAACATTTGCTTTATATAAGATCGAATTATATTTCTATATAAAGGGTTTTCCAATAAGACGTGTTATTTTGATATTCAAAGAAAAATGCCATTTTTCAAAATAAATGATCGGATGTTTATTTCTTATAAAGAAGAAGCTATGCCGTTGATAGTGGAAAATAACATCAGGCAAATGACCACCACGACCACGCTGACAGAACCATATCCTTTCAATGAAATTTTCCATAACCCAATCGCAAAGTGGCTGCCCTATGTCCTCGATAGCATCACGAATTCCATCTTTGAAGTCTGGAATCGACGCTGGGCTATTGGCGTAGACCTTCTCTTTCACGTGGCCCCAAAGGAAGAAGTCGCAAGGTGTTAAATCACAAGATCTCGGTGGCCAATTGTGATCACCTCTTCGAGAGATAACACGGTCCGGAAACTTTTCCCGTAAAAGATCAATGACACGACGTTGTTGATGATCGGACGGCTTGAGTCTTGTGTTAACTGAACTTTATAAGCCTTAAGACCCAAATCTTTATGCAAAATACGGTGTAATGACGTTAGTGGAATGCCTATTTCTAAAGACGACGAGGAACGGACAAACCAGGATTTTCTTCAACGCTTTCAAGATTCAATATATTTCATGCTGTTACAAATATACATTTGTTTGCACACGTCATTATAAATATTATTACAATTCATTCAATATCACAGTTGCTGTAGTTTAACATATACACATTGTCATAAAATTACAGAAATATACTATATAACTTAACATAAATAAAATAAAATTTGACAAGACACTAATAATATTAATAATCTTGACCTTCAGTCACAACCACATGAAACGCACTATTTAGGTATGAGTTTATGCTGGAAAATGCATTTTTAAGTAGGTAGCATTTAATTGTTTTAAGAAATGTTTTGCTGTCTAGTAGCTGCACATTACTAGGCAAGACATTATAAAATAAGGGTCCGTAATAGTTTACTCCGTATCGACTATGATTCAGTCTTAATTTTTGTATGTTTATATGTAAATTTTGCCTAGTATTATGATTATGTATATCATTATTTTTTGTATATGAACCAAGGTTCTCCCTTACATATTTTAAGCATGTATACAAGGATGGAATTGTAAATAAATTATTTTCAGCTACTGCAGCAATATTCTCGGTTGTTCTTGAGCGACGTGCACGTGTTTTATTCTTCACATCACTAACTTGTCCCAACAGCTCGAATTTTTCAACATATTTCTTTATTGCGGTCCGACAAGGTGCTTCACGACGACCCAAAAATGTTCGAGTTTTACGAACTGTCTCTGCCAAATTTTCACCATTTTAATAGTGAATTTTAATGATTTCAAAGCGTTTATGAAGGGTGTATCGTTCCATTTTTATTAAATGCGTAGTTTCTACTTGTCAAATGTCAAAAAATGACAGCTTCAAACGTGACATCTACCGAAATAGCGAACTATTCAAAATAACACCTTTTATTGGAAAACCCTTTATTATATCGCACTTGGGGATTATCTATCTTCTCTTTTAATCTGAGATGTCGCATCAGGATATTTTCTAGTTTGAATTCCCGATACGCCACTGGCACGTGTCATAACTAAAAATTCGAAACTAGGTTGCAATTATTCAAAGCCGATGTGTTTGTATGTCCCTATATATGTGTTTCTCGTAGAAAATAAAACTCGAAGTCGTAAATTCGAATAATTGCAGCCGCACAAAACCGTTTACCGGACCTGAATGGTTATGGCCGGCATCAGGCTAAGCCCTCCCATTCTTTTATTTTAGGTTCAGTTTGTATCGTTAGCGAAACTATAAATCGATACCAAAGAGCTGAATGGCGCCTATTCCTATAATTGGTACTTTGTTCGCTGAATGAACAACCATTTAGGGTCGACCCTTCACCTAAAAATACCGTCGTAGAATAATTGATTTCTTGAGCGATTCAATCAATTTTTAATAAAACTGGGAACACATTTAGGCGTCATATCGATCGCCATCAACCAGTGACATTCGACTCTGTGAATGCCCCTTCAATAAAATAAAATACCTCTTCATTGCTGCCCTTCAGGCTGTAATGAGATGTCATTATTCATTCATTTATTTTCTTGAAATACATCGTTTTTCATCGCTAACGAGTCTAGTGTTCAGAATTTATGGTGTGGTCGTTCGCGTTAAAAGCGCCCTTACACTTCTGCAATAATTAATGAATGAACAAAATTGAGGAATTTGAGAGGTCTACTGATGATATTCCGTATGATCCAGAGAAATTTGAGGTGCATTTTCAGCATCTTTTACCTTTTTTGCACTGATTTCTCTAACAGACTTGATAACAGGTTTTTCGCGATCAATTTCATATTTTATTATATTTTTGCATGCAATTCACAAGCATATATTGTTCAACATTAGTTAGTGTCTTCTCTTCAAACCAAATGTTAGAAACTGATCAAGAATCTGACACATTCGCATTAAAACTGGTTCGGTGTGACTAACACAATTATTTTTGGGATTTGTTGTGAGAACAAACGTATCAACTTATTGGTAACTTTTTGCTAAATGGACGACAATTTATGGTCAATCCTTCAGATAAAAATATCGTCGTAGAATAATTGATTTCTTCAGCGATTGAATCAATTTTCAATAAAACTCGGAACACATTTAGGCGTCATATCGATTGCCATCAACCAGTGACATTCAATTAAATATACGACCTCTTCAGTACTGCCCTTCAGGATGTAATGAGATGTCATTATTCACTCATTTATATACCGTTTTTTTCTACTAACGAGTCTAGTGTTCAGAATTTATGGTGTGGTCGTTCTCGTTAAAACCTCCCTTACACTTCTACAATAATTAATGAATAAACAAAATTGGAAATGCTTCAGGTGAGGGTTTGAGAAGCCGAGTGATGATATCCCATATGATTCAGCGAATTTTGGGGTTTATTTAACAGTTCTGAATTTGCATTTTCAGCATGTTGCGCTTTTCTTGCAGACATTTCTCTCATTCAAGCTTGATCTTAACTGCATTTCAGCATGAGATCTGATTCAGAGTTTTCAGATTTAGTTCCATATCAACCAAACCATAGAATAAAGGGTTGAATGAATTTTATAAAGAGAATCATTCAAACATCCTGAAAGTTGACTTTTTCCAATACATTATTTTATATAGCCATTGTCGACTAACAATTGTTTCTGATGCATTGATGAACGAAAATATTTTTTATTAATTTGAACTTTGAAAAGCAGGTAACGTACAAGTTTTGCGTTTGTTATCGTCCAACTTCTACAAACAGGGCTAGGCGAAAGTTCTTTATAAAATAATATCATTCAAATCGGTGACTTGAAATCAAAAAGCTAGAACACGTGAATTGATTTTAAAATAGATGAATTTCAGTTATTCATAAATATGCTAGTTCAAGTCGATTCGTAATGAATTTTTCTTCGAATGTAGGTATGTTCATCCTTAATCAATCATCAGTTTTGAATTTCAAGAAACGTACGTCATTTTATATAGGGTGAAATGAAATCTGTTTTTTCACCCTAATTGTAGAACCAACCCTGGGGTGTCCCAGTTGTTCCACAGTGTGATTCCTTGTTCCATCATCAAAAAACAACTTCTCTTGAACGATTTAATTCGTCATTCATAAAAATAGCTCTACTTTTGTTAAAGATACAGGGTTTCAGAAAAACATTGAATTTCGCTGATGCTAGAACAGTACTTCAACAAATTCAACCTAAAATTCTGACCTAATGAAAAAAAACCGAAAACTAGGTCAAAAACATAAACTGTTTTCCGCCCAAATGCGGATAACAGATTCAATTCGTCTCGGCATATCCTCATTGAATTAATGCATAAATCAGAGCATCACTGAGCTGCTGCAAATTTTCAGGAGTTGGTACGCGAGAGTGAATTTTCCTCCCAAGAGCATCTAAACGTGCCCAATTGGGTTAAAATCTGGGTTTAGAGCTGGCCAGTTGAATTCTTGGATATCAACCTCTGCTAAATACTCCCTTTAATCCTAGCCACATACGGTTGATGCGGTCGGGCATTATAAAATATTAGCACGAAATGATCTACAATAAACGGTGCATACGGAACAACATGTCGCGCTAAAACTTCTCTTGTTTTAAGTTTTTACTCAGTTTTCAGTTTATTTTCATAACGTTCGGATTTAAGGTTAAGTCTGTACTTTCATAGCCATAGCGAAATTGTTGCTCTGAAAACCCTGTATCTTTAACAAAAATTGAGCAATCGTTATAAATGAAGCATTAAATTGCCAAGATATGATGTGTCCTGATGATGAAATAAGAAATCACACTGTGGCACATCTGAAACACACTAGGGATGGTTCTAAAGTTAGGGTAAAAAAACCGATTTTGTTCCACCCTGTATAAAATGACGTACGCCGGGTTTTCTTGGAATTCAAAACTGGTGATTGATTAAGGATGAACATACCTTCAATTAAAAAAATTCAATCGATTCCTACTCCAAATAACCTATTTATGAATTAACAAACTTTGATTTTTTGGGTGGATCGATCATTTTGCTAGTGAGTGTATATTCTTTATTGATGTGGTATACAACGGTATACGCTAAAAATTACCCGTTAACACTAATCAGCGAAGTATTCACCATCAGTATATCATTCACACTACACGGTGTGCAATACAAATGTTATCTGAATAGATTTTATCGAATGTTGCGATTTCGTTCACGAGCATCAGAGCCCGTTCTAAAACTTTCACGGTTTTCCCTTCAGAACAATGCCGAAATACTGTATTATTTGCTAGACATGTGAAAAACACGATAGTTTACAAACAGCAACAATCCAGAGTTGAGTACAGCAGCGTGGGTTGATTATCCCTACCGACGAGCCACCACTGGTGCTTCCTGTGTTTGCCTCTCACGCGAAGTTCTATTTATCGCATCCATTTTAGGGATGTCCGGACTGTACCGTTGCGAAATTAAATTTTTTGGCACGTTCATCTGTTTTTTCTCAATTGAGACTATCATTTTTGTGAAAACAAAGATTTATTTGTGGAATGCTACCGCTACTCGATTTTGTCGACCATAAACTACAATTGAAGGTGTATTCTGCATGTGACAAATGGAACATGCCTGTGTTTCATTGCCCCTGCTCCAAAAAATGAGTTATGCTTTTTTATAAATCCCCATGTTCGCAGTTTCTCGTTAATAATACAATGAATAAACTTTCCTGCTGAAACGCTGAATTTACGAATTCTGGGAAATTAAAATATTGAATGGAATCTAGGTTGAAATTTCTGTTCTCAACAGTCAATCCGTACGTATTGTATAGAATAATTGATTCGAGTTGTATTCTGAATAGGAACTGTGAGCAGAAAAACCTGATTGATAATTTTATATTCATTTATTTGAAGAAAATTCAATTCTTATAATGTATTGTTCCACATTGTACGTGTTTTCTAATATAAATAGTTATTAAAAACTTTTTTAGTTGACATTTTTCGTACCAATCAATTTAGGTATATGTCGAAATTACATTATAAAAACTAGAATACCCGAAATGAAATAATTATAAAGGGTTTTCCAATCAGAGGTGTTATTTTGAATAGCCCGCTATTTCGGTAGATGTCACGTTTGAAGCTGTCATTTCTTGACATTTGACAAGTAGAATCTACGCCATTAATAAAAATGGGACGACACACGCTTCGAGAACGCATTGAAATTATTAAAATTCACTATAAAAATGGTGAAATTTTGGCAGAGATGGTTCGTAAAACTCGAACATTTTTAGGTCGTCGTGAATCACCCTCTCGGATCGGAATAAAGAAATTGATAGAAAGATTCGAGCTGTTGGAACAAGTTAGTGATGTGAAGAATAAAACCCGTGCACGTCGCTCAAGAACAGCCGAAAATATTGCTGCTGTAGCCAAAAGTGTTGAAGGAAACCTACGTTTTCGTCGTTCTTTGAGATTAGGCATTCCTCAAACGTCATTTCACCAAATTTTGCATAAAGATTTCAGTGTAAAAGCTTATAAAGTTCATTTAACACAAGAACTCAAGCCGGCCGATCAACAACGTCTTTTTTTGCTGATTGAGTCGTTGAAATGCATGAAAATGATCCGGAATTCCATCGAAAAATCATCTTGAGTGATGAGGCCCATTTCCACTTCTTCTTTTGGGGCCACGTGAAAGAGAAGGTCTACGTCAATAGCCCAGCATCGATTCAATACCTGAAAAATGAAATTCGTGAAGCTATCGAGGACATAGGGTAGCCACTTTGTGATTTGGTTATGGAAAATTTCAATAAATGGATATGGTCCTGTGAGCATTGTCGTGGTGGTCATTTGCCAGATGTTATTCACCACTATTTACGGCATAGCTTCTTCTTTATAATGAAATAAACATCCTATCAATTGTATTGATAAATGGCATTTTTCTCTGAAAATCGAAATAACACCTCTTATTTGAATATCCTTTATTTCGAAATGAAAAATATTCAGTCGTCAAAAGTTTTTGCGCCCTATAAACTCTCAACTTGTTGAATTTAACATGACAATTTTTTGTGTGTAGAATTTTCATTATCTTAGCACCCAAATTAAAACAATAAACCAGCGAAAAATGTTACTTGTTCGGAAGAATACAGATGTATTCGAGTTTAATCAGTTTTCAGCGAATAATGAGAGTTGTAATATTTTAAATATTTCGTGGAAAATGCCGAGACATCTAATTCCGCAGTTAAATTTATTCTTACTTATACTGAATACAATGCAAAAAGCAAACACTGTTCTGAAAATTCTGACCGGGCTATTTTTATGAAGGAAATTCAAAGCTGAGATGCCATTCCACCCCTGTTGCATATTCAAATTATTAGGGTTGTACCATGCCCTTGTCAAGGGTCGCGTTTTTAAGCATCCACTCTACAGAAACAAGTGACAACCTACGAACATATTCATGTGAATTCTACTCCTTTTCATTAAGTTTCTCTGATGGATATTTCAACAAAGGAACAATTGCTACATTTATTTACTGAAAAAATAGAAAAAGACTTAGTATCTAATAATTTAGCTCAAATTCGAGAAAAAAGCTCTACACAATGTCAAATCCAGTCATTTCATTTATTTAAAGATAATTAAGGAATATGACAATAGAGATAACATCAAGTAGGGGAAGTGTGCCCATGTTGGCACCCTTAACGAATTATTTACATATTTCATTAAAGGAATATTTTTCTATGTCATTGAGTGTACAGATTGACTGCTACTCGTATGTAGTATGCATTCTTATATATAGTTTCAATATAAATTGTTAAAAATTTGGATAACAGCACTTTTTAAAATTTGGCCACAGGTGCCATCATAAGATCACGTATGTCCTTTGATGGCATATAGGTAACTTAAAATAAAATGATATTATTCATTGAAATGTTTTATTGAAGAAAATAGCAGTCCTATTTCATGCAAATGAAAATATGAGTGTAAAGAAACTAAATTTACATTCTTTGGCATCGTCAAAAATAAAAAATATAATTTTTATCCGCACAATTCATATACGAACATGATTTGCACTACCACACTCGGCATGGCACCAGATGGCGCATTTCTGGCAACGTAACCAATTCTCCCTTGGTCGAGACATGGACAACATCTTATAACAATAAAGGCAAGCGGCATCTGAATCATCGTCATAATGTCTTTCTTCATTTTCCTCATTTTCTTCGACGAACTTAATCTGTCTTTTGACCTTTCTAGCTAGCTTCTCTCTCTCTTTCTTTGTCTTCTCTTCTTTTCCAACTTCTTTTCTTTTATGTCAGGGGTTGTATTGAGGATTTCAACTTTTCCTCGTTTTCTTCTTCTGTTCACTGTTGATTCTGCAACGGCAGTTGGCAGTGGTGGGAGTTCTTGTATGATTTTCAAAGATCTAGATACTTCACTTGAAACCATTTTCATTATTTCGGATACTCTAATATTTCTTGCGAAGTACCAGGCTTTGGAGGAATCTTCTCTTGATCTTGAGTGTTCCTATGATGGCATAGGGTGCCATCATAGGAACACTCTGGCTATGCCATCATAAGCATAATGCGGCGTTCCCACAAGGCGTTACTCACGACAGTGAACCACGCTTTCGTGAAATACACTTCTATGTGAACGCATTCCTTACGAAAGCAAGTTTAACGACTATGCGTTCACACAGAAGTGTATTTCACGAAAGCGTGGTTCACTGTCGTGAATAACGCCTCGTGGGAACGCCGCATAAGTAACATATATTTTTCAACAAAGCGAAAAAGGTACTAAAAAGACGAAAAAACCTAAAACTTTCACACTGAAAGCATCGTTATAGAGTGATTAAAGGAAAGTATAATCATTTTTTACACAGATTTTTTGAATATCAAATAAAATGAAAATGAATGAAAGAACTATCCTATACATCAACACTTAGCCAAATGATTGAACTCTTATAACAGTCACAAATTGCCACGTATTCAAGGTGTAACTACGTATATCAAGTGTAAATGCCATTTGGCGTACAAACTCAGTAAATATAAGTTTGTTCAGTTGATGTTAACAGACCTCTTTGAAGTGTGCCATCATGAGCAGGATGCCATCATAGGCATACTTCCCCTACATAATCCACAAGCAAAAGCTAACTTCAAATAATTATTCAGGAAGAACAAAGTCCTTTGCGATTTTCCCTACAATTCAAGAAAATCATGGAGAAAATATTTTTTCAATTTGTATTCGAAATCCAGTCGACAATAGATTTTCAGTCGATATTGAATGAACAACAGAAGTCTGCATATTCCTTTCTTTCATGAATCCAACCTAATGATGTATTCGACTCTTTTATTCGAATGAATTAAATGAATTTCGTTTTCTACAGAACGACAATGAGCAGACTGTATATTGCTATGCAGTGGTGGCTGTTCAGAGGAGGCAGAGGAGGCCGGTCCTCCCTTAATTTCGCTGCATTTTATTCAATTGAAAATAATCACATGTATTATTTCCATCATTTCATCTACAATCCAAATAATAACAGGCAAACCGCTTAGCGAAGGAGACCCGTCTCCACGAGTCGAGATTCGTTAGAATATAACATTTCAAACTTCTTCAAATGAACGTTGCTAGAACCACTCAAAATTCAAGCTGAAGATCACGTGTCGGAGGCCCGGCTCCTCGGCATTTTGTCTTCCAGGCGAACAAGCTTAGTTGAAACTTTTTATTAACGAAGTATTAGTCCTCTCAGTGTGCGGTTTGTGATATTTTTCGGAAAAGTTTATAGGTAAGATTTTAATATTTCAGCAAGAGAGATGGAAATGGAAATTTAAAGAAACACAAGATCCTGTGGATTTTATTTTGAATAAAAAATTCAGTAAAATACCTTACGATGGTATAATAAATGCCAGTGGCTGACAGGAAGCCTAGTTCGAAATGAATTATTTTGATGGTTGCGTGGTCTCAGGCCTTCTCTTATTGAAATCTCACGAGCTGCCACTGAAGAAATACGTTTCTACGTTTCTTTACTGTGAAAATAAAGAAATAATTAGTACAAATCTAACACAAATTTCAGGAAATAATTCTACAGAATGTGTTATGAAGTAATTTTGTTAATTAAAACATAACAATTGAATAATATGATAATAGAGATCATATCGAATACATGCTCCACAAGTAAAACCTCACTTTCAAGTATTATTCAGGAAAGAACAAAGCCCTTTGCGAATTTCCCTTCAATTCAAGAAAATCAACGAGAAAATATTTTCTCAATTTTAAATCCGACAATAGATTTTCCGTCGAGATTAAATGAACAACAGAAGTCTATATATTTCTTTCTTTTATGAATCCATCCTAATGATGTATTCGACTCTTTTATTCGAATGAAAAAGGGTTACGATATAAATGAGTTTCGTTTTCTGCAGAACGACAATGAGCAGACTGGCCGAATGGTATTCAAAGGGATGTTGGGGCCATAAATCCTGTAGAAGATCGGGAAAATCTCATGGAGAATGGGAACACCGAGAATTCTGGGCTATCCTTGGAATGCATTGAATTTTAGAATGAGGATTCGGAAAAGAATTCTCGTGTAAAAGGGGGTCCGATTTGTATGAATGGAATGATGTGATTGATAAGGATAATTACCGGATATTCTGGAGTTGGAGAAGTGTACTGAAGAATGGCTTTTTTATATAAAATGAGTGAACTTATGATATGTAACGGGTGTCCTAAATTGGTTATCCAGTGAAGAGATCTCAGAAACCTAATGAGCTAGAACAAAATGAAAGGCACATTTATGGGCTCGATTTTTGAGAGAATTCATTTGATGAAAACCGCAACCTTCCAAGTCGAACAGTTTTCGAGATATTAGAGAAAATTGGAAAATGGCGTCGAATGAAAAGTTCTCATAACTTCTTTATTACTGAAGTTATAAACATGAAACTAAAACATTATAAGGCACTTTTTTCAGTGGAATTCATTGAAGTAATTGATTTTTCTTTATTACATTTCCATCTAGCTTATCGGGGTCCTGAGATCTCCTCACTAGACAACTAATTCAGGACACCCGGTACACACGATTTCAGTTCCTAGTTATTTGGATGAAATAAACCTCTTTCTTTCAAAAGGGCGTAATTTATTTCAATTAGCCAATGTGTTATCAGTTCACAATAATTTCACAAAATATCACCACTATGAGTTTCAACCAACATAGCACATTATGTTACATACGATTTTCTTCTTCTTGGTTTTTTCCTGTTAGTTTTGTTATTTCAGACACAAATTCAAAAATTAAGAAAAGCCTTGAGCAGGTGCTTATGAGCACTCGTTCATCAGCGAAGCAATAAGGCTATCACCTCATAATCTTGTAATGGGACTTGAGATTTATACTATTACTAAATAATATACCTTAGTAATAGTATAAATCTCAAATAATATACCTTAACTCCCTTTACTACCGAGGGATTCCATGCCAATCGAGTATGACCTAGACGCCAACTATGAAGTGATCATAGGTGATCGCCAAGAAAGTGTGGGTGGTTTGTCTCGACTTCGCAAAAGCCATCTCATCTGGTACACAGATTGGTCCCTAAGGGAACGAGGAGCAGGCATAGGCATATACGGTCCCAAATACAGGGAATCGGTGCCTTTGGGAAAGCCAATAACAACGCTCCAAACTGAAATTCTGGCCATAGAAAGATGCGCCCAAGTCTGTCTGTCCAGACAGTACAAGGGAGCCAGAATTTGCATTGCCTCTGATAGTCAGATGGCACTGAGGCAGCTTATGGCCGTTGATTGTAGATCAAGGACAGTCCCTCAAAACACTGGCGGAGTACAACAAGCTAGTTTTAGCTTGGGTACCTGCCCACCAGAACATTGAGGGAAATGAGAGAGCTGATGCCCTTGCAAAAAGAGGAGCAAACACACCCTTCACCGGACCCGTGCCCTCCTGTTGGGTATCACCTACACTGATTAGGGCAGAGGTCGGTGTTTCAGAGAAAAGGGAGAAACACTCTAACTGGATAAACACATCCGGTCAAAGACAAGCAAAGAGACTAATCAAACCTTCCAAAGAGAAGGCTCAACAAGCTCTATCGTTGTCAAAAAACGAGTTAAGGTTGCTAATCGGCCTTCTCACAGGGCATTGTCCCGTGAGATATCACCTACACAAGATCGGTAAAGAAAACTCCGACATTTGTAGGTTATGTGAATCGGCCACTGAAACAACCGAGCACATACTATGCCAATGCACTGCGCTGGCGCAAACCAGACTTACTCTACTAGGTGGCGCGTTATTAACGCCAGCCGACATAAGAGCGAAGTCTCCTAAGGAAGTAACCAGCTTTGCCAAGGAGGTTAGATTCCTGGGATAAACGTAGTTTTAGTATGGTAACGCACAAAAGACCTTATTGGTCGCAGTGCAGAAGGGTAATCAACGTGCCGATCGACCACTATCTAATCTAATCTAAATAATATACCTTTCAATGAAAAATCTCAGCACGATCGGAATCATATTCTGGAAATCATTCAAAAAATATAAGAAAATCCCTGAGCAGGAGCTTTTGAACACTCGTTTTTGGTGAAGCAATAAGACTATCAACTCAAAATTTTATATAGGATTTGAGATTGATAGCAAATATAAAAATGCAGTATCTCAGCACAATTGGAAAAAATAATAATTACAAAACTTGAATTCCATGCTTCCGATGATGATATTTCCTTGACATTTTGCATGAACATTCAATATAGTAGGTTTCCTTCTAAAAATAATTTTCACTCGAATCGGTTATTCTGTTATGGAAATATAAAGATTCTTCTTTCAATATTCCATAGCTTTCTATGGTTTGTTGAAACTATGGCCAGGAAATTTTGAATGAAAATTCAGTATATCAGTTTTCTCGCATAAAAAAATTTCATTCGAATCGGATTTTTTTATGGAATTATGTTTCTTTTCTTCAATATTTCAATTGAATTTTCTTTGGTTCTGTTCACACTATGCCAACAAAATTTTGCATGAGGCTTGTTATCAGTATTTTGCATTCGGCAGTAACATTTCATTCCAATTGGTTTCGTATTTTCTGAGATATTGAGAAGAAAAATTTGAATGGCCCTATTTTATGGAACGATTTGGCTGGTTACTGAACTCAACCGAGCCATTTGGTAACCGCACTTAACCTGAAAATTTCAAGTCTCTAGAACAATTGCTTTGAAACTTATTGTGCTAACGGCCGGACGGCCGGACAGACAATCCCACAAACTACTGTTTTTTGATTCTCTAGGACAATCCTTTCGGAAGTAATCTTGTTTACGGACGGGCAGAATATAATTTGATCACTAATTCAGTGAGTTGAACTTTATCGCTCGGAGACATTTAGGCTAAAACTTCGAAAACTACAGACATTTCGGCAGACCGATTTAGCAAATTAGAACTATGAATTTGAACATGAACCATTTGAACCTTCAAACTTCCATAATCACCTTCATATTTCAAGAGAAACTGCGAAATGAAAAGATGTCCCCCAAAAAATCTTAATTAAGCCATTCGAATATTTATGGAAAGATACGAACTAGCGCCTGGATTAATAACTTAAGTTACAGGAACTTTCTGTAGGACTTAATGTTATTGTGATTTCCATCCAGAGGCTATAAATCAAAAGAGAGAAGGTAGAAATAGGAGTTTAATTTTGCCGCGACAATAATCATTAATTACCAAGCCGTGTCTGAATGGAAACAATAACTCCTTAAACTCAAAACTGCTATCTCGGGAGCGTCTTTTCCGGATCTATATTCAACTAATTTCCGAAATTCTCGTTGAATTTGTGCATATGATTTATCCTGCTGATTCCAAGTTAGGTACGATAAACTAGCTGAGAGTGGAGTTGCTTGTCTGTTGGCATGAAGGCAGGAGCGGCACTGCAACAGGATTTTGTTCAGCGTACTATTATTATTATTATTATCGACTTGAGCCTATTAGCGTAGAAAGGGTGTGATTTTTCACACCCCCTAGCGATCGGCTATCATACTCCATACTAAGGGGAAAATTCACTCATTCCGGAAAGCAGGTATCACTGGGATTGAGGTCTGAGGTGTTCGGTGTTCTTCTTCTCCTGGGTCCTGGGTTGTTCGTCCTTCGTCGCTTGGTCCTGGATTTCTCGGTTGATGTCCTGGTAGTCGGTCTTGCAATGTTTCCCTCCATGGTTGTTCCTTGTTGTCCATCGTGACCTACAAACTTCCTTACCGTTCTAGCAGTACCGAGGAGTACAGCTTTTTGCTTCACTTTGTAAAGATTTTCAGCCAAATCTAGCTCCTTGAGGTTGGTCTTGAGGCTCTTAGGAATAATTCCTGTGGTTGATATCAGAATCGGAATGGTTCTGGTACTAGACATTCCCCACAGCCTTCTGATGAAGTTCAAGCTCTCGATATTACGATATTTTTTCAGCATATTTTGGACATAAATTGTTGTTATTTGGGATGGCTACGTCTATAAGTATTGCTTTCTTCTCTTTTTTCTACACTAGAATTATGTCTGGCCTGTTATTAGCAACTGTTAAATTTGTTAGTACTGTGCGATCCCAGTATAGCCTGTAATGGTGTTTCTCCGGTATTACTTCAGGCTGATACTTATAATATGGAATTGGTTCGGGTTGCAGCATCTTCAGTTGGATGGCGAGTTCCTGATGAAGAATTTTACAAACTGCATCATGTCGAATCTTATATTCATTTCCAGCAAACATTTGACAGCCTCCTGTAATATGTTGGATTGTTTCTGATGTTTGGCATCCGTAGCGGCATCTATCGTCGGTGAGGCTCCTATCCTTCATGATATATTTCTGATAGTTTCTAGTTTGCACTACTTGATCTTGAATAGCAAGGAGAAAACCTTCTGTTTCAGGAAACAATCTTCCAGAAGTCAGCCACTAGTTCGACGCAGGAATGTCGGCATGTTCCTGGGTAACCACGTTCAGATGTCTTCCATGTAGGGGCTTTTCTCTTCATCTTTGAATTTTATCACTATCCGTCTGTGTGGTGTTTTCATGAAGGTGTTCGCTCAGCAGTAGATGTTTTGAATCATCTGCTTCAATCAGTATCTTATGTAAGTCCGATGTGTTCGACTTGTCTACAAAGTAATTTCTTAAGTTGTTTATCTGTTAAGCCGCCATTTTCTTTATGTCCATAATGCCTTGCCCGCCTTGAGTTTTTGGAATCGTTGTTCTTTTAACACAGCATTTAGGATGATGTTTGTTGGCTTTTGTACTCAGTGTTACTCCACTTCACGATTCCAAAAGAGTAGGTGAGAACTGAGCAAGCGTACTATTATTATTATTATTATAAGAATTGGGGTTGTTATGGCTAGGTCAAACTTCCAAGAACTGCAAGCATGTAGATCTTTTGTTTTCTACCCTACTCATTCATGGAAACCAAATGAGGTCGGCATGGCGTTGATAAAACTCACAACCTCCTCAGGAGCCTTGGTCGTTACCAGGACCGGTTTTCCCTCATGAGTTGTTGTCAGGACAGCTAGTTCTGGACTTTTGCATTCTAATTATAGTTAAAGTTTAAAAAGGAATTACAATTCACTGCGACCTCAAGGTCTATTGTGCCCTCTTACAGACCTGTTCTGATCAAAAACTTCACAGCTCGCCTTCCAGTTCCAGAGATCTGATGGAATCCAATATCTGTGAAGGCTTCAACGAGGCTAGTTCCTCACTCTTACAAGTTTCTCGCCCAGGGCATTCTCCCCTTAGGCTCGCAGTGCTAAAGCATTCCGTGACTAGGTGAATGGGTTTTTTTCCTCCTATTCATAGAACCTACACTCGTCAGTGTCCGATAATCCCATCCTTAATAGATGCTTCCTGAGGCGACAGTGTCCTGTAGGAAAGCCAATGAGGAAGTGTAATTGTTTCTCACCAAGGTCCAGATATCCAGATGCGTATAAAAAAAAGATATCTTTTTGATCTTGCTGTTTCAAAGTTCCGAAGGAACATATTGGAATGATCTAACCCTCGGAGATTCCGTCAGAGTTTTTCCTTCTCGGCTTTCTCCTTCTCCAGAAACTCCTTCTTATAGGTATATTCACCTATACACAGAAGGGTTCTGGGCCAATGAGTGACACTCGTGCGCCCTCTTCGGCAAGTGCATTGTCCTTTTCGTTTCCTTTTATTCCCGAATGGCCGGGAAATCAGATTAAAAAGACCTTATTTTTCTTGCCTACCTTATTGAGTTTGTTCCGGCACTCCCAGATCATCTTTGAGTCGATGACGTAAGAGCTCAGTGCTTTAATAGCAGCTTGACTATCTGAGTGTATGGCTATATCGCACTTCTGATAGTTTCTTTCTAGATTTATATCTAGACATCTTTCAATAGCTAAGATTTCCGCTTGAAAGACGCTGATACAGGAGCCTCGACAGTGCACACATGGTACTTGTCCCGTATATCCCAGCGCCAGCTCTTGTAGAGGTTTTGGAACCATCTGTATACCTTTTACGGTATTCTTCGAAGTTATAGTCGGTGTATTCTCGTTTCCATTCCTCTCTTTTACTTAGCAATGTCCTGAAGTTCTTCTCGGTGCTTACTTTCTTGATCATTACATCACTAGGGAGGTTTGCAGATGATATGTAGGGGTTCAGAGAGGACCAAACTCTCTGATTCTTCATTCTCTCACAACCTGTACCTTCCTTAGATATTCATGGGCTACCAGTCACTAGATGTTGATTGATAGGTTAGCCCATGAGTCTATCCTCAGAATATATCTATGCATGCTATGTGTTCAGCTGTTTCTGCTCTTTGTCCACAGAGCTTTCATATTTGTATCGACAGTGCCTTGTCAGCAGTCTCACCATAACTCTAAGTTCTGCTCATGATATCTTCAAGAGCTTTCTAGAATAGGCGGGTGGAATGATATTTTTTGGCCTGAGAATGTCCGGGGGTGTATCTTCAGAGGGTTATTGTTTCGTTCAACTCCAATGACGTACCGAATTCGAATTATCTCTACAACATCAGATAGCTATGGTTGAAAAAGCGATAAGAACCAAGACAAGGTAATACACAATGTCAGCCAAGCGGCCATTAAGGCCGTTGTTGATTTTGAGCACCATCAGTTCAAAGATGGTATAAGAATGCTTAGTCAACCTGAATGAAGTATGCCAGGACAATACAGTCTCATTCAACATGTCCTCATTCGGTCCTGTATTCCTTAACTCAGGAAATCGTGGAGAGAAATCGATTCTGGACTCAATTAACAAAATTCCTTCAATAATTTGATTCGAAGCTGCTAACCGCTGCTATAATTGATTGGATTATATTGTTACTATGTATAGTCCGTTTAAGAATTATTGACATCGAAGCATGCCATGAAAGTCCAGTCGGGGCTTTATTTCTAGTTACTAAAAAGTCACTAAAAATTTCTGTGGGTTCATCAGAGTCAGAGAAGCGAAATAAATAAATATAACCTAGAAATATATTTAATACAATATTTTATTTTCCAAAGCAAGTTTTTTGAGCTTGAGAATGTTCCTGATTCTTAAATACCATTAGGATTGTGTAAATCTCTATACCTACCAGAAGTATATAATTTCTGACACTGTATTGACAAATTTTCGTATTTACCATCAATTGCAGCTAAAGAGCGAGGAAACCAGAATAAGCTTATGAATATCATGAAAAATAAACAGTCATTATTATTTCAGTCCAGTTCAATCAATGGGATTCAGGTTCTATTACTATATCGCTGCCTCAATAAATAAAACTATAAACTATCGAAGTACTCTAATGAGATGTCATTCATAATTCACCCATGAAGATTGAGACTCTATTGAAGATAATTAAGATAAATGTTCTTTTTCTCTGACAAACTTTCATAATTATAACTAAAAATGATTTCGTTCAACTCAAATTCAACTGAGGTAGTCAAACTGGTGAAACGAAACAGTAAGAACTTGTTGATACTTTGAAATGTGTGGCCAAATTCGTTAATTGGTTATACATAATATGACAAAAACACAAATAAAAGAATCTACTAAGTAGGTATGGTAATTGTATAACATTAATAAACTTATCACCGATTCTGTCTGTTTCAGTAAGAGGAATATTTCACTGAATAGCTAAAAAAATAAAAATAATAAACAGAGCTTATTTGACAAAGGTGTTAAAAAATGTGGACCACAGGATGTTATATTTTTGTATGAAATTCATACTTGTTTCAAAATACTATTGCACAGATTAAATAATGATTTCATTCATGAATATGCTTTGATGACGTTTGATATGAATAATTCAGTATTTGTTTGTTGATTTAACATATCCATCATATTAATTAAGTACTATTTATTAGATCCCCAATAGATGACATACTGTTTGCCCTCAGTCGAGAAAAGGTGAATATTTTGGCTTTTATTGGAAACGATTGTCAATTTAGCTTTATTTAGGTCTTGTCGGTGTCATTTTAGATAAAAGTTGATTGAGTTCCTTTGAGTGTTTGGAATTCAGAGAAAGTTAAAGTTTTAGCATAAAATCTTTATTTCAATCCTTACCGTATGGGTAAGGAACACACTTATTCAACATTTCTTGAAACTGACAATTCACAGTGAAAAACTAAAATAAGCTTTTCTGAGAAAATTCATTCAGAACATTATTCAAAAATTTTATTGTTAATTGGAGACAGAAATATTATATGCAATCATAGATTCATTGAAAATAATTATTTAAAGTACAGTAGAAATCTTTAAAGACTTATACATTTTACTATTTATTTACATATTAGAATTATCTTCTAAATGCAGTGCTCCAAAGCGAACATAACATGTGAAATAACTGTTAGAGTAAACATTAAAATTGTATTAAGTTAATCAATTATAAGAAACTTATGTTTTTGTAGCCATTGCTGAATTCCTTTTTACGAGAAGCAGTCGTAGGTATTTGATCAACTCTGATTGAATGATAATATGGTGCATTATGAAATAGTTCCCCATTCATTGTCTTATGGTAATCCGTATCATTGATACCACTGTCAAGAATTAGATCACATCCAGGTAAAAATCCATCAAATTGTGTACCTCCTGCCTTCACCTATGAATATACTAGGCAAACCTTTAGGATTACTTTCTAATGTCCAGTGGCGGATTTGACTGCCACTTTCAAATATCCATGTTTCATCTAGATAAACAAATTTTACATTTTCTCTCAAGTATTCAAGATATTTACCACAAAACCGTACTCTATTCACGATATTTTTATGTATCAATAAGAATTTTCTTCCATCAACTTTCTCGTACTTGTAACAATTTTTTTGATTATTCTATAAAGTGTTGACTTAAAATGATCGAAATCCAGGTGCTTTTTAGTCAGTTCACAAATGATATCCAAACTTATATACTCGTTGTTTTTGATTTTAGAAAAAGTAAAGTCGTTTAATGTCTCTTTGAAGGTATAATCATGTGGAATAGGTTTCCTTCCAGTGCTAACTCTGGCTCTACCAACTTGCCTTCTCCTTTTTTCACCGAAATTCTTCGGACAGTTCTAGGAAAAATCTGAAATTTTAAAACTCATTACTTAATCAGAAAAACATTGTACATGATCGTTACCTGAAAAACCAGCGCAATGCGTTTAATACTAGCAACTAGCAGGAATATCTGCTGAATACCTAAAGAACTCGCGTAGTAACACCGGTACACTGCCTGGCGTTCCCTTGCAGTAAGGTGAGAGGTATCTGATTGTATTCCGGCCATTTCAATTCCGTAATCAAATCGAAGTAGATTTGAGAGAATTTAAATCCACTTGTCGATTAAATCAAGAATATTCACAAATAAATTCGAAATATCTTCAATAGGTTAACTCAAAACTGAAAAAAGTCAAAGTCAGTGATATTTTCAACACCAACCTAAAATCGGCAAATCGAAATTCACCGAACGGACCGATACCAACATATTTTCGATTTCTCACAGCCGCCCGAGATGTCAATCATTCTTAAACGGACTATACATTCATATTTCAAGTGAGTTGTATCACTTCCGAAGTAAATATTGAAAGTGGTTTCGAGGCCGGAACTGTATATATCTATAAACAGATGAGCGTTTCAATTAAATTGGCGGAAATATCTTGAGTTTCCGTCGGTGTATTAGCAATTTCTGATGTTCAATTCGGAGAGAAGTTCTGGCTGAACTGGAACACTTCCTTCACGATTCAGTGATGCCAACTGTCCGTTATTAAATAAGGTTCGAAATTAGGGAAGTTTCTTGAGGGATACTTTTGGATCCAATCTTAACTTAATTGAAATTCATAACTCATTTGAAGTGGGCTCTCCTGAAGGTACGGTGTGGCTGGTTGATATTTACGATAATAGGGATGTTACGAATTCATATAAATGGAGGTTTTCCTCATAGAAGGAAATTTTTGCAATCCTAAAAACTATTTTAGTGATTTTATTATTCTCGTTGAATTAAATAAGCTGATTTAAATTATGTTATTTATTATCAACTATCACGTGACTGCGAACGCCAATCAGAGGTAATCCGTATAGTGACGTCAAACTATCCGTATTGTCATTGCAAATTCGAATGTTCGGTGCTCAGATCAACAAAATACATTCATAGGCCGGGTTCCACAAAACTCCAATCACCTTGATTATTGAAATGTCATCATTTCTCTGCAATTTTCAGTTCATTTTTGACATAAACCATCGACTTACTTCAATATAAACGATTTGATTGCCAATCAAGCTTTGTGAAACCCACTGTTCTGTGACTTGAACCATAGTAAATATATAATATATCATATCTATGATTCGAACTTACGAAGTTGAAAGCTGAAAGAGAACAGAATACCTAGTTCGTTACAAGAAAGATAATCTACAATTTTCTTTATAAGGTAAATGTACCATTATCGACACTATAGTGGGAACTTGGGAATGTACAAAGTTTTTCGGATAGTCAACAAATGTTTTTTCACACATAAAAGCCAGTTTTACACTCATTGTACCTTTAACTTCAAAAACAAACACGAAATCGTTAACAAAAAGTTTTGATATTTAAAAAAAAATTAAAACAAGTTGAAAGTCAGATGTCCCAATTATCGACAGCTCTGGAATTGAAATTACCAATTATCGACACACATGAGAACCAATTATCGACACTGTGAAATTAAGAAGAATAAAGAGTTGTATGGATAAGAAAAAAATAAATATTCAACCGGATCGATAGATTCAATTAATGAAATCATGAAATCTGATAGAATAACATATGCAGGGTATTCCAGAATAACGTTACCGAATGCCAAAGGGGACTTCTCCACTTCTTTCTAGAAGAAAAGTTTATAAAAACATGGGTCCGAAACGGCTTCGTTACCAAGAGACCGGATATCAAAATAAAAAAAAATTTTCTCTTTATATTTTGAAATTGATTATTGCTATCGTTTTAAAATTTGGTGTACGCTAAACTCATTCAAAGTGCTCTGTGAAAATTGAGAAGAGATTAAAAATTTCAAGTCAGAGTCGTTGAATTTGGCAGTTTCTCAGTGGATTTTCACCTATTTTCTTAACGAAGTAGCTTTAGTCATTAAAGATCCACATTTCGCGACGTGAAACGTCCATTTCACCAGCAATAGTTCATCCTCCTCTTTGGTTAAGACAATCTCAGAACCTATCTGCCTTTCATAATGTGGTTCTGGTAACATCGAATTGTTTGGAAGTTCTTAGAGCAGGCATTACGTTTTTCACATCCGTGACATTTTTTTATTCGGAATAGACTGAAAAATTAACGAAACCATAATCGACAATGTCATGCACTCGTCATCGACATGTGCGAAAAAGTATGAAATAATATCATAAGAGTTTATCATCATTTTTGGTGTCGGTTTGTTTGGACTGAAACTTTGATCATTTTCGGTCAAAATGTTGAAAATAAATTGTTGATAGGGCTCACCAATTCCACAAAAAAATACATTGGAAAGTCATGTCGAGGTGCCCTATGATCGGCAAAAATTTAACCATTATTCGACATAGAATTGAACCTATTATCGACATTGAAATATTCACTTTCTATTTGGAAAATTTGAAGAAAATCATTATGTCGATAATTGGTACATAATAAATAATGATTGAATCGCATAAAATAAAGTTACTTTTGTTCCGAAAAAACAAGTATATACGCTCCAGGAAGTATTTCAAATAAAACCACACTTTACCCAATTACCGACACTTGTGTCGATGAATGGGATGGTCGTGTTTTAGATGTACCTATTATCGACACCTTTTTTTAATGAAAATATCACAGAAAAATGTATTTCATTGGTAAAACTGAAATCACCAAACCATATGAAAGTGTGTTAATGTACAAAAAAACTTATATCACTTGAATCTTGCTAGTTTGCTTGGATATGATGAGGAGGCTTTTCTTACTGAATTGGTAACAAATAGGCTGTAAAATCGGTTGAGGCTGAAACTCAACTGAATGAGGGCACATTTTGCACTGAGGATACTCAGAAAAAATCGGGATAATATTCAGATATGCTGAGAAACTACAAGTTACATATTTGCGAAGAAAATAATTCTATGGCTGGTCCCGAACCCTTAATATATGGAAAAAAAATGAAAAGTGTCGATAATTGGGACACTGTCGATAATTGGTACATTTACCTTAATGGAGATAGGATTCATCAAGGGTAATAGTAGTAACTTTTACCGAAGATAAATTCCCTTATAGTCGCAAGTTTCTTTGCTGAAAACAAGGATTTTTGTGCAGCGGAGCTTAAAAACGTGAAATTGTCTTTGTAAGTAGCAGACTTTTACTCATATTTATTTACAAGTAAAAGAAGCACCTCATTCAGCATTTACAGACCGACGTATTCATTTTGAAGGCTTACATTGAACTTTTCCACAAGGGATCAGGCAAAATCAGTTCGCTTTGACAGAAGTCAAAGTATGTTCACTGTATTATGACGTAATCATCAGAACGTGACAAAATTGAGCATTTCCGCGGAAATTTTGAATTGTCTTCTCATTTACTCATTTTTATTGGCAACTACTATATTTTTAAGGAAAAAGTAATTTTTTCGTGTTTGGATAGGGTTTACTCTAAAATAAAATAAATTCCAAAAAGTAGTCAACATCCCTATTGTTCGGCCCTTTTTTGCGCCTGTTTCTGACAATAGCAGGGCTTCCGTTCTGGAGAAATATCTGTGATTTCCTAAGGTTTATTTGATGTCATCTCAATTTGGCATGGATAACAACTAAGGTTTGGGTTCGAATCGTGATTGTAAATGGATTTTTGAGGGGGTTGCTTTCACTGAGAACTTCAAGTTCTAGAGCTTTAATGAACCCCAGAATACCTGAAAGGGACTAGATCCGCTTCTTCATAATTATCCTGAATAAGTCATCTTTGCACAGGCTCGAAATGGCAAGGCATTCTAAGTGAATATGAGTTTTCTTCTTTTGTCCCCAGAATCTACACTCGTTAGTTTCTGTTAAGCCAATTTTCATCATATGCTTCCTAGGGCGACAATGTCCCCTCTAACCAGAACGAAACCAATGAATGAGACACAAAAATCAAAAAATTTTGTTTACAATATTTCCTGTATTTGTAGAAAATCTTATACAAGAGAGACATCAAAACCTTTAGAGATAAGAAAACGGGAAAATAGGAACAACATCAAATATAGAGACATTACAAGATCACAAATCGCTGATAATGTATGTTGACGGAACCTGATAATTATAAAACGAAAATTAAGGAATCCACATGTATTTTGTTAGATGAAGTAGATAATTTTGCTTTAATTGTTCTGTTCGAATAGTATCGTATTTAGATTGATTCATTGAAGAAAGAAATGACATCAAGAAATTTAAAAATTAAATTAATCAACATTTTTATGTGTTGAAAACTTTCAATGTCAATTAGACTGCAAATGAAAAAACACAATTCCAAATTTTACAAGTTTGTCTGGAGAAGGTGTCGGATATAGACACCGAAACGTTACATTATCCTTTTCATTTATGACTTTCCATTTTTAATTTCACTGCAACAATTTTTTCAAAAGCAATTTGCTCCTGACAAGTGCAAAGATTTTCGCAGGAGCACTTCATCTTAATTAAAATTTTTTTAATCATTTTTGTTTCAGAGACTGGGAGTGAAAACTTAAGAAAGTTTTTTAGAAATTTCCGATCGGTTTTGTTCCATGGGTGTTTTCAAAAAAATTGTTTCTGAACAAATTTCGCATTCTTAAATCAGTTGAGTTGTGATTTTTGTAGAAGTTTTAGTTATCCTTTTATTTTCTTTGTGTTTCTTTTCTTCTTTCGAGTGTTACCTTATGATAACTTTTGACTGTCTTCAAGTCTTATATAAGCTACCTATTCAGGTGTAGTGGAAGACTGACTGACTATTACCTTTTGTAAGGTTTGTCAAGCAATGAAAATCATTATAATTATGATTACTGATATTCGAATACTTTTTGTACCTCGCAGTTTCAAAATTCTGAA
Source organism: Propylea japonica (assembly GCA_013421045.1). Lineage (NCBI taxonomy): Eukaryota > Metazoa > Arthropoda > Insecta > Coleoptera > Coccinellidae > Propylea > Propylea japonica. The sequence continues at coordinate 28,262,032 of CM024240.1, forward strand.
GGAACCATTGCCAAAAGATGAATACAGAATACATTCACCTAAAACTACTGAAGGGTTTCGGCAGTGTTTACTTTGACGTTTTTGGTAGTGGGCAGAGTTGAAGTTCTTTTCGATGCTCAATTTTTGAGCACTCATTGTACTTAAATGAGTGCTATATCGTTTTACTTTCATGTCAGTAATTTTCGAATTTTGAGCCGAAAATGGCCTCAAACGATAGGGTTTGACTCTCTGATGATGAATCCGTGGTCAAATTCAATTCTTTCCGTTGGGCCGGCGGTCCCTTGGCATGAGAACTTTAGAAAATTCAATTGGATTGTTGAAAAGAAGAATATCAGTATTTCCATAACAAGATATTCGATTCGAATTGAATTTATTCTGTGAATCAAGACTTATATGTTGAATGTTCATACAAGATTTCAAGAGGATCGCATCATCAGAACCATAGAATTTAATTTTTGTTAAATACTTATTTGTCACAGATTTCATTTATTAAATAATTTACAGAATATAATTCCGATTGTGCTGAGATTCTGCATTTATATAGTTGATATCAATCTCAAGTCCCATATAAAATTTTGAGGTAAAAGTCTCATTGCTCCACCAATGAACGATCGCTCAAAAGCTCCTGCTCAGGGCTTTCATTAAATTTTTCAAGTTTCACTTCAGACATGGAAATTGTCATCAGTCATCACTCATACGAACTGAAACACAGTTTTTTTAGCGCATTCTTTTTTCAAGAACAAGCACACAAAAAGTAAAAACCATGACTATTTGATTTAGTCGAACGGATTCCAACAGATTGTGAACGAGGCAATCGATTATTCCAGAAAGAAATCGCCTTTTCCAAAAACAATTCCGAGAATGAAAAACAGCAGTATCTGCTAGTTCAGAAGAATAACTTCCTATTATTCCCATATCGCTATGGATTAATTCGGAAGTTTCAAACTTGCCGGGAAAGTGATTAGTGTGAAACCGTGGTATGTCTTTAGTTTTTGCCAGTTTTATTCGAATAAAACGGCTCAAATGGATTTAGCTGTGAGTCATGAGTAAGTAGATTTTCCAAACGAATGAGGCAAATGGAGTGAGAATGTAAATCTAATGGATGTTATAATGGCCCTCCGTTCGAACGAACCATTTCGAAATTAGCTCTTTTTTTTAATTCCATTGCAACAAAGGGAATATGGAAAATCTAAGCTCTCAGTCCTGCCATCTGGCGCGAGATACTTCTACAGTGTTTTATTCGATTTTTTATTGCCTAATGCGGATATAATGACGTTGTTGCAGCTTTTTTTTTCAAAGAGTTCGAGCACTCGGATGTTTGGAATTTTTTAGTGAGTGGCATGAAGGTGTATTTGATTTTTACCTTGAATGTTTCAGTTATGCTAGAAGTGAAAAAACATGCTGCAACATGAAATGTAGTTAGCGACTATCAAAAGCAGGATGTAGTTTTGAATAAATAATGTAGGTGGATGTGCACCATTTGCTGGCTCTCTGTCTTTGATTTATTTTGATGTATAATATTTGGAAATTTTTCCATTTATTATACATATATATTCAGATCTGAAGAGGAATTAACTCGTACCAAGAGTGCTCGGAAATTTAAATATTTTTTCGGTACACACGGTTTCCTAAAATGTTCCATGTGTCCAATATCACGACTCTCAGGCAAGATAGAAAGTTTAAACAAAATTGGTTTAAATGGCAGCAAAAATTCTATCAGAATCTGTCGTTAAAATTTTGTCTATGATCACTACTTTTGAAAAACTACCCCAGAATAATTTTTTCTGCAAATTATGCAGTCTGTAAAAAAATGCGAGGGAATTTTCGAGATGATTTCTCCATGAAAATAAGCAGGGGTGGTTCATATCAATTTTTTTCGAAATCGACCCTCCTTCTAATACAGCCTCTGGAAGTCGATGACAAGTTTTAATTTTTTTTAAGGCATCTTAAAAACACTGAGTCATAAAACTATAGATAATATGAAGCACTTAGCTGATGTTACTCACACAAATTGTTTGGATCTCATAACTTTATTAATAGGGGTTGAAAAAACAACCCCTATGATTTTCGTTCAAAAATTATTTTCCTAGGATATATTTACGAAAATTAAATTATCTTATCGTTTCCTATTCAATTCAGGAGAAAAAAGTTTCTTGCAAAATTTCGATACAGTCAATACTTTTCTCGAAAATTTATTTATTTTATTACTGCGAAATATTTATTTGAAAATTTTTTGCCTTATTAAAAACCCAATGAAATCAATCAATTCGAAGTCATCTGATTGAACACAACCAATCAGCGCCTGATTACACTGAAAACAGCCCATGGGCGAGATTTTCACTCTCGTTATCATGGATACATTATGATGCATTTCGATTTTGACGTTTCTATATTTGATATTTCAAAATGACTCGATTTGGTTCCAACAATGACAAAAATATTAATGAAATCATACAATCAAACATACCAATAAATACCGTTCGCAGTAAAAAAATTGTGTGGGGAGCATTTATGGAGTTTTGTCATGAGAGAAAGTGTATATTAGATGGAAATAGGACACCAGAAGAATTGGCATTTATTTTGAAAGATTGGGCTGTAAATATGAGAAAAAAAGATGCTATAGAGTTTAAAGAAGCAACAGTTAAAACCATGTGGTAATTAGCAAAAAATTTTCTATCCGAATAACCCTCGGACATTGATAAATGCTCGAAAATTTCTGTAACAGATTTCTCAAGCTTGTTGCTTGTAGGAAACAGACCTCCGCCTGCGGCGTCGGTCTGTTTCCAAGCAACAAGCTTTCAAAATCTGTTATAGAAATTTTTTCGTGCAATTATCAATGTCCTTGGGTTATTACTACTGAAAAACGAATTCTCCTGAAACTGAAAATTGTAGAAATAATCATAGAAAATCTTTTCTCTCTTCGGTCAAAACAATATCTTTGAATATTCATTCCATGGAAAATACGATTATAAAAACCATAGGGATAATTTTATTTTTCGAGAATCTATCTCACGAAAACAATTTCTGTAGGAAAATCATAAGGGGTTGTTATGTTCAACCCCTAATAATACAGCTATGGGATCAAAAAAAATTGTGTGAGTAACATCTACTTAATGAATCTTATTATGTATAGTTTTATGAGTCAGTGTTTTTTAGGACTAAAAAAAATTAAAATCTGTCAACGCGTCAACTCGTCATCGCCTTCCAAAGGAGTTATCTTGGAAGGGAGGACGATTTCGAAGAAGTTTTGAATGAACTACTCCTGCTTATTTCCATCGAGGAATCATCTCCCTAAATCCCCCTCATTTGTTTACGGACACCCTGTATATTATTATTATATTTTTTTTCCATTAAACGATTCCTCAGTAGAATAAAATATGCTTAAACCAATTTTATCTTACGTAGATTGAATCCTTGTAAATAATAGTTATACAGGGTGTCCAGAAAGGGTATCGGGTATTTGTTTTCGCGCCATATTCAGAACGGGACGTCTAAAAGATAGCGAGAAGGGGTTCGTGGCGTCCACCATTTTGTGGAGTTTTAGTCACGATGGAACAATACTCGGAACGCATCCCGCATTTTGCGTATGAGCGTATTATCGTAATGGTGGTTCAATAGTGACTGCTCAACGTCTCTATCGTGCGGAATATCTATACGCCACGCGCCAAATGACGATAGCATTAGGAAATGGATCAGGATGTTCGAGAATACAGGTGCGACAATAAAAATTCAAAACTCTGGTCGTCCTCGTTTACTTCGCGATGAAGAAACAATTGAAGAAGTTGAGGCGTCGGTTCGTCAAAATCCGTCTTTATCCATCCGAAAGCGAAGCCAAGCGCTAACATCTAAAAATCGTCTTTACTTTCGATTGCAGAGAAAGACTTACATACATCTAAAAACCTATAAAATTCAATTGATTCAAGAATTGAAGGATGCGGACTATGCTAATCGACTGATTTTCCGAACGAAATGCTGCAGCGATTCAACAAGTCATTTCGCGAAGGGGTAACATCAACTGGCCTCCCAGAAGCCCCGACCTTAGCCCGTTTGACTATTTTGCATAGGGATACCTTAAAAGTGAGTTTTATCAAAATAATCCGACGAATCGAAACCAGATGAAGCAAAACATCAGGTCAGAAATGGCAGCAATATCAATAGCTATGTGTCAACGTGTTATCGCCAATCTTCGTTCCCGTTTAGAAGAGTGCCAGCACCGCAACGGTCATCATTTGGATAACATTATTTTTTTCAAATAATTCTCCAATTCATATGTTAATAATAAACAATAAACTTCTTCATTGTTCACAAATATTTTTTGTTTTATTGAACTTACAAATACCCGATACCCTTTCTGGACACCCTGTACATTGCGGTGCGTACCGGTGTTCACCATTTTGCGACTCACGGTGAAATATTTTTGGTGTCGCAAGATCACTATCACTACATAGTATAAAACAAAGTCGCTTTCTCTGTCCCTTTGTATGCTTAAATCTTTGAAACTGCGCAACGGATTTTGATGCGTTTTTTTAATAGATAGAGTGATTCAAGAGGAAGGTTTATATGTATAATAACATCCATTAAATAGTGGAGAAGTATGTACTGTTATTTTTGAGGTTTCTAAAGTGATGTCCGTGCGAAGCCGGGGCGGGTCGCTAGTATTCAATAAAGCCTAAATTTTGCTCAGTATGAACACTGGTTAGTCACTTTTGATTATACAGTTCACTGTTAGTGCATTGCGTTCGGTAGACAACTTTCTTAAATTTGACTTCATTGTATGTTATATGTTATAGAACACAGCTCATGAATTTATTGGATAAAATACCCATCTCATTAGAATGCTCTTATTAGTCAATATTGTTACAATGTCTCTTGATTCTTGTGTTGTAATAAATAATGTGAAATTTCATGTCTTTCCATGTCGACTATCTGGAACCACCCTCATTTATTAATTTCACAATTGTGAATTAGAAAATCTGAACACCAGATTTTAACCACACATTATTCAAATCAGATAGAAGAGGTGGATATGCTCAGGATAAACTGATAGAATTATCGTCTCAACTAATTCCAAAGTATTTATGCCATAATTCAACGGACGTTCAATATCGAGTTTCCTGCGTCTTCGAGACGAACACGAATAGAATCCATTAAGTGAGGGAAGAAACTATCCCTAAGCATCCACAAAGGCGATTGAATTGATATGGCTGCAAGCGTTCAGAATTTCACCGTTTAAATGTCATTTTTCCCAAAACGCGATATTTCAGAATTTTATAATTTTCGTTTGAACAGCCGGAATGAGACATGAATTACAGATTTTTCTTCCGTCTGTAGTTCTCTTCAATATAAGCACATAAATGATCATCAAAATTTTTCAAATTTTGGACGAAAACGGCTAAGAGGTTGACCCCACTCAAAACGCTATATTTCAGCATTTTGCAAAAATTCTGTAGGATCTACAGAAGCGGTTATTACTATAACTGTTAAGCTTGATCTGATGAATCGATTGACGTTGAAAATTCATCGATCCGAATCGAACTGCAACACGCAGACGCTCGCGAATGCAACTCAAATTCATTTGAAAAGTATGGCATACTTTATTGAATTGGTTATGTTTCTAAAAGTTTTCGCGGTAGCTGAATCAGAACAAAATACTTTCGAATCGATATCTCAAAGGGCTCAAAATAAATTATATTTTTCCCAAAATTCGAAAATTAAAACTTTTATAATTTTCGTTTGAACAGCCGGAATGCAAAATGAATCGCATATTATATTTCAGTGTGTAGTCCCCTTCAAGAAAAGCTCAATAATTGATCATCTAAAATTTTGAAATTTTGGGCGAAAAATGGCTGGGGGTTGACCTTCCTGAAAGGCTATATTTCAGCATTTTGCAACAATTCTGTAGGATCTACAGAAACGGTTATAGAGGGTGGATACTTACAAATAAGACATATACCTCACATTATTCAAATCAGGTAGATGTCGATGTGCTCAAGATAAACTGATCGAATTATCGTCTGAACTAATTTCAAGGTATTTATGCAATAATTCAACGGGCGTTCAATAATATCGAGTTTCCTGCGTCTTCGAGACGTACACGAATAGAATCCATTAAGTGAGGGAAGAAACTATCCCTAAGCTCCCACAAAGGCGATTGAATTGCTCCCTGTCCCTACTCCATTTGGACCCTAGTTCTAACAAGACGCACGCCAACCGTACATTAGTTCTATTATTATATCGTATTTTGTCCTCGTCAACATTCTTCTCCAACAGAACTTTTTTCTTCGGTTGTGGGTTTAGAATCTGGGAATTGCTCTTCGTGTCTTAATTTTTTCTGAAAGGGTTAATTTTCGGGGTGAACTCATAGCAGCTGTGCCATGAAAACTTTGATATGCTGTGTTTTGTGGAGGTTGGTAAATGTTGAAGCTGGAGAAACTTCTCGTTTAGTGGAAGTATTTTGGGTTCTGTGAAACCTATTTATCAGTTGAGAACCCATAAAGATTGGAAAGAAATTGAAGAACAGACCTGAGTTATCTTGGGAAATTCAAATTTGAGTATTTGAAGTGTGACAGATCAAAGGTTGACTGTTGAAATTGTAAATATGAAAAATCATATGTAAAACAACAAATCCTGGATTTTAAAAAATTATTATCAAAATGGTGAAGTTTGATTGCCACTATTCGTGAAATTCTGTAGGATCCACAGAAACGGTTATTACTAATAATTCTTAAGCTCGGTATAATCAATCGATTGACGTTGAAAATTTATTGGTCCAAAGCGAACTGCATAACGCAGACGCTCTCGAACGCAAATCAAAATGAAAAATGCACAATCTATAAACTGAATTTATTTGAAAAGTATGGCGGGCTTCATTGAATTTGGTCTGTTTCTATAAGCTTTCGAGGTATCTGAATCAGAAAAAAATACTTTCGAATCGATATCGCAGAGGGTTTAGAATTTCAAAATTCAAATGGCATTTTTCCCAAAACTCCATATTTCAAACTTTCATAATTTCCGTTTGAAAAGCCGTAATGAAGAATGGATTATTTCATATTATAACGGGTGGTCCATCTAGTATTTGGAATTTGAACTACCGATTATTTGACTTTATAAACGTCAACTATTCTTTTTGACGTGACTAATATTTAGTTGAAAGTGTGAAGTTTACGAAATGGGACGCTATTCGCTTGAAGAAAGTTGGGAAATATTAAAAACTTATTTCCAAAGTGGTGAGTCTTCTACTCAAACCGTCAATGCCGAGCGCTACCGCGCAATGTTGAACGATTGGTTCTTTCAAGAAATTGAAGCTGACGACTTGGACGATGTTTGGTTCCAACAGGACGGTGCAACGAGCCATACAGCACACGCCACAATCGATGTTTTACGCCGCATTTTCGGAAATCGAATAATCAGCAGAAATGCTGATGTGAATTGGCCATCAAGAAGGTGCGATCTGACGCCATTGGATTATTATCTTTGGGGAGCGGTGAAAGATAAGTGTTACGCCAACAATCCAGAAACAATTCAAGACCTCAAGACCGAAATTCAAGCTGCTATTGGTGAAATAGAGCCCCAAACAATCGAAAATGTATTAAAAATTGGGTGGAACGAATAGGCTACTGCCAAGTCAGCCGTGGTGGTCATTTGGCCGAAATTATTTTTCATAAATAAATGTCATGAACCAACCTTTTAAATAAATGTTCAACCATTGAAAAATATTGAGCAGTTTTTTTTTATAGCAAAATTAAATTCCAATTTTTAAATGGGCCACCCGTTATTTCACTGTGTAGTCCCATTCAAAATAAGCACATAAATTGATCATCTAAAATTTTTAAATTTTCGAAAATGAAGAATGGAAAATCTATAACTGAATTTGTTTGAAGAGTAAGGCGGACTTTTTATAGGTTTTCGAGGTAGCTGAATAAAAAAAAATACTTTCGAATGCAAATCAATAGCTGCAAGCGTTCAAAATTTCACCGTTAAATTGTCATTTTTCCCAAATCTGAATATTTCACACTTTCATAAAAAATCTGAAATTAGATGTAGATGTGCCCAGAAATTTTATTATAAAATATGTAAATTTTCTTTCACCATGAAAGGCTCTGTTTGTGGATCAGAAGCAGAGACAGCTGAACACTTGGATTGCAAGGGTCCAGAGCTGACCGGCTTAAAAAAAACTCATACGGGGAGTTTGGTCTTGACGAAGGCTCCTGAGGAGGTTGTCGGATTCATCAACGTCATCGACGACCGCCTAGATTTTTCATGAATGAGTAGGGTAGAGATTATCTGAAGTCACAGATTCATGCAATAAGCAATAGCGTAATCGAAAATTTGCCAACATGGCCCAGGAGACATTCATAAGGTCCTTTTTCATGAATAATCTGCAAATATCTTTTTTTACATCAACAGAAAATTGAATTATTAACTCCAGAAAACCATGTTTCAAAATCAAAACTTGCGCTCTTATCAAAGCACCCCCATTTTCTAAATACAGTGGAAGTTCCCTATAAAGAAAGCGCAAAATCCTCAAAAAAATTCGATATAAAGAAATTTCGTTATACAGAAAATTTGTTTCTATAGTCGACAATGTCGCGGTCGACTTCACTGATAAATTTAAGTTTATCATTCAAACTTGAGCACTTCCTTTCAGACAGTTTCTCATAACTTTTCACACTAGCGTAATGGTTGGATTGAAACCAAACAGCCAGGGGTTTATTTAAAAATGTTTCAGAAGGATCTCTCTGTCAGCCGTAATGATTTAGTTTAAGGTCGGGATCTATTAAGTACGTCCGGAAAAAATTCGGAAAAAAACAACCCTTACACCTTTTCACCAATACCCATTCAAAGAGTTAGGTTCTTTGAATATTTCGTTATAGAGAGTATTTACTCCGTTTTAGAGGCAGTTTTTAACATGAAATTTGGATTCAAGGTACAATATCTTGTACGAAATTCGTTATACCGAGAAAGTCGTTATACAGACGTTCGTTAGAGGGAAGTTCTACTGTAGTTTCAATTTTTCCCGAATACAGGTATAACAGAGTAAATAGCAGTCAGAAAGGCACATTCAACTTTGCAGTCAGGAAACTCCAAACAATTGCCTGCATATAAAGCTCCTCGACTATTTCAACACGGCCTTCGAGTGAAACCTGGCAACTCAGCAAGCGTCACAATTCATCAAATTTCTTGCAGAGCATAGCGCCATAGGATCCCAACCCCTCTCTCTCCGGTGGAGATAGCGGAAACAAAGAAGCTGATTAATGGCCTCAGCCAAAAACACAGCAACGCGGATTTCGCCACAATTGAACTCGATATCGGTGAGATAAATTCGCGGATCCCCCAGTTTCTGGCCGGCCTAATTGATGAAGTGGTCAGAAGACCGGTCAAAATCCCTGTTTGAAATGTTCATTCATTGCGACGGATAAAAATTTATGGTTGGGTATTAATTATTCGGGTCTGGGTTTGGAGAGGTCGCTCCTCTTTTCTGAACACCGTGAATGATGGGTGTTTATTATAGACGTATGGTTCTGACGTAATGCCCCTATATGTGCCTTAACTTCGGCTGGTTTACGGCTGAATAGAAAGGTTCATTCGAAAATGGGGTAAACGGAGGTTTCACAATGCAGTGATTCGTCATTTTTACTGAACTCTTTACCTCTAGCACTTCGCATAATTCACTGAAATTAAACAGTTCATAAACAATGAGAGCAGGAAATAAAATTGATCGGAGAGAATCAACCAATTTCGAAATCATACTTCGTAGCTTATCTCGTCAACGATTGAAGATCATGCAGATAGATAGCTGTTTCGCACTATCAGGGCTCATCTGTAAGGAGAATAGCTCAGGGAAATCAGCGACCTGCAACGTGTTTTGTGTTAATTCTGTTGCATTTATTTTTTTATGTATTGTGACAGAAAGCCTTGATTTAGAGACATAGATTGCTCCAAAGTCTCTTCCATTTTAAGAAACACAATCATATCTATGTGTCTAAATCAAGGCATACTGTCACATAACAAAAAAAATATAAAATATGGAATAGAATCAACATAAAACATGCTGCAGGTCGCTGACAGTAAGAAAAAGAAAAAAATAGTATTCAGAAGAAACATTCAGAATTGAATTATCTTTTGAATGACACAATAAAAAATATATGTTCCTAGGAAAAAACTTTCATAGCGCCGCGATGCCTGGCGTCTTAATCCTTTTCTCCGACTTTCACTCATTTCTCAAGTCAACATTGACTTATACCGAATACCGTCAACAAAATAAAAAAATATCCATCCCTTTTCGAGTAAAGTTAGGTTACCAAGATAAGTGAATCACCCTGTACATAACATTTTGGCTTATTAGTCTAGCGACCAATAGTATCAAACTCTCCCTCTGTTTGCACCTTAAAATGTCTTGACTATTAAACTCTGTCATTAGTGTAAAAATAATTGAACTAGAGTCCGTTCACGAAAGTTTGAGCGCATAGTAGGCGTTTGTTTATTTATCTGAAGTTGGCAGTATTTGCTGTCATAACGTAAAAGAAAGTCGACGTTGCCGAATACACCCTGCCTCGACCGACGAGCTTGAAAGTCTTCAAAGAACTCTATGCAATATTGACAACATTGCGTATCAATCTGACAAGAAAATAAACAACATAACCTTAAATTTTAATATACACAGTAGAATATGCCAAATTGTCATGGCCAACCGATGGCTCAACCTTTCGTGAACGGACTATATATGTATAATTGAATAACTATCTTCTATGAACTGACAAAAAAAACACCTTTGCGTATGCCATACAAAATATATATGGAAGAATTTGACGTTGTGGACTGGAAGCTACATCATTTCAAAACGAGAAATACACATTCGAGAAGAGCTGAAGGGAAAACTCCGACGGATTCACAGATGACATTAAACATTTATAAGCATTTCGTTTTTGCCAGGTTGTTTGTCGGACGTAGGTACATAACATGTTGGTTCCAGGCTTTAGGATCCAGGCGACAGCCTTCAACCCCATCTTATGTACGATGACCGCCTCTCAGCGTCTGCGGGAGAAAGGTACGGGGTAGTTTCATTGTTTTCGGGAGAGAAATTTTATTGCCGTTTCCGGACAGTGAATAATGGAATATCCGGTGGCTACGTCTGTACTGTTTTGAAATGGCAATCATAATTTTAAGGAGTTCTGGGGAGGTTATTTTCCTCGGTGGTTGGATATTGAAAGTGGAGTATTCAAAGCTTTGTTTGTTGCTATGAGGTCGTACGAAATGACGTCGAGTCGAGCTTTGGTGAAAAATGTTTTCTAATGGGCTTTTCCAGGGATTTCCAGTGAACCTCAGAAAATCGTTGCGATAATACGTTTTCTGTTTTGTAGTCAGGTCTTCGAGAGAAAAAAATATGAGATCACCGAAACAAACAAGCGTATTACTACAGGGTGTTTCATCATAACTGAACAAACATATAGATTCACTAGCTTTTACCCGCGACTTCGTCCGCCTACCGACCCTCTAAGTTAGAAAAGTGATCAAATACTAACTTGAAGTCTTAGTAACACTCAGTTAAAAAAAAACATCAAAATCATTTCAGTAGCTATGGCGTCATGCGCTTCTTGACACGATCACGCTAGATTTCCGTGGGAATGAGGTATTTTCCCGCCGTAAAAAGTAGCCTGTGTCCGTGCCTAGGATCCTATCTTTATATTAACCAAGTCTTACAAAAATCCGTTCAGACGTTTAGGCGTGAATGAGGTAAACTTTTAAAACAAACGATTAAAAACACTAACTTAATTAGTTTTCTGCCTACTGCCTACGCCTTAAGCACGATAGCATGAATATTAATAGCCGTATCCTTTTCTAGGTTACTTTCTATAACCTAACAAAATTTCATCAAAATCCGTTCAGCCGTTTAGGCATGATAGAGCAAAACTCCCAGCAAAAACCATAAAAAAATCACTAACTCAATTCAGTTTTCTGCCTACTTCCTACCCCCTAAGTACGATGACGTGATCATTTTGATCTTATATCCGTTTTTAGGTATCCATCTATTAACTTATTAAACAGAGCCGGACCGTGGGCGTGGCGAGGGAGGCATTTGCCACGGGCGCAAACGACCTAGGGGCGCAAAATGTGAAATATGAAATATTCCATTTTACATCAAGATTGACTACAAGCTCTATATTTCAAAGTGGCGAATTTACCAGTTTACAAAATTGAGAAACACGTAGTTAACGAACACTACCAAAACGGAACAAAATCCTAGAAAATTATACATGGCGAGAAACACGACTCTAGGTGCATTGTCCATTACCTTAAAATATGATTATTGTCAATAAAAGGTTCTTCAAAATAAAGGGTTTTTCAAAAAGAGGTGTTATTCTGAAAAGCCCGCTATTTCGGTAGATATCACGTTTGAAGCTGTCATTTTTTGACATTTGACAAGTAGAAACTACGTCATTAATAAAAATGAAACGATACACGCTTCAAGAACCTTGTCGGATCGCAATGAAGAAATTGGTGAAAAAATTCGAGATCTTGGGACAAGTGTGTGATGTGAAGAATAAAACCCGTGCACGTCGCTCCAGAACAGCCGAAAATATTGCTGCTGCCGCCGAAAGTGTTAAAGAAAATCCAGATTTGTCCATGCCTCGTCGTTCTTTGGAAATAGGGATTCCACAAACGTAATTACACCGTTTTTTGCATAAAGATTTGGGTCTTATAACTTATGAAGTTCAGTTAACACAAGAACCGGAATTCCATCGAAAAATCTTGAGTGATGAGGCCCATTTCCACCTCGTCAACAAGCAGAATTGTCGCATCTGGGGCTAGGAAAACCCAAGAGTTATTGTTGAAAAGCCTCTCTATCCGCAACGTGTGACTGTTTGGTGCGGTTCATGGTCCGGCGGAGTCGTTGGACCACTTTTCGGAAAATGAGGCGGGAGCGACGTTACGGTGAATGGATTGCCCTATCGAGAGATGATCAATGATTTTTTATGGACGAAATTGGATAGTACTGATCTGGACAACGTTTACATTCAACAAGACGACGTTACGTGCCCCACAAGCAACGAAACCATTGGTCTTTTGCGGGAAAAGTTTCCGAACCGTGTTATCTCTCGAAGAGGTGATTACAATTGGCCACCGAGATCTTGTGATTTAACACCTTGCGACTTCGTGAAAGAGAAGGTCTACGCCAATAGCCCAGCGTCGATTCAAACCTCAAAGATGGAATTCGTGAGGCTATCGAGGACATAGGGCAGCCACTTTGCGATTTGGTTATCGAAAATTTAATTAAGAGGATATGGTCCTGTAAGCGTGGTCGTGGTGGTAATTTGCCTGATGTTATTTTCCACTATTAACGGCATAGCTTCTTCTTCATAATGAAATAAACATCCGATAATTTTTATTGAAAAATGGCATTTTTCTTTTGATATCAAAATAACACCTTTTATTGGAAAACCCCTTATAATCAATAAATGTCAATTATGAAAATCATATATTTATTGAAAAATAAATTTCTTCAAGGGCGCATTTTGAAAGTTTGCCACAGGCGCTAGAATCCTAGTTCCGGCTCTGTTATTAAATTTCATCAAAATCTCTTCAGACCGTTTAGACGTGAAGAGCAAAAGTCCCAACAAAAACGACTAAAAATCACTAACTCAATTCAGTTATCTGCCTACTCTGCCTACCCCCTAAGAACGATGGCTTGATTATTTATAGCCTATGACCATTCTAGGTTATCATCTATCACCATACCAAATTTCATCAAAATCCGTTCAGCCGTTCAGGCATGATAGAGCAAAACTCCCAGCAAAAACCATAAAAAAAATCACTAACTCAATTCAGTTTTCTGTCTACTTCCTACCCCCTAAGTACGATGACGTGATCATTTTGATCTTATATCCGTTTTTAGGTAACCATCTATTACCTTACTAATTTCATCATCATCAAAATCTGTTCAGCCGTTTAGACGTGAAAGAGCAAAAGTCCCAACAGAAACGACTAAAAATCACTAACTCAATTTAGTTATATGCCTACTGCCTACCCCCTAAGAACGATGGCGTGATTATTTTAGCCTATGATCTTTTCTAGGTTATCATCTATCACCATACCAAATTTCATCAATCAAATCCGTTCAGCCGTTTAGGCATGATAGAGCAAAACTCCCAGCAAAAACCATAAAAAAAATCACTAACTCAATTCAGTTTTCTGCCTACTTCCTACCCCCTAAGAACGATGACGTGATCATTTTGATCTTATATCCGTTTTTAGGTACCATCTATTACCTTAATAAATTTCATCAAAATCTGTTCAGCCGTTTAGGCGTGAAAGAGCAAAAGTCCCAACAAAAACGACTAAAAATCACTATTTCGATTTAGTTATCTGCCTACTGCCTACCCCCTAAGAAAGATGGTGTGATTATTTATAGCCTATGACCATTTCTAGGTTATCATCTATCACCATACCAAATTTCATCAAAATCCGTTCAGCCGTTTAGGCGTGAAAGAGTGACAGACAGACAGACAGACATACAAAGTTACTTTCGCATTTATAATATTAGTATGGATACGGAGGACAATCATTTTTGCCCTATACAATATATCCCGTTTTCGAAGCATAAGCGAGTTACAGGGTGTTAACGTCATTTTTAGCAAGATTCTTATGAGTGTGGTCAGTTATGTATAACACTCGAAGTAACGGTTTTTGGTCCAATCTCACTATTTTTAGGTCCTTTATTCAGAAAAGTTGACGAACTCCGAAAAAAAATCACAAAATGGCGGAAAACCGGCAATGGTCCAAATTTTTTTTGTACAACTGTCAAAAAAACTGACTTTTCTTCATCACTATGGATGCTTAAAATATTACTTTTTTTCACCGTTAAAAAAAGTCTTTTTTGTACAACTGTCAAAAAAACTTGACTTTTCTTCATCACTATGGATGCGTAAAACATTACTTTTTTTCCCGTAAAAAAGTCTTTTTTTCACTGCTGATAACCAAAATTAGAACAACTTACAAATAATGAATATTTTAATTACAACTAATTTCACAAAATTATTATTGTATCTGTACCTTATATAGTAAATTAGTTTCGTCATCAGCATCTCTGAGAAATTTATTGATATCATCCCTCCATAATACTTTAGATTTTCTTCCTCGGTATCCGACGCTTTTGTTCTTAATAAGCGGGACCAATTTTGAAAATTCCTTATATCAATATTTTCCTTGACATTCGAAATTTTTTTTTAACATTGAGCTCCATAACTTGGAAGGTTTAAAAATTTTGATTTTTCCTCGAAATAGCATGTGAGCACATTTTCAGAAACTTTTTTACGTTGTTCTTGTTGAGCCATTCTCGAAATTGGTTATTTTTTCTCATATTATTAGCTTTGATTTGGCTGGTAACATATAAGATACAATTGTATTTGCTTCTTCAGCCATATCTGCGGGGGATCACTACCACTATCATGTTCAACATCCATCTACTTTAAAATAATTCGAAATTGAAGCAACTACGAGCAAATACTGTCAAAGATTCAAACAATTTCATCAACAAACCGTTTCTATAGTTACGATACAGAAAGATCACTGGATTCATTTAAATATTGTACTGAAAGCATTATCTTCAATAATTATACGTATTTCAGACGATGTAAATTCACATTCACAGTTGTACAAAAAATGTTGTTTGTATTTCGTGCGTATAAAATTCGTGTTTTCATGGCACATTCGAGTGAATTTTTGGCCTCGACCTGCGGTCTCGGCCAAAATTGACACTCTCATGTGCCATGAAAAAAAGCACTCATTTTACGCACTTAATACAAAAATAACTATTTTTCTCTAACCATCAAAAAATGTTGACATTTTGTACTGTTTTCAGGTGCAAAAGTCATAAATTCCCTTACCGTACAAAAATTTGCTCGTTGCTTAGCAACACTTTTAATCCTAGGATTAAAAACGCTACTTTTAATCCTTGGATTAAAAGTAAAATGCATTTGAAGTCTACTTGACATTCACTGTCATGATTCTGTGTTCAAATTCATAACCAAATTATGAACGATTTTTCACTAAAACCAATTTTATTGTAATTTTGACTTGGTTGGAGAAAAATACTATACGGGTGAGTCTTTGACTTGTACATATATTTTAACCGTATATTCCTGGGGTCGAAAGAAACACTTTTTTCCTCTACCATTTTTTCCGATTCGGCCTAAATAAGAAGATATGCCCTTTTTTGTTTTCAGAATGAGCTATGCCGCCACTGGTAAACTAACCACTGAATTTTTGCAAGTACGAGATATAGCATTCAAACCTTTGAAATAAGCTATTGTATCAAAGAAACGAGTAGATATACCATTCGAAATTTTCAAATAAGCTGCTGTATTAATGAAAGAAATATGAACTCACCTTTTCAATACCAGTTGTATATTTTCTAATGCATTCATCCAAAAATTTTACTGGTGATGAAAAGCAGAATAATCTCTTCTTGATGTAACTCAGTATACTTCATCGGATTAACTTTTAAACCACCTATTCTAGCTATAGCATTCATTTCCAATATCTCTTGAAATCATCCTTGCAAGTTTCCAAAATCAAAACAACAACTCAACCATAACACGCATGACATTTCACGTTCATAAACACCAGTTGGGCGATTGAATTTCAGGGGTGTCCGCATCATAGAACAAACTTTTCTCTATGGTCCGCATGGTGAAAGTCACAGACGTGACATTAGAGTCGAATTTTGGCGAGCTGTGGTTACATGTACTATCTAACTATCACGTGATCATTTGACAGTTAATACACGTATTTTCTGTCAAATGATCACGTGATAGTTAGATAGTTACATGTAACCACAGCTCGCCAAAATTCGACTTAGATTCCTTGACATCGGTGTTCTGTGGTCAGTTGTTTTTCAAAATCATACGACTTCAGGAATAATAACTTATTAAGGTCATTTTAGTAGTAATAAATATGATGAATAATATGAGAAATGAACGTACCTATTCTAACATAATTTAAATTTGGATCAACGTATGTCAAAGCTCAACGAAACAAAATTGCAATAGGTACTTCGAAAGTGGTGTAGAAATTTGCTTGAATAGATAAGGATTAACACTGAAGAAGTATAGAGGTGAGCTTATTAATTGTAACCCCATTGTTAAAGAAAATCCGCTAGTTCTCTTACCATTCATCATTCCAGATAACAAATTCTCGAAAATTCTTGAAATTTGTCAAAGTGACCACATAGGGAAAATTGAATTCTGTGAATATTTTCGACAGAGTTGCATTCAGCCAAAGTACCCAATTTTTCGAATTTTTAAGATTTTTTCTTTCTTTCAACATCGAATTACTCGGAATTTTGTAGTCGGGAAAGATGAATCATATTCATGAAAAACTATGTTTCAAAAATCATTTCATTTGAAGGAATCGTTTGCGAGATATTACTGAAAATTTATGCTTTCCATGGATTTTCAACAGCCTGTATCTTTGTAACCAGACCGAATCGGAAAAAATGGTAGAGGAAAAAAGTGTTTCTTTTGACCTCAGGAATCTACGGTTAAAATATATGTACAAGTCAAAGACTCACCCTGTATATTATTCGGATTAAAAGTGCCTATTTTAACTCGCAATTCTGCATTCGCTCGGCTGCGCCTCGCAACTGCAAATATTGCTCGTAAAAAAATATGCACTTTTAATCCTTTAATATAATATACTATTTTCACCGTTAAAAAAAGTCTTTTTTTCACTGCTGATAACTAAAATTAGAACAACTTAAAAATAATTAATATTTTAATTAAAACTTGTTTCACAAAATTATGATTGTATCTGTACCTTATAAAGTAATTAGTTTCGTCGTCATCAGCATCTCTGAGAATTTATTGATATTATCCCTCCATAACACTTTAGATTTCTTTCCTCGGTATCCGACGCTTTTGTTCTTAATCAGCGGGACCAATTTTAAAAATTCCTTATATCAATATTTTCCTTGACATTCGATGTTTTTTTTAACATTGAGCTCCATAACTTGGAAGGTTTAAAAATTTTTTATTTTTCCTCGATATAGCATGTGAACACATTTTCAGAAACCTTTTTTACGTTGTTATTGTTGCGCCATTCTCGAAATTGGTTATATGTTATCTCATATTATTAGCTTTGATTTGGCTGGTAACATATAAGATACAATTGTATTTGCTTCTTCAGTCATATCTGTGGGGGACGGGGGTATCACTACCACTATCATGTTCAACTTCCATCTTCTTTAAAATAATTCGAATTGAAGCAACTACGAGCAAATACTGTCAAAGATTCAAACAATTTCAACAAACTGTTTCTATAGTTACGACACAGAAAGATCACTGGATTCATTTAAATATTGTACTGAAAGCATTATCTTCAATGATTATACGTATTTCAGACGATGTAAATTCACATTCACAGTTGTACAAAAAATGTTGTTTGTATTTCGTGCGTATAAAATTCGTGTTTTCATGGCACATTCGAGTGAATTTTTGGCCTCGACCTGCGGTCTCGGCCAAAATTGACACTCTCATGTGCCATGAAAAAAACACTCATTTTACGCACTTAATACAAAAATAACTATTTCGGTTGTCAATTTGAATTTTTTTTCTGCATGAACACATATTTCTAAGAATTTCTGTGAAGACCCCATCTAATGTACGATGAGGTACGGGGTAGTTTCATTGTTTTCGGGAGAGAAATTTTATTGCCTCTTCCGGACAGTGAATAATGGAATATTCGGTGGCTACGTCTGTACTGTTTTGAAATGGCAATCATAATTTTAAGGAGTTCTGGAGAGGTTATTTTCCTCGGTGGTTGGATATTGAAAGTGGAGTATTCAAAGCTTTGTTGTTGCTATAAGGTCGTACAAAATGACGTCGAGTCGAGCTTTGGTGAAAAGTGTTTTTCTAATGGGCTTTTCCAGGGATTTCCAGAGAATTTCAGAAAATCATAGCGACAACACGTTTTCTGTTTTGTAGTTAGGTCTTCGAGAGAAAAAATATGAAATCACCGAAACAAACAAGCGTATAACTATAGGGTGTTTCATCATTAACTGGACAAACATAATATATATTCGTGTAGAGGACATCGGGAGAATCTTTTTGTCCTATACAATATACCTATACCGTTTTCGAAGCATAAGCGTTAAACGTCATTTTGGACCAAGATTCTTATGAGTGTGGTCATTATGTATAATACTTGAAGTAACGGTTTTTGGTCAAATCTCAGTATTTTTGGTCCTCTATTCAGAAGAGTTGACGAACTCCGAAAAAAAATTCTCAAAATGGCGGAAAACCTGCAATTTTCCTAACTCTTTTTTCGGTTGTAAAATTGAATTATATTTTCTGAATGAATACAACTTTCTGAGAATTTCTGTGAAAATTTTCTTCAAAAATCGAACACAAATTTTTCTATATGTCTACAGTGATAAAAAAATTTCACCCGCAATGGATGAAATTTCGTACAATTGTACTTCTTTTATTATCAAACACGAATATGAAAACAGAATTGTAAAATTTCGTTGATATAGTCATTCAAATATTCTGAAATAATAAAAAAATAATTGTTTTGAGTTCTAGAGTCAAAATAATTAATTATTGGGATGTCCAAACATTCTAGATGAATTTAAAAAAAAAATCAGTGAAACTTAGTTGGGACTCGAGCTGACGTATAGTCCGTTCATGAAAGTTTGAGCGTATACAGGGTGACTGGTGACGTATGGGACAACGGCTAACTGGAGATAGAGGACCTCAAACTGAATGAGGATTGAGGGTTTAAATGTCCCATAAGGCTATTATTTTCAGAGATACAGGGTGTTTTTTGCAAAAGTGCTAAAACTATAAACTCCCATATCTTCGTCAATATGGCAAATTTTTCGCTGATATTTGGCAAGCTTGTTAATATACATATTCTCCATCAGATCGACAAGAAAAAATTCCCAAAAATGGCAGGTCCGTATTCAAAAATTTCCATTTCCGTGTCAGGTTAGAAATATCACTCGGTATATGAGATTAAAAAAAATGAGTTGTAAAATTGGAATCTTCAAGAAACACTGAGTAAAAATCTGTTTTCAGTTTGAATGGCACAAATTTTTCATAGTTTTTATGATATGTTGAAAGTCGAATATTACAATTTATTCATATCGAATTCAAGAAACATACTATTCCTTATAGAAAAAACGCTGAATTTGAGATGCTTAAATATTCACATCTTGAACTCCTTTTTATTAAATTTTCATCAATATTATAAGAAAAATTAAAAAAACAATAGAAATACAAAAAGAGGAACAGTAGCACATATGATTCATAAAAAAATCAAATAAACAAATGCTCGATATGCGAGAGCCATTTCCCTCCCACACTTAATGACTCTTTTGAACAATTGAAGTACTTTTCATATCCACAAGATGAAAAATTATACTCTTGATAGAACAGAAACACTGGATTTCAGCTCGAGAAAAGTTTGACTTTCTTCTCAGATCCCCTGAACACTAATCCATCTGGTACTTAAGTTTTCAACAAAATTTATTCTTCAATGAATTTTGAGGACTTATTTTCCTCTAATATGTACTTAGGTGTAGCAACTTCATCTTTTTTTGAGAAGCATATGCATTTCTTTAATGCAAACAGAATATTAGGGAAACAGGTGATTTTTTAGAATAAGAGGTTTATTATTCATTATAAATAAAATAAATCCTACTACACAGAGTAGGCATATTTCAAAAAATGACGTTTATATTCATACATTCATTGATTGTGAATTGTGTCGTTTGTTTATCTATTGAACAATGCCTTCAATATTCCCGAATGAAGAATATGTAGATGATACTTGTTTTTGGATTGCGCAAAATAAACGGATATAATATTTAGTCTCAGAATAATCCTCATCTCAGAAGAGAAAGAAATCATTAGAGTACAAGAGAGCAAATAAATGCGTTGAAGCAAATTGCTCTGATTTCGAGCATTTGCTTAATTGCTTTCTCATGAATAATTGCATTATTTAATAGAAAAATAAATTTTGTTGAAAGAATAAGTATCAGATGGATTATTGTTCAGGCGTTCTGAGAAGAAAGTTCAACTTTTCTCGAGCTGAAATCTAGTGTTACTGTTCTATCAGGGGTAATTTTTCATCTTGTGGATATGAAACGTACTTCAATTATTGTTCAAAAGAGCCAATAAGTGTGTGAGGGGAATGGCTCTCGCATATCAAGCATTTGTTTATTTGATTTTTTTATGAACCATATGTGCTACTGTTAACCTTTTTATGTTTGTATTGTTCTTTGAGTTTTCTTATAAAATTGATAGAAAATTTAATGAAAAAGTATTTCAAGATGTGAAGGAATATTCAAATGCGTCAGGATTATTTAAGCATCTCAAATTCAGTGTTTTTTTCTTTCAGGAATAGTGTGTTTCTTGAATTCAATATAAAAAAATTGTAATCTTCGACTTTCAACATATCATAAAAACTTAAAAAAATTTGTGCCATTAAAACTGAAAACAAATTTTTACTCAGTATTTTTTGCAGATTCCAATTTCCCAATTCAATTTTTTTTATTTCATATACCGAGAGATATTTCTCACCTGACAAGGAAATGGAAATTTTTGAATACGGACCTGCAATTTTTGGGAATTTTTTCTTGTCGATCTGATGGAGAATATGTTTATTAACAAGCTTGCCAAATATCAGCGAAAAATTTGCCATATTGACGAAGATATGGAAGTTTATAGTTTTAGCACTTTTGCAAAAAACACCCTGTATCTCTGAAACTAATAGCCTTATGGGACATTTAAACCCCCAATTCTCATTCAGTTTGAGGTCCTCTATCTCCAGTTAGCCGTTGTCCCTTACGTCACCAGTCACCCTGTAGTAGGCGTTTGTTTATTTATCTAAAGTTGGCAGTATTTGCTGTCTTAACGTATAATAAAGTCATCGTCCGACGAGCTTATGAGTTATCAGAGAACTTTATGCAATATTGACAACATTGCGTATCAATCTGACAAGAAAATAAAGAACATAATCTGAAATTTTAATATACACAGTGGAATATGCCAAATTTTTATGGCCAACCGACGGCCCACCTCCACCTATAGGTATTAAATAGGGAAACGAGACTGTTCTAATGATATTAATATTCGTTGCTAGGCAACGGTACAACGGTAGTTCGTAGTTCATAGAGGTTTACCGGCTCTATGAACTACCGTTTCCCTATTTAATACCTACGTTGGTTCGAGTCCCAACCTAGTTTCACTGATTTTTTTTATTAGTTCATCTAGAATGTTAATAGTTCGAGACCATTAGTCGCTCGATTAATAACCGAGTTGATTACAAGATTTTTTCCAAGATCTCAATATGAATTGTGTATAAATTCTTGATTGAAATACCTATATTCTCATTTTGTACTAGACATACACTTGACATAATGAAATTTTTTTGTATCTATGTTCCAGTAGATTTTGGACATTTCTCGTAGTGCTTCTGAATACTTTGTGAACGGTTGCCATGAGGATCGCACATTAAAAAAGCAGAAATCGAGCATTAAAATGGACCATTTATGATCAATTTCGTACACATTAAAATCACCTTTTATTTTGAGATCGACGGAAAAGATCATTAATACTATTACTAATCTCGTCAATATTCAAAGAACATACAAGGAGGTGATAAAACCTCCTTGTTGGAAATTAGTATGATTTTAATATTGACTGATTTGAATCGATCAACATTAAATTATCGTCTGCGTTAATCTTCATTTTGTATTACCTATTATTTTAATTAGCAAATCAACCATTTTCACAAACTCAAATGCTGACTGGAATTGAATATTTTCGTAATATAAATGCAGACGACGAAATAAATTAGAATTGCAGACCCTGGTCAGATATCTAAAGGCCTATGTGAAGTGGAAAGGAATCGCTGACAGTCTAACCTGGGGCATGTCCTACCCCTCATGCGTACGATACCCTACGTGCCAAGCCTGCTAAATCAGTTACGATTACAACGTTTGGTGGTGACATCTCTGGTATTTCGAAAAGGAACACTAGCCTGAGGTTCATACAGAAAGCAATGCTTTTATTACAATGGAAAATATAAGACTGATGCAGAAATATGAAGAAGGGTTGAATTGTTCTTTGAAATTTCTAGACAGTATAATATTATGAATTTGCAGTCGAATCCAGGGCCGGTTTGGGGTCATTTTAAATCCTGGGTAAAAGGATATTCGTCCTCCCAATGCATCTGCTGATCTGCATCTGCATGTGAAACAATTTCTGAAGTA
This sequence comes from Propylea japonica, assembly GCA_013421045.1. NCBI lineage: Eukaryota > Metazoa > Arthropoda > Insecta > Coleoptera > Coccinellidae > Propylea > Propylea japonica. The sequence continues at coordinate 28,285,307 of CM024240.1, forward strand.
ATTTCCTATATTGCAGAAATAAAGGGTTTTCCAATAAGAGGTGTAATTGTGAAAAGCCCGCTATATCGGTAGATGCCACGTGTGAAGCTGTCATTTTTTGACATTTGACAAGTAGAAACTACGCTATTAATAAAAATGAAACGATATACGCTTCAAGAACGCATTGGAATTATCAAAATTCACTATAAAAATGGTGAAAATTTGGGAGAGACGGTTCATAAAACTCGAACCGTGAAGCACCTTGTCGGACCGCAATAAAGAAATTGGTGGAAAAATTCGACCTCCTGGGACAAGTACCTAAGTGATGTGAAGAATAAATATGAAAATATGAAAAATGGTCATTTCGACCACACATCGAAAGAATGATTAGCCAATCGAACAAAATGGTTGGATTTATAAATAGAAGTTGCAGAGAATTCAGAGATCCTAAAGTCTTTATTGGCTTGTACTACGCGTTCATCCACAGCAGGTTGTCTTTTGCCTCCGTTATCTGGAATCCCATTTATGAAGTCCACATAAAAAGAGTCCAGAGAATTTAAAATAAATTTTTACAATTTTTAGCTTTTAAAACTCACACCACCATAGACGACAGAGATTATAACATCATAAGAAAAAAATTTCAGATATTAGCTTTGAGGGATGGTAGAACAGTGCAGGAACTTTGTATTCTACATAAAATATTACACTCCGGGATTGATTCACCCTTTCTCCTAAATAAAATCAATTTGCACGTACCGGGAAGAAACCTGCGAGATAGAACTCTCTTCGACGTTATGTTTCGTCGAACGAATACAGGACAGCACTCTCCGATGCGACGCCTTCAGGTTGCTTATAATAGTCTCGAATCAAACAGTGGAATAGACATTATTTCCGATGGTCTTGCAAGGTTAAAAAAACTCTTAAAACACTTTTTCATGCCGGGTTAGTGGGAGTTTTTTTTTTCTCTCTTTTCGACGAGTTGTTTCTGTATATGTTGTAATATTAAGTGGATACTTTGTTGGTAAATTTTCTTACTGTTTGTATCCTAAATGGGCAATAAATAAATAAATAAATAAATAAAACCAGTGCACGTCGCTGAAGAACAGCCGATAATATTGCTGCTGTAGCTGAAAGTGTCGAAGAAAACCCAGGTTTGTCCATTCCTCGTCGTTCTTTGGAATTAGGCATTCCACAAACGTCATTACATTACTGGAGAACGTTCACTTTCAACAAGACATCGCTACGTGCCACAGAAGCAACGAAACCATTTATCTTAGTTTCCGGACCGTGTTATCTCTCGAAGAGGTGATCACAATTGACCTTGCGACTTCTTCCTTTGAGAAGGTCTACGCCAATAACCCAGCGTCGATTCAAGACCTCAAGGATGGAATTCGTGAGGCTTTTCTTCTTCATAATGAAATAAACATCCGATCAATTATATTGAAAAATTGCATTTTTCTTTGAATATTAAAACTCTGAAGTTTTTCAGTATTTTTCCATTCGAAAACTATCCAAAATAAATTATTAGTGTAAAATGGGACTGCCGTTATTTTTTATTTTGAATGGAATGCTGTAAGATAAATATGGGGTTGCCATTTGAAAATCTCGTACTATTTCAATTTTAAGTTCCCCATTTTCGTGTCGAAAATTTCGCCCTACAGCCACCGAGGCGGTTAATAATCGAGATATTGCATTTATAAACTGGCGATGCAGATGTCAAAAATGTAAAGAATTTGTGCATAACTTGGCAACAGTTCATAGCAGAGAATTCTTTTAAGTAGGTTATACAGCGAATTTATTTATTGAATCGATACATGAATAAAAATATAGGTAGTTCCATTTGAGATAAGAAGGTAGATATACGTTTGAGATAGACGTGGCAACACTGTCGACTTAAAAATATTTTAGGCGAAAAGTTCCTCCGTCCTCAAGGCTTCACCTCAAATTTCAGAACGAAATATTCACTAGATCTTCAAAAACGTCTAATAGGCCAACTCAGAAGGAAAAGCCTGTATATTTGCATTAGAAAAAAATGAACAGGGTTTGAAGTTAAGGGGTTGAAAAAAATTTGGTCAGAAAATGCATTTAATTCAGAATCAATTCACGCATTTCATCTTTTTTGAGTCACTGTCTTGAAAGATATTCATTAATTTTTTTTTAAGGATGCACTCTTAAGCCTGTATATTTTTTTGATATATGGCTTTACCAGGCATTTCTCAAAAAAAATCGAATGCAATATCGAAAAAATGACATGAATTTAAAACGATCTTTCTCCCTAGAAATGAAATTGAAGTTTTTTTCAATTCGAAATGAAATAATGAATATTCCATTGAACAACTATTGGATAACATCGCAAAATTCCTATAAGCGAAGCCTGCGGTGTTCTGAAGTTCTGCTGATTGAAAACTAATCAAGTCAATTCACAACCTAGGGCTTTACGCTTTAATCATGGTTGTTATGTTTGATATCCACATTATAGAAGTGCATTATGTTTATCTTTCCCAACCCTGATGAAGCTTGAATAGTTTCGAGATAGATTTGGTTTACCTGTAATGAATGAATTATTTCTCTTTGCAATATCAAATTGGTTCGATCTAGCTGTTCACTGAATCTCGTGAAAATAATATGACAGAGCTCCAATTATTGAGAGGTTTCCTTTGTTGTCCGACAGCAGCTTCTTTCTGTAGGATCATTATCGAATAATGACAACCACGCAATTGCGGTTTATTGGAAATAAGTATGCACAAATAAAGTTTGAGGTGAGGAACTGTAATGCAAACTGTGTACGGGGGTTGCGATTTAGGAAAAAATCGAATAAAACTCTTAAAATTATTTTGTTATAGGTATGTGACGATATGTTGTTTTGGGAATTTATTGACACATACAAAATGAAAACTTTGTTCAAATTCCTGCGAAAAGTTGATTCAAGATCTCAAAATAGATGACAAATAAGAAAAATGTATGAAAAGCCCTGTGCCAATGAACACTCGTTCATTGGTGGAGAAATAATGCTATTACCTCGAAATTTTGTTTGGGACTTGGGATTCATGCTAAGTATATGAATGCAAAATCTCAGCACGATCGGTCTCGATTTTAAAATTTAAATTCAAATCGTGCTATATTTGTGTTTATATTTATAATTATATTTGTGTTTATATTTGTATTTATATTTGTGTTTATACTTTATTTCTACTTTTTCACTTTTGGATATACACTTGTATGTTTTATGGCGTAATGTGAATGTGTACAATTTTAACTAATTATAACTAAGTCCATGTATGCCATACGCTAAATAAATAATAAGCACGATCGGATTATATCCTGGAAATTATTCAAAAAATGAAATATGTAAAAATCAATAATTACCAAAAAACTGAATTATATGGTTCAGAAATTTGAAATTTTGCACGAACATTCATTATATAAATCTTAATTCACAAAATGAATTTCACTTCAATCGGATATCTTATTATGGAAATATAAAGATCCTATTTTTCTATATGTCAATTGAATTTTCTACGATTCTGTATACACTATGGCCAAAAAATTTCGCATGAGGCCGCAAAATATCATTTTGATTGGTTTCGTTTTGTCTGAGATATTGAGGAACAAGAATTTTGAATGGCCATATTTTGTGGTACACCCTGTAGGATTCGGCTGGTTGACAATGTTAACCGCGGCATTTGGGAAATGAACTCACCCTGAATATCTCAATTCTCTAGGACAATCCCTTCGCAAGTTATCGTGCTTACGGGCGGACGGCGTCACGGACAGAATTTTATAATTCGAAAATTACATTAACATGGCTCTGTAAATCAGCCGTTTTGAAGAGATCACGGCATCAAATACCTGGTTTTAATATGACATGTAAGTACTTTTTTTGTCAACCTCAAAATAAATCATGCAAAATGGCATAATGTAAACTTATAATAAAACTAAAATTTTGTTTCTTACTATATGATTTTTATTTTTATCATTTTTTTTTCATTTATTTCATTTTTATTATTATTTTATCATTCATTTTTTCCGCCGATCTCAAAATGAAAGGTTATTTTGATGTTTACGGAATTTATCATTAATGACCCATTTTAATACCCAATTTCTGCTATTTTAATGTGCAATACCCATAGCAACCATTCACAAAGTATTCACACGCAATACGAGAAATGTCAAAACTCTACTGGAACATAGATACATTGAAATTTTATTATTTAAATGTAAGTCTTGTGCAAAATGAGAATGTATTTCAATCAAGAATTCATACATAATTCATATTGAGATCGTTGGAAAAATCTTGTAATCAACTCGGTCTCGAACTACAAGTATTAACACGTTCGGTTCGCTCACGCGTTAAAATATTTATATAGGGGAATAAAACACTTTTCCAGATATTTGTGTTTTTCCTCCTGAAGATGAGCTTCTTATAGCTCGAAACATGTTCAGTCATTAAGATCACTTAAGTTTTTTATCTGGAAAAGTGTTTTATTTCCCTATAATGAACTGCCCAGATATAAGGACATTCAATACTAGATTAAAATATCTTGACCATTAGTCCTGTCTTTAATAACCTACTTGACAAAATAAAAATAAATTGTATCATTCCTATTGGAAAACCTGTTTTGACCTATATCAAGTTGCAAACCGATGAATTCTCTTTGAAAAAACACCCTGTAAAAGTTACGTTTCCTGTTACATCATCTCCACCATTTGCTTCTCCAGGGAAAATGTGAAATGACAATATGCACGGTACATGACATTATTTCGATTCTACAAGACAATCATTCTGATGCGTAAAACATTCCGTTCCTGAAAAATTCATAACCTAATTTCACAAAGTAATGTTCATGGGATTCCAAACGAATTTTAAGAGAGTTGGGAAAAGCGTTATTAAAAAAGACTATGTATAGCGTACGAGGATGTATATCAAATGAATAAATAAGTACGGGCTCTCAAAGGAGGATTAAATGTTGGATATTTCCATTTGTCAATCTTTTTCGCTGACAGAGGAAGCTTCCGTAAAGTTAGAATTTTCCATGCTTATGTTTTGAGCTCATTATGAATTATTCATCAGGTCGAATAAATATTTAGTTTGAGACGACTAGATATGGGTCACCGTTGAATGTAGGTTTTATCATTACTACGTATTTGGACATAAGCTACTTTTAAAATGGAGTTTTTTTCTTTGAGATTGAACTTCTTAAAATTTTTCGTATATAAAACATAATAGCAGGTGATTTATATTACAGAATATACAGTGTGTTTGGTCCTGACTCAGCGATAATTTAAGGGGATCAAATATACCTAATATTACCGCCAAAAGCACCTCCTTAGTTTTGTAATAGACCCCATTTCAAATTTACTTTTTTAATTTCGCTGACCCTTCCAAATAATATCGATTCCTTTGGACATAAAGGTCCTACAGATGTGAAAAAAATGTTTTTTGAAAGATGATTTTTACATCCTTTCATTATAATGGGGCAATATGAAAATATTCAACTTGAAAATACCATAAAAAAATTCTTAAAAAAAATTTTGGTAAAAAAATTTACTGATTTTCCTAGTAAATTCGCAATAGTACAAGAACTAGCACATTGAAGTATAATTTTTTTCGATGATTTAACACGCAAGGATATTAGCTACAAAACAACACCTACATCATTTCTGTAAGTTACATAATTTGAGAGTTATTGCTGTTCGAACATGACCACTACGTGAGCGCCCCAAACTTTTTTTTGTTGCTACAGGTCGTCATGAAGGCCACTGCCTGTCTACAAAGCAGAGGCGGCCATTTTGAGCAATTTTTAGGATAAATTTGTTTGTTCGATCATTAAAAGTTATCGAAAGTACAGTACTGAGTTTTATTTCATTTCATCAATTTTCATAAAGGTCATATTCGAACAGCAATTACTTTCTGATTATGTAACTTGCAGTAATTATGTTGGTATCGTTTTGTAGTTAATACCCTCGCGTGCTAGCTTAGTGAAAAAAAATTATACATACTTCAAAGTGCTAGTTCTTGTACTATTGCGGGTTTACTAAGAAAATCAGCAATTTTTTTACTAAAATTTTCCTAAAGAATTTTTTTATGTCATTTGTTAGTTAAATGTGTTCATATTGTTCCACTTTAATAAAAGGTGGTAGTATCATCATTCAAAAAACATTTTTTTTACATCTGTAGGACCTTTATGTTCACGAGAATCGATATTATTTGGAAGGGTCAACTAAAATAAAAAAGTAAATTTAAAATGGGAGCCACTCCAAAACTGGGGGGGTAAACTCCCTAATGTGGTTGTTTTTGTCGATAAAATTGGGTATATTTGATGCCCTTAAATTATCGCTAAGTCACGACCAAACACAATGTATATTTTTTTAAATATGATACAAGAGCACAGATGAGAACTCTGTCTCCCCATTTTATGATCATAAGATGATTAAATTTTTTCAAGGAATTGGTTAATATCACATCGAAGTGTGTTTTTTCCTTGCTCTAGTTGAAATCCTATTAGAAATAACATATTTCATAATATATTTTTTCTAAACGATAATTCACGGAGAATATTCGATTTGACTTCGACTTCTAGTATTTCACAGTCAAATATTTTTTTGTGAACAAGCTACAACATGAGTTTTTGTGCAAAATTCAGAAATTGAATTAAAACAAAAATAGAGTTTTCAATATGCATCATATTTCATCATGGATGACTACATTCTTTCAAATCCCGGACATAGCTACATAATATTATGGTATACATATCAATTCATATATGGTTATTTATATTTCAGCAGAAACATGTTTATATTTCGGTTAAATTTATTAGAAGCATCAAACAAATATAGCCAAGTGAATATAGTGATTCCAAATTGCAATCCATCAATGACAGAAAATTGAATTGATGTGGAACTAAATATTCAATCGATCAAAATATCATATACATTGGTGTATATGCATACAATATTTCTAGCTACTCAATGCCATTTCATTAATTACTTAGAAAGCTGAAAAAAGCTGCATTATTAATTCATGACGTATCATATCAATATTGCAGGCAATTTTACGTACCATTTCAATTTTCAATTACATTATATTTCTGTTGATGTATAGGATAGAAAACAGTGACGGTCCTGATGAATTCCTTTACAATATACGAATTGGGGACACTTGAAATTGACAGGTTGAAAAAAATTGAGAAAAACCCTTAGCAGGTGCCTTTGAGCGCTCGTTCATTGGTTGAGCAATAATGCTATTACCTCAAAATATTTTACAGGACTTAAGATTCATGCTAAGTAAAAGAATAGAAAATCTCAGCACGGTAGGAACTATATTCTGGAAATCATTCAAAAAAGGAAATATGTAAGAAATCACTAATTTAAAAGAATTAATTCTATGGTTCGCATAATGCGATCCTCTTGAAATTTTGCACGAGCATTCAGTATATCAATCTCCATTCACAAAATAAATTTCACTAGAATCGAATATCTCATTATTAAAATATTAGGATTCTTTTCAATATTCCAATTAAATTTTCTGTTTCTATTAATACTATGGTCACAAAATTTTGCATGACGCTAATTATGAGCATCTTACATGTGGCTTCAAAATTTCATTCCGATTGGTTTCGTTTTATCTGAAACATTGAGGAATTGAATTTTATGGAAAACCCTGTACGATTTGGCTGGTTAATGAACTTAATCGTGGTATTTGAAAACCGAACTTACCCTTAAAATTTCAAATCTCTAGAATAATCCCTTCGAAAATTATCGTGCTCACGGCCGACTGGCTCCACGGACATAATTCAATTTGACCACGGTTTCATCATCAGGGAGTCTAACCCTATCGTTTGAGACCATTTTCGGCTCAAAATTCGAAAATTACAGACCTTTAGACAAAACGATATAGCACTCAAAAATCAGTAATTGTTGATTTATTTTCGATAACTGTCAAAAGTGATGAATATTCACCAAAGGAAACGATAAACTATAGCTGTTTTCCTGACGACAACTTCAGAAGGTTATTTCGAACATTGTATTGAAAAAAATGATGGAAAAACCAATAATTTCATTAAGTATCGAATCTCACTTAAACTGATATATCTTCTCCTTCAAAGGACCCCGCACACTTACTTAGGAAAAGCGGGTCCAGTGAATTTTCCTAATTTTTACATATTATATTTATACCAACCTTAAGAACAATATATCAGATTTTCACGAAGGTCTTACATCTGGTTTGTTCTATAGGGCGTTCCAAAATTGCAGCTACGGAAAAATGAATCTATAAATTTTGATGATAATTCTTTTAATTTTCAAAATTTTATCATGATGCTTTGGGTTCTGAAAAACAAGATGTGACAGATATCCAAACACCGCCCACCACGTTGAGGTTCGTTATACAGGCTGTTCCATGAAGCTGTATAAGTAACTGAATGTAACTTTGTTAGTGACTTTGGGACCACCCTGAGTTTTTCAAAATATGATACCATGATGTATGTCCATTTCTGTAGGAAGTTTCATTAATGTACAAAGAACAGTTGGAAAATTATTCCGGTTTAAATCCGCATTTCATACAATTTTTCTTTAAAACTTATCTGTAGTTGAGATTGCTGTCAAGGAATATAGGTTTTCATTAGTATAATTATTATGATAGGTCGGTCCAAAGGTGTTTTTTCAGGAATGCACAGGATGGACATAATGTGGTGTCACTAATCTCCTCATATACAGGGTGTTTCATCATAAACTGGACAAACATATATTTTCGTGTAGAGTAGAGGACATCGGGAGAATAATTTTTTCCTTATACAATATATCCCGTTTTCGAAGCATAAGCGAGATACAGGATGTCAAACGTCATTTTTGAGCAAGATTATTATGAGTGTGGTCAGTTATGTATAACACTTAAAGTGACGGTTTTTGGTCAAATCTCAGTATTTTTGGGTCCTCTATTCAGAAGACCTGCAATGTTCCAATTTTTTTTGCGGTTGTCGAATTGACTTTTGTTTTTTGAATGAACACAATTTTCTAAGAATTTCTGTGAAAAAAATCTTTCAAAATTCGAACAAAAATTTTTTTTTACATGTGTAATTGTCTACAGCGATGAAAAAATTTCACTCGAAATGGATGAAATTTTGTACAACTGTACTTCTTGAATTATCAATAACGAATATGAAAACAGAATTGTAAAATATCGAACGTTTTCGTTACTACAGGAATTCAAATATTTCGTTCAGACCTCTGAAATAATGAAAGAAAAATGGTTTTGAGTTCTAGAGTCAAAATAATTAAATTATTGCCAACGAATATTAATATCCTTAGAACAGTGTCATTTCCCTATTTAATACCTACATCGGTTCGAGTCCCAACTAAGTTTCATTGATTTTTTTTGTATTTCATTTGTATTGTATTCATCTAGAATATTCGTCAACTTTTCTGAATAGAGGACCCAAAAATACTGAGATTCGACCAAAACCGTTACTTTAAGTGTTATACATAACTGACCACACTCATAGTAATCTTGCTCAAAAATGACGTTTGACACCCTGTATCTCGCGTATGCTTCGAAAACGGGATATATTGTATAAGGCAAAAATTATTCTTCCGATGTCCTCTACTCTACACGAAAATATATGTTTGTCCTGTTTATGATGAAACACCCTGTATATGAGGAGATTAGTGACACCACATTATGGCCATCCTGTAAATTCCTGAAAAAACACCTTTGGACCGACCTATCATAATAATTATACTAATGAAAACCTATATTCCTTGACAGCAATCTCAACTACAGATAAGTTTTAAAGAAAAATTGTATGAAATGCGGATTTAAACCTGAATAATTTTGCAACTGTTCTTTTTACATCAATGAAACTTTCTACAGAAGTGCACATACATCATGGTATCATATTTTGAAAAACTCAGGGTGGTCCCAAAGTCACTAACAAAGTTACATTCAGTTACTTATACAGCTTCATGGAACAGCCTGTATAACGAACACTAACGTGGTGGGCGGTGTTTGGATATCTGTCACATCTTGTTTTTCAGAACCCAAAGCATCATGATAAAATTTTGAAAATTAGAAGAGTTATCATCAAAATTTAAAGATTCATTTTTCCGTAGCTGCAATTTTGGAACGCCCTATAGAACAAACCAGATGTAAGACCTTCGTGAAAATCTGATATATTGTTCTTGAGGTTGGTATAAATATAATATGTAGAAATGGGGAAAATTCACTGGACCCGCTTTTCCTAAGTAAGTGTGCGGGGTCCTTTGCCATAAAGCACGGTGAAAATTAAATGCCTATTACTTTCTTCAAATACATATACAGGGTGTTTCTGAATTGATGCGAAAGATTTAAGAGGATGATTCCTCAGAATATTCTATGAAAGAAAGTTCCCATAAATGTATTTCTGGTAATGCATTGTTTCCAAGATACAGGGTGTTGAAATTTTGCTTAAAAACTGACTGAAAAAGTGGTACGCCACTGAGATATTTTAAACTAACAAATATTTTTGAATTCTCCGTTCAATTTGTGATGGAAGAAATCTCTTCTGCTTTCTTTTCGTGTGGGGTGCCGTTTTTATTCAAGAAAATTAAACATCTTAACGCGTATTTGTCGTTACTTTAACAAATTATGTAGTAGAGATACTACGTCAAGATGTTTTATTTTTTAACATAAAAACGGAGCCCCACACGAAAAAAACGCTTGAGGGATTTTTCGTCATAAATTGAACGAATAATTAAAAAATAATTGTAAGTTCAAAAAATCCCAGTGGCGTACCACTTTTTCAGTCAGTTTTTAAGTAAAACTTCAACACCCTGTATCTTGGAAACAATGCATTCCCGGAACTACATTTATGGAAACTTTCTTTCATAAAATATTCTGAAGAATCTTTTCCTTAAGTCTTTCGCATCAATCCAGAAACACCCTGTATAACATAATAATGATGAAGAACAACTATTCAATTCACCAGATAGTAATTTGAAGAATTACGAAAACCAATATCGATTAGGAAACGCTCAAAGATGAATGTGCCAATAAATAAAAGTGAGTAACTGATTAATATCACACTATCCCTTAATGAATGGGAAAGTCGTAGAACGAGTACATAGATTGAAACCACGGTATAAATGTGTTGGTGTTAAAGTTTACCCTGTTGTGGTCAGAGGTCTCCGCCTGTTCATTTTATCAAATTAATGATAATACAGGGATGGTTGAACCTTAAAGAGTGATCTCCGTCTTTTGGTTTTCCTTACGAATTTTCCGATTTTGTGCTAAACAAGGCGTAATTTATAGTTAATCTCACTAAATTCATACTAACAAATCTGTTGTGCATATATTTTGTGAACATCAGGTGGTAAGTTAATCATTTCTATTCATCGGTTGCATATAACCTAAAACCGGCTTTTTGAGCCGGCATGTCAAACGCTCCAGGGGGGTCTCGCGAGCCCCCTGACAAGCAAACCAACTTATATTTTAATAAATTTGATATACATAGAAATTTAACATCCCCTAATGATTCACTCTCCTCTCAAGTCGATATAGATTTATTAGCTATGGAGGTGGGAACGGACAATTCCTTTTTCCCCTCTGATGCTGAAGTTCAGCAGGAAATTACAGTCAAGTACACTCCTGAGATTTCAACTTCTGTCGAGTCCACTCCGGATAATTCTAAACAAAAAATATCCCTGAGATACCCTGTTATGAATATGGGTCCATTCCTGGTTATAGCAGAGACGACAAACGAAAACAATATTGGTAAAATTCACCCTATGGATATCGGTAAAAAACTTTTTAACAATGGTGTGAGAGGTATTAAAGATATAACCAAGAAAGGCAAAAAGAGAATAGGTATTGAATTTGTTACTGCTTCGGCTGCTAACGAATTCTTAGAGTTAGATCCTTTTAAAAACGATGAAATCAATTGTTATATCCCGTATAAATTGGTAACGTGTAGAGGTGTGGTCAGTGACATTGGTTTCGATGTTACTGAAGAAGACATTAAAAATTCATATACAAAGGCAAAAATCATAAACGCCAAAAGATTGAATAGACGTTCAGTAGCAGATGATGGTACTGTTCAGTATGTTCCTTCAAAGACTTGGCTTCTCGTATTTGAGGGCAATATGTTACCAGACAAAATTAATATATGGAGTTGTCTGAGAGATGTCTCCCTATATGTTGCACCTGTTATTCAATGTTATAAATGTCTCCGATATGGTCACTCAAAAAAAAACTGCAAAAGCTCGGTTAGATGCAGGAAATGCGGAGAAGGTCATGAAGATACTTCTTGTGAAACTGAAAAAATTAAATGTATCCATTGTAAAGATGATCATTTGGCCACAAACAGGTCCTGCCCAGAATGGTTGAGACAGAGAGAAATAAACAAATTAATAGCTTTGGAAAACCTGTCATATTTCGACGCTGCAAAAAAGATAACAAAAACCTATATCAGTCCAAATTCTTCCCCACAAAGTTACCCCATTTTAAGAAAACCAAATTCATCCCATAGTCAGGATCCAATTAACCTTGTTCCAATTCATAGTCGAAGTCAACTAATGCCAAAATCTACTTCTCAACCCTTCCCTTATGCATCTGTAGCAAAAAGAAGAAAACGACCCCAACACTCAAATGAAGGATACGATCACACAGCCCACAAAGATCAATTAATTTCCCAATCTAATCCGTCATTCAACCCAGCCCCATATCTTCTTAATAATAGAAATAATAAAGACTTCCTTAATATATCCAACCATGAACTGATAGATGTGATCTCTCAAAGATCACTCAATAAAGAAGAAATTGAATTATTACAGAGCCTGGTAGCGCACCCAAACAATAAATCAAACAAAAAGTCAAACAACAACAAAGAAATTTATAGATCAACAAAGACACCCTTTTCTCTAGACACCTAATTACTAATTTTACTTCAAATATTTCATCGACAATATGCTGAAGATTTTACAGTGGAATATTCGTTCTTTAAAGTCGAACTTAGATAATTTGAAGATTAAAATTAAAGAAGAAACCCCTCACATAATTCTCCTCAATGAAACCTTTTTAAATGCAGATGATAAACTCAGAATTAACAATTACGACCTATTACGGCAAGATAGAGATGGAATCGGTGGTGGTATAGCGATTCTTATCCAGAGTAATTTAGTTTATAAAGAGGTTCCTTTCTCCAACGGGAATATTCCCAGCAGAATACAAATCCAAAGCATTCGGATAGACAATCTTCAGATTGCTAACCTGTATTGCCCTCCAGATATAATACTTCAAACGAAATTCCTAGAAGATGTAAGAACTCAGCTAAGTCCACCTTTCCTCCTGGCAGGAGACTTTAATGCTCAAAATCCAATATGGGGCTCAACAATGACCAACCAAAGTGGGATTCTAATGGAACAATTTCTGTTGAACAATGATGTCTTTCTTCTTAATTCGGGTTTCGCCACCCGAATAACCCCCCCAGGTCATAATAAAAGTTGCCCAGATCTTGCACTATGCTCACCTGATATAGCTGCAGAATTAGATTGGGTTGTCCATGACGATCCAGGACATAGCGATCACCTCCCAATTTCAATAAAATATACCAAGGGAACTATCCCCTCACTACCAATAAAGGTCCACCCTTTGAATCGATATTGCATTAAAAGAGCCGATTGGGATAAATTCTCGGAGTCATCGTCAAACATACTACGCTCTCGCGATTTAAATGATCTGGAGGCTTTCCAGACCATGATCCAGGACGCCGCCACCCTCTCCATCCCAAGAAAAAAACAATCCCAAACACACTCCAAATATCGTGTACATTGGTGGGATGAGCAATTATCCCAGAGGGTTAGAAATAGAGAGTTGGCCTTTCGAAAATTTTTGTTGAATCCTACTGAACAGAATTTTATTCATGCCAAACAAGCTCAAGCTATGGCAAAAAGAGATATAAAGAAAAGAAAAAAGAGTCATTCCATCAATTTTGTGTCCAATTAACGCCCACAAACTCCAAAGATTTATGGTCAAATATAAAGAGGTTCAAGTCAGGTATCAACCCATCTCCTCAGCAGACAGCCACCATCCCGGTAGGTTCGGGTATTCTGGCTGATCTGTGTCCACCACCGATTCCCAGAGACTCACAATTTATCATCCCCTCAGGAAATAAAGACGTCCCTATTGTCATTTCTATAAATGAATTGGAGAATACTATTTCTTGTAAAAGGGAGTCTGCCCCAGGACAAGATGGGATAACATATTCCATGCTGAAAAATCTGCCAAAGGAATCCAAATTGAAGTTCTGTGAACTAGTGTGTAAATTCTTTGCAACAGCTGAAATTCCCATCTCCCTTAAATCAACAGTTATTATTCCAATATGTAAAAAAGACAAACCACCCAATTGTAGAAATAGTTATCGCCCGATTGCCCTTACTTCTTGTCTACTCAAAATAATAGAAACATTAATCTCAACGCGGTTAGAGAGAATTTATGAAAGATCGAATAATTATAATGAACTCCAAATGGGTTTCAGGAAAGGTTATTCCACCACGGATGCCCTGACATACCTGATATCTTCGGTTCAATTATCGTTTGCAAAGAATGAAGTAGTTCTGGTCACTTTTCTGGATCTCAAGTCGGCATACGATTCTGTGATTCATGATGTATTGTTTGAAGATCTTTACAAGGACGGTGTTCCTGGTACAATTATTCGGGCAATAAAGTCCATTATTCAAAATAGAAATATCTATGTTATTGATCCTTATGATTGGCAGATAATTGGCCCAGAACAGTCAAACCAGGGTATCGCTCAGGGTTCTCCAGCTAGTACGAGTTTATTCAATTTTTATGTGAAAAGTGTAACTCGTAAACTAAGAACAGAAGGAGTAGAAATTTTAAAGTATGCCGACGATTTTAACATTATTACTAAAGGATTTACTTTTGAATCAGCCTATGAAAAGATGCAACATGCGCTAAATGAATTTGGCATTTGGGCTCGGGAACGCAACTTTACAATCTCATATGATAAAACAAAATCGATAGCATTTCATAGATCAAAACACCTTACGAATCTACCTCCCCTGTCTATCTCTGGAGTTCCCATTATATGGGTAGAATCGGTCAAATATCTGGGAATGTACATACACAGAAAACTAAATTGGACACTGCAGGTCAATAGCATGTGTCAGAGGGCGACTATGGGATTGAATACCATGAAATATCTGTGCAGAACATGGTGGGGAGCACATCCCCATACTTTGCTTACTCTCTATAAATCGTTGGTACGGCCGCATTTGGATTATGGTGGTATTTTTATTGGTGGAGCAATGTCCTCCTTATGTCACAGGCTTGATAGTGTTCAAAACTCAGCTATTCGAATCGCTATGGGATATATGAGATCTACCCCCATAAATATAATGCTAGCAGAAAGTAATATCATTCCACTTAAATGGAGACGTTCGTGGTTAGCATCCAAGTATGTAAGCAAGTTATATAGAGTTAATAAAAATCCGGTTTTAGGTATCCTAAAGAATCTCCATCCATGGAAAAATTATTTTCAATACAGATCCCCGTCAGCTCTTCTGCAGGCGTGTTTTTGCTTGGAATACATGGATTCTGTCGAATCAGGTGAAATGCTTCCTTGTTTCAGCTTTCCACTGTCTGTTTACTTTGAACCCATCAAATACTTATCCATAGGACTCAACAAAACACATCCAGACAATTCAGCCCTGTTTTGTTCAGCAATTGCAGAGAACTTCCCAGAACATTCCATTATATACACTGATGCTTCCAAGGGGAAAAACCATAGTGGAATAGGCATTTACTCCCCCAACCTTATTTCGTTATCAATTGGAGTTCCCCAACTTTTGTCTATATGCTCGTCAGAACTATTGGCCATTTGTAAAGCCCTCGAATATGTTATATCCCTCGGTCTGGAAGGTCAGTTATTGTTTCAGACTCTATGAGTGCTCTTGAGAAAATTCAAAATTGCAAAATTAAGGCGTCCAATAGTCTACTTCTTCTCAATGTTAGGAAAACTATCCTAGACATCAGGAACAAGGGTTTCTCTGTAAAATTGGTGTGGGTCCCAAGTCACACCAATATCTGGGGAAATGAGAAAGCTGATCAGTTGGCCAAAACAGGATGTGAAAAAACTCCTGATCCTTCTGCTATCCCAGTCAATGACATTTGGCCTATTTATCAATCAAAAATATGGGAAGGCTGGAAACAGGAATGGGCTCATATTTCTGAGTCAAAAGGGAGGATTTATAAGATAATGAAAAAGGCTCCCTTGCAAGGGAAGTCCTGGATCCAGGTTACAAACTTACCACGAAAATATATAACCACCATAAATAGAATAAGATCAAATCATTGTAGCTCTCCTTATCACTTACATAAAATAGGAGTCCTGGACTCGTCAGATTGTAGTTGTGGACAAGTAGGAGACCTTCTACACATATTTATGAATTGCAGTGCAAATTTGGAAAATATCGAGAAGTTATACTCGGATTTGATATGCTTGAGAGAGAGAAATGATCCTTTACCCCTTAATATATATGACTTCATTTACCGTGATAATGCAGAAGTTATTAAGGTTGTAGTTCACTTTCTGTCAGTGTCGCGGATTAAGTTGTAGAGATGAATAGATATGGTTTTAATAATATATGTTTTCCTCTGTTTGTGACCTAGTTACGTCCAGTGTCAACCCCAACCTAAGATCACACCTGTAACAAACCATCTAACAGTAGAATGCCATAATCCATCAATCCTACTCCAGCTGAGTATTGGATTATCCAAGACCTGCCAAGCAGACTCAGTTGGGCAATTTGAAAGCTTGTCTGAATGGCCAAAGTTGCCGTGGACACATAAAAGAAGAAGAAGAAGAAGAATGATAATACAGAGCAGGCTGCACCGGAAAATTCCGTTTAAGTCCATAGTATTTTCAATACAAGTGAACAAGTTTGAATATTATATGAGAGAGGATGATTTGTAAGAGAATTATACGTATTTTGAAAGCATTTGTCAGGCTTTAGCATGATAGAATGACCTGCTATGAAAACATAACTTCATTTCAATATTAAATTTCAGGAATGTTAATGTTTCTATTCCATTATTTACCTACTTATTACTTTTTGTTTGAATTTCATTGAGAATACATTTGTGGCTGCGGAAATCACCTGCTCATATTCCTGTTTATAAAATTAAATAATGAATAAAGATTTTCATCAATTTTAATATTTTTTCCTCTATTTGAACAAATTTTCAGAGCTTCTGACTGGTGTGTCACTAGGACTCATAGAAATCGGTCACAGAGAATTTGAATATTAAATGTTAATCTTCCGCGGCCAAAATTCTCGATGATTATGGATGTTTGCACAATGTATTTATGAATTTTTCTCGAAAAGGATGAATATTTTTTATTTTGTTGAGGTTATTTGGTAAAAGTCTATGATGACTTGACGTAAAAGTCGGAGAAAAGCATTGAGACGCTAGGCGTCGCGGCGCTATCAATAGTTATTTATTATACAAGGGAAAAAAGTATTAGATTTTTGCTCGAGGTTATGTTGTCTCCTGACGCGAAGCGAAGTGTATAATACACTATTTTTTTCTGTGACAGGAAAACCGACCAGTTAATAGTGAAGAAATATAACTTTCCACGAAATTACTCTCTTCCCCGGGAAAAAAGTGGGTACTATTTTCCCGGATACATAGAGACTCACTTTATTGACAGGTAAAAGTAATTTCGTTAAAAGTTATATTTTGTGACCTGTCAAGAGATATAAAATGTTAATTTTTTTTCCCGTCACAGATAATTTTTTTTCTACAAAAACATTCCTTTTTCATTGTGTCATTCGACAGATGATTTAATTCTGAATTTATCTTTCGAATACTAAGTATTATTTTCTATTTCTTACCGTCAGCGACCTGCATCGTGTTTTATGTTGATTCTATTCCATTTATTTTTTTCTGTATTGTGACAGTATGTCTTGATTTAGAGACATAGATATGACTGTGTTTCCTAAAATCAAGAAAGCTTCGCAGTAAACTATTTCTCAATTATTATTTTCATCAAATATTTTATTTTATAACAATAAACATTTTTTTAATAACAAACGCAACATTTAGAATCATATGTTCTATATACCGGCCATTATGATCCCTACATAAATTGTATCTTCGCCTTATTTTATTATACCTAAGTTACTTTGGCCAGAATATTAGGGTTTACTTAGAAGAAGTAACTTATAATGAAATAAGGAAAAGTTATAATTTATGTATTATGTTACAACTCCACTGAAACATGGAAAGTTATGTTATGTCAAAAGTATGTCTTGGGCAAAATAAAAATTCATTTCAATAAAGAATATAGTGCTATCGACATAAAAATCTTGAAATCAAATCTTCTATCGACCAAGCGATTAATAAAATAGTTGATTAAAATTATAAAACACTCAGTGAATAAACGTCAATTTACCCTGGTTGCCATGGGTTGAATATGGTCGTTTTCAAGGAACTAAAAATGACATATCGTCAACGCCATCAAATATGAAGTAGAAAAAGTGATGGCACTTTTTTTATTGTCAATTATTATTTTCATGTTAAAATCTTTTAGAATATCGGTAGAAAAGCATATCCCAAACAGTGTACATGCTCCCTGTTACCCTACGGATATTCAATATCCTGCCTCCCACATTTCATTCTTACGTTGGTAGTTATCACTGCAGTTTTCAGCGTAGCATAAAATTTACGACCGATATCTATAGATTGAATCCGCCCCTGTGTTATGCGTTTTGCATACCAGAACCGCTTCCGTGAAATATGTACGTGTACATATATCTTGGACAATGGGTTTGCACATACATATATAATTTACTATTGCACTATGAACTGCTCTATTGAAATTCATCGTTATACTCGTATGTCGAAATTTTCTCGAATTGAATGATCCGACGTTTTGGGAAAGAACAAGGTTTCACTATGATAGGTTTATGGCCTGCTTCATCATTTGCTGATAAGTTACTGATAGCTATCTGACAGATATCGTTGAAATTAATTCATCTGTATTCATCCTATGGAAATGCTTCCAGGGTTTTAATATTGAATATCAAATTTTATAATAAAAAAAGAATATTTTCCCTACTGAAAAAGTTGGAAGACTTCAATTTTAATGAATACAGATATATTCATTTCGATTATATCAACTCGATAGCTATCAGTGCTTATTGGCCAGTGATGCCGTGTTTCACCACTTGCTGATAGGTAATCGATATCTATCTGTAAGACATTGTTGACATAAATTCATCTGCATTTTTTACATGAAAACACTTCAAGGTTTTCAATATGGAATATAATAAATTTTATAAAAAGAAAAGAATATTTTCCCGACTGAAAATTTTGAAAAGCTTCACATTTAACGAATGAAAATACAGTGAAATCTCCCTAGAGCGGACACCCTTGGTTTCAGCTCTTTTGTCCGGACGTGGGAGGTGTACGCTTGTGGGAAGATGGAAACTAAGAACAAAGATAAATAAAAAAATATTCATTGGAATATATTCATGAACTTATTGAAGAAAAATGAATTCTGAAATATTGATCTATCACAGAAAATGAAATAATTCACATTAAGAAACGCACAACTTAGAAAAAATCGGCTATTTGAGATTGTATAATTTTTTCTCTTTTGTTAGTAGTAGGCAAGTTTGGAAACGGGTCTCGAGATTTTTAAGGTGTTGAAGGGTCACAAAATCTTTTTGGGGCAATATTTTCAACTTTTTTATGGAATTAAGTGCTTTTTCTGACATATTTTCAGCTTCATCTTCTCTTTTAAAGTCAGAAGTCTATTCTTCACTGCTAGCGAAAACTGTGTTTATCTTTCGAAGAAAAGAAAAAAATTCTCCATAGTTCTCTTTTGCGCGGTTAAACCAATAAATAACAACTAGAATCTTCTATGAACACATACGTACGTATTCACTTTTAGGCCGTTCTTCTATTTTTGCGTCCTTATATGGAAGGTTTTTCGGCACTGCTTAAAAAGTTATGGTGTCCGTGTCAGTCTGATAGAGGTGTCCGCTCGTGAGTATAATATTGCAAGAAAATTTCTCGGTCCAGGGCAATTGTCCGTTTGAGGGGAATGTCCGCCTATGAGGAGTGTCCGCAAAGAGAGGTTTCACTGTATATTCATATCAATTATATTTGCTAAATAACTTAACACCAAATGGTAAAACAGGCTAGGCCCTGTTTCAACACTCAAAGTTGAAATAGCTGATAGCTATCTAGCATGAATAGTATCAATAATATATACAGGGTGTCTGGTGAGGAATGGGACAACGTTTAGGTGGTGATGAGGGATGTCTCAAGGAGTGAGAAAATGCCATTTGCAATCATCTGAGGTACATGGTTCCTGATATACAGGGGGTTTTAGAAAAAATTAGGAAATTTCAAATGACCATAATTCAGGAAATATGAGAGCTAATCCGATGATTTTTCGTATGAACAATGAAAGAGTGAGTACGAATCTGTTTGAACGAAAAATTCGAAATAAAATCATATCCGGACTCAGAAATTTCAGTTTTTCTGAAATAAGGTAAAAACAACACCCTGTATGCGGTTTTCAATTTTTTTGATTTCAGATTCAGAGAGAACAGGAAAAATACTTTCGAACTCAACTGTCATCCCGAATGGCACAAATTTTCCCTCCTTTCTATGACCCTTCGAATGCCCATTTTCGCTCCTTACATACCTACTATTTTCTCGACATTTCAAATGACCATAATTCAGGAAATATGAGAGCTAATCCGATGATTTTTCGTATAAACAATGATAGAGTGCGTACGAATTTGTTTGAACGAAAAATTCGAAATAAAATCAGATCCGGACTCAGAAATTTCAGTTTTTCTGAAATTAGGTAAAAACAACACCCTGTATGCGTTTTTCAATTTTTTTGACTTCAGATTCTGAGAGAGCAGGAAAAATACTTTCGAACTCAACTGTCATCCCGAATGGCACAAATTTTCCCTGCTTTCTATGACCCTTCGAATGTCAATACTTTCGATTTTCGCTCCTTACATATTTTTTCTGGACATTTCAGAAACATGAGATCTCAGATAGTTAATTATTAGTAAAAAGAAGATCATAAACGAATCAAAATTTTCATAAAAATGATCAAAAATGCGAAAAACAGTTAACATTTGGAAAATTAATGATTAATTATTCAAATATTGTTCAAAATGAAAACCACCAACTTCTACACATTTTTCTGCTCTTTTCATTAAGTTCAAAACTGCTTTTCTTATCACATACGGGTTGTTTCGTATTTCGTCACATGCGTCTATTATTCGCTGAATTAATTGGTCCCTTGTATTTATTTCTCGCCGTACACCATAGTTTAAAGGAAATAATCTAACGGTGTCATGTCGGGGACCGAGGTGGCTATGCTCTTGGACCACCACGACCTATCCATCTATTTGGATAGACCTCGTTCAAATGATTTCTCACTAAAATTGAGAAATGTGGGGGTGCTCTTTGATTAATATTCCCTAATAAATTAGGAAGAACATTCATGAGGAAATCTCTATAAATTTCTCCGGTGAGTCTTTCTTCGAAAAAATGAGGACCTATCAAATTATTATCATAAACTGCGCACCACACATTAACACTGAAACGTCTCTGTGATTGTCTTTGTACGACAGCGAAAATCGGAAGATTGACATTCGAAGGGTCATAGAAATTAGGGAAAATTTGTGCCATTCGGGATGACAGTTGAGTTCGAAAGTATTTTTTCTGCTCTCTCAGAATCTGAGGTCAAAAAAATTGAAAACCGCATACAGGGTGTTGGTTTTACCTAATTTCAGATAAACTAAATTTTCTGAGTCCGGATCTGATTTTATTTCGAATTTTTCGTTCAAACAGATTCATACTCACTCTATCATTGTTCATACGAAAAATCATCGGATTAGCTCCCATATTTCCTGAATTATGGTCATTTGAAATGTCGAGAAAATAACATGTAAGGAGCGAAAATCGGAAGATTGACATTCGAAGGGTCATAGAAAGGAGGGAAAATTTGTGCCATTCGGGATGACAGTTGAGTTCGAAAGTATTTTTTCTGCTCTCTCAGAATCTGAGGTCAAAAAAATTGAAAACCGCATACACCTAATTTCAGAAAAACTGAAATTTTTGAGTCCGGATCTGATTTTATTTCGAATTTTTCATTCAAACAGATTCGTACTCACTCTATCATTGTTCATAAGAAAAATCATCGGATTAGCTCTCATATTTCCTGAATTATGGTCAATTGAAATTTCTTAATTTTTTCTAAAACCCCCTGTATATCAGGAACCATGTACCTCAGATGATTTCAAATGGCATTTTTTCACTCCTTGAAACATCCCTCATCACCACCTAAACGTTGTCCCATTCCTCACCAGACACCCTGTATATCTCTATTCATTCAAATTGAACCATTTTAGATTTTTAATTCAGGTGAATATTCGTAAGTAATGTCATAAGGGCATCTAATTTTTCCGAAAAGAATCGAAAAAACACGTTGCTAAGTAATATTTTGTCAAAAAATATTACTTTGCAATGTGTTTTTTCGATTTTTTTTACAGGAAAAATTAGATGCCCGAATTTGACAAGACTATTTCATGAGAAACAAATTATTCTGCATGCGTTAAGTTTAGTATTGATTTGACAATAACTGTCAAGTTTTGCCGCGGGTAAACGCGAATAAACTGCTGACAGGTCCTGCCAAACAGTTTTTCCACCTAGAAACCATTTGTAATTCAAAATTGCGCGTTTCTGATTGGTGCAAATTACGACGAGGGAAATAGTCAATGTAATAAATGAAGATGAATTTATTTCAAGGATATCTGTCAGATAGCTATCAGTAACTTATCAGCAAGTGGTGGAACAGGACCTTCAATGTTGATATTGAATTGAAACAAGTCTATTTCGAGAGGAGTCAATAGATGATTGTGATCTAATGTCATATTGCTTCCTTCCTGATTTATTGTTACTTTTTTTCGAATATGATCTCAAGTAATAAATATATTCACTAATTCAGAATTAATTTATACCCTTTCATCCTTATGGTTAAGGCTTCCTTCTGTTCGTCGAATCTACAAATTTTTAACGCGCAAAGTCTATCCAATTTCGAGAATGTCGGCAACCAAATCGTCCAGTACAAAAAACAAAATTGCCAATAGCATACGACTGACGTTAAGTTTGAAAAAGTAATAAAATGTTATTTCAGTATGTTGAAGAAGAAAGTTTTCGATAGAGACAATAAAATAAGTCTTTATAAGTGGAAATGGTTCTATAAAGGAAAGTAAAATTACTATAAAAATATATTGATATGCCTAGCTCTCATTCCTTCGTTTTTATGAGAACAACTTTTTCTCTCATACAGGTTGTTTACTGAATTTTTGCTTTTCACGATTTGAAAAACAATTCGGTACACACTTCATTGGTCGTTTCTTAATACACTCACCTATATGTTTATGGAAAATATTGCAATGTGCGTACAGGGTGGGCATATTTCGATGTTTAGCACTACAACTTTTAAACCAGAGGAGACAAAATCTGATACCCACATCTCGATCTCTTTTTCTGAGAAACTAACAAGAGTGGTATTCATTTTTGTCTAACTTCTTTTGTTTTCGAGTTGTAAGCGAAAATTTGAAAAGTGTCGATATCGAAAAAAATTCATATCTCCGCTAATACTGATTATAGAGCTCTGAAATTTAAACATTATACAGGCACTTTTTTACGTAGAATCCAGTGACGTGCTCGCATTTTTTGCACCTTTTCTAATTGCGAAGCTATGACCCAAAGTTATGTTTTTTTAATAGGAATACTAGATTTTTGTGCCATTTTCTGAAAGCTTAATTTTTTCTGATTTCAAAAATATATAACATTGTATGTTTTGTATCAATATGAATATAGAAAATGGTCAAAAACCTATTTTCATCTGAGTCTCGATATTTTCTATGGTTTCAACTGTTGATGAGCACAGAAAATATGCTATAACAATAGCAGTCTCCTGCCGTCAATCTCAGTATTTCTATGCTTTCAACTAATTTCTACAAAATTCGAACATGGATATATTTCATAAATTTTTATATCATAAAATGGATTACGAAATAACGAAAAGATCCACATGATCCTCCGTTTCAATCGATATACTTAGTTATAATGAGATGGATGGATGCAGGAGAATATTTTTATTGCTCTCCAGAATAAATACGCACAAGTACCAGTCTATTTCAAATCGCATATGAAATAACGCATATAAATATGATTTAAGTTATCAATTCGATTGGAAAAATAACAAAGTAAAAATATTTTTCAATACCTAATAGTTATTACAATAATAGGTCAGTAGGTATTAACTTAGAATGAGGATCAAATTTCATAGCAGTCCATTATTCTTCGATCTTGGAGAAATTGAGTAAAGAGCATAGAAATGAAAAGACTACTGTTAATCTTTGGTGGTGATTATCCGATGCTAAACTTTTCTATGCTCATCAACAGTTTAAACCATAGAAAATATCGAGACTCAGATGAAAATAAGTTTTTGACCATTTTCTATACTCATATTGATACAAAACATAGGTACAATGTTATATATTTTTGAAATCAGAAAAAATGAAGCTTTCAGAAAATGGCACAAAAATCTAGTATTCCTATTTAAAAAAACATAACTTTGGGTCATAGCTTCGCAATTAGAAAAGGTGCAAAATAGACGAGCACGCCTCTGGATTCTGCGTGAAAAAGTGCCTGTATAATATATAAACTTCAGAGCTCTATCATCAGTATTAGCGGAGATATGAATTTTTTTCGATATAGACACTTTCCCAATTTTCGCTTATAACTCGAAAACAAAAGAACGTAGCTAAAAATGAATACTAACCTTGTTAGTTTCTCAGAAAAAGAGATCGAGAAGTAGGTATCAGATTTTGTCTATCTCCTAAGGTTTAAAAGTTGTAGTGCTAAAACATCGAAATATGCCCACCCTGTACACCAAAATCAAATCGTTAATCAATAGGCCCTTTCTATTTGAAGCCGCATCACTTCCAAACTGATGTAAAATCAGTTGATGCGCGTTCTATTTGACAATGTTGTGATTTTGAACTGATGCGCATCACTTCCAACTGATGTTGCTTTCTGACAAAATCAGTTCAATTTCCACAATCACTTCAGTTCATCATAACAATAACATAACCTAACATTTTGGTGAAAGTTTACAATTAACTTCTAAACATAACACAAAGTGAATTATTATCCCCGGTTTTCATTCCTATTAATGAATAATACATATTACTTTTAGAATTTCCATCCGAACTATCGTCGATGGTACTCTGATTTCAAACCTTATCGTTTTGTTGATTGTCATCCGAAAAAGGCATGTTCTATTTGTCAAAATCACTTCACTTCCAACTGAAGTTATTTCGGAAATTATTCAGGCAAATAGAAAGCTAGGAATTTGATTTCGTCCTGAAACTCTTCAGTTAAAATCAGATAAACCATCATTGCCATTCATTACTGAGTATAAAAAATAATTATATCATATTGGTCACTTTGACATAAATCGTTAAGGACACAGTAAAGAGGATACTAAGAAGTGGCCACATGTTTAAGACGAAGATCAAAAATTAATAAAAAACTGATATAAGGTAAAATCCCATCTGTCACGGGCTAAACAACGAACCTACAACCGATATGTGTTTACATTTGAACAAAATATTCGTGTTATTGCAAAAAAAAAACGTTTGATTCGAAATCAATTTACGTGTTTCAGTTTATTTTTGAGTCATGATATAAAAGAAATTAACTCCATTGAGAACTTTCGTGCAATCTTGTATATTTCATATGCAATTCTCATGAAACGACATTAGGAAAAATTTCAGAAGGCTCTTCGATTCGAGACATGTCTTCAGGATTCATGAATATTCACCAAGACTGCCAACAATATTAATAAACCAATATTCATCGAATAAGCTAACGAAAGTTGATAAATAATTCAATAAAAATCTGTCTTTTTATACGATTTTCAGCTGAGAAAACTTTTAATTAGATTATTTCCGCCATCAAAAACATGCCCGTCAAACAGTGCAATTTCGTAGCGATCTCCATAATTAGCACTCTAGGCGAAATTTAGTCGATGAAAATTGAAAACTTGATTAAGAGTGCAAATCTGCCCACCTAAAGTCCCCCCAAAAAATACAGGATGCAAATTAATTATTACTCTCTGATATTAAGAGAAGATAAAAATTGAGTAGGTATTATCAATAGCAATTGCACAATTGCATTCGTATGGATTTTGCTTGGAATACATTCGGTGGAAAATAGTACGTCACTGATTTTTCTCAAATCAGAAATTATTTTTACAATTTTCACTCATTGAAACTTCCATCTCTAGAATATACTTTATTTGCGGCATGCTTTCCGTCGAAAAAATTGTTTTACTTAACAGACACATTGTATAAGAGCATCAAATTTTTACTAAAAAACGAAAAAAACACTTTACTTAGTAATGTGTCAACAAGAAGCATACTTCTTGTAAAAAATATTACTTTGGATTGTGGTTTTTCGATTTTTTTCTCAGGAAAAATTAGATAGAAGTTTTGCCGCGGGTAAACTCGAAAAAACTGCTGACAGCTGCTACCATACAGTTTTCTATCTAGAAACCGTTTGTGATTTGCAGAAATTAACCCTTTCAGACCTGAATTTTTTTCTTTCGCAGAATGTAACTAACAATTTTATCCCAATTAAATCAGACACTTTCGAGCAAGGAAAAGACAGAAAAACTGATCCATATAGACTTATTTCCGAGAAAATCTGTATTTTCTTTATGTACTCAAAAACGCACATTCGGATTATGTTGAAGTTACAACTGATGTATGGGCTGTTCGTTATTATGATTAAATATTCACAGATTCATAACATTTTTATTGAAAAAATATAAAATACATCTTCATTAGTTATAACGAAAAATAAACTTCTGATACATGATAAATATTCGAACAGAATACTGATTGCAGGAACTTCAGTTATTCGTATGGAAACGCAAAAAACAATTTTTTTCTTTGGTAAGGCACAAGTGTACTTTGCATTTTATGCACTTGATGCGGGATTTTCCTTTACATCCCATCAACTTGCAACGTGTTCCAGACCCATCATCATGAGTAGGAAAATGACCAACACCATCTCGAGCTATTGCACTTGGAGGGCGCACTTCTCCAGGCCTTCTTGGAACAATTACTGATAAGGGACTGCTACTTGGGCGACCCCTTTTTGCGGATGAAATTTTATTTCGGCATACTAAGTTCTGAGCTAGTTGTCGACGGAACTGAAGGAGTGTGAGCCGTTTTGCTTTTGGTATTCCGAGTAAATCGTTATCAATATCGTATTCCCGGAAAGCTTGAACCACTGCCAGATCTGATGCGTGGAAAATCATACGTAGAGTCCACTTCTTTGATTTAATGAAGGTCCTATAATAGCTCATAAGTTGATCAAGTAGATCAACCCCTCCCATAGCGTGATTGTACTTCTTCACTATTTCAGGCCTCTCAACTTCTATGAACTTCTTCTCAGTTTTGGACCACCTCTTCACTATATCCTTTTCCCCTATGCCAATAAAATTCGATGCTAAATTGGCTGGCTTGTTATCTAACCATTTGACCATAGTAATATCTCTATCTGCACTAGTAACCTCTTGAGAAAATCCCCTTGATTTTTTTTTATATCCTTATCACTAAGCAATGGAGGCTTCGCAAATCTATTTACACGAGCTGTACAGGTTGCCATTATGCCTCTGTGTTTCAATATTTGCAGCATGTGATATGAGGAGAAGTAATTGTCGCAGTATAGCTCATGGCCACTATTCTCTTTGACTCTTTTTGTTAGATGCAAAACTACTGCTGCACCAAAGCCAACTTTTTTTATCAATGTTTTGTCTAATTCAGGAGCAGAACTTTGATAGATTATAAAATCATATGCACGTCCATTTTTCCCACACAAGAAGAACAATTTGATGCCCCAAGGGCAAGGTTTCCCTTTTACATATTGCTTAGCAGAATGCTTTCCTGTAAAAGGAACTATTTGTTCATCAACACACAGTTCCTTTTCCAAAGGTATTTCTAAGCATCGGCTTCGGATTGCATCATAAATTGGTCGTACTTTATAAAATACATCTTTGCAATTTGAGGGCTTTTCCATATTATCAACAAGATGTAAATTGTTACGAAGCTCAAAGAATCTATCCCTTGCCATATTTTCAGTGAAAAGAGGAATGCCAACGTGGATCTCCCAGTACATTTTCAGAACCGGATAGTTGAATACTCCTGTCGCCATGTGTAAGCCGAATAATATTTCAATTTCTTTGCTGGATGTTGGTTTGAATCTGGTTTTTTCTGATTGTACGGCATATAAGTTTGTCATTTCAGCCATCTGATGAAAAAGCCCTTCAGGAATATATTTATAATAGTAATCAAGAGGATCTTGCACATTGATATCAAAAGCAAGTGGTGGGAAAAAATCCATTGGTATTGTATTTTCTATTTGTCTGTGTCTCCACTTGATATTCTCTCTCGGTGTAAGATAATCGAAAATCTCTCCATTCGACTCGGATGTTTCCTCCTCGCCCTCCTCAATAGCCAGCTCTCCTGGATCCTTGATTCCAGGTTCGAAATCACTTTCATCTTCAGATTCAGACAGGTCGGGTGGTGCGTACTCGCTTTGATTTTGTGCTATAACATCAGCACCTAAACGAGTTTGTCTCTTATGAAAAACATTACTCGCATTCTCCAAATCCTCATCATCTGAAGACAACTCCAAGTCAGAATGATACATGGAATGTTCTTGCAGGTATTTCAATGCATCCCGCGTGAACATTTTGGCTGAAAAAACGTTTAATTCATCATACGAAGCCAAATCCTGTATATTTATAACTTGCATTCCAGAAAAAGTTCCTACTATTCAATTATTGCGGCCTAAGAAGATTCGACAAAAAATTTCTACTCAAAACCGATTGTCCACTTTTGTAGACATAACGAATATTTCCGGTTTTTATACATATAACAGAACAATTATATATGAAATATGTTATTCTTGGTCTACATCGCATACCTTATCTATACATATTTATTTCAAGCCGTTTCCTAACTGAAAAACTTGAGATTTCGAAATGAACAAAACGCTTACCTGCACACATCAAAGTTGCACTGATTACTGACAGACATTAGCCGATTAGTGCTCATAGAAAGCAATAGATGACGCCAGGGGTATCGTTTTTAGTAATTCGTAATGTTCTCAAGCGACGACAACAGTTTTCAACTATGTAAATTTTAATTTTGATATGAGAATTCACAGAGAACGTAATGTCCTCAATTGTGCACCGTAGGTCTGAAAGGGTTAAGACCAAAGAAATAGTCAGAAGTAATAATTGCACAAGTAGTGGTGTTCGTATGAGTTTTGCGTTGAATACTTTCGTAGAAAAAATGGTAAGACACTGACTGCTTTTCTTAAATCCAAAATTATGGTTGCACTTCCCACTCATTTAAAATTCAATCTATAGAATTTTCTTCGTTCAGGGTACGCTTTTCGATAGAACGAAATCAGTTTACTTCTCATCAGACAAATTGTCGTAATTATGGAATGAAAAACGTTCATTGCGTTATGAAGCAATTTCATTGTTTTGAATCGAGAAAGAAGCATAAATAATAGCAAAGTAGAAATTACCTTAATATGAACGTAAGGGAATAGAAGAATGTGGTTGGATACATTCTGAATTTATCGTAAGTAATATCATAAGGGCATCTAATTTTTCCTGTGAAAAATTAGATGCCCGAATGGTATTTGACAAGACTATTTCCTGAGTGACAACAACTGTCAAGTTTTGCCGCGGGTAAACGCGAATAAACTGCTGACAGGTCCTGCCAAACAGTTTTTCCACCTAGAAACCATTTGTAATTCAAAATTGCGCGTTTCTGATTGGTGCAAATTACGAAATAGTCGAGAAAAGTTCCTTCTTACTGAGCCTTCCATTTTTCAGTCCATTTTATAGAAAAAAATTGTAATTTAGGTATCATCAGCTCGGTACACTTAATACAGAGAAATTCGAATATCAAACCTATACCCTGATAATTTCAAATTACATATCTGCATTTCATCTGATTGGATAGGTTGTCAGAACGTCAATAACTTTGATAGACAGATTCACGACACCAGAGCCATTTTAAACGATAGCTCGATTGATCCACACAAAACGTGATATCCCAAAATGCAGTTTTCACGATTCCCTGACGTACGAGTACGAATTTCTTTTTTTTTTTTCGCTATCCCATCAGTCTGTGGCACCTGAGCAGTAGCCCCGGCGTCCATTCGGACTTGTATTTCAGCCAATGAATTCCAACGTCCATATTTCTGCCAGAGTGGTTTATGCCGAATCGATAAATGCCATAACGTTTTTGGTAACGTCGGAAAAACGTTCATCTTGCGGGATATTTATTAGAGGCGGTTACGCTTGCAATACGCCTCTATTCGGACCCTAAAATAATTCACGTACAAGAAATATAAATGAAACGATAATAAAATTTGCAGTTTATCTGCGAAATTTGACGGGAACTTATAATTTTACAGGCTGGTGTACGGCGCGTCGGCAATAATAAACTGCTTGTTCAATTTTTGAAGAGCTCTATCTGGGCAACTATTTGACTTACGGGGATCATTCACGTCTTTTATTGCGTTCTGATGTTGATCGTAAAAGTTTTCGGAAATCGCATAGTTTCTCAGGTGTTTTTCTTTGAAAATATGGTTCGACCGAAGTTTAAGATTTGGAGCCGATTCAATCAATCTTTGGTTTGAATAATAATATCATAATATTTGAAGCTGGCTTTCTGATTTTAAACTATGAAAGTTTTTGTTTTGTTTTTTTCAGAAAAAAAAATTTTAACGTCGGAAAAATATGATTGTCTTCTCAAAATCGAAGAGACTTCGTAGCAAATTATTTTTTGATCGTTATATTCATCAGATATTATTTTATAACAATAAAAATCTTTTTGATAATAAATGCAATATGTCAAATCATTTACTCTATATACCGGCCATTATGATCCATACATAAATATACAGGGTGTCCCAAAACTCGATGTCAACCCGGAACCGGGTGAAAAAGCAAGTAATGCTGGTTGTCAGAAAAATATAAAAAAAATCTAAGTTGCATGATTTTAAAATAATGGGCATTTAAAAAAACACGCAAAATTCCACACCCTGTGGCAGACTTTTCGCTTCTGTTGCCACACATATAAAATTTTTCCAACTTTTTTTTTGCTGTGTAACCTTGAATAATGCTTGTCTAAACTGCAATCAAAATTTTGATACAAGCTGTTCTAGGTTTCATAAAAATAGGGCTTACTTCTCAGAAAAAAATTCAAAATAAACAATTGCCTAGTTTCAACTGACTGTTGTACTACGTCAGTTTGGCATGTTTTGTCGAAAGTTGGCGCATTTAGTAAGGATTCCAAACTGGTATAATACTTGTTAAATTGTAGCTGCCGTAGTTCAAATTTTTTTTTCGTTAACTGCTTCCCAATAAAAAAGTCCAATGGATTCAAGTCCAGTGAATGGACCGGCCACGAGATTGGACCAGAACGTCCGATCCATCTTCCGGGAAAAAATGTTACGAGAAAAAAAAATTTCTAGAAAAATTTCTGCGGAAAAATTTTTTCTGGAAAAATTATTTTCTCTGGAAATTTTTTTTTCTGGTAAACTTTTTTCCCGAAAGATGGATCGGACGTTTTGGTCCAATCTCGTGGCCGGTCCGTTCACTGGACTTGAATCCATTGGACTTTTTTACTGGAAAGCAGTTAACGAAAAAGTGTATTCAAAGGCAATCGAAAATAAATTTGAACTACGGCAGCTACAATTTAACAAGTATTATACCAGTTTGGAATCCTTACTAAATGCGCAAACTTTTGACAAAACATGCCAAACTGACGTAGTACATTTTTTTTTCAATACAGTCAGTTGAAACTAGGCAATTGTTTATTTTGAATTTTTTTCTGAGAAGTAAGCCCTATTTTTAGGAAACCTAGAGCAGCTTGTATCAAAATATTGATGGCAGTTTAGACAAGTATTATTCAAGGTTAAACAGCAAAAAAAAAATTGGAGAAAGTTGATATGTGTGGCAACAAAAGCGAAAAGACTGTCACAGGGTGTGGAATTTTGCGTGTTTTTTTAAATGTCCATTATTTTAAAATCTTGCAACTTAGATTTTTTTTATATTTTTCTGACAACCAGCATTACTTGCCTTTTCACCCGGTTCCGGGTTGACGTCGAGTTTTGGGACACCCTCTATAAGTTACTTTGGCCAAAATATTAGGGGTCACTTAGACAAAGTAACTCATAATAAACTAAGGAAAAGATATAATTTATGTATGGATCATAATGGCCGGTATATAGAACATATGATTTGATATGTTGAATTCATTATTTAAAAAAAATTATTGTTATAAAATATAATATTTAATGAATATGATGATCGAAAAATAGTTTGCTACAAAGTCTCTTTGGCATACTGTCACAATATAGAACAAAATTAATGGAATATAATCAGCATGAAACACGCTGCAGGTCACTGACGGTAAGAAATAGAAAAAAATGGTAATGAGTAGAAACATTCAGAATTAAATTATCTTTCGAATGACATAATGAAAAGGTATGTTCCTGGAAAAGAAAAAAATTGATAGCGCCGTGACTCCAATTGTCTTAATTCTTTTCTCCTACTTTTACGCAGATCTCGAGTCAACATTGACTCTAACCAAATATAGTTAATAGAATAAAAAAATATTCATCTCTTCTCGAGAAAAATGAGGTTACTAAGATAAGTGAATCACTCAGTACAGAGTTTTTCACTTTAATTTGACCCCCTTTTAACTTTGTTACTAAACGAGATACAAAAAAATATTTCATATAAAAGTTTCACGTTATCAACTGAAGTTTTAAAATGTGACTCCACAAACTGAAATATATACAGATTTGGAATATGTGACATATGTTGGTCTATCTTTTTTATTCTGAGTACCACAGAGTTTCAAATCTTCAGTACCTTCTAGTTAAGTGATTGTTAAGTATTAATTTCAAAATTATACTTTTAAGTAAATTGTTTGAATATGAAGAATTTCGTAGGTATTTCACATATTTTTTTATTCGGTATCATAATTTCAAAACTTTGAAACTCTAAAAATTGAAGAGACACACACACATACGCATATAGTGATCAGGAAGAAATAGTCTATCAAAAGATGGAAGAATATACTGGACAGGGTGTCCCTGTATATATTCCAACTGACGTTATCATAACTCCAAAAATGGGCACTTTTAGTAAACGCAGTCTGTTACTTGAAAAATGATAACAGAGCTTGCCAGGTAATTGCTAACATTTGAAACTCTATGGTACTCAGAATAAAAAAGATAGACCATCATATGTCACATATTCGAAATCAGAGGAAAAAGAGCTAGCCAAATATGGAAAAATATACAAGGTGTTCCATTTGAAAAAATGAAGTTGCCATCAATATTTTGGCCATCCTGTATATATTCCATTATATGAATTAATATTGTGGAACCTCAGTAGATTTCGTGAAATTTTTGTATGAAACATTTTTCTGTATCTTTTTTAGTAACAAAGTTAAAGGGGGGGTCAAATTATAGTGGAAAACCCTGTACAGGGTGGGCATATTTCGATGTTTTAGCACTACAACTTTTAAACCAGAGGAGCTAGACAAAATCTGATACCAACTTCTCGATCTCTTTTTCTGAGAAACTACAAGAGTAGTATTCATTTTTGGCTACCTTCTTTTGTTTTCGAGTTATAAGCGAAAGAAAATTGGAAAAGTCGCAATATCGAAAAAAATTCATATCTCCGCTAATACTGATGATAGAGCTCTGAAATTAAAACATTATACAGGCACTTTTTTACGTAGAATCCAGTGGCGTACTCGCCTTTTTTGAACCATTTCTAATTACGGAGCTATGGCCGAAAGTTATGTTTTTTTAATGGAAATACTAGATTTTTGTGGCATTTTCTGAAAGCTTAATTTTTTCTGATTTCAAAATATATAACATTGTATGGTTTGTATCAATGAGTATAGAAAATGATCAAAACCTTTTTTCATCTGAGTCTCAATATTTTATTTTCTATGGTTTCAACTGTTGATGAGCACAGAAAAATGGAGCTTCCTATAGCAAGAGCAGTCTCCTTCCGTCAATTTCATTATTTCTTTGCTTTCAACTAATTTCTACAAAATTCGTACAAGGATATATTCCTTGAACTCTCATATCCTAAAATGGATTACGAAATGACGAAAAGATCCACATGATCCTTCTTTTCAACGATATACTTAGGTATAATGAGATGGACGCAAGAGAATATTTTTATTGCTCTCCAGAATGAATACGCACAAGTGCCAGTCTATTTCAAATCGCATATGAAATAACGCATATAGATTTTATTACAGTTATCAATTCAATTAGAAGAGTAACAAGGGAAAAATATTTTCAATACCTAATAGTAATTACAGTAATAGGTCAGTAGGTAATAACTGAACGAGGATCAAGTTTCACAGAGGTCCATGAATCTTCCATCTTGGAGAATTGAGTAGAGAGCATAGAAATGAAAAGACTACGAGAAAGAGATTGTGATAGTTATACTATGCTAAATTGTTTTGTGCTCATCAACAGTTGAAACCATAGAAAATATTGAAACATAGATGAAAACGCTTTTGATCATTTTCTATACTCATATTAATACAAACCATACAATGTTATATATTTTTGAAATCAGAAAAAAAAACAGCTTTTCGAAAATTGCACAAAAATCTAGTATTCCCATTTAAAAAACATAACTTTGGGTCATAGCTTCGTAATTAGAAATGGTGCAAAAAAGGCTAGCACGCCACTGGATTCTACGTAAAAAAGTACCTGTATAATGTTCTAATTTCAGAACTCTATCAGCAGTATTAGCAGAGATATGAATTTTTTTCGATATCGACACTTTCCAATTTTCGCTTATGAGTCGAAAACAAAAGAAGGAAGCCAAAAATGAATACTACTCTCGTTAGTTTCTCAGAAAAAGAAATCGAGAAGTGGGTATCAGATTTTGTCTATCTCCTCTGGTTTAAAAGTTGTAGTGCTAAAACATCGAAATATGCCCACCCTGTACATTTCGGAACGGAAAGATCATTTAAATACAAACTGGCGAATGCCGGAGCAAGTCGTAAAATCCTATTGAATGCTAACCGCAGCAAAACCAAATGGCAATCGGCTGATGCATCCTAACCTAATATTATGTAGTGTACTCCCCCACAATTTTCTAATTTCCCTAATAAGCAGCTTTCGAGAGCATCTACCGATTCTGGTCGAACGTTGAGCGTTCTCGTAAAGATTTATTGGGGCTCTTCAAACATGCATCCCCTATTTGCGGAACAAAATTCATAGGGATATTGGGATAGACCGCCATTGGGCATGAGATTCGGCTCTCGAAGCGGGGATTCAATCAGAAGAAGTGACGCTCATGTTTATTTCTGATACAGAAAATTGATCTCCTGATCGGACGATTTCGGCAGAAATCCCTGAATAGACCAGTTTGCATTCTTTCATCCGGATATTTTATAGTTTATTTGGGGTGGTTGAATTTGTTTTTTTTCATGGAATGGTCTAGGCCTATTATTACCGGAGGGTTAGTTTAGTTAGTTCACTGCAACCTCAAGGTATAGGCTACGTGCAACCTACAATGAACTGATTATTGCAATCTGAGGGCGATTATTGAGGAATTTTGTGGTTTTTCGATACTTGGAACTTATTATCCATTAAATTATACGAATGAATATATTTTCACCTTAATTCTCTTAAAAAGCAGATCAAAATATCTGTTAATATGCAATATTTCTGTGTTATAGTGGGCTGTGACACCAAAGAAGGAACTAAAAACTTACCAATTCTAGTTTCTTCAGTTGAATTAAAATATGGAATTTAAATTACAACAATGAAGAATATCATTGATACGAATTTATGCCAGAGTTTGGGTATTTTCATTTCAATACTGTATAATTGTTAGATGAACTCGACTTATTCATGTTGAAAGTGAGTAAATAATGGACTGTTATTGGATATGAAAAGAAAATCAGCCTTTTTGACGCTCGTAATGAAGACTTTGAGTCATAAAGTATAAAACATGAAAAATATAATGAAGAGAAATCAGGAATGAAGACATCGGATAAAGCAAATACTTTGAAGTAGGTAGTTACTTACCTTAGACAAAGGTCTAAGGTATTTTTTGTAATGCTTTCAATTTAGGACTCAAAGTCTTCTTAACGAGACTTAAAAACGGAATATTTCCAATAGTTGGCGATGTTGTTACAAACTTTACATAAATCAAATATTCAACGTTCCAAACTAATAACAATCGTTATCTCACGTTCAATATGAATAAGTCAAATTCAACTTCACAATTTCAAAATATTGAAATGAAAGTATATCGAAACTACTGCATAAATTCGTGTCAGTTATATTCTTCATTGATGTAATCTAATTAATTCAATATAAAACATGAACGTAGGTACCTACTTCCAAGTACTTGCTTCATCCGATGTCTCATTCCTATTTTCCTTTCATTAAAATTGTCATGTTTTTTTTCCATAGCTCAAAGTCTTCATAAGAAGCCTTAAAGAAATGTTTCCTTTTCAAATCCAATAGCAGCCTAATTTATTATCTCACTTTCAACATGAAATGTCGAGTTCATCTAAACAATTATACACTATTGAAATGAAAATACAAAAGCTACTGCATAAAATCGTATCGGTGATATTATTCATAGTTGTAATTTAAATTCCATATTTTAATTCACCTGAAGAAAATAGAATTTGTAGAATATTTAGTTTCTTCCTTGCTGTCACAACCCACTAGAATACAAAAGGATGGCATATTTAACTGATATTTTGAATATTTGATCTGCATTTGACGAGAATTTGGGTGAAATTATATCCATTAGTCTAATTTGATATGAATAAATGTTCAAAGTGCCGAAAAACCACAACATTTCTCGATAAATCGCTCTCATATTACAATAATCAGTTCATTTCAGGTTAATGTTGGTCCTCCGATCACGACCAGCTGTCAGAACTGCTCGTAACCTATACCTACTGTGCCCCCTTACAGAGCTGTTCGGACCATAATCCACAGCTCGCGTTCCAGTTCCAGGTATCTGATAAAATCCAATATCTGTGAAGCCTTCAACGAGGCTAGTTCCTCACTCTTACAAGTTTCTCGCCCAAGGCATTCTCTCCGTAGGCTCGCAATGCCAAAGCATTCCACGACTGGGTGAATCTTTCATTCCTAGGAGTTTTTCCCTCTCGGCTTTCTCTTTCTCCAGAAACTTCTTTTATAGGTACATTTACCTACATATACCGCACACAATAAACCGGAGTATTTATTGATCATTGTTTAATTTGTATTACGCCTGCAACGAAATAATCATTCTTTGAACTGAAAAGCAAGCGAAAAACCTCGAGCGCTTTAGGTTTAGTTCTTATCCCCATTTTCATCGACAAAAATGCCATGACTTTGTCAGAAGTTTTTATCATTATTTCTTCTATGGATTAGTATTATATCATATTTGGGGTGGACTACCACTCTTTAAATCAATGGGAGATTACTTAGTATTATAGCTTTGTAGACAGTTTCTTGAACATCTGAACATCATAGAGATAGAATAGAGAAGAGACGCTATGACATACAATTGTGTAAGGAAAAATGGAACCACTGGGCGGGGTTTAGTTGCGGACCAATATGGCAGAAAGTTCAGGGTTGAATTAAATTGTCAGTTTTTTCTGTTTACAAATTTCACCCAAAAAATACGACGTGTTGGGTCTTTAGGAATCCTGTTCAAATGAGGTCAATTGAATATCAAATAAACAATTTTTTTTCAGGCAATAATATCCACATATAAAAAGATATCAGATTACCAAGACAGACATGCAAAAATTTCGAATGCGGATCTGTTCACTCTCATCCTTACCTGTGAAATGTTATTCCTGTAATTTTCTTCTTATCTATCTCGTCCCTGCTTGAACAAAGCCATATAGCACACGATACAATTTTATTATTGTTTATTAAGCACAAGAAATCTCAATTTAACTTGAAAAAGGTACAAAAATAACTATTTTTAGAAAAAATTCAATGATTGTCAAAATTTGACGTTTCCTGGCAGTAATATGGCGGATCTGATACCACTTTCATTTCATTGATAGCAACTCTATACTATTCTATCTCTATGGGTGACATCGACGTAAAAAAACATTATTGAACCAATCATCGTTTCTCTGCACCACGAATTTGGAGTTTTTGTTTATCAGGATTATTACGCCCCACCACACCACAAACGAAGGGTTCAAAACATTCTTCGAGAACAATATACAGGGTTTTCCTTTTGAGTTGGCCTATTAGACGTTTTTGGAGAACCAATGAATATTTTGTTCTGAAATTTTAGGTGGAGCCTTGAGGATGAACGAACTCCTCGCCTAAAATATTTTCAAGTCGACAGTGTTGCCACATCTGTCTCAAATTCTTGTCTACTTTTTCTTTTCAAATGAAACTACCGATATTTTTATTTATGTATCGATTCAATACCAAATTCGCTGTACATATAACCTACTGAAAAAAATTTTCTGCCATGCACTGTTGCCAAGTTATGCATAAATCCTGGAAATTTTTGACATGTGCATTGCCAGTTTGGAAATGCGATATCTCAATTATTTTATATGCGAACGAAACCAAGCTCAGCATTCTCATAGTAGAGAATCCATGCATTTATGTGGTACATTCAGTATTTTGATACATCGTAAGGTTTTTCGAAGATGGAGTTGCCATTCGAAAATTTCGAAATATTTCAATTTTAAGTTTCAACTTTGGGAACAAAAATTTCTATGAACCTTTCGATGTATCAAAATACTGGATATACCACAAGAATGCATGGATTTTCTACTATGAGACTGCTGAGTTTGGTTCCTTTCGCATAGAAAATAATCGAAATATTTGCATTTCCAAATTTGCAATGCAGATGTCAAAAATTTCAAGAATGTGTGCCTAACTTGGAACAGTGTATGGCAAAGAACCTTTTTTTAGTAGTTTATACTGCGAATTCAGTTTTGGATCGATACATAAATAAATATTTCGGTAGTTCCATTTGAAATAAGAACGTAGATATGCGTTTGAGATAGATGTGGCAACACTGTCGACTTGAAAGTATTTTAGGCGAAGAGTTTCATCATACTCAAGGCACCAATTAATATTTCAGAACGAAATGTTCTCTAGTTCCCCAAAAACGTCCAATAGGCCAACTTGAAAGGAAAACCCTGTATGTACCGGGTTTTTCACTATAATTTGACCGCCCCCTTTAACTTTGTTACTGAAGGAGATACAAAAAAAATTTTCGTATAAAAGTTTCACGAAATCAACTGAGGTTTTTTGATATGAGTCCAGAAACTGAAATATTTACAGGGTGACCAACATATTGATGGCAACTTCATTTTTTCAAATGGAACACCCTGTATATTTTTCCATATTTGGTTAGCTCTTTTTCCTCTGATTTCGAATATGTATCATATGTTGGTCTATCTTTCTTATTCTGATTACCACAGAGTTTCAATTTTGAATAACCATCTGGCATAGCGTTTTGGAAGTTCGTGAATATTTAAGTGGCCAATTTGATTTACTTCAGCAAAAATGACAATCAATGAAAGCGGAGAATAATATTAATGATATAAAATCAACCAATATTAAACCC
Organism: Propylea japonica; assembly: GCA_013421045.1. Taxonomy (NCBI): domain Eukaryota; kingdom Metazoa; phylum Arthropoda; class Insecta; order Coleoptera; family Coccinellidae; genus Propylea; species Propylea japonica. Next base: position 28,325,104 of record CM024240.1, read on the forward strand.
ATAATTCGGATCTAATCCCGTCAACGCACAAAGAATAATGATAATATTGTAATGATTAGGAACAAAATTTTGAAGCTTTAATTTCTGACTTGAATCAGAGTCATAATAATGCTATCAAAAATAGTCTAAACAACTTGAGACAACTATATGAACTATGTGTATTGAATGAAGGTGGTCATTTTGAGCAATTTTTTTAGTTGATGTTATTCTTACCATACTACCATAGTTTATCATTTTTCATTGGTTAAGTAATTGCTAAGTACTCATTCATGTTAAGTATTCATTCTAAAATAATACTTTTAAGTAGATTGTTTGGATATAAAAAATTTCGTAGGTATTTCACATATTTTTTATTCGTTTTCATTATTTCAAAACTTTGAAACTCTGAAAATTGAAGAGACACATCCGCATACGCATTTATATATTCGATATCAGGAGGAAATAGCCTATCAAAAAAGGAAGAATATACAGGACAGGGTGTTCCATTTGAAAAAATATAGTTGCATTCAATTTTGTTCACCCTGTATATTGTCCCATTGACGTTATAACTCCAGAAATGAGCATTTTCATTAAAAGCACTCTGTCACTTGTAAAATGATTACAGATCTTGGCAGCAGGTTCTTAAAATTCGAAACTCTGTGGTTCTCAGAATAAAAGAGATAGAAGAACATATGTTACATATTCGAAATCAGGGGAAAAAGAGCTAGCCAAACATGGAAAAATATACAGGGTGTTCCATTTGAAAAAATTAAGTTGCCATCAATATGTGGCCACCCTGTATATATTTCAGTTTCTGGACTCATATCAAAAAACCTCAGTTGATTTCTTGAAACGTTTATACGAAACATTTTTTTGTATCTCCTCTAGTAACAAAGTTAAAGGGGGGGTCAAATTATAGTGAAAAACCCGGTACAGAGAATGAACTGGTCAACAAACTCACCAGACATGAATCCAATTCAGCACATACGGCATTATTTAGGGAGAGCAATATCCAATCGCCAAAAGTCATCTTCAACTTTTCATGAATTGATTTTAGCCTCAGAGAGTGTTTATTTCTTACTCTAAGATTTTAGCCCTTCAGAAAGAATGGAACGCTATGTCTGTTGAATCAGGATTCAGTTGTGGAATTACTATAATTATTGATCAAAAATTAATAATCGATAAATTCAGATTTCTTCCCATTTTTTCTATTTTGTCTCATCTTGCATGAAGCAAAGAGTAACAAACGAACATTTTCTATCAAATACATTTCAGTAGAAATAGAGGAGAATATTCTTTCCATTTCCAGAAAAAAGATTGTTTATTTGTTGATAAACAAGGGGGCCAAAACTTTTTTCGATTGGTGTACTGCTCAATGATGGAGGTTTTCCTCAAGGAAAATATTTTCTGGATTGAACTAATAGTTCCAGAAACAACCAATTTCGGACAGAATTCTAAAATCAACTTTTCTTCAAAAAACCCAGGTCCTATAAAAACACAAAATACCATACTACTTTCACCAGATTTAAATCTGAAAGATTCAAGGTACAAGATAGATACCGCTCGGAGTACGAACACAAAATATTCCATTTTCATTTCGCATTTCGCTGTAACTCCATTCGAGAAACATTCTTATTAAAACGAGTAATTCGAATGCGGAGCGTGGAGGTAATTTATTATATTTATTACTATATATCTATGGAAATGTTTCCTCTTCACCTCCCGCGTCAGGACATTTATCATGTAAGAGCTGGAAGGCTGTGTTACTATTTAATAACATCCCCTAAATGTGTTTTATTGTTTTTATGCCTAGCGACTGGGTAACGTTTTGCCGCTGCCCGTTTGTCGGCTTACAAAATGCACAATTTGGTCAACAGATGGCAACCCTCATTTTATATTACTTCTCTCCTGTCACTGTTATTTAATTTGTTTGATGATAATAGAATTTTTTCGGAAATGAGTTGCAGAGAGCTAATTGTCGAAATATTAATTAAGAAATCAGCAATTTTCATTTAGGTTTCTGTTATGTCTTGTTGGATTCGTAGTTTTAGATAGTATGTTTTTCTGTTAATTAATATATAATATGTTTCATTAAAAACTGGAACAAATTCATTTTCTCAAAATGAAAATTTTTGGAAACAAAATTCTGGAACAGATCAATTTTGTTCATCCTCATCAACTCTGTGTCTGAAGATCGTGTGAGTACATCATCAGGAAAGAATATTCGAGTTGGCTCTAAAGGGTTTTCCAATAAGAGGTGTTATTTTGATATACAAAGAAAGAAGCTATTTGTCAATATGAATGATCGGATGTTTATTTCATTATAAAGAAGAAACTATGCCCTTAATAGTGGAAAATAACATCAGGCAAATGACCACCATGACCACGCTTACAAGACCATATCCTTTTAATGAAATTTTCCATAACCAAATCGCAAAGTGGCTGCCCTATGTCTTCGATAGCCTCACGAATTTCATCTTCGAGGTCTTGAATCGACGCTGGGCTATTGGCGTAGACCTTCTCTTCCACGTGCCCTCAAAGGAAGAAGTCGCAAGGTGTTGAATCAGAAGATCTCGGTGGCCAATTATGATTACCTCTTCGAGAGATAACACGGTCTGGAAACTTCTCCGGCAAAAGATCAATGGTTTCCTTGCTTGTGTGGCACGTAGCGTCGTCTTGTTGAAAGTAAACGTTGTCCAGATCAATACTATCCAATTTCGGTCATAAAAAATCATAAATCATCTCTCGATAGCGCAATCCATTCACCGTAACTGTTGCTTCAGTCTCATTTTCGAAAAAGTAGGGTCCAATATGACTCCGCCGGACCATAAACCACACCAGACAGTCACACGTTGAGGATAGAGAGGCTTTTCAACAATAACTTCTGTTTTTTTCGAGCCCCACATGCGACAATTTTGCTTGTTGTCGAAGCCACTGAGGTGGAAATGGGCCTCATCACTCAAGATGATTTTTCGATGTATTTCAACATCCCAATCAGCAAAGACACGACGTTGTTGATGATCGGCCGGCTTGAGTTCTTGTGTAAACTGAACCTTTTAAACCTTTAGTACCAAATCTTTATGCAAAATACGGTGTAATGACGTTTGTGGTATGCTTAATTCCAAAGAACGACGAGGAATGGACAAACCTGGGTTTCTTCAACACTTTTGGCTACAGCAGCAATGTTCTCAGCTGTTCTAGAGCGGAGTGCACGGGTTTTATTCTTCATATCGCTAACTTATTTCAACAGCTCGAATTTTCCCACCAATTTCTTTATTGCGGTCCGACAAGATGCTTCATGACGAAACAAAAATGTTTGAGTTTTACGAACCGTCTCTGCCAAATTTTATAGTGAATTTTAATAATTTCAAAGCGTTCTTGAAGCGTGTATCGTTCCATTTTTATTAATGGCGTAATTTCCACTTGTCAAATGTCAAAAAATGACAGCTTTAAACGTGACAACTACCGAAATAGCGGGCTATTCAAAATAACAGAAGCCATTACATCCAACCACTACAGGACCCTATACATCAGAATTCACCAGCAAAGTCCCCATTGTCTTCGAGAGCATTATCATCACAACAACCCTGGCCGACGTTTCGACCTCTCATATCCTCAGGGCGACGAGACCTGTCCGGTAGTCCGCTTTCCATCCGGCTGGCCGGCCGCCATGATGTATGCCAGGATGCCAGGTGACCCTCTCTAAAGTTGGCAGAGCTTAACCATAGTTAAACAGATTTAATTGCTTCAATGATTTATGATTCTGGTATAACGTGACAATATTCTCTCCCTTTATTGTTTGTCTGCTTCCTCAATCAAAGGAATGCGTGTGTTAACTTAAGGGTGGCGTAGGGGGTTGAATCATTCTCGAACAATTGGGGCAATGTATGATATGGTTAATTATGGTTTCGGTTTGATATTCAATACGGCCAACTGTGTGTTCTGTAGGTTTTCGAGCTCTGCTCGGGTGTATTTCGTTGAACAGTTGTTTCTGGGTGAATGAGGTGTTGTAGTTTTGCTGTGATGTTTGCGATTTTTGAATTATTTTCAGTAATGCGGTTACATGGAATAATTATACAGTGTGTTTGGTTGTGGCTTAGCGATAATTTAAGGTCATCAAATATACCTAATATTATCGACATAAACACACAAACTTGGAAGTTTACCCCCTTAGTTTTGGAGTAACCCCCTTTTTTATTTTCGTTGACCCTTCCAAATATTATCCACTTCTTTGGACATAAAGGTCCTACAGATGTGAAAAAAATGTTTTTTGAAAGATGATACTACAACCTTTCATTGAAGTGAAACAATATAAAAACATTCAACTTGAAAACTCCGTATTAGCTCATTGAGAAAAAATTTACATACTTCAATGTGCTAGTTCTTGTACTATTACGAATTTACTAAGAAAATCAATAAGTACATTTTTTACTAAAATTTTTCTTAAAGAATTTTTTTATTTCATTTTTGAAATATATGTTTTCATATGGTTGCACTTTAATGAAAGGCGGTAGTATCATCTTTCAAAAAACATTTTTTTCACATCTGTAGGACCTTTATGTCCAAAGGTATCGATATTATTAGGAAGGGTCAACTAAAATGAAAAAGTGAATTTAAAAAGGGAGCCCTTAAATTATCGCTAAGTCATGACCAAACACACTATACAGGGTGTTTCATCATAAACTGGACAAACATATATTTTCGTGTAGAGCACATCGAGAGAATCATTTTTGCCTTATACAATATATCCCGTTTTCGAAGCATAAGCGAGATACATGGTGTCAAACGTCATTTTTGAGCAAGATTCTTATGAGTGTGGTCAGTTATGTATATCACTTAAAGTAACGGTTTTTGGTCAAATCTCATTATTTTTAGGTCCTCTATTCAGAAAAGTTGACAAAATCCGAAAAATAATTTACAAATTGGCGGAAGACCTACAATGTTCCAATTTTTTTTTTGCGGTGGTCAAATTGAATTTTATTTTCTGAATGAACACAATTTTCTTAGAATTTCTGTGAAAAAAATTTTTCAAAAATCGAACACAAATTTTTTTTTACATGTCTACAGCGATGAAAAAATTTGACTCGAAATGGATGAAATTTTGTACAATTGTACTTCTTGAATTATCAATCACGAATATGGAAACAGAATTGTAAAATATCCAATGGTTTCGTTACTACAGTCATTTAGATGTTTCGTTCAAACCTCTGAAATAATGAAAAGAAAATTGTTTTGAGTTCTAGAGTCAAAAAAATTGAATAATTGGCATGTCTTAACATTCTAGATTATATACAAAAAAATCAGTGAAACTTGGTTGGGACTCGAACCGACCTAGGTATTAAATAGGGAAATGGCACTGTTCTAAGGATAATAATATTCGTTGCCAGGGAATCAATCGTAGTTCAGAGAGTTTGACTACTGGCTAAATTATATTCACTGAAATTCAAATACCAGTCCAACTCTATGAACTACGAACTACCGTTGCCTGGCAACGAATATTATTATCCTTAGAACAGTGCCATTTCCCTATTTAATACCTACGTCGGTTCGAGTCCCAACTAAGTTTCACTGATTTTTTTTGTATAAATTCATCTAGAATGTTAAGACATACCAATTATTTTTTTTTGACTCTAGAACTCAAAACAATTTTTTTTTCATTATTTCAGAGGTTTGAACGAAACATTTAAATGACTGTAGTAACGAAACCGTTGGATATTTTACAATTCTGTTTTCATATTCGTGATTGATAATTCAAGAAGTACAATTGTACAAAATTTCATCCATTTCGAGTAAAATTTTTTCATCGCTGTAGACATGTAAAAAAAATTTGTGTTCGATTTTTGAAAAAAATTTTTTACAGAAATTCTTAGAAATTTGTGTTCATTCAGAAAATAAAATTCAATTTGACCACCGCCAAAAAAAATTGAAACATTGCAGGTCTTCCGCCATTTTGTAAATTATTTTTCGGATTTCGTCAACTTTTCTGAATAGAGGACCTAAAAATAATGAGATTTGACCAAAAACCGTTATTTCAAGTATTATACATAACTGACCACACTCATAAGAATCTTGCTCAAAAATGACGTTTGACACCCTGTATCTCGCTTATGCTTCGAGAACGGGATATATTGTATAAGGCAAAAATGATTCTCTCGATGTGCTCTACACGAAAATATATGTTTGTACAGTTTATGATGAAACACCCTGTATATCGATACTTATGATTCTGATTTAGCAGTCTTACTACGCCACAATACAGTAGAACTTACCTATAGCTAACGTCTGTATAACGAATTTCTCTGTATGACGTATTCTCTTCAAGACATGGTACCTTGAATCCAAATTCCATGTTGAAAATACCCTCTAAAACAAATTTAATTCTCTATAACGAAAGATTCCGAGAACAAGAACATCACTTTTTGAATGGGTATTGCTAAAAAGTTATAAATGTGGGTTTTTTCCATAATTATGCCGGACGTAGATAATTAATCCCTACCATAAACTAAACCATTACGGCGGGCGAACAAATCCTTCCTAAACGTTGGAATCAGCTGGAAATGTTGATAATCAATAATACTTTAACTGATTTCGTTTATGTCGATGTAAATATTGTAACAAAATTGTAACTTCCAATTGAAAAAGGGCATGTTAAACAGTGTCGAATGCGGTGTTCGGGATCACTACAATAGCAGTGATACCGACAGCGTTAATTTGGAGGGGCAACCGGCCAAAAAACCAAATCGTGAAGAGGTTTAAAAGGCTTGAGCCTTTAAAACGTGTCGTTTGGCTTTCCGGTCCATTGAAGGGGTTCCGAAAAATATTTTTGAATCTTTGTGAAATTGCGAAGTTTTTTTTTTATAAGAATAAAATGTTTTTTAATTGTACCACTCAAACAAAAATTACGTGAAAAGCTATGTATTGTATACGTAAGTACATAAAATGCCCATAAGCTAGTAGAAATGCTTCGTATACGAATTCACAATAAAAAATGCAATTGCTTGTTTCAATACTTGACAGTATAAAAAAACTTCTGTATAACGAAAGTTCTGTATAACGAATTTTTTTGCGGATTCAGCGATTTCGTTATAGAGAAGTTCCACAACAACGCTTCTGTTGAATATATCATTACAATTTTTGTGTGTAGAATCTTCACTATTTTATCACTTGAATGAAAAGTATAACTGCGGCATTTAGGAAGTGGAACCTACCCTGAAATTTTCAAGTCTAGGACAATTCTTTCGAGAAGTATCGTGTTTACGAACGGCCTACGGACATAATTGAATTTGACCACGGATTCGTCGAACCTTACCATTAGAACCTTTTTCGGAATTCTGAAATTACAACAGACATTTGGGAAAAACCATATAGCATTCGTTTAAGTAGAACGAGAGCTCAGAAACTAAGATGTGATGAGTAGGTATTATGGAATTCACCACTGTAACAAAAACTAGTTAACTTTGATGAAATATTACCGGTAATACTCGAAAAACAACCAAACAATAATTAATTCCCTTCCAATTTCTAGTTATCTTCTTCTCGAAGTTGTCAAATTTGATTTCGAATGACATACAGTGTGGAACGGCAGATTTGTGTTTGTAGATGCGCATTCCTTTCAAAAAAAATAATTATATAGGGTGTTTCATGTAACAGTAGCCAATACCAACTTTCTTATTTTAAATACAAACCCCTGTCTCTTATTAATTTCTTGGATTCTTCAGAAAATTCTAGACATAATTCATGTACAATGTCCAATAACTATCTTTAACTATTTCGAAAATATTAAGTGTTTTCAGATGTATTACAAAAATTACCATTAAAAAATTATTTTATTTTACAAGACGTCCGCGGCGAACATTTCGAACATTTCTTACATTGAAATTAATGTTTATTATTTTTTATATTATTTGTGGAATGAAATGTTAATATTTGTAATATGTACATCTGAAAACACTTAATATTCCGAAACAGTTGAAGATAGGTATGGGACATTGTACATGAATTATGTCTAGAATTTTCTGAGGAATCCAAAGAACTAATAATATAAAGGGGGTTGTATTTTAAATAAGAAAGTTGGTATCACATGACACACCCTATATAATTTTTTTTTTAAAATGCGCATCTTAAAATACGAATGGACGTGTCCAAGCGATTTTCAAAACACGCTCTCATTTATTTGTTATAGAATTTATTCCGTTTGGCTGTTCCACACTGTATGTATAAGCCTAATTGACTAGCTATCATATCGATTGAAATATATTCTAGGAGGATTCTGCATTTCTTAGAAACTTTATAGGTTTTCACTCCCAGTCTCTGAAACATAAATAATTAAAAAATGTTTGATTAAGGTGAAATGCTCCTGCGAAAGTCACTTATTTGTCAAAAAAAAAACATTTTTTAATTATTTATGTTTCAGAGACTGGGAGTGAAAACCTATAAAGTTTCTAAGAAACTAGCTATCATCCCAGTTCAAAAAACAATATTCAAAGAAGCTCTGCAACAAAAACGAATCATTGAAGATATTCACAACACAAGACGCCATAACATATGCAGTTATCAAGCAAAAAATGGAAAAATATTCCATTAACACACACCTTCTTGGGTGTCGAGCCTAAGCGATTTATCTATCGCTTTTTCCGTTCGGTACCCGTATGATACATCCCTATGCGAAAATTTATTACGTTAAACGGTGCCTTAAACATATTTACGTAGGTAGATTCCTGAGTTAGAACATTATAAACGACAACATTACTCTTCCCATAAGTACACTTGCGAATAGTTGCTGAATACTTGGAAATTAGGGAAGTGTATTTTATCATTAACAAATTCCTGGCTTCACCTGCCATGTGGATGTGAAAGTTATGAAGTATATAACGTATTTACGGTTATTTTGGAATTATTTATCGGTTTGCTACGGCTTCCATATGAAATGAAATACATTCTATTATTTGGATCGAAAATTTCGTGATAAAAAACAACGGCAAAATTTTTAAAAATTTGCTCCACGAAATATACTGAGGATAGATACAGGTGGTATTTACATTGTCAATTCATGTTTGGTTTCATAAAAAAGATTCAGCTATACTGGTTTCATTCGTACGCAATATTTTACATAAAACATCACTTTTTTACTATTTCAAATATCAAATATCCGTTGAGACCATCGAGACGTTATGTCATACAATTGAGTAAGGAAAAATAGTACCACTGGACGGGGCTAAGTCGGGGACCACTATGGCGGAAAGTACAGGGTTGAATTAAGTTGCCAGTTTTTTCTGTTCACACATTTCATCTAAGAAAACGACGTGTTAGGTCTTTAGGAAACCTGTTCAAATAAGGTCAGTTGAAACAATTTTTCTTCAGGCGATAATATACGCATTAAAAAAGATATCAGATTACCAAGACAGACTTGCAAAAATTTCGAATGCGGATCTGTTCAGTACTCATCCCTACCTGTGATATGTTTTTGCTCTAATTTTCTTCTTATCTGTTTCTTCTCTGCTTCAAGAAAGCCTTACAGTACACGATACCATTTTATTTAATATTAGAAAAATCATAATTTAACTAGAAAAAGGCGCCGAATTCACAATTCCTACAGAAAATTCAAAGATTGTCAAATTTGACTTCAGGTGGTAGTAATATGGCGGATCTGGTACCACGTTTATTTCAATAATGACAACTCTATACTATCCTATTTCTATGGTTGAGACAGGCAAATTTCGAATTAAGTAGGTGTGCAATTTCACACATCTTTCTTAATTTCTTGTACCTTCGATTAAGCCTATTAAAGAATACTGAGGCTTCAAAGTAAGGGCAAAGTTAATAAATCTGGCCCATTTAAGGCAAAAATCATTCTTTCAATTTCGTATTCGCTGTCCAAGACAAATTGATCAAAATAAAGCTATGAAAAGTAATGCAACAAAATATTTCCTATGGTATTGCAAAAGGCGATGAACTGGTATGATGGACAGTTGCGAAACGGAAATGAAGAAATGGAATTAAAAAAATTTGGAAAATGAAAAAAAGAAAAGAGAAGAAGAGAACGATAAAGGAAAAAAAAAAAAAAGGAAAGAAAAGGAAAAGAAGGAAAGGAAAGAAAAGGAAAGGACAGGAAAGAAAAGGAAAAGGAAGGAAAGAAAAGGAAAAAAAAAAAAAAGGAAAGGAAAGAAAAGGAAAAGGAAGGAAAGGAAAGAAAAAGAACGGAAAGAAAAAGGAAGGAAAGAAAAGGAAAAAAAAAAAAAAGAAGGAAAGGAAAGAAAAAGAACGGAAAGAAAAGGAAGGAAAGGAAAGAAAAAAAAGGAAAGGAAAGAAAAGGAAAGGACAGCAAAGGAAAGGAAAGGAATGGAAAGGAAAGAAACCAAACTATGAATTCTGTTGTGTATACGAAGCAGCTTGTTTGATATGGTGGATGCATTTTCTATCTATGTTAAAATAGATTGGGATATGATAAGAAAGGAAAGAAGAGGAAAAGGAAAGAAAAGGAAAAGAAGGGAAGGATAGGAAAGGGATGGAACGGATAGGAAATTAAAGAAGACTATAGACAAGGGAAAGGCAACGAGAGTAAAGGAAAGGAAATACGTATCAGTTGGAGGTGAATATCTGTGTAACAGTCCATCTGAATCTTGATCTACCCCACTTAACGTTCAGTTAGAACACTATTCTGATCAAAGCCGGATAGATCCCAATATTACGAAGGAAAAGAAGGAAAGAAAATAATAGCAACAAAAATGAAAAAAAAAGAAAAGATCTGGAAAGGAAAGAAAAAGGAAAAATAGAAGAGGGATGGAAGGAAAAATTAAATTAGAGGAAAGATGAGGAAAGGAAATCAAAGGAAACCAAAGAAAAGGAAATGTGCGGAAACGGATGAAAGAAAGAAAAGGAAAGAAAAGAAAGGATGGAGAGGAAAGATTAGGAGAAGAAATACGTATTAGTTTCAAGTACACATCTGTAACAATCCATCTGCATTTTCATCTACACATCTACTGCACTTAACATTCAGTTAGAACACCATTCTGATCGTCAAAGCCTGCAGTTTCACGACGATGATTACACGGCCCTGTCGATAACTGAAAGATAATCAGCTCTACCTTATCAACGTATCGCTCATCTACAAAGACATCCTATGGCCTGAATACGAAATTGAAATATGCAAGCTGCAACTGGCGCTTCAGGGTGCAACCTGCTTGCCGCACCACGTTTCTGACTGATAAAGTGACGCTCTACTGTATCTCCCCGCAAACGGATAGTGCCCTATATTACATCGGATGTCATGGCCAACTCGGATATATGGATGGCTCATAAGGCGAGAGTTGAACGGGGCAGTTTGTTGACCGATTATGCGCTCGTTTAACTCTGTCAGCGAAACTTATCTGCCCTTATTTTCATTCATTCGTCGAGCAGGAATTCATGCTGTGCAATTTGAAAATAATTCGTGGAGTTTTAACCTTAATTTACACGTTGTTTGCGTATTGTGTATCGTGATAGTCTGATAATATATGCCTTTCTGTATTCATTATTTTCTGAAGAAAATAAATGATATGATATGATTATACTGACTATTTCCCTCGTCGTAATTTGCACCAATCAGAAACGCGCAATTTTGAAATACAAATGGTTTCTAGGTGGAAAAACTGTTTGGCAGGACCTGTCAGCAGTTTATTCGCGTTTACCCGCGGCAAAACTTGACAGTTGTTGTCACTCAGGAAATAGTCTTGTCAAATACCATTCGGGCATATAATTTTTCCTGTGAAAAAAATCGAAAAAACACATTGCAAAGTAATATTTTGATAAAAAGCATTCGTGCAGGTGCAAAAATCCTCGTCTTCGACTCGGATTTTTGTTGCCACCAGCACTCATGCTTCTTGTCAAAATATTACTTAGCAACGCGTTTTTTCGATTCTTTTCGGAAAAATTAGATGCCCTTATGATATTACTTACGATTATTTCTTGACGTTTCCAATGAAATGCTTCTTTATTGGTCACAAGGGTAAGTTTCAACCATAGAGATCGGATAGTATAGAGTTGCCATCTTTGAAATAAACGTGGTATCAGATGCGCCATATTACTACCACGTTAACGTAAAATTTGACAATCGTTGAATTTTCGGGAGGAATTGTGATTCTTGCGCCTGTTTCTAGTTAAATTGTGATTTTTTGTGCTTAATAATATACAATAAAATGGTATCATGCACTGTAAGGCTTTCTTCAAGCAGAGAAGAGACAGATAAGAAGAAAATTAGGGGAAAAACATATCACAGGTAAGGTAAGGATGAGTACTGAACAGATCCTCGAAATTTTTGATAGGCTGTCTCGATAATCTGATATCTCTTTATATGTGTATATTATCACCCAAAGAAAAATTGTTTATTAGATATTCAATTGACCTTATTTGAACAGGATTCCTGAAGACCCAACACGTCGTATTTTTTGGGTGAAATTTGTGAACAGAAAAAACTGGCAACTTAATTCATACCTGAACTTTCCACCATATTGGTCCTTGACATAGCCCCGCCCAGTGATACTATTTTTCCTTACTCAATTGTATGACATAACGTCTCTTCTCTATTATATCTCGATGGTTTCAACCAATTCTCGGGAATAATCACTGTGGCTTTTATTTGCCTAGCAAGTGTCAGATAGTTGTCAAAATGATTACCTTATTGACACGATATACGGAGTCTTTATGAATAATTGTGACAGCGTAGTTGGCTTTAAATTAATTTCATTTTGTTGCCTTTCATGCAAACTCAACACATTTATCAAAACTCTCTTCATATTTATTTCTATATATCTTTAAGATTGATAATTACAGCCACATAATTCTACACCCTAACCTGCATAACAGAGTATTATAAATAAATTAATGATCCAGAGCCAACTAAAACAGAATTGTTGCAGATTTTCAGCTATTGGGACGAAGATACACCTTGTGGATTGCAAATAGAGTTATTTCACGTTGCATCGCATGAACTAGCTAGGAGGGGAGAAGAAAAGTTGCTTTTCTGAGAGCTAAAAGTCCATAGTTTTCTCCCGACGACGGCTGGTGAATGCTGGCCGAAACGTTGTACGGAAGAAACAAAAGTGATGGAAATAGCAAAAACTGTATACCTGTTTATTTTCCTTTTAAAATTCATGAGTAGGGTTCAAGAATTTTGCGATGTGTTTATATTACTTTTCCCTATCGCTCTAAAAAAGTCAATAAAGAAAATATCGATATTTCGTCAAACCAGTTCCATTCCATCGAAGCAATCCCTTCAAAGTAACTCATATACTTTTTCCGATATCTACGAATGCGAAAAGAAATTGTCGCGAAATATCTGAGATATAGCTCCTCCCTGAATAGCAATATCTTTTCACGCAAAACTAATGCGTGAAGTTGATAATGAAATGTTAGACTTCCAGCGCCTCTAGGGCACTTTTTGAGTGCGAAAGCGGAGTCAAGAGGCGGAAGTTGACTTCATTTTGAATTCCACACGGAAACAAGTTTCAAAAGGTGCGTCGATCGGGAGATTTAGATTGACATTCGCCGGAATGTAGTTATGAAGTTTGGTGCCCATCCAGGAAAGAAATTCAGAAAAATGATTTGTGTGAAAATCTTCCGCCAGCTACGTGCTCTGACTCGGAATCGGATAAGTTTTCTGGAAATTCAAAGAGTGTTTCTACATTCCAATCAATTCCATTAAATTATTACCTCCTGCCGGGCGATTCTACCGACCTGACCTCGGAGGTATGATGGAAAATTGCGGCTAGGATAGATTCATTTCTCGATTTCTTCGGGTTGATTGGATTGCCACTGTTGTTAAAAAGAAGGAAATGAATGAAATTGAGTTTGAGTATTCAAAATGAATTGAAATACCTAGATGTTTTTTTTCGTTGAGCTCGAAATGAAAGCTCTGTTTAACCAATACGAAATTGATCAAAAATGATTTATTTTAATGCATGGTTTCTAATATTTTATGTATGAATGTCATGGAAACCGAACATGAAGTATTCTGAAGCAATATGAGTAATCTGTATCAGGATTTTCGTTCAAGTTATCAAAAATAAGAACAATTTCTCCAGATATTTGTTTCTTTGGCCAATGTTTTTTCTTTAATTTTTTTAAATCATCACCAACGTTTTCGGATTCAGTTTGATCCGTTATCAAGGCTCCAATTTATTTCAATCTAGCAAACGTTTTTTGGTATCTATCATTTATGAGGATGTTCTTCTAATTGTAAGGTATTAATTTTCTATATGTTATTAATTGTGTGATCAACTTTTTGACGCTACAAGGAATTTTTTTTATCTTGTAGCGTTAAAAAGTTGACCACACAATTGATAACATAGAAAAAAAATTAATACCTTACAATCAAAAGGCCATCCTCAAAAATGATGGATCTTAAAGAATGTTTGTTAGATTGAGATAAATTCGAGCCTTGATAAGGTTGTTGCTGCAATTCTACTGAAACATAGAGATGATATTTTGTGAAATGCAAGGACACGACGTTGTTGATGATCGGCCGGCTTGAGTTCTTGTGTTAACTGAACTTTATAAGCCTTAAGACCCGAATCTTTATGCAAAATAAGGTGTAGTGACGTTTGTGGAATACCTAATTCCAAAAAACGACGAGAAATGGACAAACTTGAGTGTTCTTCCACATTTTCTTATACAGCAGCAATGTTCTAGGCTGTTATTGAGCGACGTGCACGAGATTCATTCTTCACATCACTAACTTGTCCCAACAGCTCGAATTTTTTCACCAATTTTTTTATTGCGGTCCGACAAGGTGCTTCACGACGACCCAAAAATGTTCGAGTTTTACGAACCGACTCTGCGAAATTTTCATCATTTTTATGGTGAACTTTAATAATTTAAATGCGTTCTTGGAGCGTGTATCGTTCCATTTTTATTAATGGCGTAGTTTCTACTTGTCAAATGTCCAGAAAGATAGCTTCAATCGTGACATCTACCGAAATAGCAAGCTTTTCAAAATGACACCTCTTATTAAAAAACCCTTCAGTATGAATGATGCATGGATCCAAATTTGTATGCATCTGTAGCATGTGTTCTACAAAGTTTTTCATCAGTACCAAAATTCCACCACCCTGTACCTTGTGAATATTCACTCTATAGAGCACAAACTGCAGATTATCATACAAGGGTATAGCCGGGTTTCAATGGTAAATCTGCCCCCGCGGCCTTTTCGATCATATTGAGGGGATCGATTAGGCATTGAATGAAAATAATTCTGCCAACTTTTCAGCTTTTTATCTGTCGCCATTTTTGAGATTCTATGAAAAATACTTTTTTCGTTTTTATTTTTTTTTCTCTTGTGATATCTAAAATTTTTGAAGGTGATTTTTCTGTGATTCTTTGCTATTAAAAGAATAGACGTATAATTTTTTACGAATTTCAGCTGAAAATTCTATTTTTAGAAAAAAAACAAAGTTTTTGTCATTTGTTTTTCGGTGTTCTTAAAAAGTGTCCACCGCCATTTTTTGACATAAAATGTCTTCTTTGGCCCTTTATACCTGGAATTTTTTCACATTTTTAAAATTGGCGGAACATTTTGAAAAAAAAATTAAAACTGTTTGAATTTTAGGATTCAACAGATATACATCTCATTTTGGTGCCGTTGTATTCATATTGGCCCCCTGAACAATATAAGTGAAGAAAATAATTGGCGATCTGTCTTAGTTTGGGAAATATGGGCCCCCAAAGTCCGAAAAATATTTCACCTGAAAGTCACTTTTCTCACTAGAGAAACACTGAATTACCGCTTTATTAAGTTCAAAGCCTCTCTGAACATTTTAACATGAAGATTTGATTCATTTTATTCCAGATATATTCAATAATCATTGCAAAAACATCGAAAAAATTCGAGGGAAAGCCCGCCGTTTCTTATGGTAAGTTTGGCACCACCGCGAATCATTTCGCCCGAATATGACAGGATGCATACCGGTAAATCCCGCTATCATTTCCTAATGGCACTCGCTGAAAGACGCGGTAGTGCCATACTTACTATAAGAAACGGCGGGCTTTCCCTCGAATTTTTTGGATGTTTTTGCAATAATTATCGAATATATCTGGAATGAAATGAATCAAATCTTCATGTTGAAATGTTCAGAGAGGCTTTGAACTCAATAAAGCGGTAATCCAGTGTTTCTGTAGTGAGAAAAGTGACTTTCAAGTGAAATATTTTTCGGACTTTGGGGGCCCATATTTCCCAAACTAAGACAGATCGCCAATTGTTTCCTGCACTAATATTGTTCAGGGAGCCAATATGATACAACGGCACCAAAATTTGATGTATATCTGTTGAATCCTAAAATTCAAACAGTTTTAATTTTTTGTTTTTTTTGTTCCACCAATTTTAAATATGTGAAAAAATTCCATTGTATGAAGGGCCAAAGAAGACATTTTATGCCAAAAAATGGCGGTGGACACTTTTTAAGAACACCGAAAAACAAATGGCAAAAACTTTGTTTTTTTTCTAAAAATAGATTTTTCAGCTAAAATTCGTGAAAAAATTATACGTCTATTCCTTTAATAGCAAAGAATCCACAGAAGAAATCACCATTCGAAAATTTTGGATATCACAAGAGAAAAAAAATAAAAACGAAAAAAAGTGTTTTTCACAGAAATCTCAAAAATGGCGACAGATAAAAAGCTGAAAAGTTGGCAGAATTATTTTCATTCAATGCTTAATCGATCCCCTCAATAATAATGAAAAGGCCGCGGGGGCAGATTATCATTGAAACCCGGCTATACCCTTTGAATCCATGATCCCTGCATACATTGTGCTACAAAACAACCAACTTTCCCTATTAAAATTCTTGAAGAGGTTGCAACCCTCTCAAGGGCGTTGCTGGCAAATACAAGCTTGTATACCAGATTATGTCCACCTGTCATAAAAAATCGACCTGTCTAAATAAATCAAATACTGTTTCGAAGTAGAGTTATTGAGGGTGGACACTTTTAAATTAGACACCATGTAGGTTTACTTCTTGTTTAGGAAGAAAAAGCTTTCGGAGATATAGGGTGATGCGGAACTTTTGAATATATGTGTACTAAAAGGAGTATTGGAGAAATTCTTTTGACACATTTCATTCCTGAATCTCCCCAATACAACTTTTCTCAAGATCTGATATTTCTATCTCATTCCTTTGTCATGATTTGTGTTGCCATATTTCTTCCGAGCATTTGTCGAAGTGATTTCAATTTTCTTGGGGGTTCTCAAGAAGACAAAGCAAGATATCAGACAAAAGAGCCTGTTTCGCAGGAGGAGACACATCAACAATGGAAATAAAACAAAAGTGAGAAGGAATAGGTCTTAGAACTTATTTAGAGCTTCGATTCGAATACTTTTCCGGATTCAAGTGGAAATATTTGAATATTGACGGTGTGGAAGTGCCAGAAGTAATAGAACTACGGAGATGAAAGGAAGTGGCAAACATTGAGGAATTAACTTTTGATGCGAAATGGCAACTACTTAGATGATTAACCCTGGACTGGAATATACTTGTAGAAACACAACATAAAATAACGGTATAGTATTCGTTTTTAGGTTGGTTAAGTTTCTTTCATGAGAAACGTCATTATTTTCATTGGCGATAAAAAAACATGTTAAAAGTCAATAGCTTTTCTTTTTTCTTTTCTTGAGTTAATTTTTTTTCGCACAATGTTACTGTGTGACTTCTTCTATAATTTCTATTGAATATAGTCTGAAAGCTCTGATTGGAGGATTTAAGTTCATCTGAAACATTTGCGAAATTATCTATTCACTCAAACATCTCTTTATGAGATTATTTCAACAAATGAAGGGTTTTTCAATAAGAGGTGTTATTTTGAATAGCCCGCTATTTCGGTAGATTTCACGTTTGAAGCTGTCATTTTTTGACATTTGACAAGTAGAAACTACGCCATTAACAAAAATATACGATACACGCTTCAAGAACGCATTTGAATTATTAAAATTCACTATAAAAATGGTGAAAATTGGCACAGACGGTTCGTAAAAATCGAACATTTTTGGGTTACCATGAAGCACCTTGTCGAACCGCAATAAAGAAATTGGTAGAACAAGTTAGTGATGTGAAGAATAAAACCCGTGCACGTCGCTCAAAAAGAGCCGAGAATATTGCTGCTGAAGCTGAAAGTGTTCAAGAAAACCCAGGTTTGTCCATTCCCCGTCGTTTTTTTGGAATTAGGCATTTCACAAACGTCATTACACTGTATTTTGCATAAAGATTTGAGTCATAAAGCCGGGTTTAGACGAAGCGCACCTATTCGCGCACCAGCCTCGCTTCCGCTCCCTCGCATAGTGTAAACATGCTCTCGCAATGAGGCCCCTCGTTCTCGGGTTGAGCCATTGCAGGTCGGTTTTCAGTCGCGCATCAAAGAAGCCTCGCTGTGTCGTTTGAACAAGCTTCTGGAGCTAGTCGAGTCTGGTCGAGTCTCAGACTCTATACGAGGCTGATTACTACCTCGCCTTCTCATCCTGGCTCGCGAGTAGGTGGCGAGGTTTTACGCGCGAGTGGGTGCGCTTCGTCTATTCCCGGCTTAAGGCTTATAAAGTTCAGTTAACACAAAAACTCAAGCCGGCCGATCATCAACAACGTCGTGTCTTTGCTGATCGAGACGTTGAAATGCATGAAAATGATCCGGAATTCCATCGGAAAATCATCGTGAGTGATGAGGCCTATTTCCACCTCGGTGGTTTCGTCAACAAGCAAAATTTTCTCATCTGAGGATCAAAAACCAAAGAGTTTTTGTTGAAAAGCCTCTCTTCCCTCAAGGTGTGACAGTTTGGTGCAGTTTATGGTCCGGAGGAGTCATTAGACCTTACTTTTTCGAGAATGAGGCTGGAGCAACAGTTACGGTGAATGGATTGTACTATCAAGAGATGATCAATGATTTTTTATGGCCGAAATTGGATAGTATTGACCTGGAAAACGTTTACTTTCAACAAGACGGCGCTATGTGCCACACAAGGAACGAAACCATTGATCTTTAGCGGGAAAATTTTCCAGACCGTGTTATCTCTCGAAGAGATGATCACAATTGACCATCGAGATCTTGTGATTTAACATCTTACGACACCTTCCTTTGGGGCCATGTGAAAGAGAAGGTCTACGCCAATAGCCCAGCGTCGATTCAAGACCTCGAAGATGGAATTCGTGAGGCTATCTAGGACATAGGGCAGCCACTTTGCGATTTGGTTATGGAAAACTTCATAAAAAGGATATGGTCCTGTGCGCATGGTCGTGATGGTCATTTGCCTGATGTTATTCTCCATTATTAACGGCATAGCTTCTTCTTAATAATGAAATAAACTTCCGATCATTTATATTGAAAAATGGCTTTTTTTAATATCAAAATAACACCACTTATTGGAAAACATTCTATTTGTATTTATTTTGAATGATTGTTATTTTGCTGAAAATCGAATATACAAACTAGGTCTGCGACGAATTCAGGCAATTTGGGAGACTTCATGACAATGACTTCCAGTCAAGACAGCCTTAAAATTTCGACTAATGTTATTTACCCCAATGTTAATCCTAGTCAGTATAAACTATGCTAATTGAAAGTTATTCAATCAACTAGTTTATCAATAACTAATGCTTGCTAATTCTTGGTTAAATTTAATTGATTCATGAGGGTAACTTTACAGTTGAAATCGCAACTTCAATGGTACGTTTTTTTCAAGGGTTACAACTTGAAATAACTTGTAACAACTCGTTTTTTTTCAGGAAAATTTTATAGGCACAATTCCTGGGTATCCAAACATTTGGAACCGTGAAAAAGTAAATTCGAGTCGAAAGGTTAGTGATGAATACCTTTTATCCAAAAGGATATCTCCTGGCAGTAAATATTCAGTAGTCCCGAAAGTCAGAGTCGACAGTAAATAGGACGTGAATCTATTTGTGAGAAAAAGATTAAAATCGCAGCAGAGACCCGAAGCGATGCCTACCCGCGTATATCTGGAGAGGAGGACAATTCCAAAAATGTGACCATTTAGGGCCATTATGGGATTTGAACTCAATCGAAGTGAACTGTGAGAAGTACCCTCGCGAATTGTGTGATTTACGATGCTCTCCCACCTGCATGTCCGACTCTGTAACGTTTTTATTTTCCAGGATGTATAGATCGAATTGATCCATTTTAATAGCTGGAAAAAGGCAAGTTTGTCGAGTTATGGTCCATTTTACGTCGGGAGAGTAAATGGTAGAGTTCACTGGCATACTTTTTCAACAAAACACTCTACTCACCTCATTTCATTAGAGTAACTGTTTTTCCGTTGCGTATTTATGTAATTTGGTGAAGAAAAATATTTGAACGATGGCGACAACAGCTCTGGAGTGATATATTGATATTAGAATGTTATGCCAACTCAACTACACTCACCGGCAAAATAATCGATCCACTCAAAAAATCAATGAAGTTTGTTAATTCATAAATATGTTAATTCAAGTCCGATTCAATTGAATTTTTTTCAATTGTAGGTATGTTCATCCTTAATCAATCAATAGTTTTGAATTTCAAGAAAACTCGGCGCACGTCGTTTTATACAAGGTGAAACAAAATCTGTTTTTTTTAACTTAACTTCAGAACCACTCCTGTTGTGTTCCGGTTGTTCCACCGTGTGATTTCTTATTCAAGACACATCTTCTCTTGACAATTTACTTCTTCATTTATAACAATAGCTAGATTTTTGTTAAGGATACAGGGTTTTCAAAGCAACATTTTTCTCCACAAGTACTTTTCAGATTTAACCTTTAATCCGAACGTTATGAAAATAGACTGAAAACTAAGGAAAACATAACACAAGAGAAGTTTTAGCGCGACATATTGCTCCTTATGCTCCGTTTATTGGAGACGATTTCGTCCTAATGCATTATAATGTCCAACCGCATCAAACATATGTGGCTAGGATTGCCAGAGAGTATTTAGCAGAGGTTGATATACAAGAATTCAATTGGCCTGCTCCAAGCACAGATTTGAACCCAATTGGGCGTGTTTGGACACTCTTGGAAGGAGAATTCGATCTCGCGTACCAACTCCTTAAAATTTGCAGCAGCTCAGTGATGCTCTAATTGATTCAAAACCTTAATAAGGACATGCCGAGACGAATTGCACCTGTTATCCGCGTCTGATCGAAAAACGCGTTATGTTTTCAACTTATTGAGCAATCTATACTATCTATACTAATATTATAAAGAGGAAAGATTTGTATGTTTGTGTGTTTGTGTGTTTGTGTGTTTGTGGCGTTGATACGAGTTAACTCATAAGCTACTTGACCGATTTCAATAATTCTTTCACCCTTAGAATGCTACACTATCCATGGAGTAACATAAGCTATACTTTTCACCCGAGAAAATTGAGGAAACCTACTATAATTTCAATGATAATAAATATGAGTACCAAAATCAGCTATTTTCAGGTGCGCTGCGAAAACCGTAAGACGTACATGGAAACAATGTATGACGGAAATGCACCTCTTTAATAGTTCTACAAAAAAGTCCCCGATAGCATATATCTATCTATCAAGGTTTACTCGGTATCACCTTTTAAAGGTATCCGAATGTTTCTCAAAATTATGCATTATCTGGGAGTATTTTTTTATGAATACGCTATTGATCTTTATCCAATTAAATACGTCCTTCATACCCAGTATTTAATATAGAACGAAATTGCCTTTTACATCATTCAATTATGATGAATACATCAAAAGATATGGCAGGTTGAAGATGAAATCGCACCAAAATCGAATTGCGTCTCCGAGCACGATATACAGAAACACCGGTATGCCGACGCCCATCGAGATGTGACGTCACAGCGGAGAATTTCCATTGCATTTGCGGGATGGAAGTGTTAGAACTCGAGGGAATGATTGGAATAATGCAATTAATCGCAAGTTTCATTGAAAATGCAATCAACTAACTATTTCAAATGAAATTTCTTCGATGTCTTTGTTTGTTGATCCTGGAATATATCAATGAAGTTGTATAAATATGGATGTTAGTGCTAAGTATTTACGAGTATTTGTTAATAGAGAATAAATTATTCATGTTTCATTTAAAAACTTCGAATAAATGAAAATATTTTTATCATATTCAGGAAATTTCTATGAATGTCATTTATAATTCGTGAGTTTGGAAAGTTTTTTGTTCATTTTTTTCTTCATATTCTGAAAACTGATCTTATTCAGATCCCGGTGTCTTAAGTTGGTACGGATTCTGCTCAAAACGGTAGGTTTCAGAAAAAAGTGGTCAATAGGGCGTTTGTAGAGAATTAATTAACCTATAAAATGAGGTATCAATTGTCCTGATCGAATGAGCACAGACCGATTTATTTTCATTAGAAGATGAAAAAATGTAATTTTTCATCTCCTCCCAACTTTATTCGAGATATTTTCAAAACGATAGGTTATAGAAAAAAGTGGTCAATAGGGCGTTTGTAGAGAATTGATCTATATCTTTACTTATATTATACTTATACTTATATTATAAAGAGGAAAGATTTGTATGTTTGTGGGTTTGAGGGTTTGATACGAGTTTACTCATAAGCTACTAGAGATTTCAATAATTATTTCACCCTTAGAATGCTACACTATCCCTGAGTAACATAGGCTATACTTTTCACCCGAGAAATTTGAGGAAACCTACTATAACTTCAATGATAATAAATATGAGTACCAAAATCAGCAATGATCAGCTATTTTCAGGTGCGCTGCAAAAACCGTAAGACGTACATGGAAACAATGTATGACGGAAATTTACCTCTTCAATAGTTCTACAAAAAAGTCCGGGATAGCATATATCTATCTTTCAAGGTTTACTCGGTATTACCTTTTAAAGGTATCCGAATGTTTATCAAAATTATGCATTATTTGTGAGTATTTTTTTATGAATACGCTATTGATCCTTATCCAATTGAATACGTCGTTCATACCCAGTATTTAATTTAGAACGAAATTGCCTCTTACATCATTCAATTATGATGAATACATCAAAAGATATGGCAGGTTGAAGATGAAATCGCATCAAAATGTCTCCGAGGTAGGCACAAGGCGGCTAGGAGAAGGTACCGAAGTGTGGGGGATGTTTTGTATGAATGTATTTTGGATTGCCTATGCCCGTATGTTTATGACCACACATCAGATCAACAGATGGCGCTGAAGTCGTTATTCAGGTTATTCATCTACTCTGCAACTAAACGGCTCGACCGAATTGAATGAATTTTTGTGTATACAGAACAACGTCTGTTGGGTCTGCTAGTCGTTATATAAATGAAGAAGTAAATTGTCAGGAGACGATGTGTGTTGATGATTAAATAAGAAATAACACGTTGAAACAACTGGAATACACCAGGGGTGGTTTTAAAGTTAAGGTAAAAAAACCGATTTTGTTTCACCCTGTATAAAACAACGTACGCCAGGTTTTCTTGAAATTAAAAACGGATGTTTAAATAAGGACTACAACTGAAAAAAAAATAATCAAATCGGACTTAAAACAACATAATTATGAATTAACAAACTTCATCGATTTTTTGAGTTCTAACAGAAATGGCTGGCACCGTTCAGGAAAAGTCGTTCCGGAAAAGTGCCCGCATACTGAGCTTCAAATTTATATGAGAAATCGATTATATCGATGGTGATTGAGAAAGGGCAAAAAAAATTCTCTAGTAGCCATTGGTAAAAGCCATATTTTTTTTAGGTCCGGCACTGTGAATCTGATCTCAAAAATCTTCAAGGGTTCTGTCTTCAAAGGATTCGATTTGTCAGCGCCTAGTCGACACTTATCTCACCACAAATGGAGGCTAATCCACGAAAATAGTAGTAGCTTACCACATAATTTAATGGAATACGTGGACCATATCTTGCTCTCTCCGCAGTTCTAACAGAAATGGCTGGCACCGTTCAGGAAAAGTCGTTGTGGAAAAGTGCCCGCATACTGGGCTTCAAATTTATAGGAGAAATCGATGATATTGATGATGATTGGGGTTTGAAATGGGAGCCGCGTTGCTTTCAAACGAAAAATGAGGATAATGAAAAGCAAACAAAGTGCTTTGTGGAAACTCCTATTTAATGATCCAATGGATTTCGCTTCGTGAAATATACGCTATTGAGGGGCTCAGGTTCGGAATGGAGAATTTTGCAGCTTTTAAACGCAAATTCCTACGGAATTTTGTCTGCATGATCGGGTAACAAACGAAAGTTTTGATCTATGCGAGACTCGGCTGTTCTATGAGCGTTACAGAGAGTTACTTCTTCCTCTAGTGTCGAATAGAAAAATTTGGAGATAAAGCAAAACCCGTGTTTTATGGTATTCATTACATTAACCAAACGCTAAATATCACTCATAGTGATAAACTGTTCATTATCACTCGTTTTTGAGAGATAAGAGAAAGTTATTGTGATGGGACGTTTTTTACGTCACATATTTACGTTTTCAAGTACCTACATATGCTCATTTTTGAGGGATTGTTCTACTCAAATGAGTGATATACAGGGTGTAAAATATTTAAGGAGGTGATTCCTCATCGAAAAAAAGATAGGATCTTTCATATAAAGAAACTTCATTGGAGCATCCCTTGTTAAGATACAGCCCCTCAAAGGGAGTACATAAAATTTGTATAACAATTTTTTACACAAGCACCAAAAAAGTTACAATATTGAAATTAACCTGACGTTTCCTACTAGCAAAAAGACACTTATCCAGTTATTTATTTGGTTTACCCGATGGTTGTAAGGGTGGGAAACGCAACCCCTAAAGTTTATTTCCAATGTAACTTTTTGTCTTATTATTTGTTTACCATTTAAAAATTTATTTCCAATAGCCTGTTTCATTCTTAACAAAAAATGTCTTTTGAGTTTTTTGCCCAAAATAAACCAGTTCGCAGTAAAAAATTATTTTACGAACAACTACAGAGATAGATCGTCACAAATGCGAAACTAATCTATCTAGTAGGACACTTTTAGCGATAGTGACAATTTTTTTTTGCTATTAGGAAACGTCAGGTTAATTTCAATATTGTAACTTTTTTGGTGCTTGTGAAAAAAATTGTTATACAAATTTTATGTACTCCCTTTGAGGGGCTGTATCTTAACAAGGGATGCTCCAATGAAGTTTCTTTATATGAAAGATCCTATCTTTTTTTCGATGAGGAATCCCCTCCTTGAATATTTTACACTTATTTAGTTACACCCTGTATAGTTTTGCCCCTAAATGTCTGTTATTTTCGAATTCTGACTCTCGGGAGGATTGCCTGAAAACTTGAAATTTTCAGGGTAGGTTCGGTTCTTGAATGTCACTGTTAAGTTCGTTGACCATTGATATCGTAAGGGTAGTCCATAAAATATGGCCACTCAAAATTTTCGTCGAATTTGACAGAACAAAACTGACCGAAATGAAATTTTGCGGCCACATGCAAGATATACTCATAAGAAGTCTCATACAAAATTTTGTGGCTATAAAAAATTGAATCAGAATATTAAAAAAAAATATCCCTATTTCCACAACAAATTATCCGATTCTAGTAAAATTGTGTGACTTCAATACAGCCTTAGAAAACATTCTATCGGAAAAAATTCTACTTAACTCATGAAAAAACTTTCGATTGGAATGAAATCGAGTTGGAGCATGTAAAATGGCGAAGTGAATGATCATGTAAATTTTCAAAGCGATTGTAAAATCTGAACCAAAGAATTTCGATATTCTCAGTTATCGATTTTTCTACTTAGTTCATATTTTGAATAATTTTCAGGATATAATTCCGATCCTGCTGAGATTTTGCATTCAGAAAATTAGTATCAATTTTGAGTCCTATACAAAATTTTGAGGTGAAAGTCTTATAGCTGAACGAGCGCTCCAAAGAACCTGCTCAGGGATTTCCTTAATTTTTTTTTATATTCTATGTAAGTTTTTCTTAAATTTTTCAAATACCCAGTCAGACAACTCTATATTTTGAAGCGTATACCTGAAAATATGTACTTCCACTTTTTGCCCTCTAGCTCCTAGGAGACAAAGCTGTGTTTTTATGATACTAACAGCTTAACTTATCAATTATTCACATTAACAATTGATTAAATTAGTAGTATTCTCCTTAAAGTCTGGTTCACCAAGTGTTGATTTTTCGTAATCTCAAATGTACAAGAGACTATATCTCCTCTGAGGAAAAATATGTACCGGGTGTCCTAAATTAGTTGACTAGTGAGGGGATCTCAGAAACCCGATGAGCTAGAACAAAATGTAATAAAGATAAATTGATTACTTCAATGAATTCTACTGAAAAAAGTGCCTGTATAATGTTTTAGTTTCATGTTTATAACTTCTGTAATAAAGAAGTTATGAGAACTTTTCATTTGACGCCATTTTTCCAATTTTCTCTAATAGCTCGAAAACGGTTTGCCTTGGAAGGTTGCGGTTTCCACCAAATGAATTCTCTCAAAAATCGAGCCCGAAAATGTGCCACTCATTTTGTTCTAGTCTAGCTCATCGGGTTTCTGAGATCGTCTCACTAGACAATGAATTTAGGACACCCCGTTCAACTATCAGAAACGAAAGTTCTATTCTAATGGCATAAAAAATAGTAAAAATGAAGCATAAGACACATCAAACTCAAAGCATTTAATTGTTGGGAACCCTACAAATAAAGGTATAAAAATATAGTTGTAAATTCTTCCTTTAATACCCCACCGTATAATTAAAAAAAGTGTCTGCTCTGCCGAATACGAAGATATTTTATGAAGATATAATAAACCAAAGAGCACATCTCCTGAATCGGCAACATTCACACACATGTCGTTGAAAAGAAAACTTCTAAAAGTCCCCTAGCTCGATACAATCCTGAAAAACTCATAAATAAGAGAGCTCGACGGTTTATTGACGTACTAAAATATTATGACTCTAGTGTTTGTTCTTTTCAGTATTTTCTATTGGAAAAGAGGCATTGGCTGCCTATCGTGACCATTTCCGAATTATAGCTTCCAAATACTAAGTGGTGGTTTGCTGTGATACCAGCAGTAAAAGTCGGGAAAGTTTCGATGTTGGCATTTTTACTTTCCCGCTTTCTTGTCTGAAATTAATAGTTTTCCATATGGAATAACTTACTGAGAATTCAGGAAAGTACTGGCATTAATTTTTCAGCGCTTGTTGCTGGAGGAAAAGCGAGTTGAACTTTCTCCCTCGTGTTCATAAATTTCGAGCCTAAAGTGTTTCTTAACTCACTGATGAAGAAACCGCATGGAGAAAAAAGAAAGTGATTTAACGCGATAACCTCCAAGAGGAAGTTCGAAACTTGAAATTTTCCAGGTAGGCTTTGGATTTGACACAAGGCAATATTTTTCAGAATAATCTAATTTGAATAATCGTGTTTTTCCAATGATGAAGATTATCGTAGTTATAACATAAGGTATCTAATTTTTCCGGAAAAAATCGACAAAACACGTTGCTGAGTATAATTTCAACAAGAAACATAAGTGATGTTGGCAAGGAAAATCTCAGTCGAAGACGAGGATTTCGGCAACTGCACGATATACTTAAAAAATATATTTATTTGTTTCTCATTTGTAAACGTCAGTTTCCAAAAACACAATATTAATCAAGAAAGTTTATTTATCAAGTCACTAACTTGTAAAACTGACAGTTAACTTGTAAAATTTTTCAAGTTAGTAGTATTATTCACATTGAGATTTGTCAAGTACCTACTTGCTTCTAATTTCATTCATACTTGTAATTTTAGAGTTCCTAGAACAAATGTATTTCTCAATAAACGTTCTCGAACTATTCGAAAACAATATTCGTACCTTGTTTTATTCGTATCTATTTGTTTTCCTTCTCAGAATTGCAAATATCCTAGAGGTTTTTTTGACCTGTAAACTCACTGACAGTTTCACGTACTCGCTTCTAATTTCATTTATTCGTCTAATTTCATCGTTCCTGAAACAAATATTTTTTAGTAATAAACGTTATAAAAGTATTTAAAACGATATTCATGCCTTGTTTCATTTGGATCTGGCCTTTTTCATCAGAAATGAGCAAATATTTTCGAAGGACTTCCTCTCGTAAAGCCACTGACAGTTGTCATAATTTTCCGATGTCATAAATAACCATAAATAATGCAACTTGCGACATTTGCGACAAATTCTTGAGATTTTTTAGGAATTTATCTAACCTTTTTACAAATGAGAACAAATAAAATATAAAACAATACACGCAAGGTAACGGGTTTTACTGGCTCAAGGAGGTAACTGACTCGCCTGCGGCTCGTCAGTTATATACTCCATTCGCCAGTAAAAACCCTCTAACCTTGTTAGTAATGTTATATACTATACTTTACATTTTATTTTTTCATTTTTTCATAGAAAAATGCTGCTGTATGCTGCGATACAGCTTTTCTATCCAAAAACCATTAGTAATTCAATATTGCTCATTTCTGAATGAAATGTGTAAATTTGAAGAATTGAATTGAATTTAGATTTGAAGCGGTCGTGGAGTTTTCAAAGTACAGAATGTTCCAAGATAACCCTCTCGATGATATTCAAATTAATAAATTAAAGAAATCCTCTTTTAATTTATTTAATATCATCGAGAGGGTTTTCTTGGAACATTCTGTACTTTGAAAACTCCACGACCGCTTCAAATCTGTATTGGAATTATCGATTGAAATATAACCTGGGAGGATTCTGCATTTCTAAAAAACCTTTTAGGTTTTCACCAGTCTCTGAAACTGAAATAACTAAAAAATTTTCAATTTAGATGAGTGCTCCTGCTGAAATATTTACATTTATTTGTAAGGAGCAAATTGGGAAATTGGTTTCGAAAAAATTTTTGCCTAACAGTAAAAACTGAAAAAGAAAATGATCTATTTGATTTATATCATATGTTTGATAAAGTAGATAATTTGGCCAATTGTTCTGTTGAAAAATATCGTATTTGGTTTGATTTATTGATGAAAGAAATGACAAATGAAAAATGAATTTCAAAATTAATAAATCAACATCTCCATGTGTTGACAACTTTCAATGTCAATTAGAATGCAAATGAAAAACACACTATTCTGAAGATTTTACAAGCTTGTCTGAAAAAGGTGTCTGATATAGACACCGAAACGTTACATTATCCTTTTCATTCAGTTTCTTTTTTAGTCTTACTGTTAGGCAACAATGTTTTCAAACCAATTTGCTTCTGACAAATAGGTGCAAAGATTTTCGAAAGAGCACTTAATCCTAATTAATTTTTTTTTAATATTTCTGTTTCAGATACAGGCAGTGGAAACCTAAAAAGTTTTTTAGGAATTTATTGGAATCCCATAATTTGCTGGGCAGAATGCTGATGGAAAATTTTTAAAACCTATCAAAGCAAAAAACAATAACGAGTGCTTCACATCACTCTCGATATGAAATTTTTCATAAAACTCGATATTTACAGATTATTTTGACGTTAAAAGCATCTGGATGTGTTCAATTACTAAAGGGATTTTTAATCCCACACAAAAACTGCATTTCATATAACTGAATCAAATTAATACAAACAAAATTTTCGAACGATGTCATATTCACCAGAGACCTGAAGCACTTTGAGATCCATCAGTTTGTACAATCTCTCTGACATATTGACATCATTCAATTTGAAACCGTAGTTTTCGATGCGTACACAAAAAATGAAAATATAGGTTTGTTTTTCTGGATGGAAATGTGGATATAAACATTGTAGATAGCTTCAATTTATTTCGAATACTATAAATGCTATTGGGAACAACTAAATCGATTTGCATTGTAGAGGTGTCACATACAGAGGTTCGTTTCGTGTTGAAACTATTATAATGTGGTAACGGTCTACATCACTGAACGTTCTTTTCCAGTGGTGCTATATTTTGGGGGATTTCGAACATTGTACTGAATTTTATATCAAGTGGAAATATCCAAGTCAGACAAATTACTGAGTGTTATAATCACCTATTGGAGTTAACGAAGAAATTAATACCGATGAATATGGGCTATATTTACTATCACTTCTTGTTAATGGTGGTTATTCGTTGTAATGAAAAAAGAGTTGAGATTACCACACAATCATTTTTCTCCAGAAACAATTTCTTAAAGGTGCATTTGCTTATGCCACAGAAATTCTGGGCCAATAAATTACATTTGTGCTCACTTTCTAGCTAGTGTATTAGCCTCTTCATTTCCTTTGATTTCCGAGTGACCGGGTACCCAGACTGAAGAGACCTTGTTGTTCCTATCGAGAGTTGTAGCGATTAGACAATTATCGTTTTACCAAGCACAGATATAGTTATTTATTATACAAGGGAAGAAAGTATTAGCCGAGAGCTAGAATCTAATATTTTTCCCGTGTATAATACACTATTTTTTTCTGTGACAGGAAAAACGACCATTTAGTGAAGAAATATAACTGTTCACGAAATTACTTTTTTTCCCCGGGAAAAAGTGAGTACTTTTTTCCCGGCTACTTAGGAATCTTTTTTTTGACAGGGAAAAAAGTAATTCCGTAAAAAGTCATATTTTGTGACCTGTCAAGAGATATAAAATGTCACATTTTCTTCCGTCACAGAAAATAGTATATTATATTATAGGATTAAAAGTGCATCTTTTTTTTACGAGCAATATTTGCAGTTGCGAGGCGTAGCCGAGCGAATGCAAAATTGCGAGTTAAAATAGGCACTTTTAGTCCGAATAATATATATATTTTTTCTCCAACCAGTCAAAATTACAATAATATTGGTTTTAGTGAAAAATCGTTCATAATTTGGTTATGAATTTGAACACAGAATCATGACAGTGATTGTCAAGTAGACTTCAAATGCATTTACTAAAATCCAAGGATTAAAAGTAGCGTTTTTAATCCTAGGATTAAAAGTGTTGCTAAGTAACGAGTGAATTTTTGTACGGTAAGGGAATTTATGACTTTTGCACCTGAAAATAGTACAGAAATGTCAACATTTTTTGATGGTTGGAGAAAAAACATATTTTTGTACAACTGTCAAAAAAACTTGACTTTTCTTCATCACTATGGATGCGTAAAATATTACTTTTTTTCACCGTTAAAAATAGTAATTTACGTAACAAGTCCGGAAAATAGGGTTTTTTTGGACGAATAGACAAAATTCTAGGACGAGCGCAAGCAATTCCTAGAAGTCTATGAGTCCAAAAAAACCATTTTCGGCGTGTTGCGTACAATATTTTTTCGGCAACCGTCTAGATAACAAATCAATGAGACGACACATTTCTTTTTTATATATTTTAATTCATATTAAATTAAACAGAACAGAAAATATCACATATTAACAGAAACATTCTAATTCTTATTTATATTATATTTATATTAAAATTCGAGCAATTACTGATATTGAAGGGATTCATTTCCGGACGCTTTTTCTTTGAGAAAGAAGCCTTTCCCGGCCTAGTCCGGGAAGTACGTACTTCCCGGACTAGGCCGGGAAAGGCTTCTTTCTCAAAGAAAAAGCGTCCGGAAAGTGGGTACTTCCCGGACGGTTGCCGAAAAAGACTTTTTTTAACGGTGAAAAAAAGTAATATTTTTACCATCCATAGTGATGAAGAAAAGTCAAGTTTTTTTGACAGTTGTACAAAAAATATGTTTTTTTTCTCCAACCATCAAAAATGTTGACATTTCTGTACCATTTTCAGGTGCAAAAGTCATAAATTTCCTTACCGTACAAAAATTCACTCGTTACTTAGCAACACTTTTAATCCTAGGATTAAAAACGCTACTTTTAATCCTTGGATTTTATAAATGCATTTGAAGTCTACTTGACAATCACTGTCATGATTCTGTGTTCCAATTCATAACCAAATTATGAACGATTTTTCACTAAAAAAAAACCCTATTTTCCGGACTTGTACGTAAATTACTATTTTTTCACCGTTAAAAAAAGTCTTTTTTTCACTGCTGATAACTAAAATTAGAACAACTAAAAATAATGAATATTTTAATTAGGTACAACTAATTTCACAAAATTATGATTGTATCTGTACCTTATGAAGTAAATTAGTTTCGTCATCAGCATCTCTGAGAATTTATTGATATTATCCCTCCATAACACTTTAGATTTCTTTCCTCGGTATCCGACCCTTTGTTCTTAATAAGCTGGACCAATTTTGAAAAATTCCTTATATCAATATTTTCCTTGACATTCGATGTTTTTTTTAACATTGAGATCCATAACTTGGAAGGCTTAAAATTTTTTTTATTTTTCCTCGAAATAGCATGTGAGCACATTTTCAGAAACCTTTTTACGTTGTTCTTGTTGCGGCATTTTCGAAATTGGTTATATGTTTTCTCATATTATTAGCTTTGATTTGGCTGGTACATATAAGATACAATTATATTTGCTGCTTCTTCAGCCATATCTGCGGGGGTTCACTACCACTATCATATTCAACATTCATCTTCTTTAAAATAATTCGAAATTGAAACAACTACGAGCAAATACTGTCAAAGATTCAAACAATTTCAACAAACTGTTTCCTATAGTTTACGACACAGAAAGATCACTGGATTCATTTAAATATTGTATTGTAAGCATTATCTTCAATGATTATACGTGTTTCAGACGATGTAAATTCACATTCACAGTTGTACAAAAAATGTTGTTTATATTTCGTGCGTATAAAATTCGTGTTTTCATGGCACACTCATTTTACGCACTTAATACAAAAATAACTATTATTTCTAACTTCTAATGACACGTTGCTCCCAATATTTTGCAGAAATCTGCGCGTCATTATACTCCTTTAAAATGACAAATTTCGGAATGATCAGATGTGTGGTTTCATAAATATCCTGAAAAAATCTGTTCGCAAATATCGCATTCACGGCTGGCCAGAGATATTTTTCATCGTCATCGACCACAGATTCTTCATTAGAGAGTCCAACCGAATCGTATGAGATCACTTCCATACCAAAATTCCAAAATTGCAGACATTAAGGCACAATGATAGCAAGCTGTCTCACCAGGAACAAGCCTGCAAAAAGTTGTAGGTCAGGAATCATTAATTCTCGTCACTCTGGACATACAGTGTGTTATATAAAAGTAGGTAGTCAAAACTGAGGGGATGAATCTACATGTAATTTTATGAAAAAAGTTTCTATAACGTGGGTCCGTAAAAATTTTATTACGGAGCTACAGGGTGTTGAATTTCCAAAAAAATTATTTTTTTCTTCATAACTCCAGCAGTTTTTGAGATTTTCAGTCCAAATTTTGAATGCAAGCTATTTTCACAACAGTCTCCATCATTGCACGTGCTGAATCTCAACTAGAATCTACAGGATGTTTACTTTTCCGGATTCATGTCCCCCTTTTCCCTCATAACTTTTTTTGCGGTTCGCTATAGATCAGCGTGAAATCAATTTTTGATATCTTGTTCATTTAAAAACTTTTTTGACTTCTGTAATTTTTTCGTATCTCTAACCGTATTCGAGTGAAAAATTATTGAACTATTGCATGTTATTCGCTAAATAAGAAGAAAAAATAGAAATACTCGATAGGTATGCTCAAAATTGGCATTTATTTTGATAGGTCGTCATCTGAGACTCAACATCATCACACAACTGACATTCACTGACCGTTGAAAATAGCTCGCATTCTAAATTTGGACTGAATATCTCAAAACTTCAGGAGTTACGAAGAAAAACCTTTTTTTTTGGAAATTTCAACACCCTGTAGCTCCGTAACGACGCTTTCGCGAACCTATATTTATACAGGGTGTTCCTAAATTGAACGTACAAACGAAAAGGGGAATCCTTAAGTCAGTTTAAAAAAAAAGTCCCATAACACGGGGTCGCAAACGTTTCGTTTTCGAGATACTGAGTGTTGAAGTTTGAATTTTTTCAAGTTTTTTTCTCATAGTATCTACACTTCACAAGATATTCAACTGAAATTTGGCATAGATATTACATTTGAGAGTTCTCACCACGTGACATGGGCAATTTCGATAGAAGATCTACAGGGTGATTTTTTTCTGGAACTGGACCTGCCACCTGTTCTTCTGCAGAACTTTTTTTTGGTGAGCAACTGTTAATTTGAAAAAATGTAAAAAGAAGCTTTGTTCTTATACTAAACTTTTCGGTGTCTTGTAGTTTTGTCGTATCTACCAACGATTTCGTAAAAAAAATTTTGAACGATTCTCTCGAAATCCTCGTGAAAATCCAAATTATGATGGGAAGGCCACTTTGTAAGCTGTGGTGAATGAATTCAGTGTCAGTTTTATGGAAATTTTCCTGATCTTCAGCGATGATTCATAAAGATTCGATAAACTCGTATAATCACACATGTTTTTGATTAAACTTTAACACCCTGTATCTCGAAAACGAAATGTTTGCGACCCCAATGTTTATGGGACTTTCTTTTCTTAAACTCACTTAAGAATCTCCCCTTTTCGTTTGTACGTTCAATTTAGGAACACCTTGTATAAATTTTTTTCTTGAAATTAGATTCATCCCCCCAAGTTGTGACATACTATTATGCAACACTCTGTGTATTAACGTTTCAAGCATATATACTGAATTCATTTCCTTTTATTTTATTTCCTGCATTTCGATTATAAAAGTCCACAAGATGTTGAAAAATAAAATCCAAAGACCTCGTACACACGCAAAACTTCCAAGGAATTTTTCGTCAACCGATC
Source organism: Propylea japonica (assembly GCA_013421045.1). Classification (NCBI taxonomy): domain Eukaryota; kingdom Metazoa; phylum Arthropoda; class Insecta; order Coleoptera; family Coccinellidae; genus Propylea; species Propylea japonica. The sequence continues at coordinate 28,359,731 of CM024240.1, forward strand.
CAGTTCAAGTATTCAACTAAGTTCGAGCCTGTTCACGTACTCTCTATTACTGCCGTATTCAAGAGAGGAGTCGATAATCTCCATCCGCACCGGACTGACATAAACCGTCCCCTTGTAAATCTGCCAATTTCTTCTCCCTTTCAAGGAGTTTCAAAAGAATTTCGGACCTCCTTTTAGGAAAACGTCAGAATGGAATCGCCACTAGGGGCATTCAGCCGAACTGGAATTCTGGAGAAATCTCTTAATTATTACATCAAAGTAACTTTTCCAAGATCTGAGTTTCCTTGTGCGTGGAATGTGGAAAGATTTCGTTTTATTCACCTCCAGTGGTTTGGGGAATTAGGCCGGTGGACACTGATCTCATCAATAAAATTGGGGCTTCATCTAGAATTCAACCTGTGAATCTCTGGACATTGGTAACTTCGAATTCTCTAATCGTTGTTGGGTTTTTTTCTGGCTTCAGTAACTACTTTGCTTGTCCAAAACTTTCCCTTGCTGCTAAAACTAGGAAATTTCGACAAACCTGATAGAATTTATTGGAGAATAAGTCAAGATATTCAATAGTTACAGTTGTTGAAGTTTCACATGAATGATCGACAATACATTGTTCATTACAAAAAGGTTTCTTTGGCATCAATTCTAATGAAGCAATATTTTCTGCCTGAACAAGCTCTGAGGGAGTCCTGGTCCCCTGGAATGAAAAAAATTCTCAATTAGCACATCGAAGTAACTTTTCCGAGATCTGAGTTTCCTTGTGCGTGGAATGTGGAAAGATTCGTTTTATTCACCTCCAGTGGTTTGGGGAATTAGGCCGGTGGACACTGACCTCATCAATAAAATTGGGGCTTCATCTAGAATTCAACCAGTGAATCTCTGGACATTGGTAACTTCGAATCCTCTAATCGTTGTTGGGTTTTTTCTGGCTTCAGTAACTACTTTGCTTGTCCAAAACTTTCCCTTGCTGCTAAAACTAGTAAATTTCGACAAACCTGACAGAATTTATTGGAGAATAAGTCAAGATATTCAAAAAGTACAGTTGTTGAAGTTTCACATGAATGATCGACAATCATTGTTCATTACAAAAAGGTTTCTTTTGCATCAATTCTAATGAAGCAATATTTTCTGCCTGAACAAGCTCTGAGGGAGTCCCTGGTCCCCTGGAATGAAAAAAATTCTCAATTAGCACATCGAAGTAACTTTTCCAAGATCTGAGTTTCTTGTGCGTGGAATGTGGAAAGATTTCGTTTTATTCACCTCCAGTGGTTTGGGGAATTAGGCGGTGGACACTGATCTCATCAATAAAATTGGGGCTTCATCTAGAATTCAACCAGTGAATCTCTGGACATTGGTAACTTCGAATCCTCTAATCGTTGTTGGGTTTTTTCTGGCTTCAGTAACTACTTTGCTTGTCCAAAACTTTTCCTTGCTGCTAAAACTAGGAAATTTCGACAAACCTGACAGAATTTATTAGAGAATAAGTCAAGATATTCAATAATTACAGTTGTTGAAGTTTCAATGAATGATCGACAATACATTGTTCATTAGAAAAAGGTTTCTTTGGCATCAAATCTTATGAAGCAATATTTTCTGCGTGAACAAGCTCTGAGGGAGTCCCTGGTCCCCTGAATGAAAAAAATTCTCAATTATTACATCAAAGTAACTTTTCCAAGATCTGAGTTTCCTTGTGCGTGGAATGTGGAAAGATTTCGTTTTATTCACCTCCAGTGGTTTGAGGAATTAGGCCGGTGGACACTGATCTCATCAATAAAATTGGGGCTTCATCTAGAATTCAACCTGTGAATCTCTGGACATTGGTAACTTCGGATTCTCTAATCGTTGTTGGGGTTTTTCTGGCTTCAGCAACTACTTTGTTTGTCCAAAACTTTCTCTTGCTGGTAAAAATAACTTTTTCTGCAAATCACTAGGAAATTTAGACGAACCTGACAGAATTTCTTGAAAAATTAGACAAGATATTCAATAATTACAGTTATTGAAGATCGACAGCACTTTCTTCATTAGGAAATGATTTCTTCGGCAACAATTCTAATAAAGCAATATTCACTGCCTCAACAAGCTTTGAGGGAGTCCCTGGAATGAAAAAATTCCTCAATTATCACATCGAAATAACTTTTCCAAGATCTTAGTTTCCTCGTGCGTGGAGTTTGAAAAGATTTCGTTTTATTCACCTCCAGTGGTTTGAGGAATTGCGCCGGTGGACACTGATCTCATCAATAAAATTGGGGCTTCATCTAGAATTCATCCTGTGAATCTCTGGACATTGGTGACTTCGAATTCTCTAATCGTTGTTGGTTTTTTTCTGGCTTCAGCAACTACTCTGCTTGTTTAAAACTTTTCCTTGCTGGTAAAAATAACTTTTTCTGCAAATCACTGGGAAATTTGACAAATCTAACATAAATTCTTGAAGAATAATTAAAGATATTCAACAACAGTTGTTGGAGTTTCACATAAATGATCGACGAAACATTGTTCATTAGGAAATGATTTTTTGGCAACAATTCTAATTAAGCATTATTCACTGCCTCAACAAGATCTAAGGGAGTCCCTGGAATGAAAAATTTTTTCTATTATTACACACAAAGTAACTTTTCCAAGATCTGAGTTTCCTTGTGCCTGGAATGTGGAAAGATTTCGTTTTATTCACCTCCAGTGGTTTGAGGAATTGGGCCGGTGGACACTGATCTCATCAATAAAATTGGGGCTTCATCTAGAATTCATCCTGTGAATCTCTGGACATTGGTGACTTCGAATTCTGTAATCGTTGTTGGTTTTTTTCTGGCTTCAGCAACTACTCTGCTTGTTTAAAACTTTCCCTTGCTGGTAAAAATAACTTTTTCTGCAAATCACAAGGAAATTTCGACAAACCTGACAGAATTTCTTGAAGAATAAGTCAAGATATTCAACCTTTACAGTTGTTGAACTTCCACATAAAGGATCGACAACATATAGTTCATAAGGAAATGATTTTTTGGAAACAATTCTAGTTAAGCATTATTCACTGCCTCAACAAGATCTAAGGGAGTCCCTGGAATGAAAAATATTTTCTATTATTACAACAAAGTAACTTTTCCAAGATCTGAGTTTCCTTGTGCCTGGAATGTGGAAAGATTTCGTTTTATTCACCTCCAGTGGTTTGAGGAATTGGGCCGGTGGACACTGATCTCATCAATAAAATTGGGGCTTCATCTAGAATTCAACCTGTGAATCTCTGGACATTGGTAACTTCGAATTCTCTAATCATTGTTGGGTTTTTTTCTGGCTTCAGTAACTACTTTGCTTGTCCAAAACTTTCCCTTGCTGCTAAAACTAGGAAATTTCGACAAACCTGACAGAATTTATTGGAGAATAAGTCAAGATATTCAATAGTTACAGTTGTTGAAGTTTCACATGAATGATCGACAATACATTGTTCATTAGAAAAAGGTTTCCTTGGCATCAATTCTAATGAAGCAAATTTTCTGCCTGAACAAGCTCTGAGGGAGTCCCTGGTCCCTTGGAATGAAAAAAAATTCTCAATTATCACATCGAAGTAACTTTTCAAGATCTGAGTTTTCTTTGTGTGGAAAGATTTCGTTTTATTCACCTCCAGTGGTTTGAGGAATTAGGCCAGTGGACACTGACCTCATCAATAAAATTGCGACTTCATTTGGAATTCAACCTGTGAATCTGGACATGGGTAACTTCGAGTTCTCTAATCGTTGTGGGTTTTTTTCTGGCTTCAGTAACTCTGCTTGTCCCAAACTTTCCCTTGCTAGTAAAAATAACTTTTTTTGCTAATCACTGGGAAATTTCGACAAATCTAACAGAAGTTCTTGAAGAATAATAAAGATATTCAATAACAGTTGTTGAAGTTTCACATAAATGATCGACGAAACATTGTTCATTAGGAAATGATTCATTTGGTAACAATTCTAATTCTCTAAGGAGTCTCTGGAATGGAAAAAAGGTTCATTTTTTCCGTATAAACAGACAGAAAAGATTATTTGTCGCCAATTGAAAAAGAATTCAAAAATGATTGCTAGTTTGAAATGTCCCAGTATCCTATCTTATTGAGCGCTTGTTCTACTTAAACGCGTTGTATATTGTTTTGTCCAAATGTCTGTAATTTACATTGAACTTATAACCCATGGAAGGAGTCTAACCGTCAGATGTGGCGTAATGTTTGTAACGCGAATAAGAGTCACGTGACTAGGGGAAGAAACGCGGCATATTGAACTGAATTCAAAGCGATTTTTCATTTTTCTTCAATTTCGAATCCCTTGACGTACCTACTCATTATTTTTTTTATTAGACTTCTCGAACTTATATTTCCTTGTAATATTTTGGAGGAAGGCGGAGGATTCCGTAATAAAAACGTATTGATTTGTCTTGAATCCATTTGTTTCCGAATGGGGAGAAAAACCTCAACATTTGATGTGAATTATATTCAATGAACTATCAAAAATTGAAGGTTTCTCTTAAATTTTGTCGTTTTGGTAAGATTAATTTTGTATATAATATCTGTTGAAGATTCGTTTATTTAGAATAGCTTATATTTTTTTATGTATTCATGCATATTATATACGAAGGACTTCCGAAGTATTGTAGGTACACGATTTTTAACCCTGATCGAAAATGTACTCATTCAAATTGAGGAAAAATATCGGTAAGCATTGATTCCGCTCGCTTCGCCCTAGGGACAAGTACATTATCTGTGCGTCTAAATATATGATTTTTTTTATTTTGAGATGATTGTCACATGTTTTTTGATATAATTATAATCAGATGTACAAACCAACTCATCATATTGTCATCTCACTTAAGATTCCTTATTATACTATTTTCATGATTAAAAGGAACGTTGGTAAAAAAAACTCACAGAAATGATTAAAATGAGTTTATTTTCGAGTAAAAGAGAGATTTTCAATACATGTAATGGGTTCCAAAGGAAAAATTAAAATTGAAATACAGATATTGATATTAGCATACATAAAAATTGAAGATTTCGATTACTGTCCTTCAAAATGAACTAATTTTGTGTACTTCTGGCGAATATGGTGTTTTGAGTCATCAGTGGTTTATTTTTGTGATGAATTCTTATATGGAAATATACTCCTAAGATACTGTATACATATTGAAGAAGGTGATTGTTCAAAGGATCCTGATCAAAAAAATGGAATTTTGGAAAATATTATCGAAATCAATAGAACGAACAGTTTCAAAATTAATCGCTGTCTTACATTACCCGTCTTAAGATCTGAAAAACTCCTAAATACTGTTTCAGCTTTCCGACAAATAGAAATTACATCTGCAGATGGCATCATCAAACCACCCTGTTTTTTCTAGTTAATAAAAGAGAAAAAGAATTTCTATTGGTCAGAGATGAAGAGCATATATTACAACTGAAAGTTTTCGTTAATTTTCTACAAACAAACCCAGCTATGTAATCCACAACATCACTTGAATATTGATCTAGAGTGAAATATTCTAATTCCTCACCTACAGATTCATCTTCCTGATTTAACGCATCTAATTCGTTGTTCACTTTCACACCACTGCTTGAAACTCTCAAAATGCTGGTTGTGTCTTGTGCAAGGCAGTTTGCTGCTTCTGAAGCTCAACATGAATTAGAAGTCTTTTATAAGCTGCCTCGAATTGAATTGCTGTTGGATTATTGTTAAATCCACCTCGAGATCGAATATTAGAGAAAAATCTACAAATGATCCTGACTTAGTTTGTAAGTCAGCAAATATTGGAGATTGTGATTTTCTAATATTGATCCTTCACAATTCCTCGAATTCTTGACATATTTATCAGTAATCCTAATAAGCCTACTTTCTACTGTGATGTTACATTTTTTTCACCTTTTTCATCTGTCAAATTAATAAAATATTCTTAGCATATTCAAAATGATAAAGAATTCTTTGTTAGACTCAGATAGAGGCCTTTTGAATAAACCTTCTCTCAGTTTGGTTTGACCGAATATCCTAATGATATCACTTTCAAGAAAGTGTTTACTACATAAAGTAGAAGAATGGTTGGCTGAAATTTTTTCGTTTCATTGCCAAGACCCATTGGGATCTCAGTGTCGAATCACTGGGAAACCTGCAGAATTAATATTAATATGATAATTCAAGAAGTTTGATTTATAATAGAGGAACTCACGAGAAAAATGAAATTCCACAGCCTTTTGTGGACCTTTGTGTACAATTATAAGTGAACACGACTTCACCATGGTGAAAAAAAAACAGCGGTCAATAATGAGATATATTATACTACGATAATTCGCAAAAAACCGAAAAATCACTATAGATTCAACTACGAAGATAACTACAGAACATAACCTAAACCAATGTTTTGCCCCTGATCAGCTGATTTCTTCTATCTCACTTGGCGTTACAGTGAGTCTCTCTCTACGCTCCTTCCGTGGGTTATAAGTTCAATGGTAATTTAGAATTGAGCCGAAAATGTGGAATATTGAAAAGAAGAATAGAAGATATTACCATCACTAGACATCCGATTCGAGTGAAATTAATTTGGTGGATAAAGATTGAAATTCTGAATGTTCATGCACAATTTCAAGGTGTACGCACTATATGAGCCAGGAAAAATTCAATTGGAATTTTGAAAATAAGAATCACTATATTTTCATAACAAGATTTCCAATTCGATAAAATTAATATTGTATATGAAGATTGATATACTTACTGAATGTTCATGCGAAATTTCAAGAGGATCGCATTATCAGAACCATAAAATTCAATTGTTTTAATTGTCAAGTTTTTACATACTACAGTTTTTGAACAATTTCCTGAATATTATTCGGATCATGCTGAGATTTTTCCTTTATATATGTAGTGTAAAACTCAAGTCCCATGAAAAATTTTGAGGTAATAGCTTCATTGCTCCACCGATGAACGAGAGCTCAAAGCACCTGCTCAAGGCGTTTTCACTTTTTAGTCAGTTTTTGCGTGAATTATGAACTCTACATCTTGGTTTTCTGAAGGATGCGATTTGTATGAATATTAATTAATAAACATGGATTGACTGAACAGTTACTATCTTTTCTTCAAGATTTTGATATATAAATAACGATCACATTCGTTTGATCGAATCAATTCGATCCTTGAAGCTATTTAATACGTCATCGCGAAATTCAGTCGTCTCAACCGTTTCGATCTAACATGAATTCAATACCTGGCAGTTTTCTGAGGAGTCATAAATCACTTATTGTGTTGTGAAGAGCAAGAATGTCAGAAACACAACAGAGTAACATGTTTCCAATTTCAGTTGACGACCCAGGTTAAGCGTTCTCCGTTTCTTCTTGATTGAAATATATTAGAGTCGTTGAGAGATGATGCTCATTGGTTTCAGTGGAGAAACCACAAATGTGATGCGATAAAAGAATACTGACAAATTGAGAACGTTTCGGTATTGTATGGGATACGAGAAAATACTGTCCACATTTCAATTATAGATGTTTTTCGATTATTCTGATGAATTGGAGTTTACAAAAATAAAAACTGAAAAAGAATACCTTCAATATTCATACTCAAAATACCAAATTATTCACTATTGGGCCAGGAGGGTGTTCTAAACCAAGTTTGGTCTTCCAAACGATAATTTTTGGGATCTTCTGTTCTTCTGAGATCACTACAGTACCTACCTAACCTACAGAAGGGTAATCATATCCCACAGAGTCAGCAAGTATTAATAGTTATTTAATCAACTAGGTTATTAAAGACTGCGACTAATGGTCGAGATATTTTGAGGCGTGAGCGGAGCGAACGCGTTAATAGTTTGAGACCATTAGTCGTTCAATTGATAACCGAGTTGATTACAAGATTTTTCCGACGATCTCGATATGAATTGTGTATGAATTCCTGATTGGAATACATTCTCATTATGCAAGAGACTCACATTTGACATAATAAAATTTTTATGTATCTATGTTCCAGTAGAGTTTTGACATTTCTCGTAGTGCTTCTGAATACTTTGCGAACGGTTGCCATGAGGATTGCACATTAAAACAGCAAAAATTGAGCATTAAAATGGGCCATGAATGATCAATTTCGTACACATTAAAATCACCTATTATTTTGAGATCGACGGAAAATTCAATTTTAATAAATAAATTCTTAGGACGAAAAATTTCTGGTGTAAAATGAATGGTACTTCTATCAAGAGTCTATACTCAATTCATAATGAGTCGATGGAAAAATCTTGTGATCAACTCGTTCATTAGTTTAGCGGTTGATTAACTATTAATTAGTAAGCATTATGTGTATCGAAAATTTTTGTCACGTAAATGAAACCCTATAAATAAAACGGATATATTAAAAAAATTGGGTCTGGGGGCTTCAATTTCTTGTAATTTTATCAAAAATTCAGTCAAATCGGTATAGAATCTTGTTTTTTAAGTTTAATTAGTATGGGAACTGAACTATTGGAGGCGTTAGTATAAAACAAACAACAGTTTGCTGATCAGGTATTGCGGTTTTGGGACCGAAAGTGTTATTTGTTTAATACTGAAGAACCCAATTGTTGAAAAGCCATAATTATTTAACCTTGAATTTAACACAGTAATAACATTTTCTCTGAGTTTATCTTGAAAACCGCCATTCATACAAGCGTCAGTTATTACTTCATAAGTTACGAATCAAAATATTTCGAAAACGGTACACAGGTAGTTTTAGATATCGATTGAAATATATTCTGGGAGGATTCTGCATTTCTGAAAAACTTTATAGGTTTTCACTCCTGGCAAATAAGTGCAAAGATTTTCGCAGAAGCATTTCATCTTAATTAATTTTTTTTAATTATTTCTGTTTCAGAGACTGAGAGTGAAAACCTATAAAGTTTTTCAGAACAAAAACAAAAAAAGTATGTGGTTTTACCAAGAGGACCTTCATGAAGTTGAATTGAATGATTATAATAATATTAAAAAACCTTATTGCATAAGAAACCATACAAAAGGTGATAGTTTGACTCATTCTTCCACTACACCTGAATAAGTAACTTATCTGAGACTTACTTAAACACAATAAATATCCTAAATATCTTGGTGTAACACTTGATCGAACCCTCACATTTAAACAACACTTGAACAATGTCGCCTCCAAAGTGAAAACCCGATAAAATCTTATTCAAAAACTTGCGAATTCTTCTTGGGGAGCCACTGCTGAAACTTTAAGAATAAGTGCACTTGCTTTAGTCTATTCTGCCGCAGAATATAGTGCTCCCGTTTGGATCAATAGCCATCATACCAATTTGGTTGATACCCAACTCAATCAGACAATGAGAGTCATTACTGGAACTTTAAAAAACTACTCCTACAGCATGGCTTTCAGTCCTCAGTAACATAGCTCCCCCAAAACTGAGACGGCTCTCTGCTCTCAAGCTTCAAAATGATAAACTAATGAATAATCCTATGCTTCATTTTCATAATGATACTGAACTTCTTACAAATTCTCAATTGAGACTGAAGTCCAGGCTACCCCCGGTCAGAACAGCCAACCAACTTACTAATCTTTCCATCAAAGAACTATGGCGCACAGAGTGGAGACATCAAGAGGTCAGAAACTTCAATCTAATCGAAGACCCAACATCAAAAGTAGAAGGTTTCAACCTTGGACGTAGAGATTCGATCAACTTAAATAGAATAAGAACAGGCCATGGTATTTGCAACAAGTCTCTCACGCTGTGGGGAAGAGCTGAAGACCCATCATGTCCTAGGTGCAACGCTGCTGAACATACTGTTTTACATATGGTGTTGGAATGTCCTGATACCCGATTTGAAGGCAGTCTACAGGACATTCATAACCTCACTCCGACCGCACTCGCCTGGCTGAGTTCAAGCAATTTGAAACTTTGACCTACTTTATTTTTTGAATTTTATTAATTTATATAATTAGTTCTTTTATTACTTTCTATTTGATATTACGGCAATGTGTGTGAATTCATACGAATATATATATCTGAGACTTATAAAACAGTGAGAACTTATCATAATGTAACTCTTGAAAGAAAAAAGAAACATAATCTAACACACAATGAAATCAGAATAATAACCGAAACTTTTATAAGAATCACAACTCAGCTAATTAAGAATGTAAAATTCGCTCTAAAACAGTTCTTCTGAAAACAGCAATGGAACAACACCGATCGAAAAGTTGAATATAATCGTTAATAAAGTATGTTTCAGTCGTCGTGAAAAAGTGTATAGGTAATCTCTTTCTTCTAATGCACATTATCAAATATTTTTCGGTTTTCTTTCTACCTATCCTAGAGACAGGGTAACCTTTTCTTGAATCGCCCTGCATAACATGAAGGAAGCTCGTGATGATGCTTGTGCTGAAATGAAGCTATTCATATGAACCAGTCCGTCACGTCATTCTCCTAAGGCCTACATCGTGTGGTGAACATAATTATTTCGGTAATTGAGGCCAGAAGTTCTTCACGCCCTGTTGGAATGTGTTTAGCCCTTCTCTAGCCCTCGAAAAGGTCCACTCATAGGGCCCCTTGACCGTACTTACCCCGAACTCGATATTGGCATGAGTCATTTTATTGGTTTTCACACCAGTCGTTTCCCTTTGGAAGCATCTAAATTAATAGGCCGTAACTGGGATAGTTTGCACTAACGGACAAAAGTTCTGCTTCGCAAATTGGAAGGAGATGCCTGCCTGACCAGGTCTGGATCGTACTCGAGAACTGATGGTTAGTTTTTGGTAGCTTGGTCCTAGGAAACAAGTTGAGGCTGATTCATACTTCTTTAGAATGCATACAAATACAAGACACCGATGAGGTTAGATCAGACTTTAGTCGATTATCACTGCTGCCAATGAGGTCGTTTGTGCATTGTGCGTAACAATACTAGAACTGAATTTTCCCAGGGATGTAACATCTTTCGATCTGCATTAACCCGACTATAACCTCGAAGAAAATATTGCAAAATGGTATACAGATGGTTCCAAAACCTCTACAGGAGCTGGCGCTGGGATAAACGTGCCAAGTATCAAGTGTGCACTGTCGCTAGGCTCCTTTCAAGCGGAAATCTTAGCTGTTGAAAGATGTCTAGATATAAATCTAGAAAGAAACTATCAGAAGTGCGATATAGCCATACACTCAGATAGTTAAGCTGCTATTAAAGCACTGAGCTCCTACGTCATCGACTTAGAGATAATCTGCCTGAATGAACTCAATGATGTATGCAAGAAAAATAAGGCCTTTTTAATCAGGGTTCCCGATCATTCTGGAATCAAAGGAAACGAAGAGGCCAATACAATTGCCAAAGAGGGCGCACGAATGTCACTCATTGGCCCAGAACTCTTCTGTGGTATAAGTGAATGTACTTATAAGAAGGAAAAACTCTGGCGGAATCTCCCAGGGATGGATCATTCCTTCGGAAGATCCAAAAGATATCTGGATCTTGGTAAGAAACAATTACACTTTCTAACTGGCTTTCTTACAGGACACTTTCGCCTCAGGAAGCACCTGTTGAGGATGGGATTATCGGACACTGACGAGTGTAGGTTCTGTGAGGAGGAGGAAGAAACACCCATTCACCTAGTCACGAAATGCTTTGTTATTGCGAGCCTAAGGAGATAATGCCTTGGGTGAGAACCTTCTAAGAGGGAGGAACTAGCCGCGTTGCAGCCTTCAAATTTTCTTACTGTTAGTGGAAAAGTTAAATAAGGATTAATTCAAGAAATGCACCATGTTTTCATTGCAAACACTTGACCTAGATACAGAACCTATTGATCAATTGCGTCCCTCATTATCTGTCTGAGCCGGTCCTGCAAGCTGAATGAGAAATTCAATATAGGTAGCTTTTCTTCCCCCAGTTGATGTTTGTATTAGGTCTCATTATTTGAGCAAAATTGCCCAATTTTGGATATTTTTTTTGATTGGCACTTTTTCGCTAGTGATATTCATTTTTTTATTATTTTTTCGTGACTTATACTATGACATAACCTTCATGATAACATATCAAACAAACTGAACTATTTATTTCTCCCCCAAATGATATGATGACTGTTCAATCCATTTCATCGTAGGTTTCATAGAATCAATATTAGGGCTTATGCTCAAAGTTGGTTTCTGTCAGTTATGCTTATCAACCGAAAGGAAGTTCTATTTGTGAAATTAAAATATTACGGATATAATTTTCATCCGGAAATTAGTAATTAAACCCTCAGAAAGATTTGTAGAACATCTTTATCTCCTGTCATAGACATACAATATCTTCGAATATTCATTTTATGGAACACTTATACGATGAAATGGAAAAAAGTATCCACTGTATCGAAATTTTGCAGGAGACCACAAGAAAGTGATGGCAAATTCACAACTTGTTGATCACCCAAAAAACATTCTCCTGAGCCGGTTCTGCATGCAGAATGAGAAATTCCATGTAGGTAGCTTTTCTTCCACCAGTTAATACTTGTACTAGCCCTCGTTATTAGCTTTATTATTTGGAGAGGATCAACAACAACAAAGGCAGAGTCTGGCCATTCTAAGAGAGCGTAGAACATAGTGGTTAACCTGAAATTTACATTTGTGATTTTACCTTAGATTAGATAGCCCCTGAGGAACATCTGTTCGGAAACTGGCGGAAAGCGAGGCCAAGTTTCCGAATTGCTAATTACCCTATTGCTTTCCTGCTGCGTTCACCTGTTGATTGATCATCTGCAGGTTGGTTATCCGCCTGTGAAATGGACATGTCGAAAAGTATTTGGAGGGATGTAAATATTCCGTTGCTTTAACGCGCATGCGGTGAGGTCGACTTTACGGTATCTGAATGAAGGTTGCAATTAACTGCGGGTAGCGAAGTTGAGATCCTTAATGAAAGTTGATTATTGTTGGAATGAATCGCGGTGTGATTTTGGTCATTTATTTCAATTTTGGTATGGACTCTCGGCGGAATTGGATTTGAAATATTTTTGTTATATGAGGTAAATTGTGAAGGCAGTTATGAGGTGAATGATTTTCTAGTGAAGGGTGTTTTTAGCTGCATGAGAAGTTTTAATAGATATTGCCTATGGTTTGGCAGTTGAACAAGTCACACTTTGTTAACAAATTCTTCTGTGGTGACAACGAAATTCTAGGTATTTGAATCTGGTTTGTCATCCCATGACTCACGAGAAAGCTATCTGCAAATTGTAACCATGATTCATGGACCTCAAAATTCACAATACAGGTAAGGGTTGAGATTAGAAACCCTTAACGCGCAGGTCCATGAAGCATGGAGGCAGGTAGACAGAATGATAGAATGGTCATTATTCAGTAAGATACCGTCGCAGCAACAACTGGTGAGTAACGTACATTGTAATCGTCTCTTAAATAAATATACAGTTTTGATGTCGTTGAATCTTTTAGATGTTCCCGTAATAGTAACCATTCCCAAACTTCATTAATCGTTCAAAGCTCTAAAAGTGTAAAAAAATTGATAAACAGTCTCTCGAATGACGAAACATTGCTGCCAAAGTTAGCATTTTTTTTCAATTCTAACAAGCATGATACTTTATCATATGCTTTTTCAGGTTTGCTGATGTTGGAAACAACAATAATTGAACGTGACTTTCTCTATCAACATTATTCAGGCTGAACAAGTGAGAGAATTTGTTGTGAATCAAAATTTCAGATTTCATAATTGGAACTAATCTATAAATTAACAGTAATATATTCTGAATGTGGGTATATACTCTGGATTTTCTATTTGTTATTCCTAGAACCATCGATGTGTACTAAATAAAGGGTTTTCCAATAAGAGGTGTTATTTCGATATTCAAAGAAAAATGCCATTTTTCAATATAAATGATCGGATGTTCATTTCATTACAAAGATAAAGATATGACGTTAATAGTGGAAAATAAAATCAGGCAAATGACCACCACGATCACGCTTAGAGGACCATATCCTTTTAATGAAAATTTCCATAACCAAATCGAAAAGTGGCTGCCCTATGTCCTTGATAGCCTCACGAATTCCATCTTTGAGGTCTTGAATCGACGCTGGGCTATTGGAGTAGAGATTCTCCTTCACGTAGCCCCAAAGGATGAAGTCGCAAGTGGACAATTGTGATCACCTCTTAGAGAGATAACACGGTTCAGTAACTTTTCCCGCAAAAAATCAATGGTTTCGTTACTTGTGTAGCACGTAGCGCCGTCTTGTTGAAAGTACACGTTGTCGAGATCAATACCTTCTAATTTTGGCCATAAAAAATAATTCATCATCAAAGAACGACGAGGAATGGACAAACCTGGGTTTTCTTCAACACTTTCGGATACAGCAGCAATATTCTCGGCTGTTATTGAGTGACGTGCACGGGTTTCAATCTTCACATCACTAACTTGTTCCAACAGCTCGAATTTTTCCAACAATTTCTTCATCTCCTCCCAAAAATGTTCGAGTTTTACGAACCGTCTCTGCTAATATTTCACCATTTTTATAGTGAATTTTAATAATTTCAATGCGTTCTAGAAGCGTGTATCGTTCCATTTTTATTAATGGCGTAGTTTCTACTCGTCAAATGTCGAAAAATTACTGCTTCAAACGTGGCATCTTGCATCTGCCGAAATAGCGGGCGATTCAAAATAACACCTCTTATTGGAAAACCCTTTATGTATTAAAGTCCATAGAATTTTTAAGTAAAGCTCTGAGCGGAGCTCTTGAGCGCCTGAAATTGAAACTGAATATATGAAAAGCACGATCAGAACAAGTTACAGATCAATAACTAAAAATATCAAAATTCCATGGTTCTGATTTCATAATTCTCTCTAAAAAGTGTAGTTATGATCATAGACTAACTAAACGGAGAATAGATGAGACACTAGTAGAACAAGCTTCAACGCCATCTTTTTTTGTACAACATTACTAATTCGTGAAAAAAGCTCAATTGAAAAAGGAATCTATATCGTAAAGCTGCCTCAAAAAGAATTCTGTAGTGCACCTTTTGAATAGGTAGGTACACCCATATACAAGAGGCAAAAAGTTTTTTGAAATTCAATTTCCAAAAGGAAATCAGAAATGGATTCGTACAAGTTATCGATGAGTGAGGAAATTTATTTTCATGAAAATAATACCTACCTGCAACGAACTTTCATCTGATTTTCTTTTGGAATCGAGAAATGAGAATCAATAATCAAATTCTGGATAGAATAAAAATTTATTAACTGAAATAGGTATCACCAATTGAAAATACAGATTTATTTCATAAATATCTAATCAATAAACAAATAATTGCATTGAAAACATTCTCAAAAACTAAAACTAATGAATTCAATAATACAAAATATGAGTATTTACCGACTAAACTTATTCAATACATGAAAAACTTTTTTGAAAAATACGAGTATCTTAATTCTTATAGTTAACAGAATATACATGTAAATTTTATAATTACCTTCTTGCATCTCGATTTTCACATCCAATAACACAGCACGTCTTCACTCTTGCAGGCATATCGAAATTTATTATATTTCAAAAAGAACGGTGTCAAACCACTCCTTGTGTCAGTTGACAATTCAAAGGTTTTTTGATAATGATGATTTTACATACTTACTATTTTCTCGATAGGATTTCCATGAATGCAACGACATCTAACTATCAAATTGAAAATAATTTTTTCGTGTATTAGTCTCCTCCTCCGACGGATGTCGCGGAATATACGAGTGGCTCATCTATTTTATTAGTTTGTCTATGTTTCAGATATCTGAGTGGAACGATGTGGAACAACGCTCAAAAACTAAATAGAAACATGAATTTTAAACCTACGATCTTTAAATCATTTCGAAGACACAGTTTTATGTGAGGCTGTTATTTTCTCAAAAAATTTACTTCATTCGAAACACACGCATACCATTAATATCCTTATCTAAATGGCTTTTGGAACCTACAATTTCGTACCTATTCACGAGACTGATCGTAGCCACAAAAATATAAATGCAAATTGTAGCATATAAAATCCCCTAGTATAAAGAACTCGCGAAAGGATGCATGAAAATAAAATGAGCGTTGAAATTCCCTCCATATGACCGCGATTCGATTATTCTAATAAGGCACTATTAAAGTGTAAAAGTGGTCGTGTAGGTAGTGTTTAGGTGCAGTAAAATGGTTGAACGCGGTCCGGAACAAGAAGTACAGCTTTTTAGCAATTCTCACCGAGGACTTAAATTACCTTTGCTTCTAGCGACGTTGGCTCTAGTGTCGTGCAGACATCTTGGGTTGTTGAATGAATATATTTTTAATAGGATTATTATTGGCTAAGAAGATAACAAAGCAATTGTTTATTATTATTAATCAGTCATCACCTGCTATGGAAGAAGAAAAATTATGAAAAATTTAAGAAAAGCCCTGAGCAGGAGCTTTTGAGCGCTCGTTCTCTGTTGGAGCCATAAGACTATTACCTCAAAATTTTATATAGGATTTGAGATTGATATAAAATATATAGATGCAGAATCTCAGCACAATCGGAATTATATTCCGAAAATTATTCAAAAAATGAAATATATAAAAAATTAATAATTACAGAAATTTAATTCTATGGTTTTGATGATGCGATCCCCTTGAAATTTTGCATGAACATTCAGTATTGTAGTTTTCATTCTCAAAATAAATTTCACTTGAATCGGATATTCTGTTATGGAAATATAAAGATTCTTCTTTCAATATCCCAATTCAATTTTCTATGATTCTCTTAACAATATGGCCACAATGTACGAAGATTCACTATATCAATCTTCATTCACAGAAAAAATTTCATTCGAATCGGATATCTTGTTATGGAAATATAAAGATTTTTCTTTACAATATTCCAATTGAATTTTCTATGGTTCTGTCAAACCTATGGCCACGAAATTGTGGATGAATATTCAGAATATCGATCTCCATTCACAAAAAAAATTTCACTGGAATCGGATATCTTTTTATGGAAATATGAAGTTTTTTTCTCAATATTCCAATTGAAAGTTATTGTGCTATTCGTCATCAGGGAGTCTAACCCTATCGTTTGAGACCATTTTCTGCTCAAAATTCGAAAATTACAGACATTTGAGCAAAACCATATAGCACTCGTTTGAGTAGAATGAGCTTTCAAAAATTTTATTGGGGAAAGAACTGAAAGAGCAGTACTCTGGAGGAATCTTCAGGAGGTGGATTGCTTTGAAAAAATCATTAAAACTGCAAGGTCGCCTTAGGAAGCATATTATGAGAATGATGGGTTCAACAGAAACTGTTTTGTGTAAATTCTGTGGATAGGAGCGAAAAACTCCTGTTTTCATAGTTGAATTTTTAATCCATTAGTTTTGGATCTAAATTTCATATCCAATGTGTAATATTCCATTCCTCTAGGAAGAGAATGGATAAATTCGAGAAGTTTTTCATAATTTCCGTAAAATTGGGAGTATTACAAGGAATAATATTGCAACATGGGCCAAACTTTGTTACGTCTTAATTCATGTATTCCCCATTCCCCATTGAGATATAATAGAGAAGAGACGCTATGACAAACAATTGAGTAAAGAAAAATAGTACCACTGGGCGGGTCTAAGTCGGCGACCAATATGGCGGAAAGTTCAGGGTTGAATTAAGTTGCCAGTTTTTTCTGTTTACAAATTTCACCCAAAAAATACGACGTGTTGGGTTTTTAGGAATCCAGTTCAAATAAGGTCAATTGAATATCGAATAAACAATTTTTCTTCAAGCGATAATATACACATATAAAAAGATATCAGATTAGCAAATATTTCGGATGCGGATCTGTTCAGTACTCATCCCTATCTGTGATATGCTTGAAGAAAGCTTTACAGTGCACGATACCATTTTATCGTATATTATTAAGCAAAAAAATCACAATTTAACTAAAAACAGGCGCAAGAATCACAATTCCTCCAGAAAATTCAACGATTGTCAAATTTGACGTTAGGTGGTAGTAATATGGCGGATCTGTATCACTTCTATTTCAATGATGGCAACTCTACACTATCCTATCTCTATGCCATTCCCTATCTATTATCAGCAATCTCAGAGTAGCCATTTTCTTTAAATAACTTGAATATTTCTGTAATTTGTGGATTTTGAAAACCGATATAATACAGATTCATTGAATTAAACGAATATCATTGGTAATGAAAAAATCTCGAAAGATAATTGAAGCTTTACGTGATAACGCACCATTCTGTATATTTCAGTTGGTATTTTTCATCAAGCTCAACAAAAAATACATTTTATGCGTCAGCTTCAACAAATTCACTAACGATCCCTGAAATACCTGCATGATAATAGCAAGGGGCTTGGTGCAAACTTCATTTGAATAAACAACTTTGCTCAAGATGCAATATCTTAATTCCCATGAATACCTCTTAGTAGCTGGATTTTGTTGTTCGACTGTGTTACATCGTCACGAACGGACGTTGTCACGAAAGTCTGGTGGTTCGAAAAAAATCTAAGGTATTTATTTTTATTCTCTGATATGGTTCTCAATAGGTGATTTTTATACAAATCAGTTTTCAGGAAAAAATTGGCAATTCTTATCAACCCTATCATTTCGACACACAATTTGATGAAAAATTCTGGAAAAGCCTTGAGAAAAAGCTTTTGAGCGATCGTTCTTTGGTGGAACAATAAGACTATCACCTCAAAATTTTATATGGGATTTGAGATTGGGACCAAATATATAAATGCAGAATCTCAGCCCAATCGGAATTATATTCTAAAAATTATTCAAAAAATTAAATGTGAAAAAAATAACTAATCACAGAAATTGAATTCTATGGTTCTAATGAGTCGATTCTCCAGAAATTTTGCATGAAAATTCATTATTAGAGTTTTCATTCTCAAAATAAATTTCACCCGAATCGGATATTCTGTGGAGGAAATAAAAAGATTATTTTTTTTCAATTTTCCCATTGAATTTTCTTTGGTTCTGTCAAAACTATGGCCACGAAATGAACTTTCAGAATATCGATCTCCATTCACAGAAAAAAATTCACTCGAATCGGATATCTTTTCATGGAAATATGAATTTTTTCATCAATATTCCAATTGAATTTTCTATGGTTCTGTTCACACTACGACCACAAAATCCATGAGGCTTGTTATCAGCATCTTGCATTTGGCCGTAACATTTAATTCCGATTGGTTTCGTATTTTTTGAGATACTGAGAAACAAAATTTCGAATGGCCTATTTTATGGAACACCCTGTACGATGTGGTTGGTTAACGAACCTTGCCGAGGCATCTTGAAAATTTCTCTATAGGACAATCCCGAAAGTTATTGTGCTAACGGCCGGACGGTCCAAAGACACAACAAACTTGCAGTGCACAGCAGCCAAAAGACGTGTGGAGAGTATCGAGCCGATATTGCTGGGAGTGACATCTATAGGGAAAAAGATAGATCTCCACAATACAATGGAACTTCCCTATAAGGAAAGCGCTGAATCCGCAAAAAAAATCGTTATAAAGAAATTTCGTAATACAGAAAATTTGATTCTATAGTCGGCAATGTCGCGGTCAACCTCACTGATGAATTTTAGTTTATCATTCAAATTAAGCACTTTCTTTTAGACATTTTCGCACAACTTTCAAACAAGCTTAATGGTTATATGAAACAGCCAGGAGTGTATTTAAAACTGTTTCAGAAGGATATCTCTGCCCGCCGTAAAAATTTAGTTTGAGGCCGGGAAAATTTCGGAAAAACCCACCCTTGTACCTTCTTACCAATACCCATTGAAAGAGTAATGTTCTTTGAATATTTCGTCATAGAGAGAATTTACTTCGTTTTAGAGGGTGTTTTCAACATGGAATTTGGATTCAAGGTGCAATGTCTTGTACGAAATTCGTAATACAGACGTTCGTTATAGGGAAGTTCCACTGTATATTTCCAATGATTTGCTAGTCTATTCTGCATCCATTGTTTTTAAAATAAATGTATAATGGCAACATCCTTCATCTCGGCAGGTTCATCATCCCCTCAGCCAAACCTCATATTTGTGAATACCAGGATATTACCTCTCGTCTCAGCTCCAGGTATAGTGCTTTTAAACAATGTCTATTTCGCATTTCACCTTCCTTTTATAGGATCGTAAAAAATTAACTATCAGTAGTTTGCTCTTTGCGAGACGATGAACGTTCCCATGTCGCAGACACCTAAACTGTCGTTATCAATTTAACACCGTAGTCGTTAGCATGACGTTGAGGTCTAATTTGCCGTGAGCCGCTGCGTTATTGCTTCATGTCTAGGCCAAATTTCGGCAAACTTGCCCCAGATGATGTGTGTTAATACACCTCGTCTTGTTTTCAATGAATGTGGGGGTTATTTTCTGAATATGATAATGTGAGTTATGTAAATTTGGATGGATAGCTGGGTGATGAAGTTTACGATACAATGTTATAATAAATATTAAACTTGAGCGAGTATCACCAGGTGAAGGCATTCATTATAAAAATTTTATCCCATTCACAGAATATTGGTTTTCATTCTAGACAGTGTCATCAAAAATAAAACAAATTTGTTTATCCACGACTATTTTATAATCTATGTATAAATTATAAGTCTGTTTGCACGGCCATTATACCCATTAATCAATACTGGGTTGTAAACTAAGGAATTCCGATTTAAAAGAGAAATAAAACAAAACTATCAAGTAAATTTTAATTTTTTTTCTACAAATAATGCTCAGCTCTTTGGTAATTCATTTCTTAAAAATTACGCTTTCCAAATGTCCACCGTTTTTCTGCTGGCACTCTTCGAGTCGAACCCCAAAATTTAGAGAAACATGTCGCAAAGTTTCTGAACAGATGGCTGGAATTTCCTGTCAAATATTTTCCTTCAACGCAATTGGAGTGCGGGGATTGTTGCGGTAGACTAAGACTACACTTTCGAGGTATCCCCATAAGCAAAAGTCGCAAGGTGTCAAGTCCAGGCATCTGGGGGGCCATGGAAGGTCTCCATGCCGAGAAATCAATTTTTCAGGAAAAAGCGCCTGAATAACAGGTGAAGACCGATTCGAAGTGTGACAAGTGGCCCCGTCTAGGTGAATCCAAGTGTCCCGATTATATCCATCAAAGTCTTGAAGAGCTGGTTCAAAAAATTTGTTCAACATGTCCACATAACGATCAGAATCCCATGTTACTGTTCGGCCGCGTCCGTCTTCGAAAAAGTACGGACCAATAATTCCTTGTGCGTGTATTGCATACCAAACTGTGCAATTGAGTTTCATGTTTTTCTTCGGGGTTTTCTGAAGACCAATACCGGCAATTTTGTTGGTTTACATGGCTGTTGAGATAGGTGGGCTTTATCAGAGAAAAAAATGTTGATTTTGGTAATAAGCGCTCACACAGAACAAACCATGATGACTGAATTTTTATGAACCTTTCCTACGTTCAAGACCAACCCCACTTCTGTATTCCTATTCAAAACAATTTTGGAGCACTTTTAAATTGAAATTCATTTTTTCGCAAGAAAAATATTTGGCAACAGTTTCCTGAAGCAGATCAGTTTTGTTTCCTTTAGAAGTGCATAAAAAATTTATAAAAGTGAACAAAAATTTACTTTTCTAGAAAACTTTTTAGGTTTTCACTCCCAGTCTCTGAAACAGAAATAATTAAAAATTTTCAACCTACAAAATTTTTTAGAAATGCAGAATCCTCCCAGATTATATTTCAATCGATATCTGAAAAATTAACTTGTTTCAGGATTTTGCTCCCAAATATTTTTCTTCTGAGAAAATGAATTGGCTCCATAATTTCGACACGCACTCTATACAATGACATAGGTACGATAACTTCATAAATTGATAAGGCTTGAAATTAAACAATAGTTCTCAGAATATTCAAAGTAAAATTATCGTTTGTACAATACGAACAGGTGCGTAAAAGCTTCTGATTTCTACTCAGTGCCCTTCTGAATCTTTATCAAAATTTGATAAAGAATTTGCATTTATAATAAAGCTTTATAATAATAATAAAGCTTTATTTTACCCAACAGGAAAATCCCAATTATAGGGCAAAGAAATATATGTTACGTGTTACAGTTCAAAAATTTACACCATAAAAATATAAGAAAGGAATTATAATTATATATATGGCATTTAATACAAATTGAATATATTATTATAAACCTTGAACACAAAACTCCAATCACCTTGATTATTTAAATGTCATCATTTCTGTGCAATTTTCGGTTCGATCGACTTAAACCAAAATCAACGATTTGATTGCCCAATCAAGCTTTGTGAAACCTACAGTAAATATGCGATATAATAGGGATGTTGACTACTTTTTGGAATTTATTTTATTTTAAAGATACACCCTATACAAACACGAAAAAATTACTTTTTCTTAAAAATATGGTAATTGCCAACAAAAATGAGTAAATGAAAAGACAATTCCAAATTCCCGCGGAAATGCTCAATTTTGTCACGTTATGATGATTACGTCATTATCCAGTAAACATACTTTGACTTCTGTCAAAGTGAACTGATTTTGCCCGATCCCTTGTGGAAAAGTTCAATCTAAGCCTTCAAAATGAATAGGTCAATGCTGAATGAGGTGTTTCTTTTATTTGTAATAATAAATATGAGTTAAAAGTTTGCTACTTACAAAGACGATTTCACGTTTTTAAGCTCCGCTGCACAAAAATCCTTGTTTTCAGCAAAGAAACTTGCGACCATAAGGGAATCTATCTTCGGTAAGTTACTACTATTACCCTTGAGGAATCCTATCTCCATTATAAAGAAAATTATAGATTATCGTTCTTGTAACGAACTAGGTATTCTGTTCTATTTCAGCTTTCAACTTCGTAAGTTCGAATCATAGATATGATATATTATATATTTACTATGGTTCAAGTCACAGAATCGTGGGTTTCACAAAGCTTGATTGGCAATCAAATCGTTTATATTGAAGTAAGTCGATGGTTTATGTCTAAAATGAACTGAAAATTGCAGAGAAATGATGACATTTCAATAATCAAGGTGATTGGAGTTTTGTGGAACCCGGCCTATGAATGTATTTTGTTGATCTGAGCACAGAACATTCGAATTTGCAATGACAATACCTGATAGTGACGTCAATTACCTCTGATTGGCGTTCGCAGTCACGTGATAGTTGATAATAAATAACATAATTTAAATCAGCTTTATTTAATACAACGAGAATAATAAGATCACTAATATGGTTTTTTAGGATTGCAAAAACTCCCTTCTATGAGGAAAACCTCAATTTATATGAATTCGTAACATGAGTCAACATCCCTATTGTTTCACACTTATTTCAGCTGCAATAAAGGCACTTATTTGGAAATGATCAGTTTTCTCCTTGGTTTGCAGCGAGTTACCACAAATGGAAGAAAACTCAATTTATTCAAGGTAGCAGATCAATAACAGTTATGACCCCCCAATAGTATCCAAGAATCCATTGAAATATGCGATTTTCAGCAAGACTTTTAATATCGAATTCAGTTAGGGGAAAAATTTAATATCGAAAAATCCCGCAGAACTTTTCGAGGTAGGAAGTGATCTTTGTGAAAACTTGTAATAAGTTCGGCGTTCAGGTAAAGCGTGAGGCATAAGGTTAAGTGAGTGAAAAAGATGCAGAAGAAGTTGGAAAGCGTGAAACTTCTGTAATTATCATTTCTCAAATATAAAAAGCGCCGACGAACAGGCAGAGCGTGAAAATTCAACTGTAGGTACTAGAGAAAGTGTTTCTTTGTCTGAAAGTTCCTCTATCGGTTAATTTGGGGAGATTTGGTTCGACTGTGCAGGTTTCAGATCGGTCAATTACTCGGGAAAAGTTTGCATTTGTCTTTTCATTTATAGACAGGCAGTGTTGAACCCTGATCCCAACGGCGTTGAAGTTTCATGAGCAGGAAGAAGTTGGGATCGGGAAAACTTTCGAGTGAAGTTGAAGAATTCTTTCCAACATAACATTACCTCCTTTTATCTACCATTGACGAGAGGTGCGGAAAATCGTGGCTTTCATACGTTCAAATTCAAACACTGAACTTTGAATGTTCTGACCTGTATTAGGAGTTTGAAGGGAAAAAATTCGTCGAAAAAAAATAGAGACATTACAAGATCACAAATCGCTGATCATGTATGTTCAAATAGCGCTGATCATATGATGAACTACACAATGATCCTAATGACGGATCCTGATAATTATAAAAGGAAAATTAGGGAATCCACATGTATTTTGTTAGATGAAGTAGATAATTTGGCAAATTGTTCTGTTGGAATAGATCGTATTTGGATTGATTTATCAATCAATGTCAATTAGACTGCGAACGAAAAAATACACAATTTTATAGTATATTATTCGATGAGCGGTAATGCAGGTCAAAACACACGTAGATGAATTTTGCACCACGAGCCGTTAGGCGAGTGGTGTAATTCATCAAGTGTGTTTTGAGCATTACCGCGAATTGAATACTATACTTTATCCACGACTTCTTCAGTATAATTCGAATTACATAATCTGCATTTAAAAATTTTTGAACAGTTGTCAAAAGCATTGACAACATTTCGTCCAATCGTCAAACCTCTGTATTCTGTAGTCGGGAATCAAATCAGAGTCTCTAACTAATCAAATCAAGTAGTTTCGCAACTTCAAAAATTTACGTTTTCCAAAAATAAATCTGGAATAAATCTCTAGAACGTTATCTTGATGGCTGAAATAGATTTCCGGATCGATCCTACTTTTTATTCATTTTTTTGTGAACAATTTCATTTTCCTAGGTATTTTTATTAGCGGGAGTAATGGGCGGGTGTTTTTATAACACTCGCTTTTCGGTTCATAGACATGTCTATGGTTGTGTTCTAGCTACTATTACACATAGAAATTAGTTTATAGGAGTGGATAATAGTATATTATTCAATGAGCGGTAATGCAGGTCAAAACACACGTAGATGAATTTTGCACGACGAGCCGACAGGCGAGTGGTGTAATTCATCAAGTGTGTTTTGAGCATTACCGCGAATTGAATACTATACTTTATCCACGACTTCTTCAGTAAAATTCGAATCAATCTGCATTTGAAAAATTTTTAACAGTTGTCAAAAGCGTTGACAACATTTCGTCCAACCGTCAAACCTCTGTACTCTGTGGTCAGGAATCAAATCAGAGTATATCTAACTAATCAAATCAAGTACTTTCGCAACTTCAATAATTTACGTTTTCCTAAAATAAATCTGGAATGAATCGCTAGAACGTTATCTTGATGGCTGAAATAGATTTCCGGATCGATCCTACTTTTTATTCATTTTTTTTGTAAGCAATATCATTTTTCCTAGGTATTTTCATTAGCGAGTGTTATGGGCGGGTGTTATTATAACACTCGCTTTTCGGTTCATAGACATGTCTACGGTTGTGTTATAGCTACTATTACACATAGAAATTAGTTTAATAATTGACATATTACTCTATGGGAGTGGATAAAAGATAGTGTTATAATAACACCCGCCCATAACACCCGCTAATTAAAATACCTAGGAAAAATGAAATTGCTTACAAAAAAAAATGAATGAAAAGTAGGATCGAAATCTATTTCAGCCATCAATATAACGTTCTAGCGATTCATTCCAGATTTATTTTTGGAAAACGTAAATTTTTAAAGTTGCGAAAGTACTGGATTTGATAAGTTAGAGACTCTGATTTGATTCCCGACCACAGAGTACAGAGGTTTGACGGTTGGATGAAATGTTGTCAACGCTTTTGACAACTGTTCAAATTTTTTTAAATGCAGATTAATTCGAATTTTACTGAAGAAGTCGTGGATAAAGTATAGTATTCAATTCGCGGTAATGCTCAAAACACACTTGATGAATTACAACTGACGGCTCGTGGTGCAAAATTCATCTGCGTGTGTTTTGACCTGCATTACCGCTCATTGAATAATATACTATTACAAGTCTGATATAGACACCGAAACGTGACATTATCCTCTTCATTTTTTTGGTTTTACTGTGAGGCAACAATTTTTCCAAAACCAATTTGCTCCTGAGAAATTTGTGCAAGGATTTAAGCAGGAGCATTTTATCTACATTGATTTTTTTAAAAATTATTTCTGTTTCAGAGACTGGGAGTGAAAACCTTAAAAGTTTTCTAGAAATAGTATATTATATTATAAGGATTAAAAGTGCATCTTTTTTTTACGAGCAATATTTGCAGTTGCGAGGCGTAGCCGAGCGAATGCAAAATTGCGAGTTAAAATAGGCACTTTTAATCCGAATAATATATACTATTTTTTCTCCAACCAAGTCAAAATTATAATAAAATTGGTTTCAGTGAAAAATCGTTCATAATTTGGTTATGAATTTGAACACAGAATCATGACAGTGATTGTCAAGTAGACTTCAAATGCATTTACTTTTAATCCAAGGATTAAAAGCAGCGTTTTTAATCCTAGGATTAAAAGATAAGATTAAAAGAATCCTAGGATAAAAGATTTATGACTTTTGCACCTGAAAATAGTACAGAAAAGTCAACATTTTTTGATGGTTGGAGAAAAGAATATTCTTTCACTGTCAGAAAATATTTTATGACAATGGTTTATCATAGGATTGACACTTTGGCCTCTGAGGATAAGAGGTGAACTATAGTGAACATCGACAAGAAATTCATCCATACATTTTTTCTGAATAATTCATGGAACGACGAATATCCAAAACAAAAAATTAAAAGTCTCGGCCCTTATATCAATTTGTTCAATTTAGATAACATGACAATTTTTGTCTGTGGAATCTTAACTATCTCAACACTTAAATAAAAATGATAAAACAGTGAAAAAAGTTTCTTGTTCGGCAGACTCCCAAGTAGCACAAACTTAACACTACGACTAGGTACTTATAATGTCTCAAAGACAACGTATTTGCCATATTTTATGACCAGAAAGTTATTTTGCGATTTAAAACCATTAGGCGTTGTTATGAAGTCGTAAAGTAGATATTAATTGAACTCAATAAATAATTCTCAACATTATGTTGTAGTGTGGCTTTCACAGAAAAAAATTGAATATTTTGTAGTGTATAACCAAAAATAGTCGTTGTGTGGTTGTTATAACCGCGAATTTTGTGTTCCACATTTTTGGAGTAATATCTTCGAAAAACCTTACGATGTATCAAATTACTGAATATACCACATGAATCCATGGATTCTCTAATATGAGACTGCTGAATTTATCTAGTTTTGTTTCCATAAAAATAATCGAGATATTGCATTTCCAAACTGGCAATGCAGATGTCAAAAATTTCAGGAATTTGTGCATAACTTGGCAACAGTGCATAGCAGAGAATTTTTTCAGTGGGTTATACTGCCAATTTGGTATTGAATTCATACATAAATGAAAATATAGGTAGTTCCATTTGAAATAAGAAAGAAGATATGCGTATCGAAAATATTTTAGGCGAAGAGTTCCTTCATCCTCCAGGCTCCACCTAAAATTTCAGAACGAAATATTCACTAGTTCTCCAAAAACTCTAATAGGCCAACTTAAAAGGAATCCATGTATATTGCAGTTTGAATAGAGAAAAATATCTACTTCATTTCCAGAACACAGATCGTTTATTCCTTCAGAAACTTAGGACGACGAAGACTTTTGACGATGTATGTATTTAAAATTGCTCCATTTGCAATTAAACTCTGGATCAATGCACCCGAAAGAAACAATATCCCCAGATTTGTTCCTGTCTGAACATTCATTTCTACCCCTTACTCTCAAAGATTCATTGTTAATTCAGGTACAACAACACTAGATATCCCTACATGATAAGGTGAATACGATGAAACACATCGAGGGATTGCAACCCCTACCGCTTGGGATTCGCAATCCCCACAGAAGAGAACGCAGGTGTTACGTGTTATTGACCTTGCATTCATTTATCTTCTGCACCCTCTACCCCCTGTTATACCAGGCACATGGAAATAAAATTTCGAGTTGTTGGACATGGGATTTTCATTGGATTATTACTCACCTTCCAATTGAATTGAATGAATTCAGAAGATATTTCCCAAAGTGGTAAATATCGAATTTCCACCAGATATCGACCAGATTTTGGTGTCATTGTATTCATTGAGTTTTTCTGAACAACATTAGTGAAACCAACAGGTGGCGGTCTGTCTTGGCTTAGAAAATATGGGCCTCCAAAATTCCAAAAATGTTTAATCTTCACGTCGCTTTTTTCACTATAAAACCACAAAATCACTGCTTAGTTTCATTTCAGGTATATTCAATGATTAGTGCAGAAACATCGAAATTCTGGAATGACATATCCACAAATTCTAAGGAAAGCCCGCCGTTCTTCGTGGTAGGTATGGCACCACTACTCCGTCCTTCGGCGAGTGACATATCAAATGATGGCAGGAATTAAATTACAGGAAGGCATCGTATCATATTCGCGCGAATGATTCTGCTGCAGTGCCAAATCCACCTTTAAAAACGGTGGGCTTTCCTTACAATTTGTGAATATGTGGTCACATAGGCTATACTTTTCACCCGAGAAAATTGAGGAAACCTACTATAACTTCAATGATAATTAAATATGAGTACCAAAATCAGCCATGATCAGCTATTTTCAGGTGCGCTGCAAAAACCGTAAGACGTACCTGGAAATCCGAATGTTTCTCAAAATTATGTATTATTTGGGAGTATTTTTTATGAATACGCTATTGATCCTTATCCAATTAAATACGTCGTTCATACCCAGTATTTAATTTAGAACGAAATTGCCTCTTACATCATTCAATTATGATGAATACATCAAAAGATATGGCAGGTTGAAGATGAAATCGCACCAAAATGTCTCCGAGGTAGGCACTAGGCGGGTAGGAGAAGGTACCGAAGTGTGAGGGATGTTTTGTATGAATGTATTTTGGATTGCCTATGCCCGTATGTTTATGACCACAAATCAGATCAACAGATGGCGCTAAAGTCGTTATTCAGGTTATTCATCTACTCTGCAACTAAACGGCTCGATCGAATTGAATGAATTTTTGTGTATACAGAACAACGTCTGTTGGGTCTGCTAGTTCGATATATTTTCAAAACGGTAGGTTATGGAAAAAAGTGGTCAATAGGGCGTTTGTAGAGAATTGAATTACCTATTATATGAGGTATCAATCATTCTGATCGGATGAACAGAGACCGATTTATTTCCATCCGGAAAAATTTCGACTCAGAAAATTTTTGCCCCGAAAAAATTTCGATTTTTTTCCCCGGAAAAATTTCGACTCAGAAAAATTTTGCCCCGAAAAAATTTCAATTTTTTTCTCCGGAAAAATTTCGACTCAGAAAAATTTTACACCAAAAAAAGGTAAAAAAGTGGTCAATAGGTCGTTTGTACTTGTAGAGAACCGATCTATATCTTTACTAATATTATACTTATACTTAGATATATTATAAAGAGGAAAGATTTGTATGTTTGTGGGTTTGATACGAGTTAACTCATAAGCTACTAGAGATTTCAATAATTATTTCACCTACACTATCCCTGAGTAACATATGTGGTGCCTCTAGAATTTCTATATTTCTGCATTAATTATTGAATATACCTGAAATGGAAATATTGAAATAGTTATTTGAATGTTCGAAGGTGATTTATGGACTGAATTGGATCAGTGAATTTGTGTTTTTATAGTGAAAAAAGTGACAGATTTGATTTACTGGAAGGGTCTGGCAAAAGTAATTCTCTCAGCACGTATCCATTGTTTTCAAACTTGATGTTATATTACTGCTCATTTTATCTTTCTTGAAATGCTGTTATTCCAGGTTAATAGGATCATATGGACGGATTTTTGACTTGATCCTCATTTTTAATAGACACTGCGTTTCGTTTTCTTGCTTTGGATGACTTTTTGACAAGATTTTTTATCTTTTTTTTATCTTTGTTCTCAGCAATATCATCAGTAATATACGGTAAAACCAGAGTTCCTTATTCAGCTAAAGCAGGCAGATTTTCTCCACCCTGAATAAGTTCTTCAGTTCAGCGAGTATCCATTGCATTCTAACTTGATGTTATATTACTTATGATTACATCTTTCTTGAAATGCTGCTATTCTGAGGTGATATAAATCTTGGACCATATAAGCGATTGTTCGACTTTCCTAATATTTTATAGGTAGTAATCCATCATAATACTATTTCAACCTGGAAAACATCCTGTATATCGAGTGAATAAATTCATACCCTCTACAAATACACTGATCAACAATTGCTAGGGATCACTTATGAACTTCTCTTCATTTGTATTTATCTCGTGAATATCTGTAAATTATATGTTCTCTAAGGAAAGAGTAAGATGTTTTGAGTTAACTATATCAAAGTCTTCCTCACTTCATCGGCTCTTGTTCACAAAATCGATTATTATCTGTAGGCTGTTACGGGTGGAGTGAAAAGCAATGTGGTATTTGTTATTAAATCTGTTTTTTTCTTTCGTTCAAACACATAAGGTGACAATAATTGAAGAACTGAGAACAATATCAGCTTATCAGTCATGCCGAGAAGACGTTTGGCTCCTGTGCAACTGGACCAAATCATACGGTGGATACAGGAAGGTTTGTCCCAGCGAGGAGTGTCCCGGCGGTTGAACGTTTCGCAGAGTGTTGTGAGTCGGGCTTGGAATAGACTCATCCAAAACGACTCAGTAACTTATGTTCATGGGGGAGGTCGGAAGCGCAGTACTACAGCTGCCCAAGATCGTCTTTTGATCCTCAATGCTAGGTGAAATCCCACTTACCCGGCGTCGCGGCTCAATAGATCACTAAGAGTTGCAACAGGAGTTCTGATTTCCAACCAGACTGTAAGACTACGACTACATGTTCGTGGTTTGAGAGCACGTAGGACGGTACAACATCCCCGTTTGAATAGGGAACACCGGGTTCATCGACGGCAATGGTCTGAGGAGCACCGCAATTGGACACTTGAAGATTGGAACCGATGTTTATTTACGGATGAGTCTAGATTTCGTTTGGTCAACTCCGATGGACGCATTCTTGCTTGGAGGGAAAGAGGTCGAATGTATGCAGAACAGTTTATGGTAACCACAACAGCTTTTGGCGGAGGTTCTATACGTGTATGGGGAGGCAATTGTTTGAACCAACGCACAGAGTTGGTTGTTCTGCAGAACACCACCATGACCAGCCAGAGATATCAAGATATGATTATTGAACCCATAATTGTTCCGTTTGCGGCTGCCGTGGGCGAGAATTTCATTTTAATTTACGATAATGCTCGTCCATACCGTAGTCATCTGATTAATGAAATGCTAGAAACTCATGCTATTGATAGGATGGACTGGCCAGCTCGCTCTCCAGACATGAATTGCATCGAAAATGTCTGGTCTGAGATGTCTAGACAATTGTAAACCTTAGAACAACCGATCAATAACCTGGAGGACCTTTCTATCGCTTTACGGGATATTTGGACAAATTTGCCCCAAAATGTTATAAATCGTTTGATCGAAAGTATGCCTCGTAGGGTAGAATGCTTGAGACGAGCTCGTGGGGGACCAACTAGGTACTAGCTTAACCGAAACTTCAGCCTTCTTGTGGTTTCATCATAAAATTTTTATGTTATTCAAACATAGAATTTTGAGTGTTCCTAATAAAGTCTTTTTTCTCTCCAACTTTCCATTTTTTCGTTCTTTTCTCAAGTGAACCATATTATCAACTGAAAATACTCTGATATCTGACTAAATTTATAATCTTGGAGCGAATATTTCAGAAATAAATTCAGAACAAGTAAGTGATCCCTATCAATTGTTGAGCAGTGTATTCGAATATTTTCATTTCAGGTATATCCAACAATTAGTGCACAAACATCGAAATTCGGGAGCTTCACATATCCACAAATTCTAAGGAAAGTCCGCCGTTCTTCGTTGTAGGTATGTCACCATTGCTCTGTCGTTCGGCGGGTGACATAGCAAATGATGGCAGGAATTACGGGAAGACATCGTATCATATTCACGGGAATGAATCTGCGGCAGTGCCAAATGTATCATTAAAAACGGCAGGCTTTCCTTAGAATTTGTGGATATGTGGTGCCTCTAGAATTTCGATGTTTCTGCAATAATTATTTGATATACCTGAATTGGAACTATTGGAATAGTTATTTGAATGTTCGAAGGTGATTTATGGACTGAAATGGAGCAGTGAATTTGTGTTTTTATAGTGACAAAAGTGACGTGAAAATGGAACATTTTGGACATTTGGGGGACAAGATTTGATATGGATATGGATATGGACGGATTTTTGACTTGATCCTCATTTTTAATAGACACTGCGTTTCGTTTTCTTGCTTTGGATGACTTTTTGACAAGATTTTACTCACCGGAAAAAGTCTGGCTACAGTTTATCTTTGTTCACAGCAATATCATTAGTAATATACGGTAAAACCAGAGTTCCTGCTTCAGTCAAAGCAGGCAGATCTTCTCCACCCTTGATATCTGCTATCAATTGCATTAAAACTTGATGTTATACTACTTACTTACTTTCTCGAAATGGTGCTTTTCTGGGGTGATAGGAATCTTGGACCCTATGAACGATTGTTCGACTTCGCTAATTTTCTATTGGTAATAATCCATCAGAATACTATTCCAACCACGAAATCATCCTGTATATCGAGTGAATTAATTCATACCAATACAAATAACAGAACGCGTGCTGCAAACTGTCAAAGCTTGACGTCACATGTTGCCTTATGTGAAGAGGCTTATTGTCAATAAAACACATGACTGTTGGAGGAGGAGCAGTTCTCAGCATCGTCGAAGGAGGCATCAACTAATACGTTCCCAAACGAAACAAATGGAGGCGGTATAATTGAAACAGGTGTCGAGTTCCACGATTAAAGCTGTGATAGGATTGAGCTTCAGTGTCGCTGTTCCAGTGAAAGACGGGAGTGGAAACAGAAACGGAAATGAATCATGACAGGACCCTCGAAAAGCTTTATGTGATCGTTCAAGTTCACACTTGACCAGTTCCAGATCTGAAAACCATTAGCGGATCAATGAGGCTCGTTTATTCTGAAGGTAAAGGGTCAAAAACTGTTTGATACGATGTTTTTATAAAGAAGGAGGAAAAAATTAGAAGTGATATTATTGATTGAATAGTCGTTGTTGAATTTTTATTTTCAGGTTCTTTCTAACTCACGCAACATGAAATTCTCAACGTATTAATGTTTTTCGCGTTCATTCCCAGCTTCAGCTTTATAGCGAAAAACAAAGGATTAAGAAATTTCAGGATACTTACATGTAGAATCGAAATTTTCCACAGGCTATTCAGATTTGACTGATCTTGTGAGTTCCATTCAAACTTTCTTCGATTTCTTAGTTCTGTATCTTTTGGACTCTTGTTCATTGGAAATACGATAATTCAAAACTAAAGATTCTGGAAACTATTGCGTTCATACAATAGACTGCTCCTTTCGTGAATGAATAGATGAACAAAAATTTAAGAAAAGCCCTGAGCAGGAGCTCAGTTCTTTGATGGAGCAATAAGACTATTACCTCAGAATTTTATATGGCATTCGAAATTGATACCAAACATATAAATGCAGAATTTCAGCACAATCCGAATTATATTATAAAAATTATTCAAAAAAAGAAATTAATAAAAAATAAATAATTACAAAAATTTATTTCAATGGTTCTGATGATGCGATCCTCTTGACATTTTGTATGAACATTCAGTAAGTATATCAGTTTTGATTAACAAAATAAATTTCACTTGAATCGGTTATCCTGTTATGGAAATATGGAAATATTCTTTTCAATATTCCAATTGAATTTTCTATGGTTATGTTAAAACTATGGCCACAAAATTTTGCATGAACATTCAGTGTATCAATCTTTATTCATAAAATAAATTTCATCCGAATCGGATATTTTTTTATGGAAATATGAATTTTCTTCTCTTCAATATTCCAATTGAATTTTCTTTGGTTTTGTTTACAGTATGGCCATAATCTTTTGCACGAAGTTTATTATGACCATCTTGCATATGGCCGCAACATTACATTTCGATGGGTTTCGTTTTGTCTGAGATATTGAGGGACAAAAATTTGAATGGCCATATTTTATGGAACACTCTGTACTATTTGGCAGGTTTACGAACTTAACCGAGCCATTTGAGAAAAGAAGTCACCCTGTAAATTTCAAGTCTCTAGGACAATCCCTTTGAAAGTTATGGTGCTAACGGACGGCCGGACGGACCCAAGGACAAAATTGAATTTGGTCACGAATTCGTGATCACGGAGTCTAACCCTATCGTTTGAGACCATTTTCGACTCAAAATTTGAAAATTACAGACGTTTGGGTAAAACGATATAGCACTCGAT
Source organism: Propylea japonica (assembly GCA_013421045.1). Lineage (NCBI taxonomy): Eukaryota > Metazoa > Arthropoda > Insecta > Coleoptera > Coccinellidae > Propylea > Propylea japonica. The sequence goes on from CM024240.1 coordinate 28,394,052, forward strand.
TAAGTAGAACAGTTGATCTTTCGATTTTTTGTTTCAGTCCGAATATTCATCATGTTCGAAAAACTTGTACCCAAACTGAAAAAAAATCGAGGTTAAAACGATATGAAAATCCTAAAAAATGCTGATGAAAATGGACGACACATCCTGCATAAATTTCCTCTTCAATACGAGTATTTGATCCGATCGAGAAAGATCAACTGAAGCTTGATTCTAATCTCGAATTAAATATTCATTGTTTCGACTTCCGATTCTGTTTCATTTATCCTCCTTGCTTTTCTTCTCGCATAGACTTCCTTCGATCTTTGTATTTGAATAAGGAAGTTTATGGAACGAAAGCTTAAGTGCAGATATGAGGATGTCATTATGAGTTCACTTATTTATTTTGTAGAATATCGAGTAGGTATCTGTCGATTTAAGTTTATGCAGACTAGAACTAAATCGAATATTCCTCTTGTATTATATAACTTGATAGAATTTGAAGGAAGAATGCATGGAAGGTATACTTTTTCGCTGCATTTTATACATAGGTAATAAGTATGCTCTTTTGTATAGAGTGGTGATGATAACACGATTTTCCGTCGACCTGAAAATGAAAACTCAGTTTAAACTACATCAAATGGACCAATAAAGACCCATTTCATTGCGGGTTTACTCATATTTCAATGTGTAATTGTCATGAGCAATCGAACATGAAGTACTCAGAAGCAATAGGAGTAAAGTTGAAAATCTATTGAAACGTATTTTATGACAAATGTATCTATGATTCAAAATGAATATGTTTTTCAATTGAGAATATATAATTTATGCTCATCTAATTAGTCGGTCGACGGAAAAATTTTGTTATCAACTCGTTTATCAATAAACTAGTTTCGTCGTCCTCTAAATAAAAAGCGAGTTTAATATGTACGAAATTGAACATTAATGACCCATTTCAATTTCCAATTTATGCTATTTTAATGTGCAATTTTTATGGACAACCGAACACAACGCATTCAGAAGCAATACGAGTTATGTCAAAATTCTACTGGAACATGGAAACATAGAAACTTTATTATGTCGAATGTATGTCTTGTGCTGAATAAGATTGTATTTTAAAAAAATTTATTATCAATTCAAAATGAGGTTGACAGAAAAATCTTGAAATCAACGCGATTATTAATCTGGCGACTAATGGTCGTCTAATGAACGTCAATAAATTAGTCACTTCAACATGAATCGTCCCAAATTTTTAATTTTTAGTATTGTTTAATTGGTTTGTTGGGGTGTTGGGGCTTATTTTCAATATTCCAATTGACTTTTCTATGGTTCTGTTAGTACTATGGCCACGAAATTTCGGATGAACATTCAGTATATCGATCTCCATTCACAAAATAATTTCACTCGAATTGGAAATCTTTTTATGGAAATATGAAGTTTGTTCTTTCCAATTGACTTTTCCATGGTTCTGTTCACACTATGACCACAACATTTTGCATGAGGCTTATCATGATCATCCTGCATGTGGCCGCAACATTTCATTTCGATTGGTTTCGTTTTGTCTAAGATATTGAGGAACAAAAATTTTGAATGGCCATATTTTATGGAACATCCTATAAGATTCAGCTGGTTAACGAACTTAACCGAGCCATTTGGAAACCGAACTCACCCTGAAAATTTCAAGTCTCTAGGACAATCCCTTCGAAAGTTATTATGCTAACGGCCGGACGGCCGCGGCCCCACGGACAGAACTGAATTCGACCACGAATTCGTCATCAGGAAGTATTTTACAGGTAAAATGTGCCAATGACAGGTTGAATCTGTCACGTGACAGATTCTCAATTTAATCGTAGTGGCTCTAATGTCATGGTAGGAACAAACGCAAAAAGTTCTTTTCCATTAATTAATTCAAAAGAAACCGCTTTCTTAAATAACGCAAGGAATCGAGGCGATCCCGACTTAAGAGAGAAAACTTCGGGTCCAGAGCAGGATTAGCCAAACACTGAAGTTTTGATTTTCATTAATTTTTAAGTTTTCTCTTTTATCCCTCCGAATCCAATCAATTTCGACTCTCGATCGGTGGCTTTTATGCACTCGGTTCAGATCAACTCGAAGGAGCATAAGGCCGCTTTCGGTTTAATCTGCGTGAATCAAAGCAGATTATCTTGAATTGCCCGGTCCGACGAATCTCCTTTCAGTTTCGATTTGTCGAATTTATATTTCTGGGTGTTCGGTCGAATCTACTTAGGTAGAAATATGAATTTTAATTCGGAGATGAAATGGGGTTATGAATCAGAATGATGTGCTTGATGGTTTATATGCTTTAATTTATGTAGATATTATTTCAAAAATATTGAAAAATTACATACATACAAGGTACATAGAGACAACCAATTTTTACGTAATGATAATATAGAATTTAACAGAAGAAACGTTTTCAAACTCATAGATTCTCAAAAAACAACAGTAAATATTAATTTTGAAAAAGTTTCCGCCACCAATAGACTACCTTGTAATAACATATTAGTTTTCACATTTCTCACATATCCTACAGTTCCATATTGAGTTGACATTCCTGCAGGAACAGATATACCAGTAATAAATATTTACTACAGATCGAAAATTTTAACAATTCTGACAAGAGAAAACCATTTTAAATGTTTTTAAACGATTTATGTTCATTTCAATTCAAAGACAGTAAGTTGCATACTCTCACCTAAATAAATACATATTCTACATTTGTATACTTTCAGCTGACCTGATGATGAAGTAATTCCGAAATCGATCGCCAAAGATTAAAATAAATAATACATAGTGTGTTATAACATTTCTTACTAAATACAAGATACATAGTAGAATTTGTAACAATTTTAATAAACCTGGTTACAAGTACTTTCCAACGTAACTTTCAGGAGAATGAAGGTCACCCAAAATTATCGTTATTGTAAAATGCTAGCGTTCTCCAGCTTTTGTTTTCTGATAAGTAGGTATTAGTTATTTAATTAACTAGGTAATTGAGGACAGCCACAAATGTCAATATATTTTAACGCTTGAGGGCAGCGAACGCGTTGATAGTTCGAGACCATTAGTCGCTAGATTACTAAACGAGGTGATTACAATTGAGAATACATTTTTGATTGGAATATATTCTTATTTTGATGCTCTCGAGAGTCGTTTACTTTTCCCTTGCCGACACTGTACATATTTCTCTACGGTCTTGAATTTCCCAGAGCCATTTCGACTTGCATATACAATATTAAATCATGTTTAAACATGTAAAACAATAGGAAAAATTGAGTTGGTTCAATAAAACCCAACAAAAGTTGAAGACAAAAAAAGTGATTTGAATTTGGACTCACTGGCAGAGAAATCCTCAAAATAGGTAGGTACATCTGAACCTTGTTTGAAAAAATAATTACTTTGAGTTCATTGACATAATTTGAATTTCATTGATAAGATACAAAATATACTAAAAATCTCTAATATGAATGTGAATGAATAAATAACTATTCAAACTTTATTACGTCGAGCACAGGCACCTTCACCATTTTGAGCAATGATGATGATTATATTATCGGTTGAGGTAATGAATTCCTTCACCAAAATCAATCTACAACTGAAATAACTGTGAGAATTCGAATTTCAGTCGTTGAAATAAAGCAAAAATTATATTTTGAAGCGAACTCGTAGTATTAATATTAACCTATGAATTTTACAAGAGGTATTCAGGTATTTTGAAGCCAAAGGCCAAATTTCATTTATGAGTTAGATGCCAAAGTAATAACTGAACAAAAAAAAATCAAATAATTTTCGGTCAAGAATAAACCGAAAAAAATATTCAGAAAAGCCCTGAGCGGAAGCATTTGAGCGCTGTTTCATTGGTGAAGCAATTAAACTATTACCACAAAATTTCATATTTAATATATTATTGCGGAATCTCAGCATAAACATAATAATATCCTGGAAATTATTCAAAAAAATAAAATATGTAGAAATTAAATAATTAAAAAAATTTAATTCTATGTTCCTGATGAAGCGAACCTCTTGAAATCTTGCATGAACATTCAGTATATCAGTTTTGATCTACAAAATTAATTTCCCTCGAATCGGATATCCTGTTATGGAAATATAGAGATTCTTCTTTTTAATATTCCAATTGAATTTTCTATGGTTCTGTTAACACAATGGCCACAAAATTCTGCATGAGACTCAACATGAGCACCTTTTATGTAACCGCAATATTTATTTCAATTAGTCCTGGCTTGTCTGAGATATTGAGGAACAAACATTTTGAATGGCCATATTTTATGGAATACCCTGTACGATTTGGCTGGTTAACGAACTCAACCGAGGTATTTGGGAATTTAAAACACCCTGAAAATCTCAAGTCTCTAGGACAATCTCTTCGAAAGTTATCCTGATAACAGACGGCCGGACAGAATTGAATTTGACCACGAATTCGTCATCAGGGAGTCGAACCCTTTCAATTGAGACAATTTTCGGCTCAAAATTCGAAAATTTTAGACAGTTTGGCAAAACGATAAAGCACTCGTTTAAGTAGAACGGGCGCTCAAAAATAACTCTATAGCAAAATGGCGAATGCGATGGTTGCAAACGTGAGCATAAATGTGAAAATAATGGAGAAGCATTGGGAAGTTAAAGTTTCGTCGGTTTTCCTGGTATTATGACAAAACCATTCATCCACAACTTTAAACAGATCTAGGTCTATGAGGAGGGAGAATTTGAAGTAGGAAGAACTATTTTTCCGTAAGTTGTTCCAATTTTTATGGATAGCCATTCAAAACTGCACTATCTGCACCCTGCATATAGTTACAAAAGACTAAAAACATATTATACTCCACATTCATTCCTAAACATCAACATCAGTATACATACAATTTATAAAACAATATCAAACCATTCCCTTTCCAGAAACCTCTCTCTACACACTTCAATAAATCCCAGAAAGAGCAAGTTTATATCGAAGGAATAGCTGACATTATACAAAACAGTTCCGTTCGATCAAGCAATTCGACTCTTGCGTTTTGTCAATAGAGCAAATGCGATATGCCATGAAACTGAACGGTTAAAATCCACCCTTAACATAACAAATGCATCAAGCGGTAAATACAACCTTTCAAGCTGACAGGATCGGCAAATGTTACGGGAGCGAGTTCCAGTAAACAATAATATTGGCCCAGAGCCCCTGAACGGGATGTCTCTGAAGGGAGTTACTCCGAGTCACAGATGGCTGCTTCTTTCTTGTACTCGTGCCTTCTTTTGTTATTTGGGTATATCTAGGAGACAGGCTGCCGTTGCTGATTTCGTAGTGATCAAGTTCAAAGGGGATGGTAAGTCTTGCTTGTCGATTCCATTAGCATTGACGTAAGGTTCAGTTTATTGTTTCAATTTATTGAGATTCAATGGTAGAAATAGAGCGAGAGGATCCTTGTTTAGTTCTGATTCGAGTATTGGAGTATTATTATCTGCAAAACTACATTTTGCAATGAAGGCACATAGCCTCCAAATGAAGCCGGGGATTACACAAGGGCATAACACCAACTTTGTGCCATTCTGCCAGAATACTGAAAAGACTGGCCCATGGTCAATGTTACCCTAGAAGTTCAAGCATAAAGAAAAGTAGAGAGCTTTATTTTACAGTTAGCATCTTATGGTTTGGAACCTATGGCAATAACTAAACCAGTGGCAGAACGACTGAGAGTACTTCAAAGAGCCATGGAGAGGACTATGCTGGGTGTAACCTTGAAAGACAGAATTTCGAACGCAGAGATACGAAAAAAAACCGACATCATGGAAGGAATAGCGAAACTCAGGTGGCAATGGGTAGCAAACGTAGCAAGGTAAAATGTGCAGAAATGGTCATACAGAGTGACATTTTGGAGACCTCGAGGAACTAATAGAAGTATAGAAAGACCAAGAAAGGGATTGACAATATATGTAGTTACCCAAGCTGAAAAACAATGGATGAGAACAGCAAAGGACAGGGTAGCATGAAAGAAATTGGAAGAGGCCTATATCCAACACTGAATGAAAGATGGCTAAAGAACAAGAAAAAAACTTATTGAAAATTTGCTTTCGTTGCTAAGAACTACTGCTGCATCGATTTAAAGAATATTTATCTGCAGTATTAACGGTTATATCGATAGGTACCAAAACTAGGGGAATTTAGGATCGTCAAATTCTGCGAGAGCAAGTTCCAGTAAACAATAATATTGGCCCAGAGCCCCTGAACGGGATGTCTCTGAAGGGAGTTACTCCGAGTCACAGATGGCTGCTTCTTTCTTGTACTCGTGCCTTCTTTTGTTATTTGGGTACCTATATCTAGGAGACAGGCTGTCGTTGCTGATTTCGTAGTGATCAAGTTCAAAGGGGATGGTAAGTCTTAGAGGGAATTGCTTGTCGATTCCATTAGCATTGACGTAAGGTTCAGTTTATTGTTTCTATTTATTGAGTACCTATCAGAGATTCAATGGTAGAAATTGAGCGAGAGGATCCTTGTTTATTTCTGATTCGAGTATTCGAGTATCATTATCTGAAAACTACATTTTAAAATGAAGGCACATGGCCACCAAACGAAGCCGTGGATTAAACCTGGGCAAAACACCAACTTTGTGCCCTTCTGCCAGAATACTGAAAGACTATAAAGACTGGATCATGGTCAATGTTACCCTAGAAGTTTAAGGATAAAGAAAAGTAGAGAGCTGTATTTTACAGTAAGCAACTTATGGTTTGGAACCTATGGCAATAACTAAACCAGTGGCAGAACAACTGAGAGTACTTCAAAGAGCCATGGAAAGGTATATGCTGGATGTAACCTTGAAAGCCAGAATTCCGATGGCAGAGATTCCAAAAAAGAACCGACATCATGGAAGGAATAGCGAAACTCAGGTAGCAATGGGTAGCACACGTATCAAGGCAAAATGTGCAGAAATGGTCATACAGAGTGACATATTGGAGACCTCGAGGAACTAATAGAAGTATGGTAATACCAAGAGGGATAGAAGATATAGTTACCGAAACTGAAAAACACTGGATGTAAACAGCAAAGGTCAGGGTAATATGGGAGAAATTGGAAGAGGCCTATTTCCAACACTGGATGAAAGATGGCTGAAGAAGAGAAGAAGAAAGAAAATTCAGTTTCGTGGATGAGATACACTGCTCTATCGATCTTAAAAATGGTAAGCTATGTCGGTTATACCAAAAAGTACTAAACCTTGTGGAATTTAGGATCCGCAAATGTTACGAGAGCAAGTTCCAGTAAACAATAATATTGGCCCAGAGACCCTGAACGGGATTTCTCAGTCACATATGGCCTCTTCTTTCTTGTACTCGTGCCTTCTTTTGTTATTTTGGTATGTCGAGAGGAGACAGATCTAAAAGAAAGCCAGTGAGTAGTCGTAATTTATTCCTACTTAGGTAGATCCAAATACATTTTAGACTGTGCAGTTTCAAAGTTCCGGAGGAACTTTTTGGAATGATCCATTTCCATGAGATTCCACTCTTCTTTATAGGTGCATTTGCCTATACCATAGAAGGTTTTTGGATTAGTAAGTCGCGTTTGTACTCCCTTTATGGCTAGTGTATTATTAGCCTTTGGTTTTTTCTTGAGCGACCAGAAACCCACACTAATGGGACTTTGTTGTAGCGTACTTAATTAAATTCAATCAAATCATTATTGGTGTTACACAGTATACAGGGTGTCCCGTAATTAGACCGACAAACTTCTAGTGGACATTATAGATCGTATTTTAGACAGATTCGACCCAAATCATATAATGCAAAATTGCTTCGTTAAGGAACTAGTGCCCTTTGAAGATGACGTCCTGTCCACACTTTTTGCCACATATTCGCAAAACGGAGTCACATAAAGTGCTGAAAGTTTACACATTGGCTAATATGAAATATACGCATCGATTAGATTGAATGCAATTCTTCCATGTCAAGCACAATCGTATCATTTGGAGGGGGGCGAAGTGTATTTTTAGTTAACACTTTTTTAACTTTCATTATTTCGCGAGATTTACATCATATTCATAAACTCTGATGTTTTTTCTTGAAAAAAGATGCTCTTGTATAATAACGCCCAGATTAAATTCAAAACAAAAGTGAACATTGAGTACTTAGTGAAAAGAGAGAAAATTTCAAATCTATTTTTTTCAGAAATGGTGCATCTGGGCGTTATAATACAAGAGCATCTTTTTTCAAGAAAAAACATCAGAGTTTATGAATATGATGTAAATCTTGCGAAATAATGAAAGTTAAAAAAGTTTCAACTGAAAATACCCTTCGCCCCCCCTCCAAATGATACGATTGTGCTTGACATGAAAGAAATGCACTCAATCTAATCGATGCGTATTTTTGATATTAGCCAATGTGTAAACCACTAGCCACTAGCTCCTTAACGAAGCAATTTTGCATTATATGATTTGAGTCGAATCTGTCTAAAATACGATCTATAATGTCCACTAGAAGTTTGTCGGTCTAATTACGGGACACCATGTATAACTGTTTAACGTTTTTTTTGTGTTTTCAACTCACTCTATTTTATCTCCTAAAGATTAATTTCCAACCAACATATTCAGACTCTCTTAATACAAAAAACCATCTATATTTTCCTCCAGTGTCGCAATAAGATATTCCTTTTGTTTTCCAATTAACTTCGCAGAATCCCCAACAATGAAAGCCGTCGAAGCAAGATCAAATGGCAAAATCCCTTCTCAAAATGAAGGTTTTACGGCACAAGGCGAAATAGATCGGCAAAGCCCAGAGGTGCTGAGATTTACTGAGCGTGACACACTGCTGTCACTGCGGTCTATGCCGCCGTTCGCCCACCTCTGTCCCGTCCTCATTCTCCTCGACAGCAACGCTTCAATTACTTCAAATAAAGCCGCCAGAAAACGCCGGAGTCGCGGCATTAAATATCAAGAATGCTGTGGCGTTCGGCGGGAGGGAAAAGACGCATGCTCGTGGTGCATGTGAGCGGCGAAGCTGTGAATTTTGTTTGGCAGGGTGAATTTGGAAATCCGAGAATTCGGTACTGTATTTGGATGCTTTTGAGGGTTTTCGGTTATTGACATGAGAGCTGTTTCCTTCAATATGCTACGTCTCAATTGTTCTCCTTTTGATATTTTGGAAGATTTACCCGATAAAATACTGTGGTTCTCATTCAAAGCATGTTGTACAAGCTTTGACATATCAGTACATATCTCTAAGTTGAGTAAATTTTGATGTTTTTCGATTTGAACATTCAAAGAACATTTAGATTCTTCAGTATATCTTGAGTCTTGAATGCTGCATTATACCTATTTCCAATTCTTCTAATGTTTTCAGATAACCCTTTCTCATATGGTATTACATTGGTTATCGTTTGTGCTGTTTCGGTTTGATTACTATGACACAACCTTGATAGTTTCTTTCCAGGTTTCTATCTATACATCTTTCGATTTCTCTCAGGAAAACTCGGATAGGAGCCTGAAGATAGTTGATAGTTTAAAAAGGGTTACAGTTCACTGTGACCTCAAGGTCTATTGTGCCCCCTTACAGAGCTGTTCTGATCATATCTTTCACAGCTCGCCTTCCAGTTCCAGAGATCAGATGAAATCCAGTATCTGTGAAGGCTCCAACGAGGCTAGTTCCTCACTCTTACAAGTTTCTCGCCCAAGACATTCTCTCATTAGGCTCGCTATTCCAAAGTATTCCGTGACTAGATGAATGGGGCTTTCTTCCTCCTCCCCACAGAACCTACACTCGTCAGTGTCCGATAATCCCATCCTCAACAGGTGCTTCCTGAGACGACAGTGTCCTGTAAGAAAGCCAGTGAGGAGGTGTAATTGTTTCTTACCAAGATCCAGATATCTTTTGTATCTTGCTTTTCAAAGTTCGGAAGGAACCTAATGGAATGATCCATACCTGGGAGATTCCGCCAGAGTTTTTCCCTATCGGCTTTATCCTTCTCCAGAAACTCCTTCTTATAGGTACATTTACCTATACCACAGAAGGGTTCTTGGCCAATGAGTGACATTCGTGCGCTCTCTTTGGCAAGTGTATTGGCCTCTTCGTTTTCTCTGATTCCTAAATGGAGGGAATACAGGTTAAGAAGACCTTATTTTTCTTTCCTACCTCATTGAGTTTGGTTCGGCACTACCAGATCATCTTTGAGTCGATGGGGTAGGAGCTCAGTGCTTTAATAGTAGGTTGACTATGTGAGTGTATGGCTATATGAGCCTGAAGATAGTGTTCACTTGGTTCTTAGTCCGTATATTTCAGTGCCAGCCATATAGTGGTTTTAGAACCATCTGTATACATTTTGACGGTGAACGGAAAATATAGGATCCTATTGGTTTTATTCATAGCTTTATTGAATGAGGCCCGTGGAATTATGGAATAAAACTTTCATAATTTCGAAAAAAAAAATCTGGAACGTAGGAAATTCAAAAAAACAACCTTCATGGCTATTATCGATAACTCCATTAGTTAACCGTTTATGGATCTCGAAATAAATAAAGGCTTCAATAGTATGATCCAAGATCAATCGATTTTTGTGACAACTGATTCAATCAGAAATAGCTCAAATTAATGGATGATTGGTTTCTTCCTTTAAACTTTGTCTCATTGATTTTTCAATATTAGTGAAACAACAAGTATGGTCAATTTTAAACTCGAATTTTGAAACGAAGACAGCCACGCGCATATTTGTCCTGAATGCCGTAAGAATCGTATCATTAGGAGATTTTCAAAAAAAGGAAAGATCTGTACCGCTGGCCCGGTCTCACATAACTTAACACATAAGTAAAATATTGAGAATTTCAGGATAGGTGTGGATCCTGAATATCTCATTTGAGTTCGTTAGCGGAGCAAATCGGTGGAGTAGTTATGAAGTTATTGTCACTGGAATATATCACGCTATACCCCTAATAACAAAGTGCGAAAACAACAAAATAATATATCAATATACACAAAAATACAGGTGAAAAACTCAGAGTAAAAAGTAAACCTTGAGTTGCCTTCATGCATTTGTTAAGCAGCCAAGTAGAATCTGTTTATACGCGCGAACAAATTTCCGGCGTTGCGAAATCGTGCCGTATGTTTATTTCGTAATGGGATAATTGGTTACCGCTCCCCTACTCTGATACTAACGGCTTGCGTCTATTACAGATAATTCTGTCGGTTTGGCAACATTGTCTGTTAGTGTTTAGTTTCTTGATGCGATATGTTTACATTTTCATTTCGATTTAACGTTCATGAACTGAACTATTTCAATGATTTGGTGGGAGTTTATTATTGCTTGAGACTATTCCGTCAATAATATCTAGGGCAAAATTACAAAAATGTTGTATTACATTCAAAAAGTGTAGAAATGCAAATCTAACGAATAGTTTACTTCACCCCAGTGTGGCAGTGAAATGCTTTCCATCTCACTCTAATGCTTGATTGATTACAATGCAGTACTATTCACGCGTTGGGGCATCTCTTGTTTTCCTAATCTGAGGTGAAAAATAAAATCTTCCTTTTCATGATGAAAATAGAGATCGAAATCCATTCATCCGTCAGTGCGATATCGGTGCTTCCAGTGTGCGTCAGCTGATTGGATGAACTAGCGGTCTAATTGAGGTAACTCTAGATTAAACAAATCCATGTTATTCCAGCTACTGCATCCCGCTGTAATCAAATGGTGCGTAATGGTTAACGATTGCGAAAGCCTCGAAATCAGCAAACGACTACGAACTGTGGTTAAAGGCCACCTCGGAGCCATCAATAATGTTAAATCAACAGGACATACCGTAAGTCGTATGGTTTCCTGATAATCTGGTCAATTTGTGAACGTAATAGAGCTACAGAATCTAGTTAATCTCTAAAAAGGAGAGTTGGGAACCTGGTGAATTTGCGGAACGTGCAGGTGTAATGAATTGCATCGAAAATTACCCTGACATTTGGCGTAGGAAACGACGTTTGAACTCTATGGAGCAAGGGAACGCGACTGCAGACCTTCTTTATTTATGAGCGCTGAAACATAGGTAAGAATTATCACCAACTATGAAGTCTGGGTTATCTTAGCTATTGAAAGATGTCTAGATATAAATCTAGAAAGAAACTATCAGAAGTGCGATATAGCCATACACTCAGATAGTCAAGCTGCTATTAATGCACTGAGCTCCTACGTCATCGACTCAAAGATGATCTGGGTGTGCCGGAATGAACTCAATGAGGCAGGCAAGAAAAATAAGGTCTTTTTAATCTGGGTTTCCGGCCATTTGGGAACCAAAGGAAACGAAGAGGCCAATACACTTGCCAAAGAGGGCGCACGAATGTCACTCATTGGCCCAGAACCTTTTTGTGGTATAGGTAAATGTACCTATAAGAAGGAGTTTCTGGAGAAGAAGAAAGCCGAGGGGTAAAAACTCTGGCGGAATCTCCCAGGAATGGATCATTCCACTAAGTTACTTCGGAACTTTGAAACTGCAAGATCCAAAAGATATATGGATCTTAGTAAGAAACAATTACACCTCCTCACTGGCTTTCTTACAGGACACTGTTGCCTCAGGAAGCACCTGTTGAGGATGGGATTATCTGACACTGACGAGGGTAGACCTTGAGGTAGCAGTGAACTGTAACTCATTTTTAAACTAAACTGAACTAAAAACTAAGAAGTCTGGGTTGCAGTTGATTTAACAGGTATCAGGTAATGAAGAAGTGAAAATTGACTACCGATAATGTTAAATCAACAGGACATACCGTAAGTCGTATGGTTACCTGAGAATCTGGTCAATTTCTGAACATAATAGAGCAACAGAACCTAGTTATTCTCTGAAAAGAAAATTGGGTACCTGGTGATTTGTGGAACGTGCAGGTGTAATGAGTTGCATTGAAAATTACCCCTGACATTTGGCGTAGGGATCGTAGTTTAAACTTTATGGAGGCAGGAACAGAAACATGCATTTTTTCTTTTCAGAAAAGATGACCCCCAACAAGTGAAAAACCCATCACTAACTATGACACTTGGATCTCAGTGCCTTAGAAAGGTAACAGTTGATTTTTTATACATTTTTTTCGGAAAATACCCGGAATCACTTCGTCCATCCCCTATATCAGACCATCTGCTGAAGGACAAAGTGATCTCTAAAATTTTTACGGAGAAAATGTACGGTCTTCTTTTGAAAGGGCAAAAAAAGAGTTCATAATTATTCGCAGCAAACCAAAAATGGTCGAATTAATCATGATTATACCTTATTTTTAAATGAGGTATTTTTGCTGACAAAGAACATACTCGTATTTAATGCTATCCTGGCGATAGAAACATTGTAAAAATGTAATATGATTTTCTTCGTTTTAGAATCGTGTTATTCATCTTATCACTACGCACTACGATTTTCGAAATACATATCTATGCGTATATACATAAATTGGCAAAGACATGAATAATATTCTGCATTTCATACAGCGAAATGAAAAATTGTATGAAGGCATACCACTTTCCTCTACCTCTAAAAACAGGCACACACAAAAGCTTCTTTCTGAAGTTTTCAATTTCAGGAAATCATTATTCGGCAGTGTTTTGTTAGTTATTCATTAGTTAATACGTAATAAGCTATGGGGTTATAAATCAGTAGGTACCGAGAAACGCCACAAAGGACTATTACATGACATTTTGCATGATATAGATGAAAATGGCTTATTAATAATTCTATGTCGTTAAGCAGCACTATAGCAATTATTGGAAAGGAAATTGCCGGATATGAATGTGTGTATTTATATTACACACAACAAACGTAAAATTTACAACAAGAAGGTTCAATTCGGAAAACACAGGTGGAAATATGAAATAAAAAAAAGAGGATATTATTCGGCGTTAAAAAATCAACAAATATTGAACTCATACTATACTGTCGTCAGGAAAACACCTCAGATTTTTAACTTTCAGGAAGGCAACATTCGTCACTAATTGAAAATTTTTGATGAACATTTTCTGCTGAAAGATGACAGGTAAAGAACAAAATGTTAATGAATTAATTCCAACACGTGAGTCTTTTTGATCAAAAGCTAACATAATACAATACATAAAACAGAAATATTCCTTGCTGAGGTTTTTGCAAAACGGGTTACCATACTATTCAACGTATGATACTAGAGCTCAGTAGAAAAAATCCGGTCTCGTCGTTTTTACAAAAAATAAACTAAAACTATTTGAATATTGAAGGATTTCTGCAAATGTTCATTTTAATGTAAAGATCCAACCGATAACCTTCTACAAGATGATCGCGGAAATCCGAATCTTGAATGAAAAATCGAAACAGAAGGATAAACTAGCAAAATGAATGAACTAAACTTTGTCAGTTGTTGTAATCAACAACCCTATTCAAAAATAAATTGGTAACTATAGATACAGCTCTTAGGACACCCTGAAATTTCTTATAACAAATATTTATAAGATGTTCTATTGTCTCCCCTGCTTCTCCGCATTGAAAACTAAGACTCTCAACTGAATTCCATTTGAAAAGCATGCTATTCCAACGTCCATAACCTGTTCTTATACGATTAAAAACAGTCGTTTTTGGATACTTACTCGGGTTAACTCGATCCCTTACCTTCGCGTTCGTTTACCTAACCCGAACATCCAACCCGTGTTCGTAAAGTACGGTGCTATTAACTCGATCATTGACTCACGTTGATCTATCGTAACACTACACGAGAGCAGGGTCGTAGAGTCACCGAATGCGCATTGCAGTTCAATTTTGTGTTTGAAAAAGACGTGAATAAGTCTTTTACTCTTTTATTGGTAATTTCATATATTCGATTCCTAAAAATTATGGAAAGAGAAGAGAATTTGCCTCAGTGTAAAATGTATGGTTCCATGAGCCCAGAAAATAATGTGAAACAACTTCTTTATAACTTTGTATGCAGATATTTCTGCGTTGAAGCTAAAGCCTTCTTTACTTCTTTAATATAGTTACTCGAAGATAACATTGAACATGCACCAGAAATTATGAGAAAGATTTTACAGAAGCCAATACATCCAAGCAAAGCTAGAGACAATCAGTAAATAAACTGGAACTGAAAAAATAAATTCTCTACTTCTTTAACATATGTACTGAAAAATAACATTAAACGTGGAAGGGCACACCACGAATTATAAGAATTATTTAATAAAAGCCAATAAATGCAAGGAAAGCTAGAGATAATCCGAAAATTAACTGGGACTGAAAGAATAAATCCATAAAATATTTGGTAATGTCATTGATACGACTGTCACTTCAAATCCTAAATCTAACGTGTTCGTAAACTTAGAACCCGGGTCCGTGATTTGAGTAGATCCGTCACGTGACCCAATGGATCGAGTTATTAATCCTGCTGAGTAAAATTCTGAAAACGCCTGATATGTTCTTTGAAAGATCAAATCTAGGAACTCTGCTCTAGGGATCAGTTATTTATTCTTTGTTCTGAATATTGCTTATACTCCACTCAGATTGCCAAATTGCTTTATCGCTCTCATTTTTGGTCGGAACATAATTGGTCCAAAACTCCATTGTATGTTTAGAAAAGGCTAAACTTAGCATTAACGTGCAGACACATAAAGTACGCAATTTCAGTATATAAAAAAATGCAAAAGGTCAAATATCCAAAACCGTCGTCATTTCAGCTCGAAATAGAATTCTATATTTATTCCAGGAAAATTAGTGGTTTTCGAATCGGCGCAGCATATAGATTACTTAATCGCAGACTAACATGGCGATAAGCCCAGCCAACATTACCATAATCAATCCTGCATTCACGCGAAACCTTCTAATGGCTCTTCACATGATGAATTCCAATCATTTAAAACTGTCAGGAAGTGTACAGGTTTCAACAGTTTGTGCCTTCTTCTCTTGACTTCGTATCAATTACAGAAGAATAATCGTGATTGTCGCGATAGCGTGATAACCAAGCGCAACTATTAATTATTCCGTATCGTGGAGATTACCTCATTCTAGATTGTTTAGATGGGACAACAGCTCGCTCTAGATATATCTATTGGGTTATTCGTAGGAGGAGTTTAACCCCACAGCATGAAATTGAGAAGTGAAAATGGATTGTATGGGTCGATTACATTGAGATACTTTACAGTCTGCTACTGAGCGAATTTAGAAGCGAGTGAATTAGCTTGTGAGATTGTGATGATTAGGTACAGGGTTTTTCACTATAATTTGACCCCTCTTTTAACTTTGTCACTGAAAGAGATACAGAAAAATCGACTGAGGTTTTACTATATGAATTCACATAATGGAATATATACAGCGTGGCCAACATATTGATGGCAACTTCATTTTTTCGAATGGAAAAAACTGTATATTTTTCCATATTTGGCTAATTTGGCAAATAGGACACCCTGTCCTGTATATTCTTCCATCTTTTGATAGGCTATTTCCTCCTGATCTCGAATATATATGCGTTTGTGGGTGTGTCTCTTCAATTTTCAGAGTTTCAACGTTTTGAAATGATGATACCGAATAGAAAAAAATATGTGAAATACCAACGACGTTATCACAACTCCAAAAACGGGCATTTTGAGTAATCGCAGTCTGCCACTTGAAAAGTGATTGCTGAGCTTGCCAGATAGTTCTTGAAATTTGAAACTCTGTGGTGCTCAGAATAAAACAGATAGACCAACATATGTTACATATTCGAAATCAGGGGAAAAAGAGCTAGCCAAATATGGAAAAATATACAGGATGTTCCATTTGAAAAAAGGAAGTTGCCATCAATATGCTGGCCATCCTGTATATATTTCAGTTCGTGAAGTCATATTAAAAAACCTCAGTTGATTTCGTGAAACTTTTGTATGAAACCTTTTTTTGTGTCTTCTTCAGTAACAAAGTTGAAGGGGGTCAAATTATAGTGAAAACCCCTGTACACACAAAACTGTCTATTCGCTGAGTAGCCAACATTCTAGCGATCCACGTAAGGTTTATGATTGTATCGTTGTCAAGGATCTAAGATAAATGTCAAATACGTTTTCAAATTTGAGAACCTGGAACCACCGAGTAGATGAGAACTCACAGATTGTTAAGTAGCAACTGTGGTTACACATGGCTTGGTCACATGCCAACAAGCCAGAACGCCAGCGATTTGACATGTAAAGTAGCCCAGCTTTCAATTTAGTCGAAGCTTTTTCACAATCAGATTGTTAGCTTGTGAACACGATTTCACTGAGCGAATTTACAATCAGCTACTGAATTCGCTTAGCAGCAGCTTGTAAAGGATCTCAATGTAATCGACCCATAATACACGGTAGATTGCCCAGACTGAATTAGATGATCTCATTTTTTATATTTGCCCTCTAAATAGACTTTTCTTTCTATTAGAAAAATTACTGTATCTTATAAGGAATGACTCTTTTTATGGCGATGAACTTTTCTTACCAGGACACAATGTCTCTCAAACTTGACCAAGTAATCAAGTTTCTTAAAAAAAATTCGAACGTTAAGGAACTACTTTGAAAAAAATATCCAAAAAGTTTTAGTATATCAAACACTATATGAATTTGTATTTCACAGTATTGAGCAGAGGAGAATGTTAATGGGGTGCACAGATAAAACCCCTGCATTCCCGTATAAGTGAAGTGTTTGTATGATTGCATTACATATTTCCATTAAGAAAAACTTTCCTTTTTTTCTCTCTGATTTAACATCTTGAAATCGCATCTGCAAAAACAAAAAATTAGAAGACGGAAGTAATATGTTACATAAGTATCACCTGTGTGCCTCGAATTACAGTCACATTCATACTTTTTCTTGAAATTTGATCGATAGTCGAACAATGCTGACATCTAATCTAAAGACAGTTCTTTGAATATAATGAGACCAAAATTTTTCAGGATACTTGAATGATCGGTATCGCAATATAAACACTTCTATAATACTATTCAAAAATAATTGTAACAAACATTGTCTAGACGTTAAAAAAGCCTCTAGAACCCCAAGCACAGCATTGAAAAAATTTAAGAAGAAAGTATTGAAAACCCAAAGAGAACAACATCATTGGCTCACACTTTAATTTTTTGCAAATTCATTGTAACCAACGATGAAAAAATTATCCAAACCAACGAACGAAGAAAAACACATATCAACCTCAAAAGATAAATTGGGTTGTTTAGAGACGCAGAAACCCTTCCATCTTCCGTATTTTCATGTTAAATTGGGAAGAAGAGAAGCCAATCAAACCATGGAATGACATACTATCTCGCAAAAAATTAGAAATATCAGGGTAGGTCAAGCTGCGAGCCGAAAAGTTAAAATCATCAATGAATATAATGAGACCAATATTTTCCAGGATATTTGAATGATCGTTATCGCAATATGAACAAGTGTTTTGACTTCTATAATATTATTCGAAAATAATTGTAATAAACGTTATTCAGGCGTTAAAAAAGCCTCTGGAACCCCAAGCACAGCATTGAAAAAATTTAAGAAGGAAGCATTGAAAACCCAAAGAGAAAACTCACATCAGCGGCTCACACTTTAATTTTTTGCAAATTCATTGTAACCAACGATGAAAAACTTATCCAAACCAACGAACGAAGGAAAACCCATATCAAACTCAAAAGATAAATTGGGTTGTTTAGAGACGCAGCAACCCTTCCATCGTCCGTATTTTCATGTTAAATGGGAAAGAAGAGAAGCCAATCGAACCGTGGAATGGCAAACTATCTCGCAAAAATTAGAAATATCAGGGTAGGTCAAGATGCGATCCCAAAAGTTAAAATCAGCAATGAATATAATGATACCAAAATTTTTCAGGTTGATTGAACGTTTTAGAAATATGAACAAGTGTTTTGACTTCTATAATATTATTCAAAAATAATTGTAACAAACATTGTCTAGACGTTAAAAAGGCCTTTAACCCCAAGCAAAGCAATGAAAAAATTTTAGGCGGAAGTATTGAAAACACAAAGAGAACACTCTTTAATTTTTTGTAAATTCATTGTAACCAACGATGAAAAAATTATCCAAACCAACGAACGAAGGAAAACACATATCAACCTCAAAGATAAATTGGGTTGTTTAGAGACGCAGCAACCCTTCCATCCTCCGTATTTTCATGTTAAATTGGAAAGAAGAGAAGCCAATCGAACCGTGGAATGGCATATTGTCTCGCACACTGTTCACTGAACGCATGTTATGTTATAGGCCCGTATGAATTATTATAATTAGACCCATCCCCCGATTTTTAACGCACAAAAGCTTACAAAAATAGCGGATAAAACGTAAAAGGTTCTCGAAGAGCAAATCGAGCAGAACTTGAGGTGAGTTCCCTAATGAAATTTAACGAGGATCACGGGTATCGATTGGGTCTGAAAAGAATTATTTGCAGTTGAAAAAGAGGGGGGAAGTCGACGTCTATTTGGCCGATAATTTTTTTTGATTCAGTCTTGTTTTCAAAGGCAGATCGGACAAGCACGAGGAGAATACTCAACAGGGTACAAGTTTAGTTTAGTTTCAAAGGGGGTTACAGTTATGCCCCCTTACAGAGCTGTTCCGGCCACACCCTTCACAGCTCGCCTTCCACTTCCAGAGATCTAATGAAATCTAATATCTGTGAAGGCTTCAACGAAGCTAGTTCCTCAATCTTATAATTTTCTCGCCCAAGGCATTCTCTCCTTAGGCTAGAAATGCCGAAACATCCCGTGACTAGGTGAATGGAGGTTTCTTCCTCCTCCCCACAGAACCTACACTCGTCAGTGTCCGATAATCCCATCGTCAACAGGTTCTTTCTGAGACGACAGTGTCCTGTGAGAAAGCCAGTGAGGAGATGTAATTGCTTCTTACCAGGATCCAGATATCTTTTGGAACCTGCTGTCTCAAAGTTCCCAAGGAACTTAGTGGAATGATCCATCCATGGGAGATTCCGCCAGAGTTTTTCCCTCTCGGCTTTCTCATTCTCCAGAAACTCCTTCTTATAGGTACATTTACTTATACCACAGAAGGGTTCTGGGCCAAAGAGTGAGGGTACAAAGGCTTGCCTGTGTTCGTATCACTGGGTATCACCTTATCTATCGTAAAAATATCTAGGAAAGGAATAGGTGATGGGATAATTAAAACTCAGAGAGCCTGGTTCTCTCTGATCAAGTAGATCTCATAAGCGAATCTACCAAATGATAAGTAGTGAAAGCAGAAAATAATATTAATCGATTGAAATCCACTGATATTAAACTCATACTTCGGAGCTAATCTCGTCCTCGTTCAAGACAAAATGCAAGGAAGTGGTATCAAACAGAGCACCTATGCATGGCCATTTCGTCCTTATTAGGACTCATCAGCACAGGATAGCTCTGAATGATACAAGGTATTTCTTGGAACTTACAGCGAAAAGAAAAGAAAAGAAAGAAAAGAAATACCTTGTATCATACAGAGATATATCCTGTGCTGAGGAGTCCTAATAAGAACGAAATGTGCTCTGTTTGATACCACTTCCTTGCATATTGTCTTGACCGAGGACGAGATTAGCTCCGAAGTACGAGTTTAATATTGGTTGATTTCAATCGATTAATATTAATCTCTGCTTTCACTATTTTGATCTTTATGACGATGTTACGCATTAAACCTCTTCTTACTATCGTTAGGCTCCTATTTGGGTCTTTTTCAGGCAGGTATACTGCAATCGAAAGACGCATATATACAGGGTGATTTTTTTAGTGTTTCATTAGACGTTTTCGAGGAAGGAATTGTATACAGATTCAAGATTTGGATTTTCGTTTTAGAGTACATGAACTTTAATTGTAAAATATTTTCAAGAGAAATCTACTTCCGGTTTCACCGGAAACGAATGTAACTTCGTTATTTCAAATGCAAAACCTGTATATTTATACATATTCGAATTATTCGTTCAATTCTACACTGATTTGATGTATGATATGTGCAACCACTCAAGCGGTTCTTGAATTATACCTGATTATCATTTTTTTCGAAAAAAAGGTTGTCACAAATCAGTGTTCATATCTTCAAAATCCCTCATTACAAGAATTTCTTTTTGCAAAAGTGTAACAAAAGAAGTACTCTGATACTGTTTCTTGTATAACTTAGGAGGAAATATTATACAGGGTGTCTGAAAAGGGCCTCAAAGTGAGCCTCAATAAAACTATGAAATCTCACTTTTTTCAAACGGCAACCCTATAATTTTGTAATTCCAATCGATGGCTCGTCAAAACCAGTTAGGGTGTCCCGAACATTTCATGACTCTAAAATCAATATTTTGGTCGTTATTCAATAGAATTCGAATTTCACGATTAAAGACAGGTTTCGCACAGTTTGTAAGCTTGCATTTTTGAAGTAGGCTATGTTAGGAACTGTCATTCTTACTATTTCTTACAGATCAAGCACTAAGCATAACATGCAATAATAATTTCACTGGAATGATATATCAAGGGTATGTTTTTATTTTGCGGCAAATGTAACAATTCCTAGAACAGGTAATTAGAAATTCAACGAACGAAATTCACATTCACTGACTTTAACGGAATCAAAGTTCAGGAGGTATCAAAAAAATTATCTCCGTACTGGAAGCCTTAGCCCTAACGGACTCGAGTGAATAAAGTAATAGATAATGAATGAATGATCTGTTACTGTATTCACACGATTCCGTTTTGGTTAATGCTTCCACTACGGAGAAAATTGTTTTGATACTTCCTGAACTTCTATTTTGTTAAAGGTGGTAATTGTGGATTTCTTTCGTTAAAAGTTCTGACTGCCCTTTCTAATATTTTGTTACATTCACCATAAATGAAAAACATATTCAATACATCACTGTTTACATTCATTCATATTTTGCATAGTGCCCAATTAATCAAAAAATATAAATGACATCGATTGGAATTACAAATTATAGGGTTGCCATTTGAAAAAAGTGAGATTTTATAGTTTTATTGAGGCTCACTTTGGGGCCTTTTTCAGACATCCTGTATAATATTTCCTCATTAGTTATACAAGAACAGTATCAGCGTACTTTCTTCGTTCCACTTTCGCAAAAAGAAATTCTTGTAATGAGGGTTTTGAAGATATGGATACTAATTTGTGACAACTTTTTTTCAAAAAAATTGATTATCAGGCTATAACTCAAGAACCGCTTGAGTGGTTGCACATATCATACATCAAATCAGTGTAGAATTGAACGAAAAATTCGAATATGTATAAATATACAGGGTGTTGCATTTGAAATAACGAAATTACATTCGTTTCCGGTGAAACCGGAAGTAGATTTCTCTTGGAAATATTTTACAATTGAAGTTCATGTACTCTAAAACGAAACTCCAAATCTTGAATCTGTATTACAATTCCTTCCTCGAAAACGTCTAATGAAACACTTAAAAAAATCACCCTGTATAAACCTGGAAAGGGTTTTAAACGGTGATCCATACCTGACTAGTCACTGATATCGTATGCCGTCGACTCAAAGCAACTACTGCACATTGTTCAATGAAAACAGGTTATGTTACAGGCCAGGCCATATGAATTGTTATAATATTCCATTCCAGATTTTAAACGCAACAAAAGCTTTCAAAAAAGCAGATAAAACGCAGGATTTCCAAGAGCAAATCGAGCAGAACTGGAGGTGAGTTCCCTAATGAAATTTAACGAGGATCACGGGTATCGATTGGATCAGAATTGAATTATTTGCAGTTGAGAGTAAGGGGAGAATTCGACGTTCATTTGGCCGATAATGATCTTTTTTAATTTTTTGTGGTTCAGTGAATTTTCGGAAGGATGTCTGTTTCTCCACGTTTAGATCAGATGGAAAAATCATTATGTTGGGGAATATCGAAATTTCATTTTTTCTTGAAAACGTTTACTGGAATCGAGTGAAATTGTATTACAGTATGGTATATAATAGTAGTGTTCTTTCGTACTGATTGAACTGATGGAACTTATTCCGCGATTAGAATAATCACTTGCAATCACTTTAGAGTTGTGGAAGGGGGAACTGATTGAAAACGAAAGAACGATCGCTTCAACTGATCTTTCTGATTGAAGTTATATAAATCACTTCGTTCAGTTCGAAAGAACATCACTAATGCATAGTCTTTCGAGATATGACTATACAAATTTCCGGGGAATAACTTGTACATACTCTTGCCAGAGATTGAGTTGCACTAGCTAACTGATTCACTATAAAAACTTAATTTCTGGGTTTCCCTAGAAAACAACAGTGTGTTTTTCTAACTCATGGAAATACTTAGACCATCATAAAATCCAAACTTATTGACGGATATTATTGAAACTTGGGGGTTTTGGCCCATATTAAGGTCGAATCAGTAATACATAAATTATTTCATTATTCCAGGGAAGGACTCATTAATCTTCATTTAAAGTGTTCACTTTGTATTTCGAATTACGAATAATTGATTCACTTTTTAAAAAGAAGCTAAATTATGCATTAATTTGTGGTATCGCTTAAAGTTGTCACATCAACCATTATTTTTTATGAATTTTGAATTTGGAAAAAGTTCGAAAAATTGAATTTATTTTCCTGAACAGGACTTAGTCACCTTGTGGAGGTAGATAATAATAATAAATTATCTTTAACAAGTCACTGAAGGTGAGGAAGACTATAATAATTTGTTGATATACTGAGTGGTCACCCTAGACGCGGATCTCATTGCGATGAAATGAATGAAGGTATATTGCAAAAAAAAATATTATCGACATGTATAGAGTATACATAAACATATTTCAAAATTATTCGTATGTATACCGAGTGTTCATTGGAAGAAGTGTCACTTTGATCCATATACATATACATACGAATAATTTCGAAATAAGCTTATGTATACCCTATACATGTCGCCAATATTTTTTTTCGCAATATACCGTTATTCACTTCATCGCAATGAGATCCGCGTCTAGTTTGGCCACCCAGTATATCAACAAATTATTATAATCTTTCTCACTTTCAGTGACTTTTTAAAGAAAATTTATTAAGTATTTTCGACCTCCACATGGTGACTAACTCATAATTTGTTGATATAATGCGTGGCCAACCTAGACGCGGATCTCATTGCGATGAAGTGAATAACGGTATATAGCAAAAAAAAAATATTGACGACATGTATAGGGTATACATAAGCTTATTTCAAAATATTCGTATGTATACCGGGGTTCGAAAACAAAGATATGGATCAAAGTGACACTTCTTCCCGTATACATACGAATAATTGAAATATGTTTATGTATACCCTATACATGTCGATAATATTTTTTTTGGCAATATACCTTCATTCATTTCATCTCAATGAGATCCGCGTCTAGGATGACCACTCAGTATATCAACAAATTATTATAGTCTTCCTCACCTTCAGTGACTTTTTAAAGATAATTTATTATTTATTATCGACCTCCGCAAGGTTACTGAGTCCTGTCAGGAAAATAAATTCAATTTTCGAACTTTTTCCAAATTCAAAAATTCATAAAGAATAATTGTTGATGTGACAACTTTAAGCGATACCACAAATTAATGCATAATTTAGCTTTTTTTAAAAGTGAATCAATTATTCGTAATTCGAAATACAAAGTGTTTTTTTACCCTGAACACTTTAAATGAAGATTAATGAGTCCGGCCCTGGAATAATGAAATAATTTATGTATTTCTGATTCGACCTTATATGTGCCAATAACCCCCCAAGTTTCAATAATATCCGTCAATAAGTTTGGATTTTATGATGGTCTAAGTATTTCCATGAAGTTGGAAAAACACCCAGTAGTTTTCTAGGGAAACCCAGAAATTAATTTTTTATAGTCAATCAGTAGTCAGCTAGTGCAACTCTATCTCTGGTAAGAGTATGTACAGTTATTCCCCGGACACCCTGTATAACATTATAGCACGTGTTTTTCACAGTATTAGCAAAATTGCAATGAAAGCGTCGTAAAGCAACTGGTAGCAGGCAATCAAGTGACTCTACTATGGTTACCAGAGCATTGTGGTGTTGAAGGAAATGAAGAGCAGGTCAACACTTGCCGGACCTGAGCCTTCCTGTGAGCTTGGAAAGATTAATAACCCTCTGGAAAAATAGCTCTGGATATAGTCGTCCAAAAAATTCTTGTTGATTTCACCTACCTATACCAAAAGCTCATGAAGTAGTCACGAGCTGAGCCTTGGTGATGGTAGGACTGCTGACGGAACAATTATCATTCAAATATCCTGAATAGTTTGGTCTCCTCCTATTCATCGTTGATTTCAACTTTCTGTTCAAATCTTGACCTAACCTGATAATTTCAAATTTTTTGCGAGACAGTATGCCATTCTATGGTTCGATTGCCTCCTCTTCTTCCTTATTTAACACGAAAATACGGAGGATAGAATGGATGCTTTGTCTCTAAACAACCCAATTAATTTTTTGATGTTTGAATGTTTGTAAAACCATCCATTAATAGTTGATTATAGTTATGTAATTCGCTAGTAAGCTAGCTCGTTGATAGTTCAAGACCTTCTATCACTCGATTGATAACGAGTTGATAACAAGATTATTTTGGTCTACCACAATATGAATTGAGTAAAAAATCTAGATTGAAATAATTTTTCTTTCTACAAGACATTCATTGACATAATATAAATGCTCCATGTTTCAGTAGAGTGGTAACATTACTAGTATTGATTTTGAAATCTTCATTATTGGTAGTCCATGACAATAACACATCAAAATAGAAGAAATCACGTGTTAAAATGGGTCATTATTGATCAATTTCGTATACGTTAAACTGAGCTTTTTCTGTTATACAGAAAATTTGTTTCCTTAGTCGGCAATGCTGCGGTCGACTTCACTGATAAATTTAAGCTTATCATTCAAACTTAAGCACTTGCCTTTAGACATTTTCCCACTACTTTTCACACTAGCGTAATGGTTAGATTGAAACCAAACAGCCAGGGGTGTATTAAAAACTGTTCAGAAGGCTCTCTCTGCCTGCCGTGATGATTAGCTTAAGATCGGGAATTATTACGTATGTCCTGAAGAATTTCCCACCCTTGTACCTTTTTACCACCCTTGTACCTTTTTACCAATACCCATTCAAAGAGTGATGTTCTTTGAATATTTCGTTACAGAGAGAATTCACTTCGTTTTAGAGTGTGTTTTCAACATGGAATTTGAATTCAAGGTGCAATGTCTTGTATGAAGTTCGTGATACAGAGAAACTCGTTATACAATCGTTCGTTATAGGGAAGTTCCGCTGTATTATGAAATGAGCTTCAGAAAGAAATTTTCTCCCTGAGTTCAGTGGTTAAATTCAGAATAGAAAATTTCCTAGCACCCCTAAACTTACTCTAAATAGTCAAAAACATTTTTTGCTGATTGAACTTTCATCAAAGAAGTGACATACCCGATGTTATATTTCAAAACACTCCAACGCTTTTGTTCCCTCAATAATTGGTCGATCCTCGATTCACACAATTCAAAATCTTCCTACAAGTCTGCCTCGTAATAGTTAAGACCACTCAACTCCGCCCTGTACTTAATGCATTCTTTTTTATTATAATGTCAGGACAACCAAATCATAGATATTAAGATGAACGGCTGTTATTATAGTTGTAGAGATTTGGGTTCCTCTAATCGATTTCGTCTAAACTCACTCGAATTCAGCAATTTTCATATTATAAGATGAAAATGCATATTTTTTAGTGAATGCTCTCGATAACCCTTCTCTTGATGGCTTAAATATGTGTATCAAAGTCAAATCTGCATATTTTTGTAACGCAGGATAATATGGATCCATCAGCTCTAATAACAGCCTTGTGAGTGGGATTATTCAAAATCATACATGCTGTTGCATTTTTCGATATTCTGATTATTAAATTATGCGGCACGGGATATTTATACATACGTTATAATCTCCTATGAATATTTCATGAAAAATGTGAAGTGGTTGGTTAACCCTCTGATGAGGATATGAATAATAAAAATACAAAACCTCATATATTATATAAAAAGTATTCTCGAATTTGAACACGAACGATGGGAAAAAACCCCGTAGATAATTCCAAGAGAAAACTTGGGAAAAATTCACTTTTCGAGCGCTGGTATTGAATCGATACATAAATTAAAATAATTACAGTTAATTGCATTTGAAATAAGAAAGTAGATATGCGTTTGAGATAGACTGTCGGCTTAAAAATATTTTAGGCGAAAAGAAAAAAAATATTCACTAGTTCTCCAAAAATATCGATTGGAATATAATCTGGGAGGCTTCTGCATTTCTCAAAAACTTTCAAGGTCTTCAGTACCAGTTTCTGAAACAGAAATAATTGAAATATCTTGATTGAGATGAAGTGCTTCCGAGGAAATCTTTGCACTCATTTGTCAGGAGCAAATTGGTTTTTAAAAAATTGTTGCCTAACAGTAAAACTAAAAAAGGAAATAAATGAAAAGGATAATGTAACGTTTTGGTGTCTATATCAGACACCTTCTTCAGACAAACTGAAACGTTGACTTTGGGGAAAGCCGGTCTCAACGCATGAAAGGCTCGCGGCCACACTCAGTGGAGAAGGGAGTGAGTTATATATGATAGAATAAAATGGGCGCCAGGTAAAGTAATGCCTGCCTACTCAAGGTAAATGAACTGCTTACTCCTCTACCAGAGTAACAGTTAACAAAAATCCCTCAAAAATCCAAGTCACAATAATTTATTACCAAAACAAAAATATATGTGCAGTGGTTGATACAATACGAATAAAGATTATCCCCCAAGGGGCAGTCAGAAGAAAAACTTACTAAAATACACTAAATCACATAAGAACGAATCATCTCAGTTAACACAATAAACCGACCTAAGTCAATAACTACTTTACATAAACAATGGTTCCTGAAGGGAACACCGATCACTTATCCTACCACAAAATCTTGACCGACCTAAGTCAATAACTACTTTATATAAACAATGGTTCCTGAAGGGAACACCGAACAATTATCCTATAACAAAATCCTGAAGGGATACACGAGCACCCTGGTTGGTACCCAACGCAACTTATGAAGGCACCTCATTATAATTGCTCACAACTATATATAACATTACCTTACAAAACAATATCACAAATTATCAAAATAGAAAAACCAACAATTTACAATATTAAAGCCAGTGCTACACACTGGTTACCTTAACAAAATACTCCAGAACGTAGATAGCTCCAACCAATAACAGGCAGGGACGCAGATACCTCCCAGATAACCGGCAAGGGGATGCCATCGTGGCCACCTCTAACTGACAGCTTCGTTAGTACCTAAGTTTTGCCAGGCACGTGGAAAACTGACAGATTACCCCCAATAACGCCAGGTACGTAGAACAATTGACAGGTCACCTCTAACTGACAGCTTCGTTAGTAACCTAAGTCTTGCCAGGCACGTGGAAAACTGTACTCAACACCTGTCACATGGAACTCAGGGACGTGAATAACCTGCACCCTGGTACGTGGAGATACACCCAGATACGTGGAGATACACCCAGATACGTGGACCCTCTGTTGTTCGAGGGAGATAGGTTCAACCTCCAATTCAGTCGAGAATTTGTTCCAAATAATTCCAACAATATTCGCTACACAACAACCTAGAGGTGCAAGACAGATTCCGTACGGACCCCATGTGGAAAAGCCTGTATTTCCCAAAATATTCCAAAATACTTCTCAGGGAACAATGACGCTCGAAGATATAATCCCTCACAACGAGGATGAATCTAGATTCATAATTCTCCTCGAAAACGCCTAAACCCTCCACACAAGGAACCGCGTATCACAAAATGTCCGCCCTGACAGTCGCACAGAAATTTCCAGAAACTCAAAGTTCACAGAGCCTATCAGTTGTCATGGTTGTCATAGCGAAGAAGAAGAAAAAAACACATCAAAAACCAAAATAATATATAGGAATTAATACGGTACCGACAATCTACGCAGTTTATACCAGAGGAGGGTCTCTATAAATCCATTTCTATAATTCTTCCACAATTTTCCGAAGTACTTTACTGAGGCAAAATAATAATGAACTAACCTAAAAATAACAACACCACTAACCTCACAATTTTCAAATAATAAACAACCGTTTTCTGAAGGAAAACAACTCGAAAAGGTAGGCAAACGAAGTGAATAATTACAACAATAAATAAGTTCTGGGAAAAAAATGGCAAAACTACATTTAATCAGCAACTTAAATAATAACGTTACAAAACACATGGAATTGTGTGTTTTTTCATTTGCAGTCTTATAGATTATATACGTTATAATCTCCTATGAATATTTCATGAAAAATGTGAAGTGGTTGGTTTACCTCTGATGAGGATATGAATAATAAAAATACAAAACCTCATATATTATATAAAAAGTATTCTCGAATTTGAACAACGAACGATGGGAAAAAACCCCATAGACAATTCCAAGAGAAAACTTGGGAAAAATTCACTTTTCGAACGCTGGTATTGAATCGATACATAAATTAAAATAATTACAGTTAATTGCATTGAAATAAGAAAGTAGATATGCGTTTGAGATAGACTGTCGGCTTAAAAATATTTTAGGCGAAAAGAAAAAAAATATTCACTAGTTCTCCAAAAATATCGATTGGAATATAATCTGGGAGTCTTCTGTATTTCTCAAAAACTTTCAAGGTCTTCAGTACCAGTTTCTGAAACAGAAATAATTGAAATATCTTATTGAGATGAAGTGCTTCCGAGGAAATCTTTGCACTCATTTGTCAGGAGCAAATTGGTTTTTAAAAAATTGTTGCCTAACAGTAAAACTTAAAAAGGAAATAAATGAAAAGGATAATGTAACGTTTTGGTGTCTATATCAGACACCTTCTTCAGACAAACACATGGAATTGTGTGTTTTTTCATTTGCAGTCTTATAGATTATATACGTTATAATCTCCTATGAATATTTCATGAAAAATGTGAAGTGGTTGGTTAACCCTCTGATGAGGATATGAATAATAAAAATACAAAATCTCATATATTATATAAGGAGTATTCTCGAATTTGAACAACGAACGATGGGAAAAAAACCCATAGATAATTCCAAGAGAAAACTTGGGAAAAATTCACCTTTCGAGCGCGGGTGTTGAAACGATACATAAATTAAAATAATTACAGTTAATTGCATTTGAAATAAGAAAGTAGATATGCGTTTGAGATAGACTGTCGGCTTAAAAATATTTTAGGCGAAAAGAAAAAAAATATTCACTAGTTCTCCGAAAATATCGATTGGAATATAATCTGGGAGGCTTCTGCATTTCTCAAAAACTTTCAAGGTCTTCAGTACCAGTTTCTGAAACAGAAATAATTGAAATATCTTAATTGAGATGAAGTGCTTCCGAGGAAATCTTTGCACTCATTTGTCAGGAGCAAATTGGTTTTTAAAAAATTGTTGCCTAACAGTAAAACTAAAAAAGGAAATAATGAAAAGGATAATGTAACGTTTCGGTGTCTATATCAGACACCTTCTTCAGACAAACACATGAAATTGTGTGTTTTTTCATTTGCAGTCTTATTGACATTGAAAGTTATCAACACATGGATATGTCGATTTATTTAATTTTGTAATTTCCTGATGTCATTTCTTTCTTCAATAAATCATCCAGATACAATCTATGCCATCAGAACAATTGGACAAATTATCAACTTCCTCTGACAAAATACATGTGGATTCCTCAATTTTCTTTTCATAATCATCAGGTTCCGTCATTAGGATCTTTGTGTTGATCTAATTCATCATATGACCTCGGCTATTTGAACATACATGATCAGCGATTTGTGATCTTTTATGTCTCTATTTTTTATGTTGTTCTTATGTTCCCGTTTTCTCAACTCTGAAGGTCTTGATGTCTCTCCTGTATAAGATTTTCCATATACAGGGTGTTCCTAAATTGAACGTACAAACGAAAAGGGGAGATTCCTTAAGTGAGTTCAAGAAAAAAAGTCCCATAAACATGGGGTAGCAAACGTTTCGTTTTCGAGATACAGAGTGTTGAAGTTTGATTTTTTTTTTTGAAGTTTGTTTCTCATAGTATCTACACTTCACAAGATATTCAACTGAAATTTTGCATATATATTACTTTGGGAGTTCTCACCACGTGACATGGCAATTTCGATAGAAGATCTACAGTGAACACTGTCACCTGTTTTTCTGCAGAACTTTTTTTGTGAGCAACTGTTAATTTGAAAAATGTAAAAGTAAGCTTTGTTCTTATACTAAACTTTCCGGTCTCTTGTAGTTTTGTCGTATCAACCAACGATTTCGAGAAAAAAAAATTTCGAACGATTCTCTTTAAATTCTCGTAACTATGATAGGAAGGCAAGTTTTTAATCTGTGGTGAATGAATTCAGTGTCAGTTTTTATGGATATTTTCAAATTTCTCAAATGTAATATCTATGCCAAATTTCAGTTGAATATCTTGTGAAGTGTAGATACTATGAGAAAAAAACTTGAAAAAAATTCAAACTTCAACACTCTGTATCTCGAAAACGAAACGTTTCGACCTCATGTTTATGGGACTTTTTTGTCTTAAACTCACTTAAAGAATCTCCCCTTTTCGTTTGTACGTTCAATTTAGGAACACTCTGTATACAAGGACTATAGTAAACACAATTTTTTTAATTTTGTGTCTCATACATTGGTTTCGTTCTGGTTAGAACGGATCTCAAATCATTTTGTGTTTTGAAAACAGTTCTTATGTTGAATTTGGAACCAATTCTTCTTATTCTTCCTGAAAGGCCAAGTATATATGGAATAAAAAAAATATTTTTTAATTATTTCTGTTTTAGAGACTGGAAGTGAAAATCTAAAAAGTTTTCAGAAATTTTCCGAAAATGTGTAATAGGCTAACTTGAAAGAAAAAACCTGTATATTATTCATCTTATTCCGAAATATAAATCGTTCATTTCTTGACCAGGGGCCAAGACTTTGGAAGATGAGTGCATGTTTACATCTTTCGATTAAAAAATAATTTACGAGATGTAATACTGACCACCCTGTACAATCAAGCATGCAGCCTCATACATACATGATCAACTTGAGTCACCGCGTTGGACCAATCAACATAAATATAATTTGCAATGCATTAGTGTCGTAGTAATCGAACACAGAACGACAATTTTCTGAGAATTCGACTTGCTAAGTCAAATTGCTCCGTTATCATACGAAGATGCCAATTAGTATTAACCCCGAGAGAATTTTCATTTAATTCCGAAATAATGATAGCTTACCTCTCTGTTACATCCCAGAGCGCCGGTAGATAATAAAATGGGCCAAATAACTAGTCCCATTACAAACAGAATTTCACAGGTAAGAAAATTGTCCTTCGAGAAACGACTCAATATAGGACTTTCATGTTGGTCCGAAGAATATAATGATAGCCTTACGAAGTTCACTTGGAAAAATATTATTTCGTGGCAGACGATATGATTTCACTTCTCGAATATTTGAATTTTGAAGATGTTGGAACAAAAATATCGCACAGAGAAGAATTAAATTCTGTACTGAATATATTCAGTTCAATGTTATAATGAATAATGAAATTAAAATTTGAAAGATTTGTCTATGAAGAACTATTCAGTTCAGATTTGGCAGATGTAATTTATGATATCTATCATTAAAAAAGAGAATGTAAAACATGGTAAGTTTTTGCATATGGTTTATAAGGAATTATTTATTTATCACTGGAGAGAAAACCGATGGCCGATTAGTTGAAATAAAGAGGTTTCCGATACAAATTCGAATCAAAATTCGCCATCTATTTAGGAACAACCTGTAACTTTTTTCTCCTGCATATTAGGGTAGTAAAATCTAAAACATGGTTTAAGTAACAGGTCCTGAAAATATCATCTTTTTGGCGTGAAGGGAAAAGAAATAGCTGAAAATTCAAGACGAAAACAGTTTTTTGTGAATAACTCAAAAATATCCACTTTAGGGCAAGAGTGTGATTCATACACTCACATTATATTTTAACGTAGATTCAATATCTGCCATAAAATTGGGGTTCTAATTTTAAAAAATTGATTTTTCACGATTTTGTCATCCCTAACTTTGAAAACGATTTTTTCACCCCCTGTATCATGAATCGCGATTTCGATTTTTAAAGTGGATACATCAATCTTACATCTTAAAAAATCTCAAAAATGAAAATTTTCCATCCAAAAAAATCGAAGTTATTCTTGTTTCAGCGGAGCTCTATTTTCGATTTTTTTTTCGTATTTTCCCGCTCAGAGAGAATTTTTCAACCAAAACTGAAAAATGTTACATCAAAATAACTTGAAATTTTCTAAGGAATCTATTTCTGCAATAAAAAAATGGTACTCTAATTTGAAAAACGGAAGTTGACGTCATTTCCGGAAAAACCGGAGGTGCTCATGCCTTGAAAATATTTTAGATTTCATCAGCATCGTGAAACACTTAGGTATAAGTGCTGAATTTCATGAAAATACGTTCAGTAGTTTCCCGTATAAATATGGGTGAGGTTCCTCGTGAAAGACCTGTAGTCTTTTGAAATCAAGAGCTGACATAATACAACACATAAAACAAAAATAAAAATCCCTAACTGAGGTTAATGCAAAACAAGGTACCATATTATTTTTTCGTATGATATCCGAGCTCAGGGAAAAACCCCAGTAAAAACCCTGTCTCGCCCTTCCAACAATAATAACGGTTAAAAATTATTC
This sequence comes from Propylea japonica, assembly GCA_013421045.1. NCBI lineage: Eukaryota > Metazoa > Arthropoda > Insecta > Coleoptera > Coccinellidae > Propylea > Propylea japonica. The sequence continues at coordinate 28,427,699 of CM024240.1, forward strand.
GAACTATTGAAGAAATTCTCTCTTATTCAGTCCAACCGATAATCCTCTCCAAGATGCCTTAGGAATTCTGAATCCCAAAAGGAAAAATCGAAGCAGAAAAAGGAACAGAAAAACGAAATGATTAAAAACCTATTGAATCGATTTAAAACTAACAACCCAATTCAAAAACGACTCGGTAATTTCATGTATAACCCTTAAGCCATCCTGAAATTTGAATATTGTACAATTATTTATCAGATATTCTATAGTCTCCACTGCTTCTCCGTATTCGCAACTAGGATTCTCAACTGAATTCCACTTGAAAAGCATGCTATTACAATGGCCATGACCTGTTCTTATACGATTAAGAGCAGTACAAATTTTCCTTGGAAGATCAAATCCAGGAACTTTATTGGAGGGATCAGTTATTGAATCTTTGTTTTGAATGTTACATTGCCAAATTGCTCTATCGCTTGCATTCGAGGTCAGAAAATAATTGGACCAAAATGGTTTACGTGATTTTAATCGTGGAACCTTATTATCTGGAATATGGGAAAGTATTTGATATGAATTTGTAGAAGAATTAAATTTATCAAAATTTTCAAAGTTAGGGTCTGCCTGCGGTGTGTGGTGGAGCAATGTTTGAAAGAACTGGTAACCATTGTGTTGGTGTTGATTTTATTGTTTCAGTTACTATCTCATGAAAAAGTTTTATTGACTTAAATAGATATAGTAAACATCGTTATTTCATATATCACATTCACTATTGACTACTCTATTTAATACTTATTTTTCTGATGTGAATTTGCCTTCACTGTTTATAACGAAGTGATCAAAAAAGTAAAAATACAGTCGCAGTGGTCGTTCCAAGAAAACATTGATTTGCTTCATGAAAGTGTTGCTGAAAATCCTGAAATGTTCATTAGACGAAGTTCACAGCAGGTTGGTCCACAACATGTCGTATTTCACAAAAGGATTTAGCTCTGAAGACATATGAGGTTCAAAAATCACAGAAACTGAGGATAGATCATTCAAAACCGTTGGACTATTTTCTTGGGGGTTACTTGAAAAGTCAGTTCTCTACGAACATTCCTCAATCGATTCCTGAACTAAAGGAAGAAATTTTCTTGTCATTAGTTAGATATATATACAGTGGAATTTCCCTATAACGAACGTCTGTGTAAAGAATTTCTCTGTAAAACGAATTTCGTAAAAGACATTGTACCTTGAATACATACACACCATGTTAAAAACACCCTCAAAAAATGAAGCGAATTCTCTGTATAACGAATTCTTTAAAGAACATCACTCTTTGAATCGGTATTGGTGAGAAGGAATACGGCTGGATTTTCTCCGAAATTTTTCCGGTCGTACGTATTAAATCCCGACCATAAACTAAATCATTACGGTGGGCAGATGTCCTTCTCAAACAGTTTTAAATACACTCCTAGCTGATTTAAATCTAACCATTACGCTAGTGTGAAAAGTTGTTCGAAAATGTTTAAAGCAAGTGCTTAAGTTTGAAAGATAACCTTATATTTATCAGTGAAGTCAACTGCGACATTGCCGACTATAAAAACAAATTTTTTGTATAACGGAATTTCTTTATAACGAATTTTTTTGCGGATTTAGCGCTTTCGTTATAGGGAAGATCCGCTGTATATTCTCTTGAATTGAAAACTTACAAAATATAATACATAAAACAAAAAAGTCCCAAGCTGAGATTGGTGCAAAACGGGGTACCATACTATTCTGGCGTATGATACCAGAGCACAGGGAAAAACCTCAGTAGAAAAAACCCTGTCTCGCCGTTTATTTAGATACAAAATACTTAATTCATGGTTTTGGGCCAGGAGGTTGTTTTAAACCAGGTCAGGCATTCCGAGTGATGATTTTTCGAATCTCCTGTTCTTTTAAGACCGCTACAAGACCCTACTGAAGGGTAATCATCTCACATAGATTTAAATAGTGGTATTTCATCCTAAATATCGAATATAATTTCAGAATAATGATGAAAAAGTGTGATAAACTCATATTAGATAGAGACCCAATACAGTCAAAATGTCAGTGAAAATATCAATAAAAGTGAGCTGCAGGAGGAGGCCATTTAGCAGATACATGAATGCCTGACTTCATTTATCGAAAAGAAACTTGTGGAAATGAATTCAATTTATGTTTGAAAAAACATTCTCTATAATTGAATCTCTGAATAATCGGAAACTAAAATCCAATTTGTCTTCATTACAATAGAATTAGGTACATCAGTTCCTAGTCAATACATCAGAATGAAAACAGATTGTTTCTCGAATGTAATCTAATCTGACGATGTTGAATTTGCAATGTGTTCTCTGGTAAGCATGACCAAGGATATGTTAGATAATAATTGCATTGTTTACTTCCACAACAACAGATATTTGCCTGAGGTGAACATGTACCAATTTGTGGATTCAAGAGATGTGATGTTTTTTTCTTATTACGATGCAACCGCTAGGTGGATATTTCAGTTTTCTCTGGGAAAGGAAAATTCTACCTAGACGATGATGAATTGAAAGAGGGCTCATACATAATTGTGAAACATAATTCTAGCAGAGTAATCATGATACGCATAATTTTGTTGAACTTGAAATTTTTCATTGTAATATCACTTGGACAATTTCCATTTTGTCTTTCCTTTCATTCATATTATGAAATCGATTGGAAATTTATATTCATTCACTTTCATTTCTCTTACCGCGAAATAAAGAAGGTTATTCTTATATTGAGCTAATCAGAAGTTATTAGCTTTTTCATCAACTATAAATCTCTGCTAATTTTCTGGGAACCTGCCCTAGCGCACGTAAAAAAAGGTAGGCCTCTAACTTGTCAATTCGTTACTCCAATTTTTTTAAGGAGATTCAGATGGAGACATTAGTAACAAATGTAACAGTTTGAACTGTGCACTCGTGCTGCGAAAGGAACGCTGATGAAAACATTAAACCTTTTTAAGTGCGTCGTAAAGGTTGGAAAGTAAAAGTAGGAGAATTAATTTGAGTATTTCTAGGGCCAAAACAATAAAGCAATTTTCATGATTAATATTTGTTTTTGTCCTCAAATTCAAATTCCGAAATACACAAAAGGCAACTAAAGTCCTAATAAGATTGAGTTAATCAAAAGTTATCAGATTTTCATCAATGAATCTCTGCTAATTTGCCACCGTAGAGCACGTAAAAAAAGAAGGCCTCTAACTTACCAATTCGTTATTCGAAATTTCTATTAAGGAGATTCAGATGGAGACATTAGTAACAAATGTAACAGTTTGAACTGTGCACTCGTGCTGCGAAAGGAACGCTGATGAAAAAATTAAACTTTTTTTGCCGACCTCTAAATAAAAGGTGAATTGTGTGTACTAAATTGAACCTTAATGACCCATTTTAATATTCAATTTATAATATTTTTATATGCTTTTCTCATGGCAACCGTACTCGAAGTATTCAGATCAGAAGCACTCTACGAGAAATGTCAAAACTCTATTGGAACATAGAAACAAAGAAATATCAATATGTCAAATGAATGTCTTGTGCAAAATGAAAATGTATTTCAACCAAGAATCTATACACAATTCATATTGAGGTCGTCGGAAAAATCATGTAATCAACTCGGTTGATCTAGCGACCAATGGTCTCGAACTATCGACGCGTGAGCGGAGCGAAAGCGTTGAAATATCTTGACCATAAGAAAAGAAAAATATTAGGAAAATTGGACACTATTTATTATCTATTATTTACTTCGTGACAATGCCGACGTTTCGAAACAAATTCGTTTCTTTTTCAAAGCTAGTTACGATAAACAATATTGTACGCTTTTTAAAAACATTAAGATTTTACAAAGAAATAAAAAAAACTGACAAGGTGATGGGATGTTTGCGATGTGTACCTACTCTCCAAGAAATTTGATTTCTGTGTAAAATCTTAATGTTTTTAAAAGCGTACAATATTGTTTATCGTAACTAGCCTTGAAAAATAAACGAATTTGTTTCAAAACGTCGGCATTGTCACGAATAAACAATAGATAATAAATAGTGTCCAATTTTCCCAATATTTTTCTTTTCTTATGGTCAAGATATTTCATCATTCGGAATGCCTGACCTGGTTTAAAACAACCTCCTGGCCCCAGCATGAATTAAGTATTTGTATCTAAATATTAAAGGTATTTATTCGAATTGTTTTAAGTTTCAATTTTGTTAAAACGGCGAGACAAGGTTTTTCTACTGAGGTTTTTCCCTGTGCTCTGGTATCATACGCCAGAATAGTATGGTACCCCGTTTTGCACCAATCTCAGCTAGGGACTTTTTTGTTTTATGTATTATATTTTGTAAATTTTCAATTCAAAAGAATATACAGTGGAACTTCCCTATAACGAAAGCGCTAAATCCGCAAAAAATTCGTTATAAAGAAATTCCGTTATACATAAAATTTGTTTTTATAGTCGGCAATGTCGCAGTTGACTTCACTGATAAATATAAGGTTATCATTCAAACTTAAGCACTTGCTTTTAGACATTGTCGAACAACTTTTCACACTAGCGTTATGGTTAGATTTAAATCAGCTAGGAGTGTATTTAAAACTTTTTCAGAAGGACCTCTGCCCACCGTAATGATTTAGTTTATGGTCGGGATTTAAAACGTACGACCGGAAAAATTTCGGAGAAAATCCAGCCGAATACCTTCTTACCAATACCGATTCAAAGAGTGATGTTTTTTGAAGAATTCGTTATAAAGAGAATTCGCTTCATTTTTGAGGGTGTTTTTAACATGGTTTGTATGTATTCATGGTGCAATGTCCTTTACAAAATTCGTTTTACAGATAAATTCTCTACACAGACGTTCGTTATAGGGAAATTCCTTTAGTCAGGAATTTCAGGATTTCTTTGTAAAATCTTAATGTTTTTAAAAAAGCGTACAATATTATTGTTTATCGTAACTAGCCTTGAAAAAGAAACGAATTTGTTTCGAAACGTCGGCATTGTCACGAAGTAAACAATAGATAATAAATAGTGTCCAATTTTCACAATTTTTTTTTATTCTAAAACAATGGATGATAACCAAGTTCGAATACAACATTTTTGATCATTTGGACTGAACTATAGCATGTTAACGAAGACGCACAAAGTAGATTGTTTCTTGTCGCAATTTCCTTTTCATTTCAATGAGATGCTTCACAAATAAAAAATCAAATGTGAACCCAAATAATAATGTTGTTAGACCGAAATGGTTTCCATAATGAGAGGACCTCTCGGTCGAAATAACGCAGATATAGCCCCATCTATTGCGGTTTTAGAAATTCGAAATGGCCATAAGATACCGTTTTCACTAATTGCCTGTCATCCTCTGGCATTTTAATAAAAATAAAATATATCGTAGGTCCGAAAAGGGCGGCCACAAGCGAGGGTGTGGTTTTTGTGTTGAATCCGGAAGCTGGAAAGCATTACATCCGTAAATTCATGGATCCGACGGTATTTGTCCTAATGCGAAATTTATTTCCCCTAACTCAATGGAATGGGCCCTAGAAATACTCAAATTATTCTCCTACTTTTATTTCCAAGGACGAGCTAAGGAAAAAGTGTTTTCATCAGGCGACCGCCTTTTCGCAGCACGAGTCCACAGTTCAAAAATGTTACATTTGTTACTAATGTCTCCATCTGAATCTCCTAATAGAAATTTCGAATAACGAATTGGTAAGTTAAAGGCTTTCTTTTTTACGTGTTCCTGAGCACTTGGAGCAAATCAACAGAGATTCATTGGAGAAAAAGCTGATTACTTTTGATTAACTCATAATTACGAAGGTTACCTTTAATATTCGCGGGTTGAAAACAACAAATATTAATGATTAAGATATAGATACTTCTGTATACGTTTTTGAAACAATTTTCAAAGCACTTCGCCACTCTGACTGGGAATCTCTATAACATGCATTCTAAGGCATCAAACGCGTGAAGATGTGCAAGAGTTGTTTGTGACCTCTAACCCAATAGATTGGTTCTAAAAAAATCAAATTAATTCTCCTACTTCTACTTTTAATCTTTACGACGCACTTAAAAAGGTTTAATGTTTTCATCAGCGTTCTTTCGCAGCACGAGTGCACAGTTCCAAACTGTTACATTTGGTACTAATGTCTCCATCTGAATCTCCTTAAGAGAGAAATTCGAATAACGAATTGGTAAGTTAAAGGATTTCTTTTTTACGTGTTCCTGAGCAGGTTTGGAGCAAATTAACAGAGATTCATTTGAGAAAAAACTGATCACTTTTGATTAACTCATAATTACGAAGGTTACCTTTAATATTTCGCGGTTTGAAAACAACAAATATTAATGATTAAGATATAGATACTTTGTATACGTTTGAAACAATTTTCAAAGCACTTCGCCACTCTGACTGGGAATCTCTATAACATGCATTCTAAGGCATCAAACGCTTCTGAAGATGTGCAAGAGTTGTTGACCTCTAACCCAATAGATTGGTTCTAAAAACACTCAAATTAATTCTCCTACTTTACTTTCCAACCTTTACGACGCACTAAAAAGGTTTAATGTTTTCATCAGCGTTCCTTTCGCAGCACGAGTCCACAGTTCAAACGTTACATTTGTTACTAATGTCTCCATCTGAATCTCCTTAATAGAAATTTCGAATAACGAATTGGTAAGTTAGAGGCTTTCTTTTTTACGTGTTCTAGAGCAGGTTTGGAGCAAATAAACAGAGATTCATTGGAGAAAAAGCTGATAACTTTCGATTAACTCATAATTACGAAGGTTACCTTTAATATTTCGGAAAACAACAAATATTAATGATTAAGATATAGACTTCTGTATACGTTTGAAACAATTTTCAAAGCACTTCGCCACTCTGACTGGGAATCTCTATAACATGCATTCTAAGGCATCAAACGCTTTGAAGATGTGCAAGAGTTGTTGACCTCTAACCCAATAGATTGGTTCTAAAAACACTCAAATTAATTCTCCTACTTCTACTTTTCAATCTTTACGACGCACTTAAAAAGGTTTAATGTTTTCATGAGCGTTCCTTTCGAAGCACGAGTGTACAGTTCAAACTGTTACATTTGTTACTAATGTCTCCATCTGAATCTCCTTAATAGAAATTTCGAATAACGAATTGGTAAGTTAAAGGATTTCTTTTTTACGTGTTCCTGAGCAGGTTTGGAGCAAATTAACAGAGATTCATTTGAGAAAAAACTGATCACTTTTGATTAACTCATAATTACGAAGGTTACCTTTAATATTTCGCGGTTTGAAAACAACAAATATTAATGATTAGATATAGATACTCTGTATACGTTTGAAACAATTTTCAAAGCACTTCGCCACTCTGACTGGGATCTCTATAACATGCATTCTAAGGCATCAAACGCTTCTGAAGATGTGCAAGAGTTGTTGACCTCTACCCAATAGATTGGTTCTAAAAACACTCAAATTAATTCTCCTACTTTACTTTTCAATCTTTACGACGCACTTAAAAAGGTTTTGTTTTCATCAGCGTTCTTTCGCAGCACGAGTGCACAGTTCAAACTGTTACATTTGTTACTAATGTCTCATCTGAATCTCCTTAATAGAAATTTCGAATAAGGATTTGGTAAGTTAGAGGCCTTCTTTTTTTACGTGCTCTACGGTAGCAAATTAGCAGAGCTGATAACTTTTGATTAACTCAATCTTATTACTATAGCTGCCTTTAGTGTATTTCGGAATTTGAGGACAAAACAAATATTAATCATGAAAATTGCTTTATTGTTTTACAAATTATTCCTCATAAAGTTCCAAATATTTCTGCATTCGTTTGAACCAATTTTGAAAGTACGTTTGCCACTTTCAAGGGCGTAGCCAGGGGAGGGTTTTGGGGGTTCAAACCCCCCCCCCCGAAATGTTTCGAAAATTTAGAATTATTTTTTGTTGCAAAAATAATGTTTCATTTTGCACTCAAGCCAACTTATCTCCGAAAATCTAGTTAAAATTATCAATTCATATCAGCAATGTGGATGATATTAAAGTTTCATTCCATTTCTAGAACATACTATCCAACAATTAACTGATAGATTTTCTACACACCGAAAATTAATATCAGCCTTATCTGGTCTACTACCCCAGAAATTTAACAGAGAATATGAATTAGAAGACGCGTTATCGATGCATCCTTCACTATACCAGAAAAAAATAAAAACGTAATAAAGCAGAATTTGAAATATGGAAAATGTCAATGAACTCCATTTCAAAATCGGCATTAAAATGCTTAGATGCGTGCAATCAGAATATGTATCCGAACATCTACATCCTACTACAAATTTTAGGTACGATTCCAGTATCTACTGCTACTCCAGAAAGAAGTTTTTCCAGCTTGAGGAGAATTAAAAATACCTGCGCAATTCTTCCAGCGAAACTAGATTGAATGGGTTGGCGCTTATGAATATTCATTAAAGTGTGAAAATTGATGAAAATGAAGTGGTTGACCAATTCGCTGGAAAAAAAAAGACGGATAGGCTTTAACTGAAGGAATTCACCATAAAAACTATGTTTGTGTTTTCTCACTGTTTCATTTTTAATACCTATTCATATGTTGTTGGCACTATTTTGGAGTAAAACATTTAAAAACTCTATTTAGTTTCAATGAAAGCACATATCCACACTAATTTCATATTGATTCATCCTATATAAGTATTGTTTGGGAAATAAATATTGTTTTTAAGTTTTGCTTGGGTGAATAAAATTAAATTCTAAAGCATATTTGAAAAATAGGTTTACCTAACATAACCAGGAATATCTATGTTGAATATTGTTTCTGAAGTAGGAAAAGGATTATTGAATTCTTAAAAAACACAAATCTTCTACGCCCTTGGCCACTTTGATTGAGGTGTCCCCATGCAGTCTGGTGCATCAACTGCTTCTTCAGGTGTAGATGTTGACCTCTAGCTCAATGATCAGTTTTGATTAACTCATAAATTCAAAAGTTACCTTTCATATTTGGCGGTTTGAAAAGAAAAACATCTTAATCTCCTGATAGATATTTCGAATAAGAATTGATCTCTAGGATAGATAGAAAATAGAAAACTGAAAAATTTTCGAGGTTTGATCAACAAGATAATCTCGAAATCTGAAAAATATAATACATATACATATACCGATTTGGAAATACACATCGAGAACATACGATATACAAGGCATCAGACAGAGATTCTTCCCTACAGTTGCACAGATGAATAGGCGAGATAATGAAGTGCGATAACTGAATGAATTCAACTGTCTTACTGCGATAATCTAGTGTCGTCTCTCTCTTATCGCAGTATGGTAGGGAACCCGAACTACACGTATAGAATTTTCAATTTGTCAGGCTGCCCGTAATATTCGATTCAAGTATTTACTGTTGCCTACCATACTAAAGAATTACGCTCCTCTAAACGATAGGAGAGAGACAAGACTAGAATAAAGAAGTAAGACAACTGAACTCAGTGTGTTACAGCAAGTGATTGTCTCGACTATTCATCTGGTCAACTGGACCGAAGAATTCTCTGTCTGATGCATTGTATATCGTATGTTTCAGATGTGAATTTCCAAACCTGTATATACATATCTTGCGATTTCGACGAAACTCTGGCAAAATTTTAACGAAATTTCATACGAATATGTTTTGGAAGCTGATACATCCAATGAACCTCTGAGTTTTATGCCTGACTCTAATAGAGGGCGATAGTTGCGCTGTTCGTACCGAAAAGTATTGAACTTTTTGAACGCTCGTTCAACTTAAAAGAGTGCTATATCGTCTTGCTCAAATGTCTGTTATTTTCGAAATTTGAGCCGACAATGGTCTCAAACGATAGGGTTCGACCCCCTGATGAAGAATCCGTGGTCAAACTCAATTCTGTTCGTGTGCCCGGCCGTCCGTTAGCACGATAACTTTCGAAGGGATTGTCCTAAAGACTTGAGATTTCCAGGGTGTTCCATAAAATATGACCATTTAAAATGGCCTTCATATCTCAATATCTCAGACAAAACGAAACCAATCGAAATGAAATGTTGCAAGCCAATGCAAGATGCTCAATAAGTCTCATGAAAAAATTTCGTAGCTATAGTGTACACAGAACCATAGACAATTCAATTGAATATTGAGAAGTGATTAAAATTTGATATACTAAATGGTCATTCGAAATTCAAGAGGATCACATCATCTGAACCATAGAATTAAATTTATTTCACTTATTGATTTTTTTCATATAGGGTGTTTCATTGGGAAAGGGAAATACTTCACAGATGCATAGGTGGCACCAAGACGGTTCTAGGGATACCCATTTTATTGGGTCTCACTGTCTTTGTAGCCGAGATACAGGGGTTTTATGAATTGTCCCGTTTCTTCCTGAGGCCGTACAGACGAACCAGCTGGTATATTTTCTTCATATTTGGCAAATATGTTCCTAATTGAGAGCCCAAACATATTATGCAATAACCGCCTCGAAAATCCAGGTCCGGGTTACAAAAAATTATGAATCGTTCGAATTCTCGAAAACAACACCCTGTACATCGGAATTTTGAGAATCTGTTTTAAAATTCGTAAATACCACTAAAACCAAACTGAGACGTATACTTCAAATTTTCGCGCAGAAAGTTTTACTGCACAAATTTTCAAGGTAAATATGAAGTTTTTAGGAACTTGGATACCCGAAAGTGGTTTGAAGTGACTTTAACAATGAATTATCAACAATATTGAATCCATAATTATTTCAACTTTACTTTGTAATTCATTTCCACATTGGTTTTCCTTTTTATAGCCGTATACTTGAAAATCCAGGTCCGGGTTACGAAAATTATGAATCGGTTGAATCCTCGAAACAACATCGGAATTCTGAAAATCTGTTTTAAAATTCGAAAATACCACTAAAAACTGAACTGAGACGTACACTTCAAATTTTCGCGCAGATAGTTTCAATGCACCAATTTTCAACGTAAAAGTGAAGTTTTTAAGAACTAAGATACCTGAAAGTGGTTTGAAGTGACTTTTAACAATGAATCATCAACAATATTGAATCCCTAATTATTTCAACATTACTTTGTAATCATTCCACATTAGTTTTTATTTATTGAGAGTGAGCTGCATATTACGTATAATAATATGGATTTCAATTTTTTGATAATTCATTGTTAAAAGTCACTTCAAACCACTTTCAGGCCAAGTTCTTAAAAACTTCACTTTTACGTTGAAAATTTGTGCATTGAAACTATCTGAGCGCGAAAATTTGAAGTGTACGTTTCAGTTCAGTTTTTAGTGTTATTTTCGAATTTTAAAACAGATTTTCAAAATTCCGATGTACAGGGTGTTGTGTCGAGTATTCAAACGATTCATAATTTTTCGTTAACCCGGACCTGGATTTTCAAGTATACGGCTATAAAAAGGAAAACCAATGTGAAAATGAATTACAGAGTAATGTTGAAATAATTATGCATTCAATATTGTTGATAATTCATTGTTAAAAGTCACTTCAAAGCATTTTCGGGTATCCAAGTTCCTAAAAACTTCACTTTTACCTTGAAACTTTGTGCAGTAAAACTTTCTGCGCGAAAATTTGAAGTATACGTCCCAGTTTAGTTTTTAGTGGTGTTTTCGCATTTTAAAACAGATTTTCAAAATTCCGATGTACAGGGTGTTGTTTAGAGTATTCAAACGATTCATAATTTTTTGTTAATCCGGACCTGGATTTTCGAGGCGGTTATTGCATGATATGTTTGGACTCTCAATTAGGAACATATTTGCCAAATATGAAGAAAATATACCAGGTGGTTCGTCTGGTACGGCCTCAGAAGAAACGGGCAAATTCATAAAACACCTGTATCTCGGCTACGAAGACAGTGAGACCCAATAAATGGGGTATCTCTAGAACCGTCTTGGTGCCACCTATGCACCTGTGAAGTACCTTCCCTATTGCCACCCTTTCCCAATGAAAAACCCTGTATAATATACCTATAATTTTTTTTTAAATTTCCAGAATATAATTTGGATCGTGATTTTGCATTCAATACTAAGCATGAATCATATACAATATTTTGAGGTAAATAGCATTATTCCTAATATCGATTGAAAAATTCTGGAAAGATGATTTGAGATCCATTCTAACCAGAACGAAACCAATGAATGAGACACGAAAATAACAAAAATTGTGTATGTGGAAAATCTTATACAGGAGAGACATCAAGACCTTAAGAGATAAAAACACGGGAACATAAGAACATCAAAAATAGAGACATCACAAGATCACAAATCGCTGACCACGTATGTTCAAATAGCGGAGATCATATGATGAACTGGAATAACACAAGATCCTAACGACGGAACGTGATAATTATACAAGAAAAATCAACGATTCCACATGTACTTTGTTAGATGAAGTAGATAATTTGGAAAATTGTTCTGTTGGAATAGATCTAATTTGAATTGATTTATTGAAGAAAGAAATGACATCAGGAATTTCAAAATTAAATAAATCAACATCTTTAGATATTGACAACTTTCAATGTCAATCAGATTGCAAATGAAAAAACACACAATTCTGAAGATTTTACAAGTTGTCTGAAGAAGGTGTCTGATATAGACACCGAAACGTTACATTATCCTTTTCATCTTATACTTTTTTCAGTTTTACTGTTAGGCAACAATTTTTTCAATACCAATTTGCTTCTGACAAATGAGTGCAAAGATTCTCGCAGGAAAATTCATCTCAATTAAAATTTTTTTAATTATTTCTGTTTCAGAGACTGGGAGTGAAAACCTATAAGTTCTTCAAAAAAGCGTTATTGCTACACACATCCTGTATACTCAATATCAATTCATATACCTTTTCGAATTGATATTCGGAATTAAGACATAATCAACCATTTTCAATTAGAATAATTAAAATATTTACAATCCTTTCAGGCACCACATTGCCAAGAAATATCTCATTTGAATGGAATATTAGTCAGTATAATTTGCATTCTCCCTGAAGAAAATGATATATTACGCTGCACATGAGCATTATGTTATTACAACCCATTCCATTTTCGAGCTTCGAGCTTGTAATTATTCAAGAACTACCTCATAAATCGTGAAAAAACTAGAGAGCTGACTTTCTACGAGTAAAGTTGCCAATTTAAGCATTCGGAACAAACATTAATTTGTCTGCCGTTTAAAATCGCAGTTAGCAAGTACATCATGCGAGTGATCAAAAAAATACAAAAATACTGCTGGGAGCAGTGGGATTCCAAGTTTTTTTATTGTTTATTCATGTTTAGGATCTACATACCTTTAGTTTTTGTTCGACTTAAGAAAGCACATTCTCGAAATTGAGGAATAACTTCACATTTGAATATCAACGAAAGAAAAATATCAGGAATATTGCAAAAAAGAAGCATTTGAGCGCTCGTTCATTGGTGGAGCAATCAGATTATTACCTCGTGGTTTTATATTAGACTTGCGATTGATACACAATATATAAATGCAGAATCTCAGCACAATCGGAATCATATCTGAAAAATTTTAAGATAATGATATTGCAACCATCAAATTATATTAATATTTCGAATTTTTTCTCAATCATACAAGGAAACATCCGAAAAAATATATACAGTGTGTTTAGTCATTTTTTATCGACAAAAACACCCACATGGGGAGTTTACCCCCTCAGTTCTGGAGAAGCCCCCATTTTAAATTTACTTTTTATTTTAGTTTACCCTCCCAAATGATATCGATTCTTTCGGACATAAAGGTCCTACAGTGAAAAAAATGTATTTTGAAAGATTATAATACCAGCTTTCATCGAAGGGGAACAATATGAAAACATTTAACTCAGAAATGTCATAAAATTTTTTTTAAGAATTGTAATGAAAAAATGTACTGATTTTCTTAGTAAATCCGAAATAGTACAAGAACTAGCACATTGAAGTATAATTTTTCTTCAATGAGCTAACTCGCAAGGGTATTAGCCACAAAACGATACCAACATAATTTCTGTAAGTTACATAATTAGAAAGTAATTGCTGTTCGAACATGACCCTTATATGAATGATGAAATGAGATGAAATGTAATGCCTACATGTAGTGACTAAAAAACAAAAGTTTTGTCCTGCACATTCACAACTACAACAATATTTCCAATCTGTTCACACGCCCGAATATCTGTAGCAACAAAAAAAAAAGGTTGGGGCGTTCGCGTAGTGGTCATATTCGAACAGCAATAACTCAAATTATGTAACTTACAGAAATGATGTGGGTGTTGTTTTGTAGCTAATATCCTTGCGTGTTAAATCATTACTATTACGGATTTACTAAGAAAATAAGTATTTTTTCTTTACCAACATTTTTTTGAAGATTTTTTTATGGCATTTTCAAGTAAAATGTTTTCATATTGTTCTACTTTAATAGAAGGTGTAGTATCATCTTTCAAAAAACATTTTCACATCTGTAGGACATTTTGCCAATTGACTTTGTAGGTGCCAGGAATTGTGGGGGTCGCTTTCTGTAGCAAGTATTTGTTGTTTTTAAAAATTCATAATCCTTTTCCTACTTCGGAAACACTATTCAACATAAATATTCCTGGCAGGTTAGGTAAAACTTTTTTTCAAATATGCTTCAGAATTTCATTTTTATTCAGTCAAACCAGAACTTAAAAAACAATATTTATTTCCCAAACAATACTTACAGGATGAATCAATATGGAATTAGTGTGGATGTGTGCTTTCATTGAAACTAAATAGAGTTTTTTAATGTTTAACTCCCAAACCCCCAAAACCCCCCTCCTGGCTACGCCCTTGTTTTGAGATACGGTACAAATCAGCTAAAGTCCATATGGTCTGGAAAAGTCACAAGGCAATGACATTTTTCAATTGTTTCCCGAAACGCACCAGTGTTTACTTTCCTGGGCTTTGAACCACCCGTTAGTCAATAACCCCTATTTTACGCTGTGATAACAATTCCGAGATTCGACCATCGATAGGTTACGCTTTGTGTTTCAATGATTAACAACTGCGGGTAACAATATACATTCACCGACCCCATATATTCGGAACAATGGGGTACTAACACCGAGGTTCGAATGAAATACTATGATTTCCATCTTCGAGATAATCATTGCGGGAAGAATATATAACACGGTGATAATTACAAAATGGGAATTTCATACGGAATTATTTATTCTTATAATTTCCTTTGTTGGGAGCGAATGATCGAGTCTGAATAGGTTCAGATATGATCAAATGGGGGAAAAAGTTTAATTACCTACTTTCAATTTTTTAAATTCAATTTGAAATACATTTTTCGCACTTCAATGAAAATCATCCAAGTATACCTGGTAAATATTCCCCGGATAAAAAAGCGTGAGTTTATTTCACCAGAAAATCAAAAAAGCCCTGAGCAGGAGTTTTTGAGCGCTTGTTCATTGGTGGAGAAATAAGACCATTACCTCGAAATTTTATATGGGATTTGGGATATACAGTGTGTTTGGTAATGACTTAGCGATAATTTAAGGCCATGAAATATACCTAATTTTATCGACAAAAACAAACACATTGCGAAGTTTACCCCCTTAGTTTTGGAGTAGCCCCCGTATTAGATTTACTTTTTTATTTTCGTTGACCCTTCCAAATAAAATCGACACCTCTAGATATAAAGGTCTACAGATGTGAAAAAAATGTTTTTTGAATGATGTCACTACAGCCTTTCATTAAAGTAGAACAATATGAAAACATCTAACCTGAAAATGCCATAAAAAAATTCTTAAAAAAAAAATTTCGTGAGAAAATGTACTGATTTTCTTAGTATACCCGTAATAGCACAAGAAATAGCGCATTGAGGTATAATTTTTTTTCAATGATTCAACACGCAAGGATATTAGCTCCAAAACAACACTCACATCATTTCTGTAAGTTACATAATTCGAGAGTTATTGCTGTGCAAACATGACCACTACGCGAGCGCCCTAAACTTTTTTTGCTTCTACAGGTCGTCATGAGGGCCACTGCCTGTCTACAAAGCAGAGGCGGTCATTTTGAGCAATTTTTATGATTAATTTGTTTGTTTAATCATTTAAAGTTATCAAAAGTACAGTTCTGAGTTTTATTTATTTTATCAATTTTCATAAGGGTCATGTTGTAACAGCAATACTTTCTAATTATGTAACTTACAGAAATTATGTTGATATCATTTTGTAGCTAATATCCTTGCATGTTATTTCAAATATACTTCAATGTGCTAGTGCTTGTACTATTGCGGATTCACTAAGGAAATCACTACATTTTCAACTAAATATTTTTATGGCATTTCTGAGTTGAATGTTTTCATATCGTTCCACTTCAATGAAAGGTAGTACCTTCTTTCAAAAAACATTTTTTTTCACATCTGTAGGACCTTTATGTCGAAGAAATCGATATTACTTGGGAGAGTCAACTAAAACAGAAAAGTGAATTTGAAATGGGGGCACTCCAAAACTCAGGGGGTGAACTCCCTTATGTGGGTGTTTTTGTCGATAAAATTAGGCATATTTGATGCCCTTAAATTATCGCTAAGTCGTGACCAAACACACTGTACTCGTATATATTCTTTTGAATTGAGAGCTAGCAATACATGTAGCCGGTCAATTTAGACAATTGAAATAAAGAAAATTCCGACAAAGCCAAATTTTTTGTAGAGACCTTAGGTTACCACAAGGAATAAAGTCTCAAAAGTCCCCATTAGTCCCATGTGAGCTTAGGGAATTATTCGGGGTCAAAGGTCAAAATTTTAGGTTTTTCTCGAAAACGGTAAGTTCTTAAAATTCTCTATAAAAATGGTTCCCATGATTTTTCTCTAAGACCCACTATTTCCAGATATTGCGCTTGTAAGAATCATGTTCTACATAGTATGCACAAATATGCCACGTATATACATATTAGATACTCAAGCAAGCAAAAATGCCTACTCGTGCCTCTTCTATGTATACATTATACTATTCTAAGAAAATTTACTCTAAAATGACCGCCGGTCCCTTACCTTTACGTAATTTTTGAAAAATATGTTCAGTATTTACGTAGACATTATGGTCATACAGTTACGGTAGTATTTGATGGCTACAGTGACACAACAAAGACATCCTCAGGTACCGACATAATGTTTGACGAATTTATGACAGTTCCAGTTATCAACAACATTTTTTGCAAACATTAATAATAAATCTCGTTTATTTCTATGTTGAGTAACAAATTAACAGCTGAAAATATTGCCGTGAAACAAGCTCCTAATGACGCCGATGTCCTCATAATTGAAACAGCAATAGAACAATTTAATGCAAGAAATACAGCTATTGTAGTGGGTGAAGATGTTGATTTATTAGTACTACTCACTGCAAGGACTCCATCTGATAAAATTATTTACTTTTAAAACCTGGGAAGGCGCATCAGCAACGGACAGAAATATATTCTTCAAAAAGTTTATCAGCTTATCCGAAATGCCAAAACTTTATTTTATTTTTACATGCGATAACCGGATGCGATACTACGTCAGCAATGTTTAGAAGGGGCAAAAATTCAGTATTAAAATTATTTGAAAAAAATGATTTGATTGACTGCGCAAAAGTATTCACAGAAATGAATTCTTCACCTCAAATACTAATTACTAAAGGAATTCGGTTTCTTCTTGCGGTTTATGGAGCTCCAAAAAAATTGATTGCATAGATACGTACAGATATTTAACATTCGTAAAAAATACACGAAACAAAAAGCAAGTACAGCTATCTTGTCTTCCTCAACATCGGCATCTGCTACTCAACATTTGTTTCGAGTATACTATCAAGTTCAGACATGGCAAGGCAATGAACTGAACCCTGAAGACTGGGTTAGAAATTGATAAATAATACTTTGGACCGATTCGAACTTTACTGCCCCCTGCTCCAGAAAAACTTCTTAACACTATTTTTTGCAATTGCAAGAAAGGTTGTAGTGCCAAATGTGGCTGTAAAAAAGTAGGATTGCAGTGTTCTCCAGCGTGTACCAATTGCCAAGGTGTCTCTTGCTCAAATGTTCAATTAAATACAAGAGAGGAAGATTCATGTGATTTTGATGAAGAGACAACTGATTCATCTTCATTTGAACAATTTCTAAGTGTTCATCAACAGGAAGGAGAGAAGAAGAAGAAGAAAGAAATTGAAGAAAACATGATTTTTGAAGTTGAATATGAAGAGTATGAGTCAGATTAAAGTAATAAAAAAAAGTTAGAACGACAGTTAAACTCAGTAACCCATATCAATAATCTTCATACTATTAAATAATTATTGTTCCTGAAAATAACGTCATAAAGGTTCGTGGAATCGGCCTACCGGGGATACCACGTTAAAAAAAATGCGCCGAGTACACTACCTCACAGGTGGTGTGGAAATGTGTGCATATTATGTAGAACTTGATTCTTACAAGCGCAATATCTGGGAAATAGTGGGTCTTAGAGAAAAAATCATGGGAACCATTTTTATAGAGAATTTTAAGATCTACAACTTTGCTCCGGGGTACTTTTCGATAAAACTTACCGTTTTCGAGAAAAATCCAAAAAACCTAAAATTTTGACCTTTGACCCCGAATAAGTCCCTAAGCTCACATGGGACTGATGGGGACTTTTGAGACTTTATTCCTTGTGGTAAACCTAAGGTCTCTATAAAAATTTGGCTTTGTCGGAATTTTCTTTATTTGATCAATTTTTATGTCTAAAATGCCCGGACTAATGAAACAAAAAGGTCCCTAGTTGGGTTTGGTGCAAATATATAAATGCAAAATCTCAGCAATATCGGAATTATAATCCTGAAATTATTCAGAAAACTAAATATGTAAAAATTGAATTCTATGTTCTGATGATGCGATCCTTTGGTTATTTTGCATAAACATTCAGTATATCAGTCTTCATTCAACATATGAATTTCACTCGAATCGAATGTCCTGTAATGGAAATATATAGATTCTTCTTTTCAATCTACTAATTGAATTTTCTATGGTTCTGTTGACACTATGGCCACAATCGCTTCGAAAGTTATCGTGCGACGTCTCTATGGACATAATTGAATTCGACATAAAACATAAAAAAATCAAATATTTCGGATGAGGAATTTTGTTGTATACCTGTATATTTATAGTGCTCTGAACAGTCTAAACTGATAATTTCTGATGTAGATTATTCCAATGAAAAATAGAATTTTCTGTTTATTGCAAATAGATTAAAAATACATAGAAATATTCCTCGACTACCATAGGTTGTAGGAAAGTGTTCCAATACTAATTATTTATTTATAAGCGGAAATTCGTAGACAATTTCCTAAATAATTGAACCTCAACATGTGAACGGAACCAATTCACTTTGGGTGTAAATAACAGAAAGAATGTCGCATGTCTGTTGAACTGTTGTCCATGGGAAAGTGCACAATAGAGCAAATTATTCTTCATTACATCGAACCCATTGTGCCTATGTTGCGTGAAAAACATTCGGGATCGTCTGAGAAGTTAGTCAGGCGACACCTTCGCTACAGGGGTGATGTATTAACTACAAGAAGGAAAATACATGGCTTGGAAACACGCAACAGTTTTTCTTAAGGCTTGCCTTGAGATAGGCGGAGGTAATAACCTTATGCAAAATAGGATAAATTCGAATCTTGATTAGAAGACGAAAATAGACAAATAGTGTCGCAACAGCGTTGTCCGTTATAACGGGTGGTCCACATCGTAACCAAGAAATTTTAACCACGTATTATACACCAAAAATAAGCCCTAGTTTGTCATATAAACATATATTCAGAAATGTTTAATCTCCGAGATATATATTAAAATTATAGAAAAAAATGTTTCACACTGCTTGAAATATTTTTATGAAATTTGAGACATATGTTCTGAGCGTCAAGGAGCACTTTTTACATAAAATCATTTCTTTTCTATTCTACCAGTTGCGTCCGTACTGCAGCGGGACTGAATATCTTCAGATAAAAATGATACGCCAGAGTTTTCGACATTAAAAATCACTACTTAATCCTTATTGAATTAGGAGCAAATTCGCTAAAACTTTTTGCTGTACGAGGCACCGTTTTCGGTTAAAAAAAAAACAACACACATTTTCATGCATGAAGAAATCGCCAAAATTTCGTTCACAAAAATAGTCTAATTATTATTATGATCTATCTTATCAAATTTTGGCGATTTCTTCATGCATGAGACTGTGTTTTATTTTTTTAACAGGAAACAGTGCCTCGTACAGCAAAAAGTCAAGAAACCGAGTTTGCTCCAAATTAAATAAGGAGTTGAATAGTAATTTTTTTTTGTCCAAAAAACCAGTGGCGTATAATTTTTATCTGAAAACATTCAGTCTCGCTGCAGCATGGACGCCACTGGCAGAAAAGAGAAGATATTATATTATACTCTGCTCCTTGAATTTCCAAACATATGTCTCAAATTTCAATTTGTCAAGCAGTGTGAAGGTTATTCATAAAAAACATTTTTTTCTATAGTTTTAACACCCTGTATCTCGGAGAGGAAAAATTTCTCGACATATTTTTATATGATAAACTAGGGTTTATTTATGATGTAGAATACGTGGTCAAAATTTCTTGGTTACGATCTGGACCATCCTGTATTTGCTCCATCAGTAAATAATGCGTGTTTTTAAAATGATTCCTCTGGCATGGAGTAAGTGCGGAGATATTTCAACTTTCAGATGGACGGCGTTATGCAGAAAGCTACCATCAGAAATAGTGACAAACCTAGATATCTAGGTCCAAAGTTTTTATCAATTTCTCTAATATCTTGTGTGCTGTTTTTTGGTAACTCTTTTGAATTATCTATAGATTTTGTCATATTTTATGTATTTCATTATTCATACATGTCGAAAGGGACATTTTTGAAACAAACCATATCTTTATGTTCGAAAAGCATAAACATTGTATTATGAACTACATATTAATTTCAAAAACATTTCATTTCAGTTTGGATCCACTTCGAAATCTGAAGATAAGATATTATATCCAAAATTTTCGATTTCTTAATACCCTGCAATTTCTGACAAAAATGAAATGAATACATTTCTCTCCGTTGCCTGTACATAATAACTGGGGAAATATACTATTCATATTTCTCTAGTTGTAATAATAGCTTTTTTTAACGTTGAAAAAAATCATTTAGGCATCCATGGTGATGAAAAAAATCAATTTTTTTTGACAGTTGTACAAGTGCGTAAAATGAGTGTTTTTTTCATGACATATGAGTGTTAATTCACTCGAATGTGCCATGAAAACACGAATTTCATACGCACAAAATACAAACAACATTTTTAGTACAACTGTGAATGTGAATTCACATCATCTGAAATATAAAATGATTGAAACAATGCTTTCAATGTAATATTTCTATGCATACAGTCTTTACTTTTTTTCACCGTTAAAAAAAGTATTTTTTAATGGTGAAAAAAAGTAATCATTTGAGCAGCCATATGATGAAGAAAAGTCAAGTTTTTTTGACAGTTGTACAAAATAGTTATTTTTGTATTAAGTGCGTAAAATGAGTGTTTTCTTCATGGCAAATGAGAGTGTTACTTCACTCGAATGTGCCATAAAACATAGGCACGAAATACAAACAACCTTTTTTGTACAACTGTGAATGCGAATTCACATCATCTGAAATATAAAAAGATTGAAGACAATGCTTCCAATATTTCTATGCATACAGTCTTTACTTTTTTCACCGTTTGAAAAAGACCTTTTTAAGGGTTTTGAACGGTATTTACTTTTTTTAACGTTGAAAAAAAGAAATCATTTAGGCATCCATAGCGATAAAGAAAAGTCAAGAGTTTTTGACAGTTGTACAAAAAGTTGTTTTTTCTCGGCAACGGCTCATTTTACCATGTATGAAAGAAAGTACCTACTTTTTGCTTTTTCATCAATCATCTTAATTTGGCAGATTTTCCACATCTTCCTAGACACCCTGTGTACTCAATAGCGATTTAAATATAATAATTATATGAAATGATCGAAAGTTTAATTCAGCAACGTGTTTTCGCAACCAGGAAAATAGTTAACATGGAAGATATTACTCTTACGTCTCTTACCTCAAAGTTTCATTATGAAGTTCAAATTGGGTCAATCCATTGAGTTTAAAAATATTTTTAAACTCAATATTCAAACTTCATAAGCCATTAGACTAATTAGATAAAAGTAAGTGGAGTAAAATATATAATGGTATCAGTTTGAATTAACTGCGTTTGAATATATCTGAATTTTAGTTTCATTTTTCATGGAATCTTTCGTCTATTATTTGAACGAATAAATAGGCGCTGTAATCTGAAACTATTTGTTTGCGAAATAATTCAATTTGTGTAGCTTCATACAAGTTATAATGTTATAATATAATGAAGTGAATGCAATACAATACAAAATAATGGATACTATAAAATATATATTGCATAAAATCGAAAATATGATCGGAAAATATTTCCGTACAAATTCAACATCGATATTTAATTTGTTTCCATTCAAAATCAAATCATTAGCCTCATGATATAAATGTTAACCTGAATAGAAATATTTCCAATAACTGAATAAAATACACTGATCGAATCAATTATCACAGGAAAACAAAATTTGTTCTCCAGTGAGCAGCAAATTTAATTTCCAGTGGCATTGCATAAGAAGGTTTTTCCTACTAGATTAATATCCTTGTACATGGTCTCTATAAATGATTATAACAGCGCAGTTGGCGTTGAACTATTATTATAAATACATATTTATATTCTGATGTAAACTTCAATTTGAACAAACTATACTGTGAGTTTAGGCTGGTCATTCCGAAAGAAATTGAATGATGTGACTGCAATTATAAATTTTGTAGACTTTGCATAGGAAACCATAAGATAAAAAATTTCCAAAGCAACCTACGATGTTACAATCATTTATAAAGACCCCGTATTAAAAAAATGGGACGTAAGTGAATAACTTCAGGAGAAACTGAAATATATTTATTTTCACATATGGTACAACAACTCTAAATTGTCTGGAAAGAAATCCTCTAGAAATAGAATAAAGCCCTGTATTCGATGGGAAGTGCAAAACTTTGCAGTAAGGTTTATGAGAAATATGGCGTACTTACCTACCATTATTTCTGTTTTCATCCCAACTTGTGTAGATTATGTTCATGAAAACAGAGAGAGGTACACGAAGCACTAGCATTATCACCCATATAATACTCGGGATATTATCATTACACTTTGCAACGTCTTAAAATAAAGACTTCCACAAATTTCACTTTTTTTTTAATTCTAGACTCTAGACAACGAATAAAGTGAAACGAAGAGATTCAAAAGGAGCATTCAATCAGTAAAAAATTAATTAAGGATGGTTTTCTAAATCTTAAACTTGTCATATACACTGAAATGTGAATTTTAAACATACTTCTTTCTGATATCGATTGAAATATATTCTGGGAGGATTCTGCATTTATTAGAAACTTTATAGGTTTTCACTCCCAGTCTCTGAAACATAAATAATTAAAAAATGTTTGATTAAGGTGAAGTGCTCCTGCGAAAATCTTTGCACTTGTTTGTCAGGAGCAAATTGGTCTTGAAAAAAATTGTTGCCTAACAGTAAAACTGAAAAATGAAACAAATTAAAAGGATATTGTAACGTTTCGGTGGCTATATCAGACACCTTCTTCAGACAAAATCTAAAATTCTTCAGACTTGTGTATTTTCTCATTTGTAATCTGATTGACATTGATAGTTGTCAATCTATAGAGATGTTGATTAATTTGATTTTGAAATTTCCTGATGTCACTTCCTTCCTCAATAAATCAATCATTATGAAACAAGTGTATTTCGGAAACAAACACACACTAATAGATACCTGAATTTTTATTCCAATCATCAATTAAATGTAAAAACAGGTATTATAAAAACACTTTATGATAGGGCCTTTTTAATTTCATCTACACCTGAAATTAGAAATAATGAAATTTCTTTCATTAAAGAGTTCCTACTAGATAATCAATACCCACCAAATTTTATAGAAAGAACAATTTCAAATTTAGAACGAAAAATATCTAATCGAAATTCTAATGATGATCAGGTACAAACAGAAAACCGTCAAGAACAACCAACTTTGTTGAACGTCATTCCTTATATTCCTGGCCTATCAGAGAAAATAAGAAGAATTGGTTCCAAATTCAACATAAGAACTGTTTTCAAAACACAAAATGATTTGAGATCCATTCTAACTAGAACAAAACCAATGAATGAGACACAAAAATCCAAAAATTGTGTTTACAATATTCCCTGTATATGTGGAAAATCTTATACAGGGGAGACATCAAGACCTTTAGAAATAAGAAAACGGAAACATAAGAATAACATCAAAAAAAGAGACATCACAAGATCACAAATTGCTGATCATATATGTTCACATAGCGGAGATGATATGATGAACTGGGACCACACAAAGATCCTCATGACGGAACCTGATAATTATAAAAGGAAAATTAAGGAATCTACATGTATTTTGTTAGATGAACTAAATAATTTGGCCAATTGTTCTGTTGGAATAGATCGTATTTGGATTGATTTATTGAGGAAGGAAGTGACATCAGGAAATTTCAAAATCAAATAAATCAACATCTCTATAGATTGACAACTATCAATGTCAATCAGATTACAAATGAGAAAATACACAATTCTGAAGAATTTTAGATTTTGTCTGAAGAAGGTGTCTGATATAGCCACCGAAACGTTACAATATCCTTTTAATTTGTTTCATTTTTCAGTTTTACTGTAAGGCAACAATTTTTTTCAAGACCAATTTGCTCCTGACAAACAAGTGCAAAGATTTTCGCAGGAGCACTTCACCTTAATCAAACATTTTTTAATTATTTATGTTTCAGAGACTGGGAGTGAAAACCTATAAAGTTTCTAATAAATACTTCTTTCTGCTCACTTTTCGAAATCTTTCATTTTCACTGTGTTTCTGCTTATTTTCTTCAAAACTGTCAAGGTTTACAGCTTTCAAGCAACTCCTGTTGAGTTTTTTATGATTAACATTCATTTTCGAAGTAGAACAACACAAAAATAAGATTTTAAAACAATGAGCTCATGTTTTTAATCATATTAGATAAAAGCTCCAACGAATATGCTCCATAACGCGAAAATTTCTTTTATACAGAGTAGAATCACTCAAAAGAATATGACTGAATGAGTTGTTATTGACTCTCTGTCTATACCGTGTTCATTTTTCGTTCAGAAATTGAATTTCCGACATTTCTTCAATACGTAAATGGTTTCTGGCTCGACGTATAGGAAAGACATCATGAATAGATATATTATTTCTTTAAAGAACCATTCAATATTTGCAGAATAACTTGGGATGATATTCAAATCTGAAATTTTGCGTATCCAGTAAAATGTAATTCTGAACAAATTTCCTTTTCCGAAATCTTTACACTTTCCCTATGTTTTCGCTAATTTTCTTCAAAAGTATCAAGGCAAACAGCTTCGAAAAAACTCCTGGTGAAAGTTTATGATTCACATTCATTTCCAAAGCAGAAAATCACAAAAATAGTGTTTCGAAACAGTGAGCTCACGTTAATTAATCATTTTAGATGGAAGCTCCTACGAACACGCTTCTAACGCGAAAAATATCTTCATAGAGAGCAGAATAACTCAAAAGAATATGACTGAATGAGTTGTTATTGACGCTCAGGCTATACCGTGTTCATTCTTCGTTCAGAAATAGAATTCCGACATTTCTTCAATACGTTAATGGTTCCTGGCTCGACGTATAGGAAAGACATCATGAATAGATATATTATTTCGTTAAAGAAACATTCAATATTTGTGGAATAACTTGGGATGATATTCAAATCTGAAATTTTGCTTATCCACTAAAATGTAATTCTGAACAAATTTCCTTTTCTGAAATCTTCTCACTTTCACTATGTTTTTGCTTATTTTCTTGAAAAGTATCAAGGTTAACAGCTTCGAAAAAACTCCTGGTGAATGCTTATGATTCACATTCATTTCCGAAGCAGAAAATCACAAAAATAGCGTTTCGAAACAGTGAGCTCACGTTAATTAATCATATTAGATAAAAGCTTTAACGAACACGCTTCTTACGCGAAAAATATCCTCATAAGGAGCAGAATCACTCAAAAGAATATAACTGAGTTGAACTGAGTTGTTACTGACGCTCTGGCAAAACCGTGTTCATTCTTCGTTCAGAAATAGAATTTCCGACATTTCTTCAATACGTTAATGGTTCCTGGCTCGACGTATAGGAAAGACATCATGAATAGATATATTATTTCGTTAAAGGAGCATTCAATCCGTGTAGAATAATTTAGGATGGTATTTAAAGACGTCTCAATAGCATTGAACGACAGCTCACGTGAATTGTGTGCAAACATATCGTTTCATCTGCAGGGGTTTGAATGGGGTCCGTAGCAGCGTAGGAAAACAAACACCTGGTGATAGTGCTCTAGAAGACCACCTTCAAAAGGCCACACGCAGTCTCAGGTATGAGAAATATGGCGTCAGAACCCTTGAATTTTCGAGTATTTTCAAATAGAATGCCGTGAAGGATTTACCTAAATGAGCGATATATTTAAAAGTCAATAATATGACACATGGCAAGGAGAATATGCAGGGGGACAAAATTCGACACTTTTGAATGGAAAGTCCTCTTTCTAACGAAGATAGATAAAAACTGATGTCTGGGGGCCAATTTCGATGAAAAAATAGAAGGTGAAACCTGTACGTAAATATCTACAACTGTTTCATAGTTATTCCGAAATTGAATTCGATATTTAGGATGAAATACCACTATTTAAATCTATGTGACATTATAACCCTTTAATAGGGTCCTGTAGCGGACAGGAGATTCGAAAAATCATCACTTGGAATGGTTTAAAACATCCTCCTGGCCCAAGAGCATGAATTAAAGTATTTTGTATTTGAATATTGAAGGTATTTATTCGAATAGTTTTGAGTTTCAATTTTGTAGAAACGGCGAGACAGGGTTTTTTCTACTGAGGTTTTTCCCTGTGCTCTGGTATCATATTCCAGAATAGTATGGTACCCCGTTTTGCACCAACCTCAGCTAGGGACTTTTTTGTTTCATGTATTGTATTTTGTTAGCTCTCAATTCAAACGAATATATACAAAGTTATGGGGTGGAGGTGTTTTACGAAAATGTGCATTTTCGAAATATTCTTGCTTTTTTCTCCTGATGTAAATTTCCTTTTTCGATGGAAACATAATTTCAAGAAAGTTTCACGAAGAATCCAATGACGTTAATTATGTTCTTTGCATATTGACATTTTTTCGGATTTTCTTATATTTTTTTTTACTTGAATTCGACACCCTATATATTTTCACACCTTTCAATAGAGCTTCAAATAGCCATTTCATGTATATAGCATAGGTAATTGATGATTTTGTGGATCATTGCTTAGGTACCTTTGTTAAACATAAGAATTTTTATAAGAGAAAAAGTATACCACTCAAATGTTTCAACCTGACAAACATTTGAATTCTTCGTCCAATTTCTGACAAAAAATCTCTGCTGGGTGTCTTTTTTTTGTAAAAAATAAAACATCTTAACGTAGCGTCGCTACTACATAATTAATTGAAGTAACAACGAATGCGCGTCACGGTTTTGCATTTTTTTTTTCATAAAAAAGAGCTCCATGCAAAAAAGAACCAGAAGTGTTTTTTGTAACTAATAATTAAAAAATATTTGTTTGTTTGAATGAAATACCTAATTGGCGTACCCATTTGTTTCAGTCCCTTATTAAATGCAACTTTAAGAACTCATAACTAGAAAAACAAAGCATTTACGGACATAATTATTTTTGCAATACGTTCTGAATTTAAACCAACAATTTCCTCAGCGATGATCTACTATAACTGAAAAAAAGAACTTTACAGGTACCTTCTCATTTTCCACATTTTTTAATTGTGACATTTAATTCTGAAAAAAAATTGGTACTAAAATGAAAAACCTGTAACTAGTAATTACATATGTAAACAGACGTAAATTCAATGTTTATTTCAAACTTCCCATGATAAGGACAAACTTATAACCTTCACATTTTCACAACTACCGAAGTTTGGCTGTTGTTTTTTGACTCACCCCCTCACACGAAATCTATGCGTACAGCACTTGAACCCTCTACAACTTCTGCTATTCATCTCTAGTGTGTCCATTGAGCATTACTTCGAAAATGGGGATAGACAATATTTCCCAAAGTAATCCCAGATAATCTCACTGGTAAAACTTCCCTGTTGTGCTACTGAATTCTCTTTCAGGGCTTTCAGGCCATCACTTTATTCCACAGATTAAGTTGCATAATGTATTTTAGTATCGGGGAGGTCTGCTTTCACTTGCCAATATTCGAAGGGCTTATAAATAGATCCGAAGAATAAAAATTATTTACGTTCGAAGTGTACAGTGGGGGACAATCGTTGTAACCAATATAAAATAAAATATCTGCTGATCAATGTTTTTGAATGGGAAAAAAATTTCAAAATCGCACTTTGTGATTGGATTTGCTCCTACATCTTATTTTTGACCATACAATCTACATATTACATAACCATTAATTCCTCAAAAATCAATCTTAAAATCTTCGAATTATTTAAGTTTTACTGAAATTAATCATCATGTTGAATAATGTTGATTATTATAATGTAAACATTCAATAAATATTTGTTCACGTCAATTTCTTGATGATGGAACCTTCATTGATAAACAGTGGAACTTCCCTATAACGAAAGCGCTAAATCCGAAAAAAAATTGTTATAAAGAAATTTCGTTATATACAGAAAATTTGTTTATTGTATAGTCGGCAATGTCGCAGTCGACTTCACTGATGAATTAAAGTTTATCATTCAAACTTAAGCACTTTTTAGACATTTTCGCACAACTTTCACATTTAGCGTGATAGATAGATTGAAGCCTGCATTTAAAACTGTTTCAGAAGGATCTCTCTGCCCGCCGTAATGATTTAGTTCACGGGATTATTACGTACGTCCGGAAAATTTTCGGAAAAAACCCACCTTATATTTTCTAACCACTACCCATTCAAAGAGTGATGTTCTTTGAATATTTCGTTACAGAGAGATTTGCTTCCTTTTAGAGGGTGTTTTTATTATGAAATTTGGATTCAAGGTATACAGAGAAATTTGTTATACACGTTCGTTACAAGGAAGTTCCACTGTATTATTATACAGGGTGTTTCCTAAAACGCCAAAAATTCAGGGGGTTGTTCCTTGGACTATTTTAAGCATGTTTTGTCCTTGATTTGAAAAACCTCTTTGTTTCGAAGATACAGGGCGAACAACATTTTTCATATTTTTAAAATTAATGATAGTTTAAATAAAAATGCGTACCGCACTGTGTTTACTAAATAGGCACAATTTATTTTTAAATTTGTCAGTTTTTTGACATAAAATTGATAAGTTCAGATGGTAAAGAAATACAGATTAAACGTCCTGGTGTTTTTGAAAGGGTTCGTTCGGCAGTCAATGAGGAGAAGATTGGATGCTTGTATGCTGGCTAGACGTGGTTATTTTCAACAGTTTTTGTAGGTTAAGTTAAATTTTCATGTAATTTTTCATAATAAAATGTTATTATCTAAAATTTTGTTTCCCCTGTATCTTCGAAACAAAAGAGTTTTTCAAAAATCATCAACGGACAAAATATTCTTAGAATAGTCCAAGGAACAATCCCCTGAATTTTCGCCGCATGTTTAGGAAACACCCTGTATATAAATTTTTGACATTTGAATGAACAAAATGGATCAGAGTTATTTATTGCTTCCTATGAAATGTCAAAAATGACGAAAATTTTCAAAGAGTGACGAAAGTTGCTTTTCTGAGAGTTGAAAGTTCAAAGTCCTTTCCTGGTAAATTCTGAACGAAAAGTTGAGCAGAAGTAAATATGATGGAAATGGCCCAAAATTCTATCCATGGAATTCATCACATCTGACTTAGAAAACCTTTTATTTTAGATGTTTTTGCCTCAAAATTACTCTTTGCTTGATAATAAACATAGAAATGAGATACTGAGAGGAAGGGGAACTGAAAAGCATAGGAACTAACAAACTGAAAAACTGAGTAACTCAAACACTAAGAAATGCAGAAACTGAGATGCTAAGAAACTAATGAAGTAAGAAACCGAGAAACTAAAACAAAAGAAAACTAGGACTAAAAGACTTAGAAAAAACTAAGAAACGAAAAAAAATAAGAAACCGTTAAAATATAGAAATTGAAAAACCAAAATACTAAGAAAAGATTTATGACTTTCTGAGAGTCCATTATTTCTTGAATGATTTTTCCTGAAAATAACTGTAACTGTCCCCCTTAAAACAACTCTAACGAAAACGCAAAGCCTAAAACAACGGGGTTGAAATCTCTACGTTATTCTTGTGAAATTCAATATTAAACCTACAGCTATAGAAGTGTGAACCGCCAATATGTATAAAAACTTTCACCCTCAGATTTCCGAAAACAAACAGTGTAACTAAATGTTTGAAATATGAAAAGTTCATAAATGAGAAATAGCTCTGTTGTTTCGATAGAAAATAAACAGGAACACATATGCCCGTCGAAGTTAGATTCAAGCAAACACAATTTGACGTGCAAACATTCTGGATTGGGAAACGAAACTAAGTGGAAGTGGAATATTTGCAGAATGTTTTTAGTTTCTGAACACAACAACAACGTTGCAGGAACGACCGATTCAGGAAATAATGTTTCGATGAAATCCTGTCGAATTTTCCATCTCGATTGAAGTTTTCAACCAGGGGCCTATTACACCAAAATACTTTGCAACTTTTCACTTTGCATTTTGCATTCTGACGAATTTGAAAAGTGAAAATTAACTATGTTACACAATATTTCTCCCAAGATTTAATTTCTGCGAAGTGTTTTTCATATTGCACTTGCGTTTCCACATTGCACTTTTCAATTATAACTGCGTTTGGCACAACATTATTCATTTGAAAAGTGAAAACTGCAAAGTGAAAAGTTGCAAAGTTTTTGGTGCAATAGCCCACAGGTCTGTAATTAGGTGATTATTTGAATGATTCTTCTTTGAATCTGTAGAGGTTCTTTGAAAGTGTTATTGGAAGGAATAAATAAAGTTCCTGGATTTGATCTTCCAAAGAAAATATGGACTGTTCGTATAAGAACAGGACGTTGCAATAGTATGCTTTTCAAATGGAATTCAGTTGAGAGTCCTAGTTGCGAATGCGGAGGAGCAGAGGAGACAATTGAACATCTGAGTAATAATTGTTCCATATATAAATTTCAGGATGGCTTGAGAGCTATACATGAAATTACCGAGTCGTTTTTGAGTTGGGTTGTTAATTTTAAATCGATTTAATAGAGTTTCAATCAGTTTATTTTCCTGTTCCTTTTTTCTGCTTCGATTTTTTCGTTTCAGATTCGGAATTCCGAAGGCATCGTGGAGAGAATTTTCGGTTGGACTCAATCAAGAAGAAATCCTTCAATATTCAAATAGTTTTTGAGTTTTATTTTTGTAAGCACGCGAGACAGGGTTTTTTCTACTTAGGTTTTTACCTGAGCTCTGGTATCATACGAAAAAATGGTATGGTCCGTTTTGCACTAACCTCAGTTAGGGATTTTTATTTTTGTTTTATGTATTGTATTATGTTTGCTCTGGATTTCAAAAGAATATATATTTATATTGGAAGACTCGAATTAATCCAGGCATTTCCAGTGATTTCGTGGAGATATCAATTCAGAAATAATGAAACCTCAAAAAATCATAGCGATTATAAGTTTCTTGTTTTTTGATTAGGTTTTCGAGAAAAAAATATTAAAATCACCGAAATAAGCTTGCGAATTCGAACGATGAGAATTGACGGTTTCGAGTGACGTACGTGTTAGCATTCATTTCATTAGTTGAATGATGAATCAAAGTTCGGACCGATGCCAATTGGAAACTCTGTTGTGAATCGTCATTTCCATCATGCTTGATCGTACGTCATCATAGCGCAAAGTTGAACGATTATAGAAATCGCATTTTCAATATTTTATTAAAAAAAATTTTAAAAAAGAGCAGGAGTTTTAGAGTACTCGCTCTCTGGTGGAGCAAAAAGACTATTACCTCAAAATTTTATGTGGGTTTTGAGATTGAAACCAAATATATAAGTGCAGAATCTCAGCACAATCGAAAAAATATTCTAGAAATTATTCAAAAAACAAAATATGCAAAAAGACATAAAATTAACTTCTATGGTTTTGGTTTTCTTGAAAACTTTATTCGAATCGGATATCCTGTCATGGAAATATTAAGATTCGTCCTTTCAATATTCCAATTAAATTTTCTATGGATCAGTTAACACTATGACCATAAAATTCTGCATGAACATTCTGTATGTCGATCTTCATTCACAAAATAAATCACTCGAATCGTATATCTTTTTATGGAAATATGAGGTTTCTTCTTCTCAATATTTCAATTGAATTTTCTATGGTTCTGTGTACACTATGTCCACGAACTTTTGCATGAGGCTTATTATCAGCATCTTGCATGTGGCTGCAACATTTCATTTAGATTGGTTTCGTTTTGTCTGAGATATTGAGGAACAAAAGTTTTGCATGGCCATATTTTATGGAACACCCTTTACGATTTGGAGGGTTATCGAACTTAACTGAGGCATTTGGGACCCGAACTGACCCTGAAAATCTCAAGTCTCTAGGACAATCCCTTCGAAAGTTATTGTGCTATAGGTATTTATTCAACACTACGCTCAATGCTGTTACACGAAAAAAAACTTCGGAATATTAAGAAAGATTGTTAGTTTTGACCTCAGATCAATAAAGAACATAGATATATCTTTTCCTCATTTTTGCCTCCTTTTACATATGACAGGGCCTATATTTTTTATTGATCTGAGGTTCTAATCATCATGACTTCGTATATGAATTTGCAGAATAAGCCCAATTGTTAGGCAACTAAGCATGGTCACGCCTCGGGTATTTCAAACTGGAACACAAGAAAACACCACCACCAAAATGGGGAAGAATAATCCAAAAGCGTGTCCTGCACATCACCCTCATCAATTCATTTCAGGAGAGTGATTTTCATGTGACAGAATATGAAAGGTGCAGATAATTGAAGCGTGCAAGCATTTTGTGTCCTGGCCACTAAGGATACCAGGGTTGTTTGGTTG
This sequence comes from Propylea japonica, assembly GCA_013421045.1. Lineage (NCBI taxonomy): Eukaryota > Metazoa > Arthropoda > Insecta > Coleoptera > Coccinellidae > Propylea > Propylea japonica. The sequence continues at coordinate 28,460,909 of CM024240.1, forward strand.
ACACGTGACCCTCACAATAGCCTACGTGATGAACATTCGTTGGGGGTGACATACATTCGAATATTTAATGCCCGTAGAATTGCAGTTTAAGATAGAAATTAATGGGGACATAAATTAAATTAAATAAATTCAAATGTGTCAGTTCGAATTTGCGCATGCATAATGAATGTGGGAATTCTTGTTGAATGCCTTGGCAATTTGAAAAGGGAAGGTGGGTAAGAGTAAGAAATAAACATAGAGATGCCCCTATAAGTGTGAGAAGTACTGCATTGTAATCAACTAAGCTCTAGAGTGAGTTGGAAACCATTTCACTGCAGCACTGGGGTGAAGTGAACAATAGGTTTGATTTTCATTTCTACAATTTCTGAATATAATACAACATTTTCGTAATGTTGCCTTAGCTCAGTTATCAGAATAGCCTTAAGCAACAATAAATTGCCACCAAATCAGTGAAATAATTCAGTTTATCAACGTCACATCACATCGCATTCAGAAACTAAACACTAACAGACGATGTTGCCAAACTGACAGAATTGTCTGTAGCAGACGTAAGCCGTTTGTATCAAAGTAGGGGAAAGGTAGACCAAATATTCCAATACGGAATAAACAAATAAAGAGATTCTACTTGACTGCATAACAAATTACTCTGAGGATATCACCTTTCAACTGCAGAAGAAGAAACAACAGCCATTAATTATTACAGAATATGTAAAACTTTCAAGATTATTTTTTTCCAGTGCATCACCACCTTGGTTCTCATCACCATTCCAGATGTATACGTTTTGATCAACTTCGTATCATTTGTAGAAGCCTTATTGTTCATAGGCATCCTTTGTTCCTGTCTGCTGATATAACATATTTAGGTTACCATGTCATTTTACATTTTCCATTTCACAATTTACTTGAACCATCCATCGTATTCTATATGAAACTCAATTCCATGAAAATGTTCCTTATATTAGAGGCACATCTATGAATGGTCCCAGGTAACATCATTCACTATTTCAGTGCGGCAACGAAACAAAAATACATACATCCATTGTTCGTGTCCGCAGATATAACATATTTAGGTTACCATGTCATTTTACATTTTCCATTTCACAAGTTACATGAACCATCGATCGTATTCGATATAAAACTCACGATACTCTTTTTTCATATGGAATCAGAAGACATAGGTCGACTGGCACACATTACCTTATTTCAGAAACACAAAAGCTTTTGTTATTTTTTCCCTGTTGTGCAAATAACGAACGCCACAAAGGTATGATACAGAGGTAGCCTGACCAAATGTCGAATACTTAATCAATCAAGGTATTTGTGAACGAATCATTACCAAAATATTCATCTTTCTCGTTAGCCGATTTTCTAAAAAAAATACCAATTTCCTTATATTTGAGGCACAACTATGATGTCCTAGAGTACATAATTTACTATTTCAATGCGGCAAAGGAAAAACAAAATACATCCATTGTTCGTGTCCGCTGATATAACATATTTAGGTTACCATGTCATTTTACATTTTCCATTTCACAAGTTACATGAACCATCGATCGTATTCGATATTAAACTCACGATACTCTTTATTCATATGGAATCTGAAGACATACGGTCGACTGGCACACATCACCTTATTTCAGAAACACAAAAGCTTTTGTTATTTTTTCCCTGTGTGCAAATAACGAACGCTACTATCTATTATTTCATTACACAAAGGTATGATACAGAGGTAGCCTCAGAGCCGGAACTAGGATTCTAGCGCTTGTGGCAAACTTTCAAAATACGCCCTTAAAGAAATTTATTTTTCAAAAATATATGATTTTTATAATTGACATTTATTGATTATAAGGGGTTTTCCAATAAAAGGTGTTATTTTGATATTAAAAGAAAAATTTTTCAATAAAAATGATCGTATGTTTATTTCATTATGAAGAAGAAGCTATGCCGTTAATAGTGTAAAATAACATAAAGCAAATGACCACCATGACCAGGCTTACAGGACCATATCTTTTTAATGAAATTTTTCATAACCAAATCGCAAAGTGGCTGCCCTATGTCCTCGATAGCCTCACGAATTCCATCTTTGAGGTTTGAGTCGACGCTGGGCTATTGGCGTAGTTCTTCTCTTTCACGAAGTCGCAAGGTGTTAAATCACAAGATCTCGGTGGCCAATTGTAATCACCTCTTCGAGAGATAACACGATTCAGAAACTTTTCCCGCAAAAGACCAATGGTTTCGTTGCTTGTAACGCCGTCTTGTTGAATGTAAACGTTGTCCAGATCAGTACTATCCAATTTCGGCCATAAAAAATCATTGATCATCTCTCGATGGGGCAATCTATTCACCGTAACTGTTGCTCCAGCCTCATTTTTCGAAAAGTAAGGTCCAATGACTCCGCCGGACCATGAACCGCACCAAATAGTCACACGTTGAGGATAGAGAGGCTTTTCAACAATAACTCTTGGGTTTTCCGAGCCCCAGATGCGACAATTTTGCTTTTTGACGAAGCCACCGAGGTGGAAATGGGACTCATCACTCAAGATGATTTTTCGATGAAATTCCGGATCATTTTCATGCATTTCAACGACCCAATCAGCAAAGACACGTCGTTGTTGATGATCGGCCGGCTTGAGTTCTTGTGTTAACTGAACTTTATAAGCCATAAGACCCAAATATTTATGCAAAATACGGTGTAATGACGTGTGTGGAATGCCTAATTCCAAAGAACGACGAGTAATGGACAAATCTGGATTTTCTCTAACACTTTCGGCGGCAGCAGCAATATTTTCGGCTGTTCTCGAGCGACGTGCACGGGTTTTATTCTTCACATCACTAACTTGTCCCAAGAGCTCGAATTTTTCCACCAATTTCTTCATTGCGGTCCGACAAGGTGCTTCCGACGACCCACATTTTCCACCATTTTATAGTGAATTTTAATGATTTCAATACGTTCTTGAAGCGTGTATCGTTCCATTTTTATTGATGACGTAGTTTCGACTTGTCAAATGTCAAAAATGACAGCTTCAAACGTGATATCTACCGAAATAGCGGGCTATTCAAAATAACAACTCTTTTCAGAACACCCTTTATTTTGAAGAACCTTTTATTGACAATTATCTCCCATATATTAAGGTAATGGACAATGCACCGCGAGTCGTGTTTCTCGCCATGTATAATTTTCTAGGATGTTTATTCCGTTTTGGTAGTGTTCCTTAACTACGTGTTTCTCAATTTTGTAACTGGTAAATTCGCCACTTTGAAATATAGAGCTTGTAGTCAATCTTGATTCAAAAAATGGAATATATCATATATTTCACATTTTGCGCCACTAGGTCGTTTGCGCCCGTGGCAAATTCCTGACCAAATGTCGAATACTTAATCAATCAAGATATTCGTGAACGAATCATTACCAAAATATTCATCTTTCTCGTTAGCCGATTTTCTAAAAAAAAATACCAATTTCATGAAGATGTTCCTTATATTTGAGGCACAACTATGATGTCCTAGAGTAAATAATTTACTATTTCAATGCGGCAAAGGAAAAACAAAATACATCCATTGTTCGTGTCCGCTGATATAACATATTTAGGTTACCATGTCATTTTACATTTTCCATTTCACAAGTTACATGAACCATCGATCTATTCGATATAAAACTCACGATACTCTTATTCATATGGAATCAGAAGACATAGGTCGACTGGCACACATTACCTTGTTTCAGAAACACAAAAGCTATTGTTATTTTTTCCCTGTTGTGCAAATAACGAAGGCTACTATCTATTATTTCATTACACAAGGTATGATACAGAGGTAGCCTGACCAAATGTCGAATACTTAATCAATCAAGATATTTGTGAACGAATCATTACCAAAATATTCATCTTTCTCGTTAGCCGATTTTCTAAAAAAAATACCAATTTCATGAAGATGTTCCTTATATTTGAGGCACATCTATGATGTCCTAGAGTACATAATTTACTATTTCAATGCGGCAAAGGAAAAACAAAATACATCCATTGTTCGTGTCCGCTGATATAACATATTTAGGTTACCATGTCATTTTACATTTTCCATTTCACAAGTTACATGAACCATCGATCGTATTCGATATAAAACTCACGATACTCTTTATTCATATGGAATCTGAAGACATACGGTCGACTGGCACACATTACCTTGTTTCAGACACACAAAAGCTTTTGTTATTTTTTCCCTGTTGTGCAAATAACGAACGCTACTATCTATTATTTCATTACACAAAGGTATGATACAGAGGTAGCCTGACCAAATGTCCAATACTTAATCAATCAAGATATTTGTGAACGAATCATTACCAAAATATTCATCTTTCTCGTTAGCCGATTTTCTAAAAAAAATACCAATTTCATGAAGATGTTCCTTATATTTGAGGCACATCTATGATGTCCTAGAGTACATAATTTACTATTTCAATGCGGCAAAGGAAAAACAAAATACATCCATTGTTCGTGTCCGCTGATATAACATATTTAGGTTACCATGTCATTTTACATTTTCCATTTCACAAGTTACATGAACCATCGATCGTATTCGATATAAAACTCACGATACTCTTATTCATATGGAATCTGAAGACTTAGGTCGATTGGCACACATTACCTTATTTCAGAAACACAAAAGCTTTTGTTATTTTTTCCCTGTTGTGCAAATAACGAACGCTACCATCTATTATTTCATTACACAAAGGTATGATACAGAGGTAGCCTGACCAATGTTCGAATACTTAATCAATCAAGATATTTGTGAACGAATCATTACCAAAATATTCATCTTTCTCGTTAGCCGATTTTCTAAAAAAAAATACCAATTTCATGAAGATGTTCCTTATATTTGAGGCACAACTATGATGTCCTAGAGTACATAATTTACTATTTCAATGCGGCAAAGGAAAAACAAAATACATCCATTGTTCGTGTCCGCTGATATAACATATTTAGGTTACCATGTCATTTTACATTTTCCATTTCACAAGTTACATGAACCATCGATCGTATTCGATATAGAACTCACGATACTCTTTATTCATATGGAATCTGAAGACATACGGTCGACTGGCACACATTACCTTGTTTCAGACAAACAAAAGCTTTTGTTATTTTTTCCCTGTTGTGCAAATAACGAACGCTACTATCTATTATTTCATTACACAAAGGTATGATACAGAGGTAGCCTGACCAAATGTCGAATACTTAATCAATCAAGATATTTGTGAACGAATCATTACCAAAATATTCATCTTTCTCGTTAGCCGATTTTCTAAAAAAAATACCAATTTCATGAAGATGTTCCTTATATTTGAGGCACAACTATGATGTCCTAGAGTACATAATTTACTATTTCAATGCGGCAAAGGAAAAACAAAATACATCCATTGTTCGTGTCCGCTGATATAACATATTTAGGTTACCATGTCATTTTACATTTTCCATTTCACAAGTTACATGAACCATCGATCGTATTCGATATAAAACTCACGACGATACTCTTTATTCATATGGAATCAGAAGACATACGGTCGACTGGCACACATTACTTTGTTTCAGACACACAAAAGCTTTTGTTATTTTTTCCCTGTTGTGCAAATAACGAACGCTACTATCTATTATTTCGTTACACAAAGGTATGATACAGAGGTAGCCTGACCAAATGTCGAATACTTAATCAATCAAAATATTCGTGAAAGAATCATTACCAAAATATTCTCGTTAGCCGATTTTCTAAAAAAAAAATACCAATTTCATGAAGATGTTCCTTATATATTGATGGACAAAATTAGCGCACCACCTAAAATTTCGTTAAATTTTAACAATTGATATCTTCCCAATCTTCAGTCGGATTTCAACGTTTATTTTTAAAAAAGCAGTTTAACTTGTACCTTTCCAGAGATATTCACATTTTTATAACATCTTGCATTTCATACAATATATTGACATGAATATTTTCAGTCAAGCGATACTGGGGTTTACAGTTGTCATAATTTTTTCTAATTAATAAAATTCATTTGAAATTAATAATTGTGTTAATTTCTAAAGTTTTCTTTACTTTAATATTCTTTTCATTCGACGTTGAATACGTAGTTTAAGCTGATCCCAAACGTTTTCGATTACGTTCAGGTCAGGACTACAAGCCGGCCACTGTAGATGTTGAATCCCAACCTCTTTAAGGTATTCACGATATGGAATTATCGTCTATCAGCAAAAAATTGTCGACAATGTATCTGATACAAACATCAGCTTAAACTACGTATTCGATGTCGAATGAAAGAATATTAAAGTAAAAAAATTAATACAATTATTACTTTCAAATGAATTTTCTTAATTAGAAAAATTATGACGACTGTAAACCCCAGTACTATTTGACTGAAAATATTCATTGTCAATATATTGTATGAAATGCAAGATGTTATAAAAATGTGAATATCTCCGGAAGGCACAAGTTAAATTGCTTTTTAAAAAAGCAAAATACTCAGGAGACATCAGGCTACATCACTGTATAGTTTTTAGAAGCCTCAGGTATCTGGTATTGCCTACAGAAGGCGTTAAACTGTAATGAAAAAAACGCTCTGTACAGCATGATGCATCTCTTTTTTGAACATCTCATTTTAGTATTATATTCGCCAATAAAGAGCTACAACTGTAAAAAAAACATTCCAATCGGACAAATGGTTGCGAAGATATTCATGACTAATGCATAAAATACAAGAGTTGATAAAAAGTTGAATATCTCTGGACGATTTCAAGATAAATTGGTTTTTAAAAAAACAAAATACTCAAGAGATACTAGGTTACAACGTTTTATGTTTTTAATATGCCTCAGTAACCTGGCATTGCCCACAGAAGACGTTAAAATTTGACTATAAAAAATGACATTATTTAAACGCCCTGTACAACATGAAGATTTTATTTTTTAGACTTCTGTTTAATGGAGGAAATTCGACAATAACAGAGCTACAATTGAAAGAAAAAAACGTTGAAATCCTACTAAAGATTGGGAAGATATCAATTGTTAAAATTTAACGAAATTTTAGGTGGTGCGCTAATTTTGTCCATCAGTATATTTGAGGCACAACTATTATGTCCTAGAGTACATAATTTACTATTTCAATGCGGCAAAGGAAAAAGAAAATACTTCCATTGTTCGTGTCCGCTGATATAACATATTTAGGTTACCATGTCATTTCACATTTTCCATTTCACAAGTTACATGAACAATCGATCGAAATCGATATTAAACTCACGATACTCTTTATTCATATGGAATCTGAAGACATACGGTCGACTGGCACACATTACCTTGTTTCAGAAACACAAAAGCTTTTGTTATTTTTTCCCTGTTGTGCAAATAACGAACGCTACTATCTATTATTTCATTATACAAAAGGATGATAGGTCGCCTGCGGTGTGCCAAAGAGCACGAGGAGCAAGGAGGGGTAAGATAATATCAGTCAAAATTCACCCTGTCAAAACAGCTGGCCTAGAATGAATGAAATAGAAACGGAACTATATCATGGTGATTTCGGATATAGGGGCTGTTTGATTGAACTGTTACCAGAATGAATAATGAAACGAAAAATGTATTAAATAAGACGAGGGTGGAAGTTTTGTGTTAAATGATTTTTATCAGTAACGACTCTATGGATACTAAAACATATTGAATTCTGTGTATGTCATAATTTTTTTTTGAGGGTGAACATTATGGGGTTCAAAATACAGGGTGTTCTTAATTGAACGTACAAACGAAAAGGGGAGATTCCTTAAGTGAGTTTAAGAAAAAAAAGTCCCATAAAAATGAGGTCACAAACGTTTCGTTTTCGAGATACAGGGTGTTAAAGTTTTATCCAAAAACATGTGTTGATTGTACAAGTTTATCGAATCTTTATGAATCATCGCTACAGATCAGGAAATTTCCATAAAAACTGACACTGAATTCATTCACCACAGCTTACAAAGTGGCCTTCCCATCATAATTTGGATTTTCACGAGGATTTCGAGAGAATCGTTCAAATTTTTTTTTCTCGAAATCGTTGGTAGATACGACAAAACTACAAGAAATCGAAAAGTTTAGTATAAGAACAAAGCTTCTTTTTACATTTTTTCAAATTAACAGTTGCTCACCAAAAAAAAGTTCTGCAGAAGAACAGGTGGCAGTGGTCCAGAAAAAATATCACCCTGTAGATCTTCTATCGAAATTGCCATGTCACGTGGTGAGAACTCACAAATGTCTCTATGCTAATTTCAGTTGAATATCTTTTGAACTGTAGATACTATGAGAAAAAAACTTGAAAAAAATTCAAATTTCAACACTCTGTATCTCGAAAACGAAACGTTTGCGACCCCATGTTTATGGGACTTTTTTTTCTTAAACTAACTGCAGGAATCTCCTTTTCGTTTGTACGTTCAATTTAGGAACACCATGTATATCATTTATATGTATAGACTAGAACGTAGAAACGTTTCATGAAATTATTTCTTTGCTTCAGTGCTTTAACCAAAATATTTCGCTCGCGATAGTAGCGTTCGTTATTTGTACAACAGGGAAAAAATAACAGAAGCTTTTGTGTGTCTGAAACAAGGTAATATGTGCCAGTATATCTTCATATTTCTTCAGATTCCATATGTATAAAGAGTAACGTGAGTTTTATATCGAATACGATCGATGGTTCATGTAACTTGTGAAATGGAAAATGTAAAATGGTAACCTAAATATGTTATATCAGCGGACACGAACAATGGATGAATTTTTGTTTTTCCTTTGCCGCATAGAAATATGTAATTATGTACTCTTGGATATCATAGACCTGCATCAAGTATAAGGAACATTTTCATGGAATTTGTTTTTTTTAGTATTTTGGTAATAATTCACAAATATCTTTATTGATTAAATATTGGACATGTAGTCAGGCTACCTCTGTATCATACTTTTGTTTAATGAAATAATAGATAGTAACGTTTGTTATTTGCTGTGCCAGTCGACCGTATGTCTTCAGAATAAAAAGTATCATGAATTTCATATCGAACACGATCGATGATTCACGTGAAATGGAAAATGTAGAATGACATGGTGACCTTAATATGTACCTAATATTGACAGACACGAACAAAAGATGTATTTTTGTTTTTCTTTTGCTGCATTGAAATAGTGAATGATATTCTCTTCGACATCAGGCAAATATAGACTAATAAAACTTCACGCTCATATTCGAATACGAATACAGAATTTTCTGTCTTATGTTAAATCAATAGAGCTGTGATTATTCTAATAAATTTCTCTATAGAGATATAAAATGTGTTACTTGAAATTTCGTAATGATATCAGAATCAACTGGTAACAGTTATGAAAAAATACAGGGTGTCCCGTAATTAGACCGACAAACTTCTAGTGGACATTATAGATCGTATTTTAGAGAGATTCGACCCAAATCATATAATGCAAAATTGCTTCGTTAAGGAGCTAGTGCCCTTTGAATATGACGTCTTGTCCACACTTTTTGCCACATATTCGCAAAACGGAGTTAAATAAAGTGCTGAAAGTTCACACATTGGCTAATATAAAAAATACGCATCGATTAGATTGAGTGCATTTCTTTCATGTCAAGCACAATCGTATCATTTGGAGGGGGTGAAGGGTATTTTTATTTCAAACTTTTTTAACTTTCATTATTTCACGAGATTTACATCATATTCATAAACTCTGATGTTTTTTCTTGAAAACAGATGCTCTTGTATAATAACGCCCAGATGCACCATTTCTGAAAAAAATAGATTTGAAATTTTTTCTCTTTTCACTAAGTACTCAATGTTCACTTTTGTTTTGAATTCATTTTCACTTGATAATGGTTAGGCATCTTTTTTCATGAAAAAACATCAGAGTTACTGAATATGATGTAAATCTTGCGAAATAATGAAAGTTAAAAAAGTTTCAACTAAAAATACCTGCGCCCCCCTCCAAATGATACGATTGTGCTTGACATGAAAGAAATGTACTCAATCTAATCGATGCGTATTTTTCATATTAGCCAATGTGTAAACTTTCAGCATTTTATGTGACTCCGTTTTGCGAATAGGTATGTGGCAACAAGTGTGGACAGGACGTCATCTTCAAAGGGCCCTAGCTCCTTAACGAAGAAATTTTGCATTATATGATTTGGGTCGAATCTGTCTAAAATATGATGTATAATGTCGACTAGAAGTTTGTCGGTCTAATTACGGGACACCCTGTATGTTGAATATACCTAACAAAAAATTTATTTTACATGGAGGAATTTGGTCCCTAGTTGTATTCGACCTGAGTTTTTTATTAGATAATTGTATATTATTACTCTAAGATTATGTGTGTACAAAATAAAAAACATATTCGTATTGAACTGAAGTTGTATTAAAAAAAAATTCTTTTTTCTACAAACGTCAAAAAATGACAAGGTTCGCGCATTGTCAAGAATATGCGAAGTGACCCTTTTTTTCATTTCCTTTGTTACTATGACACCGTGCGCGAAGTAATGTGCGAAATACTTACTTCGCACACTGCATGTAAACTATATGGGATTTTTATATTTTAACTTGGTAAATTTCTTGAAATCCACGTTTTCTTCAACATTGAGTGTTGCTTTTAACATATTGCAATATATTGCCCATAGTTATTATACCTAATTACTTGATTTGGAAAAACAGTTCAAACCAGTTCAATATTTTTTTTCATATTAAGCTAAGCGTTTGTAGAAAAAATTTTGTTTGCATCTCATGCGCGAAATACTTTGGTGATCTCGACTATTTCATTTCTCGATCACCAAAGTAGCATTTCGCGCACTAGATACAAAAATAACTATTTCTGATCCTCAATCTGGGAACTGCCAAAATTTGGTCACTGAAAGACTAATGCTCAGTTGCAGGAACGTCCATTAAATTTTAAATGTCCATTAAACCCTTAATCCTCCATTAGTTCCTGTAAAAATGGAGGATTAAGAGTTTAATGGACCTTTAAATTTTAATGGACGTTCCTGCAACTGACACATTGTCATTCTAAAATTAAACTTCTACTACATGTCTCATTATTTATGAAATATTATTTTCAATCAGAAAATGAGCCAATTTTTCTGTAGTAGTTATAGAAAACTACGAGTATACTCACTTACGGATCTCACAGGTGTACCTAAAACTTTATTATCTGAATCTATTGTTGAGGTCATGAACATAGGGCCCGGATTACAAAAAGTTTAAACAATTTGTGGAATTTCGTTCCGATCATTCGTGCTAAATGTGAATAACGATTGTTAAAGGTCCTACAGGTCCTTTCAATAGTTTTTTGGCATTCCCCGTGAATTGTGAAACAACCCGAATCGTGTTTGAATAATATATGGGTAAACTTTTTTCTATGACATCATGATCATCGAATACTTTTTATGATTTCAACCATAGAATCTATTTCAAAGATTCGCGCCATAATCATAGAACCATTTCATCGTAAACAGAACCATAGATCATGAACCACAAATACTGAAAAATTCAGTATTTTTCATCTCATTCGAAAACTATCCAAAATAAATAATAAGTGTAAAAGGAGACAGCCATTCATTTTTCATTTCGAATCGAATGCTGTAAAATAAATATTGGGGTTGCCATTTGAAAATCTCGAAATATTTCAATTTTGAGTTTCACATTTTCGCAGCAGCATATCTTCGAAAAACCTTACGATGTATCAAATACTGAATAGACCACATGAATGCATGGAGTCTTTACTATGAGACTGCTTTTTTTGGTTCCGTTCGCATAAAAAATAATTGAGATATTGCATTTCCAAACTGGCAATGGAAATGCCAAAAGTTTCAGAAATTTGTGAATAACTTGGCAACAGTGCATAGCAGAGAGAAATTTTTTCAGTGGGTTATACTGCAAATTTGATATTGAATCGATACATAAATGAAAATATAGGTAAGAAAGTAGATATGCGTTTGAGATAGACGTGGCAACACTGTCGACTTGAAAATATTTTAGGCGAAGAGTTCTTTCACCCTCAGGGCTGCACCCAAAATTTCAGAACGAAATATTCACTAGTTCTCCTAAAACGTCTAATAGGCCAACTTAAAAGGAAAACCCTGTATCATCTAGAGTCATCCGTAAACTTCAATCATTTTGGGAATTCATCATTCAAGGGCAATTCTGTACATTGAAACTTTTACTTAACAGTTTTTTATTTCAACAGAAAATTGAGACATAACAATCAAAATTATTCATTAGTAACGATCCGACTTCATTTATTTGCGATTGGTGGTGGTTTTTTCTATTGTTTATCGCAGCCCTTTTTACATTTCAATTTGGCGAACTTCACCAATATAGGGAAAATATCTTGGCGCGATAAAATCCCCTTTATAGATTCAGGAGCATCAATTTTTCCCAGAATTTCACTGGGATCAAAATCATCCGGCAATTTAGACAAACATCTGAATATTTCGTTCTTCTTAGTGGGGTCAAGAGAAGACATTAGACCTTCTAAGCCACTGTGGAAACCATCTATGTTTTTGTCAAAACCTTCCAACACGTTCTTCAGTTCTTTTCGGAAATCTTTTCCAAATTCAAGTGGCTTGCCTCCAACATCCAACAAACTGCATTTTTCCAATACGCAGAATTTCTTCGCTAACTGCACCAGAAGGCCGAATATTTCAGATTTTCCTCGTAACTTTTCCCCAAGAATTGAATTTAAATCTGCGCCATCTGGAATTTGAGATAGGGGACCTAAAAATTTGCCGAAATTTTCATCTCCGAAGACGCCTTCTAGAACATTGGGAAAGCCTTTGATAACTCCATCTATGAAATGATGGAACCCTTGTATTTGTCCATTGAAAATATTGGTCAACACTTCGAAGAATTCGTTAAAAATGCCGACGCCTTCCCTGAGTGGACTGAGGAGCAGATCGTGTAGGATTGGTAGGTGCGTGGACTCCACATTCTGAAAAAAAGGATAAGTTGGAATCATTTCGAACATTATTTGTCACAAAAGGAATTTAATTTTATGAAACCATTTTTTATGCTACCTTTCAAACTGGAATTATAGAAATACTACGAACAAGATTTCTATCAAAAACTGAACTGACGCTATATTAAGCTTTTTTCCTTGTTTTTGAGCGCTCGTTCTGATTAAACGAGTGCTATATCGTTTTGCCAGAATCTGTCTGTAATTTTCGAATTTTGAGCGAAAATGGTCACAAACGATAGGGTTTGAATCCTTGATGACGAATTCGTGTTCAAATCTAATTCTGTCCGAGGGGCCGTCCGTCCGGCCAACGGTTAGCACTGTAACTTTCGAACGGATTATCCTAGGGACTTGAGATTTTCAGGGTGAGTTTGGTTCCCAATCGCCTGAGTTAAGTTCGTTAACCAGCCAAATACTACGGGGTGTTCCATAAAATATGGCCATTCAAAATTTTGTTCCTCGATTGCTCAGACAAAACGAAGCCAATCGAAATGAAATTTTACGGCCATATGCAAGATAATAAGCTTCATGCAAAATTTTGTGGCCATAGTGTGAACAGAACCATAGATATTTCAATTGAAACTTCATATTGCTATAATTCTAGTGAAATTCATTTTGTGTATAGGTAAACATTGATATATACAATGTTCATGCAAATTCCAAGAGGTTTTCATCATCAGAACTATAAAAGTTATTATTTCATTAGTCAAATTCTTACATATTTCAGTTTTTCAATTATTTTCAGAATATTATTCCGATCGTGCTGAAATTTTGTGTTTATATATTTAGTATCATTCTCAAGCCCTGTACAAAAATTTGAGGTAATAACCTCATTGCTCCATCGATGAACGAGCGCTCGAAAGCATATGCTCAAGGCTTCCTCAAACTTTTTTGGGTGGTTTTGTTAATATTATTCATGAGATAGGGTGGAATATTACATAGTACCTAATGTTAATTCAATTGATGGAACGGCATTATTGTGAACTTGTATCAATTTTTCAGAACATTTTGTAGTGTTTCATTAAATTTGAAGAGAAAAATCAACATTTCATATCATTTATTTATAAACTGGTGTAGCGATGAAAAGATGAAACCTTCAAGAACCGGGTATTTAAAATACTCAAACTTTATACAAATAAGAAAGAACTATTAAGTTGAAATTACAGAGAATTGTATATGTTGAACGAAAAAAAATGTCATTTCATTAAAAAGACTATGACAAAAATTAATGAACAAGACTAAAAAACGTATTAAAGAATGATCTTCAATACTATCAACTTACCGAAACCAATGTGGAACCTACAAAAAGAAAACAAATAATAACTGCAAATCGCATTTCGCCGAAATAAGCTGAACCCACTTTGGTCAGTATAACTTGCTCGAAATATTTATACTAAAATGAGACAACAAACACACTTTATTTGTCGACTTATTCACGGTTAATAATGTATCGCCATTTTCAAAGACGTTTAGATATCGACTTCGCTACAAATTACATGAAATTATTTAGAATGAGAATATATGCAACTTTGTTTCACCAAGGTACTGTTGGCGGACGATTTAAATTTTTTTTAGACGATTAAGCATGTTCTTTTATCAATATTGGTTGAACAGATTATCCATAATTCAAATGATAACCCATACAGGGTGTCCCAGAATGAATGGATGATCCTGGAATATTGTAAGGGAGAGTTTTTTTGCGCTATGAAATATAGTAAAAGAATATATTTCTAGTGTAGAAATTTTCTCTCGAAATGTCGATTTTCACAATACATCTCTCTCTTTTCGTGTATCATTTGTCGAAATTTTGTATAACAGAATCTTGCATGAAATTAAAGTGGTTTCCTTCAAAGAAATACTATGAACATTTCCAGTATTTTAAAATATATGGTGTTATCATGTAGGTAACTGCTTTGAAAGAAGTGTTAAACATAAATAATTATTCAGTTTGAAGTTCGAGTGATCAATTTTTGATTCAATATAGAAAATGCCATTACCATACTCATAGGTTAAAACGACGAACCATGATGATGTACTAGCAAGCATAATTAGTGGTCATGACCTTTCAGAACAGAGTGACCAGTTGGCATCGTTGTAAAGAGTAATTCAACATCTAACCAATGAAATGAATGCTGACGCGTACGTCAAACTCACCGCCATTTTCCATCGTTTGAATACGCTAGCTTTCGGTGTTTTCAATGATAAATTGTTCTCAAGAACTCGTCTTCCAAACAAAACAGGAATAATCTGTATGATTTTTTGAGGATCCACTATTTCCGCAATGATTTTTCCTGGAAATTACTGGAAATGCCATTCAGCACACAAGTCGTTTTATTACACCCTTTGGCGGTATGAATCATGAAGAAAATGTTTCAGTGACCTTAACTTTGAAAAAACCAACTGAATTTGCTCGCTAATGAACACAAATGAAACTTATAGTCCGTTCACGAAAGGTTGAGCCGACGGTTGGCCATGGAAATTTGGCATATTCCACTGTGTATATTGAAATTTTATGTTATGTTCTTTATTTTCTTGTCAGATTGATACGCAATGTTGTCAATAATGCATAGAGTTCTCTGACAACTCGCAGGCTTGTCGGACGAGGCCGGGTACATTCGGCAACGTTGACTATATTTTACGTTATGACAGCAAATACTGCCAACTTCAGATAAATAAAGAAACGCCTACTATGTGCTCAACGTTTCGTGAAGGGAGTATACAGGATCTTAACTTATTCTGAAAATGTCAAGTGTTCTATTTTTTCGCTAGTCAAGAAATAAGGTCCAGTCCAGCTGAACTGGCTAAAATTTTATTTTTCTAAATCCTCTATTGATGACCTTCATCTCAGTTTTAAATATCAATAAAATTTTGATCAGATTTGTAATTTCGTGAATATGGAAAAAACAATTGAACTACTGTTTTTAATAACATCCTTCAACAGCGAAATTTCTTGGATATAACAATACAGCCAATGAATACCATACTTCAAAAAAGCAGTTTCGAAATTGACAACTTCAACCATCTTGTTGAATGAATGCAAAAACTACACATAATTAATTTAAAAATATTCACTTTCGCTCTTTATGTATTTTGAGATTATACAGGGTGTCCCATTACTCGACGTCAACCCGGAACCGGGTGAAAAGGCAAGTAATGCTGGTTGTCAGAAAAATATAAAAAAAATCTAAGTTGCATGATTTTAAAATAATGCGCATTTAAAAACACGCAAAATTCCACACCCTGTGACGTCTTTTCGCTCCTGTTGCCACAAATATCAACTTTTTCCAACTTTTTTTCTTTGCTGTGTAACCTTGAATAATGCTTGTCTAAACTGTAATCAAAATTTTGATACCAGCTGCTCTATGTTTCATAAAATAGGGCTAACTTCTCAGAAAAAAAATTCGAAATAAACAATTGCCTAATTTCAACTGACTGTATTGAAAAAAAAAGTACTACGTAGGTTTGCATGTTTTTTCAAAAGTTGGCGCATTTAGTGAGGATTCCAAAATGGTATAATACTTGTTCAATTGTAGCTGCCGTAGTTCAAATTTATTTTCGATTGCCTTTCAATACACTTTTTCGTTAACTGCTTCCCAGTAATAAAGTCCAATGGATTCAAGTCCGGTGAACGGGCCGGCCACGAGATTGGACCAGAACGTCCGATCCATCTTCCGGGAAAAAATGTTACCAGAAAAAAAAATTTCCAGAGAAAATAATTTTTCCAGAAAAAATTTTTCCTGAGAAATTTCTCTGAAATTTTTTTTTTCTGGTAACATTTTTTCCCGGAAGATGGATCGGACGTTCTGGTCCAATCTCGTGGCCGGCCCGTTCACCGGACTTGAATCCATTGGACTTTATTACTGCGAAGCAGTTAACGAAAAAGTGCATTCAAAGGCAATCGAAAATAAATTTGAACTACGGCAGCTACAATTAAACAAGTATTATACCATTTTGGAATCCTCACTAAATGCGCCAACTTTTGAAAAAACATGCCAAACCTACGTAGTACAATTTTTTTTCAATACAGTCAGTTGAAACTAGGCAATTGTTTATTTCGAATTTTTTTTCTGAAAAGTTAGCCCTATTTTTATGAAACATAGAGCAGCTGGTATCAAAATTTTGATTACAGTTTAGACAAGCATTATTCAAGGTTACACAGCAAAGAAAAAAGTTGGAAAAAGTTGATATTTGTGGCAACAGGAGCGAAAAGACTGTCACAGGGTGTGGAATTTTGCGTGTTTTTTTAAATGCGCATTATTTTAAAATCATGCAACTAAGATTTTTTTAATATTTTTCTGACAACCAGCATTACTTGCCTTTTCACCCGGTTCCGGGTTGACGTCGAGTAATGGGACACCCTGTATACTGATAGACAAAATTAACGCACCACCTTAAATTTCGTTAAATTTTAACAATTGATATCTTCCGAATCTTTAGTCGGATTTCAACGTTTTTTTCTTTTTATAGTAGCTCTGTTATTGTCGAATTCCCTCCATTAAGCAGAAGTCAAAAAAAATAAAATCTTCATGTTGTACAGGGCGTTCAAATAATGTCATATTTTATAGTCAAATTTTAACGTCTTCTGTGGCAATGCCAGGTTGCTGAGGTATATGAAAACAATAAAGCGTTGTAGCCTAGTATCTCTTGAGTATTTTGTTTTTTCAAAAACCAATTTATCTTGAAGTCGTCCAGAGATATTCAACTTTTTATCAACTCTTGTATTTTATGCATTAGCCATGAATATCTTCGCAACCATTTGTCCGATTTGAATGTTTTTTTTATTTTGTAGCTCTTTTATTGGCGAAAATCATACTACAATGAGATGTTCAAAAAAAGAAATGCATCATGTTGTACAGGGCGTTTAAATTTTCGGGTTTTATTCATTACAGTTTAGCGCCTTATGTGGGCAATACCAGATAAATGAGGCTTCTAAAAACTATACAGTGATGTAGCCTGATGTTTCCTGAGTATTTTGCTTTTTTTAAAAGCAATTTAACTTGTACTATTCCGGAGATATTGATTTATAACATCTTGCATTTTTCTGTTTTTCTTAATTTGTTTTCGTTTGTTTTTGTGTTGAAATACAGCTGTTATTTATTTTTCTTTGGTCGTTGTCTCCGTAGACTTATGGAAATGGGCTCTCACGTTAAAAGACCTGATCAAAATAAAAAAACCCCCTTCGAGTTGTCCGAAATGATACAATTCCATCAAAAACTGCAAGAAGAAGACTCAATGAATATGGATTGAATGCAAGACACCCCGCAAAAGGCTTTCTTCACTTCACTGAAGACTTAAGAGTAAGCTTAAAATCATCCCATGGATGGGTATTTATCTGGAGAAGACAAAGCATTTCCTTGATTACTCGTATGGATCTTGTAGCGATCCGGGAAGGGGCAATAAATTCTGCGAGATACATAGGCGACAATTTTTTGCTGATAGACGATAATTCCATATCGTGAATACCTTGAAGAGGTTGGGATTCAACATCTACAGTGGCCGGCTTTTAGTCCTGACCTGAACGTAATCGAAAACGTTTGGGATCAGCTTAAACTACGTATTCAACGTCGAATGAAAAGAATATTAAAGTAAAGAAAACTTTGGAAATTAACAAAATTATTAATTTCAAATGATTTTTTTTAATTAGAAAAAATTATGACAACTGTAAACCCCAGTATCACTTGACTGAAAATATTCATTGTCAATATATTGTATGAAATGCAAGATGTTCTGAAAATGTGAATATTTCTGGAATGGTACAAGTTAAATTGCTCTTTAAAAAAGCAGAATACTCAGGAAACATCAGGCTACATCACTGTATAGTTTTTAAAAGCCTCATATATCTGGTATTGCCCACAGAAGGCATTAAACTATAATGAAAAAACCCGAAAATTTCAACGCCCTGTACAGCATGATGCATTTCTTTTTTTGAACATCTCATTGTAGTATGATTTCCGCCAACAAAAGAGCTACAACTAAAGAAACATTCAATTGGACAAATGGTTGCGAAGATATTCATGACTAATGCATAAATACAAGAGTTGATAAAAAGTTGAATATCTCTGGACGACTTCAAGATAATTGGTTTTTGAAAAAACAAAATACTCAAGAGATACTAGGCTACAACGCTTTATTGTTTTCATATACCTCAGCAACCTGGCATTGCCCACAGAAGACGTTAAAATTTGACTCTAAAACATGACATTATTTAAACGCCCTGTACAACATGAAGATTTTTTTTATTTGGACTTCTGCCTAATGGAGGGAATTCGACAATAACAGAGCTACTATTGGAAAAAAAAAACGTTGAAATCCGACTGAATATTGGGAAGATATCAATTGTTAAAATTCAACGAAATGTTAGGTGGTGCGCTAATTTTGTCCATCAGTATAGATGATTGCATTCATTTGAATGGCTATTGACAAAAATTGATTTCTTGTTTTTATGAAAAACTTTTTAGGGTTTCACTTCCAGTCTCTGAAACAAAAATAATTGAAAAAATTTAATTGAAATGAAGGGTCTTGCGAAAATTGTTGCCTAACAACAAATATTTCAGAACAGGAAATAAATTTTTCTTTTCTAGTTTTACTGTTAGGCAACATTTTTTTCAAAACTAAGGAAGGAAGTAAACATTTTCTTCTTTAGCTTTACAGTTAGGCAACAATTTTTTCAGAACCAATTTGCAATTTCGCAGTAGCATTTCATCTTAATCAAAACTTTTTTTTAATATTTCTGTTTCACAGACTAGGAATGAAAACCTAAAATGTTTTTTAGAAATGCAGAATCGTCCCAGATTATATTTCAATCGATTGATTTCTTTGTTGAAATTTCCTTTTATGATGCCCAATGTGTTTTATCACTGAAGAAGCTAGAATAGATCATTATGGAAACGAGCATAATGAACAAATCATTGAACTCGAATTTTATGTTCCTCATTTATATTGAAAATATTCCTTTATCTATCACTAGTGAATATTTAAGTTTATAAGGTAAAATTATTAAAATAATAACAAAAATAACATGCAAACAATTTTATTCCAAGTAAAGCATTACATAAGCATTTTTATGATTAACATGTATGGTTCCTCAAACACCTTCTTCTATGTCTAGATTTATGTTCACTAGATCTATGGGACCTGCGAGATTCCTCTTCTGATTCTCTATGAGAATCTTCGCTCTCGTCTTCATCTGCATTGTCACCTCCAGATTTCTTCTTTTTTGATGACTCGGAATCTTCTGATTGCTCTTCATCTCCTGAGCCACCCTTAGATGATTTACTCTTCGATTGTTTCTTTACTGATGATTCGGACTCTTCACCATCTGATTGGTCATCATCCCCAGATCCACCTGATTTTCCCTTTGATTTTTTACCCTCATCATCCCCAGAATCACCTTTGGAAGATTTTCCTTTCGATTTTTTACCTTTTGGTGATTTCGAATCTTTATCATCTCCTTGGTCATCATCTCCAGAACCATCTTTGGAAGATTTTCCCTTCGATTTTTTACCTTTTGGTGATTGGGAATCTTCGTCATCTCCTTGGTCATCATCTTCGGAACCACCTTTGGATGATTTTCCTTTAGATTTTTTATCCTTTGGTGATTGCGAATCTTCATCATCTCCTTGGTCATCATCATCTCCAGAACCTCCTTTGGAAGATTTTCCTTTCGATTTCTTACCCTTTGGTGATTGCGAATCTTCATCATCTTCTTGGTCATCATCCCCAGAACCTCCTTTGGAAGACTTTCCTTTTGATTTTTTACCTTTTGGTGATTTCGAATCTTCATCATCTCCTTGGTCATCATCTTCGGAATCACCTTTGGAAGATTTTCCCTTTGATTTCTTACCTTTGGGTGATTTCGAATCTTCATCATCTTCTTGGTCATCATCCCCAGAACCTCCTTTGGAAGACTTTCCTTTTGATTTTTTATCTTTTGGTGATTTCGAATCTTCATCATCTTCTTGGTCATCATCTTCGGAACCACCTTTGGAAGGTTTTCCTTTTGATTTTTTACCTTTGGGTGATTTAGAATCTTCATCATCTCCTTGGTCATCATCTTCGGAATCTCCTTTGGAAGACTTTCCTTTTGATTTTTTACCTTTTGGTGATTTCGAATCTTCATCATCTCCAGAACCTCCTTTGGAAGACTTTCCTTTTGATTTTTTACCTTTTGGTGATTTAGAATCTTCATCATCCCCTTGTTCATCATCTTCGGAATCACCTTTGGAAGATTTTCCCTTTGATTTCTTACCCTTTGGTGATTGCGAATCTTCATCATCTCCTTGATCATCATCTTCGGAATCTCCTTTGGAAGACTTTCCTTTTGATTTTTTACCTTTTGGTGATTTCGAATCTTCATCATCTCCTTGGTCATCATCTCCGGAATCACCTTTGGAAGGTTTTCCCTTTGATTTCTTACCCTTTGGTGATTGGGAATCTTCATCATCTCCTTCGTCATCATCTCCAGATTCGCCTTTGGAAGATTTTCCCTTCGATTTCTTTCCCTTGGGTGATTTCGAATCTTCATCATCTCCTTGGTCATCATCTCCAGAACCTCCTTTGGGAGATTTTCCTTTTGATTTTTTACCCTTTGGTGATTGGGAATCTTCATCATCCCCTTGGTCATCATCTCCGGAACCACCTTCTTCTGATTTTCCTTTCGATTGCTTACCCTTAGATTTTCCCCCACTTGATTCATCATCTTCATCAGGTTTCATGTCTTGATTTGGTAGTTTACATCCTCCACCTTCGCATTTCATGTGGGCAATTTGAATAAGTATCCTCAAAATATCTATTCTTGCGACCAGACCTTCATCAGATTTTGGAGCCTGTTTTGCTTCCTTCGAATCTCCAACGATATTCTTGAGATCGGTATTTTTCAGTTTGAAAAGGAATCCTAAAAGATCTTCTAGCTCATGACCCTCACCAAGAAGACGCTTTATCAGTTTTCCCAAACGTCCAGCTAATTGATCTAGCACTTTATTGATTTCGGAATCGATGTCACCAAAGAGTTTCTTCAGCAACTTATTTATTGTTTTTGATAAGCCCTTCTGGCCTTGTTTGCCTCCCATTTGTTGTTTCTTCTGTTGATCTGAACCTCCAGATGATTTGCCTTGGTTTTCACCGCCTTTTTCAAGTTCAGAAGGAACTTTGCATCCTCCGCTAGCACATTTCTTCTTTGCCACTTGGATCAAAATAGTCAAGGCTTCTATTTGGGACAGTTTACCTTTATTGCGCTTTTGACATTCATCACCTCCTCCAATGAGTTCCACAAGATCAATGTTTTCTGGTACAACAGATAGTATGCCCAGTAACTGTTTTTGATGTTTTGTCCCAATCAACTCTGTCAGCATTCTATAGATACCCTTGTTAATACCATCGATGAAAGAAAAGATGCCAGTTCCATGGAAATATTTTTTGAAAATCATGGGTAACTTTTCTCGACCATGACCACCATGATGATGGTGATGGTGATGATGCCCACTTGGTAGATGTCTTGACTCCACGTTCTGTAAAAAATATTTTGAATTCAGTGAACAATGTTGTAGCATCGAGCTATTTAATTTTTAATATTACATTTTATCGTCTTTTTTATTCTCTATTTCCATTTATTCATTTCAGTCGACTCAATATATTTTTTTTCAATTATTCAAAATCTTGTCAAGATGAATAGAACAGGTAGAAATAAACAATTTAAATGAGAAATATAATTTTCTTACCAGGACGAACGTAGAGGCAACAACGACAGTTAGAAGTAGATGAAGCAATCGCATTTTGAAGTGTGTCCAAATCGTCTTTGGATTCATATTTATATGATTTTTTCATAAAATTAATTGCTCTTGAAAATGTGATACACATTTTCTCACGAATAATGTAACAACGTGTGATCATTTCGAGATAACTCTGAACTTAAATTGCATTAAAATTTCAGATCGATGACTTCATTCTTCGAATGATCTAAGTAAAGGAATACATTTCGAGTTATTCTTTTTCAACAAGAATCTTCTTCTTAGATAACTTTATTCTAGATTCACTGTATGGAACCTATTTTGTTGGATTACAAAAACTAACTTCGGCAATAGTGTAGAATATTCTGTCATTTTCGTGTTGGTTTTCGGATAGGCCTACGGATAGAGATCTGAGGTCAAATGGTATTCTGTCCGAAGGTTTAGTGAATAGAAATATTATTTGGGCTTTTTTCATCATTTTCACTTTTTGGGCGCTCGTTTTCCTTAAACGAGTGATATATCGTTCTGTCCAAATGTCTGTAATTTTCGTATTTTGAGCCAAAAATGGTCTCAAACGATGGGTTTCTACTCCCTGAGGACGAATTCGTGGTTAAATTCAATCATGTCCGAAGAGATTCGTTAACTAGACAAATCGTACATGCTGTTCCATAAAATACGACCATTCAAAATTTTTGTTCCTCAATATCTCAGACAAAACAAAACCCATCGAAATGAAATGTTGCGGCCATACGCAAGACGCTCATAATAAGCTTCATGCAGAATTTGGTACCCATAGTATGAACAAAATCACATAATATTCAATTGGAATATTGAAAAGGAAAAACTCTATATTTCAATAAGAAAATACCCGATTCGGATGAAATTTATTTTATAAATAAAGATTGATTCACTGAATGTTAATACAGACATTTGTGGCCATAGTGGTAACATTACCACAGAAAATTCAATTGGAATATTGAAAAAAAGAATATTTATATTTCCATAACAGGATATCTGATTCAAGTGAAATTTATTTTACTTACTGAATGTTCATGCAAAATTTTGAGAGAATCGCACCATCAGAACCATAGAATTGAATTATTATAATTATTTATTTTTAGCCCAGCGTTTGAGAAAAATAAATGAAAGTGTTTCAAATTTCCTAAGTCCGGGATATGCTTACAAAGCTTCTACCAAATATTCATGGTCAAGAAATACCTCACTCGTATAAATAATGAAATTTTTTGAAGACATCAAAAATATTCATTTTTATATATTCCATTTTTTGAATAATTCCGATTATGCTGAGATTTTGCATTGATATATTTGGTATCAATCTCCATATCCATATAAAATTCTGAGGTAATAGTCTTATTGCTCCACCAACGAACGAGCGTTCAAAAGCTCCCCCTCAGAGCTTTCTTTAAATGTTTTCATCATCAATACTTTCACGTCAACAATAACATTTACTGTTTCATTGAATCGGTTAATAGTTCTTCAGTTATAATGAATTGAGAGTTCATTACTCGAGTATATTCAAAACCAAAATTTCGATGAGGTCCTAATTGTTAAATAAGATACTTTGTTACGACATGCTCAAAATTGCTGGAAGATTCTAGGAATGAAAAATAAAAAAATTTCTTTTATAAATTATGAACTTTGTCAAACATCGCAAAAATTTGGAGTGAAGTTGAGTTTTAGAGCATCCAAAAAAACCGCTTCTTAGCTTGTTTCATGAAATTTACTTGAATTTTTTGATTCGGCATTGGCAATTCTGTCATAAAGTAATGAACTAATGGTTCTCCATATGTATTTCGCATATATATTGATGGGGCTTAAATCAATCGATATGGGTGACAAGAAAATTTGATCGAACCATTATTGTTTCAGGTAAGAAACCAAGAAATACATAAAGACATAATAGGCCATGAAAAACAGTGACTGTATTCATACATAATATCATTATTTTCCACCAAACGAAAAGCTTAGACTTGATAAATCGTTCCAAGAATAATAGCCCACTGTTTTCAGAATTTGATACAGACAATGATATAATGTGAAAAGATTTATAGACGTAGTGGAGGTCCACTACACAATAGAATAATAGAACATCCTCTTGAATTGAATCCATATATCTTTCTTTCTCGCAAGTAAATAACAAAAAAACAAATAATACAGAACACAACATAAGTTCATCAGATACAGCAAATGACATTATTTACCTAAACCTATCAAAGCAAGGTGAGCATAAACCAGAAGCAGGTGAATATACACGGAATACAAACTGTTTGAGAACAATTCCTAAACGTCCGTGTCTGCAAACAGATCAACTCGTTTTAGTGTCATTGAATAATTTCGGTTTGGTGTTCCCCTAATGGTTCCTTTTGTTATTTAAATCTGGGTTTATCTCTGTGGCAACGAGTTTTGGCGGTAAAGTGAGTAGGATGACATTTTGAATATGGATCGAGTTCGTTCGCTTCTGATTCGACCACCCATGAAACACTTGATGAATTTGACATTACACAGTTATTCCATTAATGTTTATTAACGATTTAAGCATATGCAAATATACGGTGATTTTCACCAGTAATTTTGTCGATTATATTTTGACGTGATCAGGTGCTTATGGAATCTGATTATTTTGTAAGAAGGTTTGCTTAGATTTTTTATCCACGACTATTGTAAAATCCGTCCATTGTACCGGGTTTTTCACTATAATTTGACCCCCCTTTTAACTTTGTTACTGAAGGAGATACAAAAAAATGTTTCATACAAAAGTTTCACGAAATCAACTGAGGTTTTTTGATATTAGTCCAGAAACTGAAATATATACAGGGTGGCCAATATATTGATGGCAACTTCATTTTTTCAAATGGAACACCCCGTATATTTTTCCATATTTGGTTAGCTCTTTTTCCCCTGATTTCGAATATGTAACATATGTTGGTCTATCTTCCTTATTCTGAGCACCACAGAGTTTCAAATTTTAATAACCATCTGGCATAGCGTTTTGGAAGTTCGTGAATATTTAAGTGGCCGATTTGATCTTTGGATTGGTAATGGCGCACCCATTTCATGGCCACCAAATAGTCCCGATTTAACACCGTTGGACACGTTTTTATAGCCGTTCCTGAAGGAAAAGAATTACTTCAGCAATAATGACAATCAATGAAAGCGGAGAATAATTTAATGATATAAAATCAACCAATATTAAACCCATAATTCGGAACTAATCCCGTCAACGCACAAAGAATAATGATAATATTGTAATGATTAGAAACAAATTTTGAAGCTTTAATTTCTGACTTGAATCGGAGCCATAATAATGCTATCAAAAATAGTCTAAACAACTTGAGACAACTATATGAACTATGTGTATTGAATGAAGGTGGTCATTTTGAGCAATTTCTTTAGTTGATGTTATTCTTACCATACTACCGTAGTTTATCATTTTTCATTGGTTAAGTAATTGTTAAGTATTCATTTTAAAATAAAACTTTAAGAAGATTGGTTGGATATAGAGAATTTCGTAGGTATTTCACATATTTTTTTATTCGGTGTCATCATTTCAAAACTTTGAAACTCTGAAAATTGAAGAGACAGTGTCCCATTTGAAAAAATATAGTTGCATTCAATGTTGTTCACCCTGTATATCTTCCCATTGACGTTATTATAACTCCAAAAATGAGCATTTTCAGTAAACGCACTCTGCCACTCGTAAAATGATTACAGATCTTGGCAGGTAGTTCTTAAAATTTAAAACTCTGTGGTTCTCAGAATAAAAGAGATAGACCAACATATGTTACATATTCGAAATCAGGGGAAAAAGAGCTAGCCAAACATGGAAAAATATACAGGGTGTTCCATTTGAAAAAATGAAGTTGCCATCAATAAGTTGGCCATCCTGTATATATTTCAGTTTCTGAACTCATATCAAAAAACCTCAGTTGATTTCGTGAAACTTTTATACGAAAAATTTTTTTGTATCTCCTTCAGTAACAAAGTTAAAGGGGAGGTCAAATTATAGTGAAAAACCCGGTACGTCTCTCTGCTTGGCCTTAATAATACCCTTTAATTACAAGGGAATAATGAGATTATAATTCACTCCTGTCAGATGCTTCATAGATTTAGCTTTGATATAATGTTCTTTGAATTGGTATTTCTTCAGTATTCTAAAGTACTGCAACTAACAAATATGGGCAGACCTTGTCAATCGGGGGCAAAATCTACTTTCATTATATCAATTAAAGCTTTTTTATCAGAAAATATACAATGACTAGTTCTCCAAAAATTTCTAATGTGTCAACTTGACTTTCTTCACGCTTGTCATAAAAGGGTCTTGTCGTGATCGCCAAATGTTAAAATCTTCAAGAAATATATTCAGTAGTCGTGGATAAAGTATAGCATGCTACTCGCGTATAATGGCTGTTATTCACTCGGTGGTTTGGTATTTCACCTCGCGAATAAAAGCTATCATTGTATTACTTTAATCTTTAATCACATACGAACGACCTAATTACAGACATTTTGAATGATTAGTTCGGTCAAAAAATGTCATTGTATCTCAATAATTCCTCATTTGAATACAATTTATGCTATTTCAATAATTTTTGCTTGTTTCTGAAACAGAAATAATTGAAAAATTTTAAATTAAGATGAAGTGCTCCTGCGAAAATCTTTGCACTTATTTGTCAGGAGCAAATTGGTTTTAAAAAAATTGTTGCCTAACAGTAAAACTAAAAAAGGTTATACATAAAAAGTATACTGTAACGTTTCGGTGTCTTTATCAGACCCCTTCTTTGGACCAACTTGTATAATCCTCGGAATTCTGTGTTTTTTCATTTGCAGTCTAATTGACATTGAAAGTGGTCAACACATAGAGATGTTGATTTATTTAATTTTGAAATTTCCTGATGTCAGTTCTTTCTTCAATGAATCAATCCAAATACGATCTATTCCAACAGAACAATTGAACAAATTATCTACTTCATCTAACAAAATGCATGTGGATTCCGTAATTTTCCTTTTATAATTATCAGGTTCCGTCATTAGGATCTTTGTGTTGTTCCAGTTCATCATATGATCTCCGCTATTTGAACATACATGATCAGCTTTTTGTGATCTTGTAATGTCTCTATTTTTGATGTTGTTCTTATGTTCCCGTTTTCTTCTCTAAAGGTCTTGATGTCTCTCCTGTATAAGATTTTCCACATATACATATAGTTCTCATTAGAATGGATCCCAAATTATTTTGTGTTTTGAAAACAGTTCTTATGTTGAATTTGTAACCAATTTTTCTTATTTTTTCTAAAAGTCTCTGAATATAAGGAATGACGTTAAACAAATTTGGTTATTCCTGACGGTTTTCTGTTTGTACCTGATCAATTCTGAAGATTTTACAAGTTTTACAAGGTGTCTGATATAGACACCTAAACGTTACATTATCCTTTTTACTTATTTCCTTTTTTAGTTCAACTGTTAGGCAACAATTTTTTCAAAACCAATTTGCAAAGATTTTCGCAGGAGCACTTCACCTTAATTAAAATTTTTTAATTATTTCTGTTTCAGAGACTGGAAGTGAATAGTTTTTTAGAAATGCAAAATCCTCCCAGAATATATTTCAATCGAAACCTGTTTTGAAATCATTTACAATTCCTAAATGGGCTAAATTGCTATGGCCCAAACACAGATTTTTGAGGAACTCCCAAGATTGCACCATACTTAATGAAAATATGGCTGTAAAAGTTGAGGACAAATCAATAACACGTCAGAATCCAGAGGTTCCAAGAGACAACGTTATTTATTACTTCCATAAATAAGGGCCTATTGAATGAGTATCGTTATTTTACTATAAAATAGTGAACGAAGGGTTTCGAAGGATATTAGATGGTGCATAAATTTGCATCTTGAAAACTCCGATAATCCAGACATTCGCCATTTGGAAGTTTCGGGAATAACTCGAAATTCCATGCAAATGAGCTTGAAACTTATGTGGAGGAAGTTATTGATTTGTTATGAAAGTTTCGACACATTTCGAACTGATGCGGAATTTAGGAAGAATATTTTTCTATGGGGAGTATTCCTAGGGGATGATTTTAGAACTTAAGAACTTATGAAGAGAATTATCCTGTGCGAAGTTTTATCCAAAGGGGAAAAATTTGTTGAAGAAAGATTGAATATTGGAAAGGTGATTAAAATGATGTTCTCTTGTCAATTTTTGTCCTTCAATGATGTGTATTTAATACTTTCAGAGATTTCTCATATTGAGCAAGTGGGAACAAACTCTTAGAGTTGATATTATTCACATGTGGAAGATAGGAAGATCTTCTATTGAAATTACAAATTCATGGATTCGTGAATTTCCCTTAATGAAAAAGTACTCTCCAATCTCGAATTTCAAATTATTTCTAAATTGTTTAATAAAAACACTCCGCTATCAATTTCACTTCCAGCCATATATACAGATTTTATTATACATAATAGTCACACCTTAAGGGGATAAATCTACGTATTATTTCAAGAAAAAAAGTCCATATAAACATGGGCAGCAAAAGCTTCATTACGGATCTACAGAGTGTTGAAATTTCCAAAAAAAATTGTTTTTTTCTTCATAACTCCTGAAGTTTTTGAGATATTCAGTCCAAATTTGGAATGCCAGCTATTTTCAACAGCTTTCATCACTGCACGTTCTAAATCTTAACTAGAATCTACAGGGTGTTTTCTTATCCGGAGCCATGTCTCCTTTTTCCGTCTCAAACTTTTTTGCGGTACGCCACTGGTCAGCGTAAAATCAATATTTCATTTTCGTTCAATTTGAAAACTTTTTCACTCCTATAATTTTGTTCGTATCTCTGACTGTTTTCGAGTAAGAAATTATTGAACGATTGTAGTTTGATATTGAATAAGCTTATGTTGAGTCCCATATGACGATCTATCAGAATAAAGGCAAATTTTGGGCATAACTAACGAGTATTTCTATTATTTTTTTTACTAAGCGAATAACATACAATCATTCAATAATTTCTTACTCGAAAACGGTTAGAGATACGAAAAAATTATTAGAGTCAAAAAAGTTTCTAAATTGAACGAAGATCAGTGGCGTGCCGCAAGAAAGTTTGAAAGGGAAAAAGGAGACATGGCTCCGGAAAAGAAAACACCTTGTAGATTTTAGTTAAGATTCAGCACGTGCAATGATGGAGACAATTCAAAATAGCTCGCATTCCAAATTTGGACTGAATATCTCAAAAACTGCAGAAGTTATGAAGGAAAAACCAATTCTTTTTCGGAAATTTCAACACCCTGTAGCTTCGTAACGAAGCTTTTTCGGACATGTAGATTCACTACCTCAAGTTGTGCGTACTATGGTGTAACACCCTGTATATATCGCTAAATAGGAAATCAAATTACTTTTTTCTCCAACCATCAAAAAATGTTGACATTTTTGTACTCTTTCAGGTGCAAAAGTCATAAATTTCCTTACCGTACAAAAATTCACTCGTTACTTAGCAACACTTTTAATCCTAGGATTAAAAATGCTACTTTTAATCCTTGGATTGAAAGTAATTGCATTTGACGTCTAGTTGACAATCACTGTCATTAGCATGTGTTCAAATTTATAACCAAATTATTAACGATTTTTGACTGAAACCAATTTTATTGTAATTTTGACTTGGTTGGAGAAAAAACAGTATATATTATTCGGACTAAAAGTGCCTATTTTAACTCGCAATTTTGCATTCGCTCGGCTGCGCCTCGCAACTGCAAATATTGCTCGTAAAAAAAATATGCACTTTTAATCCTTATAATATAATATACTATTTCCGCAAATCGCCAGGCAATGTTGACATTCCTGTCAAAATTTCTTGAAGAAAAAGTCAGGACTTCCTTACTGTAAGGAAATGTCATTTCCTTACTGTAAGGAAATGATATTTCCGTACAGTTGTTAGTGTTCTACATAAATGATAGAAAAGTAATTTGTTCTTCATGGTAATTTGAGAGTTTCTGGAACAAATATTTTCATCAATAAACGTAATAGAACTATTCAAAAAGGATATTCGTACCTTGTTTCATTCGAATCTGTTGGGTTTCCTTCATAAAATTGCAAATATCCTAGAGGTTTTTTGACCTGTAAACTCGCTTGACAAATGTCACTTACTCCGATCTTATTCCATTCATAATTTCAATTTAATCGTTTCTGGAACAAAAACCTTTAGTAATAAACGTTATAAAAGGATTAAAAAATGATATTCATACCTTGTTTCATTTGGATCTGCCCTATTTCGTTCACAATGAATCAAAATTCTCAGGCACTTCCCTCACGTAAACACATCTGACAGTTCTCATTAATTTTCCGATGAGAATGACATCGAAAAATGATGCAATTTAAGAAATGTCAAAAATTCGGGAATTTTTTTAAAAATGTTCAATATCTGTCGAATTTTAAACGATTTGCGGAAAAATAGTATGTTTACCTCGTAGGAAAAGCCACATTCCTGGACTCTGTGTTGCTAAGTCTCGGCTTGCGCCTCGACATAGCAATCTTCACAGTCGTCCAGGAATGTTTAGCTTTTCCTACCCGGTAAACAATGTACTATTGAAATCAAAAATCGACAGGTGAGCGGATTTTCCTTAACAATTCTTCGTACAAGAATTATTGACGAGTTACGTTAGGTACGTACTTTTTTGGCACGCTGTAAACGAAACCTCAATACAATTTTCCAAATCAATCAATACAACGAACATCTCATAACTTGATTATCTTCTAATCTGCTCTTCAATGCAGCCAATTTTCTGACCAACCCAATGGAGTTTAGGAAATTCCGTAATATCATCATATCCTACAATCCATCTCATCCCATACCCACATTGATCGCCCATGTATACGCTGCTCATATCGAATTAAATAATTGATCATCCCTTGCATGAGTTTTGTCCCCCATTACGTAATTCAGTTATCAAAATGTACCTTGTCTGGCTCGTAACAGACAAGTGCTTTACGCATTAGACCGCAAATGGAGTTATATCCGTTACAGCTGAATGATCCTAGTCATTGTGATATCACCTTGCCGATGCTTGGAACCGAACGCTAATGGTGGTTTTGGCACATAGATGACGTTTATCTGTTAATTTATGGTTCAGCTAAATTAGCCAAAACTTTGTTCAGTGCGTGGATAATGTGATTTCGAATGTGGGTGATATGATGTAAAACTGATTTGTTTCATACTTGCTGTCTGAAGTTTCTGAGATTCACTCGAATAATCTGGTTGAAAATACAGAAATCGTCGAAAATCTGGGTCCCCGCTTCGGAATATTGAAAAAATTTTCGTCAGTGCAGCTTTCTGATCTTTAGTAATTTCAAAGGTGTTAGGCAACCGAACAAATTAACAGAAACCATTTTTACTCATTTTAGATATCAATAATGCTTCAATCGTTTCGGAGAGTTCAACTGGTAGTTTTCTACTCATTTTTGTTTGGTAATCTTTATATTGGTACTTACTTTAACATAGGTACTGAACTGCAAGGAACCGAAATGGCAGACCAATTGGCAAAAGAGATATTAAATTTTTCATTGATGACGATGCTAGGCCCTATCGCACAAGAGCACAAGTCTTGCGGACTTTCAAAGAAACTGCGGGCAAGTGATTTATTTTCAAGCATTGGCAGAAAGTTGTTTCGCAATTCTGGGTCTCTTAAGTACAAGGAAATCATAGCGAATTGAATAATGGAGCATCAATTCCTTACCCCATTACGTATGTAATGTATGAGCCTCTTTCAAGCAAAAATCTTAGCTATTGAAAGATGCCTAGATATATTTCTTGAAAGAAACTATCGAAAGTGCTATATACTCGTAGCTCTACACTAAGATAGTCAAGCTGCTATTAAAGCACTCGAAATGATATAGGAGTACCGGAACAAACTCAATGAGGTAGGCAAGAAAAGTAAGGTCTTTTTAATCTCGGTTCCCGGCCATTCGGGAATCAAAGGAAACGAAAAGGCCAATACACTTGCGAAAGAGGACGCACGAATGTCATTCATTGGCCCAGAACCCTTCTGTGGTAAAAATAAATGCACCTATAAGAAGGAGTTTCTGGAGAAGGAGAAAGTCGAGAGGGAAAAACTCTGCCGGCATCTCCCAGGAATGGATCATTCCACTAAGTTCCTTCGGAACTTTGAAACAGCAAGGTCCAAAGATATCTGGATCTAAGTGAGAAACGATAACACCTCCTCACTGGCTTTCTTACAGGACACTCGACACTGTCGCCTCAGGAAGCACCTGTTGAGGATGGGAGTATCGGACACTGACGAGTGTAGGTTCTGTGGGGAGGAGGAAGAAACCCCTATTCACCTAGTCACGGAATGCTTTGGCATTGTGAGCCTGAGGAAAGAATGCCTTGGGCGAGAAACTGGTAAGAGTGAGGAAATAGCATCGTTGAAGCCTTCACAGATATTGGATTTTATCAGATCTCTGAAATTGAAAGGCAAGCTGTAAAGGGTGCGGTCAGAACAGCTCTGTGAGGGGGAAGAATAGACTTTGAGATCGCAGTGAACTGTAAACTCTTTTCAAACTAAACTGAAACTAAACTAAACTACCCATTACGTAATTCAGTCATCAAAATGTACAAAACTGTACTGATTCAACCAAACACACTGTATACCGAGAAAACTCCACCGCTCTCAGTGCATCATAAAACGAGTGTTGGAAAGTGTCCATCTGAAGTGTACCGTCATGATTGCAAGCTCTTTCTTCGAATACAAATCCGACATGACACCCATCACATGCCATTGTTACATACTCGTACATTTACGTGACTGGAGTAACCCCTCTTGACCGTGAAGAGTAAACGGCCAGAGGCTAGGAGTGTTAGGTCCGACGACGTCGCTGCCTCACTGACCCCAAGGGAATATACAATGGAAGACGTAATTGTCGATGGACACGGAACGAGAGCTGCATACGTTGTCCGATGTCTTCAATTCGAGCAGTTAGAATGATCGCTGAAGGGTAGACATTGTATAATTCATGGAGATCCCTGAGTACCTGCGGAAATTGTAGACCCTGAATTGTGCGTGTCAATCAATGTTGCGCCGCAATGCTAATGCATGGGTACACTAATTATCACGTGACTGGTGTTATTCGGCATATGTGTCGGTAAGGGACACGTATTTCCGGCTTATTATTTTCACTTCTGAGCCGTGGAGGAATGGAAAAATGGACATATCTCATTGTAGACATACAGGGTTTTCCTTTTGAGTTGGCCTATTAGACGTTTTTTGAAGAACCACTGAATATTTCTTTCTCAAATTTGACTAGGAGCCTTGAGATAAAGGAACTCTTCGCCTAAAATATTTTCAAGTCGACAGTGTTGCCACGTCTATCTCAAACGCATATCTACTTTTCTATTTCAAATGCAACTACCTATATTTTTATTTATGTATCGATTCAATACCAAATTCTCTGTATGTATGTGGAATTTAATATTGAAATATTTCGAGATTTTCAAATGGCTTCCCGAAATTTATTCTACAGCAATCCATTCTAATACTAAAATGAATGACAGTCTTTTTTTGCACTTATTATTTGTTTTGGATGGTTTTCGAATGAGATAAAAAATACTGAAACTCTTCAGTATTTAGATTCATTATATCTATGGCTCTTTGATTAAGAAGTATATTATTGAAGAATATTCTGTGGTTGAAATCATAAATACTGTTCGATGATCATGGATATCATAGAAAAAATTTCCGCATGTTATTCGAACACGATTCAGGTTGTTTCAAAATTCATGGGGAAGGACTTATAGACCTTCAACAATCGTTATTCACATTTAGCAAGAATGACTGAAAATAAATTCCGAAAACTGTTTTGGCTTTCGGTAATACTGGCCCAATGTTCATGGCGTCAACCATAGAATTCATTCCAATAATCACACAGCATTATGTCCATAGATCATGTAAATCACTGTAAATACTGAAGAATTTCAGTATTTTTCACCTCATTTGAAAACTATCCAAAATAAATAATAAGTGTAGAAGAAAACTGCCATTCATTTTTCATTCAGAATCGAAAACCGTAAATTAAATATGGGGTTGCCATTTGAATATCTCGAAATATTTCAATTTTAAGCTTCACATTTTCGGAGCAAAATCTTCGTAGAACCTTAAGATGACCACATGAATGCATGGATTCTCTACTATGATACTGCTGAGTTTGGCATGGACCTATAATACTAACTGGACGTCGAACTTCCTTACTGTCACGTAGAAAAAAGTGAGGCAAATGGCCGCCATTTGCAGTTTGGGGTGAACCACAAATATTTTGATGTTTTATGCCATTTGTGCTCGAATTTTTATTGAAACATAGACGTTCCTTTGAAAGAAGTGATGAAGACCGAACTCTATATATTAGTGTTCTGTGAACTCTGACATTTCGGTCTATTTAAATTATAAATATTTTCGATTCTTGTGATTAGTTATTAAACAATATTGGTAATCCTATCATTTTAATTTGTTGAAATAAAATAAATAAAGGAATATTGGTAATTCTAATATTTCAATTAATAGAAAAAGTGACAACTCTGAAATTGACCCCAATCTGCAAATGGCCGCCGTTTGCCTCAAAATTTTTGACAGGTTCGCCATCTAGTTAGTATTATAAATCTATGGAGTTTGGTACCGTTCGCATAGAAAATAATGGAGATATTGCGTTTCCAAACTGGCAATGAAGATGTGAAAAGTTCAAGAACTTGGCAACAGTGCATAACAGAGAATTTTTTCAGTTGGTTATTCTGCGAATTTGGTATTGAATCGATACATAAATAAAATATAGATAGTTCTATTCGAAATAAAAAAGTAGAAATGCGTTTGAGATAGACGTTGCAACAGTGTCGACTCGACTTGAAAATATTTAAGGCGAAGAGTTCCTTCACCCTCAAGGCTCCACCTTAAAGTGCGGAACGAAATATTCACTAGTTCTCCAAAAACGTCTAATAGGTCAACTTAAAAGGAAAACCATGTTTATTGAATTATTATTTGGGATATTCCCAAGCAGAAATTATGGAAATACATCCATCAATAGTAAAGTAACAGATCTTTATTGTTTGTAGAATAAAGGCAATCGGTCTCTCGTCCTGAAAATTATCAATAAATCAAAAGCAGATAATCTATGCAGATACAAGGTAATTTTGTCGTTTTTCAAGATTAACCTAAAAAACAATAATGACATCAGCAACTGATGGACATCAATTCCCATAACAAAATTCCGCCCAATTTAATTCAATCTTTTAGCGTCAACCTGCTGGCTGAACATCCCAAAACACCTCTTCAGCCATTACCCAAAAAGAAAATTAAAAAAGTGTAACCTGATTCAGTCTCATCAGTGGCATTTCATAATCTCTATAATAAGCCGAGCTTTATTATGAATAAGTTAGCTGTAATACGACCCCGTTGTGTAGTATAATTCGGTAATTTCTGTCTGGCTGAAGCAGATGCTTTCTATATGAAGTATAATAGTACCATAAATTGAATGTACTTTAAAGCGGAGGAGCTTTATCTTCTAAACAGTAAAAGAATGGGATGGATGCGAATTTTTTCATACTGGAGTATGATGAATGGTTCGCAATTGGTATAAGAATGAAATAATGGGATAGGGAGTATCGCTTGTGACTTTATATTTCACGGATAGGCAATCGCGTTTCACTTTCAGAATAACACAGTTTTTTAATGGAAATTTTTCGGGTAGGGCTTCTCGTTCAGACCTATTTGATTTCACATGTAGATGATTTATGGTATAATTACTTCTTGGATTTCCATATGACATAGGCGTAGCATGAGGGAATGTTATATAAACCTGATAATCTGTGTTTCAAGTGCATATACGAGTTAACAATTTTTTTTCATTTGAAAAGCCAATATACGTCATTGTTGTATAGAATTGAAATTGATTTTAAAGTCGAAATGCAGTTGTTTAAATCTATGGGAGATCCCCTTAACAGTAAAAGAATTGGATGGATGCGAATATTTTTTTATACAGGAGGGTGATGAATCCTCAATATAAGAATTGCTCTTTCTGGGATGGGAAATATGACTTGTGACTTTATATTTCACGGATAGGCAATCGCGTTTCACTTTCTGAATGAAACAGTTTATTAATGGAAATTTTTTGGGTGGGTTATATCGTTCGGGATTATCTGACTTCACTAGTAAATTATTTATGGAAATATTCGTGATCTTTCATTGGAAATAGGCAAAACATCAGGAAATGCGATGATAAAATTAGATAAATCTGAATTAATATAAATAAACTGCGCTTTAATAGGAAAGTCAATTTTTAAAACATAAGACAAGATGTAGGTATATGAGGTTATTCGATCTATTTGAAAAGCCAATAGGTTTAGGCCATATTTGTGTAGAATTGAAAGAGAAGAGCTGGAAGATGGTTAAGCTCTGTATTATGGACCTGCAGACAGCTCATCTGAAAGAAAAAAATTGTTTCGATGGAAAAAACACTTCGGAATGAATATTTCAGTTTATCTTCAAACAAATCAATTTTTTTTCTTTCGTTTTACAGTTGTGTTTGTATATCTTAAGTTAAGAGTTTATAGGTTATGTAACCTCAACTCTGTTATCTGGTGTAATAATAATAATAATGATAAATCGAAGCATCAAATCACTGCACAGATAGAGTTTTTTCCTGGGATTTTTTCCTCTGTGATCTTGTGTCATACGTAGAGAAGTACTGCTCCAGTATACTATAAAAAGAACATGTTATTAATATTATATAATATTATATTAAGATATCGTTTCACCAAATTTCTATATACAGGATGTCCAATTAAAGAGTGTCGACCCTCAATAACTCAACAAAGAATCAGAGTTTGTGGAAATACAGAGTTTGTGGAAATACAGATTTCTGATGACTGCGAGACATGATCTTTGGAGAGGGTTGCAACTTTATCAAAAATTTCAATATGGAAAGTTATTTAGCATTCTGTGTTCTATCAAGTAAATTTTGCATTTAGTTTTATCGGTACCATAACTCCATAAAACAACCCCTGTAACTTTTTGAATATTCACTTCATACAATGCAAACTGCAGGTTCATACAAATTTGTGCAACAAAACTACCCCCTTTCTCCATTCAAATTGCTGTTATAGTTATAGTTCAAATAGGGTTTACAGTTCACAGCTACCTCAAGGACTATTGTGTCCCCTTACAGAGCTGTTCTGGCCACACCCTTCACAGCTCGCCTTCCGGTTCCAGAGATCTAATGAAATACAATATCTGTGAAGGCTTCAACGAGGCTAGTTCCTCACTCTTACAAGTTTTTAGCCCAAGACATTCTCTTCTTAGGCTCGCAATGTCAAAGCTTCCGTGCCTATGTGAATAGTGGTTTCTTCCTCCTCCCCACATAACCTACAACTATCAGTGTCCGATAATCCCATCCTCAACAGGTGCTTCCTGGGGCGACAGTGTCCTGTAAGAAAGCCAGTGCGGAGGTGTAATTGTTTCTTACCAAGATCCAGATATCTTTTGGATCTTGCTGTTTCAAAGTTCCGAAGTAACTTAGTGGAATGATCCATCCCTGGGAGATTCAGCCAAAGTTTTTCCCACTCAGTTTTCCCCTTCTCCAGAAACTCCTTCTTATAGGTTTATTCACCTTTCCCACAGAAAGTTTCCGTTGAGTATTGGGGGTGGACAATTTTAAATGAGCCACCCTGTATAATTTGGACTTCGAAATATCTCAGAGATTAATGATCCTGAATTTGCGAGCAAAGATAAAAAACCTATATTCCTCTAGCGCCACACCTATCACAAAAATTCATTAGAATAATAATTATTTGTTCATTATTCAACTCTCATATCAGATTTCAGGAATGTAATGAGCTCAATGCTAAGTGATTTTCAATGAGTTACCCAAATTTCACACTTTTCAATGGCTGGACATCGTAAATCAAAGTGGAGAACGCTGAACACTAATGAGATCCTATTATTTTTGATGATGCAATTACCATACTAATAAGTAAATGTCCATTCATCAATTTCTCTGACAACTCGCGTTCTTCTTCATATCTTTGTATCAATGACCTACGTAGCCTGAAAAAATTGTTTAAAGAGAATGTAAAACGGTTTTTTGTTTGTACAGAAATGATTGCCTCAAGACTTTTCAGAGTGTACCAGGTTATTTACCATAATTTAACTCCCCCGTAATTCAAGTTGATATTTTGGGCCAATCCCAATGTTCATTTCTATAGGAAAAGATTAACCAGTTTTATGGTTCCCGCTTAGAAAAAAACTAATTTTTGAGCGCTCGTTCTTCGGTGGAGCAATAAGACTTTTACCTCAAATATTATATGAGGTTTGACATTGATGCCAAGAATATGAGTAAATGCACAATCTTGTTACAATCGCAATTGTATTCTGAAAAATATTCAGAAAATAAAATATGTAAAAAATAAGAAATGAAAAAATTGAATTCTATGGTTATGATGATGCGATCCTTCTGAAATTTTGCATGAACATTCAGTATATTAGTTTTCATTCTCAAAATAAATTTCGCTCGAAACATATATTCTGTTATGGAAATATAAAGATTCTTCTTCTAAATATTCCAATTGAATTTTCTATGGTTCTGTTAATACTATGGCCACAAAATTTTATATGATGAACAATCAGAATATCGATCTTCATTCTCAAAAAAATTTCACTCGAATCGGTTATCTTTTTATGGAAATATGATGAATTTTTTGCAATATTCCACTTGAATTTTCTATGGTTCTGTTCGTACTATGGCCACAAAATTTAGCATGAGGCTTATTATCAGCATCTTGCATTTGGCCATAACATTTCATTCCGATTGGTTTAGTATTTTCTGAGATATTGAGGAACAAGAATTTTGAATGGCCATATTTAATGGAACACCCTGTACGATTTGGCTGGTTAACGAACTCAACCGAGTCATTTGGGACCCGAACTCATCCTGAAAATTTCAAGTCTCCAGGAAGATCCTTTCGAAAGTTATTGTGCTAACGAACGGCCCCACGGACAAAAATGAATTTGACCAAGAATTCGTCCTCGGGGAGTCTAAACCTATCGTTTGAGAGCATTTTCGGGAAAAAAAATTGGAAAATTACAGCATGATATAGATGATATAGCATGATCGTATTTGGATAGATTTATTGAAGAAAGAAATGAAATCAGAAAATTTCAAAATTAAATAAATCAACATCTCTATATATTGACAGCTTTCAATTTCAATTAGACTGCAAATGAAAAAAATACAAATCTGAAGATTTTACAAGTTTGTCTGAAGAAGGTGTCTGATATAGACACCGAAACGTTACATTGTCCTTTTCATTTATTTCCCTTTTCAGTTTAACTGTTAGGCAACATTTTTTTCAAGACCAATTTGCTCTTGACAAATAAGTGCAAAGATTCTCCCAGGAGCACTTCATCTTAAATAATTTTTTTAAATTATTTCTGTCTCTGAGACTGGGAGTGAAAACTTATAAAATTTTTTAGAAATCCTCTCAGAAAATATTTCAATCGATATCATCGATTTTTCCCGGAGAACTGTCAAATATTAAAAACCCTGACAGAGAATGACGAAAGCTGCTCTACAGAGTATAGAGTCCAGAGTGTTTTTCTGTCAATATCTGGTGAATGCTGGCCGAAACGTTGAACAGAAGTGAATATGATGGAAGTAGTCCAAATAATATAACATAATATGTTGAATTATGATTTAACGATGGTTTTCGATTCGGAGGTTCATGATGTCAAGCAAAATCGAATGGGATAAGATAGAAAAACTGTTTCAACGAAAAAAATTAGCTTAATAGAAAAACCTTGTCGCTTCTATTCGAAACTCCTTCTGTATGAAACCTCCATAATCACAGTTATTCTGCATGACCCACAAATATATTGCCAACTTCAGGAAGTCTCACCCTGGACATCCCACATTCAAAGAACCATTACCAGACTTAAACACCATGAATTAACGACTTCAAGACAATTTATTTTCTTCAAGTTCAGAACGTGGCCGATTTCGTTTATAATTACCTTTGGCTGGTTTCTTTGTTGGTGCCTTAAACGTCCGTAATTGAACGTGTGGGAGCGTCTGACTTGTATAAATTATATATTCTTACCATAAATCATCTGTCAGAGGCGCTATTAGGCATTAGATTATGAACGCAGTGGAATTCGACACAATGACAATGAATCGCAAGAGATGACTGCCCTCCTCAAGCCAAGCGCGGCGTTTTCTTCAACATTGACAGCTTCATTACCTGTGCCAGTTCCAGGATCGTTGATGAATCGAACACGCGTATTCAATCTTCAATGGGGTCTTTCAGAATCGACGTGAGATATTTTTAAATGGGGGCGACAATGTTGAAAGATCAAGCATGAGTTCGAAATTTAAGATTCAAGCTTCTCATTGTTTCTCAGCCTTCATAGATCTGAGTTAACTTTTGGTTGGCTAGATCTGGTACAAAAAAATTGCGACTGCTGCTGAGTGTAACTTTTTTCGGAGATACAACAGATTTTTACAGTGCTGTTTGTCCAATTTATTTACACAACTACTCAACACACTAATTCATCTTAATTAACTAACACTAATTTATTTACAGTAACTAACACCAGTTTAGTTACACTCTTGCAGATTTATATTCACTTCGACGCAGTTCGGTAAAATCGCACTACTGATTTCTAGCTGTGACTGTCCTGAATTCAACGCGCTCGTCCTGTCTAGAACTACCTAGACTATTCAAGAGAAATCCAGACGTTCCATCCTTTGTTCAACATCGCGTTGCAGAGCGTTCTAGAGCGCCACAGCGGTCGAGAGCGTCAGTTCCGCATTCAGGGGTATATCGCACGTTGTACAATGATTATCAATTCAATGATATTTCAATAAAAATGCTTGAACGCAGATAACGCAAGTAGAAATATGACAACGAAGCTAGTCTCGTCAACGTTCAAGAAACTGCAAGTAGGTTGTGACTTCAGAGCATCCAGAGATAGCTGTTTTGCCCAGTTGGGACTCATCAGTTTGGGGATAGCTCTGAAAGATTTAAGATAATCTAGGACCCTAAAAATTCTTGATTATGAACGCAGTGGAATTCGACACAATGACAATGAATCGCAAGAGCTGACTGCCCTCCTCAAGCCAAGCGCGGCGTTTTCTTCAACATTGACCGCTTCATTACCTGTGCCAGTTCCAAGATCGTTGATGAATCGAACACGCGTATTCAATCTTCAATGGGATCTTTCAGAATCGACGTGAAATATTTTTAAATGGGAACGACAATGTTGAAAGATCAAGAATGAGTTCGAAATTTAAGGTACAAGCCTATTCATTGTCTCACAGCCCTGAATCTGAGTAAACGTTTGGTTGGCTAGATCTGGTACAAAAAATTTGCGACTGCTGCTGAGTGTAACTTTTTTCGGAGATACAACAGATTTTTACAGTGCTGTTTGTCCAATTTATTTACACAACTACTCAACACACTAATTTATCTTAAATAACTAACACTAATTTATTTACAGTAACTAACACCAGTTTAGTTACACTCTTGCAGATTTATATTCACTTCGACGCAGTTCGGTAAAATCGCACTACTGATTTCTAGCTGTGACTGTCCTGAATTCAACGGGCTCGTCCTGTCTAGAACTACCTAGACTATTCAGGAGAAATCCAGACGTTCCATCCTTTGTTCAACATCGCGTTCCAGAGCGTTTTAGAGCGCCACAGCGGTCGAGAGCGTCAGTTCCGCATTCAGGGGTATATCGCACGATGTACAGGGTGGGCATATTTCGATGTTTTAGCACTACAACTTTTAAACAAGAGGAGATAGACAAAATCTGATACCCACTTCTCAATCTCTTTTTCTGAGAAACTAACAAGAGTGTTATTCATTTTTGACTACCTTCTTTTGTTTTCGAGTTATAAGAGGAAATTGGAAAAGTGTCGAAATCGAAAAAAAATCATATCTCCGCTATTACTGATGATAGAGCTCTGAATTTAAAACATTATAAGGCACTATTTCACGTAGAATGCAGTGGCGTACTTGTCTTTTCTGCACCTTTTCTAATTACGAAGCTATGACCCAAAGTTATGTTTTTTAAATAGGAATACTAGTTTTTTGTACCATTTTCTGAAAGCTTAATTTTTTCTGATTTCAAAAATATAACATTGTATGGTTTGTATCAATATGAGTATAGAAAATGTTCAAAAACCTTTTCTCATCTAAGTCTCAATATTTTCTATGGTTTCAACTGTTGATGAGCACAGAAAAATTTAGCATCGTATAATTACCACAATCTCTTTCCAGTAGTCTTTTCATTTCTACGCTCTTTACTCAATTTTTCCAAGATCGAAGAATAATGGACTGCTCGGAAACTTGATCCTCATTCTAAGTTATTACCTACTGACCTATTATTGTAATAACTATTACATATTGAAAAATATTTTTCCTTTGATACATTTCTAATTGAATCATATCTATATGCGTTATTTCATATGCGATTTGAAATAGACTGGCACTTGTGCGTATTTATTCTGAAGAGCAATAAAAATATTCTCCTGCATTCTTCTCATTATAACTAAGTTACTAAGTATATATATTGAAATGGAGGATCATGTGGATCTTTCCGCTATTTCGTAATCCATTTTAAGATATAAGAGTTTAGTAAATACCTATATTAATGTTCAACTTTTGTAGAAATTAGTTGGAAGCATAGAAATAATGAGATTGACGGAAAGAGACTGCTCTTGTTATAGGAAGCTCCATTTTTCTGTGGTCACCAACAGTTGAAACCATAGAAAATATTGAGACTCAGATGAAAATAGGTTTTTGACGATTTTCTTTATTCATTTTGATGAAAACCATACAATGTTATATATTTTTGAAATCGGAAAAAATTAAGCTTTCAGATAATGGCACAAAAAAATTAGTATTCCCTTTTAAAAAACATAACTTTGGGTCATAGCTTCGTGATTAGAAATGATACAAAAAAAACGAGCATGCTACTGGATTCTACGTAAAAAAGTGCCTGTATAATGTTTTAATTTCAGAGCTCTATCATCAGTATTAGCGGAGATATGATTTTTTTTTTCGATATCGACACTTTTCCAATTTTCGCTTATAACTCGAAAACAAAGGAAGGTAGCGAAAAATGAATAACACTCCTGTTAGTTTCTCAGAAAAAGAGATCGAGAAGTGGTTATCAGATTTTGTCTATCTCCACTGGTTTAAAAGTTGTAGTGCTAAAACATCGAAATATGCCCACCCTGTACAATGATTATCAATTCAATAATATTTCAATAAAAGATACAATAAAATGCTTGAAAGGAGATAACGCAAGTAGAAATATGACAACGAAGCTAGTCTCGTCAACGTTCAAGAAACTGCAAGTAGGTTGTAACTTCAGAGCATCCAGAGATAGCTGTTTCGCCCAGTTGGGACTCATCAGTTTGGGGATAGCTCTGAAAGATTTAAGATAATCTAGGACCCTATAAATTCTTGATTATGAACGCAGTGGAATTCGACACAATGACAATGAATCGCAAGAGATGACTGCCCTCCTCAAGCCAAGCGCGGCGTTTTCTTCAACATTGACAGCTTCATTACCTGTGCCACTTCCAGGATCGTTGATGAATCGAACATACGTATTCAATCTTCAATGGGATCTTTCAGAATCGACGTGAGATATTTTTAAATGGGAACGAAAATGTGGAAAGATCAAGCATGAGTTCGAAATTTGAGATACAAGCCCTGAGTTAACGTTTGGTTGGCCAGATCTGATACAAAAAAATTGCGACTGCAGCTAAGTGTACCTTTTTTCGGAGATGAAACAGATTTTTACAGTGCTGTTTGTTCAATTTATTTACACAACTACTTAACACACTAATTTATCTTCAATAACTAGCACTCATTTATTTGAAGTAACTAACACTAGTTCATTTACACTCTTGAAGATTTATATTCACTTCGAAACAGTTCTGTACAAGCGCACTAC
Organism: Propylea japonica; assembly: GCA_013421045.1. Lineage (NCBI taxonomy): Eukaryota > Metazoa > Arthropoda > Insecta > Coleoptera > Coccinellidae > Propylea > Propylea japonica. The sequence goes on from CM024240.1 coordinate 28,505,647, forward strand.
TGATTTCTAACTGTGACTGTCCTGAATTCAACGCGTTCGTTCTGTCTAGAATTACCTAGACTTTTCAAGAGAAATCCAGACGTTTCAACCTTTGTTCAACATCGCGTTCCAAAGCGTTTTAGAGCGCCACAGCGGTCGAGAGCGTCAGTTCCGCATTCAGGATGATATCGCACGTTGTATCGGGTGTCCCGAATTCGTTGACTAGTGAGGGGATCTCAGAAACCCTTGGAGCTAGAAGGAAATGAATGGCACATTTTTGGGCTCGATTTTTGAGAGATTTAATTTGGTGAAAACCGTAACCTTGTAAGTTCAACCGTTTTCGAGATATTAGCGAGAATTGGAAAATGGCGTGAAAGGAAAAGTTCTCATAACTTCTTTATTACTGGCGCTATGAACATGAAACGAAAACATTATACAGGCACTTTTTTTCGTAGAATTCTTTGATGTCATCAATTTTTTTTTATTGCGTTTTTCTTCGAAGTTATAATACAAACTTGTGTTTTTTTAAATGTGAACCATAAGCATTTGAATAACAGATGGAACCGTCTTTTTTTGTCCTTTTCAAAAATATATAACTTAATATATAAATTTCTTATTAAACTGTAAAAAACATCAGAAGTTTCATTTTCACACGAAAAATCAAATGGTTGTCTAAATATGATGATAATCTGTTAAACATCAGATAATTAATACAGTTCAAGAAGTTCAGATGGAGTTGGCAAATTCAATAAGTAGTAGTGATTATTATTTTTTACAGTTTTTCTGATTCTATATAGCATTTTTTAGTTAATTAATATTTCATAATGGTGAATTTTTAAGATCTCTTGGTATTGTTCCATTCCTAAATTTAAAATATTAATATCACAAAAGAAAACACGAAAAAGAAGAAATACGCCGTTATCCGAAAAGTAACATGTGCTATAATAAATACTTATATAAACAAAATCACTTAACCTTAATTCTTAAATGACCAGAAGGTTGACTCTCAATAAGTAGTTGTGATTATTTATTACAGTTTTCCTGATTCTATATAACATTTTTAGTTAATTAATATTCCATAATGGTGAATTATCCTAATTATGAAAAATTTGATATGCTTAAGTGTTACTTGCTGGCCAACGAAAACTCGCAAGATGCGTCAGATGCATACTTTGCATTGTACCCAGAAAGACAACAACCCAACCCGAAGATATTCCAACGTTTGGTCCAAAATTTGATCAATTACGGAGCATTCGAAAAACCTCGCTCCAAGAAATATCAAATTGATGGACAGGAAGAAAGGAGCCTAAATGTTATTGGAATGGTTACAGTAGAACCCAACATATCTTTGAGAAAAATGCAAAATGAGACAGGAATTGCAAGATCGAGCGCGTCGACTATTTTGAGAAAAAATAAATTCCATCCATATAGATACTGCAAAGTGCAAAGACTTAGGGAAGGCGATGGACAGCGTCGACTAAATTTTTGTAGATGGTATTTGAATCAATTGGACGAAAATGAAAATTTTAATGAAAAAATCATATGGACGGATGAATCCTATATAGCTAGTGATGGAATAGTTAATAGGTATAACAGACGGTATTGGGCCGACGAAAATCCCCGTGTGACAGTTGATAACGGCATACAGCAAGGACGCTTCGGTTTTAGTTTGTGGGTAGCCTTAAATTGGAACGGTATATTAGCCTACCAAATATACCAAGAATCTCTAAATGGAGAGAGATACATCCAGATATTGGAGCAACATATTCAACCTTTTATGGAGAATCAGCCGTTGCATCAATTAAGACATATCTATTTTCAGCAGGATGGCGCACCACCACATAACACCAGAGCAGTAGCTGATTTCTTGAACATAAATTTTGGCTCCAATTGGTTCGGAACTTCTGGTCCAGTACGGTGGCCACCAAGGTCACCGGATTTAACACCACTGGATTTTTTCCTGTGGTCACATTTGAAGGACAAAATTTATAAATTTGAAAATGAAACTGTAGAAATATTGATGATTAATACAGAAAATGCACTAAGAAGTGTATCCAGGATACACGTCCAAAATGCTATCCGCAATGTCAGAAGAAGGTGTGAGCTTTGCATTGACCAAAATGGACTCCACTTCGCACAATATTTATGAAATATTTGTTATCTGTTCTTATCTATTAATCATTTGATGTTCACAGATTATCATATTAAGACAACCATTTGATTTTTCGTGCGAAAATAAAACTTTTGATGTTTTTTACAGTTTAATAAGAAATTTATATATTAAGTTATATATTTTTGAAAAGGGAAAAAAAAGACGGTTCCATCTGTTATTCAAATGCTTATGGTTCACATTTAAAAAAACACAAGTTTGTATTATAACTTCGAAAAAAAACGCAATAAAAAAAATTTGATTACATCAGTGAACTCTACGAAAAAAAGTGCCTGTATAATGTTTTCGTTTCATGTTCATAGCGCCAGTAATAAAGAAGTTATGAGAACTTTTCATTTCACGCCATTTTCCAATTTTCGCTAATATTCTCGAAAACGGTTGAACTTACAAGGTTACGGTTTTCACCAAATTAAATCTCTCAAAAATCGAGCCCGAAAATGTGCCATTCATTTCCTTCTAGCTCCAAGGGTTTCTGAGATCCCCTCACTAGACAACGAATTCGGGACACCCGATACAATGATTATGAACTCAATAATATTTCAATTAAAGATACAATAAAAATGCTTGAACGCAGATAACGCAAGTAGAAATATGAAAACGAAGCTAGTCTCGTCAACGTTTGAAGAAACTGCAAGTAGGTAGTATCATCCAGAACATCCACAGAAATCTGTTTCGACCAGTTGGGACTCATCAGTTCGGGTATAGCTCTGAAAGATTTCAGATAATCTAGGACCCTATAAATTCTCGATTATGAAAGCAGTGGAAAACGACACAATGACAATGAATCGCAAGAGATGACTGCCCTCATCAAGCCAAGCGCGGCGTTTTCTTCAACATTGACAGCTTCATTACCTGTGCCACTTCCAGGATCGTTGATGAATCGAACACACGTATTCAATCTTCAATGGGGTCTTTCAGAATCGACGTGAGATATTTTTAAATGGGAGCAACAATGTAGAAAGATCAAGCATGAGTTCGAAATTTAAGGTACAAGCCTACTCATTGTCTCACAGCCTTCATGAATCTGAGTTCACTTTTGGTTGACTAGATCTGGTTCAAAAAATTAGCGGAATTGAAATCAAGAGCTAATATAATACAATACATAAAACAAAAAAAATCCCTAACGGAGGAAAGTGCAAAACGAGGTACCATACTATTTTTTCGTATGATACCAGAGCTCAGGGAAAAATCTCAGTAGAAAAAACCTGTCTCGCCGTTCCAAAAATAACACAAACTATTTGAATATTGAAGGATTTCTTCTTTATTGAGTCCAACCGAAAAGCCCTCTCTTAAACGAAAAAATCGATGCAGAAAAAATTAACAGCCAAATGAAATAATTGAAACTCTATTAAATCGATTTGAACTCAATTCAAAAACGAATCGGTTACTTCATGTATAGCCCTTAAGCCATCCTGAAATTGAAATATGGGACAATTATTCATCAGATGTTCTATTGTCTCCTCTGCTTCTTCGCATTCGCAACTAGGACTCTCAACTGAATTCCATTTGAAAAGCATGCTATTACAACGGCCATGACCTGTTCTTATACAATTAAGAACAATTCAAATTTTCCTTGGAAGATCAAATCCAGGAACCTTATTGGAGGGATCAGTTATTAAATCTTTGTTTCAAATATTACATGTGTTCCACTCGGATTGCCAAATTGCTTTATCGCTTTCATTCGAGGTCAAAAAATAATTGGACCAAAATGGTTTACGTGATTTCAATTGAGGAATCTCATTATCTGGAATATAGGAAAGTATTTGATATGAATTCGTAGAAGAATTAAATTTATTCCAAAGTTAGAGCCCGCCTGCGGATATGTGGAGGAGCAATGTTTGAAAGAACTCTTAACCATGGTGTTGATGCTGATTTTATTAAAACCATTTTTCTGTAGATACCAAAATTAAAGGTGGGTTTGACGTATACGAAATTGAACGATTATTACACATTGTAATGTTCAATTTATGCTTTTCTATCATGCAATTGTCATTGGCAACCGAACAGTTTTCAGAAGCAATAGATAGGTCACAAATCTTCTGTAACATTTTTTATATTATGTCAAATGTATGTCTTGTGCAAAATAAGAATGTCTATCAATCAAGAATTTAAACTCAATTCATAATCCGGTTGACGAAAAAATCATGTAATTAACTAATTTATTAATGAACTATAGTAGATAAAATAAATATTCGATTGAATAGTTCCAGTTGGAACACCCTTTTGTATCTCTGTCTGTACTTCAAATAACAAACTTCCCGAATGTTTCAATGCAGCTTGAGTAATTGCGTGATTTCTTCAAGCAGGGTGTGTTCATCAGGAAAAGCAGCTGTTCATCGATGAATAATCTTGCCCAGTCCAGTTGTTATTGTTTCGTAGCAAATGCCCCATTTATTTGATCGTTACATGCAATTAGTATAACGACCGTTATTATGCAGTCACCGATTGTTGAGTTATCCTAAATGCTTCTAGTTTTCCAGACTAATCCATTAGAAGTTGAATTTCAATGGACTTTTCCCGATTCAGTTTCACTTGTTTCCAATCGCGCATCGAAATTTGGGCATTTCCAATCTGTTGATGAACTGCTACAAATTTAATAAGATAGTAGATTGTACTAGATACATCAGAAATGGGTTTGGATAATTCGGGTGAGTTTGTTTAATTGAAAAAGGTTTTTCATTTCAGTTGGGTGTCACGGGATTATATTTGAAAAATTTGAAGAAAGCAAGTGCTTCAGAGCTTTCGTTTGGTAGAGGAGCAATGAGGGCACCTCAATGTCTTGTATATCGAGTCCTATACAAAATTTAATAATATATTATTCTGAAAATTGTTCAAAAATTTAAATTATGTCAGAAATCGATAAAAAAATAACAAAATCATTTGACAAACCTTTCGAAAGTTTGCATGATCATCCTTTTCGCTCTTTACAATCGAAAGATTTTCATTGGAATATTTTTTTTCGATATTACCATAAAATTTCTTATGGCTGAAGAAAATCATAAGTAATTGTTATTTTCAACCCCTAATAATAAAGTTATGGAATCAAAAAAAATTGTGTGAGCAACATCTACTTAATGAATCATATTATGTATAGTTTTATGACTCAGTGTTTTTAAGAAGCCGTAAAAAAAATCAAAAAATGCCAACTCGTCATCGCCTTCCAAAGGCTGTATCTTGGAAGGGGGGTCGATTTCGAAAAAAATAAATAATAATTTCGAGAAAAATAAAACCTGTGCCCATCGCTCAAGTACAGCCGAAATATTGCTGCTGTAGCCGAAAGTGTTGAAGAAAACCCAGGTTTATCCATTCCTCGTCGTTCTTTGGAAATAGAGTATTTTGCATAAAGATTTGGATCTTGAGGCTCATAAAGTTCAGTTTACACAAGAACTCAAGATGGCCGATCATCAACAACGTCGTGTCTTTGCTAATTGGGTCGTTGAAATGCATGAAAATGATTCGGAATTCCATCGAAAAATCATCTTGGGTGATGAGGCCCATTTCCACCTCGATGGCTTCGTCAACAAGCAAAATTATCGCATCTGGGGCTCGGAAAACCCAAGAGTTATTGCTGAAAAGCCCCTCTATACTCAACGTGTGACTGTTTGGTGCAGTTTATGGTCCAGCGGAGTCATTGGACCTTACTTTTTCGAAAATGTGGCTGGAGCATTAATTACGGTGAATGGATTGCGCTATCGAGAGATGATTAATGATTTTTATGGCCGAAATTGGATAGTATTGATCTGGACAACATTTACTTTCAACAAGACGGCGCTACGTGCCACACAAGCAAGGAAACAATTGATCTTTTGCGGGAAAAGTTTCCGGACCGTGTTATCTCTCGAAGAGGTGATCACAATTGGCCACTGAAATCTTATGATTCAACACCTTACGACTTCTTCCTTTGGGGCCACGTGAAAGAGAAGGTCTACGCCAATAGCCCAGCGTAGAATCAAGACCTCAAAGATGGAATTCGTGAGGCTATCGAGGACATAGGGCAGCCACTTCGCGGGTTGGTTATGGAAAATTTCATTAATAGTATATGGTCCTGTAAGCGTGGTCGTGGTGGTCATTTGCCTGATGTTATTTTCCACTATTAACGGCATAGCTTCTTCTTTATGATGAAATAAACATCCGATCATCTATATTGAAAAACAGCATTTTTCTTTGAATATCAATTATTGGAAAACCCTTTATGTACCAACATTAATCCTTCGAACTGAATCACTTCCTTTCAGTATATATAGGTAGAGGCAAAACAATCCAACAAAATCAATTGAGCTAGTTTTATACATTTCATCTTCCAGTCCAACTTGACATAAACACTCATAATGGTTTCCATGAGGAAATTTCCCCCAAAAGGATCACAACATCAACATCCCATATAATAACATCGACTCGACGAAGAAAAAAACAAAATTTTATTACCGGTTTGCATCAACTTCCCGAGCTCCTTCCTGTTTCCCAGATACCATACACTAAGAGGGAAATTTTGCCAATCTATTGCCGGGAAATCCGATTTGGAAATGTTTAGTAGTATCATATTCATTAAGTTCTGCTCGAGACTTTCACTGAATTTATAACGGAGGGGAAATTTGCAGAGAAGCAAGGACTTTGCCGAAGGGAATACAGTTTTGGAGATTTCCCAGGATTTGATTTATTCCCACCAGATCCAGATTAATCCTATCGTCCAATAGTAATTACCATCTACTGGAACAGATACTTTCGGCGCTAAAGGACTTAATTTGGAAGTTGACCGTCTATTGTTTCATGAAATTATTTAATATTTATGGAAGCTTGTAATTCGCAGATACCAATAAAAGTGACAACGAAATTTAGGGATTGGAATGGAGTTCAGGCGACGTTTTGAATGAATTTGGTAGAACTTAATGCGGAAATTTAAGTGAAAGTATTAAATTAGAGAATTATACTCCTCAGTGCTAATCAACGAATATCAAATAAATGCTCTAAAACCTAAAAAGAAGTCATATCAACTAGATCATTGATTCCCAAAGTGGTCCAGGTGGACCCCCAGGGGTCCACGGGAGCCCGACAGGGGTCTACGCTTGCGTGGAAAAAAAAGGGGGTCCACAACTCGTTAACGGGGGACTATAAAAATGTATTAGGTGACCCGACTTGACTTCTCCTATGAATATATGGAGACAATAATATAGGAAGACAATATTATTAGAAGCTCATTATTTTAAAAACTGTTTTTAAAATAATAATCATTATCAGTTTTGATGTTAAATTTTGATTCTACTAAGACTGTTATAACAACATAATTAAAGGTGTAGTAATTTTTATGTTTGAATAAATAGCTTAAAAACAAGAACTCCGACGTGGGAACTTATTGGTTTGTTATACTGTGGTCAATCTTAGAATACAAAAAAGTAAAGTAGAAATCCAACTGTTGGATGAAGGCGCTTTTTAGACTGGCCTTGAAACATAGCTTCTTAAATTGCAATACTCACAGCATAATCAAAGCAATATAAATTCTCACCTTTTTTTCGAAAACTTTTAACTCATAGTTGATTGAAAAATAGACACAACACAGATTTACATAGACATATACTTTTTTCGGGTTTTTGAAGTAAGTAAGTAAACGTAATAGCTGCAGGGGGTCCACCAGATCCAGCAAAATATTTAAAGTGGTCTATGAGAAAAAAAAGTATGGGAACCTCTGAACTAGATCAGTCGAAAATAGTTGTATCGACCCTTTGGGTCTTTTAAGTGCAGAGAGATAATTTTGGATGATATGAGGCACTCTAAGAATCCTATAGATGACGTTCGACCGCATTATGAAGTGACTACGGATTCCTGATTGAGATACATATCCATTTTTCACAAGACATACATTTTTATCCTGCAGTAAAGTTGAGATTTAAAATGGGCTATCATTGTTCGATTTTGTATACGTAAAACTTAGATTTCATTTTCAGGTCGACGGAAAACTGCAGTTGGAGAACAAATTGATTTCGATATTCACTGAAAGATTTTTATTTCAGATGAATATTTCTCTCAATTGGGGAATCAATATACAACTTGTAATTCGTTATTACACAGGGTGTCCTGGAAAATGTGGGAAATTTCTCGGATTCAGATAGAACATAAAAAATGCAGATGACAAGTTCCCATTATTTTTTTTCCTCGCGGCCCCCCCTACGAAGATGAGACCTCTTAAGTGATGCCACTGGAAATCCATTTTAGTGAAATAAGTTTCAAAATATTCTATATATAATTTGATGAAAATTTGATATGAATAATTTCAATTAGCTTGTTCAGTTTACCAGGGGTGGACTGGGTTGTACATTTTAATGCTTACATTTTCAACACCCTGTATGATAAGGTGCTAAAAATAACAAATTTGGATACCTTGAACATTAAGCTAAAGAAAAGGTAGTCTTGTTCAGTGTCGATAAAATGAACCGTTTTCGAAAAAAAATATTGGAAAAAGTAAGTACCACTAAATGAATTTCCAGTAGCGTCACTAAGGAGGTCGTATCTTCGTAGGGAGGGCCGCTAGGAAAAAAAAATATGGGAACTTGTCATCTTAAATTTTTATGTTTTATCTGAATCCGAGAGATTTCCCACCTTTTCCGGAACACCCTGTATTATTTACTTAAATGATCCTTTTCAGCTAGAAAACTTGTGAAAAATGTTTGCATCTAAAAGCATAAGCAATCGCTAAGGGATAACTATGAACATAGAACATAGATATCTGTTGAACGTGACCATAATCATAGAAAAACTAAAAATTTTGTCTGCGACTGTGATCAATGTCAATAATAGAAGCATGCTTCTTTCGTAGAATTGCGGTTCGTTTTGCCCAATCCAGCATTCGTTTCACAATCTGACATTTTTCCTGTAATCAGACGCGAGTATTCGATATTATAATGGACACCATGCCAATAATCTTTCCAATCTTCTGTCAATGTCCAAAAACGTAGGCTGAAGTCCACAAAATCCAATTTTCCATTCACTTGATTAATCGCATCCGTATTAAAGCTTTCCTGGCATACAGCATTCATTCATAACGACAGGGCATTATATATCCTAAAAATCGTAGAGATATGACACTCCACTATTATCTCCTGCACCTTTGTCCACACACATAAAATACCTCCATTGTATCAGACCATCCTCTGGCTGGAGTATTAATAAGACCTGTCATCTTTGACATAATGATTTACAGTTCTCCATTATGTGTAATCGGAAAAAGCACAATGTGAATATTACTGAATATACATATATTAGGGAACTGCATACATGCGATCTCATTGTTTTGAGCATTCGCTTAAATGAATTAGCATTGTGGGTACTTTTTCTGAATGCTTGCCTCTTCCCATAAAAAATCGTTTTCACTTAACGTGGTTGTTTTAGTGTTTCGAAGTACATATTGCACAATCTCCATGAAGCTTAGAGAGAAGCGACCAGAATGTATTTATAGGAAATAACGTTTTATCCATAAGAAGAGTTTCGTGGGAAACAGGATTTAATCAACGAAAAAGATAATGTGCCAATAATTTTATATCAAATTTAAACGATTTTATTTACATCTCATTCGAACTTCGGGTTCAACTGGCTTACGGTTCAATTGATCTACCGTTCATCGGATCTACCTGTTCAACTGACCTACCGTTCATCTGATCTACCGGTTCAATTGATCTATCGTTCATCTGATCTACTAGAAAAAAATTGATTCACTTGAAGGGGAAATCATCGGGTTCACTAGTATATCCTAAAAATCGTATATCTCCTGCACCTTTGTCCACACACATAAAATATCTCCATTGTATCAGACCATTCTCTGGCTGGAGTATTAATAAGACCTGTCAACTTTGACATAATGATTTACAGTTCTCCATTATGTGTTTCGAAAAAGCACAATGTGAATATTACTGAATATATATTAGGGAACTGCATATATGCGATCTCATTGTTTTGGGCGTTCGCTTAAATAAATTTGCATTGTGGGTACTTTTTCTGAAGGCTTGCGTCTTTCCATAGGAAATCAATTTAACGTGGCTGTTTAGTGCTGTTTCAGTGTTTTGTTTGAGTCGTATAGGAGCCTACAAATTGCTCAATCTCCATAAAGTTTGCTGAGAAGCGGCCAGAAGGAATTGATGGGAAATAACGTCTATCGTAGAAAAAAGGATTCAATCAACGAAGAAAATTGCATTTCAATATTGTGCCAATGACGTTCGTTTAATACCGGTGTGTCCTCTGAAAAAGCTGAAATGGAGATTAAAATGTTATAACTTAAAGACTTCAAGTAGACGGGGGCAAAATTCAATATTCCAGCTTTATTTGCGAACGCATCCTTAACGATATAACGACTGTAATATGGTTAACTTCCGAAATGAAAAACTTCAATCCTGAAATTTTCAAGAGAGAAGAGATGAATATTTGAAAGGAGAGAATAAAATCAATTGTTCTCAGGATATTCAAATTTGAATAATCGTTTTCCCAGAGCCGGACCGTGGGCGTGGCGAAGGAGGCATTCGCCACGGGCGCAAACGACCAAGGGGCGCAAAATGTGGAATAATATTTTTTTTTTATCGTTTTTTATTCATTTGTTGATTGAGTTTTTTGTCATTAACTTTCAAGAAATATGGGAGTACAGTTTATTTGTGCTTAAAAGTACCCCTAGCAAGAAAGTTTGGGGTAGTTTGATATATTCCATTTTTATGTTGTTTGGGTTTGAATCCGAATCTAACGTTCGCTAACAAAATTTGGTGACCGAACATAGAAAAAAAGATGAAAAATCTCATTCTTGGTCAGGTTTTTGCTTATTACTCTGAAACTATCAACTTTTCGTGAAAACCCTTTGCATACAAAATAAAGTACATAAAATTTCCTACAAAATGTACAACCGCAGTTTTTTTGCGATAACCTGTTCTGGCTTGAATTAAAGTGTGAAATGAGGTATTTTTTATGACTCAATAAATGAAAAAAATTAAATTCTTTGGGTCCGATGATGCGATCCTCTTGAAATTTTGCATGAACATTCTCAATTCACAGAAAAAAATCACTCGAATCGGATATCTTGTTATGGAAATATAAAAATTCTTCTTTTCAATATTCCAATTGAATTGAATTGTTCCTCAATATCTCAGAAAAAGGAACCAATCGAAATGAAATGTTGCAGCCAAATGCAAGATGCTCATAGTAAGCCTTATGCAAAATTGTGTAACCATAGTGTGAACAGAATCATAGAAAATTCAATTGGAATTTTGAAAAGAAGAATCTTTACATTTCCTTAACAAGATATCCGATTCGAGTGAAATTTTTTTGTGAATCGAGACTGATATAAGTACTGAATATTCATGCAAAATTTCAAGAGGATCGCATCATCGGAACAATAGAATTTAATTTTTTTCTCATTTATTGAGTCATAGAAAAATACCTCATTTTCAACTTTAAGTGAGCCAGAACGGGATTTCGCAGAACAAGCTGTGGTAGTACAATTCGTAGGAAATTTGATGTACTTTCATTTTTTGGAAAGGTTTTTCACTAAAAGTTTCACGATAGTTTCCGAGTAATGAGCAAAAAACTGACCAAGAATGATAATTTATTCTTTTTTGTTCTCTTGTTGTTAGAAAGCCCCAAATTCGGATTCAGCACCCCAAAAAACATAAAAAATGAAAGGAATCAAAACTACCCCCAAACTTTCCAGCTAAAGGCACAATTAGACTGGATTAAGATTATTGTGAATAAAAAAGTTCTTCAAAATATAATCAATAAAATGTCCATTATGAAAAACATGTATTTATTGAAAAATGAATTTCTTCAAGGGCGCATTTTGAAAGTTTGCCACAGGCGCTAAAATCCTAGTTCCGGCTCTGCGTTTTCCCAATAAGATTAAGAGCACTAGTTTCTGACTCCACATTATTCAGGTTGATTAAGAATAAGCTACCTACGATAAATTCAGTATCTCAATCCTCAGATGATTTTATGACATAAAGTTCCTATGGACTATGTGTGTCTCTATAGCATCGCTTCTGAGTTACGGGGTGTTAAAATTTAAAGAAAAAATTGATTTTTCACCAACCATCAAAAAATGTTGACTTTTTCGTACTATTTTCAGGTGCAAAAGTCATAAATTCCCTTACCGTAAAAAAATTTGCTCGTTGCTTAGCAACACTTTTAATCCTAGGATTAAAATAGTTATTTTTGTATCTAGTGCGCGAAATGCTACTTTGGTGATCGAGAACTGATTTTTTTAACGAGGTGCAGCCGAGTTAAAAAAAATAGTCGAGATCACCAAAGTATTTCGCGAATGAGATGCAAACAAAATTTCTTCTACAAACGCTTAGCTTAATATGAAAAAAAATATTGAACTGGTTTGAACTGTTTTTTCAAATCAAGTAATTAGGTATTATAACTATGGGCAATATATTCTATGTTGAAAGCAACACTCAATGTTAAAGAAAACGTGGATTTCAAGAAATTCACCAAGTTAAAATATAAAAATCCCATATAGTTCACATGCAGTGTGCGAAGTAAGTATTTCGCACACTACTTAGCGCACGGTGTCATAGTAACAAAGAAATTGAAAAAAAGGGTCACTTCGCATATTCTTGCCAATGCGCGAACCTTGTCATTTTTTGACGTTTGTAGAAAATAGTTATTTTTGTATCTAGTGCGCGAAATGCTACTTTGGTGATCGAGAACTGATTTTTTTAACGAGGCGCAGCCGAGTTAAAAAAAAATAGTCGAGATCACCAAAGTATTTCCCGCATGAGATGCAAACAAAATTTTTTCTACAAACGCTTAGCTTAATATGAAAAAAAATATTGAACTGGTTTGAACTGTTTTTCCGAATCAAGTAATTAGGTATTATAACTATGGGCAATATATTCTATGTTGAAAGCAACACTCAATGTTAAAGAAAACGTGGATTTCAAGAAATTCACCAAGTTAAAATATAAAAATCCCATATAGTTCACATGCAGTGTGCGAAGTAAGTATTTCGCACACTACTTAGCGCACGGTGTCATAGTTACAAAGGAAAATGAAAAAAAGGGTCACATCGCATATTCTTGCCAATGCGCGAACCTTGTCATTTTTTGACGTTTGTAGAAAAGCGCTACTTTTAATCCTTGGATTAAAAGTAAATGCATTTGAAGTCTACTGGACAATCACTGTCATGATTCTGTGTTCAAATTCATAACCAAATTATGAACGATTTTTCACTAAAACCAATTTTATTGTAATTTTGACTTGGTTGGAGAAAAAATAGTATATATTATTCGGATTAAAAGTGCCTATTTTAATTCGCAATTCTGCATTCGCTCGGCTGCGCCTCGCAACTGCAAATATTACTCGTAAAACAAATAATATGCACTTTTAATCCTTATAATATAATATACTATTTTCGTAAAAATTTTCTACAATGAAGACGATTTTTTTTGCATTTTGTTGGGTAATGACCATAATCACATTTTTTTTAATTCTATAATATTTTAAATTTTTTCAGTGGCGTCCATACAGACTGTACGAATAAATTCAGTGTAAAAATGCACGCAAAGGCTTTTTTGAAAATTTAAAACTATTTTAATATTCATCACATAATTCAAAGTGAGATTGGTATCTTGACTCTTTCACCTATGAATACTTTCCGAGATAAAAAATAAAATGCTATTTCATCATGGAGAATTATGAAATTCTTTGATTTCTTTCAAAATCGTCTAGACACAGATTCGTCAATTCTGTTGGAAGATGAGCTGCCTTAATTTGTGTCTAAAAGATTCTGGAAGCAATAAAAAAAATTCATAACTTTCTTAGATGAAATATTGGCCCAGAACCCCTCTGTGGTATATGTGAATGTACCTATAAGAAGAAATTTCTAAAGGAGAAAGCCGAGAGGGAAAAACTCCGGTGAAATCTCCCCGGGATGGATAATTCCACTAAGTTCCTTCGGAAAGCAGCAAGATCTGAAAGATATCTGGATCTTGGTAAGAAACAATTACACCTCCTCACTGGCTTTCTTACAGGACACTGTCGCCTCAGAAAGCACTTGTTCAGGATGGGATTATCGGACACTGATGAGTTTAGGTTCTGTGGGGAGAAGGAAGAAACCCCCATTAACCTAATCACGGAATGCTTTGGAATTGCGAGCCTAAGGAGAGAGTGCCTTGGGCGAGAAACTTGTAAAGCCGGTCCCAGACAATGCGTGCATTCGACGAATATTCGGCATTGGCGGTGCTTCGCGTAGTGTGTGGAAGCTCAACTTCGTGTATCATTCGGCATTGGCCTTCTATTCGAAGCCTTGTCGGTACGGGCTGCACGAACCAAAGGAAGACGAAGTACATTCGCGCACATTCGTGTTAGCTCCCAGACAATGTGTTTATCTACGCGTACTATACGGCCTATTCTGTCTTCAGTCAGAGTCGTGCGACGTGATTACACGGTGTTTTTAGCTATTATTCGACTGCTCTCCGCTACTGTTCTATACAGAGGCCGTTTGGCTAACGTTTGTCAACAGAATGACGAATGTCGAATATTTCGCGATTGGCGCAGTGTCTGGGAAGGTACCCGAAGGCGAACTACGAAGGCACATTGGCCGAATGCACGCTTTGTCTGGGACCGGCTTAAGAGTGAAGAACTAGCCTCGTTGAAGCCTTCACATATATTAGATTTTATTAGATCTCTAGAATTGGAAGGCGAGCTGTGAAGGGTGTGGTCAGAACAGCTCTGTAAGGGGGCACAATAGACTTTGAGGTCGCAGTGAACTGAAACCCTTTTTTTAAACTAAACTAGATGAAATACCATTATATTAGTATTTTTCGCAGGTGAAAAACTCGATACCATTCTCATAAGTCCAGAATATCTTCTGATAAATTTTCCTAAGATCTTCATGATTGAAAGAAAATTGCAACAAATGTGAATGTCATGTTATTTTTCAAAAACAATTGTAATGATAACTCCTACATAATATTATACCTGAGTGGTATAAACGGGTCTTGCCTCAAAGGAACAAGTATTAATTTTGCTCATACAATAATCAAGATGAATAAACATCTCTGAATAATTCTTTACGATAGAACATATAATTAATGACTCATCGATTAACACGACATGAAAGACAAAGAATTTGTATATTCTCTCACACATGAGACAACCTTAGCGGTTCAAGCGTCCATAACTCTGAACGTACAACATGATATATCTTTTAGATGTTGTTCATAAACGAGACATAATTTCTGTTCTCGTGTAGGTGTGCCATTCTGATGTTATGCCAGTATTTCATTTCAACGATAATCTGGTCCAGATGTTTTATATGCCTAATATTTATTTGAGAAGAAACCTTCTCTTATTTCTGAGAAAGAAAATCTTACATTTATGAGCTCTAATCACGAAGAAAAATGTACCTACTACTCGGAAAATAATTTTCTCCTACAATTCAATTCATAATAAAATGTCTTACGATATCTTTTTGATTGTTTAACATCCTTATAATTATTCTTCAAACCTAAACAAACTTGTAGTTTGAAGAAAGTGAGGACCCAAAAAAATGTGTTTCAATAAAAGTGGAAGATCTGAATTGAGAGTCATGTTCATATTTTCATTTGCATATTAGATTATTTTCTGAGCGCCTGTGCTATTTAGACGAGTGTTTTATCGTTTTGCTCAAATGTCTGTAATTTTAGAGTTTTTTTTTCGACTCCGTGATGACGAATCCGTGGTCAAATTTAATTCTGTCCGTGGGGCGGCCGTAGGGTTGTAAGCACTATAACTTTCGAAGGAAACGTCCTAGACTTGAGATTTTCAGGGTTAGTTTGGTTCCCACATGCCGCGGTTAAGTTCGTTAACCAGCAAAATCACACAGGGCCATCCAGAAAATATGGCAATTCAAATTTTTTGTTCCTCGATATCTCAGACGAAACGTAGCCAATCGAAAATAAATTTTGCGCTACATTCAAGATGCTCATAATAAGCCTCATGAGAAATTTTGTGTTTCAATTGAAATATTGAAAAGAAAAATCTTCATATTTTCATAACAAGATATCCGATTCGGATGAAATTCATTTAGTGAATGAATATTAATATACTGAATATCTATGCAAGATTCAGGTGGTGAGAACCATGGAATTAAATATTTTTTCCACCGACCTCGAAATAAAAGGTGATTTTAATGTGTACGAAATTGAGCATTAATGACCCATTTCAATGCTCAATTTTTTAGCCATTTTAATGTGCAATCCTGATGGCAACCGTACACAAAGTATTCAGAAGCACTACGAGAAATGTCAAAATTCTGCTGGAACATAGATACATAGAAATTCCATTGTGTGAAATGTATGTCTTGTGCAAAATGAGAATGTATTTCAATCAAGAATTTATACACTATTCATGTTGAGATCGTCGGAAAAATCTTGTAATCAACTCGGTTATTAATCGAGCGACTAATGGTCTCGAACTATTAAAGCGTTCGCTCCGATCACGCTTTAAAATATCTTGACCTTGAATCAACCTAGTTGATTAAATAACAATTTCCGCCGACCTCGAAATAAAAGTGGCTTTTAATGTGTACGAAGTTGAGCATTAATGACCCATTTTAATGCTAAATTTTTTAGCCATTTTAATGTGCAATCCTCATGGCAACCGTACACAAAGTATTCAGAAGCACTACAAGATATGTCAAAACTCTACTGAAACATAGAAATTCCTTTACGTCAAATGTATGTCTTGTGCGAATTGAGAATGTATTTTAATCAAGAATTTATACACTATTCATGTTGAGATCGTCGGAAAAATCTTGAAATAAACTCGGTTATTAATCGAGCGACTAATGGTCTCGAACTATTAACGCGTTCGCTCCGCTAACGCATTAAAATATCTTGACCATTAGTCGCCGTCTTTAATAACCTAGTTTATTAAATAACTATTATTTATTGATTTTTTGCATTGTTGATTTTTTGAACAATTTCCAGAATATAATTCCGATCGTGCTGAGATTTTACATCTATATACTTTTTTCCAATATCGCAGACAGAACAAAACCAATCGAAATGAAATTCTGCAGACACATACAAGATGCTCATAATAAGCCTCATGCGAAATTTTGTTTCTATAGTGTTTATAACAAGAATGTCGATTCGAGTAAAATTCATTGAGTGAACGAAGATTGATTTACCTAATGTTCATGCAAAATTTGAAAACGATCGCTTCATTCAAACCATAAAATTCAATTTTTTGTATTTATTGATTCTTTACATATTTCATTTTTTGACTTATTTCTAGGATATAATTTCAAAAGAGCTGAGACTTTGCATTCATATACTAAGCATGAATCTCAAGTTTCATACAATATTTTGTGATGTAATGGTCTTATTTCTTCAGCAAAGCTTCTCCTAAATTCTCGTTTAATATCTGAATATTTTTCAAGTTACAATTGCATTTTTCAGAAACAGTCAGCGTAAGTTACAATAAAGCCAAAACATTATAAACATTGTCCCTGCAGTTTTAGACTGGTTTTTCACATCTTCATCCTAATGGATAAAAATTATCTCCAGTATAATCACTAATTAATATTTGTGTATACCGGAGATAATTTGCATGTCCAAAGGGGAGATTATGTAGGCGAAGAATTTAATTGTCCGTCCTATATCATAGCAGGAACGCAATTCTTTCAGAGAGTCTCGTTATTAAATTCCTCACGGTATGATCCTCAAAAATTCAGCAGGGCTTGAACATCCTAGTTTGCAAAAATATTCGAAGCACACCTAATGAAAACTCTTTGCTTTTTAAATCGACGCGTTTCGTCATAAAGCGGATACGTTTTGTCAGAATGAAATTTCATTATTAAATGCGACAGTTGTTTTTTATATTTTGGGGATTAGACAGCTTCATCCTAAAGTTTGGCATTTTCTAGGTTATGTGTACCTACTCGAAACGTTTTCCATTCGTGCGCTGTGGTGTTTTACAGGTAACTCAAAATATTAATCTAGAGCAACGAATGGAATTAAAATGTGATTATATATTCTTTTGAATTGAGAGCAAACAAAATACAATACATGAAACAAAAAAGTCCCTAGTTGAGGTTGGTGCAAAACGGGGTACCAAACTATTCTGGCGGCGTATGATACCAGAGCACAGGAAAAAACCTCAGTAGACAAAACCCTGTCCGCCGTTTTCACAAAATTGAAACTTAAAACGATTCGAATAAATACCTTCAATATTTAGATACAAAATACATAATTCATGCTCTTGGGCCAGAAGGCTGTTTTAAACCAAGTCTGGCATTCCAAGTGATGATTTTTCGAATATCCTGTTCTTCTAAGACCGCTACAGGACCCTTTTAAAGGATTATCATCATCCATAGATTTAAATAGTGGTATTTCATCCTGAATATCGATTTCAATTTCGGAATAATGATAAAAAAAAGTGTGACAACCTTATGTCAAAATGACGTAATGATTATTATCTTTGTGTTATTATTTTTCCAAGGTCAACCTTTAACCGTCATGTGACAGCACCATGTGTTGAATATATACAGGGTGTCCCGTAAATACCACGCGAAAGTGACACTGGATATATATTGGCATTAGGTCTATCAGATAGCATCAACATGACCTCAGTAAAAGTCCGCTGGTTTTCGAGATATCACCACTTTTGCAAACAAAAAATGAAAGAGAAAGTGAGATAAAAGAGAAAGAAGAGCAAAAATAATGGTTGTTTGAAACGGTAGCGAGGAAAGAATATCAAGCAACATGTAATTTGGCAACAGGTGATACTTGTGCATTTTTCCTAATTTTTAATTATTTCGGCATAAACACATCTCTCGCGACAAAATTATAATTTCTAAGGTTTTGACATAAAAAAATTGGTAGTGTTGTATCATTTTGAAAAGTGCTGGAAATGGACCAGTTTTTACGATTATTTGTCAATTCAGTCTGATTTTTTTTCACATCAGTCAGTCAAACTTAAGTTAACGTTTTAACTTCGTCATAAAATACAACAAGTTAGACATTTTTTTTAAAGGATTTTGTTCTAGTTCTCGGTGAAGTTATTACTTCATTGTTTAAAGCAACTATTCAGGGTAGCCTAGGTAAAAAAAAACATGAGTTTGAAGACCGAAAATTGGAGATTCTCAAAAAAAAAACACAAAAGTGGTTATATCTCGAAAACCAGCGGACTTTTACTGAGGTCATGTTGATGCTATCTGAAAGACCTAATGTCAATCTATATCCAGTGTCACTTTCGCGTGGTATTTACGGGACACCCTGTATATATCGGGTGTCTCGAGGTGAGTGACCTATCAGATTATTATTATTTTTATGATTTTTTTGATCCATCCTGTATAACTGACCACTATAAATCAATATCCAGTGTGTTTGGTCACGACTTAGCGATAACTCAAGGGCATCGTATATACCTAATATTATCGACAAAAACACCCACATTGGGAAGGTTACCCCCTTAGTTTTGGAGTAGACCCCATGTTAAATTTACTTTTTTATTTTCGTTGACCCTTCCAAATAATATCGATTTCTTTGGATATAAATGTCCTACAGAGGTGGAAAAAAAGTTTTTTGAAAGATGATACTACAACCTTTCATTCAAGTAAAACAATTTGAAAACATTCAACTTAAAAATGCTCTAAAAAATTCTTTAAAAAACTTTCAGTGAAAAAATCTCCTGATTTTCTTAGTAACTCCACAATAGTACAAGAATCAGCACATTGTAGTATAATTTTTTTTCAATGATTCAACACGCAAGGATATTAGCTACAAAACAACACCTATATCATTTCTGTAAGTTACATAATTTGAGAGTTATTGCTGTTCGAACATGACCACTAACCCAAACTTTTTTTTTGCTTCAGGTCGTCATGAGGGCCACTGCTTGTCTACTAAGCGAAGGCGGCCGTTTTGAGCAATTTTAATGATTAATTCATTTGACTGATCATTAAAAATTATCGAAGGTACAGTACTGAGCTTTATTTTATCATGTTCGAACGGCAATTACTTCCTAATTATGTAACTTACAGAAATTATGTTGGTATCGTTTTGTAGCTAATATTCTTGTGTGTTAGCCCGTTGAAAAAAAATTATACTTCAATGTGCTAGTTCTTGTACTATTCCGGATTTACTGAGAAAATCAGTAAATTTTTTCACTCAATTTTTTTTGAAGAATTTTTTTATGGCATTTTCAAGTTGAAGGTTCTCATATTGTTCTATTTCAATGAAAGGTTGTAGTATCATCTTTCAAAAAACATTTTTTTCACATCTGACCTTTATGTCCAAAAAAATTGATATTATTTATTTATTTGGAAGGCTCAACTAAAATAAAAAAGTGAATTTAAAATGGGGCCACTGCAAAACTGAGGGGGTAAACTCACCAATGCGGATGTTTTTGTCGATAAAATTAGGTTTATTTGATGCCCTTAAATTATCGCTAAGTCATGACCAAACACACTGTCTAACGACTTGCTAAATTCCTAACTCAAATCCCAAATATTGAGCGAACTGGAGTCATTTTCGTAACACGCCAATTTGATCTGATAAGCCATTCACCTTGGGACAACCGATCCAAAGATTCCCTTTGAATTTCAAGTATCAATTTTGATTAAATATTAGCTAGTTGGCTTTCTTGTGAACTGTGGTTCACTATTTAACCAATGAAGTGAATGGCAACGCGTACGTCACACTCAACCATTAATTCTGATCTTTCGAATTTGCTAGCTCATTTTGGTGATTTCAATAATTTTTTCTCGAAAATCTGACTACAAAACAAAATACGGATAATTGCTTCAATTTCCTGAGGGTTCATTAATTCTCAAATAATTCTTCCTAGAAATCACAGGATGTACCCATTGTTTTTGTTTTGTACTTAATTGAGATTAATGAATAGTTCAAACTACTTGTTAGCTTTGTCTAGTATTTCACATATACACCACTTATTCTATTCGATTGAAATAATTTTCGGGGACCAATTTTGTCCGTTGCAATGAAGAAATTGTCATGTCAAGAAAAAAGATAAATCGAAAGAACCCTTTCTACCGTAAAAACATTAACTTCATTTCATCTTCATTAGAGTACGAGTGAATAGACTGGACGAGTGAAACCAATCTAGATATAGAACTAGATATATTCCCGAAGAACTCTCTCGACCAGAAATAACAAGAGTTAGCTTGCGGGTGGAATCTGATTAACTCAATTTTTTCCACTTTCAGAAACCAACTAATCCTTATGCTCGATATAATTGCCCATTTTTGATTCTCAATTGTTCGCATTTCGCCTATCATCTTACTAAACCCTGCACTCTAGCTCTTTAATTCCGGAAGAGCAGAAGTTACAATAAACTACAATTTGTCTTTCATATCAGGTCATTCGATGGGCATTTTCAGTGATTTCCAGAAAAAACCTTGAAGAAATATTTGACCCTCAGAAAATCATAGCGATTATCCTTTTTGAGAGCTCGTTTTACTTAAACGAGTGCTATATCGTTTTACCCAAATGTCTGTAAGTTTCGAATTTTGAGACGAAAACGGTCTCAAACGACAGGGTTTTACTCCCTGATTACGAATGCGTGGTCAAATTCCATTCTGTCCGTGGGGCCGTCCATCCGGCCGTTAGCACAATAACTTTCGAAAGGAATTGTCCTAGTGGCTTGCAATTTTCAGGACGAGTTTGTGTCTCAAATGCCTCTGTTAAGTCTGTAAACCAGCGAATTCGTAGAGAGTGTTCCATAAAATATGGCCATTCAAAATTTTTGTTCCTCGATATCTCAGGAAATACGAAACCAGTCGGAATGGAATGTTACAGCCAAATGAAAGATGCTGATAACATACCTCATGCAAAATTTTATGGCCATAGTGTTGTCAGAACCATGGAAAAGTCAATTAGAATATTGAAAAAAAGAAACTTTATATCTACATAAAAAGATATCCGATTCGAGTGAAATTGGCATTGCATTCATATATTCGGTATCACTCCAATCGCATATAAAATTTTGCTCTACCAAAGAACGGGCGCTCAGAAGCTCCTCCTCAGGGCTTTTCTTAAATTTTTGGTTAAAGTGCACCTTACACGGTCAAAATTATTGAAGCAATATCGTTATTGATCAATATATTGAACGTATAAGGAGTGCATTGAAACAATAATATTGATGGCAATAATATTGAGAAGAATCAAATCGATTTGATATTTATTGCAGTTCCGCCAATATATTGAGGCGCCGTCAATATTATTGATACCGTGTGAGGGGTAAACAGAATATTGTGCAATAACCTTTCAGTAATTCTGAAGACGCCGTAGAGGGTGTTTGCTTAAATTGTGGTTTTCCCCCTTTCGAGATGGAAACTGATAGTGAAAAAAAGCGAAAGTGTTCTCAAGATAAAAAAGATGAAGAAAGAAAATTTATTATAATGTGTATAGAGGTTAATGGTGTGTCAAACACAGTGCATCAAAGGTCTCTTCAACTATCTCGCTTATGGTTGTTGCAGCAATGCGAGACGAAAATTTTAAATCTTCAAAGCTGTTTCCAATTGCTAGAAATCTTAATGTGACTGCAAGTCGATCCGCCGGTGAAATAGCCTTCCTCATAATCGTATCTTGTTTTATTATAAATGGCGAAACGAGTATAACAAGTTGTTGAAAAAGTTGTTCATCCATTCTTAAAAAAAAATTGTAGTCATCTGGCTCACCGTTGAGATCTCGAAGCAATTCCCCATGTCCATGACTCGATCGTTTTTTTAACCATTTTTTCAACCACACTTTTCTCTGCCTCCTTTTTTTCCTCTTATTCAGAACCAAAGCAGATCCTATTAAAAACGATAGATCCATCCTCCCTGACTTCACAATTGAAACTGACAGTTTATTGGACAATATTATTGAATCGTGTGAGGGCTGCCGTTTTTTACCATATATTGCGTCAATAATATTGAATCAATAATATTGACCGTGTAAGGTAGTCCGGATTTCGCATAAAAATATTGAAAATGCCAAAAAAGCTAGCAAATTCGAAAGAGGTAAAAACTTTCAGTTAAGTGTGACGTATAAGCGCTAGCACTCAATTCATTGGTTGAATGTTGAATCACTGTCATAAACAAAGCCAACTGATGTCGTGAATCCTCACCCCCACTAATTATGGCGCGATGTTTGATCGAGTATAGAAATCGCATTTGCAATGTTCAATTAAAAATAGATAACTTGAAATTTTAAGTGACTATTTCCCTCGTCGTAATTTGCACCAATCAGAAACGCGCAATTTTGAATTACAAATGGTTTCTAGGTGGAAAAACTGTTTGGCAGGACCTGTCAGCAGTTTATTTGCTTTTACCCGCGGCAAAACTTGACAGTTGTTGTCACTCAGGAAATGGTCTTGTCAAATACCATTCGGGCATCTTATTTTTCCTGTGAAAAAAATCGAAAACACATTGCAAAGTAATATTTTTTGACAAAAAGCATTCGTGCAGGTGCAAAAATCCTCGTCTTCTACTCGGATTTTTGTTGCCACCAGCACTCATGCTTCTTGTCAAAATATTACTTAGCAACGTGTTTTTTCGATTCTTTCCGGAAAAATTAGATGCCCTTATGATATTACTTACGAATAAATTGATAGGTATATAGTTAACTCAACTCTTTATGTTGTCATGAAAAAACCCTATATTTAAACAATGCCGAAATGCCCATTATTCATAATGTATTAATGGGAACAATTATTCATTTTTGTGTATTTATTCAAGACTAGCGACCCGCCCCGGCTTCGCACGGTAATATTTTCGAAAATATTCATTTAAATCATACGTCTGAATAGTCTGAATTTTGGTACCTTCCTACCCTATAAGTTAAGTAGTGTGATGCAATGTCGCTAAGTTTCGATCCAAGTAAAACTGTTAAATAAAGACAGTTGCATCAAAATATTATCATAAATTCCCTAAATTATGGCGCCTACCGACCCTATAAGTTAGAAAAGTGATCAAATACTAACTTGAAGTCTTAGTAACACTCAGTTAAAAAAAAAACATCAAAATCATTTCAGAAGCTATGGCGTCATGCGCTTCTTGACACGATCACGCTAGATTTCCGCGGGAATGAGGTATTTTCCCGCCGTAAAAAGTAGCCTGTGTCCGTGCCTAGGATCCTATCTTTATATTAACCAAGTCTTATAAAAATCCGTTCAGACGTTAAGGCGTGAATGAAGTGAACTTTTAAAACAAACGATTAAAAATCACTAACTTAATTAGTTTTCTGCCTACTGCCTACGCCTTAAGTACAATAGCATGAATATTAATAGCCCATATCCTTTTCTAGGTTACTATCTATCACCTAACTAAATTTCATCAAAATCACAAAATCCGTTCAGCCGTTTAGGCATGTTAGAGCAAAACTCCCAGCAAAAACCATAAAAAATCACTAACTCAATTAAGTTTTCTGCCTACTTCCTACCCTCTAAGTACGATAACGTGATCATTTTGATCTTATATCCGTTTTTAGGTAACCATCTATTACCTTACTAAATTTCATCAAAATCTGTTCAGCCGTTTAGACGTGAAAGATCAAAAGTCCCAACAAAAACGACTAAAAATCACTAACTCAATTTAGTTATCTGCCTACTGCCTACCGCCTAAGAACGATGGCGTGATTATTATAGCCTATGATCATTTCTAGGTTATCATCTATCACCATACCAAATTTCATCAAAATCCGTTCAGCCGTTTAGGCGTGAAAGAGTAACAGACAGACAGACAGAGGTACTTTCGCATTTATAATATTAGTATGGATGAATGAATTGTTCTCAGAAACTGATGTATTGTTACAAATATCCTGCTTTTATTCTATGCGATAGAAATCATTTTCGGGGCTCAAATTAGTCCGTTACAATGAAAAAATTTTCATGTCAAGAAAAATGATATAGTATATAACATTACTAGCAAGGTAAGAGGGTTTTTACTGACGAATGGAGGATATAATTGACGAGCCGCAGGCGAGTCAGTTACCTCCTTGAGCCAGTAAAACCCGTTACCTTGCGTGTATTGTTTTATATTTTATTTGTTTCTCGTTTGTAAAAAGGTGAGATAAATTCCAAAAAAATCTCAATAATTTGTCGCAAATGTCGTAAGCTATTTATGATTATTTATGACATCGGAAAATTATGACAACTGTCAGTGGCTTTACGAGAGGGAAGTCGTTCGAGAATATTTGCTAATTTCTGACGAAAAAGGCCAGATTCAAATGAAACAAGGTATGAATATCTTTTTTAAATACTTTTATAACGTTTATTACTAAAAATATTTGTTCTAGGAACGATGAAATTAGAAGGATAAATGAAATTAAAAGCAAGTACGTGAAAAAGAAAACAAATACACTACTGGAAAAAATTAAAGGATCAAAAAAAAATTCCAAATTTTTCGGCAATTTTCAACATGCCGTAACTTTGAGAGGAATGGTCGTACAAGGAATTTAAAAAAAGGAAATTGTAGCTCCAAGTGTCTAGTTTTTGGATTAGTACTTCAAAATGTTTTGGTGTCATCGGTTGTTGAGTAATCTTGAAGAGACCATCATCAAAAAAAATTCGAAATTTTTTTCAGTTTTTTCCTTGGTCTACGGGTTTGGAAAAATTTTTTTTTGCTCAATCACTATGAGGATTGGATAGTTTCTTCATTCTGTTTTAATCTCATATTCTATAGATTTTGGTATATCCACTTCTTGTCAAGATATCGGCCTTCAAATGAAAAAGGATCCTTTTGCCTTTGAATATCGATACCTCGGCAACCAATGATTGCACAGAAAGATAAAGGTGGGTTTCATTAACTTAAATGAATTCCTTCAACGACTAGCCATTGCTTTTCCGAAAAAAAAATTATTCTTTCTGTCACATGAATTTGAAAATGCAACAAAAAAAGGTCTTTTCGTGGTGTTTTCGGAATACGAGCGCTGGATCGAAAATATTGTGGGAACAGAAAATGTTAAGTGTGCAATTTACAGTTCAATAAGTCCACAAAAATCTCACAAAGAGCCAAATTAATCCAGCCAACCGTTTTCCTGTTTCACCCGATCAAATTTCTGAAAAAATTAAAGGATCACGTTTCCTGCTCTGAAAAGCTCAAAACCTTCATTACCTTAAGAAAAAAAAATTCACGACCCTTTTCAACGATTTCATTGCAGAAAGATAATGAACTTCTAAAATAGAAAAAAAATTCTCGAAAAAATCGAAAAAAAATTTTTGAAAAAATCGAAAAAAAATCCCTACTGTTCCAAAAAAATATGAGGAATTTTTTTTTTTATTTTTTTTGAGAAATTTTTTTTTCTTTTTTGAAAGTTCAATAACTTTCTGTAATGAAATTGTAGAGAAAAATTGGTAAACTTTTTTTTCCTCGTTTTTTCAAGATTATAAAGATGATGAGCTTTTCAGGGCAAGAAACGTGATCCTTTAATTTTTTCAGAAATTCGATCGAGTGAAACACGAAAACGGTTGGCTGGATTAATTTGGCTCTTTGTGAGATTTTTGTGGACTTATTGAACTCTAAATTGCATACTTAACATTTTCTGTTCCCACAATATTTTCGATCCAGCGCTCGTATTCCGAAAACACCACGAAAAGACCTTTTTTTGTTGCATTTTCAAATTCATGTGACAGAAAGAATAATTTTTTTTTCGGAAAAGCAATGGCTAGTCGTTGAAGGGAATTCATTTAAGTTAATGAAACCCACCTTTATCTTTCTGTGCAATCATTGGTTGCCGAGGTATCGATATTCAAAGGCAAAAGGATCCTTTTTCATTTGAAGGCCGATATCTTGACAAGAAGTGGATATACCAAAATCTATAGAATATGAGATTAAAACAGAATGAAGAAACTATCCAATCCTCATAGTGATTGAGCAAAAAAAATTTTTCCAAGCCCGTAGACCAAGGAAAAAACTGAAAAAAATTTCGAATTTTTTTTTGATGATGGTCTCTTCCAGATTACTCAACAACCGATGACACCAAAACATTTTGAAGTTCTAATCCAAAAACTAGACACTTGGAGCTACAATTTCCTTTTTTAAATTCCTTGTACGACCATTCCTCTCAAAGTTACGCCATGTTGAAAATTGCCGAAAAATTTGGAATTTTTTTTTGATCCTTTAATTTTTTCCAGTAGTGTAGATACGAATAAAACAAGGTACGAATATCGTTTTTGAATAGTTTGAGAACGTTTATTGAGAAATACATTTGTTCCAGGAACTCTGAGATTAGAAGGATGAAAGAAATTAAAAGCAAGTACTTGACAACTTTTAATGTGAATAATACTACTAACTTGTAAAAGTTTTACAAGTTAACTGTCAATTTTACAAGTTAGTGACTTGATAAAATAAACTTCCTTGATTAATATTGTGTTTTTGGAAACTGACGTTTACAAATGAGAAACAAATAAAATCCTTTTACCGTGAAAACATTGACTTCATTTCATCTTCATTAGAGAAGGAGTGAATAGACTGGACGAGTGAAACCAATCGTATATTGTTTCACTAGATAAATTCCTGAAGAACTCTCTCGACCAGAAATAACAAGAGTTAGCTTGCGGGTGGAATCTGATTAACTCAATTTTTTCCACTTTCAGAAACCAACTAATCCTTATGCTCGATATAATTGCCCATTTTTGATTCTTAATTGTTCGCATCGTTCGAAACACGAAACATATTACCATCGTAAAATATCGCCATCGGCTGTCAATGATTAATTATTTCGAAGTTTCGGCTCGGGAATTTTTAATAGCATTTTGGTTAACATGTTCCTGGTGCTCCGGTTCTTTGCCAGCAACAAAGAAATCAATTAGTTTTTGTTTAATGAATTGAGAGGTAATAATTTCGACAGAATGTTGTCTAATGAAGAATGATCGAGAAAACACGATTTCAACAGGATATTGTTATTGCAGGTACATTGTTATTGGGTATGGTAATTTTTATTTTCATGTGGTTGCACATGGTTTCGGAGTTTTATTGAAATGTTATATGTGGCAATTTCCCTTAGTTTAGGCTCTACTATTCAATAATCAGTCGGGAACCACAATTGAGACCTTCAGAACATCATCCACACTTTTTAAACACATTTGTCATTTTTCGGAATCCTCGAAAAACAATCATCGACGACTCAAGTCCATTTCTGATTGAGCATTTGTCAAACAAATCATTTAATTTTTTTGAGCTGTATCTTATTATGGGGGCCCAGATTATTCTGGGATACACAGACGGTTGATTTCTTGGATTTTCGGTAATTGACATGAACGCTCCTTTCTTTGATTTTCTACGTTTCAGTTTTCTTCTTTCGATTTTGTGGAAGATTCTTACCATATAATCCTTTGGTCTTCATTCAAAGCATGCTGATTTATCAATTTCTCCTTGTACATGTGCTTTAATTCAAACATTTTAAGGACGTTTAGTTTTTTATACACCCATCTGCAAAATAATCGATCCACTCAAAAAATCGATTAAGTCTGTTAGTTCATAAATATGTTATTTTATTTGTAGGCCAATTCGATTGAATCTTTTTTTCAATTGAAGGTATGTTCATCCTTAAGCAATCGCCAGTTTTGAATTTCAAGAAGACTTGTCGTACGTCATTTCATACAGGGTGAAACCAAATATGTTTTTTCACCCTAACTTTAAAACCACCCTTGGTGTGTTCAAGTTGTTTCACCGTGTGTTTTCTTATTACATCATCAAGACACATCTTCTCTTGACAATTTAATTCTTCACTCATAGCAATAGCTCGGTTTTTGATGAAGATGCAGGGTTTTTCAGTAAAACATTAAATTTCGCTAAGGCCACAACTGTACTTCAACAAATTCAACCTAAAATTGTGAGCTGATGATAATAAACTGAAAACTAAGTCGAAAACATAACGTGTTTTCTGCTCAGACGCTGACAACAGGTGCAATTTGTCTCGGCATGTCCTTATTAAGGTTTTGAATCAATAACAGACTGCATCACTGAGCTGCTGCAAATTTTCAGGAGTTGGTACGCGAGATCAAATTTTCCTCCCAAGAGTGTCCAAACACGCCCAATTGGGTTCAAATCTGTGCTTAGAGCAGGCGAGTTGAGTTGGATTCAACCTCTTCTAAATACCTACTCCCTGGCAATCCTAGCCAAATGTGCTTGATGCGGTGGGCATTATAATGCATTAGCATGAAATCGTCTCCAATAAACGATGCATAAGGAACAACAAGTCGCGCTAAAACTCTTTTGTTTTATGTTATTCCTGAGTTTTCAGTTTATTTTCATAACTTTCGGATTTAGGGTTAAATCTGCGAAAGAACTTTCATGGCCATAGCGAAATTATCCAGTTCAATGTTTTACTGAATACCAGGTATCTTCAACAAAAATTGAGCTTTTGTTATAAATGAAGAATTCAATTGTCAAGTGAAGATGTATCTTGATGATGAAATTAGAAATCACTCGATGGAGCAACTGGAACACATTTGGAGTGGTTCTAAAGTTAGGGTGAAAAAACAGATTTCGTTTAACCCTGTAAAAAATGACGTATGCCAAGTTTTCATGAAATTTGAAACTGATGATTGATGAAGGATAAACATACCTACAATTGAAAAAGAGATTCAATAGAATCGGACGTCAAATAACATATTTATGAATTTACAAACTTCATCGACTTTTTGAGTGGATAGATTTTTTGGCCGGTGAGTGTAGTTTACTTAATCGTCCATCTAAAAACCCTATGGGTAGAATTTTTGAAAAATTTCAAGAGACCGGTTGAGCGCAAGATCAAAAAAGTAGCGGGCGTTCATAAGAAAATATTGATTGGTTCTGAAGTACCCGAAATAGCCATAAGATGACTTCCACAAAAAGTTGTACTCAGTGGGTCCACAACATTTTACAGAAGCATTTAGCTCTTAAGGCATATAAGGATCAAATAACACAGGAACTTAAAGAAAAATTTCCTGGACTAATAGTCTCCAGAAACGTAGATGTTAATTGGTCACCACGATTTTACTATTTTCTTCGGAGTTATGTGGTAAGTCAGGTCGATAAGAGTAATCCACAATCAATTCCTGAACGTGTTATTTTAGTGTCGTGAATCTTCAATTATGTCAAAATGTCATAGAACATTTCAACAAAAGAGTGGACGTCTGTGCATCTGCAAGAGTAGACCATTTGACAGATATAACTTTTCGTACATAAATGTCACAACTGATACTTCAATTACCAATGAGAGGTTTCCGAAAGTGAATGCGAATAATGTGTTCTAGAAAAAACCGCGTGATTTGAAACATCCTTAACTCTCTATCAGGAGCATTTGTTAAATTTACAGAGATTAGTGATCCAGATTCTAGATCACATTTCAAGAAGACTACTAGGCCAAGCAATAGAGGTTTTTTACGTGACAAAAATACTACCTGAAATCTGACTGTGCAGTCATGCAATAGGTAGTTTCTACATGTTTTTCATGATAAATTCCACTCCTGAATCGCCTTAGGTTTTTTTTGAGAAGCGAAAACTAGCCAAAAAAATCCAAAATTTTGCTTTTTCGCTTATAAAACGTGAAGTATTGATCTGATCGAAAAGCTGTTAAGGCACTTTTTGTAGAGAATTCAAAAGCAGAAAAAATGAGAGGTGACACGTCTCAAGCGGATAATTAGTTTTCAAGACAAGTCCAAAAAACTAGAAAAAAACATCAATTTTTCGAATATTCATAACTTGGTCAATTTCTGAGATGAAGCGTAGTTGCTCTGAATTTAAGTAGTTATCAACATAAACTTTATTGGTGCACAATTACAAAGCTGTCGGATAAATAGTTTTTGCACAATTGCAGTTTTCCGAATTCGACGTACTTTTTTCAAGAAGGTCGTGATACTCGGCTACTAGTCGGATTTGAATTTTACAAAATGCATTTTAAAGAAGAAATAAAATTCTTTAAATCGTTTATTCTCTCGATACCGACCGATAATGTTTAGTGGGTGAAAAACGGCGTCAAACGGGAGCAAAAGGGATCGAATGCATTAAACTAGTCACGGAGTGGGAGTCGCCCGCTACGCGAGGGGAAAACTATACCTTGTATCTTTCGCGCGTCGCGTGGAAGGGCGACTCCCATTCCGCGACTAGTTTGATGCATTCGAGCCTTTTTGCTCCTGTTTGACGCCGTTTTTCACCCACTAAACATTATCGGTCGTTTAGCGAGAGAATAAGCGATTTGAAGAATGTTATTTCTTCTTTAAAATGCTTTCTGTAAAATTCAAATCCGACAAGTAGCCGAGTATCACGACCTTCTTGAAAAAAGTACGTCGAATTCGGAAAACTGCGATTGTGCAAAAACTATTTATCCGACAGCTTTGTAATTATGCACCAATTAAAGTATATGTTAATAACTACTAAATTCAGAGCAACTACGCTTCATCTCAGAAATTGACCAAGTTATGAATTTTCGAAAAATTGATGTTTTTTTCCAGTTTTTGACATTTCTCGGAAACTAATTATCAGCTTGAGACGTGTTACACCTCATTTTTTTTCTTTTTGAATTCTCTACAAAAAGTGCCTCAACAGCTTTTCGATCAGATCGATACTTCACGTTTTATAAGCGAAAAAGCAAAATTTTGGATTTTTTTGGCTATTTTTCGCTTCTCAAAAAAAACCTAAGACGATTCAGGAGTGGAATTTATCATGAAAAGCATGTAGAAACTACCTATTGCATGACTGCACAGTCAGATTTCAGGTAGTATTTTTGTCACGAAATCAACCTTTCGATAGCTCTATTGCTTGGTCTATACGTGCCTCTGTACGCAAAAACTTCTCATTGGTGTTAATTGATGACTTTTCTATTACAGAAAAAAATTGAAGAAATCAAAATGGATGAATGGAAAACGGATAATCCATCAAATGCAATTCTAGTTATCGTAAATTAATCAAAATAACTGAATCATGCACGTATCTACATACCAAATACTAAATTGACCATCACAAGTATCAAAGTGCATCAACCCATTGTTCAATAATTTCAATATGATCCTCAATCATTAGGAGCAAACAGAACTAAATCTAGGGTAATAATATTCCAACCTGAATAGGAACTATTTATCAATTCTAATGACGTTGATAGTATATGAGATGTTTCCTAATTATTGAAATAGGTGGGTGGCTGCACTGTTTCTATAGAGACAAAGGGATAAAATTGAACATTAATATGCAAGGAGTTGGTGTAATTTGTGGCACTGAGTGCACTCAGGATAAAAGCACTATGCGAAGAATCGCATTTCAGATACACTGCTCAAAAATTGAATGGGATGATTTGTGTGTTGGTTTCGATAATGCAGTTTGTTCCTTGATGATAATATGATATAATTTGAGAAAAGTGGGAAAACAATTCGTGGAGTTAATAAAAAATATGTGCTTATGTTGTTGAATTCTGAAATACAGATAGGAAAAATTCCCAGAAAAAAATGCGAATATTTCGTTGGAATTTGTCATGAGTAATTCCATTTTCAGGATTAATTTTCTGATTTAAAAATAATTTCATCATTTTTGAGAGCTCGTTACTTAAACAAGTGCTATAATCGTTTTATCGATTGAAATATTTCTGGGAGGATTCTGCATTTCTTAGAAACTTTATAGGTTTTCACTCCACCAGTCTCTGAAACATAAATAATTAAAAAATGTCAATCAGATTACAAATGAGAAAATACACAATTCTGAAGAATTTTAGAGTTTGTCTGAAGAAGGTGTCTGATATAGCCACCGAAACGTTACAATATCCTTTTAATTTGTTTCATTTTTCAGTTTTACTGTTAGGCAACAAATTTTTTCAAGACCCATTTGCTCCTGACAAATAAGTGCAAAGATTTTCGCAGGAGCACTTCATCTTAATCAAACATTTTTTAATTATTTATGTTTCAGAGACTGGGAGTGAAAACCTATAAAGTTTCTATATCGTTTTGGCCAAATGTCTGTATTTTTCGAATTCTGAGCCGAAAATGGTCTCAAACGATGTGATTCGACTCCCTGATGGCAAATCTGTGGTCAAATTCAATTCTGTCCGTGAGGCCTTCCGTTCGGTCGTTAGAACAATAATTTTCGGAGGGATTGTCCCAGAGCTCATTATAAGCCTCATGCAAAATACACTGAAGCATAGAAAATTCAATTGGAATAATGAAAAGAAGAAACTCTATATTTTTATAATGAGATATCCGATTCAAGTGAAATTTATTTTGTGAATGAAGATTGATATACTGAATGTTCATGCGAAGTTTCAAGAGGTTCACATCATCAGATCCACAGAATTGAATTTTTTCTGACTTTTGAACTTTCTCGTATAACTCCGAGTTTGTCGATTCGATCGTGCTGAAATTCTGCACTCATTTACTTAGATTGAATTTCAAATCATATACTTTTGAGGTTAAAGAACGAGCGCGAAAACCATGCGCATGAAAAAATTGAATAAAGACTATTCCCATCGTTTTTGCTCATTCTATTTAACGTTTCAGTCAGCATTCGCCAGAAACACTTGTAATTTTCAGAATAGCAACCTTTCTCACTCTCTGAGTATGTTGGCAGTACTTCAAATTAGGAGAAATTATGCCTTGAAAGGGTTATTACATTATATTAAACAATTTTAGGAACGTTGAACAGAGCTTTCATTTTGAGGTAGAGGAAAATAATTTTATTTGTTTCTCATTTGTAAACGTCAGTTTCCAAAAACACAATATTAATCAAGGAAGTTTATTTTATCAAGTCACTAACTTGTAAAACTGACAGTTAACTTGTAAAATTTTTACAAGTTAGTAGTATTATTTACATTGACACTTGTCAAGTACTTGCTTCTAATTCCATTCATCCTTCTAATTTCAGAGTTCCTGGAACAAATGTATTTCTCAATAAACGTTCTCAAACTATTAAAAAACGATATTCGTACCTTGTTTTATTCGTATCTATTCGTTTTCCTTCTCAAAATTGCAAATATCCTAGAGGATTTTTGACCTGTAAACTCACTGACAGTCACGTACTTGCTTCTAATTTCAATCATCCTTCTAATTTCATCGTTCCTGGAACAAATATGTTTAGTAATTAACGTTATAAAAGTATTAAAAAACGATATTCATACCTTGTTTCATTTGGATTTTGCCTTTTTCGTCAGAAATGAGCAAATATTCTCGAAGGACTTCCCTCTCGTAAAGCCACTGACAGTTGTCATAATTTTCCGATTTCATAAATAATCCAATTTTAAGAAATGTCTAAAAATTCAACGCAATTATTGAAATTTTTTTGGAATTTAGCTAACCTTTTTACAAATGAGAAACAAATAAAATATAAAACAATACACGCAAGGTAACGGGTTTTACTGGCTCAAGGGGGTAACTGACTCGCCTGCGGCTCGTCAATTATATCCTCCATTCGCCAGTAAAAACCCTTTTACCTTGCTAGTAATGTTATATACTATTCCAGGCAGTTCCATCTGGAAACTTCATTTACGCGCAAAACCTGAGTCTTCCTAAACATCCACCGCAATTTTTGAGCAGTGTACAACAATATTAATTGGCGAGAGTACGCAAGAATACGTAGGAGGCTGCTGATAAATTGACGGGGTACCAGCAGCCATAAATTCATACCCAAACGACAACCACACCTCAAATGATTCGGCTTGCATCATGATTTAAGAAGTACCCATAAGTTTTCGCTTTGTGTTTATGTGCAACTTGACAAGTTATGCTCATGTTTCAGATTCAATATTGAATTGCTGCGACAAACACGAATTTGTGTTTTCCAACTACACCAATGTATTTTTGCAAACTTGGCGTGTACAAATAAAACGCGAAAGTTATTTACTCGTACTAGCGAACATGACATATGTCATTTTGATATACGAAGGGACTTTGTTAAAGATATGAAGGATTTTTTCGTGGACCTAAGGAAGAAGAAAATTGAATGGAATTTTAATACATATTCATATTTGTTCGGCAATATACAGTGTGTGAAATGAAACTGCAACATTGATAATAAAATCGACAAATAGGATTCACGAACAAAAAGCCGAGACAGGTCGATTTTTGTTTTTATGTACGAATGTCATAATGAGCATATGTCACTTTTCCAACCACACCTCAAATGATTCGGCTTGCATCATGATTTAAAAAGTACCATAAGTTTTCGCTTTGTGTTTATGTGCAACTTGACAAGTTATGCTTATGTTTCAGATTCAATATTGAATTGCTGCGTCAAACACGAATTTGTGTTTTCCAACTACACCAATCTTGTGTACTGTACAGATAAAACATGAAAGTTCTTTATTCGTACTAGAGCACATGACATATGCCATTTTGATATACGAATGATATTTGTAAGGGATGTGAAACATTTTCATGTACTTGTGAGAAAGGAGAGAATTGGATGAATTCTTATTGGTTTCCTTTTTTTTCAATATACAGTGATTATGAAATATTGATGAACAAATTGACAAATTTGATTCTCGAAGAGAAAGCCGAGACAGTTGGATTTTTTATTTTAGAACAATGTCAAAATGATCAAATGTTACTAATCCCACCACACCTCAAAATGATTCGCTCCGCTCACGCGTTAAAATATCTTGACCATTAGTTGCTGTCTTTCTTTAATCATAGACCAACTAATAAAATAGATGAGCCACTCGTATATTCCGCGACATCTGTCGGAGGAGGAGAGATAATACACGAAAAAATTATTTTCAATTTGATAGTTAGATGTCGTTGGCATTCATGGAAATCCTATCGAGAAAATAGTAAGTATGTAAAATCATTATTATCAAAAAACCTTTGAATTGTCGACTGACACAAGGAGTGGTTTGACACGTTCTTTTGAAATATAATAAATTGGATATGCCTGCAAGAGTAAAGACGTGCTGTGTTATTGGATGTGAAATCGAGATGCAAGAAGGTAATTATAAAATTTACATGTATATTCTGTTAACTATAATAATTAAGATACTCGTAGTTTTCAAAAAAGTTTTTCATGTATTGAATAAGTTTAGTCCGTAAATACTCATATTTTGTATTATTGAATTCATTATTTTTAGTTTTTGAGACTGTTTTCAATGCAATTATTAGTTTATTGATTAGATATTTTTGAAATAAATCTGTATTTTCAATTGGTGATACCTATTTCAGTTAATAAATTTTTATTCTATCCAAAATTTGATTATTGATCCTCATTTCTCGATTCCAAAAGAAAATCAGATGAAAGTTCGTTGCAGGTATTATTTTCATGAAAATAAATTTCCTCACTCATCGATAACTTGCACGAATCCATTTCTGATTTCCTTTTGGAAATTGAATTTCAAAAAACTTTTTGCCTCTTGTATATGGGTGTACCTACCTATTCAAAAGTGCACTACAGAATTCTTTTTGAGGCAGCTTTACGATACAGATTCCTTTTTCAATTGAGCTTTTTTCACGAATTGGTAATGTTGTACAAAAAAAAGATGGCGTTGAAGCTTGTTCTACTAGTGTCTCATCTATTCTCCGTTTAGTTAGTCTATGGTCTTTAATAACCTGGTTGATTGAATGAATATTAATACTTTTGGAGTAATTTCAAGAAAAAGACTTTTTAATATGTAGTTATCGTTAACATTATTCGAGAAACAGGTTGGTAATATTTTTGATTTTTCTCACGATTTTGGATTTTTCATTCGAGAATGATCAATTCATTCAAAAGGTGAAAAACTTTTGTTTCACGTCTATAAATTCCATTCAATTGTCTATGTTGGAAATATATCCAATGCATTTTATACAGGGTGTCCCGTAAATACCACGCGAAAGTGACACTGGAGATAGATTGACATTAGGTCTTTCAGATAGCATCAACATGACCTCAGTAGAAGTCCGCTGGTTTTCGAGATATAACCACTTTTGTGTTTTTTTGAAAATCTCCAATTTTCGGTCTTCAAACTCATGTTTTTTTTTTACCTAGGCTACCCTGAATAGTTGCTTTAAACAATGAAGTAATAACTTCAGCGAGAACTAGAACAAAATCCTTTAAAAAATGTCTAACTTGTTGTATTTTATGACGAAGTTAAAACGTTAACTTAAGTTTGACTGACTGATGTGAAAAAAAATCAGACTGAAGTGACAAATAATCGTAAAAACTGGTCCATTTCCAGCACTTTTCAAAATGATACAACACTACCAATTTTTTATGTCAAAACCTTAGAAATTATAATTTTGTCGCGAGAGATGTGTTTATGCCGAAATAATTAAAAATTAGGAAAAATGCACTAGTATCACCTGTTGCCAAATTACATGTTGCTTGATATTCTTTCCTCGCTACCGTTTCAAACAACCATTATTTTTGCTCTTCTTTCTCTTTTATCTCACTTTCTCTTTCATTTTTTGTTTGCAAAAGTGGTGATATCTCGAAAACTAGCGGACTTTTACTGAGGTCATGTTGATGCTATCTGATAGACCTAATGCCAATCTATCTCCAGTGTCACTTTCGCGTGGTATTTACGGGACAGCCTGTATAGTTCATTTCCACTACGACTTTTTATTGTATAATTTGTATATTTGTGTTATTTATATATTATATCTATTCTTTTGAAATCAAGAGCTAACATAATACAATACATAAAACAAAAACAAAAATCCCTAACTGAGGTTAGTGATAAACGGGGAGCCATACTATTTTTTCGTATGATACCAGAGCTCAGGAAAAAACATCAGTAGGAAAAACCCTGTCTCGTCGTTCCAACAAAAATAGCACTATTTGAATATTGATGGATTTCTTCTTTATTGAGTCCAACCGATAAAGCTCTCCAAGATGCCTTCGGAATTCTAAATCTGATACGAAAAAATTGAAGCAGAAAAGGGAAACAAAAAAAATGATTAAAACTCTATCAAATCGATTTAAAATTAACAACTAATTGAAAAAATTCTCTGTAAGTTCATGTATAGCCCTTAAGACATCCTTAAATTTAAATATGGGACAATTATTTATCAGATGTTCTATTGTCTCCTATGCTTATCCGCATTCGCACCTAGGACTCTCAACTGAAGTCCATTTGAAAATCATGCTATTACAACGTCCATGACCTGTTCTTATAAGATTAAGAACAGTCCAAATTTTCCTTGGGAGATTAAATCCAGGAGCTTTAATGGAGGGATCAGTTGTTAATCTTTTTTTTGAATATTACATGTGTTCCATTCCATGTTCCACTCCACAAATAAAGATTATCATTATCAGATAAATCAGAATCGGAAATATCAGAGCCATTGTTTAACGATTGACAATTTAGTTAGCTTATTTTGAATTCTTCATAATTTAATGTGATGAAGAAAACTATGTCTTCTTTCGAACCAATTTTATCTGAAATTTGGTTATTTAAACAACTAGTTTTTTAAACGCTAGATTTATAAACGAGTTTATTAAAAGATTTTTGCATCGGTCTCAATATGAATTGAGTAACAACAGCTACAGAAGCCTTTCCGAATACAAACATTTAACCTTCTATTGTTAAACCCGTTATATAGATACCAATAATATGATTTGGATGGCTTAATATAATATACACAATTTCAATTTGTTATCTATCGACCTTATCACGCCTGAAGCTATGGAATTTCGATAACTCGTTGCCGAGTTGGCTCACACCCAGTCCAGCTAGCATGAATGTTAACCATAAGTTATTCGTATTTATAGGTACCGATAACGTGCGTCCTACACAAGCTGTCAATGCGATCATATTTGTATTCACCAGGACCCGGTTACACCAGGCGGTCGGTGGATGGTCCTGTTTTTTATGCTGGTTACCAGACACTCCATGACCATGGACTATCTATGATCTCGGCGAGTTTCAGCATGTGAGTTATATCTGGAATTTTATGATTTATGCAAAATAAAAACTGATGTTGCTGTAATTGTAAATTTGAAAGGAAAAATTTAATCCCTTTATAAAAACTACGAATCAAAATCATTGCCGAACTTTGAAGCTAGTATCGCCTTTTCTTCAAAGAACCTCTCACACTGTTCCATCATCCAGAGAATCCACACATAGCTGTTCTGATCTTTTGGTTATCTTCATATAAGGCCCTTTTTATTTGACGCTGCATCACTTCCAAACTGATGCAAAATCAGTTAATGCGCGTTTTATTTGAGAATGTTGTGATTTTGAACTGATGCGCATCACTTCCAAATGATGTTGCTTTCTGACAAAATCAGTTTAATTTCCATAATCACTTTAGTTCATCATAACAATAACATAACCTAACATTTATTATCTTCGGTTTTCATTGCTAGTTATGAATCATTCATATTACTTTTAGAACTTCCTTCCCTATCGTCGATATTCTGATTTGTTACCCTGATTTAAAACCTTATCGTTTCGTTGATTATCATACGAAAAAGTTATGTTCTATACCTATGTCAAAATCACTTCATTTCCAACTGAAGTGATTTCGGAAATTATTCTGGCAAATAGAAATCTAGGATA
Organism: Propylea japonica; assembly: GCA_013421045.1. NCBI lineage: Eukaryota > Metazoa > Arthropoda > Insecta > Coleoptera > Coccinellidae > Propylea > Propylea japonica. Next base: position 28,545,184 of record CM024240.1, read on the forward strand.
GAGAGATAGATCTGAAGAGGACCAAAAGGTCTAAACAGCTGTTTGCTTATGCTCTGAATGATATCACCTCTGTGTAGATTTTTCGAAGATAGGTCGAGACGAGGTCGGAAGTAGGTATGGTTATGATATTTGTTGATACTGGAAGGAGATCCCACGTTAGATCAAAACGTTAACTTTTCGAATTCATACAATTCAATTATATTGTAGAGAACTAACTATGGTTTCAAATCACACCAGAAATTTTTCCGTTCACAGGTAATCCAGAAGTAACTCGAAGTCGTGAACCTTTTTGGAATCAGTTTGAGGCATCAAGAGGAAATTCGAATTCTTTAGTGAAAGGAAGGAGACATAATAATATGGTTCAGCAGATATCATTGCATCTACGTATCGTATCTTAATACAGGGTGATTTTTTTAAGTGTTTCATTAGACGTTTTCGAGGAAAGAATTGTAATACAGATTCAAGATTTTGGATTTTCGTTTTAGAGTACATGAACTTTAATTGTAGAATATTTTCAAGAGGAATCTACTTTGGGTTTCACCGGAAACGAATGTTACTTCGTTATTTCAAATGCAACACCCTGTATATTTATACATATTCCAATTCTCCGTTCAATTCTACACTGATTTGATGTATGATATGTGCAACCACTCAAGCGGTTCTTGAATTATAATATAGGTTATAGGTTAATAAAGGTTGTCACAAATTAGTGTCCATATCTTCAAAATCCCTCATTACAAGAATTTCTTTTTGTGAAAGTGGAACAAAAGAAAGTACGCTGATACTGTTTCTTGTATAACTTATAAAGAAATATTATACAGGGTGTCTGAAAAAGGGCCCCAAAGTGAGTCTCAATAAAACTATGAAATCTCACTTTTTTCAAATGGCAACCCTATAATTTTTGTAATTCCAATCGATTGCTCGTCAAAAATCAGTTATGGTGTCCCGAACATTTCATGCCTCTAAAATAAGTATTTTTGCCGTTATTCAATAAAATTCGAATTTCACGATTAAAGACAGGTTTCGCACAGTTTGTAAGCTTGCATTTTTGAAGTAGGCTATGTTAGGAACTGTCATTCTTACTTTTTCTTACAGATCAAGCACTAAGTAAAACATGCAATAATAATTTCACTGGAATGATATATCAAGGGTATGCTCTTTATTTGCGGCAAATGTAACAAATTCCTAGAAAAGGTAATTAGAGATTCAACGAACGAAATTCACATTTACAGACTTTTTTGTTAAAGGTGGTAATGTGGATTTCTTTCGTTAAAAGTTCTGACTGCCCTTTCTAATATTTTGTTACATTCACCATAAATGAAGAACATATTCAATACATCACTGTTACTGTAATTCATATTTTGCATAGTGCCCGATTAATCAAAAAGTATAAATGACAGTTCTCTAAAATGCATTATAAATCAACAGACATAGCCTTCTTGAAAACTTCCTATCCTAATAAATCTATGGTTAGACTAAGAAACCTTGATTCAATCCTGAAATTCGAATTTTATTCAATAACGGCAAAACTACTGATTTTAGAGGCATGAAATGTACGGGACACCTTTACTGGTTTTTGACGAGCCATCGATTGGAATTACAAAATTATAGGGTTGCCATTTGAAAAAAGTGAGATTTCATAGTTTTATTGAGGCTCACTTTGGGGCCCTTTTTCAGACACCCTGTATAATATTTCCTCATAAGTTATACAAGAAACAATATCAGCGTACTTTCTTTCGATCCACTTTCGCAAAAGGAAATTCTTGTAATGAGGGATTTTGAAGATATGGACACTAATTTTTGACAACCTTTTTTTTTAAAATTTGATAATCAGGCTATAATTCAAGAACCGCTTGAGTGGTTGCACATATCATACATCAAATCAGTGTAGAATTGAACGAAGAATTCGAATATGTATAAATATACAGGATGTTGCATTTGAAATAACGAAGTTACATTCGTTTCCGGTGAAACCGGAAGTAGATTCCTCTTGAAAATATTTTACAATTAAAGTTCATGTACTCTTAAACGAAAATCCAAAATCTTGAATCTGTATTACAATTCCTTCCTCGAAAACATCTAATGAAACACTTAAAAAAATCACCCTGTATACAAAAGCGAGATACCTATACTCCGTTCACGAGAGGTTGAGCCGTCGGTTGGCCATGGAAATTTGGCATATTCCACTGTGTATATTAAAATTCTAGGTTATGTTCTTCATTTTCATGTCAGATTGATACGCAATGTTGTCAATATGCATAGAGTTCTCTGAAAACTCGCAAGCTCGTCGGACGAGGCCGAGTACATTCGGCAACGTTGACTTTATTTTATTTTATGACAGTAAATACTGCCAACTTTAGATAAATAAAGAAACGCCTACTATGTGCTCAACCTTTCGTGAACGGACTATAGTTTCAAATTTTCCTGTTTAACTGTCACTCACAATTGAAGTGATCCGTGTCCTAAAGTCAGGGTTTTCAAACTTTTGTTCATATTGAAAAACTAAGCGATGAAGCTTCAATAATATTGAAAGAAAAAACTGAAACATAGAAAATTGAAGGATGCAAATTTCATGTCAATTACCGAAAATTCCACCAGTCAGGCGTTCGTTGATCTCAAAACAATTTGGGCTCCAAAGTAAGATCCCGCTCAAAAAAGATCGAATGAATTGTATGATTGATAACTAATTCAATATAAATAGATCAAAGTCTTTCATGATTGTTTTCCGATAACTGTCAAAAATGAGCATAAAATGAACTTTTCTGAAAGAGGCAAGTTTAAAATGTTTTCTTGAAGACGGCTGGCGTATACTGACCGAAACGTTGAATACAAAAAACCAAAATGATTGAAATAGTCCAACTAATGTTTCAGTAATGAAAACCAACATTCAATTCATGCTCGAGTAAGTTGCTTAGGCAGGTTTCTCTAAATTAAGTACCCCTGATTTTCTTATCCTAACAAAATAAAATTATAGAGGAGAACATCGAAACATTTTGCGATACCTATAGTCCGTTCATGAAAGTTTGAGCGCAGAGTCGGCATTTGTTTATTTATCTGAAGTTGGCAGTATTTACTGTCATAGCGTGAAATAAGTCAACGTTGCCGAATGTACCCGGCCTCGTCGACGAGCTTGCGAGTTATCAGAGAACTCTATGCAATATTGACAACATTGCCTATCAATCTGACATGAAAATAAACAACAAAAACTAAAATTATAATATACACAGTGGAATATGCCAAATTATCATGGTGAACCGACGGCTCAAAGTTTAGTTAACGGACTATAGTGTATTATTTTCGTCACCATAAGTTCTCATAGATTTCTAACTGAACTAAACCTATATAGAGCAAATTGAAGACATGAATCTACAATAAAATCAATCAACAACGAAAAGTTGAAAGACACACCCTTTATAATAGATACCAGTAGGTAGGACCAATTTCTGGACTCCATTTATTAATCTCTTACGAACGACAGAATTCAATTCGGATTTGTTATCGCACAAAACGAACAATCTTTAATATTTATTCATATCTTCGGAGAAACAAACCGTCCAGGTCTCAGAGGGACTTCCATAATTTTTTTTCACAATCCATCAGACATGTTCAACAATGACAGGAGAAGACGGGTCCCTTTTGTGGGCCACATGCAGAGATCCTCCACGGTAGGACACGATTGCGGTAACGGTATTCTCCGGTATATAGTGCACTAGCGCACCTGAGGGGGGGCTTTGGGGCTGAATCCCTCCCAAAGATACTAATAATAAAAACTTAAGGAAAGCCCTGAGCAGAAGCTTTTGATTGCTCGTTTTCAGTGAAGCAATAAGACTATCATCTCAAAAAATTATTTGGGATTTGAGATTGATACCAAATATATAAATGCAGAATCTCAGCACAATCGGAATTATAATTTATATTCTGGAAATAATTCAAAAATGAAATATGTAAAAAAGAAAAATTTCGAAAATTGAATTCTATGGTTCTGGTAATGCGATCCTCTTGAAATTTTGTATGAACCTTCAGTATATCAGTCTCGATTCATAAAATGAATTTTACTTAAATCGGTTATCCTGTTATGGAAATATAGAGGTTCTGCTTCTCAATATTTCAATTTAATTTTTTATGGTTCTGTTTACACTATGGCTTTTTTTTGGCATGAAAATTCAGTATAACAGTCTCTATTCACAAAAAAATTCATCTGAATCTAATATCTTGTTATGGAAATATAAATATTCTTCTTTTCAATATTACAATTGAATTTTCTGTGGTTCTGTTAACACTATAGCCAAAATTTCTGCATGAATTTCATTTATAAAATAAATTTCATTCGAATCGGATATGTTTTTATGAAAATAAAAAAATTCAGGTGACAGTGGCCGATACCAAGCTACTCATTTTGAATACAACCCCCGGTTTATTATTAGTTTTTTGGGTTCTTCAGAAAATTCTAAACATAATTTATGTACAATGTCCCGTACCTATCTTCAACTGTTTTGGAAATATTAAGTGATTTCAGATGTATTGCAAAAATTTACATTAGAAACAATTACTTTATTTCACAAATAATGTAGAAAAACCTAAAAACATTAATTTCAATGTAAGAGATGATTTTTTTCAAATTATTTGTGAAATAAAATAATTTTCTTTTTTGATGTTAATTTTGTAATACATCTGAAAACACTTTATATTTCCGAAAAAGTTGAAGATAAGTATGGGCATTGTACATGAATTATCTCTAGAATTTACTGCAGAATCGAAGAAACTAATAATATACAGGGGGTTGTATTTAAAATAAGAAAGTTGGTATCGGCCTCTGTCACAGGGCACATCTTATACAGTTGTTTTTTATTTCGAAAAAAATTCGCATCTTAAAATACAAATCGACGTATCGAAGCGTTTTTTCCCAACACGTTCTCATTTATTCGTTATCGAATTTATTCCATTTGGCTGTTCCACACTGTATAAATACTTAGCATGAATCTCTAGTCCTAAACAAAATTTTGAGGAAATAGCACTATTGCTCCACCAATAAACGAGTGCTCAGAAGCTTTTTTCAAATTTTTTACACATCCTCACTCTCTTCTTTCGCAAAATCACTATCGATCTTTCGCTATTCAGCCCCCTCTCAACACGAAATCCTAGCTGCGCCACTGAAGTACTGCATGGGATGCTAACATGATGAATTTGGTTATAAATTGCTGATTTATCTCTCCGCGATGGCTCCTACCGACCTGATGGCTTTAAAAGTCGATGTTATTGTTTCTTGGACGATGGCGTAGGTGTTTCTATTCGAATAAAACTCCTCCTCAGGATTTATAGAAATTGCCGCTTTCGAATAAAACATGCACGAAATGTTTCGTTGATCAAGACGTATCGATGGATTTTCGAAATTACCATTCATTTGACTCCGAAACCGATAATTATGTTTTCGTATTTCCCGTTCGAATGAAATCGTCAAAGGGAATATAACTTAGGTGTATGACATGATTTATGCTGGTTTTAGTTTAATGGACTTGGTTTTGCTTTGAGTGTTATGAGAATTTACGCTGGTTTGTTAATAACAGCTCGAAGAATTCCTATTGCTATTGTGCTGAAAGAATGGGATATTATGAAGAAGTATTGCTGGAATAGGTGATATTTTCCTATTAAAAATAACGGAAGAGCAGAACTTATTTCGTGGTTTTTCCTAGCTTTCGAATAATCAATTCGATTAACCTCTATTGTCTATATCGATTGAATTATATTCTGGGAGAATTCTGCATTTCTAAAAAAATTTTCAGGCTTTCAATTCCAGTCTCTGAAACAGAAATAACGAAAAAAAATTTAATTGAGATGAAGTGCTCCTGCGATTTCTTTTATTTGCAGTCTAACTGACATTGAAAGTTGTCAACACATAGAGATGTTGATTTAATTCATTTTGAAATTTCCTGATGTCATTTCTTTCTTCAACAAATCAATCCAAATACGATCTATCCCAACAAAACAATTGGCCAAATTATCTACTTCATCTAACAAAATACATGTACCGGGTTTTTCACTATAATTTGACCCCCCCTTTAACTTTGTTACTAAAGGAGATACAAAAAAATGTTTCGTATAAAAGTTTCACGAAATCAACAGAGGTTTTTAGATATGAGTTCAGAAACTGAAATATATACAGGGTGGCCAACATATTGATGGCAACTTCATTTTTTCAAATGGAACACCCCGTATATTTTTCCATGTTTGGCTAGCTCTTTTTCACCTGATTCCGAATATGTAACATATGTTGGTCTATCTCTTTTATTCTGAGAACTGAAAATGCTCATTTTTGGAGTTATAATAACGTCAATGAGAAGATATACGGGGTGAACAACATTGAATGCAACTAAATTTTTTCAAATGGGACACTGTCTCTTCAATTTTCAGAGTTTCAAAGTTTTGAAATGATGACACCGAATAAAAAAATATGTGAAATACCTACGAAATTCTTTATATCCAACCAATCTAATTAAAGTTTTATTTTAAAATGAATACTTAACAATTACTTAACCAATGAAAAACCAAAACTATGGTAGTATGGTAAGAATAACATCAACTAAAGAAATTACATTTTTAAATACTTCAGATATGTCGATGACATTTTAATTATCTTCTTAGGACCTATAGACTTGGTTCACGTACTCTTAGATATATTTAATTCAATACACAATGAAATAGTTTTCACAATGGAGATAGGAAACAAGACAATAAATTTCCTGGACCTTTCTCTTAAAATCGAGGGTAATAAGATTTCAATGGATATCTATAGAAAAGAGACTCAAACGACTAACACCATTAATAAATTGTCCAATCACCCAGAAGCTCACAAAAATGCATCCTTCAACTCATACGTAAATAGATTGTTGCAGATTCCACTAAGCAAAGAAAATTTTGAAAAAGAGAAAAAAATTATTAAGTACATTGCACAAGAAAATGACTATAATCCAAACATAGTGGATAAATTAATATACAAAATATTAACGAAAGAACATATAGATAAAAATAATCGAGATAAAAGGGACACAACACAGATTAGATTTTCTTTGCCTTTCTACAATGAGATCAGCTATAAAATTGCACGAGCATTCAAGAGAGAGAACTTGAAAGTTGCATTCAGAACCGAAAATAATCTGTATTCCCATATAATAAATTGCAAAGACAAAACTCCAATATTACAAAAAAACGGAGTGTATAAATTGAGTTGTAAAACATGTGATGCTTTTTACATTGGGAAAACATATAGGTCATTAGACACCAGAATAAAAGAACATATAAGAAATTATAATCAGAAAAGTGCATTTGGGAACCATTTGAAGTCGACTAAACATGAATTTGACAAGAAAGAGAACACACAATTATTACATAACGTTGGGAGAGGAAATAAGTTGGATTTACTTGAAATTTATGAAATAAAGAAAAACTTGAAGAAGAACTCAACCTTTTGTCTGAATAACCAAACTGAGACCAATCTTTCATACAAGCCAATTTTTGAAAACCTAATTTAACTCCAAGACTATAATTTAATGTAGACAGATGTCGCTCTGTGTGACTTGAGTGGTACGGTGTTTGTTTTTTGGTTTTTTGTTTTTCTGTGGTTGACCGTGTTTATGAGAACATAACCCTAAATTTGATTGATGAATTCCGAAAAATTTTTCAGTCGTCTTATTGTTTGTGATTGTCAGTTTTCCAAGTAAATGTTCAGTGTATATTACTTTTATTGACAAGTAAGCATATTTTTGTGTTTCATTGTAAGAATTTTATTGAAAACTGTAAAATAAATCTTCTAGAGCTCCTGATGATGCCTAGCAGGCGAAACATGTTGAGTTGATCGTAAAATAAAAATCCAGTGAGTACGAACTTCTTTTTCTTTCATTTACTAAAGAAATTGCTCAAAATGACCACCTTTATTCAATACACATAGTTCATATAGTTGTCTCAAGTTGTTTAGACTATTTTTGATAGCATTATTATGGCTCCGATTCAAGTCAGAACTTAAAGCTTCAAAATTTGTTTCTAATCATTACAATATTATCATTATTCTTTGTGCGTTGACGGGATTAGTTCCGAATTATGGGTTCAATATTGGTTGATTTTATATCATTAAATTATTCTCCGCTTTCATTGATTGTCATTATTGCTCAAGTAAATTTTTTCCTTCAGGAACGGCTATAAAAACGTGTCCAACGGTGTTAAATCGGGACTATTTGGTGGCCATAAAATGGGTGCGCCATTGCCAATCCAAAGATCAAATCGGCCACTTAATTATTCACGAACTTCCAAAACGCTATGCCAGATGGTTATTAAAATTTGAAACTCTGTGGTGCTCAGAATAAGAAAGATAGACCAACATATGTTACATATTCGAAATCAGGGGTAAAAGAGCTAACCAAATATGGAAAAATATACGGTGTGTTCCATTTGAAAAAATGAAGTTGCCATCAATATATTGGTCACCCTGTATATATTTCAGTTTCTGAACTAATATCAAAAAACCTCAGTTGATTTCGTGAAACTTTTGTATGAAACATTTTTTTGTATCTCCTTCAGTAACAAAGTTGAAAGGGGGGTCAAATTATAGTGAAAAACCCGGTACATTCCTTAATTTTCCTTTTATAATTATCATGTTCTGTCATTAGGATCTTTAAGTTGTTCAGTTCATCATATGATCTCCGCTATTTGAATATACATGATCAGCGATTTGTGATCTTGTAATATCTCTATTTTCGATGTTGTTCTTAACTCTATTATCTATTTCACAAAATATAAATGGATTTGTTGAATAGTTTGTGAAGTATTTTTTTTAAGAAAAAAAATTTTTGTGTTATTTTGTTTTGTATGAGGTTTTCCAAATAAACATCTATTTTATTTTATACATTTTCCAGGATATTCAAATTTGAAATACATTTTATTTTCCCATATTCAGGAACTGAAGAAGCTTGAGATTCTAACTTCACTATGGCACTTTTTCCATTTTTCGCAGTTGTATTTGGTTGATGTTTTTCCTAAAGAAGTGTGAATATTTTCTATTAAAGAAGCTCTTCTTTTTAAATATCTAATCAAAATTCTAATGATGATCAGGTACAAGCAGAAAACCGTCAAGAACAACCAAATTTGTTGAACGTCATTCCTTATATTCCTAGTCTTTCAGAAAAAATGAGAAGAATTGGTTCCAAATTCAAAATAAGAGCTGTTTTCAAAACACAAAATGATTTGAGATCCATTCTAACCAGAACGAAACTAATGAATGAGACACAAAAATCAAAAAATTGTGTTTACAATATTCCCTGCATTTGTGGAAAATCTTATACGGAAGAGACATCAAGATCTTTAGAGAAAGGAAAACGGGAACATAATAACAACATCGAAAATAGAGGCATTATATGATCACAAATCGCTGATCATGTATGTTCAAATAGCGAAGATCATATGATGAACTGGAACAACACAAAGATCCTAATGGCGGAACGTGATAATTATAAAAGAAAAATTAAGGAACCCACATGTATTTTGTCAGATGAAGTTTATAGTTTGGCCAATTGTTCTGTTGGAATAGATCGTATTTGTATTGATTCATCGAAGAAAGAAATGACATCAGGAAATTTCAAAATTAAATAAATTAACATCTCTATGTGTTGACTACTTCCCATGTCAATGTATGAAAGCCAGTGAGGAGGTGTAATTGTTTCTTACCAAGATCCAAATATCATTTGGATCTTGCTGTTTCAAAGTTCCGAAAGAACTCAGTGGAATGATCCATCCCTGGGAGATTCCGCCAGAGTTTTCAACTAAGCATTGATAACGGATGATAAAAATGTTTTGATGAAATTTACAGTCGACTGAATCCATAGATGGAAAATTGAATTTTTCAGAACCATCATTTCGCACAATTCATATTCCCGAAATATACATTATTTCGCACAATTTATATTTCGGGAATATAAATTGTTTCATTTCCAGAAAATTCATCACTATAGCATGATAGGTTATTTCCGATATTCCACATCATATAACAAACATTCCAATTGCCAAAAATGAAAAACCTATTCTACGAATCGACTGATATTCTACGAATTCCGTTTTGTTCAAATCGAAATAGTTCAAACTGCAATCAAACTAATTTGATTTAATCACAATTAATTGGTCAGTTATTTCGAAATTAATTTTGAATTGGCCCACGTGTAAAATAAATATTTGAAATTGGTTGTTTAACCATGAAGCTCTAATTATTCGAAAATAAAGGATGTTTGGGACTCATGTATAAATGAAATATCTTGTGAATGGCCGCCTTTGCATATGTGTACATATGCATACCCTTTCGACCAAATTTTCGATAACATTTTTGCATACATGTATTGGTATTTCATTGATACAGCGTCTCATTTCGTCTTTCAACTTTAGATAACCTCAGAGGCATAAGTCTGAAGGCATTAAATCGCAAGACTGTGGGGACCAATTCTGAAATCTTGAAGTGATTCGACAAGGAGCAAACTCATGCAAGATCGTCAATGTTTCACGGACGTTATAACATGTGCACAGTCCTGCTGAAACCAAATATCGTTGAGACCAATATCGTTCATATGTGGTACAAGAAACATACAGAATAAGGACTAACAAGATTAAAACAATTGAGAATATCAACAATGAAAGAAGAGAATTATTTTAATCGATTAAAATCCACCAATATTAAACTCATACTTCGAAGCAAGCTGTATAACACTCATCGTGAGCCTGGGACATCGAAACTCAACTCCACAATTCAGTCTTTAATTACAACCTTCTAAAAGATAAAAAAATGAACGTTTGATCATACATGGCTTTTCTCATGTTAATGAAAGACGAAAAACTGAACGCGCTAATGTAAGCCTGTTAATTGATAGTGAATTCTCAAAGAATCGAAGGAGTTTCCACCCCAAAGCGAGGTTGAGGATAAAAGATCTTTTACGTTTAGCTGAAGCCAATGCCAGAAGTTAGAAGGCACCATTTTGGTCAATTTCGGTGACCAGGAACAAACGCATGCAAGATCGCTAATATTTCGGGTTCGATATTACATATGGCACCGTCCTGCTGAAGCCACATATCGTCAAAATCAGTAGCTTTCAAATGAGGCACAAGGAACATACGAAATAAGGATTAACAAGAATAAAGCAAGTGAGAATATCAACAAGGAAAGAAGAAATTTTTTTAATCGATTAAAATATACCAATATTAAACTCATACTTCGGAGCAAGCTGTATAACACTCATCGTGAGCCTAGGACATCGAAACTCAACTCCACAATTCAGTTTTTATTTACAACCTTCCAACAGATAAAAAATTCAACGTTTTATCATACATGGCCGTTCTCATGTCAATGAGAGACGAAAAACTGAACGCGCTAATGAAATCCTGTTAATTAATGGTGGACTCTCTAGAAATTGAAGGAGTTTCCGAAAAAAGCGACGTTGAGGACAAAAGGTCTTTTACGTTTTGCCAAAGCCAAAGCCAGAAGTTTAAAGGCACCATTTTGGTGCGATCTTGCATGAGTTTGTTCCTGGTGACCGAAATTGACCAAAATGGTGCCTTTAAATAAAAATGGCACCGTCCTGCTGAAGCCATATATCGTCTAAATCAGTAGCTTTCAAATGAGGCACAAGAAACATACAAAATAAGGATTGACAAGAATAAAACAAGTGAGAATATCAACAGTGAAAGGAAAGAATTATTTAAATCGATTAAAATACACCAATATTAAACTCATACTTCGGAGCAAGCTGTATAACACTTATCGTGAGTCTGGGACATCGAAACTCAACTCCACAATTCAGTTTTTAATTACAACCTTCCAACAGATAAAAAATTCAACGTTTGATCATACATGGCCGTTCTCATGTTAATGAGAGACGAAAAACTGAACGCGCTAATGTAAGCCTGTTAATTAATGGTGGACTCTCAAGAAATTGAAGGAGTTTCCGACCCAAAGCGACGTTGAGGACAAAAGGTCTTTTACGTTTTGCCGCCAGGGTGACTTGCACATTTTGAATGATGATTTGGGAAATTAATCGAACAAAGGAAGGATTTAGCGGCACTGAGTCGGTTGGAACTAACTCTGTGTTAATTAATACGATATTATTGAGATTAAGGCCATTTCACGGCGCTTTCGGCCCATTAAACGGACTATAGAATGCATTATATGATAGGTTAGGAATATCTATGATACGTCTGTGACTTGCATTGGAATTTACAGACGCAGACGTGGCTCTATGATCGACACGTTTCGTCGAAGGAATGTCAAATCATAAGACAGGCATTGAGTTTCGTTCCAGAGGGGAGTGGTATTTTATTTTGTGTTTAGTTTTTTTTTAATATTCGGTTTTATAAAGCGCTCTTCTATTGAGTTTATTTAACCATTCTTTCGAAATACAGTGGAACTTATCTATAACGAACACGCTAAATCCCCAAAAAATTTGTTACCTATAAAGAAATTTCATTATACAGAAAATTTGTTTTTATAGTCGGCAATGTCGCGGTCGACTTCACTGATTAATTTAAATTTATGATCTCAACTTAAGCACATCATTTCAGACATTTTCCCACAACTTTTCAAACTAGCGTAATGGTTAAATTGAAACTAAACAGCCAGGGGTATATTTAAAATTGTTTCATAAGGTTCTCTCTGCCCGCCGTAATGATTTAAGTTAAGGTCGGGATTTATTACGTACGTCCGGAAAAAAATTCGGAAAAAACCACCCTTACACCTTCGTACCAATACCCATTCAAAGAGTGAAGTTCTTCGTACATTTCGTTATAGAGAGAATTTACTTCTATATCGTTTTAGAGGGTGTTTTCAACATGGAATTTCTATTCAAGGTGCAATGTCTTATACGAAATTCGTTATACAGAGAAATTCGTTAAACAGACGTTCGTTATAGGGTAGTTCCACTGTAATAGATAGGAAATAGAATGCATTCTAGGATATGATGAAATATTTAATATTTTTCTGTTACTAACATTGAAATTCACCCTACCGAAATGTTTCGTTTGAGAATTATTATTACTATTATTATTCTGCATTCAATGAATCACACCTACCGCAAAGATAACTTTCGGAAGGATGGATTTTAAATCTTGAAACTTCCAGAGTGAGTTTGAATTTTAATACGAACATTGAATTCATGATTGCATAGAAAAAACCATTAGCTAAATGTTATTCAAATATTCCCTTTTTCCAATATGAACAAGCGCGCGTAAGCGTCTAGAAAATACGAGTATATGGTATATTGTGGTTGAAACAAGAAATCAGTGATGCATTTAACATTAATGTTTCAAGACTGTAGACTCCAAAAGATTTCAGGTGAAAGATATTCCTTCTGTCCGAAACATATCCTGAACGAAATATTCTATATCAATTTTAAAGTTCCGTTTAATGAATTTCCTGCATCATGTAAATACCATCTTTCGAGGTCCAAAGCTATATGAGTCCTCTAAACCAGGGCTTTTTCGTTAAATCTGAAATATTTCCTTTTATATATACATATATTTATCGGTTTTAGAGCGTTCTCCGACGCTTTCCGACTCCTAACCGCCATTCCTCTCTATTTAACCATAGGTTTTCAGGGAGCTCTCTTTCCTCCATTTCCTTTTCGATCCCCTCTCTCCAGCTCTTCCTTGGTCGACCTCTTCTCCTTCTGCCTCGTGGCGTCCATGTTAAAATCTGTTTGGGTAATCTGTTATCAGGCGTCCTCTGTATGTGGCCATACCATATCAATTGCTTCATTTTTATGTCATCAGTTATTGTATGTTTTGCTCCCATTATCTCTCGAACTCTTTCATTTCGCACACGATCCCTTCTAGATATGCCCGCAGATCGTCGCCAGAAATCCATTTCTGTTGCCAGCAACATATTTCAGATCTTTGTTTCATTTGTCAGACCTCGCTTCCATAAGTCACTATGCTCTTTAGGATGGTATTGTATATGCGATGTTTGTTGCTTTTGGATATTGATTGGTCCCACAGGATGCCATTCATCATTGATATCGCCTTTCTTCCTTGAACATTTCTGTCCTTTATAGCAGCGTCCAGTGTCCCATCATGCGTCAGCTTCATACAAGGTATTTATTCAGTGCATGAGAAATTTGTGTCCCATCCTCCAATGTGATTTTTGTGGTGTCCCTCCACTACACATAGATTCCGTCTTTTTAACGTTCACTTCGAGGCCCCATTTCATGTACTCCTCTACTAATTTTCTTGTCATATAGTTCAGGTCGTCTTGATCTTGTGCTATCAGGATTTAATCGTCTGCAAAGCAGAGCGTGTATAATGTTGTTTCATCATTGAGAGGAATTCCCATGCCACTACATTTTTTCTTCCACATTTTCAGAGCTTGCTCTAAGTATATTTTAAAAAGCGTCGGCGACAGGCAGCACCCCTGTTTTAGTCCTTGGTAGGAGAAAATCCCTGAGAAATTTGTTTCCCACTTTGATCCTTGTCCTTGCGTCCGTGTATAAATTTTGGACTGCTTTGATAAGTCCATATCGGATATTTGTTTGCTGTAATGTTGGCCATAGCTTACTGTGAGGAACACTATCGAATGCCTTCTGTAGGTCCACATAAAGTAAATGCACTTCTTGGTTGTTGCTGTCTTTCTCTCAATAACTTGCGTTATGCAATATAAATGGTCAACTGTGGATCGTCCTACTCTGAAGCCAGCTTGTTCTTCTGCCTCATAGTCTTGGTATTCTTGTTCAATCTTATTTCTCAGGAGTTTACCATACATTCTGCTGACTGTACTGGTTACAGCAATTCCTCTGTAATTCTCGCAAAGATCCTTTCTGCCCTTCTTGTGGATAGCTGACATAATAGAGGTCTTCCATTCACTTGGTACTTGTGCACCATTTATGCAGTCCGTAAATAGTTTTCCAAGGTGTTCGTATAGTTTCCTCGTTCCAGCTTTGACTAATTCGGCGTAAATATCACCTGGGCAGGGGGATTTTCCATTTTTCAGAGACTTCACTATTTCTTCAATTTCGTTTATCGTAACTTTCAACGGTGATGAAATGATGTTTATTTCTGTTGTACTATCCTCGTTGGAAAACTCCGGTCTTTGTTCGGTTAATAGGTCCTTGAAGTACTCTTTCCACTGTTGTGTTGTTATAGGTGATATAAAGTCTTTTTCCTATTTGTTCTCATGTTTTTAATTAGTCTCCAGCTCTCTGTACTTTTCCTTCCTCCAATGTAGGTGTTTATTCTTTGGCAGTTCTTTTCCCACATTTCGTTTTTTTTTGGGTAATCAATTTTCTTACTACAGCTTCCTTTTTATAACTCTCCTAAAAAGGAACCGAATTCCTATGTTTCGAACGGAAATTCCTGATTCGATAGGAATCCGTCCGTATACCGAATAGTAAAAATTTCTGTTTTCCTAGCTATCGAAATTACTCGTTCCCATGAATTACGATTTCGATTTTACGACTTTCAGTTCACGGATATCGAAAAATTCCTTCATGGTGTATCTCGACAGTTTACCTTAAAACATTTTTGGGCAACGGATAATTATAAGTTTTATTACTAGTTTTTATTACACTTGTCCACAACGTGTAAGTGCCTTAGACGACTATTACGCGTTTTATGACTTCTATTGATTTTAAAGAGGACTGAAGATTGTAAATTTTGTGGACATTCAGTGTTATCGTAAACTTCATACTTGTTTCATAGAAACCCGAGGGGAATAAATTATTATCGAAAATTCTGAAGAATTCTCTAATGCACCGTAGACATCAAATTACTTTCTTCTATAAATAATGTTGTTGTATGGAATTTATTGCTCGTATTACACATTAGTATGAAGTGAACGAATTTGAGCATCGATAAATTAGTTGGGAATGTATGAATCCCAAAATACTGAAATGATTCTACAAATCAACATAATACACTGCGCAAAAAATTAACGCATATTATGGAAATCTCAAATTTATTCTACAACTGAAGGTGTTCTCAATGATAAATATTTTTATCAGAATTATGCATGCATACATTATCCACTTTCAACGTTTTTTTTCAATACAGATGTTTTTTCCAGTAGGATTAAAGAAAAGATGAGATTATCAGATTTTGAATGTTTTAGCTCCATTCTGAAATCAGTTGTTCTCGATGAATTCTAGTGATCAATAGTTTTTCTTTCGTTTGATTTTCCACACTCGATCGCTATGCAACGCGAAACACGCAATTTGACCCAAGAAGAATGTGCCCAAGCGGTAGTTTTGCGAGAAGAAGGATGGACATACACAAGAATTGCAGAAAGGTTTGGAGTTTGCAGCGATTCAGGGAGACATGTATGAATGTCCGAAGACCAGGACAGGGTAGACCATTCAAGAACGTTACTTGGGATTTTCTTCGTTGAGACAACAGTTTGCAACCGCTCGCCTTCTTCAAAATCAGCTCAAGCAAACTCATGGGGTGCAAATTAGCACTCAGATAATAAGAAATCGTCTCAGAGAATATGATTTAAGGCCTCGTGTCACGGCAAGAGGCCCAGCTCTTACCCCAGGCCATCAAAGGGCGCGTTTGGATTTTGCGAGAGAGCATATCTATTGGGAAGAGGTTGATTGGGAAAGAGTTCTCTTCACAAATGAGTCTAGATTCTGCCTCTACCATTGTGATCGACGTTCCCTTGTATACAGACGTCCACATGAAAGATATGCTCAGTGCAATTTCCTGAATACTACTGGTTTCGGGGGAGGATTGATTATGGTATGGGGTGGAATATCTTTGACTGCTCGCACAGACCTAGTGGTTGTTGATAATGAAGCTGATAGGTATATAAGGAACATTCTTGAAGAGCATGTAGTGACATTTGACCCATACATTGGTGAAAATTTCATGTTTATGTACGATAATGCCAGGCCCCATCGTGGGCGCATCGTTCAGGAGTACCTTGAAGAGGTTGAAGTCTCTCGAATAGAATGGCCAGCAAGAAGTCCAGATCTCAATCCGATTGAGCTGGTTTGGGACAACCTCAATAGAAGGCCGAGAAGTTCAACTCATAGGAATCTGGGAAGGATTAGATCAGAACATTTTAAGATCACTCATTTTGAATATGAACCGTCGTTGCCGAGCTGTAATTAAAGCAAGGGGTGGAAATACCAAGTATTAAATCTTTTATCAGCATTCCAGTATTTTGAAAATTGTTAAGTCCTTTTTGGTTTTGGGGAATCCCGAATTTTTCCTCCATTTAATGTGTCTTGTTTCGTTCAAAACCTTCCCAGAGAGAACATAAAAATAAGTTATATTCAACGTAGGGTTAACTTCCATTAAAATTGAGATTTTCAGAATGTGCGTCAATTTTTTTGCGCAGTGTAGAACGAGCGCTCAAAAACCGAGCAATTGGAAACACCCTTTACATGTTCGAACATGCCAATTTCGTAATTTCGCCTTTTTTGAGTCTCTATATAATCCCCTAAAGCACCCCACTGATTATCAGATTTCAATGAATGTACTCTCTTCCCGTATGAAACCCAAATATTCACATGCATATGCTCCCTAAATGACCGGAATGAAACAATTTTCAAACAGGGTTCAAAAATTCCATTAAAAGGTAGGTCCAGCTTTCCACATGTTTCCATGGCTACTAAAAGAGCTTTGTGGATAAAACGCAATTTCATTAATGGTTCCAGATATACCGAAACTACTTACGGAATTAAAGCTGCTATGCGTCGTGGCAAGATTATAATTGGGCACTATTTAAATTCTACGTGGACTGTCACCTGGTCTCGACCACATTCAGATATTATTTACCGGACAATTCTGATTAGGGTACACCTGTATCTGAATGTAAAGCAGGAATTTCGAAGGCTATACAGATCGAAAAAGATTGAATTTTCTATCGTAAGCGTGATAACTGAAGGGTTTTCCAATAAGAGGTGTTATTTTGACATTCAAAGAAAAATGCCATTTTTCAATATAAATGATCGGATGTTTTTTCATTATAAAGAAGAAGCTATGCCGTTAATAGTGGAAAATAACATTAGGCAAATGACCACCGCGACCACGCTTATAGGAACATATCCTTGAGATTGAGATTTCCATAACCAAATCGCAAAGTGGCTGCCCTATGTCCTCGATAGCCTCACGAATTCCATCTTAGAGGTCTTGAATCAACGCTGGCCATTGGCGAAGACCTTCTCTTTTCACGTGACCCCAAAAGAGAAGTCGCAATGTGTGTTAAATCACAAGATCTCGGTGGCCTACTGTGATCACCTCTTCGAAAGAAAACACGGTTCGGAAACTTTTCCTCCAAAGACGTTGTTGATAATCTGCCGGCTTTAGTTCTTGTGTTAACTGACCTTTATAAGCCTCAAGACCTAAATCTTTATGCAAAATACGGTGTAATGACGTTTGAGGAATGCCTAATACCAAAGAACGACGAGGAATGGACAAAGGAAAAAATCTTAGAAAACACCATCAGTTTATTACATCGGTATATACAGTGCACAGTGCCAATCACTATCAGAGTGTCAACAACTGAACCTCTCACCCTATCCAATAAAAAAATTCTCTACCATGCACTGTTGCCAATCTATTCACAAATTCTTGGAATTTTTGACACCTGCATTGTCAATTTGGAAATGCATTATCTCGATTATTTTTCATGCCATAACTTGTCAGTCTCATAGTTGAAAATGCCGGCATTCATGTGGCGTATTCGGTATTTTGATGCATAGTATAGTTTTTTGGATATTATGTTCCGAAAATGTTGAAATGGAATATTTCGAGATTTTCAATTGGCAACCCCACACTCGTTTTACAGCATTCGATTCGAAATTAAAAATAAATGGCAATCTTCCTTCACAATAATCATTTATTTTGGACAGTTTTCGAAATGAGATGACCAATACTGAAATATACGTTGAGGGCATAAGTAGGGGAAGTATGCCTATGATGGCATCCTGCTTATAAGGCACACTTCAGAGAAGTCTGTTAACATCAACCGAACAAACTTATTTACTGAGTTTGTAAGCCAGATGGCATTTACGCTTGATATACGTAGTTACACCTTGAATACGTGGCAATTGGTGACTTTTATAAGAGTTCCATCATTTCGATAGGTGTTGATGTATGTTAGTTATTTCATTCTTTTTCGTTTTATTTGGATATTCGAGAAATCTGTTCAAAAAATGATTTTACTTTCCTTTAAAACACTCTATAACAATGCTCTAAGTGTAAAAGTTTTAGTTTTTTTCGTCTTTTTAGTACCTTTTCGCTTTGTTGAAAAAATATATGTTACTTATGCTTATGATGGCATAGCCAGAGTGTTCCTATGATAGCATAGGGTGCCATCATAGAAAAACGAATCAAGATCAAGAGACGATTTCCTCCAAAGCGTGGTACTCGCAAGAAATATTAGAGAAAATAATGAAAATGGTTTCGAGTAAAGAATCGAGATCATTGAAAATCATACAAGAACTCTCATCACTGCCGACTGCCGTTGCAGAATCAAAAGTGAACAGAGGAAGAAAACGAGAAAAAGTTGGGATTCTCAATACAACTCCTGACATGAAAGAAAAGAAGTTGGAAGAAGAAGAGAGACAAAGAAAGAGAGGGAGAAGCTAGCTAGAAAGATCAAAAGACAGATTAAGTTCGTAGAAGAAAGTGAGGAAAACGAAGAAAGACATTATGACGATGATTCCAGATTTCAGATGCCGCTTGTCTTTATTGTTATAAGCTGTTGTCCATGTCTAGACCAAGGGAGAATTGGTTGCGTTGCCAGAAATGCGCCAGCTGGTGCCATGCCGAGTGTGCTAGTGCAAATCATATTCGTATGTGAATTGTGCGTATAAAAATTATATTTTTATATTTTGACGATGCCAAATAATGTAAATTTAGTTCCTTTACACTTATATTTTCATTTTCATGAAATAGGACTGCTATTTTCTTCAATAAAACATTTCAATAAATAATATCATTTTATTTTCAGTTATATGCCATCAAAGGACAAACGTGATCTTATGATGGCACCCGTGGCCAAATTTTAAAAAGTGCTATAACCTAAATTCTTGAAAATTTATATTGAAACTATGTATAAAATGCATACTACATACGAGTAGCAGTAAATCTGTACAATCGATGACATAGAAAAATATTCCTTTAATGAAATATGTGAATAATTCGTTAAGGGTGCCAACATGGGCACACTTCCCCTACTTGGATATCATTTTTGGATGAACTACGGTTCGGTTAACTTATAGTCCCTACGATCATCGAATTTACATCCTGTTGTAATTAAAACATGAGCCAAAGTAAAACACCTCCTTAACGTTCATTCAACATTACAAAACGACTAAAACAAGAACTTTGACTGGAATCTTGAAATCACGTCACGTAAATACAACCTTCTTGTAATATACGACTGGTCGGTCCTATGAATAACCAATTCGACTCTTAATTAGTTTTATTTTCGGTCGAACAACGTATTACCGTGAATAATGAAGAATGGATGAGCAATACTCTTCTGATGGGCAAGAATGTCCACTGTCAAAGAATACATTAATGTTTTCTCGGATATTGTTTATGGTCGATGATGTTCTTGTACTGGTTGTCAGTTACTTTGATTTAATTCATTTGGATTTTTTTACATAAGCGCAGGTTCGTTTGTGTATCGGGTGTCCCGAATTCGTTGTCTAGTGAGGGGATCTCAGAAACCCTTGGAGCTAGAAGGAAATGAATGGCACATTTTCGGGCTCGATTTTTGAGAGATTTAATTTGGCGAAAACCGTAACCTTGTAAGTTCAACCGTTTTCGAGATATTAGCGAAAAGTGGAAAATGGCGTGAAATGAAAAGTTCTCATAACTTCTTCATTACTGGCGCTATGAACATGAAACGAAAACATTATACAGGCACTTTTTTTCGTAGAATTCTTTGATGTAGTCAAATTTTTTTTATTGCGTTTTTTTCGAAGTTATAATACAAACTTGTGTTTTTTAAATGTGAACCATAAGCATTTGAATATCAGATTGAACCGTCTTTTTTTTCCCTTTTCAAAAATATATTACTTAATATATAAATTTCTTATTAAACTGTAAAAAACATCAAAAGTTTTATTTTCACACGAAAAATCGAATGGTTGTCTAAATATGATAATCTGTGAACATCAAATGATTAATAGATAAGAACAGATAACAAATTTTTCATAAATATTGTGCGAAGTGAAGTCCATTTTAGTCAATGCAAAGCTCACACCTTCTTTCTGACATTGTGAGGTGTTAGCTTTGCATTGACTAAAATGGACTTCACTTCGCACAATATTTATGAAAAATTTGTTATCTGTTCTTATCTATTAATCATTTGATGTTCACAGATTATCATATTTAGACAACCATTCGATTTTTCGTGTGAAAATAAAACTTTTGATGTTTTTTACAGTTTAATAAGAAATTTATATATTAAGTAATATATTTTTGAAAGGGAAAAAAAAGACGGTTCAATCTGATATTCAAATGCTTATGGTTCACATTTAAAAAACACAAGTTTGTATTATAACTTCGAAAAAAACGCAATAAAAAAAAATTTGATTACATCAAGAATTCTACGAAAAAAAGTGCCTGTATAATGTTTTCGTTTCATGTTCATAGCGCCAGTAATGAAGAAGTTATGAGAACTTTTCATTTCACGCCATTTTCCACTTTTCGCTAATATCTCGAAAACGGTTGAACTTACAAGGTTACGGTTTTCGCCAAATTAAATCTCTCAAAAATCGAGCCCGAAAATGTGCCATTCATTTCCTTCTAGCTCCAAGGGTTTCTGAGATCCCCTCACTAG
Organism: Propylea japonica; assembly: GCA_013421045.1. Taxonomy (NCBI): domain Eukaryota; kingdom Metazoa; phylum Arthropoda; class Insecta; order Coleoptera; family Coccinellidae; genus Propylea; species Propylea japonica. Next base: position 28,566,992 of record CM024240.1, read on the forward strand.
ACAACGAATTCGGGACACCCGATACAGTGTATCCAGAATTGGTGAAATGAGATAGAGAAAATTGAATGTAATCTTTTTTCGAGAGAACGCATTACGCCGTCAATCGCATTGCTCTATATCTTTTGTTTTCGAGTTATAACCCAAAATTGATTTTGGGCGAGTTCAACTTAGGTCATTATCTCCGTTTCTGTATCACTACATAGTATAAAGGCGCCTACAGACGACATGGCAAGCCTCGGCCAACGTCCACTCGTTCCAACGTTGGCGCATCGTGTGTATGCAAAACATATGGCAAGGCGAGTCCTACGTCGGTGCTGGCAAGGGTTCGCTAGCAAGGCGAAAGTTTGAACGAGCGGACGTTGGCCCAGGCTTGCCATGCCGCTCCAAAAACGCCGCTACAGACGGCATGACAAGCCTCGGCCAACGTCCCATCGTTTCAGCGTTCGATAGAGACGGCATGGGAACGGCCGCTCGTTCAAACGTTGGCGCATCGTGTGTATGCGAAGCATATGACAAAGCGAACTTCACGCTGGCGCTGGTCAGGGTTCGCCTAGAAGGCGATATTTTTGACACACATCAAAGGGATTTGTTGAAACTCGCCAGTGTATATGATTTTTGAAACATAGATAAATTGAAAATAGTAAAATCATCGAATTGAATTTGATCACAGGACACACGACACGCTGAGCTCAATGAGCTAGTGAAGCTAGTAAGGCAAAGATGTCGAAAATTAATAGGAAAAATTCTGAGGATTGGCCATTTTTTGACCATGTTTCACCATCTTCTACTTTTGTTTGAAACCCTCCATATAAAAAATATTGCGGTGTTCTATCGGATTCTCGAAATTTTAGAATTTCGGAAAAACAAATATCGGGTGTCCCAAGGTGAGTGGCCTATTAGACGTTTCTGGAGAACTTGATATATTTGAAATTTGAAAATTGGAATTATAATATTGTACGGAATTCTCTACTGAGCTAAAATATTTTTAAAGCGCTTCCGGTTATACAGGGAGCGAAAATAAATTTGTTAAAAAATTTTTTTTTAAATTTTTTCCTCCCTGATATAAACGAGTATTCAATTCTGAATACATTCACATTAAAATTATTATATTTTTTCAATAACTTTTCAAAATATCGATGGAAAACTGGAAAAAAGTCAAATATTCGTAGTCAGTATTAGGTTCATTTTTCTTATTCTCAATATCCTGAGCGCGAACCGTTCTCATAACATCAAAGTAGAAGAATGTGGAAAGGTCATGCATCTTTTAAATTTCATAAATATCATCACAAGGTGTCTGGAATTTTGTGTCAAAAACTGTGATCGATAATTGGCCATAACTTTGTTTTTCAAATTAGAACCCCATTTTTTTCCACCCTTAGTACAAGAGATTTCAAAATTGAATATAGTGACGTCTTCCCAGTGAAAAAGTACCTGTAGAAAGTTCCAATCGTTTTTAGATACCTATTCTAGAAAGAAAAACTATGGAACATTTTCGAAATCGATGAGATATCGAAACTTGGTTTAACTTAAAAACAATATCGTGAAATGGCTTCCACTAGGTAATGGTGTTTTCATGGAAATCGAGCCAGGGACCCCTATCAACATTTTCACCTATCTAGTCTAGAAGTACCATAAACAGCCAAAACCAAGCATTTTGGGATATCTTGTACAGTTATTTATGGGACACCCTTTTTTTTCTCCTACTCAGATTGAGAGAATTAGTCCACCACCTACGGCCTTTCCTTTTTTACTATAGTTCGACAGAAATTATGCCGTTGAACTCAAAAGCAGAGCAGACGCTGCTATTAATTCATCATCAGAGTCAGACTGCATTTAAAAAGAATGGCAAGATAAAAACATGTCATGTGTATCGTAGTCTATGATGTGTACCGTCATCGATGCACGAATATCGAGCGAAAACCAACGTGTCTATAAAAGTTCGCTAAAACGTTGGCCGAGGCTTGCCAAGCCGTCTGTAGCCGCATTTATAGGCGAGCCCTGGCCAGCGCCAGCGTTCGATTCGCCTTGCCAAAAGTTTTGCGTACACACGATGCGTCAACGATTCGCGTTGCAACGGACAAACGTTGGCCGAGGCTTGCCATGTCGTCTGTAGGCGCCTTTAAACAAAGTCGCTTTCTCTGTCCCTATGTCCCTTTGTATGCTTAAATCTTTGAAACTACGCAACGGATTTTGATGCGTTTTTTAATACATACATGACAGTGATTCAAGAGGAAGGTTTATATGTATAATAACATCCATTAAATAGTGGAGAAGTACTGTTATTTTTGAGGTTTCTAATGTGATGTCCGTGCGAAGCCGGGGCGGGTCGCTAGTTTGATATAATCATGAAAAAAACGATAAACAAAAATTTTAAGAAAAGCTCTAAGCAAGAGCTTTTGAGTTCGGGTTATTGGTGAAGCGATAAGACTATTACCTAAAAATTTTATATGGAATTTGAGATTGATACCAAATAAATAAATGCAGAATCTAAGCACAATCGGCATTTTATTTTGAAAATTATTCAACAAATGAAATATATAAAGAATAAATAACTACAAATAATTAAATTCTGTGGTTCTGATGATGCGATCCCTTTGAAATTTCACATGATTATTCAGTATAGTAGTTTTCATCATCAAAATGAATTTCACTCGAATCAGATATTCTGTTATGGAAATATAAAGATTTTTTCGATATTCCAATTGAATTTTCTATGGTTCTGTTAAAACTATGGCCACGAAATTTTGGATGAACATTCAGAAAATCGATCTCTATTCAACAAAAAAACTCACTCCAATCTTCTTAAGGAAATATGAAGTTTATTTTTTTAAATTTATCAATTGAATTTTCTATAGTTCTGTTCAGACTATGGCCACAAAATTTTGTATGAGGCTTGTTATCAACATCTTGCATTTGCGTTATATTTCATTCTGATTGGTTTCGAATTTTCTGAGATATTGGGGAACAAAAATTTTTAATGGCCATATTTTATGGAACACGTACGATTTGGCTGGTTAACGAACTTAACCAAGCCATTTGGGAACCGAACTCATCCTAAATTTTTTTCAAGTCTCTAGGGCAATCCCTTCGAAAGTTATTGTGCTAACGGACGGCCCCACAGACAATTGCTCATGGGATTTCAGTCGCCATAGTTCGCTGGACGGGTGTGAAGCGTTCGTTCTGTGCGCGCGCTTATCACCAAAATCAACATTTTTTTCTCTGATGAAGCTCATTTTCATCTCAACGGCTAGGAATTTCAACATAATTGGTCTTCAGAAAATCCCAAAGAGAAACATGAATGAATAGTCTGAAGGTCACAGTTTGGTGTGCAATACACGCACAAGGCATTATTGGCCCGTACTTTTTCGAAGACGGACGCGGCCGATCAGTAACAGTGGATTCTGATCGTTATGTGGACATGTTGAACAATTTTTTTGAACCAGGCCTCCAAGGCTTGATGGATACAATCGGGCCACTTGTCACACTTCAAATCGGTCCTTTCCTGTTATTCATGCTCTTTTTCCTGAAAATTTGAAATCCCGGTATGGAGACCTTCCATGGCCCCCAGAAGCCCAGACTTGACACCTTGCTACTTTTACTTATGGGGATACTATCCCCACACTCTAATTTCGTTGAAGGAAAATATCCGGGAGGAAATTCAAGCCATCGGTCCAGAATCTTTTCGAAGTGTTTTCCTAAATTTGGGGGTTCGACTTGAAGAGTGCCAGCAAAAAAATCGTGCACATTTTGACAGCGTAATTTTTAAGAAATTAATTCGCAAATGGCTGAGCTCTATTTGTAGAAAAAAATTAAAATAACTTGATAGTTTTATTTCTCTTTTGAATCGGAATTCCTTAGTTGACCACCCCCTAGAACGAGCGCTCAAAAAAACAAGTGGTGAAAACTCGAATATATCCTCTGTCAGTTTCAATTCTAGCGCCAACCTGAATCTCGCAAATCATAAATTATTGAATGGGTTATTGCCAACACAATTGTATACTTAGATAGAATATTCAACAAAAATAAGGCATATGCATGGAATTGCGATTACCTAATTCTGTCAAATCCAAAAAAGAGACACAATACAAAAGAAATATTGTGGAAATAATGATTGTCGTAAAGTAAAGACATAAGAAGTGTTGTTGCATCGTAAAATTCAAGTTCGTTCGCAGGGTCAGTCTGTCAGGTGTCCCACGGTGAGATTAATAACCAAGCCGGTTTAATTACCGAGGCGCTCTTGTTAATGGATTTCTGTCTGTTCTTGTGAAGCCGCCTGCCGATGGAAATAATGGCAATATTCGGAAAAATTAGACGATTATTAACGGAAGTCATGAACGAATTAAGTGAAACTATACACCCCAACAACCACGGGTTGATTGTTTTTGGGGGTGAAAATGGGAATTAACGCTATGGTTATTTGAGGTTAATTATTTGAAGGGGAGAAGTAATAGAAGCAAGTATACAGGTTGTCCCGGAAAATGTGGGAAATCTCTCGGATTCAGATAGAACATAAAAAAATAAGATGACAAGTTTCCATAATTTTTTTTCCTAGCGGCCCCCCTACGAAGATACGACTTCCTAAATGGCGCAACTGGAAATTCATTTTAGTGGAATAAATTTCAATTACTTACTTCTTTCATTATCTTTTTTTCGAAAGCGGTTCATTTTATTGACACTGAACAAGAGTACCTTTTCTTCAGCTTAATGTTCAAGATATCCAAATTTGTTTTTTTTTGGCACATTATCATACAGGGTGTTAAAAATGTACCTAAGCATTAAAATGTACAACCCCTTTTACCCCCGGTAAACTGAACAAGCTAATTGAAATTTGAGTGCGGTGATTTAAGAGGTCCTTAATACTATCATATCAAATTATATCGAGTAGTTTGAAACTTCCACTAAAATGGATTTCCAGTGGCGTCATTTAGGAGATCGTATTTTCGTAGGGAGGGCCGCTAGGAAACAAAAATGATGGGAACTTGTCATCTTCATTTTTTATGTTCTATTTGAATCCGAGAAATCTACCACATTTTCCGGGTTACCCGGTATACTGCTGAAGAAATTTCAATTCATTTTTGACCATCCATTTGAATCAAAATCAACAATATGATTGGGTGAAAAACTGTAAGACCTGGCTAACGACAAATCAACCAACCTTAACGTTACGGAATTGATCAATAAAGATCCATTAATTGCTCAATTAATGTGCAATTGTCATTGTCAACGGAACACGAAGTATTCAGAAGTAATACGAGTAATGTCCTAACTCTACTCCCGAAACATAAAAACAAAGAAATTCATATTATGTTAAGCGTATGTCATAATACGGTCGACGGAACAATCCTGTAATCAATTCATTTATTCATCGAGCGATTGGTAAACTATTTCATTAAATAACTAATAATCTAATCTAATCCAACTGAATTATTTCATCATTATCCAAATGCTTTGGCGTGATTGATTTTATTCATAATACTACAGCGTGATTTATATGATAACTCATTCATAAAACTCACTATGATATGGTGGAAATGATTAAGCTAGCATGTGAAGAACGGAAAGATCAATTTCAGTAAGAAAAGGGCGTAAGAATAATAATGTGAAATTTAGAACACCCGTATGGATGTTCTTTCCAAAATTTCACAAGCCTTATACCTGAACGTTATACAGAAATGAGTATATGAAATAGTATATTATGCAACGATCGTATAATGATAGCTATTATTCCCGAGGTGAAGTTTAGGCCACTCGCCTACGGCTCGTGGCCCAAATCACCGAGTGAATGACAGCCATTATACGCGAGTAGCATACTATGCTTTATCCACGACTACTGAATATATTTCTTGAAGATTTTAATATTTGGCGACCGCGACAAGACCCTTCTACGACAAGCGTGGAAAAAGTCAAGTTGACACATGAGAAGTTTTTGGAGAACTGGTCATTGTATATTTAATAATAAAATGGAAGCAAGCCCTGAGCAGGAGCTTCTGAGCGCTCGTTCTCTGGTGGAGCAATAGGACTATCATCTCAAAATTCTGTATATGACTTGAAATTGATACTTATATATAAACAATTAAAAAATTCAATCTATGGTCACACTTGAAAATTAAAATAATTAAATTTTATGGTTCTGATGATGCGATTCTCTTGAAATTTGGCATGAACATTCAGTATATTCAATCTTTATACCAGGAATAAATTTCACTCAATTCAGATATCTTGTTATGAAAATATAATTTTTTTTCAATATTCAAATTGAATTTTCTATAGTTCGGATGATGCGATGATCTTCAAATTTTGCACAAACATTCAATATATAACTCAATTCCAAAAATAAATTTCATTTGATTCGGATATCTTGTTATGGAAATATAAAGAGTCTTTCCTTTAATATTCCAATTGGAATTTCTATGGTTCTGATGATGCTATCCTCTTGAAATTTTGCATGAACATTCAGTATATCAGTCTCTCACTACTTACAAAATGAATTTCATTTGAATCGGAAAGTTGGTTATGGAAATAAAAAAATTCTTCTTTTCAATATTCCAATTGAATTTTCTATGGTTCTGTTAATACTATGGCACAAAATTTTGCGAGAGGCTCACTATGAGCATCTGGCAAGTTGCTGCAAAATTTCATTCCGTTTGCCCTCGTTTTGTGTGAAATATTGAGGAACAAAACTTTGAATGGCCACTTTTTATGGAACACCCTGTACGATTTTTCTGGTTAACGAACTTAACCGAGCTATTTGGAGCTGAGTGAACACACCCTGAAAATTTCAGTCTCTAGGACAATCCATTCGAGAGTTATTGTGCTCACGGACGGCCGGACGGCCGGCCGGACAGCCGGCCCTACAGAATTTGATTTGACCTCATATTTTCCATCAGGGAGTCGAACCCTATCGTTTGAGACCATTTTCGTTCGGCTCAAAATTCGAAAATTACAGACATTTGGGCAAAACGATATAGCACTCGTCTAAGTAGAACGAGCGCTCAAAAAAAGCTTTAATTGATATAATGAAAGTAGATTTGGCTCTCGATTGACAAAGTACACCCATATTTGTTAGTTGGGAGTTGGAATATTGAAGGAATATCAATTTAAAGAACATTATATCAAAGCTAAATCTTTGAAGCATCTGACAGCAGTGAATTAAAATCACATTATTACCTTGTGACGTACAATGGACGAATTTTACAATAGTCGCGAATAAACATATTTATTTGAAATAAAAAAATTTCCTGTTTGAAATGTACAACTTCACAATGTATTTTTTCTGCGTCATAATCCAAATTATTTCAGCTGAATTTGAAACTACTCTCATGAGCAAAATCGTAAACATACAATATTCAAATGAATGAAACATTACGAGATGATATACGCTTCTCTCTGCCCAAAAATAAGACAACACATCACAACAAACACGTATATATTCTGGCGTTGTATCTTCAAACCAACCATTCCGCATTTTTTCAGCCTGAAAATAACGAGCCAGTACATGAGGGTGACAAGTATACAAAGCCCATTTTCCCTCATTGAATATTATGTGGAACTCAGCAGAAGAGAGTATCATTATCAACATTTCACGTAATATTTTTCCCTGGGATGAACGGAATGAAAAATTTGCACAATTGGCTAAATTCTCCACATCAAATAAATTCGCTGGTGTAACGGCAAGCTTGCTTTGTGACACGTCCTTTTAACGTCCTGATGACACTTTTCATATTTCAACCTTTCCATAATTAATTGCAACGTTTTTCGAACAACCATCGTTATAAATTCTTTTATATTTTCACGGCATAAATTTTGAACGTGCCGTCATATCTGGCTTTCACAAACGCCAGGCTACAAATCGCCTGGCTTTGCTGAACGGACAAAAACAGAAAATTTTCCGAAGGGCTGATACAATATCCAGGTGATGATATACATATTTCTGGTCCGTGACTAATTCAGAGCTTAATTAGGGTGACAGCCATTTCGCGTACTATGTTTGAATAAAGGATTATCGTATAAGTTTGTTGCGATTTGTTGAAAGTTATATATGGGTATTAAATTTTGGGATAATCGTGAACTAGGATTGACCAAAAGTTACCATAGCAGGAATTATATTCTGATTTTCCTAGGGACTTGAGGTTTTCACAATGAGATCAATTTACAAATGCCTCGGTTAAGTTCGATAACAAGCCAAATCATAGAGGATGTTCTATAAAATATGGCCGTTCAAAATTTTTGTTGAAAGAAAATTGGGCGGTCTCTTGCAAAATGCTCATACAAAAAATTGTGGACAAACTGTTAACTAAACCATAGAAAATTCTAAGAAAAAGAAAAAATGACAAAAAAAATTCTTTGGCTTTAAGAAGGCTAACCTAACAAATTTTTGAAACATAGATAAATCATCCCAGTCCGCATGAAGAAGGTTCTGTGAGCCTATAAATTGAAGATTGTATTCATTTCGATGATTACTATTTTCAATTTATCTATGTTTCAAAAACTTGTTAGGTTAGCCTCCTTGAAGGCAAAGAATTTTTTTGTCATTTTTTTCTTTATCTTAAAATCACTCGGCTTCACAACCGCCAAAAATGGGTGTTTCCATCACTCGAGAAACTTGCATGAAGGCCTGATGTAGGACCACTGCTAACATCTCAAAGAGTGAAGAGGAAGTAATCAGTGCTTTCAGCATGCGATCTGTGATGATTGAACTTCTCATTTTGACCCTACTCACTACTAGATGTCACCATCTGTAGGATAATACTAGATAGAGTCTTACAAGTGGTCTTAAATGTAGAAGTTTTTCAATAGGATGTTGTCTCTGAGGGATATGGGACACTGACGAGCCTCATAAGGCCGAAACCGTCTGTCTCTTCCCTCATTGACAACATCTTGAATGAATCATACCAGTCCGCATGAAGAAGGTTCTGTGAGCCTATAATTGAAGATTGTATTCATTTCGATGATTACTATTTTCAATTATCTATGTTTCATAGAAAATTCGATTGGAATCTTTATATTTCCATAACAAGATATCCGATCAGAGTGAAATTTATTTTGTAGCTGAAGATTGATATGCTGAAGTTCATGCAATTTCAAGAAGATTGCATCATCTGAACCATAGAATTTGATTTTTTTCAATTATTGATTTTTCATATGAGTATTTAATTCTTTGAATAATTTTTCAGGATATAATTTCGATCGTGCTGAGATTTTGCATTTATATCATTAAGTCCTGTACAAAAGTTGCGGTAATAGCATTATTGCTCCACTAATGAACAAGCGCTCAAAAGCACCTGGTCTATGCCTTGAACGAGAAACTAGTAGGACTGAGGAATTAGCCTAGTTGAAGTCTTCACAGATATTGGACTTCATCAGATCCCTGGAACTGGAAGGCGAGCGGTAAAGGGTGTAGTGAGAACGGCTCTGTATGGAGGTTCAATAAATCCTTGAGGTCGCAGTGAACTGTAACCCTTCATATTTATAAACTATAAATGTAATTTGTACTGGTTTGAATGAATAAATAAATAAATAAATAATAAAAACACCTGCTCAGGGATTTTCCTGAGCTTTTGAAAGAACTTTGAATCAGATTAGTGATCTACTTATAGAGTAAGTTTCTCGAGAGGCCTAATGAGACATTTGGCGGTTATTCGACAGTCACACAAGACAAATAGGGGTCGTTTATACTGGCCCGTAACTTTACTTTTCCCTTACCCTAAGAATTGAAACATAAAAATTTCGTGCTATGGTTTATACTCGAACTTTAACTTATTCCCTTAAATAGAAGTTTTTCATTCATAATTTAAGGGCATAAGTTATGGGCATAAGTTACGGACCAGTATAAACGACCCCATAGAGTTCCAATAAGAGGTGTTAATTTGATATTCAAAGAAAAATGCTATTCTTCAATATAAATGATTGGATGTTTCTTTCATTATAAAGAAGAAGCTGTGCCGTTAATAGTGGAAAATAATATCAGGCAAATGACCACCACGAACACGCTTACAGGACCATATCCGTTTTATGAAATATTCCATAACCAAATCGAAAAATGGCTGCCTTACGAATTCCATCTTTGAGGTCTTGAATCGACGCTGGGCTATAGACGTAGACCTTCTCTTCACGTGGCCCCAAAGGAAGAAGTCGCAAGGTGTGAAACCACAAGATCTCGGTGGTCAATTGTGATACCCTCTTCGAGAGGTGCATTTCAAACAACCCAATCAGCAAAGACACGATGTTGTTGATGATCGGCCAGCTTGAGTTCTTGTGTTAACTGAACTTCATAAGCCTTAAGACCCAAATCTTTATGCAGAATACGGTTTTTGTTTGTAATGAGGTTTTGAAATGCCTTATTCCAAAGAAAAATTAGGAATGGACAAACCTTGGTTTTCTTCAACAATTTTGGCTACAGCAGCAATATTTTCGACTGCTCTGGAGCCACGTGCACGGGTTTTATTCTTCACACTACTAACTTGTCCTAAAAGCTCGAATTTTTCCACCAATTTCTTTATTGGGGTCCGACAAGGTGCTTCACGGCGACCCAAAAATGTTCGAGTTTCACGAACCATTTCGCCAAATTTTCATCATTTTTATAGTGAATTTTAATAATTTCAATGCATTCTTGAAGCGTGAATCGTTGCATTCTTCTTAATGGCGTAGCTTCTACTTGTGAAATGTCAGAAAATAGGTTTGTTCGCGTCGCAGTTCGGAACTATTCGGAACTGTACTTTTTTGTTCCCACCATAGAAATATATACATAATTATATTATTATGTATATATTTCTATGGTGGGAACAAAAAAGTACAGTTCCGAATAGTTCCGAACTGCGACGCGAACAAACCTAGTGACCCCTTCAAACGTGACATCTACCGAAACAGCGGGCTATTCAAAATAACACCTCCTATTGGAAAACAGTCACACAAGACAGAAATAAAATTGAGGTCGTAGTCGACAACATAACTTACCTAGAAACTTTTCTTCACGACTTCTTCCATGTGAACATATTCCAAATATACAAATAGTAGTCTCAAAAATGTTCCTTTCTCTCCTGAGAATCACAGTTCAACAATAATTATCACTATTATGATTGTTCTAGGAGCAAATTATTCCACTTCTCGCAATGTTACTCGATCACCTAATTAACGAATTGACAGAAATTTAATTCTATCTATCAATTTCTAATCTGGATTAGTGATCTATTGATCCAGTTAGTTTCTCAGAAGCCCACAAAAGATGTGCAGCAGATATTCTACAGTCACACAAGACAGAAATAACATCGAACACGCAGTCTAAAACATACCTCACCTTGAAACAATTCTTCACGACTTCTCTCACGTGAACCTATTCCAAATATACAAATAGAAGTCTCACAAATCTCTCTTTCTCTCCGCAGGATTACCTGAGGCAAAAGACGATTCAATTTGCAAAGCTGGCCGGTGGGTTATTACCTTCAATCCCAAAACAAGAAAAATTAGAACGTAATTGCAGGAGAGCTAGAGGTCTATTGTCGTGGGATCTGGAATGAGTGGAACTGACCAAATTTATCCTTTCAAGTTTCGCCTTCGGTGGACCACTGGGATCCATTCAACGAAGTGGTGGAACTGAAGAAAAGCACTCCACTCAACGCCAGACCATAACCCGAACTTTCTAATCTCAGATATTGGATCATAATGAAGTAAAGTTACGTTCAAATTTATCATAATGATCTGGAAGTCGTTCGGCTTCCAGGTCGAGCTTTTCAAGGAAAGTCGTAAACCGGTTTTCTGTGTTAGGTAGGTCGAGGAGGAAATATATTCGGCAAAGTTTTTCTGGGAACAAGGCTGAGAAAAGCGAAGTCCACTTTCATGAGATCAGTCAACTAGCCATTAAAGTTTGACCCATTTTACTCTGAACCTATAGGAAAATTTTATAACTGAAAAACTGATGATTAGTTTGACCTGACTTCAAGGCCTATAACTGAAAAATTATCATTTGAAATTAACCTTTTCGTTGGACTTTTATTCTTCTTCTCATCCTACCTGTGGAACCACAAAGTGACCCCATTTATTTTGCTGTTTATACCACCAGTTAGTTGAATGAATTTTTAACATTTATGAAAAAAAAGTTCAGTTTATTTTCTTAGAGTGATTAATCATTTTTTACTTACTTACGCAAACAGATCTTCATCCTATTTTGATGAAAATTCAAATCATGAACACTTTTTACAGAAAATATATGTAATTCGAATTCATAGCGAGGTAACACTTATATCGACGGTTCAAGGACAATATATAATCTTTTGTTTGCCAGTGTCAATGAAAATAATAAAAACCTTCAAAAATGATTGCGTAATTGAAATTATTGCCAAAGAAAGCAAGAGACAAGTACGAAAATAATAAAAACACTTCAGCTGTTAGAAACTATCATTTCCTTTCAGTAAGGGAATCTTTACTTTTTCTTCGGGAAACTTTATCCAGGAATATTATCAAAATTTGCAAACGATTGTGGAAAAAAATTAATTCTCTAAGTGGATAAAATCTCAACTCATAGTCCGTTCACGAAAGGTTGAGCCGTCGGCTGGCCATGACAATTTGGCATATTCCATTGTGTATATTGAAATTTTAGTTTATGTTGTTTATTTTCTTGTCTGATTGATACGCAATATTGTCAATATTGCATATAAAACGGCGTTCCCACGAGGCGTTATTCACGACAGTGAACCACGCTCTCGTGAAATACACTTCTGTGTGAACGCATAGTTTTTTAAACTTGCTTTCGTGAGGAATGCGTTCACACAGAAGTGTAACACGAAAGCGTGGTTCACTGTCGTGAAAAACGCCTTGTGGGAACGCCGCATAATTCTCTGATTACTCGCAAGCTCGTCGGACGAAGCCGGGTACATTCAGCAACGTTGACTTTATTTCGTTATGATAGCAAATACTGCCAGTTCCAGATAAATAAAAAAAACGCCCACTAATACCATGCGCTCAAACTTTCGTGAACGGACTATGCAGGGTGATTTTTTTAAGTGTTTCATTAGACGTTTTCGAGGAAGAAATTGTAATACAGATTCAAGATTTTGGAGTTTCGTTTTAGAGTACATGAACTTTAATTCTAAAATATTTTCAAGAGGAATCTACTTCCGGTTTCACCGGAAACGAATATACCTTCGTTATTTCAAATGCAACACCCTGTATGTTTATACATATTCGAATTCTTCGTTTAATTCTTCACTGATTTGATGTATGATATGTGCAACCACTCAAGCGATTCTTGAATTATAGCCTGATTGTCAAATTTTTTAAAAGAAAGGTTGTCATAAATTAGTGTCATATCTTCAAAATCCCTCATTACAAGAATTTCTTTTTGCGGAAGTGGAACAAAAGAAAGTAGGCTGATACTGTTTCTTGTATAACTTAGGAGGAAATATTATACAGGATGTCTGAAAAAGGGCCCCAAAGTGACCCTCAACAAAACTATAAAATCTCACTTTTTTCAAATGGAAACCCTATAATTTTGTAATTCCAATCGATGGCTCGTCAAAAACCAGTTAGGGTGTCCCGAACATTTCATGCCTCTAAAGTCAGTAGTTTTGCCGTTATTGAATAAAATTCGAATTTCATGATTGAATCAAGGTTTCTTAGTCTAATCATAGATTGATTAGGATAGAAGTTTTCAAGAAGGCTATGTCTATTGATTTATAGCATAGATCTATAATTACTATTTATAGTGCATTTTAGAGAACTGTCATTTTTACTTTTTTTATTAATCGGGCACTCTGCAAAATATGAATTACAGTAACAGTGATGTATTGAATATGTTCTTCATTTATGGGAATGTAACAAAATATTAGAAAGGGCAGTCAGAACTTTTAACGAAAGAAATCCACATTTACCACCTTTAACAAAAATCGAAAGTTCAGGAAGTATCAAAACAATTTTCTCCGTAGTGGAAGCATTAACCCAAAAGGAATCGTGTGAATACAGTAATAGATAATGAATGATCTCTTAGTTTAAAACTATCACAAGAATTTTATTCACAACAGGAAACTAATACTGTAATAAATTTTCAAATTTTCATCAATTCTTCTACGAACTCAGTCAGTAAATGTGAATTTCGTTCGTTGAATTTCTAATTACCTTTTCTAGGAATTTGTTACATTTGCCGCAAATAAAGAACATACCCTTGATAGTTTGCGTGAACTTATCCACACTTTTCCAGCCACGGTTTTTGACGTGTATACTGTCGATGTTGGGATAGAGGACAATCGTGCGTCATTTAGCGACAGTGTTGCCAGATGTTTCTCATGTATGATAATGAGAATAACTTACACATGGAAAAACACGAACGAGTGATTCCAGCCACGGTTTTTGACGTGCATACTGTCGATGTTGGGATAGAGGACAATCGTGCGTTATTTAGCGACAGTGTTGCCAGATGTATCTCATGTATGATAATGAGATTAACTTACACATGGAAAAACACGAACGAGTGATTTGTTTTTTAATATCTAATGACCAATATCTAGAACTTTTTTAGTGTCCGTCGAAATATAAGGGAAAAATTAAAAACTGACCAGCCACGGTTTTAGCGATAACTGTGCAGGGGGTCATCCGGGGGCGGTGCGTTCTCAACAAAAATTTTTTTGCATAGTATTTTTGACACAGATATCAAATCTATTGAGACTTTTTTGGGCGTCCGTCTAAGTACGAGAAAAAAATTAAAAACTGACAGCCACGGTTTTAGCGATTACTGTGTGGGGGGTTATCCGGGGGCGGTGCATTCTCAACAAAAATTTTTTTGAATAGTATTTCGAATACAGATATCAAATCTAGTGAGACATTTTTTGGGCGTCCGTCGAAGTACGAGAAAAAAATTAAAAACTGACCAGCCACGGTTTTAGCGATTACTGTGGGGGGGTTATCCGGGGGCAGTGCATTCTCAAAAAATTTTTTTGCATAGTATTTTTGACACAGATATCAAATCTAATGACAGATTTTTTGGGCGTCCGTCGAAGTACGAGAAAAAAATTAAAAACTGACCAGCTACGGTTTTAGCGATAACTCTGCGGGGGCTTATCCGCGGGCGGTGCATTCTCAACAAAAAGTTTTTTGAATAGTATTTCGAACACAGATATCAAATCTAGTGAGACATTTTTTTCGGCGTCCGTCGAAGTACGAGAAAAAAATTAAAAACTGACCAGCCACGGTTTTAGCGATTACTGTGTGGGGGGTTATCCGGGGGCGGTGCATTCTCAACAAAATTTTTTTTGAATAGTATTCCGAACACAGATATCAAATCTAGTGAGCCATTTTTTTGGGCGTCCGTCGAAGTACGAGAAAAAAATTAAAAACTGACCAGCCACGGTTTTAGCGATAACTCTGCGGGGGCTTATCCGGGGGCGGTGCATTCTCAACAAAAAGTTTTTTGAATAGTATTTCGAACACAGATATCAAATCTAGTGAGACATTTTTTTGGGCGTCCGTCGAAGTAGGAGAAAAAATTAAAAACTGACCAGCCACGGTTTTAGCGATAACTCTGCGGGGGCTTATCCGGGGGCGGTGCATTCTCAACAAAAATTTTTTTGAATAGTATTTCGAACACAGATATCAAATCTAGTGAGACATTTTTTGGGCGTCCGTCGAAGTACGAGAAAAAAATTAAAAACTGACCAGCCACGGTTTTAGCGATAACTGTGCAGGGGGTCATCCGGGGGCGGTGCGTTCTCAACAAAAATTTTTTTGCATAGTATTTTTGACACAGATATCAAATCTATTGAGACATTTTTTGGGCGTCCGTCGAAGTACGAGAGAAAAAAATAAAAATTGACCAGCCACGGTTTTAGCGATTACTGTGTGGGGGGTTATCGGGGGCGGTGCATTCTCAACAAAAATTTTTTTGCATAGTATTTTTGACACAGATATCAAATCTAATACAGATTTTTTGGGCGTCCGTCGAAGTACGAGCAAAAATTAAAAACTGACCAGCCACGGTTTTAGCGATAACTCTGCGGGGGGTTATCCGGGGGCGGTGCATTCTCAACAAAAATTTTTTTTAATAGTATTTCGAATACAGATATCAAATCTAGTGAGACATTTTTTTGGGCGTCCGTCGAAGTACGAGAAAAAAATTAAAAACTGACCAGCCACGGTTTTAGCGATAACTCTGCGGGGGGTTATCCGAGGGCGGTGCATTCTCAACAAAAATTTTTTTGCATAGTATTTTTGACACAAATATCAAATCTATTGAGACATTTTTTTGGGCGTCCGTCGAAGTACGAGAAAAAAATTAAAAACTGACCAGCCACGGTTTCAGCGATAACTGTGTGGGGGGTTATCCGGGGGCGGTGCATTCTCAACAAAAATTTTTTTGAATAGTATTTCGAACACAGATATCAAATCTAGTGAGACATTTTTTTGGGCGTCCGTCGAAGTACGAGAAAAAAATTAAAAACTGACCAGCCACGGTTTTAGCGATAACTGTGCAGGGGGTCATCCGGGGGCGGTGCGTTCTCAACAAAAATTTTTTTGAATAGTATTTCGAATACAGATATCAAATCTAGTGAGACATTCTCTTGGACGTTCGTCTGAGAGAAGAATAAAAGTACACCAGAATTCCTATACCAATTAAGACAAATGATGATGTAAGATTAGTTAGTATAATACACTCTGAATTGTCCATATCTCTGTAACGATAGATCGTAGAGATCTAGATCTAGAAAAGAGCAAAACGAGGGGAAAAGAGCAGATACCTTACTCGATAGGCAAGATCAAAAAAATTTTCTTTTTTGTGAAAATATTTCAAAGTATCAGTGAGCAAAATGAATGGATTGGTGATCAAAACGGAGCAAAAAGAAAGATTCCGAAAGACACCAATATCGGAAGATCCGTTGAAAGTGCCCTGCTGGTATAATGTTGCACCAGCAGGGAATTGCCGATAGCTCAATGTACATGGGTGTGCAAAATAAACTGAGTGATCAGCAAAACGGGGGCATAAAAATTTGAAAAATCCATGAAGGTCCCCTGCTGGTGTCACGCCTCCACTAATGGGTTTCATTTGAAACCAAACATCATGCTCTTCTTGTGGCCAAGGAAGTTAAGAAAACTGAAGTTTCGAATAAATCCACTTGACTTGTGTTAAGTCATTACTCCCCCGCAGAGTTATCGCTAAAACCGTGGCTGGTCAGTTTTTAATTTTTTTCTCGTACTTCGACGGACGCCCAATAAAATCTGTCATTAGATTTGATATCTGTGTCAAAAATACTATTCAAAAAAATTTTTGTTGAGAATGCACCGCCCCCGGATAAGCCCCCGCAGAGTTATCGCTAAAACCGTGGCTGGTCAGTTTTTAATTTTTTTCTCGTACTTCGACGGACGCCCAAAAAAAACTGTCATTAGATTTGATATCTGTGTTTGAAATACTATTCAAAAAAATTTTTGTTGAGAATGCACCGCCCCCGGATAAGCCCCCGCAGAGTTATCGCTAAAACCGTGGCTGGTCAGTTTTTAATTTTTTTCTCGTACTTCGACGGACGCCACAAAAAATCTGTCATTAGATTTGATATCTGTGTTTGAAATACTATTCAAAAAAATTTTTGTTGAGAACGCACACGCCCCGGATGACCCCCTGCACAGTTATCGCTAAAACCGTGGCTGGTCAGTTTTTAATTTTTCCCTTATATTTCGACGGACACTAAAAAAGTTCTAGATATTGGTAATTAGATATTAAAAAACAAATCACTCGTTCGTGTTTTTCCATGTGTAAGTTAATCTCATTATCATACATGAGATACATCTGGCAACACTGTCGCTAAATAACGCACGATTGTCCTCTATCCCAACATCGACAGTATACACGTCAAAAACCGTGGCTGGAAAAGTGTGGATAAGTTCACGCAAACCCCTTGATATATCATTCCAGTGAAATTATTATCATTGCATGTTTTGCTTAAAGCTTGATCTGTAAGAAAAAGTAAGAATGACAGTTCCTAACATAGCCTACTTCAAAAATGCAAGGTTACAAACTGTGCGAAACCTGTCTTTAATGGTGAAATTCGAATTTTATTGAATAACGGCAAAAATACTGATTTTAGAAGCATGAAATGTTCGGGACACCATAACTGGTTTTTGACGAGCAATCAATTGGAATAACAAAATTATAGGTTTGCCATTTGAAAACAGTGAGATTTCATAGTTTTATTTAGGCTCACTTTGGGACCCTTTTTCGGCTTTTTCAGATACCCTGTATAATATTTTCTCATAAGTTATACAAGAAACAGTATCAGCGTACTTTTTTTTGTTCCACTTTCGCAAAAACAAATTCTTGTAATGAGGTACTTTGAAGATATGGACACTAAATGGTGACAACCTTTTTTTCAAAAAAAATGATAATGAGGCTATGATTCAAGAACCGCTTGAGTGGTTGCACATATCATACATCAAATCAGTATAGAATTGAACGAAGAATTCGAATATGTATAAAAATACAGGGTGTTGCATTTGAAATAACGAAGTTACATTCGTTTCCGGTGAAACCGGAAGTAGATTCCTCTTGAAAATATTTTACAATTAAAGTTCATGTACTCTAAAACGAAAGTCCAAAATCTTGAATCTGTATTACAATTCCTTCCTTGAAAACGTCTGATGAAACACTTAAGAAAATCACCGTGTATATAATCTTTTGTTTGCCAGTGTCATTGAAAATAATAAAAACTACAAAAATCATTGTGTCATTAAAATTATTGCCAAAGAAAGCAGTAGAAAAGTATGAAAATGTATAAAAAACACTTGCAGTTACAAGAAACTATCATTTCCTTACAGTGAAGAAATGATTTTTCCTTACAGTAAGGGAATCTTGACTTTTCCCAGGAATATTAAAATTTGCTAACGATTCGTGGAAAAAAAAGTGGAAAAAACCCAACTTACCTTTGTTGGCAAGGGTTAAACATTGTCACTTTTACTTCAAAATGAGATGAGATTATTTCAGAAAATGCCACGACAGTACGGTTGAGTGTTTTAAACTGACTTAAAACTCAAGACTTATCCTCTATAGATAGCTACATGTATCAGGCCCCATATTTTGGACAAGTGATCTTTCAAAGCGTGTACGAACTTCATTTCGCGAGTCCCTCTTTTACCTGCAAAAATGCACATCGCGCAATGAAGTTCGTATTCGCTTTGAAAGATCACTTGTCGAGAATACAGGGCCTGAATGGAAACAATACGAATATCAGGTGAATTGACAGAAAACATTCCTCTACCCCATGGGTACCTTCCCGAAAAAATTCAATATATAACCCGTATAAATCTTATCTATCTCCAATCATTTGTCCATCAACCTTCAACGTTCGCTCAGTAGCTAGAAAGTGACATCGTAAATCAACAATACAGAGAGTCGTCTCGCATAAATGTGGATCACATTCATAATTTACTGGTGGTAGCAACAATCCTATCTGGTGGCCAAACATGATTTAGTCGACCGTCGTGTCGTCCAGCAAACTCACCAGACATGAATCCAATTGACCACGTGTGATATACTTAGGGAGAGCAATATCTAATCGCCAAAACTCAACTTCAACTTTTCAGGAAGAATGGAACGATATGTCTGGAAATTTAATTAATAGATTGATGTGAGATGCCTAGGCATATTAAGTAGTTGATTGAAAGAATAGGTGGTATTACGGACTATTGCATTTGTATTCAGTTTTGGAAAACTATAATTTATCGAAAACATAAGCATAAGCGATATATTTCGATTTTTTCACATTTTTCCATTGTGCCTCATCCTGAATGAAGACAAATTCATGATTTACTCAAACTTACCAGACATGAATCCAATTGAGTTCGTGTGGTATACTTTAGGGAGAGGAATATCCAATCGCCAAAACTCATGTTCAACTTTTCAGGAAGAACGGAACGATATGTCTGAAAATTTCATTATTGACTTGATTCGTGAGATGCCTAGGCATATTAGGTAGTTGATTGAAAGAAAAGGTGATAATAGGGACTATTGCATTAGTATTCAGTTGTGGAAAACTATAATTAATAAAAAATATAAACATGAGCGATAAATATTAATTTTTTTCATATTTTTCCCATTGTGCCCCATCCTGAATGGAGTAGAGTACCTAACAAAGATTTTCTTTCGAATATATTGCATTTGAAATAGACAAAAATCTTCATTTCGTTTCATTTCCAGAACATAAATTGTTTGTTTGTATAGAAACCTTTGGGGACAAAGACTTTTCAGGATGTGTGTAAATGTATTGCAATGATATCAGTTGCTATCACAGGTTATCGGTACCTCTCTGAAAAAATTCAATATATAACCCGTATAAATCTTATCTATCTCCAATCATTTGTCCCGTAGGAAGCAGCGATTTAATCCCTGCGTATTCATCATTTTCCCCAACCTTCAACGTTCGCTCAGTAGCTAAAAAGTGACATCGTAAATCAACAATACAGAGAGTCGTCTCGCATAAATGTGGATCACATTCATAATTTACTGGCGGTAGCAACAATCCTATCTGGTGGCCAACCATGATTTAATCGACCATCGCGTCGTCCAGCAAACTCACCAGACATGAATCCAATTGACCACGTGTGGTATACTTCAGGAAGAGCAATATCTAATCGCCAAAACTCAACTTCAACTTTTCAGGAAGGAACGATATGTCTGGAAATTTAATTAATAAAATGTGCATTTGTATTCAATTTTGGAAAACTATAATTAATCGAAAACATAAGCATAAGCGATATATTTCGATTTTTTTACATTTTTCCATTGTGCCTCATCCTGAATAAAGACAAATTCATAATTTACTCAAACTCACCAGACATGAATCCAATTGAGTTCGTGTGGTATACTTTAGGGAGAGGAATATCCAATCGCCAAAACTCATCTTCAACTTTTCAGGAAGAACGGAACGATATGTCTGAAAATTTCATTATTGACTTGATTCGTGAGATGCCTAGGCATATTAGGTAGTTGATTAAAAGAAAAGGTGGTCATAAGGACTATTGCATTAGTATTCAGTTGTTGAAAACTATATTTGATAAAAAACATAAGCATAAGCAGTGAATTTTGATTTTTTTCAAATTTTTTTCATTGTGCCTCATTCTGAATGAAGTTGAGTATCTAACAAAGATTTCCTATCAAATATAATATATTGCAGTTGAGAAAAGAAAAGTCATCATTTCGTTTCATTTCCAGAACATAAATTGTTTGTTTGTGTAGAAACCTTTGGGGGCAAACACTTTTCACGATGTGTGTAAATGTATCGCAATGATATCAGTTACGATAACAGGTTATCGGTACCTCCTTGAAAAAATTCAATATATAACCTGTATAAATCTTATCTCCAATCATTTGTCCCGTAGGAAGCAGCGATTTAATCCCTGCGTATTCATCATTTTCCCCAACCTTCAACGTTCGCTCAGTAGCTGAAAAGTGACATCGTAAATCAACAATCATAGACCTAATAAGAATGGACACCGCATGAGAGAGAGAGGTCACTTGGTTGAATGTGATGGAGCTATTGTGGGCAATGTCATGCTTGTTCTATGGGCAATGTCAGTTGAATTATTTTCAACGCATCAAATCCTTGTGAGCAAAGCAAAATCTGTGGTCACATAAATATTTGTTTACATGTTCCATATGATTTTGACAAGTTGCCCACAAACTTGCTTCATCTCTGTTCTTTTCGATAATATCGCATATGTCTTTCTCTCTCTAATGTATCCAAGTGTTCGATCTTCTGTTAAGTCACGTGATTCTGCATCCATAGTAATTATAGATCTATGTCAACAATACATACATTGCATAAATGTGGATCACATTCATAATTTACTGGCGGTAGCAACAATCCTATCTGGTGGCAAAACATGCTTTAATTGACCGTCGCGTCGTGTCGTCCAGCAAAACTCACCAGACATGAATCCCATTGACCACGTGTGGTATACTTTGGGGAGAGCAATATCTAATCGCCAAAACTCACCTTCAACTTTTCAGGAATAATGGAACGATATGTCTGAAAATTTCATTAATGAGTTGATTCGTGAGATGCCTAGGCATATTAGGTAGTTGATTGAAAGAAAAGGTGGTAATAGGGACTATTGCATTAGTATTCAGTTGTGGAAAACTATAATTAATCAAAAACATAAGCTTAAGCGATAAATTTTGATTTTTTTCACTTTTTTCCCATTGTGCCTCATCCTGAATAAAGTAGAGTACCTGACAAAGATTTCCCATCAAATATATAGTTGAAATAGAGAAAAATTTTCATTTCGTTTCATTTCCACAACATAAATTGTTTGTTTGTGTAGAAACCTTTGAGGGCAAATTCTTTTCCCGATGTGTGTAAATGTATCGCAATATCAGTTGCGATCACAGGGTTATCGGTACCTCCCTGAAAAAATTCAATATATAACCCATATAAATTTTATCTATCTCCAATCATTTGTCCCGTAGGAAGCAGCGATTTAATCCCTGCGTATTCATCATTTTCCCCAACCTTCAACGTTCGCTCAGTAGCTAAAAAGTGACATCGTAAATCAACAATACAGAGAGTCGTCTCGCATAAATGTGGATCACATTCATAATTTACTGGTGGTAGCAACAATCCTATCTGGTGGCCAAACATGATTTAATCGACCGTCGTCCGGCAAACGGGAGACGTAGAAACAACGTACACAGTAGCTCGCTGATAGTAACGTGGGACTGGCTGAACACTGAATTATTATTGCTGGCTTGCTTCGATGCTAAACAATCCATTCGTTAGGCTGCGCTTTATTATTGATGGGATAAGTGATTTCCATATCCCTATGGAGTCATTGCTTCTTGCTGAGTCGAAGGATTGTATTTGAGTTTTTTCTCTTAAGTATGTTAGGTAATGTTTCCGAAGATGAGAACATTGCGGATAACATCCCAACGGTTTTGCTTCTTCTATTCAACATTTTGGACAGCATTCGCCAGCCGTCATCAAAAAGCAACTGTCACTACTCTCCGAAAATGTTCGTCATTTTCGACAGATCAGAAAACAGAAATCCACGTTTTTGATCTATTTTTGATTTGTTTGGTAGTCAAGAAAAAATTCATTCTTCATTGACTTTTTTTCATACCTATCTTTAACGGTTTTTGAGTTTCATTTCTCGGAACTTCAGATCAAATTGGCGTGTAACGAAAATGACTCTAGTTCGCTCAATATCTGAGATTTGAGTGAAAAATTTAACAAGTCATTAGATATTAATCTGATCCATTTCACTGCTTTTGAATTAAAGTTGTCAGTTATATACAGAATGGACCCTAATAAAAAATCATTTGCCAAGTTACATAATCGTGAAAAAGTCAGATTTTTCAAATTAGCAATTGTAGAGTGTATTGTACTGATTCCAAAAATTGAAAAATATAGTAGGTGTCTCATTCGAAAAAACAGATTTGTTTACGATTTTGTAACTTTGCAAATGATATTTTTATTAGTCCACCTGTATAACTGACAACCATAATTCAAAAGCAATCACATAGATCAGATCAATATCTAATGACTTGCTAAATTTCTGACTTAAATCTCAAATATTGAACGAACTAGAGTCATTTTCGTAACACGCCAATTCGATCTCAAGTTTCGAAAAATAATTGTTGTACATCCGGCAACACTAAAAATGTGAAATTATTTTAAATTTATGTAAAGAAAAAATTACCTTTTTCTTTTAAAATCGCATTACTCAGTTTCACGTTACTATGTTATTCGTTTTTTTTGTCAATGACATATTTTAGGAAATTGTCAGATAAACGTGTTTTTTAAAGAACTGTAATTAATAGCTTTAAATGTCGTTTCTTAGGATTTCTTATTACCTATGTTTGTATCTTTGAATATTAAATATATATTTATTCCAGAGAAACTCAATTTAGTTATTAATCTACAATAAGAATTCTAGAAAGATTATCAATTCATTATATGTATCTATCATGTACCGGGTTTTTCACTATAATTTGGGTAGCCAACATATTGATGGCAACTTCATTTTTTCAAATGGAACACCCTGTATATTTTTACATGTTTGGCCAGCTCTTTTTCCCCTAATTTCGAATATGTAACATATGTTGGCCTATCTCTTTTATTCTGATAACCACAGAGTTTCAAATTTAAAGAATCACCTGCCAAGATCTGTAATCATTTTACAAGTGGCAGAGTGCGTTTACAGAAATTGCTCACTTTTGGAGTTAAAATAACGTCAATGGGAAGATATACAGGGTGAACAACAGAAGAAAATGAAGAAATTGCTCAAAATGACCACCTTCATTCAATAGTTCATATAGTTGTCTCAAGTTGTTTAGACTATTTTTGATAGCATTATTATGGCTCTGATTCAAGTCAGTAATTAAAGCTTCAAAATTTGTTTTCAATCATTACAATATTATCATTATTCTTTGTGCGTTCACGGGATTAGTTCCGAATTGTGGGTTTAATATTGGTTGATTTTATATCATTAATATTATTCTCCGCTTTCATTGTTTGTCATTATTGCTGAAGTAAATTTTTTCCTTCAGAGACGGCTATAAAAACGTGTCCAACGCTGTTAAATCGGGACTATTTGGTGGCCATAAAATGGGTGCGCCATTACCAATCCAAAGATCAAATTGGCCACTTAAAAATTCACGAACTTCCAAAACGCTATGCCAGATGGTTATTGAAATTTGAAACTCTGTGGTGCTCAGAATAAGAAAGATAGACCAACAAATGTTACATATTCAAAATCAGGGGAGAGAAAGAGCTAACCAACTAACCTAACCTAACCTAACCTAACCTAACCAAATATGGCAAAATATACAGGGTGTTCCATTTGAAAAAATGAAGTTGCCATCAATATGTTGGCCACCCTGTATATATTTCAGTTTCTGGACTCATATAAAAAAAAAACTTCAGTTGATTTCGTGAAACTTTTATACGAAACATTTTTTTGTATCTCCTCCAGTAACAAAGTTAAAGGGGGGGTCAAATTATAGTGAAAAACCCGGTACCTTACATGGCCAAATATCGATTCACAAAATTGGAAATCTTTATCATCAATAGTTTCCATAATAATCTAATAGGCCACTAACCTTGGGAAACCCGATATATACGTTTGGTTACTCCTACTTCGGTGTCAAAATCAAAATTTTAATCGTTACTCTACAAAGTTCATGTGAACTCAGAAGAAACTAATCTGTTTCTTTAGTACAAAGTTAATTATTATTTCAAAAAAACTCAACCTTTCTTCCCAGAATCATATCAAAATCTCATTCAGTCATTACACTACAAAATCTCAAGTCCAGATGTTTTCTAACTGTGCAAAGTTCCTAACTTCCCCAAAAGAAAAAATGTCCGCAAACCACTGTACGCACTAATCACAGAATTTCATTATCATCTTGCTCTTCCCATCATGGCGTCGGTCGCAGGCAGCTTCGCGCGGGGTTGGCATGACTTGTGGTTAATAGAATAGATGTAGACCAACATGGTGAAATTAATTTCACAACAGCCTGCTTTATCGAGTTAAGATTGCTCGAAGAATGAGTTACTCAGAATAATATCTTCTGGTAATCTGTATACAGGATGTATACAGTCGTAATATTATTTGGGATATTTTGAATTGAAATTCAAATCACTATTCAGCTGATTAGATGATGACACTGATGTGTTTTTCTTGTTTTCTCGATACAAAATACATAAATATGTGATTACAAGTCTGATTCGATTGATTTTTTTTCAATTATAGGTATGTTCACCGTTTTTGAATTTCAAGAAAACTTGGCGTGCGTCATTTTGTACAGGGTGAAACAAAATCTTTTTTTTTACCCTAACTTTGAAACCATCCCTGGTGAGTTCCAATTGTTCCACCGTGTTATTTCATCATCAAGACAAATCTTATCTTGACCATTTAATTCTTTATTCATACCAATAGTTAAATTTTGGTTAAAGATACAGGGTTCGTCTCGGCATGTCCTCATTAAGGTTTTGAATCAATTAGAGCATCACAGAGCTGCTGAAAATTTTCAGTAGTTGGTACGCGAGATCGAACTTTCCTCCCAAGAACATCCAAACATGCCCAATTGGATTCTTATCTGGGCTAAAAGTTGAATTCTTGGATATCAACCTCTGCTAAATACTCCCTTGCAATCCTAGTATAGCAACATGCGGTTGATGAGGTCGGGCATTATATAGCACGAAATCGTCTCCAATAAACTGTGCATACGGAACAACATGTCGCCCTAAAACTTCTCTTGTTTTATGTTTTCACTCAGTTTTCAGTTTATTTTCATGAGGTTCGGATTTAAAGTTAAATCTGTGTACTTTCATAGCCATAGGGAATCTGTGGAGTTTAATATTGCTCTGAAAATCCTGTATCCCCAACAAAAATTGAGCTATTGTTATAAATGAAGAATTAAATTGTCAAGAGAGGATGTGTCTCGATGATGAAATAACAAATCACACGGTGAAACAACTGGAAAACATCAGAGGTGGCTCTAAAGTTAGGGTAAAATAACAGATTTTGTTTAACCCTGTATAAAATGACGTGAGCCGAGTTCTCTTGAAATTCAAAAATGATGATTGATTAAGGATGAACATACCTACAATTGAAAATTCAATCGAATCGGACTTAAAATAACATAATTGTGAATTAACGAACTGCATCGATTTTTTGAGTGGATCGATTATTTTGCCAGTGAGTGTATTAATATTTTGACTTGTCTAAACCAGCAAACTTTTCTATCTTGTGTAAAGGCTTATCTAGAATGTTTCGAAATTATCTCAGACAAGGAACTGTGACATATAGACCGTCATGTCCTATATCGGGTGTCCCAAGGTGAGTGTCCTATCAGATTATTATGGAAACTATTGATGGTAAAGATTTAATCGATTCACAAAATTTGAAATCTTTAAAATCAATGATTTATATAATAATCTAATAGGCCACTCACCTTGGGACACCCGATATACATATACATGTACAATTGTGAAATTGGCACTCTTTTCTTGCACGACATAACCTGACGAAATTAACAACACCCTCAAAGTAAGTTGTTACCCACATGCCTCTTCATACACAAATAATTCATAAAGCATAAATAATAAAAAAGGAAAATAAAATAAAATTTTACTTTCCAGAGAAAATTACCGAAGAACATATACGCGAGCTGTTCGTGAAATTAGTACTTAAGAGGAATTTTTTCCCAAGTCATAAAAACGTTACACTCATTTACAGCACTTGACGTTCAATAATTGCATACATTAAAACGATATAAGCCAAAGGTGTAGACGTGTTGACGACACCATAAAAGCCTCGAAATTGCTCGGAGCTGATACTCTCAGGCTCGGAGGAACCGAACGGTGTTCATTTTCATTGTATCAGCATGCCCTCTGGTGCTAGTTTTAATAGAACCAAATACCCCGGCACATCACAGCTGCCTCCGTTTTTTTGTTGAATTATAGTTACAATATTTCAATTCACAAGCTTCGCCACGGGCGCTGTAATATTTCACAAAGGGAATATTCTCATACGGCTGATAAATTACATGTTTCCCGCTTAGATGCCGAGAGGTCAGGTCGAGCGTAATGACATCTTTATTGAAAACAATATTAATTTTTGAGAAAGCTTCGTTGTTTTCTGTTTGGTGGGAGTATGTGTTTTAATTGAAGACGATCCGTTAGATGGCAGTAGGCGTCGGTGACAGCCCATAAGATGCTTGCAGTAAGGCTTTTGACAGCCGCGGGTTAGTTCATACTTGTAGAATGTACATGACAAGTTTATCTGTGTGAAATTTTCTCATCACCTATATTATATGAAAATGTGAAAACAATTTAAAGGGTTTTCCAATAAGAGGTGTTATTCTGATATTCAAAGAAAAATGTAATTTTTCAATATAAATGATCGGAGGTTTATCTATATCTATATCTATACTAATATTATAAAGAGGAAAGATTTGTATGTTTGTGTGTTTGTGTGTTTGTGTGTTTGTGGCGTTGATACGAGTTAACTCATAAGCTACTTGACCGATTTCAATAATTCTTTCACCCTTAAAATGCTACACTATCCTTGAGTAACATAGGTTATACTTTTCACCCGAGAAAATTGAGGAAACCTACTATAACTTCAATGATAATAAATATGAGTACCAAAATCAGCTATTTTCAGGTGCGCTGCGAAAACCGTAAGACGTACATGGAAACAATGTATGACGGAAATGTACCTCTTTAATAGTTCTACAAAAAAGTCCGCGATAGCATATATCTATCTTTCAAGGTTTACTCGGTATCACCTTTTAAAGGTATCCGAATGTTTCTCAAAATTATGCATTATTTGGGAGTATTTTTTATGAATACGCTATTGATCTTTATCCAATTAAATACGTCCTTCATACCCAGTATTTAATATAGAACGAAATTGCCTTTTACATCATTCAATTATGATGAATACATCAAAAGATATGGCAGGTTGAAGATGAAATCGCACCAAAATCGAATTCCGTCTCCGAGCACGATATACACAAACACCGGTATGCCGACGCGCATCGAGATGTGACGTCACTGCGGAAAATTTCCATTGCATTTGCGGGATGGAAGTGTTAGAACTCGAGTGAATGATTGGAATAATGCAATTAATCGCAAGTTTGAAAATGCAATCAACTAACTATTTCAAATGAAATTTCTTCGATGTCTTTGTTTGTTGATCCTGGAATATATCAATGAAGTTGTATAAATATGGATGTAAGTGCTAAGTATTTACGAGTATTTGTTAATAGAGAATAAATTATTCAAGTTTCATTTGAAAACTTCGAATAAATGAAAATATTTTTATCATGTTTAGGAAACTTCTATGAATTTCATTTATAATTCGTGAATTTGGAAAGGTTTTTGTCCATTTTTTTCTTCATATTCTGAAAACTGATCTTCTTATTCAGATCCCGGTGTCTTAAGTTGGTACGGATTCTGCTCAAAACGGTAGGTTTTAGAAAAAAGTGAAAAAATGTAATTTTCCATCTCCTCCCAAGTTTATTCGAGATATTCTCAAAAAGATAGGTTATAGAAAAAAGTGGTCAATAGGGCGTTTGTAGAGAATTCATCTATATCTATACTGATATTATACTTATACTAATATTATAAAGAGGAAAGATTTGTATGTTTGTGGGTTTGAGGGTTTGATACGAGTTAACTCATAAGCTACTAGACCGATTTCAATAATTATTTCACCCTTAGAATGCTACACTATCCCTGAGTAAACATAGGCTATACTTTTCACCCGAGAAAATTAAGGAAACCTACTATAACTTCAATGATAATAATATGAGTACCAAAATCAGCCATGATCAGCTATTTTCAGGTGCGTTGCAAAAACCGTAAGACGTACATGGAAACAATGTATGACGGAAATGTACCTCTTCAATAGTTCTACGAAAAAGTCCGCGATAGCATATATCTATCTTTCAAGGTTTACTCGGTATTACCTTTTAAAGGTATCCGAATGTTTCTCAAAATTATGCATTATTTGGGAGTATTTTTTTATGAATACGCTATTGATCCTTATCCAATTAAATACGTCGTTCATACCCAGTATTTAATTTAGAACGAAATTGCCTCTTACATCATTCAATTATGATGAATACATCAAAAGATATGGCAGGTTGAAGATGAAATCGCACCAAAATGCGTCTCCGAGGTAGGCACTAGGCGGGTAGGAGAGGGTACCGAAGTGTGAGGGATCTTAGACTAAGTATATATAGTCTAAGTGAGGGATGTATTGTATGAATGTATTTTGGATTGCCGATGCCCGTATGTTTATGACCACAAATCAGATCAACAGATGGCGCTGTAGTCGTTATTCAGGTTATTCATCTACTCTGCAACTAAACGGCTCGATCGAATTGAATGAATTTTTGTGTATACAGAACAACGTCTGTTGGGTCTGCTAGTTTCATTATAAAGAAGAAGCTATGCCGTTAATAGTGGAAAATAACATCAGGCAAATGACCACCACGACCACTCTTACAGAACCATATCCTTTTAATGAAATTTTCCATAACCAAATCGCAAAGTGGCTGCCCTATGTCCTCGATAGCCTCACGAATTCCATCTTTGAGGTCTTGAATCGACGCTGGGCTATTGGCGTAGACATTCTCTTTCACGTGGCCCCAAAGGAAGAAGTCGCAAGGTGTTAAATCACAAGATCTCGGTGGCTAATTGTGATAACCTCTTCGAGAGATAACACGGTCCGGAAACTTTTCCCGCAAAAGATCAATGGTTTCGTTGTTGATGATCGACCGGCTTGAGCTCTTGTGTTAACTGCGCTTTATAAACCTTAAGACCCAAATCTTTATGCAAAATACGGTGTAATGACGTTTGTGGAATGCCCAATTCCAAAGAACGACGAGGAATGGACAAACCTGGGTGTTCTTCAACACTTTCGGCTAGAGCAGCAATATTCTCGGCTGTTCTTGAGCGACATGCACGAGTTTTATTCTTCACATCACTAACTTGTCCCAACAGCTCGAATTTTTCCACCAATTTCTTTATTGAGGTCCGAAAAGGTGCTTCACGACGACCCAAAAATGTTCGAGTTTTACGAACCGTCTCTGCCAAATTTTCACTATTTTTATAGTGACTTTCAATAATTTCAATGCGTTCTTGAAGCGTGTATCGTTCCATTTTTAGTAATGACGTAGTTTCTACTTGTCAAATGTGAACAAATGACAGCTTCAAACGTGACATCTACCGAAATACTACCCTTTAATACTATACCTTTCCATGCATCACGTCGAATCACCAAACACCCTGTACACGACAATTATCTATCGAAAGCCCTTCTGAAGAGTCACAAATATCAAGATATGACGAAATATGATACCTCCAAGAGATTGAAATCTACCTAGTGACACGTCATTACCTTAAAAATAATACTGCATTTAGAGAGCATATATGGTAAGTACATGGTTCTATTTTAGTCACATTGCATGCACAATATAGTCATGTATCGAACACCGATATAAAAAAAATTACATGGTCATCGGCAGTTAGACCGTGATATCGCAATTTAGCCGCAATACTGACATGTTCGAATCGAATATTGATTTTTTCGATCGACGAAATAACAGAGAAAGGTTATAAAATTTTATATTATTAAAGGAACATGAACCCGGCTGGCAGGAACCTCTATAATAAATATATAACACAGCTCAGCCAGTGTTCCTTGATACAACACGCAAACGAGAGCATTATGTAAATTTTTCGTAGTAATTGTGATATAAATTATATTTTTTCATGGTGGATGCGTGACGCGAGCGAATTCAAGAAGTGTTAGACAGGTATTTACGAAATGTTATGTCGGAAGTTCCTGTAAGTTTTGAACGTAGGCTTACGCAGCCATGTTATCATCGCAGTAATTCATCTTTTTCAAAATAAAGGGCAGAAAAAAGGAATTCTTCGAATTTATACATATTGAAGATCAAAGGATGGTAAATAAAGGGTTTTTCAATTTGAAACACCCTCTATTGCTGCTTCAATCATCGAGATCTTTATGAATCTAAGCCAAATTAAAGGTTTTCCAATAATAGGTGTTATTCTGAATAACCCGCTGTTTCGGTAGATTTGAAACTGTCATTCTTTGACATTGGACAAGTAAAAAATACAACCTTAATGAAAATAGAATATAGATACAAGCTTCAAAAACACATTGAAGTTTTTAAAATTTACTATAATAATAATATATAAATGTTGAAAATTTGGCAGAAACGGTTCGTAAAACTCGAACATTTTTGGCTCGTCGTGAAGCAATTGGTGGAAAAATTTGAGCTGTTGGGTCAAGTTAGTGATGTGAAGAATGAAACCCGTGCATGTGGCTAAAGACATTCCTTATACAATGCTAAAGAACAGACGAGAATATTGAGGCTGTAGCCGAAAGTGTTGAAGACAACCCAGGTTAGTCCATTTCTCGTCGTTCTTTGGAATTAGGCATTCCACAAACGTCTTTACACCGTATTCTGTATAAATATTTGGGTTTTAAGGCTTATAAAGTTCAGTTAACACAAGAACTGAAGCCGGCCAATCATCAATACGTCCTGTCTTTGCTGATTGGGTCGTTGAAATGCATGAAAATGATCCGGAATTCCATCGAAAAATCATCTTGACTGATGAGGCCCATTTCCACCTCGGTGGCTTCGTCAACAAGATTTATTGTTCAAAAGCCTCTCTATCCTCAACGAATGACTGTTTGGTGCGGTTTATGGTCCGGCCGAGTCATTGGACCTTACTTTTCGAAAATGAGACTAGAGCAACAGTTAAGGTGAATGGATTGCGCTATCGAGAGATGATAAATGATTTTTTATGGCCGAAATTGGTTAGTATTGATCTCGACAACGTTTACTTTCAACAAGACGACGCTGCGTGTCATACAAGCAACGAAACCATTGATCTCTTGCGGGAAAAGTTTCCGAACCGTGTTATCTCTACTGGTCTACGCCAATAGCCCAGAGTGGATTGTATACCTCAAAGATGGAATTCGTGGGGCTAAAGAGGACAAAGGGCAGCCACTTTTCGATTTGGTAATAGAAAATTCCATCAAAAAAATATGGTCTTGTAAGCGTAGTCGTGGTGGTCATTTGCCTGATGTTATTTTCCACTATTAACGGCATAGCTTCTTCTCTATAATGAAATAACTATCGGATTATGTATTTATAGTGAAAAATGGCATTTTTCTTTGAATCTCAAAATAACACCTCTTATTGAAAAACCCTTGATTTTCAACTAATTCTATTCCAGTTGGTTTCTGAAAACCCTATGTATTCGTGTATACCAAGAAATCTCCATGAAGATTTCCCGCCCAATTTAACATAATAATATTCATAAAACATTCAAAACAACTGAGTGAACAGTGGGCCGCATCGAATTTATCGAGATCATAAAGGAAAACTCCAAAATCCATCAAATCGACCTATCATTTCCAACCGGAGGAAATATTGGAACTCAAGAATGGGACGAAAAAAGCTTGGCACATCTGACTTTCCAATCAGACTCAGTCATCCAGAGAAATGTGCGAAAATGGGCCCAATTTATGTGGAAAGGGTCATTATTCAAATTTTTTATTGCATCGATAGATAATTCTAACAGAAAAATCCAATTTAGATAAAAGTGGCTGCCTGTTGTATAAATCATGCGTGGATATTATAGGAGTTTCGATTTCTTGCCATTGCTGAAGGAGTTCGATATGCCCACACAACGAATATCGTTTTATGCATCAGATACTCGTCTATCCGATGGTGGAAATAATTTCATATCGAATTTTTTCCGGAGATAAGGGTAGTTGCAGGTCTTGAATGTATATATTCCCCCTTTATTAATTCGATTTCTGATTTTCGTGTTTGATTTGGAATTTATTATTCTAGGCTTTTGGCATCTGGAAATAACAATAATTTTGTCGGTATATGAATAGTTGCGAGAAAATTTAGGGGATGATTTTTTGTCACAAAAATAGGCTATATCTTCGATACCTATCATATTGTTGCTCATTTGAAGTTTCTCGAAGATGGCGCCTGAAAAGCAGTTTCCAATTTCATATTTTTTATTGCATCGATGATAATTTTAACAGAAAAATCCAATTTAGATAAAAGTGGTTGCCTGTTGTATAAATCATGCGAGGATATTATAGGAGTTTCGATTTCTTGCCATTGCTGAAGGAGTTCGATATGCCCAAACAACGAATTTCGTTTTATGCATCAGAAACTCGTCTATCCGATGTTGGAAATAATTTCATATCGAATTTTTTCCGGAGATAAGGGTAGTTGCACGCTTGAATGTATAGATTCCCCCTTTATTAATTCGATTTCTGATTTTCGTGTT
The DNA here is from genome assembly GCA_013421045.1 of Propylea japonica. Classification (NCBI taxonomy): domain Eukaryota; kingdom Metazoa; phylum Arthropoda; class Insecta; order Coleoptera; family Coccinellidae; genus Propylea; species Propylea japonica. The sequence continues at coordinate 28,600,822 of CM024240.1, forward strand.
TGATTTGGAATTTATTATTCTAGGCTTTTGGCATCTGGAAATAACAATGATTTTGTCGGTATATAAATAGTTGCGAGAAAATTTAGGGGGTGATTTTTTGTCACAAAAATAGGCTATATCTTCGATACCTATCATATTGTTGCTCATTTAAAGTTTCTCGAAGATGGCGCCTGAAAAGCAGTTTCCAGTTTCATATTTTTTATTGCATCGATGATAATTTTAACAGAAAAATCCAATTTAGATTGAAATGGCTGCCTGTTGTACAGGGTGGGGCAGAAAAACCTATCCGATTTCAAATCCCTTTTTCTCAGAAGAGAGAGCAGGTAGAGTAGTGGAGTAAAAACCGTTAGAAAGTGGTTTTATGCCATTTGTCAGTAGTCAACATGCCTTGGTCTGGTGAACATCGTGCTTTTGTTATTGAGCGGTTTATCGAATGTGGCGGTTCGATAATTGCTACAACGTGCTTTTCGAATTCATTTCGGACTCGGGCGTCATGATCCTGTTCCACATCACGCTACGATTAAAGTGTGGGTGTCAAATTTTAGACATACGAGTTCAGCATTGAAAAAGAAGTTGCCTGGACGTCCCAGGACAGCAACAGGACCTGAAAACGTGGCCAATGTGAGAGCCGCGATTGAACGTTCCCCGCGTCGTTCGGCGCGAAACATTCGCTCGCTTGGCGATTCCAACCGCAGTATTCGGCGAATTTTGCACCGGGACCTCAAAATGCATCCCTTCAAAATGGTGTTACACAGAAATTAAGTGAAAGGGATTTTGAAACACGTACGAACCTGTGTCGCGATTTCCGAGAACTGCCAAACGACGATGTTGTGCTCTTCACGGACGAAGCCCATTTTCACCTTTGTGGCGCCGTAAACAGGCAGAATTTTCGATATTGGAGTGACGAAAATCCTCGGGAAATCCATCAGGAACCCCTCCATAGCCCAAAAGTGACTGTGTGGTGTGCTCTTTCCCGCCTAGGCGTCTGGTGGCCCTACTTTTTTGAAGAAAATGGGCAAACCGTAACGGTCAACAGCGAGCGCTATTGTTTCATGCTGGAAATTTTCTTAGACCCAAAATGGAAGAAAATGGCGTGGAAAATGTGTGTGGTTTCAACAGGATGGTGCAACCGCCCACACATCGCGACGATCAATGGACATTCTCAGGGAACTGTTTCCCGGTCGCCTCATTTCTCTGAGAGGTGATGTTGGCTGGCCGCCGCGCTCACCGGATCTCACTCCATGTGACTTCTTCCTTTGGGGTTACCCCAAATCGAAGGTTTACCAGCATCGACCAAGGACCCTTCTTGCTTTACGAAGGGAAATTGCTCGGGCAATTGAAGAATTCCTGTGGAAATGACGGTGAAAGTCATGGAAAGCTACCGCGAGCGCCTAATAAGGTATCCGCTCCCAAGGACGACATTTGAGTGATGTGCTTTTCAAAACTTAAATTAAAAATGGCATAAAATTTGCGATATGTTAATAAAAAAAATTTTTGACAAGCTGAGTGGTTTTAATTTTATAACGTTTTGAAATCGGATAGGTTTTTCTGCCCCACCCTGTATAAATCATGCGAGGATTTTATAGGAGTTTCGATTTCTTGCCTTTGCTGAAGGAGTTCGATATGCCCACACAACGAATATCGTTTTATGCATCAGATACTCGTCTATCCGATGGTGGAAATAATTTCATATCGAATTTTTTCCGGAGATAAGGGTAGTTGCAGGTCTTGAATGTATATATTCCCCCTTTATTAATTCGATTTCTGATTTACGTGTTTGATTTGGAATTTATTATTCTAGGCTTTTGGCATCTTGAAATAACTTTGATTTTGTCGGTATATGAATAGTTGCGAGAAAATTTAGGGGGTGATTTTTTGTCACAAAAATAGGCTATATCTTCGATACCTATCATATTGTTGCTCATTTAAAGTTTCTCGAAGATGGCGCCTGAAAAGCAGTTTCCATTTTAATATTTTTTATTGCATCGATGATAATTTTAACAGAAAAATCCAATTTAGATAAAAGTGGCTGCCTGTTGTATAAATCATGCGAGGATATTATAGGAGTTTCGATTTCTTGCCATTGCTGAAGGAGTTCGTTATGCCCACACAAAGAATATCGTTTTATTCATCAGATACTCTTGTATCCGATGGTGGAAATAATTTCATATCGAATTTTTTCCAGAGATAAGGGTAGTTGCAGGCTTGAATGTATAGATTCACCCTTTATTAATTTGATTTCAATTTTCGTGTTTGATTTGGAATTTATTATTCTAGGCTATTGGCATCTGTGAATTACAATGATTCTGTTCGTATATGAAAAGTGGCGAAAAAATTTAGGGGTTGAATTCTTGCCAAAAAAATAGGCTGTATCTTCGATACCTATCATTTTGTTGTTTTGAGGTACGCCTGATTAGTTGAAGGCTCTGGAAGATGGCGCCTGAAAAGCAGTTTTCAATTTAAAATTTTTATTGCATCGATGATAATTCTAACAGAAAAATCCAATTTAGATAAAAGTGGCTGCCTGTTGTATAAATCATGCGAGGATATTATAGGAGTTTCGATTTCTTGCCATTGCTGAAGGAGTTCGATATGCCCACACAACGAATATCGTTTTATGCATAAGATACTCGTGTATCCGATGGTGGAAATAATTTCATATCGAATTTTTTCCAGAGATAAGGGTAGTTGCAGGGCGTGAATGTATAGATTCCCCCTTTATTAATTCGATCTCTGATTTTCGTGTTTGATTTGGAATTTATTATTCTAGGCTATATATTGGCATCTGTGAATTACAATGATTCTGTCGGTATATGAAAGGTCGCGAAAAAATTTAGGGATTGAATTCATGTCAAAAAATCTCCAATCTTCGATACCTATCATATCGTTGTTTTGAGGCACCCCTGCTTAGTTAAAGGCTCTTGAAAATGGCGCCTGAAAGCAGTTTTCAATTTAAAATTTTTTGTTGCATTACACGTAAATGTGGATTGGATCCAAAACATTATACGGTTCCTTTTACTTATTCTTCATTTTGGAAGAACGATAAATCAAATTTGAACATTCTGAGAAATATGTGTGTCATTTCATTCATTTATAAATTTAACATTCTTATTTAAATCAACAGCATATGATAATGGAATGCATTTATGGGAAGTAAGTATTAGTATTGCTATTGTGCTATGGTTAATTGGTAAGAAGAATTCGGCTTTCGCGCAGAGGCCCTTGGTTAAATATTGGCCCACAATTAGCCTCACATCAACTGAAATGAGAACAGCTGCAAAAAACTGCTCGTTTCTAAGACGAAGCTGGTTCCACAACTCCATATTGAGAAAATTATCATTAAAAGTTTATATCCTGAGTAGTATTGGTTAGGTTTCGCTCTAAATGGATTCAACTTTCCTGGCAGAGTGACAAACTGGAATATTCCGTTTTTGAGTCAGGTGTGAGGCAGGCCTCATGAGATCAAACTAAAACGTGAAAGCAAAATATCAATTTCGACATGAAAAAACCTGCAATGCAGCACTGTTATAGACCACTAATGATTTTTTTCAATGTGATTTTTGTTGTCATTTCAACTCCACAAAGCTCATATCGAAATCGAGTAATTACTGCATCAGTCGTGTTTTTTGATAGATTGTTTATTATTTGAATAGATGCATTCGGATCGGTCGTTATCATTGGTAACACTGAAAAAATATCCACGAATGGCGGACTGTTTATTCATTATTTTGCGGATATTCACATTTTCGGGAAATATTTGTGTTTGGTTTTGATAGAATCCGGAGTTGATGAAATTCGATTTCCCGCGAGGGTCAGTCCACGTGAATTTCGACAATATATATTTTTTTGTGATTTCTGAAAAAAATAATTTTGGAAATACCTAACGGACCTTCAGAGAATCATAGTGATTATTCATTTTTTGTTTCGTTCTCAGGTTTATCAAGAAAAAAATTATTGAACTTCTCGAAATATGCTTGCGAATTCACACTATCAGAATTAGTTTCATTGGTTGAAAGTTGAATCACAGTTTACAACGATGTCAACTGCCAAAAGCTTCGCAAGTTTTCTTATTAAAAGGTCGCAAGTGAGTTGAGTCCCAATACTTCGCCAAATTTTCTTTGAATTTCGAGGCATGTTACAAGTATTTCAAAGTTCCGTTCATTTGAAATAACCCCAATCCAATATATTTTGGCGTTTTTGTTGTTAGCGACAGTGCAATAATGCCGTAGATATACAGTGTGTTTGGTCATGACTTAGCGATAATTTAAGGGCATCAAATAAACCTAATATTATCGACAAAAACACCCACATTGGGAAGTTTACTCCCTTAATTTTGGAGTAGCCCTCATTTTAAATTTACTTTTTTATTTTCGTTGACCCAAATAATATCGATTTCTTTGGACATAAATGTCCTACAGATGTGGAAAACATGTTTTTTGAAAGATGATACTACCCTTTCATTGAAGTAGAACAATATGAAAACATTTAACTTGAAAATGCCATAAAAAAATTCTTAAAAAAAATTTTATTAAAAAAATATTCTGATTTTCTTAGTAAATCCGCAATAGTACAAGAACCAGCACATTGAAGTCTAATTTTTTTTCGATGATTTAACACGCAAGGATATTAGCTACAAAACAACACCTACATCATTTCTTTTAGTTACATAATTTGAGAGTTATCGCTGTTCGAACATGACCACTACGCGAGCGCCCCAAACTTTTTTACGTCATGAGGGCCATTGCCTGTCTACAACTCTACAAAGCAGAGATGGCCATTTAGAGCAATTTTATGATTAATTTGTTTGTTTGATCATTAAAAATTATCGAAAGTACAGTACTGAGTTTTATTTTATTTTATCAATTTTCATAATGGTCATGTTCGAACAGCAATTACTTTCTAATTATGTAACTTAAAGAAATTATGTTGGTATCGTTTTGTAGCTAATATCCTTGCGTGTTAGCTCATTGAAAAAAAATTATACTTCAATGTGCTAGTTCTTGTACTATTGCGGATTTACTAAGAAAATCAGTAAATTTTTTCAATACAATTTTTTTAAGAATTGTTTTATGACATTTTTAATTTAAATGTTTCCATATTGTTCCACTTCAATAAAAGGTGGTAGTATCATCTTTCAAAAAACATTTTTTTCACATCTTAAGGGCCTTTATGTCCAAAGATATCGATATTATTTGGAAGGGTCAACTAAATTTACAATAGGAAACAAGTCGTTCACATTTTGCTTTCCGTGGCTGTACTATAATCAACAATAACACACAAGCAACAATTAACCGGGGTGTATAGAGCAAACAGAGAATCCAGGATTGGTATACGTTCCTAGGATTAGGGATAGAATCATTATACTGACCGCGGATTAACAAATAGATGAATACAGGGTGTCCGGGGAATAACTGTACATACTCATACCAGAGATAGAGTTGGACTAGCTGATTACAAATTGACTATAAAAAATTAATTTCTGGATTTCCCTAGAAATCTACAGGGTGATTTTCGAACTTCATGGAAACACTTACAACATCATAAAATCCAAACTTATTGACGGATATTATTGAAACTTGGGAGATTATTGGCACATGCTAAGGTCGAGTCAGAAAGATATCAATGATTTCATAATTCCAGGGCCGGACTCATTAATATTCATTTAAAGTGTTCAGGGTTAAAAAACACTTTGTATTTCGAATTACAATAATTGATTAGTTTTTCAGAAAGAAGCTAAATTATGCTTCAATTTGTGATATCGCTTAAAGTTGTCACATCATCAGTTATTTTTTTATGAATTTTTGAATTTGGATAAAGTTCGAAAAATCGAATTAATTTACCAGAACAGGACTAAGCCATCTTGTAGAGGTCGAAAAAAATTATAAATTTTCTTAAAAAAGTCGCTGAAGGTGAGAAAGATTATAAAAATTTGTTGATATACTGGGTGGCCACCCCTGATGCGGATCTCATTGCGATGGAGTAAATGAAGTTATTTTTCGAAAAAAAAAATTGGTGATTTGTATAGGGTATACATAAGTATATTTCAAAATAATTCGTATGTATACCGGGTGTTCGACAACAAAGATATAGACCAAAGTGACACTTCTTCCAATGAACACCCGGTATAAATACGATATATTTTGAAATATGCTTTTGTATTCCCTAAACAAATCACCAATTTTGTTTTTTCGAAATATACCTTCATTTACCCCATCGCAATGAGATCCGCGTCTGGGGTGGCCACCCAGTATATCAACAAATTATTATAATCTTTCTCACCTTAAGTGACTTTTTCAACAAAATTTATAATTTTTTTCGACCTCTACAAGATGGCTAAGTCCTGTTCAGGTAAATAAATTCAATTTTTCGAACTTTATCCAAATTCAAATATTCATAAAAAAATAACTGTTGATGTGACAACTTTAAGCGATATCACAAATTGAAGCATAATTTAGCTTCTTTCTGAAAAACTAATCAATTATTTGTAATTCGAAATACAAAGTGTTTTTTTAACCCTGAACACTTTAAATGAAGATAAATGAGTCCGGCCCTGGAATGATGAAATCATTGATATCTTTCTGACTCGACCTTAGCATGTGCCAATAATTTCCCAAGTTTCAATAATATCCGTCAATCAGTTTGGATTTTATGATGATGTAAGTATTTCCATGAAGTTCGAAAATCACCCTGTAGATTTCTAGGGAAATCCAGAAATTAATTTTTTATGGTAAATTTGTAATCAGCTAGTCCAACTCTATCTCTGGTATGAGTATGTACAGTTATTCCCCGGACACCCTGTATAATCCGGAATTGAAACCGAACGGATGACGTTGCCTGAAACGTACAGAAAGGTCCCATTCACGCGGTTATGGATCTAATCCTCATTTACGTCTAATTGGCCAATTGTCCACAAGAGACTTGACTCAGCTCTGATGCCTGAAATCGAATAATTGTGATCAGAATCATTAGCGAGATCGGAAGTCAGTGCTATAGAGAAGATTTGGCTAATTATGCGTTTGGGACAGACATCTGATTGTATATCGTTATTCGCTGTCATCACAAATCACGAAACCACATGGATTACACAGGGTATTATTGTTGTTGTTTATGCTTATGGATTGGGTTTGATACTATTGGAATTCTGATGTTTACGTCTCGAAAGATAGCATTGAAAATGAAGTTGTTTTCAGTTTTTCGGAAATTAAGTTATAATACACTGCGCAAACTAATTAACGCACATTAAGAAAATCTCAAATTTATTCTACAACTGAAGGTGTTCTCTATGACAATTATTTTTATCAGAATTATGCATGCATATGTTATCCACTTTCAACGTTTTGCTTCAATACAGATGTTTTTTCCCAGCAGGAATAAAAAAAGATGAGATTACCAGATTTTGAATGTATTGGCTCCATTCTAAAATCAGTTGTTCTCGATCAATTCTAGTCATCAATAGTTTTTCTTTCGTTTTATTTTCTGCACTCGATCGCTATGCAACGCGAAGCACGCAATTTGACCCAAGAGGAATGTGCCCAAGTGGTAGTTTTGCGAGAAGAAGGGTGGACATACACAAGAATTGCAGAAAGGTTTGGAGTTTCCCATACAAGTGTGTCCAGAATGTTGCAGCGATTCAGTGAGACAGGTATGAATGTCCGAAGACCAGGACAGAGTAGACCACGGGTAACAACTGCCATTCAAGAACGTTACTTGAGAGTTTGTTCGTTGAGACAACGGTTTGCAATCGCTAGCCTTCTTCAGCTTGGGCAAACTCATGGTGTGCAAATTAGCGCTCAGACAATAAGAAATTCTAATGAGTATTTATTTATTTATTTTTATTTTAACAAGAAATACATTTGACATTCGTACTACTTTGGATATGTATATTGGGGGAGCAGTCAAGAAAACACCAGTGTACTCTTTTTTCTGAAGCTCGAGCTTTCGGAATATGTTTATTCCTTCATCAGGAGCAGCTAAAAACAATTTTACACATTAGTTAGTAGGAATACAAATGCTCTTTACAAAATTTACAAGTTGAGGTTGTGTTGTGTTTTAAATGTTGTTTTCATTACAATGCGGTGGAGTTCGTCATATAGGTAAGTAAAGGCTGTTAAGAAAATACGGAAAGCCAGCTTCCAACAAATAACTTCTGAATCACACTGATATGAATTAATGATCCAATTTTTTTTTCTCTCTTTTTTCCAATTGCAGGTTCGCTAAGGATATCAAGGTTAGACTGGCGCGTTTTAAATGTCATCAGTCATAACTGCGTACGTCAAAACCACAGATCACGGACCATAGAACATTGATTGTTGACAACTGACAGACCGACCAAAAAAATTGTTTTTAGCTGCTCCTGATGAAGGAATAAACATATTCCGAAAGCTCGAGCTTCAGAAAAAAGAGTACACTGGTGTTTTTTTGACTGCTCCCCCAATATACATATCCAAAGTCATTCTAAATTCAGTCGATATTACCTATCAATTCCTACTACTGAAATCCAAATACTTTTTTGACCTCGCAGTTGCGCAGAAGCTTTTGGATGATTCCTCTAGAGTGCCTCTCTTTTAGTTTCTTCCTGCTCCAAAAACTCTTTCCGATTGGTGCATTTGCTTATGCCACAGGAGGGTTTTGGGCCAGTAAGTGTGGTCTGTGTTCATTTTCTGGCTAGTTTGTTAGCTTCTTAGTTTCCTCATATGTGACCAGGAACCCAGACAAACGAGACCTTGTTGTTCTTGCCTTGGAAAGTAGCAGTGTTTCTTAAACCTTGCTGCCTTCACAGATATTGGATTTCATCAGATCGCTGGAACTGGAAGGCGAGATGTAAAGGTCAGAGCAGCTCTGTAAAGGGGCACAATAGACCTTGAGATCGCAGTGAACTCCTTTTCAAATTATAACTACACATACATGAATTACATCGACAAAACTTTCTGTGTTATAAATTCATATTTCGAAGTGTTAGACTTTCCGGAAGGCTCCGCGCGCCACAAGCCATTTTCTAAACAGCCATCAATGTATCCGACCATTCAGCTTGTGGCATTACCAATTCCGACGAGCGTCCATTTGCACGATATTGAGCTATGGTCCCGACTGCATGATTTTTGCTCTATGTACATAAATAATATGTCCACTCGTGAATATACACCAACCGCAACCACAACATTTTCCGAATATTGGTTAATCAATGTGCAAATAATTCCATATATCCCGACGGGCTCGTATTTCATTCGTTCCGAAACGAAATTGAATTTTGTATCTGCTGTCGCTATGCGAGTTTATGTTTCGGATGCGGGGACATATTCGGTAACTATTTCGGGAGTTTCGTTCTTTCCAGGAATCCATTACAAGGGGCTCTTGCTGTGAAAACTACAAATATAGGGAAAGGTGTACGAGTCGAAACTTTTGAAATGGATTCAAACCTTTTTTTAGTTATAATGTTCTGTGAATCATGTTTCTTTTGTCCTGTAGTTTAGTTTAGTTTAAAAAGGGGTTACAGTTCACTGTGACCTTAAGGTCTATTGTGCCCTCTTGCACACCTGGCCCCACCCTTCACAGTTTGCCTTCCAGTTTCAGAGACCTAATGAAATCTTATATCTGTGAAGGCTTCAACGAAGCTAATCCCTCACTTTTACAAGTTTCTGCTCCAAGGCATTCTCTCCTTAGGCTCGCAATGCCAAAGCATTCCGTGACTAGCCGAATGAGGGTTTCTTCCTCCTCCCCACAGAACCTACACCACACTCGTCAGTGTCCGATAATCCCATCCTCAACAGGTGCTCCCTGAGGCGACAGTGTTCTGTAACAAAGCCAGTGAGAAGGTGTAATTGCTTGCTTCTTACCAAGATCCAGATATCTTTTGGATCTTGCTGTTTCAAAGTTCCGAAGGATCTTAGTGGAATGTTTCATCCCTGGGTGATTCCGCCAAAGGTTTTCCTTCTCGGCTTTCTCCTTCTCCAGAAATTCCTTCCTATAGGTACATTTATCAATATCACAGAAGGGTTCTGGGCAAATGAGTGACATTCGTGCGCCCTCTTTGACAAGTGTATTGGCCTCTTCATTTCCTTTCTCGAATGGCCGGGAACCCAGATTAAAAAGACTCTATTTTTCTTGCCTACCTCATTGAGTTTGTTCGGGCACTCTCAGATCATCTGTGAGTCGATGACGTAGGAGCTCAGTGCTTCAATAGCAGCTTGACTATCTGGGTGTGCACTGTCGCTAGGCTGCTGTATGAGCGTCTTTCAAGCGGAAATCTTAGCTATTGAAAGATGTCTAGATATAAATCTAGAAAGAAACTATCAAAAGTGCGATATAGCCATACACTCAGATAGTCAAGCTGGAACTGGAAGGCGAACTGTAAAGGGTGTGGTCAGAACAGCTCTGTAAGGGGGCACAATAGACCTTGAGGTCGCAGTGAACTGTAACCCCTTTTTAAAATATAACTATAACTATTGGATTTAATATTTGAAACATCGACTGAACCTCAGTTCTGAGTATTCATAAAATAAATCAAAAAAGCAATGACACGAATTCAGAAATTTCCGAGCGTTTGTTGTTCAATAATTCAGCCATGTTTTCGTTCTTTCATCCTGCCGAATTCATGAGCTAGAGCAGATATTTCTGATAGATTTTCAATCGCGAGCTATTGAGTTATTTTACTGATTGATTCAATCAACTTTGTTCGACTCACTTGTTCGGGAAAATTCTAGGAAAGGATTTTTACGATTTGAAGGCAGCTTTTTCATTGTTCATATTCGAAAAATGGGTATAAATCGAACTGATATTTTGCAGCACTGATAAATTTTCGATTTCCAGGAAAAAGACGTGAAAAATTCGGAACTATGGGTTTTTCTCTAGAATGGAACATTCGGAAAATGTTCGAATTGTAAAGTAAACTAAAAAAAAATCAATCAACAATCTCTATTAAATTCAATAAATAAGGGAGAAAACAATCGAGAAAATTCATTCTTATTTTGTTTTAAAGGTTAGGTTAGGTTAGGTTTGATGGCCATATTATTATTGAAGGTTTTTTTTTATACGCAATGAACAAATTTTCTCAATCAATACATTTCGACTTCAATCTTTAGGTTACAATTTAAAGATGAAAATTCAGATGGTTAATACCTACCCATGGGCGTCCCCAGGGGGAGGCAGGGGGGCTTCACAATTTTATTCTTTAAAAACTCTTGAAAATAAATTTTATTTCAGCCTACACTACCTCCAGTTCATTATTTCTCTTTTGATTTTCCTATTAAAATGAACTAAAGCACAGACTTGAAGTCGTAAGCTTTAGCGCTTCTTTATATTGGAAAAACTATACGTCAAATTTGAATAACCTGAAAGCTGGTTTCATTCTGTATATTCATGACGTCAACACGATAGCTTTCGGAAGAAATGATTTCAAAAAATTTCGAGGTAGATTTATGTACTATTTGAACAGTAATGTTGAGATCATGAATAAATAAAATGAAACCAAAATCTCTCAGGATATTCAAATTCAAATTATACAGGGTGTCAATGAAAAAACTACCATTAATAGTACCACGCCATAAAATATGAAAAAAAAGGTCCAATGAATATATGTCCGAAACTACTTGTTTGAAGAAATACAGGGTGTTTAAGTTAATTTTTTTATTTGTTTTTTTTTAATAATTTTGGACAAAGAGATTAAAATTGAACAAAATGTGATATGCGAGGTTTTTGTATGATGCAGAATCCAAATATCCTATTAGTTTTTATATTACTAATAGAGGGCACCGCATACAGAATTTCTTCGCATTTAAATCAACCCTAACTTTTTTGTTTTCTACTGTATGTCATTCTGGACTAGAAAAAGCGATTCCCCCATCTTGTTTTCCTCAAAAAGGTATACTTTGTTGAAGTCGCTAGGAAAAACGGTTTCCGGTAAAAACGCAACGAAAAGTTATGATGCACGCAAATTGCCCAGAAGCGCCAAAGTAACCTACTTACAATAACAAGAACAAAACACATCTTGAATTTGATTTTAATAACAACAGCAAAAGACTTATTAATTAACAAAAAACATTAAGTATTTAGAAGATTTTCGAATTGCTAGCCTTGTGCTTGAATAATAAACTTTAACATCCTGTATTTCTTAAAGGAAGCAGTTTCGGTCATATATTCATGAAACCTTTTCTTCTTATTTTAAACACCTCTATCGCGTGGCACCATGCACGTTACTTTTTGCCCGACACCCTGTAGTTTTGCTGATGAAACCAAGAACGCAAAATCATCTGGCTATCTCATAAGTAATCCTTCTATCAGATGAATTGAATTGAGTTTCTGATCAATAACCGTTTGATCTGACAACTCAAACAATGTCACCAATAAATAGCGTTCGGCTCTCAGAATCCTGCAAGGGCTGCAATCGCAAGAATTAGGTCGTAAAGTATTCCCAAATTCAATTGCATCACTAACGATCTGACGTCAAAGTTGAGACAGAGACCGTGCACAGTTCAGCTGATAAATCTAGTTCGATAAACTTCCCTGACGAAGAACGGGTAAATAGCAGTGGCGGCTGCTCAGAGGGGGCAGAGGAAACCAGGTCTCCCCTAATATCACTGCATTTTATTCAATTTTAAATTCAAATTCAAATAAAAAATAATCACATTTCTATATCTGGCTTATTTCCATCATTCAACTATCCAAATCTCAAAGAGAGATCTAAAACATTCATACATTATCCGCAACACACAATACAGCGAACGGATAGCAGGCAAACCGCTTAGCTAAGGAGGCCCGCCTTCACGAGTCGAGATTCGTTTGAATGTAAAGCGGCCTACAGACGATCAACTTAGTTGAAGACTATGTTGTCAACTAGGTTGTAAACCAAATGAAAGTGAAAATAGCGGTTGTCAACCAAGTTGAAAACATCATTTCAGCGGTGGTTTCCGTCGAGTGAACTAGTCGGCTGATTAGGAGAAATTATCGAAACATGGAGAGAGATCTTTCGTTATATGTTATTATAAACGATATATGCGACAATGTGGTGCAGCACAGTCCTTGAATGAAAGAATTTGGACCAAGGATTGGTACCACAATCGGTCTCATTTTTCCCATTCCGGTTTAATGAAAGGACTTTTCGAATTTTGAGCCGAAATTGGTCTCCAACGATAGGGTTCTGCCCCCTGATGACGAATCCGTCGAGCCATAAACACGATAACTTTCTAAGGAATTGTCCTTGAAACTTGAGATTTTCAGGGTTAGTTTGGTTTCCAAATTCCACAATTAAGTTCGTTAATCAGCCAAATCATACAAGGTGTCCCATAAAATATGACCATTCCGAATTTTTGTTCCTTAAAATCTCAGACAAAACGAAACCAATTGGAATAGAATTTCTCGACCACATGCAAAATGCTCATAGTAAGCCTCATGCGAAATATTGAAAGGAAGAATCATTATATGTCATAACAAGATATCCAAGAATCGCATCATCTGAAGCATATAATTCAATTTTCTTTTAATTATTGATTTTTACATATTTCATTTTTTAATAATTTCCATAATATAAGTCTGATCATCCTGAGATTTTGCATTCATTTACTAAGCATGAATCTCAAGTACTATACAAAATTTTGAGGTAATAGCATTATTGCTCCAGCAATGAAAGTTCGCTCAAAGCATCTGCTCAAGGTTTTTTATATATCTCGGATTTTACCTTCCATAATTCAGGAAGATCTTTCACCCAATCAAAGAAATCTACCCAAACTTGAATGTTTGGAATATTGCTCATATTTTCTAGTTAAATTACTACCTTTCCTCTAATATTACGACGAATTTTGAATACGCTATGAGATGTTCACTCTACAAGGTAGAATTGCAACTGGTGTTGTCAACCTAGTTGATGACTACCATACAGACGCTCCAACTTAGTCGTCAACATCGGGCTCCGCCCACCAAATATCAAACCGATTTGATCTCGCATCAACTTAGTCTTCAACCTGGAATATCAACCACCAACCAGCCTACAGACGTTCAACTTGGTCGTCAACATGCCGTGTTTACAACTTAGTCTTCAACTAGGTTGATCGTCTGTATGCCCCTTTACATTTCAAACTTCTTCAAATGAACGGTGCGGTAACCACTCCAAATTCAAGCTGTAGATCACGTGTCGGAGGACCGGCTCCTCGGCATTATTTTCGCTTCTAGGCGAACGAGCCTAGCCGAAACTGAACGTCCGATCGGCCCGAATCAACCCCGGCGATCATGGATGGAGATCAGCGGTTGTTTTGATTCCCTCCTTTTTATTAACGAAGTATTTACCCTCTCAGCGTGCGGTTTGTGATTTTGGGACATTTTTTTAGAAAAGTTGGTAGGTGAGATTTTAATATTTCAGCAAGAAAGATGGAAACGGTAACAAGAAGTGAGAATTATAATGCAAGTAGTGAACTTAAAGAAACGCAAGATCCTGTATATTTTATTTTTAAAAATAAATCAATAATATGCCTCACGATGATAAAATTGTCATAACTCAAGTAATTAAGACACCTCGACCAGCAATGCCAAATTTAATCATTAATTCTGCTCATAATCGTTCGTTCTGGTAGTAGAATGGTATAATAAATGCCAGTTGCTGACAGGAAGCCCAATTCGAAATAAATTTTTTTGTTGGTTGCGTGGTCTCGGGTCTCCTCTGATTGAAATCTCACGAGCCGCCACTGTTATATGGAGGAGGAATAGACTGATTTCCCTCATTCATTCGGCCAAATAATATCATTTCGCTTGAATGTCAGTGACATCGGACCAGTCGTATCAAATGGAAACCTGCTTGTCCCTGGATGGATATGATACAATTTATCCACGAAACTCGTTCCATTGATGCCTTTAATTTATTGGAAGCGTTTGAGGGAGCTCTTCATCGATTCTGGAGTCGAACAGGCGGTACAGTGTTGAGAATTTGGGTTGTGCATGGAATTTGATGATAGATTTGTCTCATTGAATGGTGAATTTTTTCTTGATTATTTTTTCAGATACCTACGGTTTGACAGTATGAAAATATAAAATGTGCGTTTCTAATTGGGAGCTATACTTTTGTCAGAATGCATGTAACTATCTCATAATTCAAGGCTAAAAATGGTCTTAAAGCTCAGTTCAACTAAAAGTTGAAGAATTTGAGGTCAAAAGTAATTCTATTCGACCGTCAGTGCGCAGTGACTTATCTTTGTCATGCTTTTCATTGAGTAGGACATACAGGTTTGGAAATTCACATCTGAAATATACGATATACAATGCATCAGACAGAGAATTCTTCCTCCAGATGCACAGATGAATAGTCCAGACAATCACTTTCTGTAACACACTGAAATCAGTTTTGTTACTTCATTATTCTAGTCTTGTCTCTCTCTTATCGTTTAGAAGAGCGTAATTCTTTAGTATGGTAGGCAACAGTAAATACTTAAATCGAGTATTACGGGCAGCCTGACAAATTGAAAATTGTATAAGTGTAGTGCGGGTTCCCTACCATACTGCAATAAGAGAGAGACAAGACTAGATTATTGCAGTAAGACAGTTGAATTCATTCAGTTATCGCACTTGATTATTCTGCCTATTCATCTGTGCAACTGGAGGAAAGAATTCTCTGTCTGATGCGTTGTATATCGTTGTATATCGATATTTTCAAATCGGTATACTTTTAAACTTCTAAACATGACACGGAATCGTATTATTACAATCCATATATTCCCATTAAAAATAAATAAATATGGAAGAGTGCGGAGTGTAGTAGTCAGAAATATCAAATTCAAAAACGCATAGGATAAATTACTTTTGAAAATGACAAGTTTGATATGCCAATGCTTTCAAATCTATCATTAGACAGACTTTCTGGCAATTCAACAATGTTTGAGACTTACGATAATGACGGATGATATCCTTAGAAAACTTTTTTGAATTTTGCATTGATAAACTTCCGCAGTTCAAATGAGAATCGAAAATTATAACGAATTAATCACTATTTTCGGGGAATTCGAAAATGATGATCTCTGATATTATGAAAAAGAGATTTTCCAAAAAGAGGTGTTATTTCGATATTCGAAGAAAAATGCCATTTTTCAATATAAATGATCAGATGTTTATTTCATTATGAAGAATGCCGTTAAAGGGAAAAATAACATCAGGCAAATGACCACCACGACCACTCTTACAGGACCATATCCTCTTAATGAAAATTTCCATAAGCAAATCGCGAAATTGCTGCCCTATGTCTTCGATAGCCTCACGAATTCCATCTTTGGTCCCAAAGGAAGAAGTCACAAGATCTCGGTGGCCAATTGTGTTCACCTCTTCGAGAAATAACACGGTCCGGAAACTTTTCCCGCAAAATATCAATGGTTTCGTTGCTTGTGGGGCACGCAGCGCTGTCTTGTTGAAAGGAAACGTGGTCCAGATCAATATCATCCGATTTCGGCCATAAAAAATGCCTAATTTCAAAGAACGACGAGAAATGGACCAACCAAGGCCATAAAAAGTCTTGTCCCAACAGCTCGAATTTTTCCACCTATTTCTTTATTGCGGTCCGACAAGGTGTTTCAAACGGCCCAAAAATGTTCGAGTTTCACGAACCGTCTCTGCCAAATGTTCACCATTTTTATAGTGAATTTCAATAATTTCAATGCCTTCTTGAATTGTTTATCGTTCCATTTTAATAAATGGCGAAGTTTCTACTTTTTGAATGTCAGAAAATGACAGTTTCAAACTTTATATCTACCGAAATAGCGAGCTATTCAAAATAACACCTCTTATTGGAAAACCCTTCATTTGAAAATGGCGCTGTTAGCGCCAAAAACTTGAATTCAATGAAAAAGAGATGTAGAATTTATTTTCAAAACTCTTCATATTATTTATGGTTCTGCTAAAAGCAGTTATGAATTTTTAACTCAGAAGGGACAAGCCAGTTTTCATTATTGAAGGGTTCAGTTTTATTTTCAGGTAGGAAGGGACATGGTGATAAAGCAAATTAGAGCACAGCAAGATCCCCAAGCTGAAACTCACTTGCTTTTGCGGCATTTCCCCTACGTTTCAGGGTTGAATTTGTAGTGTTACCAATGTCCGACAGAATATATTGGGGTCTCCACTCCCTAATATTAAAAGGGAAAAAAGGACAGAGGCTGAATAAATAACAGAATCCAATATGATACGGCGAGTAAATGTAATAAATTTCTTAACGATTCGTAGTGTGGCTGAATTAAAGGAATTTGAACCGATCATAGATAAATTTAAGGTTGGCATAAATGCCCCCCGGTTCGATTCAAGATAAATGGTGCACTATTCTGTTCAGAAAGCGCGCTCTGTGGTTAAAGGTTATTACGATAGGCTAGGGGAATAGAGAAGCAATTTACGGGTCTTACCACTGTTTCTTCTTCGGTTTTTTTCTGGACTGGTGAAAATTAATATTCATTGTGAGTCTTGTGAACATTATGATAAGGCGATTTTATTGGTGAAAAAAATGAATAAAACCCTTAGGGGGAGTCAGAAGCTTTTGCGAACTTGTTCATATTGAGAAAAAGATTTTTGAACACCTGAGAACCAGTGGAATAACTATCAAAAAAGTGTTTCAATAATGTTTCGTTTCAAGTTCATAGCACAAAAATTTGAAGTTCAAATTGTTCAACTGTGAAATTTGGCTTCTAACTCGTAGACAAAAAATTTAAGAAAGCCGTGGCAGGTGCTTCTGAGCGCTCGTTCATTGGTGAAGCAATGAGACTTTTAACTCAAAATTTTGTTTGGGACTTTTTTTTTTGTTGATTGACTCTGAATATATAAATGCAAAATCTCAGCAAGATCGGAAAAAATTCTGGAATTTATTCAAAAACTAATATATGTAAAAACTTGATAATGAAAAAATTCAATTATATGGTTCTGATCTTGCAATCCCCTCGAAATTTTGCATGAACATTCAATATATCAATCTTCTTACTCAAAATAAATTTCACTTGAATCGGATATCCTGTTACGGAAATATAGAGATTCTTCTTTTCAATATTCCAAATGAATTTTCTATGGTTAAGATAATGCGATCTTATTGATATTCTGCATGAACATTTAGTATATCAATCTCCATTCACAAAATAAATTTCATTAGAATCGGATATCTTGTTATGGAAATATGAAGTTTCTTCTTTTCAATATTCCAATTGAATTTTTTATGGTTCTGTTTACACTGTGGCCACGAAAGTTTGCTTAGAGCTTATTATAAGCATCTTTGATGTGGCAGCAAAATTTTTTTTCGATTGGTTTCGTTTTGTCTGAGATATTGAGAAACAAAAATTTTGAATGGCCTTATTATATGAAACGCCCTCTAGGACAATCCCTTCGAAAGTTATTGTGCTAACGGCCGGACGGCCGGCCCCACGAACAGAACGGATTCTTCATCAGGGAGTCGAACCCTATCGTTTGAGACCCTTATTAGCTCAAAATTCCAATACTACAGATAGTTGGGCAAAACGATAAAGCACTCGTTTAAGTAAAACGAGCTCTCCAAAAAGGCAGGCCCCGTGTTCTCGACCAGTGATCTTTCAAAACGAATACGAACTTCATTGTGTGCATTTTTTACAGGTAAAAGAGGAACCCGCGCAATGAAGTTCGTATACGCATTGAAAGATCACTTGTCCAAAATACGGCAACAGAGAAATGCTGTTAGCGGCATTATGAATTTCTCAAAAAAGAAAAAGCAAAAATCAATGTAATAATTTTTTCCTATCTCAAGGGTCAAAAAGTTGCTGTTCCGGGATCACCAATTCGAGTCACCCTGTACTATACAGGGTGAGTCCTTGACTTGTACGTATATTTTAACCGTATATTCCTGGGGTCGAAAGGAACACTTTTTTCCTCTACCATTTTTTCCGATTCGGCCTAAATAAGAAGATATAGCCCTTTTTTGTTTTCAGAATGAGCTATGCCGCCACTGGTAAACTAACCACTGAATATTTGCAAGTACGAGATATAGCATTCAAACCTTTGAAATAAGCTATTGTATCAAAGAAACGAGTAGATATACCATTCGAGGTTTTCAAATAAGCAGCTGTATTAAATGAAGAAATATAAAACTCACTTTTCAATACCAGTTGTATTTCTAATGCAATTATTGATTCATCCAAAATTTTGCTGGTGATAAAATAAAAGAGAATAATCTCTTCTTGATGTATACTTCATTTTTGATTATATCGGATTAACTTTTAAACCACCTATTTCGCTATAGCATTCATTTCCAATATCTCTTGAAATCTTCCGTGCAAGAGTTCCGAAATCAAAAACAACAACTCAACCTTAACACCCATGACATTTCACGTTCATAAAAACACCAGTTGCGGCGATTGAATTTCAAGGGGTGTCCGCATATTTATGTTCTGTGGTCCGCATGGTGAAAGTCACAGACGTAACGCTAGATTCTTTGACATCGGTGTTCTGTGGTTAGTTTGTTTTTCAAAATCATACGACTTCTTGAATAATAACTTATTATGGTCATTTTAGAAGTAATAAATATGATGAATAAATGAGAAATGAACGTACGTATTCTAACGTAATGTAAATTTGGATCAACGTAATTATGTCAAAGCTCAACGAAACAAAATTGCAATAGGTAATTCGAAAGTGGCGTGGAAATTTGCTTTAATAGATAAGGATTTACACTGAAGAAGTATTTATAGAGGTGAGCTTATTCATTGTAACCCCATTTTTAAAGAAAATCCGCTAGTTCTCTTACCATTCATCATTCCAGATAACAAATTCTTGAAATTTGTCAAAGTGACCACATAGAGAAAATTGAATTCTGTGAATATTTTCGACAGAGTTGCATTCAGCCAAAGTACCCAATTTTTCGAATTTCTAAGATTTTTTTTTCTTTCAACATCGAAGTACTCGGAATTTTGTAGTCTGAAAGATTAACCATATTCATGAAAAACTATGTTTCAAAAATCATCTCATTTGAAGGAATCGTTTGCGAGATATTACTGAAAATGTATGCTTTTTATGGATTTTCAACAGCCTGTATCTTTTTAACCAGGCCGAATCGGAAAAAATGGTAGAGGAAAAAAGTGTTTCTTTTGACCTCAGGAATCTACGGTTAAAATATATGTACAAGTCAAGGACTCACCCTGTATACCTCACCTCCGTGATCTTCTATAAATCTCTGATCAACCTCTAACGACCTGACTCATCCAGAATTAAAAGGCCCCAAACCGTATTGATTATTTCAAACCTTCACTTTCACCCCTAGTGATGAATCTGTGTTCGGCAAAAACGATGGGTAAGGTACAGTGATAATTTATTCAAAAGATTGTTTCGATTTTTCGTTCGATTCCAGGCTCCATTAACGGATTAACTTACATACGGGGAGCTGACGGACAAAGCGTTAAAATGCATTGGTGGATTTGGCCTTATTTTCCTTCCCCTTTTCAGGCGAAAGTAACCCGAAGCGGGAAATTTCGCTTCGTCATTTCGATGTTTTAATCTACGATTAGAGTCCAGATTTTGTGCGCGAGTTGAGGTTATTACCGGGCCAGATTGAATGATAATGACAGGCCTGACGGGGAAAAACACATCGAAATTTGGATTATGCTTGCTACATGGAGATGGATTTCGAGTCCATTAGAACTGTTATAACGATATTTTGGGGTGAATTCGTTATGTCCTAATGGTCAGAAACAGAAGAAGCGGAGGAGCTCAATTTTTTTATGAACGTTGTATGCTTTCAAACCTGTGGATTACGGGTTATACCTACAGGGTGTCTCGGAAAATTTGCGAATTATCTCGGATTCAGATAGAACATAAAAAAATAAGATGACAAGTTCCCATAATTTTTTTTTCCTAGCGGCCCTCCCTACGAAGAAACGACCTCCTAAATGACGCCACTGGAAACTCATTTTAGTGGAATAAATTTCGATTACTAACTTCTTTCATTATTGTTTTTCGAAAAAGGTTCATTTTATCGACACTGAACAGGAGTGCTTTTTCTTCAGCTTGAAGTTCAACGTATCCAAATTTGTTTTTTCAGCAACACACAGTGTGTTGAACATGTAAGCATTGAAATGTCCAAACCAGTCCGCCCCTGGTAAACTGAACAAGCTAATTGAAATTTGAGTGCGGTGATTTAAGAGGTCCTTAATACTATTAATCATATCAAATTTTCATCAAATTATATCGAGTAGTTTGAAACTTATTCCACTAAAATGGATTTCCAGTGGTGTCATTTAGGAGGCCGTATCTTCGTAGGGACTTGTAATCTTCATTTTTTATGTTCTATCTGAATCCGAGAGATTTCCCACATTTTCCGAGACACCCTGTATAGAAAATTGAACATAGTTTTTGGTGGTTCTGCTCTTGAACATAATTTTAATACTAAATATCTAGGCGTTAAAGTAGATCCTTCTCTGAATTTCAAAACCCATTTAGATGATTAACGGATGAAATTGAAAACGAGAAATAATATTATTCAAAAACTTGCGGGTACTTCATGGGGTGCAAGCAAGCAACCTTCGTACGGCAGCTCTAGCCTTAGTGTACTCTACTGCCGAATATTGTTGCCCTGTTTGGCTCAAAAGTGCCAAGTACATAAAAATGATGCATAATTAAACTTTTCCAGGAGAAAAGTAACTGGAACAGTGAAATCAACACGAAAACCAGTTCTGTAAAACATTGCTCCTCGATATATCCGCAGGCAGGCCCTAACTTTGAAAATTTGGAATAAATTTAATTGTTCAACAGATTCATATCAAATACTTTCCTATATTCCAGATAATGAGATTCCTCGATTAAAATAACGTAAATTATTTTAGTCCAATTATTTTCTGACCTCAATGAAAACAATAAAGCAATTTGGCAATATGTGTGAAACACAAGTAATATTCAAAACAAAGATATAATAACTGATCCCTCCAATAAAGTTCCTGGATTTGATCTTCCAAGGAAAAATTGGACTGTCCTTAATCGTATAAGAACAGGTCATGGCCGTTGTAATAGCATGCTTTTCAAATGGAATTCAGTTGAGTAAGTAGTTGCGAATGCGGAGAAGCAGAGGAGACAATAGAACATCTTATAAATAATTATCCCATATTTAAATTTCAAGATGGCTTAAGGTTACCGAGCCGTTTTTGAATTGGGCTGTTAATTTTAAATCGATTAAATAGAGTTTCAATCATTTTATTTTTCTGTTCTTTTTTTCTGCTTCGATTTTTTCGTTTAAGATTCAGAATTCCGAAGGCATCTTGAATAGGGTTTTCCATTGAACTCAATGAAGAAGAAATCCTTCATTATTCGAATAGTTTTTAACTTTCATTTTTGTGGGAACGGCAAGGCAGGGTTTTTTCTACTGAGGTTTTTCCCTGTGCTCTGGCATCAATCTTGAGGTCGGAGTGGACTGTAACCCCTTAACTACCCACATATACAATAGGATTTTAAATTTTGGGTTTTTCATAATTTTTTCGACAAATAATTTGTGATTTTGGAATTATTTTTTTAGTCCTGCAGACAGTTGAAAATTCGGTGAGTCAGAGAACATAATTCGAAATGAAATATCAATGCCCTCTGCTCACGTCTTTTAAATAACGATTTTTACATAAAAAATCAAATATCACCACCATACGCCTTTCGGACCTTTGTTTCATCACGTTACCTAACATTCAATTCGAAAACAACACTCGCTCCCATAAAACAAAAGCTTATCGAGAGAATTCCTTAAACTGTTACGGTTATAGAATCTCCACAAGAAGTCTTCAAGGCTATAAACCGGAAATAAGAATTCAGGCATCGAACACTTAAATTTAAAACACTGAATATCGAATCCTTTTTATATGAAATCTGGAAAAAACAAGAGGAGAATTCCAACAAAAAAGTGAGAGAAGAACGAATACGCTGAATAATCAACTAGTCGGAGAGTGCTGTATGAATACCTAGGCGTGAAATTCTTTGACTGCGTGTTAGGTTAAGCTAGATTTCCATAATTTATAAGTCTAGGGTTATGCGAACCCCTCACGTTTTCGACGTTTTCACTGCGAGCTGAATTATTCAATAAACTTGAGTGCATTATGTAGTTAAACAACGATGAATTGTCCTGAAGGATATTCCAACCAGAGTAATAAGGGTAATAGGTTAGAATTTAACGACCAGATGACAAGTGTGGGATTGACAGCCGGCGTAGAAAGGATCATTTCAATCCTTGTCGTCAAATTCTACTCGCGAAATTGTGCTAGACGCCTCAGCAAATTCTCACTATTGAATTGTGTTAGATGAGGTCTTCTGTGCGCTTCCATATTAGGGCTGCATTTTTCCTGATTGTGTGCAAGTGATTTCTCACAAAACAGTGACCTGCGAGAAGCAGCTTATTATAACTCACGGCGTGAGTTATAATAAGCTGCTTACTCACGCCGTGAGTTATAATAAGCTCAGGCTGGTTGTTGAGGTATAGCTACTTTTAGTCACCCAAAAGCAGGGAGTAGATATAAGTTATTAAGGTACCTAATATCAAACTATCAAGCGACTTCAAATCAAACTCTTCTGTGTTCTGTGTCTGTTAGGATCATCTCTAAGGTTTCTTTATGAACCTTTTGTGTATTTTTTCAGAAAGTTCATTCCATGCCTGCCATGCTTTACTCTCAGTGCCTTCCTTTTCTCATTTATCATAGTGAGTTAAAAGAACTTACGCTATTTGTTTTAAAAATATGTTAAATAATCAAACGCCGTTGAATAATGAATAAACTATAACTCAAAGGGAGAGTAGATGAAAGTTAAAGTTATATACTATTAGTCGCCCAAATATACGGTTGAGTGATGAATATATTATTTGATAGGAGTCGATATAAATTATATGTATAACCACTGTCAAACTAGCAAGCGACTCTAAATCA
Source organism: Propylea japonica (assembly GCA_013421045.1). Classification (NCBI taxonomy): domain Eukaryota; kingdom Metazoa; phylum Arthropoda; class Insecta; order Coleoptera; family Coccinellidae; genus Propylea; species Propylea japonica. The sequence goes on from CM024240.1 coordinate 28,624,671, forward strand.
AATCCTTATGTTAAAAATCCTTATCGACAACGTTAAGATCATCTCTGAACGTCCTTTACTTACTTTTTAACCTATTTGTGTATTTTTCCAGGAAGTTTATTCAATCTCAAAGACGATTTGATGTTTAATATCAAAACCATCGGTGAAAAACTGCCCTAGGGAATCCTTGTATAAACCACTCTACACTTTCTCCTAATTTCCGTCGGAATTGGAGCACTCAATCTCTTAACTTCACCGATATATTTATAGCATCATGCCCAGCGTTTCGAACAGTTAAATAAGTGGAATTTTCTATTCTATTTATTTCTGTTATTTCAAATATTTCCGCCAGTTCTTCTAATTCTCTGTATCTCAGCTCATTCTTTTTGGGTATGATCATATTGAGTTATAGTAGTGAGTTGCCGCAGTGAGTTATTATAACACATGCTGTTTGTTTATATACACTATTAATCACCTAAAATCAGTTGATTAATGAATATATTATCAGAATAAATAGATAACTTATACACTGTCAAACTAGCACACGACTCTGAATCAAATCCTCATGTGAAAAATCCTTCACAACGTTAGAATCATCTTCAGAGTTTCTTTATAGCCTTCTTGTGTATTTTTCCAGTTAGTTCATTTCATCTCGAAGACGATTTAATGTTTGATATCAAAACCATCGGTAAAAAACGTCCCTCGAGGAATTCTTGTATAAACTACTCCACACTCTCTCCTATTTTCCGTCGGAATTGGAGCACTTAATCTTTTGTGGAACTTGTAAAAGTTAAATAAGTGAAATTTTCGATTTATTTTTAAATTTCTCTTACATAAGAAGCTCACTTTCTAAAGCCTATTTGTTATTTCAAACATTTCCGCCCGTTCTTCTAGTTCTCAATCTTTTTGGGTATGATCATAGCGAGTTATAGTAGTGAGTATTGGTAGTGAGTTATAGTAGTGCGTTACAGTAGTGAGTTATTATAACACACGCTGTTTGTTGATATTCACTATTTTTCACCTAAAATCAGTTGATTAATGAATATGAATATAATATCAAAAGAAATAGATAACTTATAAGGTGTCAAACTAGCACACGACTCTGAATCAAATCCTCATGTGAAAAATCTTTCACAAGGTTAGGATCATCTTTAGAGTTCCTTTATAGCCTTTTTGTGTATTTTTCCAGGGAGTTCATTCCATCTCAAAGACGATTTAATGTTTGATATCAAAACCATCAGTTAAAAACGTCCCTCTAGGAATTCTTGTATAAACCACTCCACACTCTCTCCTAATTTCTGTCGGAATTAGAGCACTTAATCTTTTGTGGAACATCACCGATATATTTATTGCATCATGCGCATCGCTTCGAACAGTTATATAAGTACAATTTTCGATTTATTTTTAATTTCTCTTACATGAGAATTTCACTTTCTAAAGTCTTTTTGTTATTTCAAACATTTCCGCCCGTTCTTCTTATTTTCTGTTTCTCAGCCCATTTTTTCTGGGTATGATCATAGTGCGTCATAGTACTGAGTTATGGTAGTGAGTTATAGTAGTGAGTTGCAGTAGTGAGTTATTATAACACACGCTGTTTGTTGTTATACACTACTAATCACCTAAAATCAGTTGATTAATGAATATATTATCAAAAGAAATAAATAACTTATACACTGTCAAACTAGAACACGAATCAAATCCTTCTCAACGTTAGGATCATCATTAGATTTCCTTTACAGCCTTTTTGTATATTTTTCTAGGGAGTTCATTACATCTCAAAAACGTTTTAATGTTTGATATCAAAACCATCGGTAAAAAACGACCCTCAAGTAATCCTTGTATAAACCACTCCACACTCTCTCCTAATTTCCGTCGGAATTGGAGCACTTAATCTTTTGTGGGACTTCACCGATATATTTATTGCATCATGCCCATCGTTCCGAACAGTTAAAGAAGTGCAATTTTCGATCTATTTCTAATTTCTCTCACATAAGAGGCTAACTTTCTAAAGCCAATTCGTCATTTCAAACATTTTCGCCCGTTCCTCTATTTCTCTGTAACTCAGCTCATTCTTTCTGGTCATAGTGAGTTATATTAGTGAGTTACGGTAGTGAGTTATAGTAGTGAGTTACAGTAGTGAGTTATGATAACACACGCTTTTTGTTGATATAAACTATTAATCACCAGAAATAAGTTGATTGATGAATATATTATCGAAAGGAATAGATAACCTATACACTGTCAATCAAGAACACGACTCTGAATCAAATTGTCATGTGAAAAATCCTTCTCAACGTTAGGATCATCTTTAGTGTTCCTTTATGGCCTTTTTGTGTATTTTTGCAGGGAGTTCATTTCATCTCAAAGACGATTTAATGTTTGATATCAAAACCATCGGTAAAAAACGTCCCTCGAGGAATCCTCGTATAAACCACTCCACAATCTCTCCTAATTTTCGTTGGAATTGGAGCACTCAATCTTTTGTTGAACTTCCCCGATATATTTATTGCATCATGCCCATCGTTTCGAACAGCTAAATAAGTGAAATTTTCGATTTATTTTTAATTTCTCTTACATAAGAACCTCACTTTCTAAAGCCTGTTTGTTATTTCAAACATTTCAGCCCGTGCTTCTAGTTCTCTGTATCTCAGCTCATTCTTTTTGAGTATGATCATAGTGAGTTATAGTAGTGAGTTACAGTAGTGAGTTATTATAACACACGCTGTTTGTTGATATACACTATATATCTATATATATTATTTCTTTTGAATTGAGAGCTAAAAAATACAATACATGAAACAAAAAAGTCCCTAGCTGAGGTTGGTGCAAAACGGGGTACCATACTATTCTGTCGTATGATACCAGAGCACAGGGAAAAACCTCAGTAGAAAAAACCCTGCCTCGCCGTTTTTACAAAATTGAAACTTGAAACTATTCGAATAAATACCTTCAATATTCAGATACAAAATACGTTATTCTTGCTCTTGGGCCAGGAGGGTGTTCCAAACCAGGTCTGGCATTCCAAGTGATGATTTTTCGAATCTTCTGTTCTTCTAAGACCGCTATAGGACCCTACTGAAGGGTAATCATCTCCCATAGATTTAAATAGTGGTATTTCATCCTAAATATTGAATTTAATTTCGGAATAATGATAAAAAACTTGTGACAAACTTATGTCAAAAATAATAATATACACTATTAATCACCTAAAATCAGTTGATTAATTAATATATTATCAAGAGAAATAGATAACTTATTCACTGTCAAACTAGCACACGACTCCGAATCAAGTCTTCATGTGAAAAATCCTTCTCTTTTGGATAACGTTAGGATCATCTTTAGAGTTCCTTTATAACCTTTTTGTGTATTTTTGCAGGGAGTTCATTTCATCTCAAAGACGATTTAATGTTTGATATCAAAACCATCGGTAAAAAACGTCCCTCGAGGAATCCTTGTATAAACCACTCCACACTCTCTCCTAATTTCCGTCGGAATTGGAGCACTTAATCTTTTGTGGAACTTCACCGATATATTTATTGCATCATCCCTATCGAACGGTTCGAAGTTGAGACCCAAGTGCGGGGTTTTACAGAAGTGGGTACTTGACCAACTTTGAACAAGAGACATAATCGTTTATTACAAGGATATTAGAAACTTCTTGCCTATTAAGTTATGTTACTTCAGATCCTAATTGATTAAACATGAGTTTATTGGTGAAGTTTCAGTTGAACGCAGTTTCGTGAATTAACAAATTGGCTTCGTCCTCGTTATGGGATTTTGGATGAGGCTCAGGATGGGAAAGGAATGGATTTTTATGTATTTTATCTGTTCATTGACATTGGGATGAATGGAAGAGTTTGTTTTACACCACAGAGTTCAGCTCAGATTTTCATTGAGAAGGATATTTAGACCAAGCAATAGAGCTATCGAAAGGTCGATTTTGTGACAAAAATACTACCTGAAATCTGACTGTGCAGTCATGCAATAGGTAGTTTCTACGTGTTTTTCATGATAAATTCCACTCCTGAATCGTCTTAGGTTTTTTTTGAGAAGCGAAAAATAGCCAAAAAAATCCAAAATTTTGCTTTTTCGCTTATAAAACGTGATTGATCTGATCGAAAAGCTGTTAGGGCACTTTTTGTAGAGAATTCAAAAACAAAAAAAATGAGAGGTGACACGTCTCAAACGGATAATTGGTTTCCGAGAAAAGTTCAAAAAACTGGAAAAAAACATCAATTTTTCGAAAATTCATAACTTGGTCAATTTCTGAGATGAACCGTAGTTGCTCTGAATTTAAGTAGTTATTAACATATACTTTACTGGTGCACAATTACAAAGCTGTCGGATAAATAGTTTTTGCACAATCGCATTTTTCCTAATTCGACGTACTTTTTTCGAGAAGGTCCTGATACTCGGCTGCTTGTTGGATTTGAATTTTACAAAAAGCATTTTAAAGAAGAAATAACATTCTTCAAATCGTTTATTTTCCCGATACCGACCGATAATGTTTAGTGGGTGAAAAACGGCGTCAAACAGGAGCAAAAATGCTCGAATGCATCAAACTACCTTGTATCTTTCGCGCATCGCATAGCGGGCGACTTCCACTCCGCGACTAGTTTGATGCATTCGAGCCTTTTTGCTCCTGTTTGACGCCGTTTTTCGCCCACTAAACATTATCGGTCGGTATCGGGAAAACAAACGAGTTGAAGGATGTTATTTCTTCTTTAAAATGCTTTTTATAAAATTCAAATCCAACAAGCAGCCGAGTATCACGACCTTCTTGAAAAAAGTACGTCGAATTCGGAAAACTGCGATTGTGCAAAAACTATTTATCCGACAGCTTTGTAATTGTGCACCAGTAAAGTATATGTTAATAACTACTTAAATTCAGAGCAACTACGCTTCATCTCAGAAATTGACCAAGTTATGAATTTTCGAAAAATTGATGTTTTTTTCCAGTTTTTTGGACTTTTCTCGGAAACCAATTATCCGTTTGAGACGTGTCACCTCTCATTTTTTTTGTTTTTGAATTCTCTACAAAAAGTGCCCTAACAGCTTTTCGATCAGATCAATACTTCACGTTTTATAAGCGAAAAAGCAAAATTTTGGATTTTTTTGGCTATTTTTCGCTTCTCAAAAAAAACCTAAGACGATTCAGGAGTGGAATTTATCATGAAAAAAATGTAGAAACTACCTATTGCATGACTGCATAGTCAGATTTCAGGTAGTATTTTTGTCACGTAAAAAACCTCTATTGCTTGGCCTAATTGCATAACACACGCAGTGAGTTATAATAACTCACTCCTATAACTAACTGTGATCAATCGGAAGAGGAAAAAGCCCAGATATAGAGAATATCCAATATGCTATAAAAGTTAAGTAACGTATCTGTAAGAAATTTTTGAAATAAATCGAAAAATTTACGAATTTCACCACTAAAAACGGTTCGATTGGAGACGATGCAGAAAACATGATGAAGTTCCACAAAATATTAAGTGCTCTAATTCCGACGGAAATTAAGAGAGAGTGTGTCCTTATACAAGGATTCGTGAGGGAAGTTTTTTATCGGTTTTGATATCGAACCTTAAATCGTATTTAAAATGAAATGAACTCCGTGGAAAAATACACAAAAATGTTATAAAGGAAGTAAAAGAAGTTCATAGATAATCCTAACATTGTCGATAAGAATATTTCACATATACACTGTGTTTGGTCATGACTTAGCGATAATTTAAGGGGATCAAAAATACCTAATAGTATCGACAAAAACACTCAAATTTGGAAGTTTAACCCCTCAGTTTTGGAGTAGCCCCTTTCAACTAATATCGATTTCTTTGGACATAAAGGTCCTACAGATGTGAGAAGAATGTTCTTTGAAAGATGATACTACCACCTTTCATTGAAGTATAACAATATAAAAATATTCAACTTGAAAACGCTATAAAAAAATTCTTTGAAAAAGTTTCAGTAAAAATATGTACTGATTTTCCTAGTAAATCCGCAATAGTACAAGAACTAGCACATTGAAGTAAATTTTTTTTCAATGATTCAACACGCAAGGATATTAGCTACAAAACAACACAGACACAAGACAGGTCTTCATGAAGGCTAATGCCTGTCTACAGAGCCGAGGCGGCCATTTTGAGCAATTTTTAGGTTAATTTGATTGTTTGATCATAAAAGATTATCGGAAGTACAATACTTAGGTTTTTTTATTTTATCAATTTTCATAAGGGTCATGTACGAACAGCAATTACTTTCTAAATATGTAATTTACAGAAATTATGTTGGTATCGTTTTGTAGCTAATATCGTAATTCCTTGCGTTAGTTCAGTGAGAAAAAATGATACTTCAATGTGCTAGTTATTGTACTATTGCAAATATACTAAGAAAATCAGTACATTTTTCAACTAAAATTTTTTTAAAGAATTTTTTTATAACATTTTTATGTTATATATTTTCATACTCTTAATAAAAGGCGGTAGTATCATCTTTAAAAAAAAATTTTTTTCACATCTGTAGGACCTTCATGTCCAAAGATATCGATATTATTAGGAAGGGTCAACTAAAATAAAAAAGAAAATTTAAAAAAGGAGCTTCTCCAGAACTGAGGGAGAACTCCCCAATATGGATGTTTTTGTCGATAAAATTAGGTATATTTGATGCCTTTAAATTATCGCTAAGTTATGATAAACACACTGTATAAGGATTTGATTCAAAGTCGCTTGCTAGTTTGACAGTGGTTATATAATTTATATCGACTCCTATCAAATAATATATTCATTACTCAACTGTATATTTAGGCGACTAGTAGTTTATAACTTTAACTCTTATCTACTCTCCTATTGAGTTATAGTATATTAATTTTTCAACAGCGTTTGATCATTTAACATCTTTTTAAAACAAACAGCGTTGGTTATTATAACTCACTCCTAGCTATAACTCACTATGATCAATAAGAAAAGGAAGGAGCTGAGAGAGCTGAGTTATCAAAATCAAACTACTGATCCAAATTGGTTGATAATGCCAATATACAGGGTGTTCCTAAATTGAACGTACAAATGAAAGGGGAGATTCCTTAGGTGAGTTTGAGAAAAAAAAGTCCCATAAACATGGGGTCGCTAACGTTTCGTTTTCAAGATACAGAGTGTTGAAGTTTACATTTTTTTCAAGTTTTTTTCTCATAGTATCTACACTTCACAAGATATTCAACTGAAATTTGGCATAGATATTACATTTGAGAGTTCTCACCACGTGACATGGCAATTTCGATAGAAGATCCACAGGGTGATATTTTTTCTGGAACACTGCCACCTGTTCTTCTGCAGAACTTTTTTTTGATGAGCAACTGTTAATTTGAAAAAATGTAAAAAGAAGCATTGTTCTTATACTAAACTTTTCGGTCTCTTGTAGTTTTGTCGTATCTACCAACGATTTCGAGAAAAAAATTTTGAACGATTCTCTCGAAATCCTCGTGAAAATCCAAATTATGATGGGAAAGCCACTTTGTAAGCTGTGGTGAATGAATTCAGTGTCAGTTTTTATGGAAATTTTCCTGATCTGTAGCGATGATTCATAAAGATTCGATAAACTCGTATAATCAACACATGTTTTTGATTGAAACTTTAACACCCTGTATCTCGAAAACGAAACGTTTGCGACCCCATGTTTATGAGACTTTTTTTTCTTGAACTCACCTAAAGATCTCCCCTTTTCGTTTGTACGTTCAATTCAGGAACACCCTGTATAATAAATATACGTGTCCCAACATGACAGAAAAAAAAGAAAAATCGAATGAACATAAATTAATCAACTAAATTTTCAAAATTCATGTGCTTTCCAAACAGAAAATAAATATCTGAGTTGGAATAAAGTTCACAACTGCAGCAATCAACAAAAAAGATTGTTAATTTACTTGTATTCGAATACACACATATATTTCAAACACAATAGTGTCATTTGAAAACACATCTTTCCATAATCGAACGACGAACGACCCAAAATATTCACATGTGACATAAACTATTACCGGTATTACCTGAGGTAGATTCCAGGAACCCACGAGTAATATTTATTTTGCCATGAGTCCATAATGGCCGGCATTTCATGACGATGTAGAAGAGCAATAAAATTACTGTTTTGAAAAAGAGGAATATTGCCCGAACTCAAATTACAATGATGACTGGCGTGCCAAAACCTCATTTAACCAAAGGTATCATTTCTGTAACTTAAACGTAACGAATTGGGGAAAGCTCCACCGCCACATTAGGGGTAGTTTGGGGGTAGGAAAGCGATTTGAGTTTCATTAAAGCTTTGGAATAGGGGGTAATGAAGTACGGGCTTATTACCTTGATGATATGAGAGGCGAATGTTGGGTGCTGACACCATTTTTGTTTTGATTAGAAACAGTTGGTTTTATTGTTGTACCATTAGATGTAAATGAATAAAGTTGTACTGTGTTTATCAATAATTCATACTGAATGTTCACTTTGCTTCTATTTCAATTGGAATTGTGTACATATTGTTTAGTGAATATTTTATTACGTTTGAATTCCAGGAGAGAATCAGTTGACGAAAACTGAATTTGAGTGGATTTCATTTCAGGAAGATAGTAAACACAATTACTTGATAAGGTGAATCAGTCTGTAATCACCTTCAGAGTTTTATCTTCTGAACTGTGCATTTGTTCGAAATTCATCGAAAAATTCAGGCCCTCCTGCCTGAATACTTTTGGAGGGTTTTCCAATAAGAGGTGTTATTTTGAATAGCCCGCTATTTCGGTAGATCTCACGTTTTAAGCTTTCAATTTTTAACATTTGACAAATAGCAACTACGCCATTAATAAAAATGGAACGATACACGCTTCAAGAACTATAAAAATGAATGAATGAATTTGGCAAAGAAGGGTTCGTAAAACTCGAACATTTTTGGGTCGTCGTGAAGCACCTTGTCAGACCGAAATAAAGCAATTTGTGGAAATATTCGAGCTGTTGTGACAAGTTAGTGATGTGAAGAATGAAACCTGTGCACGTCGCTCAAGAACAGCGGAGAATATTGCTGGTAGCCGAAAGTGTTGAAGAAAACCTAGGTTTGTCCATTCCTCGTCGTTCTTTGGAATTATACATTTCACAAACGTCATTACATCGTATTTTGCATAAAGATTTGGGTTTCAAGGCTTATAAAGTTTAGTTAACACGAGAACTCAAGCCAGCCAATCATCAAAAAATTCGCGTGTTTGCTGATCGGGTCGTTGATATGCATGAAATGATCTGGAATTCCATCGAAAAATCATCTTGAGTTTTGAGGCCCATTTCCACCTCGGTGGCTTCGCTAACAAGCAAAATTGTCGCAGCTGGGGCTCGGAAAATCCTAGAGTTATTGTGAAAAGTCTCTCTTTCCTCAACGTGTGACTGTTTGGTGCGGTTTATGGTCCGGCGGAGTTACTGGACCTTATTTTTTTTGAAACATAGATAAATTGAAAATAGTAATCATCGAAATGAATACAATCTTCAATTTATAGGCTCACAGAACCTTCTTCATGCGGACTGGGATGATTTATTCAGATGTTGTCAATGAGGGAAGAAACAGACCGGTTTCGGCCTTATTAGGCCTCGTCAGTGTCCCATATCCCTCAGAGACAACATCCTATTGAAAAACTTCTACATTTAAGACAACTTGTAAGATTCTATCGAGTAGTATCTTACAGATGGTGACATCTAGTAGTGAGTACTGTCAAAATGAGAAGTTCAATCATCACATTTTGACAGTACTCACTACTAGATGTCACCATCGTAAGATACTACTCGATAGAATCTTACAAGTTGTCTTAAATGTAGAAGTTTTTCAATAGGATGTTGTCTCTGAGGGATATGGGACACTGACGAGGCCTAATAAGGCCGAAACCGGTCTGTTTCTTCCCTCATTGACAACATCTTGAATAAATCATCCCAGTCCGCATGAAGAAGGTTCTGTGAGCCTATAAATTGAAGATTGTATTCATTTCGATGATTACTATTTTCAATTTATCTATGTTTCAAAAATTTGTTAGGTTAGCCTCTCCTTAAAGGCAAAGAATTTTTTTGTTTGTCATTTTTTCTTTATCTTAAAATTACTGGACCTTACTTTTTCGAAAATTAGGCTGGAGCTACAGTTACGTTGAATGGATTGCGCTATCAAGAGATGATTCATTATTTTTCATGGCCGAAAATGGATAGTATTGATCTAGACAACCTTTACTTTCAACAAGACGGCGCTACGTACCACACAAGCAACGAAACCACTGATCTTTTGCGGGAAAAGTTTCTCTCGAGAGGTGATCCAATTAACCACCAAGATCTTGTGATTTAACACTTTGCGACTTCCTTCCTTTGAAGCCACGTGAAAGAGAAGGTCTACACCAATAGCCCAGCGTCGTTTCAAGACCTCGAAGATGGAATTTGGTTTTGAAAATTTCATTAAATGATATGGTCCTGTAAGCATGGTCGTGGTGGTCATTTGCTGATGTAGTTTTCCACAATTAACGACATATCTCCTTCTTTATAATATTATAAATAAATTATAATGAAAAATTGCATTTTTCTGTGAATATCAAAATAACACCTCTTGATGGAAAACTCTTCATTTTCTTTTGATTAGATGTAGAAAACGTTAATTCAAATTTCATGTTCACGGTTGTTCGTTATTGCATGTTAGTTACTCTGATACTTTAACAAATATTGAGAACTGTGAAAAATCGTAGCCAACTGCAATTCTTCCAGGTAAAAATCTAAATTTAAGTTATCTCAAGGGAATCAATGGTGAAATACGAAGTGTGCATCGTTGAAAAGGTTATTCCTAGTATAAATCAAAAACGCAAAAAATATACCGGGTGCTATATGAAATAAAAAAATCACTGTCATTTATTCCGGTTGTACCGAAAGTTACTTCCAATTTTCGTTTTACTCAAATAGAGGTTCCTCAAACAAAATGCCGGTCAAAAGTATCTTTCGAAATTGCTGAGATAATCCATTGCAACAGACTTACTGGGTCACCCACTATATTTTTTTGATGTGGCCATGAAAGCTGTTTCGCTTGTTCGGTTGCCCATACACATCAAAATAGAAGAAATCAACAAATTGCAATTTTTGTACGAGCTATCGCATCCTATAGTCCTGTGCATATTTCAGTGGCGGCTCGTGGGTGAACAAAGAGGTGAATAGCTAAACAAGCAGAAAAATCTAGAATAACATCTCTTTTATGTTAACTCACCTATTTTTTGTATATCAGGTCCAACCTTCGGTCCTTTAAACTAACAAATTTGTCCGTAATGTCTTCATAAAATGGTTGTTTGTTTGTTAGTTGAATTTAAAGTTCTTTTTGAATGGAAATATTGGCCAAAAGCCTTTGTTGAGATACAGAATTTCTTAAATAAGTTGTTTATTCCAAGCAGAATCTTTGTTGCAAAACAGCAAGCATGGCCAGCAAAATAATTTTTCCAGAATTGGACTGCTGCATAACCAATTGTATTCCGAAAACCAAGATGATTTGAAATTAATATTAGGTATATGATTTGCCATTTTTCATTTCTTTTCTTGTAGAAATTCTCAAGTTAACAGTAGGCCGACCTTCATTAAGATGACCTTTGGTCTTCGTCTTTCCAACGATTGAAACGGAGTTTCTATTAAACTGCACACATGTCATTAATGGGGTTCATTTTTAATATCGAAGCCGAAGCACTTAAAGTAAACAACGGTCAGACGTTCTCACTGGAGCGACACAGTTAGAGGCGACGCGCGGACAGTAAAACACCGACGAACGTAACAGGTGCAGAGGGTTACTGGAGCTCTTCACTACAGCGAGAAAACGTAATAGAAAGCCCCGGTGACGTCACCCGTTACCATAGCAACGCAGTCTGCTTGAGCGATCGAGGTGCAAGTTCCGTGACAAACCTCTTCACTCGATGCGGCAAGCGACAAGATATTTATAATGAATTTCGTGATTCGATAATAATCTCGATTATAAACGTCTCCTGAGTTCTGACATGGAGCTAATGAAACGATTACATTGTTGTATAAATAGTGAATAATAATTATCATCCTTAATGAACATTTTAGGTGACCCTGACCCTAGGAATTTTTAGGTGAAGAGCCACTTCACTCCCTTCACCTGAAAAGCCGCCACTGGCATATTTTATGAAACACCCTGTATATCAAACAATTTTCGCATTGAACAAATTGTATCAACTTCGAACTCGAAGTTTGATTAAAATTAGAGGCAGAGCATTAAGACAGGGGAGTATTCCCTTGTTTTCGATTTCAGCCAGGCGGCTGCACATCGCTCCGGATTTCCTCGTCTTATTATATCTGACAAGTGCTAAATCTAGTTCCCTCCGGCGTGTTCAATGCTGCCAACCTAAGACGTATCAATCCCAGGACGAGACTTCCTAGTTGCGGCAGGAATACGCTCAAGATTTAGGGGTGCAGATTAAGTAATAAGTTCTACGAGAACAAGGGTACTGGCAAAGTGAACGATTTTTTACCCTTTTGTTTCATTGAATTTATTGATTCTTTGGTCGAATTGGTTGAATTTATTCCAAATGGAGTTTATGAATTGTTTCGGTATTGACGTTTAATATGGCGTTTTCGGATATTTACTCGGGTAAACTCGATCCCTTACCTTTGCGTTCATTTACCTAGCCCGAACATCCAAACTGTGTAGCAAAGTAAGGTGCTAGATCACTAACTCAGGTTGATCTATCGTAACCCTACCGACAGCAGGGTCGTAGAGTCACCACATGCGCACTGCAGTTCCATTTGTGTTTGAAGAAGGCGGGAATAATTTTTTCTTAGTAATTTCATACATTCTATTCCTAACAATATATTGAAGGTATTTATTCGAATAGTTTTTAAGTTTCAATTTTGTAAAAACGGCGAGGCAGGGTTTTTTCTACTGAGGTTGTTCCCTGTGCTCTGGTATCATACGACAGAATAGTATGGCACCCCGTTTTGCACCAACCTCAGCTAGGGACTTTTTTGTTTCATGTATTGTATTTTGATAGCTCTCAATTCAAAAGAATATATATTCCTAACAATCATGGAAAGAGTAGAGAATTTGGCTCAGTTTAAAAAGTGTGTTCCATGAGCCGAGAAAAAAATGTGAAACAACTTCTTTATAACTTTGAATACAGATCTTTCAGCGTTTAGCTAAAGCTTCTTTTACTTCTTTATATAGGTACTCAAAGATAACAGTGAACATGCGAGGGCACACCAGGTATTATAAGAAAAATTTTACAGAAGCCAAAAAATCCAAGCAAAGCTAAAGACAAGCAGTATATAAACTGGAACTGAAAAAATAAATTCCCTACTTCTTCAACATAGGTAGGTAATCAAAAATAAAATTAAACATCGAAGAGCACACCAGAAACTATAAGAAATATGTTACAAAATCTGATAAGTGCAAGCAAAGCTAGAGACAATCCGAAAATAAACTGGGACTGAAAAAATAAATCCATAAAATATTTGGTTATGTTATTATTGTTATTGATACGACTGTCACTTCAAATCCTTAACCTGATGTGTTCGTAAACTTAGAAATCGGGTCCGTAATCCGAGTAGATCCGTCACGTTACCCAATGGATCGAGTTAGTAACCTCGAGTAAGTTTCCGAAAACCCTTATAATAAAGCGTGTTTCGAATGACTCGGTTTCTTTTTGAAATAAATGACATTTTTACGTAATGGAGGCTCTTTCTCACCAATTACATGAATAATTTAGTCCTTTTATTCAGGACTTGATTGTGGATTATTCTTAAAGATCTTCACATAGCCAAAAAAATAGTTCAACAGAAAAAATTTTCACGAAAAGTTGAATGCGTCATAAGTAAAGTGTAGCGCGTTTTTTACCGTTAGAGCAAATGAATCTTTATGCGAAATACGCCATGCTCTGTGGACCCACTTAGTCGTCCAACTTGTTGTGAACGTAGTCTAATGGACATTTCAGTGTTTTCAGCAACACTTTGACGAACCAAATCAATATTTTCTTGTGAACGTCCGCTATGACTGCATTTTACACTTTTCGATCTTCCAGCGAACCGCTCTCTCGAAATTTTTCAATTCAACCTATAGTGCTTTCAGATGTACGATTATCTAAAGTGTAAACCAGAAAATTCACGTAGTTTTCCAAAAACACTTTTCACAGAACACTGACTTTCATAAAATAATTAATCAATTTGAATGCGTTGTTGCATCGTGTACGAAGCCATTCTTATAAATGTCATACATCACAGTGCGCCATCTATATTTTAGTTATTCTTGAAAAAACCACGTAATTCAAAACACCCTTTAAAATTAATGTGTGTCATGTGTGTTTTTCTCTTAGGGTTTGAGGAGTTGTAGTTCAGGGATCACCAAGTAGTCTCAACCTGTACAAAGTCTGTTGCAACCATCGAGATATAATAGAGAAGAGGCGCTATGACATACAATTGAGTGAGGAAAAATAGTACCACTGGGCGGGGCTAAGACGGTGACCAATATGGCGGAAAGTTCAGGGTTGAATCAAGTTGCCAGTTTTTTCTGTTTACAAATTTCACCCAAAAAATGCGACGCGTTGGGTCTGTAGGAATCCTGTTCAAATAAGGTCAATTGAATATCAAATTAACAAATTTTCGTCGGGCGATAATGTACACATATAAAGAGATATCAGATAACCAAGACAGACCAGCAAACATTTCGAATGCGGAACTGTTCAGTACTCATACCTACCTGTGATATGGTTTGCCTCTAATTTTCTTCTTATCTGTCTCCTCTCTGCCTGAAGAAAGCCTTACAGTGCACGATACCATTTCATTGTATATCATTAAGTAGAAAAAATCACAATTTAACTAGAAACAGGCGCAAGAATCACAATTCCTCCAGAAAATGCAACGATTGTCAAATTTGACGTTAGGTGGTAGTAATATGGCGCATCTGATACCACGTTTAGTTCAATGGATGCAACTCTATACTATTCTATCTCTATGATTGCAACACTGCATTTATGTTATTTTTGCTCGCTTGTTTCTAGGGGAACAGCGTGCTATAGTTCTGCCCAAATGTCTGTAGCTTTCGAATTTTGAGCGACTTAGACTCAGACTGATGAAGAACCAGCGAACTGAAACAATTTTTTAGAGAGTTGTAATTTTCAGAGTAGGCCAAATCGGTCCAATAGTTTTCATCAAGGTTATGATAATATTCATCGCAGACATACAGAAAAATGTCCTATGATAATACAGGATATAAAATATTTGTCATAATAATAGTAGGAGCATGAAGCCCTTAATTAATCAATGTGATGTTTATTCAAATATTATTAAACTATCAGGAGTTCTGATACACAAATTTGAGTATTTCGTAATGACAAACCTTATGGTTCAAACTCAATTCGAAACAACTCCATACTACAAACGGTATGTCGACATGGAAATAATGAGCGGTAATGGTTATATTGGTCGAGCTAATTATTTAAATAACTGTTACACATGGGACTAATTACGCTAAGTTGGCTGCTATTGTTTTGAAATTCATTAGCCCGTTGACATTAATCTGCTCGTCATAATTTGATTCAATAATCCTGGGTTAGCTAAGTCGCTTTCATTAATAAAGCTCTCTGATGAAATAAATATTCATCCCGGTATATTATAATGATATTATTCCTAATAAAGGATGAAAGAATTAAAATTCTTGAACGAGTCATTCGAAAGTACACTAAATGAGATATTTTTTAGAAGAAAAAGCTTCTCTTTACCACGCCTGCAATAAGAGTGTTTTCTACACACAAACCCTCTCATTTTGTAGCAAATTGATTGCCCTTTTCGAATATATTGTCAAATTTGATGAGACTACAAGGAACTCTGATCTTTTTAGAGAAAAAACTTAAGATTTTTCATGAAGTCAAGAAATGTTAAATTGAAGAATAACTGTCAACATTTCGACCAAGTGTATATAGAACATTTTTGTGGCGAATCACTTGTATAATCTTCTCTCGAAGTTGTTCCACTTTAAAAGTGGCCCCCTGTATAGTTTTCCGTTTGAAATCTACATTTATCTGGGAACACCCTTCATTATCAATTCACTCCGAGCAAGATAACATGTATTTTGATGGGTTGGGATGATAATGATGTGAAGTGGTAACACTCCCAGATTGATATTAGTATGGATGTATGATTTTGTTGATAAGACAATACAATAGAAACTAATAAATAATTCTTGTCTTCTAGAAAGTCATCCTGGTCCAAACAAAAGAAACGGAGATCACGTATATGGAGATTCTCCGGGGACATTAGGACCCAATAATTGACATTGTCAAAATGTCAATTATGTCTTGTAACTCAAAAACGAAGTGAGTTAGAGGAATGCAGTCGACGTCATTTTAAGTATCCAACAAAATACCAGTTGCCATTCATTTTTCTTTGACTTCAAGAGTTATAAAGTTGAAATTCAGGGGTTACCGATTCGGTTCTGTCTGTACACTTAAAATTTCAACAGTTTAATGTCGAAGAGTTTGTTAAATATCGAAGTTGACTTATTAAATTGCTAAATGTATACTGTTTCAACTCAACCCTACTGAAACATAAAAGTTTATATTATGTCAACTGTTTCTGTCGTGCGAGATGAAAATGTATTTCTATCAAGATTTTATACTCAATTCATAATATGATCGACTGATTGAAGTACTAGCCAAATAACTCAAGGACAAAAGCGCAAAAAATATGAAATATTAATATTTTTCTCCAATAATATCTACACTTCACAAAATGATCAACTGAAATTTGACATTATTGTCAATTATTGAATATTATGATTGATAGTTCATACCATGTGACATGTCAATTTCGATAGCAAATCCACAGGCAATACAGTATACAAGGTGTTCGTAAACAAAACGAGAGATTTTTGTAGATGATTCTCGATGAAAATAAGCAGGGGTAATTCATATATTTTTGTCGAAATCGATCCCCTTTCAATACAGCCTTTGGAAAGCGATGACGAGTTGACAGTTTTAATTTTTTTCACGGCTTCT
Organism: Propylea japonica; assembly: GCA_013421045.1. Classification (NCBI taxonomy): domain Eukaryota; kingdom Metazoa; phylum Arthropoda; class Insecta; order Coleoptera; family Coccinellidae; genus Propylea; species Propylea japonica. The sequence goes on from CM024240.1 coordinate 28,641,682, forward strand.
AAAAAACACTGAGTCATAAAAATGAACATAATATGGAGTAGATGTTACTGACACAATTTTTTAGATCCCATAACTTTATTTTTAGGGGTTGAAAATAACAACCCCAATAATTTTTATTCAAAAATTGTTATCGTGGAAAGATGTTCGAAAAATAAAATTCTCTTATGGTTTCCCATTCAATTCTGGAGAAAAAAGTATTCTGCAAAATCTCAATAGGTACCTACACTCGATACTTTTCTCGGAAGAAAAAAAACTTACGAGCAGTTATGATCACTGAATTTTATTTTTCGAAAATTTATCCCACGAAAACAATTTTTGAAAGAAAATCTAAAGGGGTTGTTAACCCAACTAATAAACTTATGGAATAAAAAAAATTGTGTGAGCACATCTACTTAATGAATCGAATTTTGTATAGTTTTATAACTCATTGTTTTTTAGGACTTCTGAAAAAAATTAAAAACTGTCAACCCCTCATAGCTTTCCAAAGGCTGTATCTTGGAAGGGAGGACGATTTCGAAAAAAATCTTCTTCTGAATACTGTGTGTCGGTTGCTCATGACAATTGCACATCAAAACAGTATAAATTGAACATTCAAATGGTCATTATTCTTCAATTCCTTAAACGTAAAACCAACCTTTTAGTTTGAGGTCGAAGGAAAAAAGAATTTTTCATCAAAAATTTTCACTCAATTTATAATGCGGTGTACAATATCATAGAGATAGGATATAGAGTTGCCATCTTCGAAATAAACGTGGTATCAGATTCAAAATATTACTACCAGCAGTACCATCTAACGTCAAATTTGACGATCGTTGAATTTTTTGTGAAAATAGTGATTTTTGCGCCTTTTCTGGTCAAATTGTGATTTTTTCTGCTAAATAATATACAATAAAATGGTATCGTGTATTGTAAGGCTTTCTTCAAGCAAGGAAGAGAAAAATATGAAGAAAATTAAAGAAAAAACATATCACGGGTAGGTTAGAATACTGAACAGATCCGCATTCAAAATTTTTGCAAGTCTGTATTGGTAATATGATATCTTTTTATATGTCTGTATTAACGCCTGAAGAAAAACTGTTTATTTGATATTCAGTTGACCTTATTTGAACAGGTTTCCTAAAGACCCAACACATCCTATTGTTTGGGTGAAATTGGTGAACAGAAAAAACTGGCAACTCAATTCAACTCTGAACTTTCCGCCATATTGGTCCTCGACTAACGCCGCCCAGTGGTACTATTTTTCCTTACTCAAATGTATGTCATAGCGTTTCTTCTCTATTATATCTCAATGACAATACATCAATGTATCAATTAATAAACTAGTTGATTGAATCAAGAATCAAGATTAAATCTAATAAATAATTCTGGTCTCCTAGACTCTTATCCTGGTCCCAACAAAGGAAACACAGATCACGTATACAGTAGAACCCCTCTAATCCGCCCTCGGCTGGTCCGTCACTCCGGTTAGTCCGACCAGGCGCCGTCCTAACTTTTACCATTGTATAATCCTTATACAATGCTTTTACTAAGTTTTATAAGCTCTGTATCTTTATTCTTCTTTCATTACTTTTATTTATTACTTATTAATATCTACTTCTTGATTTGTACAGTTGAAACAATGTTTACAAACATTTTCTAAGATCAAAGATCATATTTCACTGTAAAACATGTCTGTATAACATGTTTAATGTAATAATATTGGATTTTTGGATAATCCGACCTTTTTTGCGCGTTCCGACCATACCCGTCCCCGTAGGTGACGGATTAGAGGGGTTCTACTGTATGTAGATTCTTCACGAATCTGAGGACCCAATAATTGCCCTGTCCGGTCGGCCCAGATCCGAATAAGCATCCTTGTGTTCCAGTTCTGACCGAAACATCCAGGATTCCCGATATTTCATCCCTCGGGCAATTATCATAACGACACCCAACGGACGGTTTTCAATTTAATCTGGAAGCCCAATTTCCCCCCTTCTTTCCGTTGTGTCCTAAACACTGATAGATAAAGAAGAATTCTGGTCGAAGATATTGGATTTCGTACTTTGAATTGATTAGTTCAAAAGTACGGGAGATGACCGCAATATACTGTTGGGTTTTTGGAGCATTTAGATTAAGAGCAGGATCCGGCAATGACAGATCTTTGTTCTGACTTCAAAAAGTCCAAATTGCAAAGCAAAAGGAAAGAACATGACCAGGAGCAATATTGTGCAAGAATGTTGATGTTTCACAAGCGTTATGACATGTGGCACCGTCCTGCTGAAACGGCATGTCGACGTAATCTACAGAGTGGTCCAGATCGTAACCATGACATTGTAAACACGTATATTCTACATCAAAAATAGGCCCCAGTTTGTCATATATACATATGTCGAAAAATATTTCCTCTCCGAGATACAAGGTGTTGAAATTAAAAAAATGTTCTTTATTAATAACTTTCACACAGCTTGAAATATTTTTATGAAATTTGAGAATAAGGTTTTGGGCGTCAAGGAGCACTTTTTGCATCATATCATTTCTACTCTTTTCTATCATTCCATCGAAAAATCATCTAATCTTTGTGATGAGGCCTACTTCCACCACGGTGGCTTCGTCAACAAGCAAAATGATCGCATCTGGATCTCCGAAAACCCAAGAGTTATTGATGTTGAAAAGCCTCTCTATCCTCAACGTGTGACTGTTTGATGCAGTTTATGGTCCGGCGGAGTCATTGGACCTTACTTGATGATGACTGGATTGCGCTATCGAGAAAAGATTAATGCTTTTTATGGCCGAAATTGGATAGTATTGATCTGGACAACGTTACATTTCAATAAGACGGCGCTCCGTGCCACACAAGCAACGAAACCATTGATCTTTTGCGGGAAAAGTTTCCGGACCGTGTTATCTCTCGAAGAGGTGATCACAATTGGCCACCGAGATCTTGTGATTTAACACCTTGCGACTTCTTCCTTTGGGGCCACGTGAAAGAGAAGGTCTACGCCAATAGCCCAGCGTCGATTCAAGACCTCAAAGATGGAATTCATGAGGCTATCGAGGACATAGGGCAGCCATTTTGCGATTTGGTTATGGAAAATTTCATTAAAACGATATGGTCCTACGAGAGTGGTCGTGGTGGTCATTTGCTTCATGTTATTTTCCACTATTAACCGCATAGCTTCTTCTTTATAATGAAATAAACATCTGATAATTTATATTGAAAAATGGCTTTTTCTTTGAATATCACAATCACACCTTTTATTGGATAACCCTCTATAATTCTGATGAAGGATCCGATAATGAAAAATTAATTATATTTCTTGCTTATTTATTATCATCAATTTATGAGTTTTCATTTATTGCGATTGAACGAGCAATTTCATATACAAACAGGCCTCTCAGAAACATGAATTACCGTCATTCACTTTTATTAATTAAGCTGGAAAAATTCTCATGATCCCTATTTCCTAAAGCTCATTAACCAGTTCGCTGAAGGCCAGAGGATTTTTTATCTGATATTCTAAAGAAGGGTTGAATCTCCACATCCCCTAAATTAATCAAAGAGTATAAAATTTTCCAATGTGTACCTTTCTACAGAAAATTTACTTGACTGAACTTATGAAATGCCGTAAGTTCGAAAAAATATTAATTTTGTTGATCTTGTTCATCTATTGATTTTTGAAAATTTTCCGCAAGCTCTGTAGAAAATTAGGAAAGTGTGATGGGTGTTCCATTTGAATGAAAGTTTTTCGATTCGGTTATGGAAAATTTCATTAAAAGGAATAGCTTCTTCTTTACAATGAAATAAATATCCGATCATTTATATTGAAAATGGCATTTTTCTTTGAATATCAAAATAACATCTCTTATTGCAAAAAAAACCCTTTGGTTCCAAACCGGTGTGTTTTTGGGTATGGGCTATGCCAATAGCCCAGGTTCTATTCAAGACCTCAAAGATGGAATTCGTGAGGCTATCGAGTACAAAGAAAAACCACGTTTCGATTCGGTTATGGAAATTTTCATTAAATGGACATGGTCCTGTAAGCGTAGTCGTGGTGGTCATTTGCCTGATGTTATTTTCCACTATTAACGCCATAGCTTTTTCTTTATAATGGAATGAACATTCACTTATATTGAAAAATGGCATTTTTCTTTGAATGTCAAAATAACCCCTCTTATTGGAAAGTCCTTTAGTACAACTTCTAGAATAACATGGCATTCTGTCCTTTTCCGCTTCACCGACAGAAAAATGCACACACTTCGTCTTTAGAACTTCAGGAAACAGATTTTTCATCAAAGCAGAAAGAGTTGGTCGGCCAGCCGTCCATATTTCTTCGAAAATCGGCATTTTGCCGAAGCACCCATCCATCACTCAACGTCCGATCATTTTCTGACGCGTTTTTTACCAAACAGGACCGACTTTTTCCCCACTGCTCACATACCAAAGACCCCTTATTTATGAGAACTATCTGAAATATTTATTCCAATCGAAATGGCGATCGAATAGAGTGGAATATATAATGAAAAAGGGAATTTTATATAAGAGCCAATAAATTTTACTTTCATATAAACATCGGTCCGAATTTTCGGGACGGAACGACGAATCAACGTCGGCGGATACAGTTTTTGCGGGCATTTTATATTTTATATGTCGCCGAACGTCAATCAAGAGAACTTCGCATTGTCTAGCTCCGAAAAGGAATGAATTGAATTTAATATTCTTCGATGAAGCATCAACTCAGGTTTTTTTCATGAGTCATGAATCTCGGATACCTACTCTGACATATCAACTTCTTATTATTAACTGAATTTTATTCAATGACGAGGAACGCAATTTTGTATCTAACTCATCATAATTTAAATAATCCTCTCTTTCAACTGAAATCTAATGTTCATTATTATTTGTATGTATTTCTTAAATATTACAGAATATCATTCATCACTGGTTTTCGTGTCCTGACTTTTTTGAATATTCAGCTATGTAGTGGCAAAGAGGACAGGGAAAATAAAATCCTTAATGAGATGCCGACGTTTCGACCTTTATTTCTGGTCTTTTTCAAGGCTATTCATATGGATTATCCCTCATACTATTCCGAAGTGGACATAAAACTGTGTCGTCAATTTTTTTAAAAACTCGATATATAGGTACATTTGTCATAAGATAAAATTTGTCAATAGATAAAATTATTCAAAACTTTCATTAAAATTATCAGATAATACGGAAACTGGTTCAATGGTTTATTATAAGAAATACCTTTCAATGCCCTAAATTTTAATGAAAGTTTTTGAATAATTTTATCTATTGACAAATTTTATCTTATGACAAATGTACCTATATATCGAGTTTTTAAAAAAAAATTGACGACACAGTTTTATGTCCACTTCAGAATAGTATGAGGGATAATCCATATGAATAGCCTTGAAAAAGACCAGAAATAAAGGTCGAAACGTCGGCATCTCATTAAGGATTTTATTTTCCCTGTCCTCTTTGCCACTACATAGCTGAATATTACCGAATATCATTTTAACCTCTACATAGTTTATACCGAGAGAACAAATTTTTATTGAAAACGAAATTTTATTCGATTTTGGTATACCTAATGGTATATTATGCAATGAACGTATTATTGCTAATATTTTCGAGGTGAAGTTTAGGTTATGAGCCGTAGTTGAGTGGTCCAAATCCCTGAGCAAATAATAGCCATTATACGCAAGTAGTACAGATACTTTATCCACGACTACTGCATATATTTTTTTATAGTAAGAACAATAAATTACAAATTTAGAACGAAAAATATCCAATCGAAATCCTAATGATGATCAGGTACAAACAGAAAACCGTCAAGAACAACCAAATTTGTTGAACGTCATTCCTTATATTCCTGGCCTTTCAGAGAAAATAAGGAGAATTTGTTCCAAATTCAACATAAGAACTGTTTTCAAGACACAAAATGATTGGAGATCCATTCTAACTAGGACGAAACCAATGAATGAGACACAAAAATCAAAAAATTGTGTTTACCTACAATATTCCCTGTATATGTGAAAAATCTTATACAGGAGAGACATCAAGACCTTTAGAGATAAGAAAACGGGAACATAAGAATAACATCAAAAATAGAAACATTACAAGATAACAAATCGCTGATCATGTATGCTCAAATAGCGGAGATCATAATATGATGAACTGGAACAACACAAAGATAATTATAAAAGAAAAATTAAGGAATCCACATGTATTTTTGAAACATAGATAAATTGAAAATAGTAATCATAGAAATGTTTCGAAAATTTCTTAGGTTAGCCTCCTTAAAGGCAAAGAATTTTTTTTTGTTTATCATTTTTTCGTTATCTTAAAATCACATGTATATTGTTAGATGAAGTAAATAATTTGGCCAATTGTTCTGTTGGAATAGATCGTATTTGGATTGATTTATTGAAGAAAGAAATGACATCAGGAAATTTCAAAATTAAATAAATCAACATCTCTATATATTGACAATTTTCAACGTCAATCAGATTGCAAATGAAAAAACTCACAATTCTGAAGATTTTAAGAATTTGTCTGAAGAAGGTGTCTGATGTAGACACCGAACGCTATATAATCCTAATTCATTTCCTTTCTTTTAGTTTTACTGCTAGGCAACAATTTTTTCAAGGCCAATTTGCTCCTGACAAATAAGTGCAAAGATTCTCGCAGGAGCACTTCACCTTAATTAAAAATGTTTTAATTATTTCTGTTTCAGAGACTGGGAGTGAAAACCTATAAAGTTTTTAAGAAATGCAGAATCCTCTCAGAATATATTTCAATCGATACTGCATATATTTATTGAAGATTTTAACATTTAGCGACCGTGACAAGACCCCTTTATTATAAGTGTGGAAAAAGTCAAGTTGACACATAAGAAATTTTTAGAGAACTTGTCATGGTATATTTTGTAATGAAAATTGCTTTAATTGATTAAATAAAAGTAGATTTAGCCCTCGATTGATAAGGTATCAATTCAAAGAATAAAAAATATATATATGGTCCTGTAAGCGTGGTCATGGTGGTCATTGGCCCGATGTTATTTTCCACTATTAACGGCATAGCTTTTCGTTTATAATGAAGTAAACATCCGATCATTTATATTGCAAAATAGCATTTTCCTTTGAATATCAAAATAACACCCCTTATTGGAAGGAAACCCTTTATTTTTAGGTCCGCGGTGCCGCTAGATTTTTCATAAGAACAACTTTGAAGTTTTATATAAAACATCTGTGAATTATAACATTTTCAGATTACTCAAATGATAAGTCTTATCATTCCATTTTCATGAGAATTTGATTAAAACGAACGGATCTAGTTCAGCAGTTTTCATGTTCCATTATTGAAAGTTCTGAGAAGACGAGGCTGTCAGAGTTCGTGACAAATCCGTGTAAATTCAGAAGTTGTCGGAAACTCTTACTAGGACAATCATTACAAAACTTTTTATTACGTTTAAGATAAGATCAATGATTTATGCGAGTTACAATTAGCTCCGAATATGCTCCTATACACCAAATTTTAACGACTGCCTTAGACTTTGATGAATGATGCGGCCAACCACAAAAATAAGCCCATTAAGATGGTAATGGCTGCAGTTATATCGCTATGAACCATAAAATTTTGTCATGAATGAAGGACAAAATGAATATGAGATAGTTGAGATGCTAGTGAATGATATACTGACGCCTTCATATATTCACTGGTAGCTTTCAAATGGCAAACGTTTGTTTTTGTTATTTGTCATATCGCTTTTGGTCCGACTCGGATCTTGTCTTAAAAAATTAGTGTAGAAGTGAACAGGAGTATTATCTTCGAGTGAATAAACATTTTATTCATCTATCTCAAAATAAAAGGTGAGTTTAATATGTACTAAATTGAACATTCATGAGCCATAAATTCAATTTATAATATTTTTACGTCGATCTCGAAATAAAAGTTGATTTCAATGTGTATTAATGGCCCATTTTAATATTCAATTCCTGCTATTCTAATGTGCAATCTTCATGGCAACCGTTCAAAAAGTATTCAGAAGCACTACACGAAATGTCAAAACTAAACGACATAAATTTAAATTTTAATGTCAAATGTAAGTCTTGTGCAAAATGAAAATGTATTTAAATCAAGCATTCATACAAAATTAATATTGAGGTCGGAAAAATCTTGTAATAAACTCGGTTATCAATCGAGAGTCTAATGGTCTCGAACGATTAAAATACCTTAACCATTAATCCCTGTCTTTAACAACCTAGTAGATTAAATAACTATTCCCCGCCGACCTCGAAATAAAAGGTGATTTTAATGTGTATGAAATTGATCATTAATGACCCATTTTAATGCTCAATTTTTTGGCTATTTTAATGTGCAATCCTCATGGCAACCGTTCACAAAGTATTCAGAAGCACTACGAGAAATGTCAAAACACTACTGGAACATAGATACATAGAAATTTCATTATGACAAATGTATGTCTTGTGCAGAATGAAAATGTATTTCAATCAAGAATTCATACACATATCATATTGAGATCGTCGGAAAAATCTTGTAATAAACTCGGTTATTAATCGAGCGACTAATGGTCTCGAACTATTAAAGCGTTCGCTCCGCTCACGCTTTAAAATACCTTGACCATTAATCGCTGGCTTTAATAACCTAGTTTATTAAATAACTATTTCCGTCTATCTCAAAATGAAAGGTGACTCTAATATGTACGAAATGATCATAAATGACCCATTTTAATGCTCAATTTTTGCCTTTTAGTGTACAATTCTCATGGCAACCGTTCACAAAGTATTCAGAAGCACTACGAGAAATGTCAAAACTCTACTGGAACATAGAAATGTCATCATTACAACAGTATATCTTGTCCAAGTAGGAATGTTTTTCAATCAAAAATTCATTTTCACTTCACAGAATGTATTGGCCAGCAAAATCACCAAACCTTAATCCAATTGAGCACGTATGGTATTACTTAGGTAGAGCTAATCCAACCGCCAAAATCCACCTACAACTTTTCAGGAATTGCGTTCAGCCCTCCAGAAAGAATGGAACTATATGGCTGAAAATTTCATTAATGACTTGATTCGTGGGATGTCCAGGTGTATTGGACAGTTGATTGAAAGAAGAGTTGTTTTTCTAAAAAATTTTTTAGGTTTTCACTCCCAGTCTCTGAAACAAAAATAATTAAAAAGTTTGATTGAGATGAATTGCTTCTGCGATAATCTTTGCACTAATTCGTAAGAAGTAATTTTGTATTGAAAAAAAATGTCAATTAGACTGCAAATGAAAAAGACACTTTCTTCAGACAAACTTGTAAAATTGTGTTTTTTCATTTAACGTTACATTATCCTCTTCATATATTTCCTTTCTTACTTTTACTGTTAGGCACCAATTTTTTTTTCAAAACTAATTTGCTACTGACAAATTAGTGAAAAAGATTTTCACAGGAGCATTTCATCTACATTAAACATTTTTTGATTATTTCTGTTTCAGAGACTTAGAGTAAAAACCTAAGGTTTTTAAGAAATGCAGAATCCTCCAAGATTATATTTCAATCGATACCACTTCTTCTTCTTTCATGTGCCCTGTCCGGTCTCCCTTCCGTTGGCGATCACCATACCACTACAGTTGTGAATTAACTATAATTAATCAGGAATAAATAATCGATAAAATAAGATTTTTTTCATTTTTTAGCGCTCATTCTACTTAAACGATTGCTGTATTGGTTTGCCCAAATGTCTGTAATTTAAGATTTTCGTGCCGAAAATGGTCTCAAACGATGAAGTTTGATTCTCTGATAACAAATCCGTGGTCAAATACAATTTTTTTCGTGGGGCCGTCCGTCTGTGAGCACGATAACTTCCAAAAGAATTTCCTACAGACTTGAGATTTTCAGAGCGAGTGCCGTTTATAAAGGCAGCGGTTAAGTTCGTTAACTATAGTCAAATTGTACTGGGTGTTCCATAAAATATGGCCATTCAAAATATTTGTTCCTAAATATCTCAGACAAAACAAAACCCATTTAAATGAAATATTGCGGCCACATGCAAAACGCTCATAATAAGCCTCATGCAAAATTTTGTGATCAAAATATCAACAGAACTATAGAAAACTCTATTGGAATATTGAAAACTAGAACCTTTTATTTCCATAACAAGATATCCGATTCAAGTGAAATTTATTTTGTGAATGAAGATTGATATGGCATGTATGAATCTCAAATCCTATACAAAATTGCTCCACAAATGAACGAGCGCTCTTCTAAAATTTTTCCTATATTGTCTCATCTTGCATAAGGCAAAGAGTAACAAATATTCGAATAAATTCCAGTAAAAATACACGATAATATTCATCTCATTTCAGAACATAAATTGTTTATTCCTTGAGAAACCTAGATAAGAGGCGCTTTTGTCGATGTGTTTATTTACCCCCAATATCGAATATTTTCTTATCTTTCAGCTTTCAGTTCATGAACTGTTAGTTGTAGAATAAATGAATAAAGATTGCTGAATTCATATTGAAAACCTAGTTCAGCAATCCCACATTCATTTGAAAATAAAGCTACACAGTCCAACATCATATTCACTATGTTTCCCAGAGAACTTTTGAGCTACTTCATCCTCATTCATATTTGATATTTGCTAAATTTCATTCATCTGCACAAACACGTTCATTGCTTTGGAGAACTCATGCATGCACGTAGGTAAATTTCATACTTGAAGGAATTACAGCAGAGAGGATTAAATGTTATTTTCTAGACACGAACCATCTCCCTTACCTTTGCTTTAGTACATGGGGCAAACATGGAAACTGATTGGCATATTGTGTGTTTTGGTTTTAGCCCTATTTCCACACCTGTGTTTCACACGGAGAGTTACGTAAACTTCTGCTAGTATTTGCATGGGGAGATTGGTTAGAAATGTATTATCAATTTTGACACCTTCGCAGCTCGAGGGATTAAGTACACAGACCACTAAGTTAGCGTTACGGTGGACCTGAAATGCCATATTTTCAATTCGCATCGATTTTTCTGTCACAAAAGTACTCTTGTAATCCTTTTATAACATAATTCGAAATATTTCAACATTTCAGTGAAAATATGGAAGGCGATTTTTCAAGGAAAAAAACGCAAAATCACTTATTCGAAATGCGAAATTATCTAGTTATCTACCTACAAGTAGATGAAATCGTTCGAGTGTTATTGGTCTCAACAATAGGGTTCCACTTACTCCTGATGACGAATTCGGAGTCAAATTCAATTCTGTTCGTTCACGGTTCGCATTCGAAATAACGAAGTTACATTCGTTCCGGTGAAACCGGAAGTAGATTCCTCTTGAAAATATTTTACAATCAAAGTTCATGTACTCTAAAACGAAAATCCAAAATCTTGAATCTGTATTACAATCCTTCCTCGAAAACGTCTAATGAAACACTAAAAAAATCACCCTGTATATTCGGTATTAATCTCAAATCCCATATAAAATTTTGGGGTGAAAGAATTATTGCTCCACCAAAGAACGAGCGCTCGAAAGCTCCTGCTCAGGGTTTTTCTAATTTTTATAAATGTCATACATCACACTTCTTAAATGTCAAAATACCAAAAGAATTATGTGCGCCATCTATATTTCATTTAATTGAAGAAAACACAATTTAAAACACCCTCTAAATATTTAGACGATATAGGTACTAATATTATTATCAATTGTAATTTAACTAGTGCAATGAAAATTATCGAAAATTTTTGGGAAATATGCTCGAATGCAAGTTAAGTTGAAAAAGAGCACGAGTGCGCGGAGCGCTCGAGTGCCTTTTACAGTTTAACTTGCATGAGAGCAGATTTGTCAAAATTATCGATTCATTTCATTGCAAGAGTTAAATTTAATAAGAAAATTTTGTGAATCCATCAAATCGTATTGTGTCGCTGTAAGTTGCTGTCACATTGCCGTTTTCATGTTACTCTAATAATTAATAAACGTTCATAATTACGTCTGCATTTATTTTAAAGGACCTGATAATTTTGCACAAGTGCGAATTATCGATAATTTGCACTAATGCAAAATTATCGCCTAATTGTATGCTCATTGGCTAAACAACAATAAAAAATCAGTCGGAACATTGTTGTCTGTCGAATTTGACAGATGAATAAAATTTTCTGCTTAACATACTTCTCATTCACTGATTTTGAATGTTACACAAAAGAAACTGCAAAAATCTGTTAATTAGCTTTCAATAAATAGACAATCTTGTAATTCAAACACCGTCCACTTCTGTTGATTGAAAAAAAAATTTCATCGATATTTTCCAACGTTAATTTCAACGGAAAAACTTAGGAAGAAACTCTAGAATTGTCTGAAAATAAGGGCTGAAATTGATTCAATTTCCTGCATATCGGCTTTCACTAACGAAAGAATGTTAATTTCCTCCGAGAATTTCAGCGAATAATTTCAGAAACATATTCCGAGATCGGGAAAAGTGCACGAAAGAAACAAATTGAATCTGAGCATTGTTTCGTAAAGGAGTTTCTAATTTATTGAATCTCCTCCGCTTTGCTTTGAAAAAGCTCCATATTTCCTGGGTCTCTGGACCTGAAGTATTTTTGTTATGTACATAATATGGGTCCGCATTAAATAATTTGTACGATTTTGCTTTTGAAAACATCTCTCGGCATTTATTTTCCGTATGCTGAGGTCAGAGTAGGGTGTAAATTTTTGAAATAAAGAGTACAAGGGATGTTTATTTCGATTATTTTTGAGCGCTCTTTCTACTTAAACCAGTGCTATATCGTTTTGCTGAATGTCTGTAGTTTTCGAATTTTGAGATGAAAATGATCTCAAACGATAGGGTTAGACTCCTGATGACGAATTCGTGGTAAAATTCACTTCTGTCAGTGGGGCCATCCGTCCGGTCGTTAGCACAATAACTTTCGAAGGGATTGTCCTAGAGACTTGAAATTTTCAGGGTGAGTACGGTTCCCAAATGGCTCGGTTGAGTTCGTTAACCAGCCAAATCGTACAGGGTGTTCCATAAAATATGGCAATTAAAAATTTGTGTTCCTCAATATCTCAGAAAAAACAAAGTCCTTCGGAATGAAATGTTTGGCCATATGCAAGATGGTCCTTATGAGCTTTATGTGAAATTTTACGGCCATAGTGTAAAAAGAAGCATAGAAACTTTAATTGGAATATTGAAAAGAAGAAACTTCATATTTCCATAAAGAAGATATCCTATTCGGATGAAATTCATTTCATGAGTAACTGTTGATACACTGAATGTTCATGCAAAATTTTGTCTCCATAGTGTTAACAGAACCATAGAAAATTCATTGGAATATTGAAAATAAAAATCCTTATATTTCCATAACAGGATAACCGATTCAAGTGAAATTTATTTTGTGAATCAAAACTGATATACTGAATTTTCTTGCGAAATTTTAAGTGGATCGCATCATCAGAACCATAGAATTTAATTATTGTATTAATTTATTTTTTATACATATACACATATTTTATATGTATAGGATTTTTTGAATAATTTCCAGAATATAATTCCGCTGAGATTCTGCATTTCTATATTCGGTATCAATTTCAAATCCCATATAAAATTTTGAGGTAATAATCTTATATCTCCACCGAAGAAGGAGCGCTAAAAAGCTTCTGCTCAAGGCCTTTCTTGAATTTTTTCTGATTATTCTGATCATCAATATCTCTCTTATATTGATAATACTCTGAACTCAATTATCATATTTATTTACAAATGTTCCGAATAAACTCTCTTATCATTATTTTTATTGTTATCATATATCACCACATCAATCTAAACGTTCCCTTATAAAAACGAATATGGAGCAGTGTAGTGCTCGAGTAGAATGAACTGCCAGTTTTAATTATAAGGCTAATCTCTTTATTATGGCTCGGCTGGCAAGTTTGTTGGGTTCTGTGTAAAAGGGGAAGTTTTCTGGACTTTCAAGTTCTTCTATCACGCAATATGCATGTTTCAACAAACTTCTAATTAATATCTCCATCGTTAATTAGTGGAGAATTCAGCTGGTTAAGGATGCGGAAATTCTACATGGGTTTTCGGCAAAAATAATGGGAGAGCAGGGAAGATTTGAAGTAGCATCGTTGAATAACGACTTTGAAATTGAGGAAGTAAATGAAATTAGGAATAGAGGAAATTCTTTGGTGTTTATAGGTCCAGAATAGTGAGATTTTTATGGGGCAATCTCATGTTTAAAATTAATTTTGCAATGGTGAAATGACAGTGAAATAAATTATAGATCATCACTACCTCTCCTCTTATTAATGTTTTGAAACATTTATCAATTCAGTCACACCTTGAAGGGGAAACAACCTTCTGTCACGAATAGGTCCATCACCTGCCAATTTACCGATTCTGTGTCACAATTGTTCAACCCAAAATTTTTCCGTGTGCAAATTATCACCATTGTCTGTTAACGAGAGTTTGAGCCGTCGGTTGGCCATGGAAATTTGGCATATTCCATTGTGTATAATAAGATTTTAAGTTATGTTTTTTTATTGTCAGATTGATACGCAATGTTGTCAATATTGCATAGAGTTCTCTGAAAGCTCGCAAGCTCGTCCGACGAAGCCGGATGCATTCGGCAACGTTGACTTTATTTTACGTTATGACAGCAAATACTGCCAACTTCAGATAAATAAACAAACGCTTACTATGTGCAAAAATACTCCGTTCACATATTATTGATCGCAAAATATGCGTTTGTTTATTTATCTGAGATTGGCAGTATTTGCTGTCATAACGAAGAACAAAGTCAACGTTGTCGAATGTACCAGGCCTTGTCCGACGAGCTTGCGAGTTATCAGACAACTCTATGCAATATTGACAACATTCGTATCAATCTGACAAGAAAATAAACAACATAACCTTAAATTTTAATATACACAGTGGAATATACCAAATTGTCACGGCCAACCGACAGCTCAACGTTTTGTGAACGGACTATAGGTAATATTCAAGGAATCATTTTAGGGATTTCGATAGAAATTGTTCAATGCCTACTATTATAAGAGACTCAGTCGCAAATTCGTTCATTTATAACTTTGCAACTTCTTGGCTTTTCGAATTTTGAAATAGAAAAAGCTATATGATGAAAGTTTTGAACAGTCGTAAGTGATCTGTGATTTTTTTGTCTCAGTGTGTCTACTTCCTGACTTATACAGGGTGAGTAGGAGGAACAGGATACGAAAATACTTCAAAAAAATTTTATGTTCTTATACGATTCTAATAATAATAATAATATATCTATTCTTTTGAATTGTGAGATGACAAAATACAATACATGAAACAAAAAAGTCCCAAGCTGAGGTTAGTGCGAATCGGGGTACCATTCTAAAGGGTTTTCCAAAAAAAGGTGTTATTTTGATATTCAAAGAAAAATGCCATTTTTCAATGATCGGAAGTTTATCACTACATAGTATAAAAGAAAGTCGCTTTCTCTGTCCCTATGTCCCTTTGTATGCTTAAATCTTTGAAACTACGCAACGGATTTTGATGCGTTTTTTTAAATAGATAGAGTGATTCAAGAGGAAGGTTTATATGTATAATAACATCCATTAAATAGTGAAGAAGTACTGTTATTTTTGAGGTTTATAATGTGATGTCCGTGCGAAGCCGGGGCGGGTCGCTAGTTTCATTATAAAAAAGAAGCTATGCCGTTAATAGTGGAAAATAACATCAGGCAAATGACCACCACGACCACGCTTACAGGACCACATCCTTTTAATCAAATTTTTTATAATCAAATCGCAAAGAGGCTGCCCTATGTTCTTGATAGCCTCACGAATTCCATTTTTGAAGTCTCGAATCAACGCTGGGCTATTGACGTATACATTCTCTTTCACGTGGCCTCAAAGGAATAAGTCGCAATGTGTTAAATCACAAGATCTCGGTTGCCAATTGTGAGCACCTCTTCGAGAGATAACACGGTCGGGGAACTGTTCCTGAAAGGCTTGAGTTCTTGTGTTAACTAAACTCTATAAGCCTTAAGACCTAAATCTTTATGCAAAATACGGTGTGAGGACGCTTGTGGAATGCTTAATTCCAAAGAACGACGAGAAATGGACAAGCCTGGGTTTTCTTCAATACTTTAGGCTACAGCAGCAATATTCTCGGCTGTTCTTGAGCGACGTGTACGGGTTTTATTCTTCACATAACTAACTTGTCCCAGCAGCTCGAATTTTTCCACCAATATCTTTATTGCGGTCCGACAAGGTGCATCACGACGACCCAAAAATGTTCGAGCTTTACGAACCGTCTCTGCCAAATTTTCGCCATTTTCATAATGATTTTAACAACTTCAATGCGTTCTTGAAGCGTGTGTCGTTCCATTTTCATTAATGGCGTAGTTTTTACATATCAAATGTCAAAAATGACAGCAACAAAAATGGAATCTACCGAAATAGCAGGCTATTCAAAATAACACCTCCCATTGGAAAACCCTTTATATTTCAAATTGAATTTCGGAATAATGATAAAAACGTGTGACAATCTTACGTCAAAATGACACTAATAATAATAATGAATTCATGTTTTTTCCCTTAAGAACAAGATTTGAAAAATAGAAAATACACCTACCGCCGGCTGACTAATTCAACAAAAAAATGTAGTAACTCAATAGATTACATATTGCTAATATCTAATTCAATTTAAGCACTCCTTGACTTATTATACCGAACTCCATCCAGAGCTAAATTGGTATGTGAGTCAGCATTTATATTAAACACCTATACGTATAGGAATATAACATCAAGGCGGCTTTGAAGACATAGCGTGCTATTGGGAATTTGCAGTCGTCGTAGGAGAGAAGAGAAGCTAATGTATGTTCGGATAATTCTCCCCAGACAATCATAATGCATTCGATGGCGCAGTTGAGGAGAGAGAAGAAGATCATTTTAATAGGTGTGTCGTCTCCATTGATGAATATTCATTGTGTTCGGGCCTGGTGTAATTTATTACCGCTACGCCCTACCTGGGTCTTTCTGGAATGAAGTAATCAATAAAAAACCCGAATTATGGAATAAAGTACAAGGCACGCGCCCCAAACATCTTTTCAATTCCGTGATGAGGAAAGGAGAGGAGTCGACCTGCCACAATTTCTATTTATGGGTGAAATTTACACGAATATAATACAAAAGGTTTTCCAATGAGAGGTGTTATTTTGAATAGCCCGCTATTTCGGTAGAAGTCACGTTTGAAGCTGTCATTTTTGACATTTAACAAGTAGAAACTACGCCATTAGTGAAAATGGAACGATACACCCTTCAAGAACGCATTGAAATTATTAAAATTCACTATAAAAATGGTGAAAATTTGGCAGATACGGTTCGTGAAACTCGAACATTTTTGGGTCGTCTAGAAGCACCTTGTTGGATCGCAAAAAAGAAATTAGTGGAAAAATTCAAGCTGTTGGACATGTACTGATGTGGAGAATAAAACCCGTACACGTCGCTCAAGCGGAGAATATTGCTGCTGTATCCGAAAGTGTTGAAGAAAACCCAGGTTTATCCATTTCTCCTCGTTCTTTGGAATAAGGTATTCCACAAACGTCAATACACCGTATTTTGCATGAAGATTTGGGTTTTAAGGCTCATTAAGTTCAGTTAACACAAGAAAATTTCATAAAAATGATATGGTCCTGTAAGCGTTGTCGTGGTGGTCATTTACCTGATGTTTTTTCACTATTAACGGCATAGCTTCTTCTTTATGATGAAATAAATATCCGATCACTTATATTGAAAAATGGCATTTTTCTTTAGATATCAAAATAACATCTCTTATTGGAAAACCCCTTAGTTGTTTACGTGAAACTTTCTGATAATGAAACTTTATTGAAAACACTCAAAATTTGCTACTATCAGAAAAACAATTTTCGTCGCTCTTCGAAAATGTTTGGAATTTATGGCGAAAAAGTTCGAGCTGATTTTTGATGAAAAAAATGCAAATCAATCATCTCTCAGATAGTTACCAGTCACTTTATCAGCAAGTAGTGCAAAATTGGCTTTAAATTTGCACCTTGAATCCAAAGTTCATGTTAAAACACCTCTAAAACGAAGTAAATTCTCTCTAGAATGAAATATTCAAAAACATAACAGAAGGTATAAGGGTGGGTTTTTTTCCGAAAATATTCCTGAAGTATGTTATGGATCCCGACCTCAAACTAAATCATTACGGCGGGCAGAGAGATCCTTCTGAAACAGTTTTAAGTGCGCTCCTGGCTGTTCGGTTTCAATCTAACCATTACGCTAGTGTGAAAAGTTGTGCGAAAATGTCTAAAAGCAAGTGCTTAAGTTTGATGATAAACTTAAATTTATCAGTGAAGTCGATCGCGACATTGCAGACTATAGAAACAAATTTTCTGTATAACGAAACTTCTTTATAACGAATATTTTGCGGATTTAGCGCTTTCGTTATAGGGAAGTTCCACTGTATTTGTATTTAAAACGTATTTGCCTGTTTTTTCTGACCAAAATTACAAAATTTCATTCACATTCTCACTAGTTTTGATCTTTTTGAAGTCAGAACCAATTATCTCAACATATTGTGCCCTAAACAGCAAGGGATACCATTCAAGCCTAAAGCAGGAAACATTCGAATTACAGAATTTCTACCTCTCGTAAAGTTTTCATTGTCTGTTCAGAAATTTGCTTTAGCTTTGTGTAGACTTAGGTGATATCAATTCGAGGGGGAATTTCACCATCAAAATACCTGCATTGTTTTCTAGTTTCCACTTGTAATTATATCTCGGAATTATTTTTATGGCTAGCAGATATTATCCAGTTCGGTCATAAATCGTGAATTAGGATAATTTCAGTTGGGCTAGAGTTATGTTATTACGAAACTGAACTGATTTAGGAGCGATGAAATCGGGTACCTAACTACCACCAAGTCTGGAAAATTAACCTTTATAAGTTCCATATACAGGGCGTCCCGAAATTCAAACAGGAAAATTTCGACTTACGGCTCCTCTTAAAATTAATACTAAATAGGGTAAAAGCTATAATGATTGACACCTTATGGCATGGATACTTTCAGTAGGCGAGTTCGGTTCCTTATTTTCCTGTAACACCATGGTTATTGTTACAGATCTGTAACAATAACCATGTCAATACCAAAATAGCAACATTCAACTATAGTTCGAACTATAGTTGAATGTGTTGCTATTTTGGTATTATTTTCGAACTTTCAAAAAATATCTATTGAATATTTCAATTTCGTCGATATCACATATTTTTTGATAGTCATTGACTTACTTTGATAGTAATTAACACCCAGTATGATAGTCATTGACATAATTTCATCTCACTTTTGCATCAATTTTGGTTATGATATCATCCTGCTTTCTCTCACTCATACACATTCTCATTATAAGGGTCAATGAGATATTCATACTAAAAATGATAGAGAAATAAGAAGGTTTGGACAATTTCATTCCATATAAACAAAGAAATAACAAAAAGTTGGGGATCTTCACATACAGGGTGTTTCATCATAAACTGGACAAACATATATTTTCATGTAGAGGACATCGGGAGAATCATTTTTGCCTTATACAATATATCCCGTTTTCGAAGCATAAGCCAGATACAGGGGTCAAACGTCATTTTTGAGCAAGATTCTTATAAGTGTGGTCAGTTATGTAAAACACTTGGTGTAACGGTTTTTGATCAAATCTCAGTATTTTTGGGTCCTCTATCCAAAAAGTTGACGAACTCCGAAAAAAAATTTACAAATGGCAGGAAACCTGCAATGTTCCAAATTTTCTTTTGCGGTTGTCAAATTGACTTTTGTTTTCTGAATGAACACAAATTTTAAGACTTTCTGTTTTCAAAAATCGAACACAAATTTTTTTTTACATGTCTACAGCGATGAAAAAATTTCACTCGAAATGGATGAAATTTTGTACAATTGTACTGCTTGAATTATCAATCACGAATATGAAAACAGAATCGTAAATATCGAACGGTTTCGTTACTACAGTCATTCAAATGTTTCGTTCGGACCTCTGAAATATTGAAAATAAAATTGTTTTGGGTTCTAGAGTCAAAATGATTAAATTATTGGCTGTCTAAACATTTTAGATGAATTTAAACGAAAAAAATCAGTGAAACTCAGTTGGGACTCGAAACGACGTAGGTATTAAATAGGGAAATGGCATTGTTCTAAGGATATTAATATTCGTTGCCAGGCAACAGTAGTTCGTAGTTCATAGAGTTGGACTGGTATTTTAATTTCAGTGGATATAATTTAGCCAGTAGTCCAAACTCTATGAACTACAGACTACCGTTGCCTGGCAACGAATATTAATATCCTTAGAATAGTGCCATTTCTCTATTTAATACCTACGTCGTTTCGAGTCCCAACTAAGTTTCACTGATTTTTTTTCGTTTAAATTCATCTAAAAGTTTAGACATGCCATAATTTAATCATTTTGATTCTAGAACCCAAAACAATTTTATTTTCAATATTTCAGAGGTCCGAACGAAACATTTGAATGACTGTAGTAACGAAACTGTTCGATATTTTACGATTCTGTTTTCATATTCGTGATTAATAATTCAAGAAGTACAATTCTACAAATTTCATCTATTTCGAGTGAAATTTTTTTCATCGCTGTAGACATGTAAAAAAATTGTGTTCGATTTTTGAAAAAATTTTTTCACAGAAAGTCTTAGAAAATTGTGTTCATTCAGAAAAAAAGTCAATTCGACAACCACAAAAAAAAATTTGGAACATTGCAGGTTTTCCGCCATTTTGTAAATTTTTTTTTTATAGTTCGTCAACTTTTCTGGATAGAGGACCCAAAAATACTGAGATTTGACCAAAAACCAATAAACCAAGTGTTATACATAACTGACCACACTCATAAGAATCTTGCTCAAAAATGACATTTGACACCCTGTATCTCGCTTATGCTTCGAAAACGGGATATATTGTATGAGGCAAAAATGATTCTCCCGATGTCCTCTACACGAAAATATATGTTTGTCCAGTTTTGATGAAACACCTGTATATACCGATGTATTAAACTATTGGTGCAATCTAGGATCTTTCATCTGTGTCCTCATCATATTTCAGAATGTTTTACTTCTATTTGATTCCTCAGGTTATCATTCTGAAAACGGCATCATTTGATATTTGGCGCGAGATTTTGCAGTAGTGTCAATAAATGTATATGTTTAATCAAGGATTTTGTTCTGTTTTATATTCGTTAGAAGTTTTCTTTTGGTTGGAAGGTTCCAAGGAAAATACAATTGATGTAAGTAAACCCTGCAATGATTTATATATTAATGTTACGACCTATATCAATCACTTTTCGATGTCATATAATTAACACGGTTATTGACATATGGTTTAAACTTAATATATAAATCATTGAAAAGTTTACATACATCAATTAAATATTCCTTCGAACTTTCCAAACAATGGGAAACTTCTAACGAATATGAAACTATAAAGAAATCGGAAATCGCAATTGAATTTATATTGTACATTCTACTGAGAAATTTTACTCGATCCAATTGACAAATTCTCAATTATTAGAAAAAATAGATAATTTAGCAAAAAATACTATGGTTTTGATCATGCGACCCTTCTGAAATTTTGCATGAGATTTCAGTATAACATAAAAAGATTGATATCTTGAAATGTATGTATGTAACAACACAAACAGCGAGTAATGAATAACAAAGTACCTTTTCACTAATATATTTTCACTTCCAACTCGAACACAATTTTTCAGTCGTTCTGGATCTCCTTCTGAAAACCTTATTGTTCTTTATCTATGCAACTTGTTCTGGAACGGCATCGAACTGGAAAACCCATTAGTTAAGTTTCGGAAAAGCATATGGTCTTTTTGATATCCTGCCAGTAAAAGACATTCGAAATATATCACTGTGTCTCATTTCTGAAATCATATTATTTCACCGTTAAATTGGGCGCACAGGAAGCGGTTGACAGTTATATTCGAATATAAAGTTGAAATAAAAGACCACGTGGCGCATATTGTGTTTCATCTTCCAGAAATATCGACCGAATATACTTTTGCGTCTGTCTCTCAGGTTGATTCCTATTATTTTTGGCGACGTTTCTCTCTCTGGGCTGTAAATCAGCGATTTATGCTGAGGGAGCACTTTTTGTTCCCGTCATTTTCCTGATATTTGGGTGATTCTTTTCCCTTCATTTTCGATCTTGCTCACCTCTATGGCGCGTTTCATTTTCAGGAAATAAAGGTTTGGCTGTAGGAAACTTTTATCTATTTTTTCATTTTTGTAGTTTACATTTCTCGAAGAAAAAGTTGAGATTTCTTAACTGCAAAAAACTGTCATTTGCTCACTAAAGGAAAATTATATTTCTTTTTTTAATTTTGCTCTCTTATTAAGTCTTTACATAATAACAATTCATTTTTTGAACTCTCGTTCTAAAGGGTTTTCCAATAAGAGGTATTATTTCGAATAGCCCGCTATTTCGGTAGATGTCACGTTTGAAGCTGTCATTTTTTGATATTCGACAAGTAGAAACTACGGCATTAACAAAAATGGAACGATACATGCTTCAAGAAGGCATTGAAGTTATTGAAATTCACTATGAAATGGTGAAAATTTGGCAGAGATGTGGTTCGTAAAACTCGAAAATTTTTGGGTCGTCGTGAAGCACCTTGTTGGACTGCAATAAAGAAATTGGTGGAAAAATTCGAGCTGTTGGGAAAAGTTAGTGATGTGAAAAATAAAACTCGTGCACGTCGCTCAACAACAGCTGAGAATATTGCTGCTGTAGCCGAAAGTGTTGAAGAAAACCCTGGTTTGTCCATTTTTCGTCGTTCTATGGAGTTAGGCATTCCGCAAACGTCATTACATTCTTGGACAACGTTTACTTTCAACAAGACGGCGCTGCGTGCAACACAAGCAACGAAACCATTGATCTTTTGAGAGAAAAGTTTCCGAATCGTGTAATCTCTCGAAGAGCTGATCACAATTGGCCACCGAGATTTAACACCTTGAGACTTCTTCCTTTGGAGCCACGCGAAGAGAAGGTCTACGCCAATAGCCCAGCGTCGATTCAAAACCTCAGAAATGGAATTCGTGAAACTTTCGAAGACATAGGGCAGCCACTTGGAAAATTTTATTGAAAGGATATGGTCCTGTAAGCGTGATCGTGGTGGTTATATACCTGATATTATTTTACACTATTAACGGTATAAATTCTTCTTTATATTGAAATAAACATCTGATCATCAGCAAAATCGTACAGACTGTTCCATGAAATATTGCCATTCAAACTTTTGTTTCTCAATATCTCAGACAAAACGAATCTAATGGAAATGAAATTTTGTGGCCACATGTTAAATGCTCGTGATGAGCCTTATGCAAATTTTTGTGGCCATAATAATTAGAAAAATCATAGAGAATTCAATTGGAATATTGAAAAGAAGGAACATATTTCCATAACAAGATATCCGATTCGAGTGAAATTTATTTCGTGAATCAAAATCAAAATTGATATACTGAATGTTCATGCATATGAGTCATGGAATTTTTTTTACCTATCGATTTTTTACTTATTTCATTTTCAGAATAATTTCCAGAATATAATTCCGATCGTGCTGAGATGTTGCATTCATATACTTGGCCATAAAATAAACAAACAGTATCACAATCATATACAATCAAACATCTTCTATTGTGAATACATCTTATGACAAAACCAGACCTCTTCTTTTTTATTCAAATATTTTACATCCAATATGTATTCGTCTCATGTCAAATTTCAACGATCAAGAAAATTAAATTCGAGGCAGACATTTTCTCTCCAATTGGCTCAACTTGAACGGAAAAATCGGAGAGAATTTCCCGTCTGGAATTGATGTTAGGCGAGATGAATTTAAGCTAGAGGCTTTCTGTCGGCTGTCAAAACCAATTCATGTTGAGGCAGCCTACGCTCAAAGGGGAATTTTTGACAGCGATGCGTTGAGGAATTACTTGCACTTTCTACCCCAACGTTGCACCCTGATTGGTTTACGTCAGATAATCGCCAACAAAATGACTGGTGCATTACGCAATTATTGCAAGTCAGTGCATGCTATTATTCTCGCCATTTATCAGCTATGAATATGTCGATGCTTGGTTTATCAATTTGTTGTTAGTCTGGAATAGATGAAGACTTTGCTAGGGATGTTGTTATCAGATTCACCAACTGTAACGGTGCAGAATCATGAATTTTCATTATTGGAAAGCGAAGGGTTGTATATAGGGTGTTTCATGATATATGCGCATGATTTCAGGATGTTCGAAAATACTAACCAAAGACTCTATTAACTAACCCTCTTCAATACACGGTTATAGAAATTGAAAAATAGTAGTTGGATTTTCCAAAAAAAGGTGTTGTTTGATATTGAAAGAAAAATGCCATTTTTCAATATAAATGATCGGATGTTTATTTCATTATAAAGAAGAATAATAGTGGAAAATAACATACGGCAAATGACCACCAAGACCACGCTTACAGGACCATATCCTTTCAATGAAATTTTCCATAACCAAATCGCAAAGTGGCTGCCCTATGTCCACGATAGCCTCACGAATTCCATCTTTGAGGTCTTGAATCGGCGCTGGGCTATTGGCGTAGACCTTTTCTTTCACGTGTTGCCAAAGAAAGAAGTCGCAGGGTTTTAATCACAAGATATCAGTGGCCAATTGTGATCACCTCTTCGAGAGATAACACGGTCTGGAAACTTTTCCCGCAAAATATCAATGATTTTGTTGCTTGTGTGGCATGTTGATGATCGGTCGGCTTCAGTTCTTGTGTTAACTGAACTTTATAGCCTTCAGACCCAAATCTTTATGCAAAATACTGTGATGATGACGTGTGAATGCGTTTAATGCCTAATTCCAAAGAACGACGAGGAATGGACAAACCTGTGTTTTCCCCAACAATTTCCGCTACAGCAGCCATTCTTGGCTGTTCTTTAGCGACGCGCCCAGGTTTCATTTCTCACAACACTAACTCGTCCCAACGGCTGAAATTTTTCTACCAATTTCTTCATTGCGGTCCGAGAAGGTGCTTTACGACGACTCAAAAAGTTCGAGTTTTACAAACCTTCTCTGTCAAATTTTTACCATTTTTAGTGAATTTTAATAATTTAAATGCGTTCTAGAAGCGTGTATCGTTCCATTTTATTTTAAAGCGTAGTTTCTACTTGTCAAATGTCAAAGAATGACAGCTTCAAACATGACATCTAAAGAAATAACGAAATTACTTTATAAAGCATTTTGTTGTGGATTTGCGCTTTCGTTATGCTCTGTGTCCGGTAAACCTTGTACAATATTGAAACTGGTGAACCAGGTCATTACTGTTCAGAATATCATAATTTCACCTCAGTGAAAATATCACCATTCTCAAGATAATGGGCATTTTCAAAATATCTAGAAAATCGCTAACTCACCTTCGTTTTCAGAGTGCTATGTCTTCAAATTAAGACAAATTCAATATATCGTTGTGCTGAAAATTAATGATGAATGATGTTTTCAGACGTACAAAACAGTTTTCCAGAAATTGATACATTTTTCAAGAAATAGAGGTAAAATGCCAGATTTGAATCTCACCAATTTTTATCAACAAAAGTTTGACATTATTGTCTGAAAAAAACATAACTACGTGGACGTGGACATTCATAACAAAATAATGCCCATTTTGTCCAGACACTAAAATGGTATGAAAGTTGGTATAACTATTTTTGGAAGGAGTGCTATTTCGTTTATGTAGTGATTTTCTAGATATTTAGAAAATGCCCATTATCTCGAAAATGGTGATATTTTTACTGAGGTAAAATTCTGATATTCTGAACAGTCATGATCTGTTCTATCACCAGTTTCAATATTGTACAAGGTTTACTGTATATGAAAGAGGTTTTGATATTACTTTAGATCTGAAATTCAGCTCTGAACTAACCTAATCAAGCCAAAACAAGACCGTTAATTCTCTCCAAGGTTCCCGTGATGTTCAGAAAGCACAATTAACAAGACCAATACGAAAATCTTAGCTTAACAATGGCTTTCCGCCAGAAATGTAATTCATCGAAATGAAAACCTAATCTAGTAGCGCCGCATTTCCTGCTGGCACAAAAGGACTCGAGCAAATTTCATAAAATAATTTCATAACAGATGTTCATTTTAATAATGCAACCGGCGATAGAGACGCATACACCATCCAGTCTGCTCCAGGCTTAAAGAGACGTCATAAAAAAGTCAGCTTCTGTGAATCACGGTTTCCTCACAAAGCTCTTTGTGTCCGAAATGAAAGACATGACGTGAAGAAAAACTATTCCCGGTGAAAAACCATTCAGCGGGGGGTTGGAAAAACCCAAGTCAACTGTTAGACATTTATTCCGGCGAACTCTCACAGCCATTTTGTCGACGCGTTCATCAAAGACAAATAAAAATTTCAAAATCAAACGTCCCGCGTTTGAAAAGTTCTCCATGTTTTTTCCTCTTCATTGCGATTCGGAATGAGGCCATTGTTTGCTTTCAGATGGAGCTGATGGAATATTTTCTGCTTTATGCATTAAAGAGGAAGCAAACATGGAAAATTAATTACTCTAGAAATCCATTCAATGTACCCGATTTTGCACGGTACTTTTTACTTTATCGGGAAATAAAATTGGAATTTCGAAAAATTAATTTTTCGTTATTACTGAAGTTGAACGCGAACTTTTTAGATCCTAAATTAAATGGAATATGTGGAAATTATGTTTACTGAATATAATAGAGAGCAGGATTATTTGATCAATGACAAAAACCCAGTGTTCATAAAACATCGTAGTAGTTAAATGAATATACCGATAAATCACAACGAAGTTTTTGGTTTTTGCTTATTTGGATATCAGGCCAATGTTATTCGCTGCTTTTCAGAACATATGCACTCTTTTATCGAAAACTTTCAATACCTCTCTTATTTTGATCTGTTTTCTAGTTTGTTTTTCATTAATTTTATACATATTTTTATTTCTGACCCTTAAGGTGGTATTCTCGTTTACGATCGACCAATCTTATGAAAATAATATAATCGAATTAACAAATATTCGGCAGAAAATAGTTATTTTTGTATTAAGTGCGTAAAATGAGTTGCAAAAGGTGTCTAAGATTTTGTAATTAACATTCAGTATAACTGACAGTTAATTGTCTTTTAGATATCGGAAAGTTTTCGAAGTGACATATTGAAATCTGCTATAACTGTTTAGTGTTTTGAGGAGGTGAATTGAAATTTTTGTAATTATTTATGTTACTAATGGTTTTGAAATTGTAATCTTCAGATCTTATAAATAAGTTGTTGTTTATTTTTTAATTGCGTTTTGCTTCGCGAGTGATATAGTAGGGTAAATTGACATGGGTCTGAGAGGACAAATTGACATACCATATGTCCAGTTCAAAACACTCAACTCCAAATTTCGAAGAGGCTTAGGACGAAAATAAATTAAAATAAATATTTCAGTAGGGAAAAGAATAAAAGAAACAAAAATTGCCCCAAAATTGGAGTCAGATGAAGAAAAAGAACTTTTATCTTTGAACGAGAGGAAAGTATATTTTTCGTGCATATTTTGTACAAAACTATACAAATTATACAAATAGGGTGATATTCGGCTAGAATGCTGTTTATATGGGTAGTAAGCACATGACTTGGAAGCCGGTATAGATAAAAATGTGTAATGTGTCATTTTACCCTCTGGGTAGAGTGAAATGAATTTATGCTCTCCATTTTTATCAACTAGAAAACAATATTTTGTTTCAAGTCGAAAATGTCTTGTTTATATTATAGCTGAAATAGGCTATGTTTTTGTTTGACAGTTTTCAGAAAAATATGATTTTTTCATTGAAATTTTCAAAGTTTTTCAAAATGTATGTCATTTTGTACACCGTTCCCCTACAACTATGAATGTGAATTTACTTCGTCTGAAATATAATTATCAAAGATAATAATTCAAAAACTTCAATCATCTGCAGACGCTAAATCTTCATTGTTTTTGAATTATGATTGTATCTGGGTGTGAATTCATTCTCCTTTAATAATTCACTTGAATCTTGTCTTTGATTGCAGACACTCCTTGCCCACAGAAGAGGTGTAATAAACCACCATCTGCATAACAATTATGGAATTAACATTCGAGACGTAAGGCGACTATAAAAATAATTTTAATGATCATTCTCATCAAAGTGGTACAGTAATGATAAAATTTTCATCATAATCCATCATATCATGGGAGGATTTCAGCACCCACTTGGTAATTATAGTCACCGCATCCATTACATTGACTGTTGACAATAACGGTTATTAATCCAGTAGGATAATGGTGATGTGGGAATTACCTAATAATAAAGTCATGGGACATATCTGAGTCACTGGCTCTATCGATACCACATGCAGAATTAGTCATGATAGCGGTGAAATTGCGTTATATTCGAAAAAAGTTATAACTGGTGTTATTCCTACTCTAAAGCCTGGTTTCACAAAACTCCAATCTCCTTGATTATTGAAATGTCATCATTTATGTGCAATTTTCTGTTAATTTTTGACATAAAGTATCGACTTAATTCAAAATCAACGATTTGATTGCCCAATTAAGCTTTGTGAAGCCCACGGTAAGTTAATTTACAACTGGATGGGTCAGGTAAAGATGAGTTTAATTTCATAACTCTCAAGATTTGAATGGAGAGCAGGAAAAAAAATTTAAAAAATGCAGATAGCAGAATAGAGGTTAGAGTACTATTGATCAAGAAATCAACAGAGCAATTCTCTTATAATTCCACTGTTGTTAGTAATTCGCTCTCATGAGCATTTACAATCAAGCACTTGGTATTTTGTCAACAATAATTCATGAAAATATTATTCGAAGTATGAATTGAAATAATTCAATGAAATAATAGTGGCTTTCTTTACAATGAGAATCAATAGAAGCTTTTCATGAGCTGGAAGAAAAGTTTTACCAAAACTGTTCAAAAAATATCACCATTTCTTCGGAAGTTTCAATATACAGAACAA
Organism: Propylea japonica; assembly: GCA_013421045.1. Taxonomy (NCBI): domain Eukaryota; kingdom Metazoa; phylum Arthropoda; class Insecta; order Coleoptera; family Coccinellidae; genus Propylea; species Propylea japonica. Next base: position 28,670,750 of record CM024240.1, read on the forward strand.
TTTTCGAATTAACTGAAATAAACCTGAATATGGAAAACTGAGATTTTGTCAAATTTTTTCTAATGATTATCAGGTACAAACAAAAAAGTCAAGAAAAACCAAATTTGTTGAACCTCATTCCTTATATTCCTGGCCTTTGAGAAAAAATAAGAAGAATTGGTTCCAAATTCAACATAAGAACTGTTTTCAATACACAAAATAATTTGAGATCCATTCTAACCAGAACGAAACCAATGAATGAGACACAAATCAAAAAAATGTTTTTAGAATATTCCCTTTATATGTGGAAAATCTTATACGGGAGAGACATCGAGATCTTCAGAGATAAGAAAACGGGAACATAAGAACTACATCAAAAATAGAGACATTACTAGATAACAAATCGCTGATCATGTTTGTTCAAATAGCGGAGATCATATGATGAACTGGAACAACACAAAGTTTCTAATGACGGAACCTGATAATTGTAAAAGGAAAATTAAGGAATCCACATGTATTTTGTTAGATGAAGTAGATAATTTGGCCAATTGTTCTGTTGGAATAGATCGTATTTGGATTGATTTATTGAAGAAAGAATTGACATCAGGAAATTTCAAAACGAAATGAATCTACATCTCTATGTGTTGACAACTTTCAATATCCATCAGACTGCAAATGAAAATACAAACAATTCTGAAGATTTTACAAGTGTGTCTGATATAGACACCGAAACGTTACAATATCCTTTTAATTTATTTTTTTTTTAGTTTTACTGCTGGGCAATAATTTTTTCAGAACCAAATTGCTCCTGACAAAATAGTGCAAAGATTTTCGCATGAGCACTAATAAACTTGTTGATTAAATGAAAATTGAAAACTCTCCCTACCTTTGAAATGAGATATTATGAATATGTTCGAGATTAATTAGAAAAAATAATCACATCGTACAAAAGATTTCTTATGTGAATGCTCATTTAGGATTCCATATAATTTTTGAATTAAATTTTCTGAAATATTGTGGATTATATTTCATGTTTATGAATGAAACATTTATATCATCGATTTTCCATTTCTAATTCTAAGACCAGCTTGAAAGTTTTGTATCTTGTAAAATTGAATTCTTTATTTTTGGAAATTTTCAACTCATTGAAGCACGTTCTCTCAGCTTTTTAATAACTTTAAATAGGTAAATAAATCAGGAAAAACAATGAGTCGACGACAGTCCCACAAAAACAAGCTACTTCATCACGTTAGACGAGACACGACAAAAAATAAACAATTATTCATCGCTTCCATTTCCAGATGACTCTAAAATTATACTTTCGGAGAACAAGAGTGATGCCCGATCCCCCCATTAACAGAAAATATGTTCCTTCTCGAGATATGAATCTATTAGTTTGATTAATGTTTCTAATGACTTCTTGAATGACAGCTAATGTGACTAAACGGGATTTATTTAAGAAAGATAAGGACCATCCTGCGTATCTACATGAGCATTCGGTCGGACAGATAAGTAGCTTGAAATAATTATGTAAGATGCATCGCTTTGTTGAGCGTTTCTAACCGTTAGTTGCCGTTTTCTATTTTTGGGCCTTGGCTAATAGTGGAAATTCTTTTGGGAGTTTAGGTCTGGAGATGTGGAGAATGCTCAAGCGTGACTGCCGACATACTCAGCTTTTTGATATTTATCTCTGTCGTTTGTCTAGATGTGGTGATTTTAGTGTTGTGGAGATTCGTCTTGAATCTTATAAAATTTAGAGAAAATGATATGAAACTATTGGTTTCATTTTATTCATTAATATCATAAATATCCCCGTTCGAATGAACGACAAAGAAAATCTGATAAGTCAGAGGAACTTGCTGATTTAGAAATGAAGGGTTTTCCAATAAGGGGTGTAATTTTGAATATCCCACTATTTCGGTAGATGTCACGTTTGAAGCTGTCATTTTTTAACATTTGACAAGTAGAAACTACGCCATTAAAAGAAATGAAACGATACACGCTTCAAGAACGCATTGAAATTATCATAATTCACTATAAAAATGGTGAAAATTTGGCCGAGACAGTTCGTAAAACTCGAAAATTTTTGGGTCGTCGTGAAGCACCTTGTCGGAACGCAATAAATAAATGGGTGGAAAAATTCGAACTGAAAGGACAAGTTAGTAATGTGGAGAAAAAAAAACCCGTGCCTGTCGCTCAGAAACAGCCGAGAATATTACTGTTGTAGCCGAAAGTGTTGAAGAAAACCCAGGTTTGTCCATTCCTCATCGTTCATTGGAATTAGGGATTCCACAGACGTCATTACATCGTATTTTGTATGAAGATTTGGGTCCTGAGGCTTGTAAAGTTCAATTTACACAAGAACTCAAACCGGCCGATCATCAACAACGTCGTATCTTTGCTGATTGGGTCGTTGAAATGCATGAAAATGATCCGGACTTTGTTATCCTCGAACAGGTGATCACAATCGGTCACCGAGATCTTGTGATTAAACACCATGCGACTTCTTCCTTTGGGGCCACGTGAAAGAGAAGGTCTACGCCAATAGCCCAGCGTCGATTCGAGACCTCAAAGATGGAATTCGTGAGGCTATCGAGGACATAGGGCAACCACTTTGCGATTTGGTTATGGAAAAAAATTTGTTAATATCAAAATAACACCGCTTATTGGAAAACCCTTTTTTGGTTTCGTTTTATTGATTAATTAAATAAACATCTCTGTTCAAATTAACGACAAAAGAAATCAGAGTGGGTGGGGTGAAGGAAGTGGTTTAGAAATTAAATTAAACAAGAACTAATGCAAATATCGATCTGATTATTTCTCCATCGTCAGGTACAAAGTTTGTTGTTTATGTTCAGTTCAGTTTTAAAGATGTTTTCTGAAAAATGGTGTGCGTTATTGTGAATACATTAGGTTGATTCCGTAAAAATCAGTCTACTTCGTCCAGTATGTTGGCGATAACCTAACCAATATTTTTTTCCAGTAGACCAGAATCCTAGGACGATCGTTACAGTGGCGGCAAGCGAAATGTGAACGACTCTACAGAGGATATTTGGCTATTTTTAGTTGATTAAATGAGGCCTAGACACAGAATAGCTCAATTCTGTGTTTGTTGTTCCCCGTTTGTCGCACTATTTCCCAGACACCCTGTATAAGCCTTTATGAAGACATATCTGCGCTTGATGGATTCGGGTGGGTTCCTTGTGTTTCACTTCACTTCCTATCTCTCTTCTTCTTCCATTCTGTGGTCGGTTTCTATATATTGCCGGTTTGCTGGTTATTCCGCCAGTGCATACGGCCAAAGTTAGTATTTGCGAAGTTTCGAAGGTTTATTGATTCTCTTTTAAAAGCATATTAAGTCGGTAAGCTGCTTTCAGCGTATAACAAAATTCGGCAGAGTTGCTTTTGAATTTAAATTCTCGACTCGAATGTTCAATAATAACTTTTAACTGAAAGCTTGGAAAGAAGATTCTGTAGAATGACGGGGTTCGATAGATAGAAATATAATGTCTTGTAGATTATAGCTTAATTTTTTCGAAATTTTTGAGCGTTCCTTCTTCTCAAACAAAGTGTTTGATACCCTGTTGACCAATTCGTGGTCAAGTTTGATTCTGTCCGTGCTGTCGTTTATCCGTTAGCACGATAAGTTTCTAAGGGATTGTTCTAGAGACTTGAAATTTGTAGGGTATGAGTTCGGTATTCAAATTTAAGTGCCTTAACCAGCCATATCGTACAGAGTGTTCCATGAAATGTGGCCATTCGAAATTTTTGTTCTTCAATATCTCAAAACGGAACATATCGAATTGAAATTATGCGCTCATATGCAAGATGGTCGAAGCAGGCCTCTTGCGGAATTTTGTGGCCATAATGTTAAAAGAACCATAGAAAATTCAATTTAAAATAGTGAAAAGAAGAAACTTCATTTTTCCATAACAAGACTTCCGATTCGGGTGAAATTCATTCAGTGACTGAAGATTGATATACTGAATGTTCATGCGAAATTTCAAGAAGATCGCATCATATAAACCATAGAAAAGTCATTTGGACTCTATATTAATAAAACAGGATCTATGGTTATCGTCATAATGCCATATCTCTCAAACCACTGCATCAAACTGGATAATTATTTTTTTGTTGTGTTCACAATTGCCAAAGCAAGGTTTAAACAACGAAATATTCCCAAAAGAAGTGTTCAGAAAAAAATAAGAGGCTTTCCTTTTCTTACGACCAATCAAGCAGTCATAGAGTACTTATAGGTTATAATGATATTGACATTTGGACGAAAAGTGAAGTTACATCGAGTGAAAAAAAATTTAAAATTTTTATCAGACAGAGCGTATGAACTAACGAATTATACAACAATTTTTTTACGTATACCATATGTTAACAATTTTTAAACTGGCAAAACTAGGTGAGCTAGTATATAATAAAAGAAGAATCTCTATATTTCCATGACAAGATAACCGATTTAAATGAAATTTATTTTATAATTGAAGATTGATATAATGAATGTCCATTCGAAATTTCAAGAGGATCGCATCATCGGGACCATAGAATTAACTATTTCAATTGTCATGTTTTTACATATTTCAGTTTTTGAATAACTGCTAGAATATTATTTCGATCGTGCCTAGAGATTTTTCATTCTAGAGTCATTTCATTAAAATTTTGAGATAATAGCATTATTGCTCCACAAATGAATGAGAGCTCAAAAGCACCTGCTCGAGCGTTCTTGAATTTTTTTATTGCAATATGAGAATAATGTTGCTTGACAATTTCGAAAATGACATTTGCATCGAAAACCGAAATCCGAAGACGCAAAGGAAGTAATCTTGGAAAAAATGTCATATACTAAATTGCTAGAAACCAACAAAACTAAAATATTTCAAATGTTTATGAAACTTTTTTTCCTTTAAATTGTTCAAGGAATATTTCTATTTGTACCTTCAATTCAGGAATAACCCATTACCCAAAACTGTCAAACTCAATATTATGTTCCGTTATAGGCAATATGTAACTTCGATAATTCTTGTTCTTCTGTTACCTAAAGTAATCCACTCTTCGAATGATTTTCCGAGTGATTTCCGCATTACCATGACGTTTTTAAGAAAAAGCCTCCCTCGATAAAACGCCAAACCTATAGAGTTGTCCTTTTATCGTGATAAAAATCCATCATAACGGATATAGGATTAAACCGACCCACTCTGAATAAATTCGAATGATAGAAGGTGTAATATTTTAAGTCTAACCCCAGTAGTTCCCTTTTCTCTCCATCGATAAAGTAGATTTCGCTGTACTATAACCACCCCTTATTTTTATTAGTTATGACGCGCTGTTTTGGGGGAAAATTATTGTGAGTCGTGTTCCGCTTCCCTGAAAATGTTTCTTTGTATCGCGTACCTAACGACAATTCCCTGAATACAAGAGGGGAAAATACCGTCGATGGATTTTCATCATGAAAGCTCACTACTTTTACGTGAGACATTCCGTTTCAGATATCTGAATCGTTTTCCATTGTTCAAAATCTTCTATTGTAGGTGTATCAGGGTAATAAGATATATGGGAAATCGAGAAATTCGAGGAAATGAAACTATGAGATTGGATTGGTGCAATTTTCCTCGAGGTGTCGCGATTGAGGAAAATATTACGGTTATTTTTACATTGTATATTGTACCGTTTCCAATGATTTGGTCATTACAGCCAATTAAATTATGTATAATTCCTTAATAAATATAATATTATAAAATTAAGATCTTTTGAATCATTAACTCGGAACAAAGCTGACACATTTGAGTGCCATTCAATTAAATAAACTTTTCAGCCATAAAAAGCAATACATTTCTCAGACCCTCTAGCTAAAACCTCACCTAACTTTTTTTTTCAAATGCTATCAATATGTCATACAAAACTCTTTTAATTTTCTGATATGGTTATTAGGAAATAAGAGGAAACTCTTTATTTGCATGACGCTTGATTGGACAATACTTGGTAGAATTGAATCACCAACAAGATTCCCCGACTTAACGCCAATAGATTACTTTTCAGCATGATGTCTCAAAGACAAAGTTTATCAAAGCAGGCCGGTTAATATTGAGGCTCTAAAAAATAGGATTAGAGTGGAAATAAACAACATACCAGCTGAGAACATTCAGAATTCTGTAGATGAGTTTCACCATCGCATGGAATTAAGGTAAGTAAAGGGTGGAGGGCATTTTCAACATCTACTACGTTGAATTCAACCATTACATTCGGAAAAAAATATACGTGGAGTTGCAGCTGAGGGTTGGAAGAAACATGTTTCATTTAAATCCAAAAAAATTTTTCAGTGCAGTATTTCGAATTTTTTATTTATCTATCCTGCAAGAAAAACATGTCTGGTATAAATATCGATTGAAATACATTTAATCTGGGAGAATTCTGCATTTGTAAAAAAATTTTTTTTGGGTTCTCATTTTTTTAATTGTTGACTGGAAGTGAAAAATCAAAAAAAGTTATCAAGAAATGTCTGATATAAGACTATCCCGACTCAACATAACTTTATTAAAGGGTTTTCCAATAAGAGGTGTAATTTTGAATAACCCGCTATTTCGGTAGATGTCACATTTGAAGCTGTCATTTTTTAACATTTGACAAGAAGAAACTACACCATCAATAAAAATGGAACGATACATGCTTCAAGAACGCATTGAAATTATTGAAATTCACTATAAAAATGGTGAAAACTTGGCAGAGACGCTTCGTAAAACTCGAACATTTTTGGGTCGGCGTGAAGCACCTTGTCGGAACGCAATAAAGAAATTGGTGAAAAAATTCGAACTGTTGGGACAAGTTAGTGATGTGAAGAATAAATCCGAACACGTCGCTCAAGAACAGCCAAAAATAATGCTGCTGTAGCCGAAAGTGTTGAATTCTTTGAAGTTAGGCATTTCACAAACGCTTACTTCAACAAGACGGCTCTATGTGCCACACAAGCAACGAAACCATTGATCTTTTTCGGGAAAAGTTGCCAGACCGTGTTATCTTTCGAAGAGGTGATCACAATTGGCCACCGAGATCTTGTGATTTAACATCTTGCGACTTCTTCCTTTGGGGCCACGTGAAAGAGAAGGTCTACGCCAATCAATAGCCCAGCGTCGATTCAAGACCTCAAAGATGGAATTCATGAGGCTAGCGAGGACATAGGGCAGCCACTTTGCGATTTGGCTATGGAAAATTTCATTGAAAGGATATGGTCCTGTAAGCGTGGTCGTGGTGTTTGCCTGCTGTTATTTTCCTCTATTAACGGCATAGCTTCTTCTTTATAATGAAATAAACATCTAATCATTTATATTGAAAAATGGCATTTTTTTTATATCAAAATAACACCTCTTATTGGAAAACCCTTAAGTACCCTGAATTCATATGCAAACATTTTAAGAGCCTCTGTATATTTGAAGGAGTAGTGACTTTTGTAAGTTTTCCCATAAAACTAAGTTAGGTCCATTACGTAATGTATGTTCATCTCTTGAATCTACTGAAGGAAATATTATATAAAAAAATATAAAAACAAAAAATTTGAATCTGAATTGTTAGAAATTAAACTATATTGTTTGATTCAACGAACAACTTGTACAGCGAGAGAATATAATAGACTACCAAATGAATGTCGGCCATTAACTCATGCATCTAAACAGTTTTTACTCACAATCCATTAGGCCTATACCTCACTTCCTAAATAATACCTGATTATCATTAGCCTAAACTCAACATGTGTGTTATCTCGAATAATAATTCAACATATTGTCCCTAAATTTTTTGCTCGCCCAAAAAGCTCAACGTTGCCGATGTTTTTACATGCAGAATTATAACCAAAACACATATCATCCCCAAATTATGTGGCACAATAGCATCAAAGATCGACAAAAACCCTCAACAAAAACCGTTAAATAGACTGATATTCCTCCGCAGCCTGGATGCCACACACAATTTTCGGCCTAATCATTTTTTATATTGGCTACGCTTATGGCATAAAATTTTCTATTAAGGAATACACTCGCCGCAAATGAATAGACCAGCTGTGGAAAAACGCTGAAAGGGTACGAGACAACCCATCCTACCTGTGATGAAAAAAAGGACAATGAAATGGTATTGTAAATAAATTGCCTTTTAATTCGGTGTGAACAACGTTCTGAAGGTCTTCACCTTAATGTAGATATACATTTCAAAAGTTGGAATAGGCCGAAATCATGACAGTTGCCTGGCCGAACCTGTTCTGTAATTATTGAGGTGGGTCCTGGAGAGAAAGAAAAACAAGGGTATGGACCCTCATATATTATAATTTCGATACATGAATACCTACAGGACTCGTTAGAGTAACAGCGAATTGTTTCTATAAATAATTGGAACATATGGTGTGATTTCGGTGTGAAGTTTTACCCGTTCGTTTTTGATTAATTTGACAGGTAAAATTTCACATGGGGAGGAGAGCAAGGACTCCCTAGGATTTCGTTTCATCAATCATTATTTTTATAATAATGAATTCAACATACGAAGAATAGGTTAGCTGCTTGTTTCTCCAGCTGATATGAATAAAGAGAATTGCTCGATTTTTTTTTTCAAAATTGAATTAAATATAGATTTGAAAAGTATAATGTTCAACATTTATAAAAATGGCTTCGTACACGATACAACAACGCATTCAAATTGTAGAATTATTTCTTATGAAAATCAGCGTTCTGTGAAAAATCTTTTCAGAAAATTACGTGAATTTTATGGTTTTTATAATCATAATTATTAAAAGGTTTGAAGAGACCGTTTCGGTAGGAAATCAGAAAAATGAAAAATAGAGTTGTAGCGGTCGTTCACAAAAAAATATTGTTTTGGTTCTCGAAGAGTTGCTGAGGACGCTGAATTGACCATTAGACAACGTCCACAACAAGTTTGAGCGTCAAAGTTTATAAGAATAAGGCACAAACGATTCCTGAATCAAAAGAAGTCAGTAAGTTAGTACGATGAAGCCTTAATTATATAAAAGAATATTGAACATTTCAACAAACGAGTCTACGTCTATAAAGCTGCAAGATGAGCCATTTGGCAGATATTAGATCAGATACTTCAATCACCATGGAAAGATAATTAAATAAATAATTAAAATGGAAACGAACTATGTATTTTAATTATTCTTGAAAACAAAACGCGCAATTTTAAACCTCCTTTATCATCATTTACTCGATTTTTCTAATACTTTGAACTAAATAACATATGTCTCCTCCTAATATCGACAGATAAGTTTTTATTGTTTAAATCAACGATATGGTTAATTACATGGTTTAAGATAGTGTGGTATAATTTTCCAAACGTAGGTATCGTAAAACAAATTCAGTGAGATATCGATTGAAATATAATATCGGAGGATTCTACATTTCTGAAAAACTTTTTAGATTTTCACTCCCAGTCTGTGCAACAGAAATAATTAAAATACCAATTAAGATGAAAAATGTCAATTAGACTGCAAATGAAAAAACACACAAATCCGAAGATTACACAAGTTTTTCTGCAGAAGATGTTCGAGTCGGATATAGACACGGAAACGTTACATTATCCTTTTCATTTATTTTCTTTTTAGTTTTACTGTTAGGCAACAATTTTTCCAAAACCAATTGGCACCTGACAAATTAGTGCAAAGATTTTCGCAGGAGCATTTCATCTTAATTAAAATATTTCAACTACTTCTGTTTCAGAGACTGGGATTGAAAACCTAAAAAGATCTTCAGAAAAAAATTCAGTGAGAATCATTTATTGATTTTAAATATGTTTATCATTCCCCAACTATCAGCTGCAAACTTCCTTCATGTATGTGAAAATAACATATGGCACTCCAAGTTTTCGAGCATCTGAGTTGAAAACATCGAATATATTCCATTTAATTGCTGCGGAAAGCTAAAAAAAAATTTTTGTATGAAATGAAAAGAATTTTTATCAAATTACCTCCTAATGCTGCATTAAGTCAAATTGAATGAGAACAAAAGAATCCCAATTCAACTTACAAACAATTCAGTCCCAACAAATGATACAAAAAATTTCAAGAGAGAAAGAATCTCTCTTACTCTATCAAGATAAAACATTGTCCTGAACATTCGAGGAACAGAAAAATCAAGGGTGTACTTTAAAATATTCCAAACAAAATTGGCTTCTCTATTGAGCACAGTAAAAACAATACGCAGCTCGAATCGACATTTTCCCAGCACAAGAATTCCAACTCTCAAAAGTTTTTGGAGTAAAAAGAAGCTGGGAATACCTAGAGGGACTGTTCTATAGTCATATGTTTTATCTTTTCACACCATTTTTGAGAACAGAGCGTAAATATAATTTGCATATCAAGAAAAGGGGAGACTTGAAATATGTACGTTTCCTCATTTCAACTTCCCGTGAAGTTTCTTCGACTAAAGTTAACTTGAGTTACGGGGTTGATGCCCTTTCACAAGTCATCCTGGTTGTTCACACGTGGGAAAAAATTGTATATAAAAGAAGCAATCATTTCAGTTATTCGAAGGAACTAAAGGGTTTTCCAATAAGAGGTATTATTTTGAAAAGCCCGCTATTTCGTTTTGAAGCTGTAATTTTTTTACATTTTAAAAGTAGAAACTACGCCATTAATGGAAATGAAACGATACACGCTTCAAGAACGCATTCAAATTATTAAAGTTCACTATAAATATGGTGAAAATTGGCAGGGACGGTTCGTAAAACTCGAACATTTTTGGGTAGTCGTGAAGCACCTTGTCGGACCGCAATAAAGAAATTTTGGGATAAGTTGGGACAAGTGATGTGAAGAATGAACCCGTGCACGTCGCTCAAAAACAGCCTAGAATATTGCTGCTGTAGACGAAAGTGTTGAAGAAAATTCAGGTTTGTCCATTCCTCGTCGTTCTTTGGAATTAGGCATTCTACAAACATGATTACACCATAAGTTGCATAAAGATTTGGGTCTTAAGGCTTATAAAGTTCAGTTAACACAAGAACTCAAGCCGGCCGATCATCAACAAGGTCGTGTCTTTGCTGATTGAGTCGTTGAAATGCATGAAAATGATCCGGAATTCCATCGAAAAATCATCTTGAGGCCCATTTCCATCTCGGTGGCTTCTTCAACAAGCAAAATTGTCGCATCTGGGGCTCGAAAACACAACAGTTATTGTTGAAAAGCCTCTTTATCCTCAACGTGTGACTGTTAGGTGCGGTCTATGGTCCGGCGGAGCCATTGGACCTTACTTTTTCGAAAATGAGGCTGGAGCAACAGTAACGGTCAATGGATTGCGCTATCGAGAGATGATTAATGATTTTTTATGGACGAAATTGGATAGTATTGATCTGGACAACGTTTACTTTCAACAAGACGGCGCTACGTGCCACACAAGCAACGAAACCATTGATCTTTTACGGAAAAGTGTTATCTCTCGAAGAGGTAATCACAATTGGCCACTGAGACTTATGATTTAACACCTTGCGACTTCTTCCTTTGGGGCCACTTGAAAGAGAAGGTCTACGCCAATAACCCAGCGTCGATTCAAGACCTCAAAGATGGAATTAATGAGGCTATCGAGGACATAGGGCAGCCACTTTGCCATTTGGTTATAGAGAATTTAATTAAAAGGATATGGTCCTATAAGCGTGGTCGTGGGGGTCATTTGCCTGATTTTATTTTCCACTATTAACGGCATAGCTTCTTCTTTATAATGAAATAAACATACGATCATTTATATTGAAAAATGGCATTTTTCTTTGAATATCAAAATCACACCTCTTAATGGAAAACCCTTCACTAAAATTTCTATTGATGACTTTTCAGAATGACGGATTTGAAAAATGAAACAATGTAACATTTTTAACCATATATTAGTAGCGACATCTGTCATCAAGACCGAGCTTAGACATGCTCCTGGTATTTCCCTTTGAAATATTCATGTCACATACTCCTTTTATACATATCTATACAATTTTCTGTCCATTGTGAGCTGAATTCTCGCACTGTAAATTATGCTTCTATTTCATCAAATGGTTATTAAAGATGTCGAGGGAAAGTCACGTGTCACTTCATCAGAATAAGGGTAAGTGTTGTGCAAAGGGGATATTTCGGTTCGTTAAGTTAACAACCCTAGACGCATGTGGAACAGTGACGGGGTTAAGAGAAGGCGAGAGGGTAATTTTAGTATTCCCGATAAAGCATAAAGCCTTGCCTAACCTGGTTCAACGCATTGTTTAATGACTGCAAAAGAGTCTTGAATTGAGAGCTGTTTGACTCGATTTCGCTTAGCTGAGAATTTCCGCGTAAATAGCACACTCATGTGCTCGAAATGGAACTCTTTCAACTGCACACTACAGCATCGGCAACTCATAAAACTTCTTATCGAACTGATTTTGTGATTTCATTTAAATATAAAGAAGAATGCAAATCCTTCTGACTTGATATAAATTGATTTATAGTCTGTTTGTTTATTTATCTGAAGTTGGCAGTATCTGCTGTCATACCGTGAAAAAAAGTCAACGTTGCCGAATGTACTCGGCCTCGTCCAACGAGCTTGCGAGTTATCAGAGAACTCTGCAATATTGACAACATTGCGTATTAATCTGACAAGAAAATAAACATTATAACCTAAAATTTTAATATACACAGTGAAATATGCTAAATTGTCATGGCCAACCGACGGCTCAAACTTTCATGAACGGACTATAGGTAATGTTAACGATAATGTCGACATGGAATATTGTTGTAAATGTGTCACTCAAGCAAACTGTCAACCAAATAACAATTTTGGCAAGTTTGTAATAAAAATCCTGATCAATATAATGATTCTACGAAATTGAATCAAATTTGTTGAGAAAGGAATGAGTATTACTTTTTCTTCAGAAGTATTGAACACAAAATCCACAGGTACGTCACTGGTGGTACCAAATTATATGAAATTATCTGCACTAACGTCATTCTTCTGGAAACTTCACCACTCTGTATCTCCAAAGTAAGCAAGCTTACGGCATATATGCTTTATGAAGTGAACGATGAGTCTTGAAATGCCTTCGAAAATCTCCACCTCAAATATAGGCATCTCATTTAGGAACATACTGTATAATGGTGGATGTCAAAGGGCTCAGAGAAACTATGTATACACGGTGTTTCATCATAAACTGGACAAACATATATTTTCGTGTAGAGGACTTCGGGAGAATCATTTTTGCCTTATACAATATATCCCGTTTTCGAAGCATAAGGGAGATACAGGGTGTTAAACGTCATTTTTGCGCAAGATTCTTATGAGTGTGGTCAGTTATGTATAACAGTTGAAGTAACGGTTTTTGGTCAAATCTCAGTATTTTTGGGTCCTCTATTCAGAAAAGTTGACGAACTCCGAAAAAAAATTTACAAAATGGCGGAAGACCTGCAATGTTCCCAATTTTTGCCAAATTGACTTTTATTTTCTGAATGAACACAATTTTCTAAGAATTTCTGTGAAAAAATTTTTGTCAAAAATCGAACACAAATTTTTTTTACATGTCTACAGCGATGAAAAAATTTCACTCGAAATTGATGAAATTTTGTACAATTGTACTTCTTGAATTGTCAATCACGAATACGAAAACAGAATTGTAAAATATCGAACGGTTTCGTTACTACGGGCATTCAAATGTTTCGTTCAGACCTCTGAAATAATGAAAGAAAATTTGTTTTGAGTTCTACAGTCGAAATAATTGAATTAATGGCATGTACAAATATTCTAGATGAATTTATAAAAAAAAATCAGTAAAACTTAGTTGGGACTCGAACCGACGTAGGTATAAAATAGGGAAATGGCACTGTTCTATAAGGATAATAATATTCGTTGCCAGGCAACGGTAGTTCGTAGTTCACAGAGTTTGACTAGTTTTTGAATTTCAGTGAATATAATTTAGCCAGTAGTCAAACTCTATGAACTACGAACTACCGTTGCCTGGCAACGAATATTAATATCCTTAGAACAGTTTCATTTCCCTATTTTATACCTACGTCGGTTCGAGCTTCAACTAAGTTTTACTGATTTTTTTTTTTAATTCATCTAGAATGTTTGAACATGCCATTAATTTAATTATTTTGACTCTAGAACTCAAAAAAAAATTTCTTTCATTATTTCAGAGGTCTGAACGAAACATTTGAATACCTATAGTAACGAAATCGTTCGATATTTTAAATTTCTGTTTTCATATTCGTGATTGATAATTCAAGAAGTTCAATTGTACAAAATTTCATCCATTTCGAGTGAAATTTTTTCATCGCTGTAGACATGTGAAAAAAATTTGTGTTCGATTTTTGAAAGAAATTTTTTCATAGAAATTCTTATAAAATTGTGTTCATTCAGAAAATAGAAGTCAATTTGGTAACCGCAAAAAAAATTAGGAACATTGCAGGTCTTCCGCCATTTTGTAATTTTTTGTTCGGAGTTCGTCAACTTTTCTGAATAGAGGACCCAAAAATACTGAGATTTGAACAAAAACCGTTACTTTAAGTGTTATACATAACTGACCACACTCATAAGAATCTTGCTCAAAAATGACCTTTGACACCCTGTATCTCGCTTATGCCACGAAAACGGGATATATTGTATAAGGCAAAAATGATTCTTCCGATGTCCTCTACACGAAAATATATGTTTGTCCAGTTTATGATGAAACACCCTGTATATAAATGAAGATTATGAATGCTTTAATAACATCTCTATAAATTGATGAGCAACACAAAGTGCTTCTTAAAAAGTCTGCATCAAAGGACACTTTTTTTGAATGCTGAGATTTTCTAAAACATTGTTTTCTATGATCCTTATGTTTCCACAACATAATATCTGATTTGAGTAACATTTATTATATTTATGAGGGTAAAAATTTTTATACTGAATGTTCGTGATAAATTTCAAGAATATCGTTCAGAACCATAGAATTCAATTCTTTCGAAATTATCTAGTTTTTCGAAGAATTCAGTATCATCAATTCGATCAAGCTGAAATTTTGCAGTAAAATATTGCGTTAATACAACCATAGAAAAGTCTATCGTAATATCGAAAAAAACTGAAGTGAACGATCATGCTCAAAAGGATTGTGAAATCATTCAGAACCATTCAATTTTCATACTTTTGATTATCGATTTTTCACACATGTTATTTTTTGTATAATTTTCAGAATATTCATATTTATATATTCAGTATCTTTTCTTTAATTTTTTCTCTAATTGATGAATGATCTTATGAATTCGAAATTTTTAATAACAAGATTGCACCGAATTGGTCTCTTATCGCAGATTGCATTTCGAGATTGGAAAAATTGAGTAAAATGGAATTGTACTCAACGACACATGTCAATAATTCCTGAGAAGTTTCAAGTTGCCAATGAAATATCTAGATAAAACATTACTCTGCAAAAATTTACCCGAAAAATCAATGTCGAAAAAAGTATAGTAATTATAAGATTTGAATAATAAATTGAGCAATGAAAAAATGTGACATAAGGCAGATTCAGGCTCATTCGTTAAAATTATCTAATTTATAAATAAGTTAAGCTCCCTTTCTAATAAATCATCGAAAAATATACCCAGCACAAGTTTTTATCAAGATACATAACATTATCCAGTCATTACTCAGTTTAATTTTGTTAAAGAAATACATAACTGAATTGAGGGGGCCACCACTGATCTATCTGATCTGCACATATTCGCATCGTTAAATAATTTCAGTTGTTACATATTCATAATCCCGCTTTTATGACTCATATTTAAATTTCAATATTTCTATCTGATATTCAGCATATGTATGAGCTTCGGCGAAACTCTAAGAAGTTATTATTTAATGAAACTTTCGACCCTCTTCATTAATGCATCCGATGTGATAATTAAGAGTTCTAGATCGTTATCTTTCAGGAGGGGAAAGAGAGTTTCGAAGTGCCATTGTTGATGGAATCGATGGATGTCGATAGTACAATTTAATTTTCTTTGGTGTTGTCTGCATTTTGATCATTGTGGGAAATGAATTACACTGCGCAAAAAAAATTAACGCACATTATGGAAATCTCAAATTTATTCTACAACTGAAGGTGTTCTCAATGATAATTATTTTTATCAGAATTATGCTTGCATATGTTATCCACTTTCAACGTTTTTCTTCAATACAGATGTTTTTCCCAGCAGGAATAAAAAAGATGAGATTATCCGATTTTGAATGTATTGGCTCCATTATGAAATCAGTTGTTCTCGATCATTTCTAGTGATCAATAGTTTTTCTTTCGTTTGATTTTCTACACTCGATCGCTATGCAACGCGAAACACTCAATTTGACCAAAGAGGAATGTGCCCAAGCGCCCAAGCGGTAGTTTTGCGAGAAGAAGGGTGGACATACACAAGAATGGCAGAAAGGTTTGGAGTTTCCCATACAAGTGTGTCCAGAATGTTGCAACGATTCAGGGAGACAGGTATGAATGTCCGAAGACCAGGACAGGGTAGACCACGGGTAACAACTGCCATTCAAGAACGTTACTTGAGAGTTTCTTCGTTGAGACAACGGTTTGCAACCGCTCGCCTCCTTCAAGATCAGCTTGAGCAAACTTATGGGGTGCAAATTAGCACTCGGACAAAAAGAAATCGCCTCAGAGAATATGATTTAAGGCCTCGGGTCGTGGCAAGAGGCCCAGCTCTTACCCCTGTATTTACCCTATTTTTTCACTTCTTTCCCATTGGTCATTTATCTTTTCGACTTTCTGGCAAGCATGAACCATCTGTTTTTTGTCTTCACATGATTATTGAACACCAAATTTGAAAAAAATTGGATCCCATCAAAAACAGAATTTTTCTGAAACACATTAAAGTGTTCTAAAGATGCTGAATTGATAATGGATCGTTTTCCAATGTTCTATAAAATATTATGACTTTTTTTCAACTTTGTGCGACGAAAAATAATCAAAACTCAACTCAGCTCTTGTCAAATTGTCGGAATCAGAAACTAAATTGATTGAACGTATTACAATATTACACAATTCAACGCAGAGCAATTTACTGCGTTTATATGAATTCGGAACAACAAAGCCTTCAGTTCTATCAAATTGGTGTTAATTATACCTACATCAAATTTGTCAACACTTCATTTTCCATAATATGTGTTTTGGTATGTATTGTTTGTGGTTCAAATTAGTGCCTGTTAATTGTTAATCAATTAAAAATTTTTTAACATCATTCTGTTGTGTTATAATTCTATCAATGTGTTTATAATGTATTAGGCTTCAAAAATTAGAGCTGAATCTATTCACAAGAGATTTCGAGGAAATAAATTTATATATAATGTTTATGTTTATTTCGACTGTGTATTCGAAACTATAAAATTTTTAATTCATTGGATACTTCATAAACTGTTTAAGTATTCAATTACTGTGACTATAGTCCGTTCACGAAAGTTTGAGCGCATAGTAGGCGTTTGTTTATTTATTTGAAGTCGGCAGTATTTGCTGTCATAACGTAGATTAAAGTCAACATTGCCGAATGTACCCAGCCTCGTCCGACGAGCTTGCGAGTTATCAGAGAACTCTATGCAATATTGACAACATTGCGTATCAATCTGACAACACAATAATCAACATAACCTATAATTTTAATATACATAGTGGAATATGCCAAATTTCCATGGCCAACCGACGGCTCAAACTTTCGTGAACGGACTATACACATAACAGATTCTGTGTAGGTGATATCTTGATTCTTGGTGTTGAAAAGGTTTTGATAGTTTATTGAGTTGAATTCAACTGGAATATCATTGAAAATGTTTTTATGAACTTTATTGTACAGTGTCAGCAGTTTATTCGACTTTACCCACGGCAAAACTTGACAGTTGTTGTCAAATTAATAACCATACATAATGCATGCTGAATAATCTGCCATAGATTTATAATACTAACTAGATAGCGAACATGTCAAAAATTTTGAGGCAAACGGCGGCCATTTGCAGTTTGGAGTGAAATTGACTAATTTGAGAGTTGTCAATTTTTCAACGAACTGAAATATTAGAATTAGCGAGGTTATACCGTTTTTGAGGAATCTATTGTGTATAATCATCATAATGGTACATTATTTTAATAACTAATCACACGAATCGAAAAAAACTATTATTTGATATAGACCGAAATGTCAGTGTTCACAGAACACTAATATACAGAGTTCGTTTTTCATCATTTCTTTCAAAGGAACGTCTATGTTTCAATCAAAATTCGAGCACATATGGCATAAAACATCAAAATATTTGTGGTTCACTCCAAACTGCAAATGGCGGCCATTTGCCTCACTTTTTTCTACGTGACAGTTAGGAAGTTCGACGTCCAGTTAGTATTATAGGTCCATGTAATCTGCATGCAAAGTAATATTTCTCAACATAAAGGATTCGTGCGATGAAAAAATCCTCGTCTCGGATTTTTGTTGCTCCAAGCAATCGTGCTTTTTGTCAAATATTTCTAAGCAACTTGTTTTTTCGATTTTTTCGGAAACATCAGATGCCATTATGATATTACCTACGAAAAAACTGTATTGGAGCAGTTGTCAGCAGTTTTTTTTATTTTACCCGCCGCAATACTTGGCAGCTAATACCTATACATAATAATCTGTTATAAAGTATAATGCAGATCAATATTTTTCTACATAAAGCATTCCAACAGTTGCCACCACACTCATGCTTCTTGTTGAAGTTTTACTTCGCAACGATTTTTTTCTATTTTCACCGAAAAAAGTAGATCCCTTATGAAATACTCGAGAATATTTTGAAAACTAATAATTAAACTTTTCTGTTCAACTTTTTGCTGAAGGTTTAGATGCCCAATGCTAAATATATTTAAAATATAATGACATCAAATACTTTAGTATGAAATACACTCATTTTCCTGGCACCAAAACGTAATCAAGGAACTATTCGCGATCAGCGAGGTTTGCATTAAATTTGAGAAAGTTTTCGCTGAGCTTTTCGTGGAACGCTTCGCGGCTTTTACGATAGTTTCCTCCATGGTTTTCAGGCAATTAAGACCAGAAGCGGAGCACGAATATAATTTAAAAACTTACATCGATGATATCTCATATCTCCGTAAGGAAGACAGTTTATTCTGGAAGCCCTCGAAATGCAGCCGCCAGGAAGAAAAATGAGAAAAAACAGGAATGATATTCCCGAAGTTTTCATGTTTGCGGAAAATTTCAACAAATATACAACTATTTCGCAACTCATCCAAGTTTCAAGAAAAGATAATGTTGAAGTTTATGTTCTCTGTCGTCGAGACTTGTAGCGGCAGAGAATATTGGAGGAACAAATAAAAAAGGAGTTATCTACAAGCCACAAATTTTATCGGGGATGAAGGTACATGGCTTTAAGAATGTTCCAGGAATCCGTGATTATAATGTTTGTTATTCGTATTCTATTGTAGGAAACTTTAATATGAAAAGGGCGATTGAGAGGTCGGGAAATGTGCTGACGTTCTGTCAAGATGAACAATTCGGAACTTTTCATATTTGATGAATCGATAATAGTATATTATGCAACGAGCGTATAATGATAACTATTATTCACGTGAGCGATTGGCTCATTAAAGCTGAATCTATTAATTATCTGACAGCAGTGAATAATAACTCATTATTCACTTGTGATTAAAGGGTATTATTATGGCCGAGAAAACAGACATATAATGGATAGATTATACATTTGTCGTGGATAAAATGATAATATCGATCCTCCTGTCAGCAGTTTTTTCGAGTTTACCTGCGGCAAAACTTGACAGTTGTCAAATTACTACCTATAGTCCGTTCACGAAAGTTTGAGCCGTCGGTTGGCCATGGAAATTTGGCATATTCCACTGTGTATATTAAAATTTTAGGTTATGTTGTTTATTTTCTTGTCAGATTGATACGCAATGTTGTCAATATTGCATAGAGTTCTTTGATAACTCGGAAGCTCGTCGAACGAGGCCGGGTAGATTCGGCAACATTGACTTTATTTTACGTTATGACAGCAAATACTACCAACTTCAGATAAATAAACAAACGCCTACTATGAGCTCAAACTTTCGTGAACGGACTATAAACATAACGCATGCCGAATAATCATGAAATAGTCTTCTCAGATAAGTATTCTTCGGGCATCTGATTTTTCCTGTAAGGAAAATAGAAAAGACAATGGAAAGTAATATTTTTGAACAGAAAGCATTCGTGCAGGTGCGAAAATCCTCGGATTTTTTTTGTTGTCACCACAGCACTCATGTTTCTTGTTAAGATATTACTTAGCGACGTGTTTTTTCGATTTTAGAAAAATTAGACGCTTTTATGATATATAACTTACGATTATTTGATTAGTTTGTTATAATCGAAATAGTCCAACATAAATTCAAATGAGTATGATATTTCAAAAAATCAGAAGCACAATTTAACCTTGTTTTCTAGAGTGTTTCGGATTTAGGATTCACTATGTATATCCTATATCCTAATGATGCAGACAAAGTGTTAATTATTATCACTTCGTCAATTCTAAAGAAGTTCATTGCCACCATAAACACCATATTGTTCCGAAAGCATAAAACAGAAGTATTTTATAGCGGAATAATTAATTTATGGTCAAGAAAATATCCACAAATTCAGATTGATGACCACGTGGGGGCGCATAATTGATTGAATTAAAAGTGATATGATTAGTGACTCTGTTTCCATCTGATTCTATCCTTCAGCCCAAGGGATACTCAATACAAGGGGAACGAAGAAATGTCTCTGACATTCATTATTTCTATTCACTGGCCTCGAATCCTATCGAACCGAATTATCGCCATATTGAGGTCTGAGAAGTTGAGGTTTGGACAATCAGATCATTTGATGTGAGGATGCTGCACATCTGTGAGTTCTAGTTGCTAATTGGTGAAATGAAGAATTTTTGATGGCCTGTGGCCAAGGAATTCCCAGAATGGGGTGTTAAGGGCAAGAAAAACTTTGTAAAATTTGGTATTTGATAAGAAATTTAAGTATTTCATTCGAAAGTTTTAAATACTATTTTTGGCAGTTTTCAGGAAGCCATCGCCATGACTATGATCTATTTTTGATTTATGCATGCAAATCATGAATGTTGGAATGGCCTTCTGTAACGGGTATAAGACGATTTTTTCTATTTCATTCAAGTAAGTGTTTTTGAAATAGGGTCCAAATTCGATGAAGAACTCAGATTATACAACCTAGTGACTTTTGTATTGTATCTTGGCAGTTGGTGTGACTGTACCGAAAATTGACAGATAACGGAATTAAAATTTGAATCATGAGTTTGATAAAAAAATTTTATTATAGCTCAAAATTTCTTTGAAATACACAATTAAAAATCAACTTGTTCAAGTTGATTCTTAATTATGATAATGATAATGAATAATGAAATGTCACCTTGATAAATATACAACCTACATACATGCAGCTGAAAATATTAATCATCTAAGGATACTTCTCGACAATCTTCAGTTGGCCGACTCATTTGATGAATTTTTTTTTCAGAAAGTTGCAAACAAACCTTTCAATGACCAATGTTGAACTGTTGAAGCACAACTGATGTCTTCTTAAAAGAAGACTTTAAAGTGAAAATTTTTTTGAAGTTGGTTTCTACATTAAGTTTCCTGGCCCAAATATTTGAGGCTTACGCATATTCAGTAAATGTTCTAATGAAAGTCAGATGAAGAAGTAATAATTAAACATTTGAGTCTACTGAAAAAACAGCGTTTATCCACGACTATTGTGAAATCCGTCCATTGCACGTCTCTGTGCTCGGCCTTAATAATACCCATTAATCACAAGGGAATATTGAGATCATAATTCACTGCTCAGATGCTTCATAGATTTAGCTTTGATAAAATATTCTTTAAATTGGTATTTCTTCAGTATTTTAAAGTACTCTAACTAACAAATATGGGCATACCTAGTCAATCGATGGCCAAATCTATTTTCATTATATCAATTAAAGCTTTTTTCATTACAAAATATTCAATGACCTGTTCTCTAGAAATTTCTCATGTGTCAACTTGAATTTCATAAAAGGGTCTTGTCGTGGTCGCCAAATGTTAAAATCTTCAAGAAATATATTCAGTAGTCGTGGCCAAAGTTTAGTATGCTACTCGCGTATAATGGCTGTTATTCACTCTGTGATTTCACCTCGCGAATAATAGCTATCATTATACGCTCGTTGCATAATATACTATATATTTTGGTGACCCGTTTATATGCCCACCATAGTTAACCCACAACTCAACCTCTCCATTTTCGCAACAATTTCAATTCCCATGCAATAATAACCAAAGTGTCGAACAATCCAATCCGCCAGGGGTTAAAAATAAAAACTTAATCTACGAGGTACGTTGATGAATAAAGCACATCTGTCCCTCCCAGCAGGTATCCATTTACGCTGCATTTACCTTCTTTTCACTGCACGTCAAAATTCAACCCAGTCTGTCATAACAGAAACGCCTTCGGACCAGTGTACTCACGGCTTTATTATGCTCGCGAGGTATGAAACCGGAAGTGAATTAAGAAAAAAGGCGTTGTTTCTCTCTGCGATCCGGAAGATACACGGGACTTGGGCGTTGATGGGCGTCTTATCGAGGTGCTGTTTGTTTGAATAGGTTTGATTGTTAAGTGGTACATAAGGGTGGGGTCTCGAATTTAAATATTTGTGTATGGTGCTTTCACTCTCTTGAAATCAGTGGGTTTGACAAGGAATTTTTGACACTTTTCAATCCACATCATTATTGATAATACAGGGTCTTTATAAATTATTGTAACAGCGCAGTTGGCTTTGGATTGCAGAAAACCAATCTCTAACCAATCAGGGCATAGCATAATCACAGAATTCTGTGGTTTGCATAATCCAAAGCCAACTGCGCTGTTACAATCATTTATAGAGACCCTGTATTTTCTTTAGGTTAGCGATCAATCAATGTTGCCAATATTGCATAAGAGATCTGAATATTACTAATGATGTCAATTTAATTCTGGAAGTTGATGATTCAAAATGACATTTTCTGAAAACAATAATTTATCTTGAAACACGCGTTAAGTAATTGGAATATTACTCGGATTGGTTTTATAAGTTTTGCTTGTTGTATTAAACGTTTCGAGCTAGCTTTGGCAAGTCGTCGTAAGGAATACGCTCAAACCTTAGAGCTTCCAGAAAATCCTTTCATATAACGTGCGTTCAAAAAAATTCGTGGTCAAGTAGGCTGTGGATTCTATTTTTCCCCTCATAGACTCTTAGGAAAAATAGAACAGCTTACTTGACCACGAATTTTTTTGAACGCACGATATTTTCTCTAGGACGTCAGTAATTCTCAAATTTTGTGCCGAGATTGAAGTTAAGAGACTCGGTTACACACTGACGAAAAAACAGAGGTCAAAAAAGCTCTATCATGTCAGGACTATTTAATTAATTTATTTCCCGATTCAGATATAATATATTTCATCAAGAATTGCATAAATTTATTTCAAATGGTACTTGATTTCTTATTTGCATCTTATGTGTACGAATTATAATTTTGAATGTTTGAGAGAAAGTTTGAGGTTTAGGCCGAGTGTAAAATGTAGGTTGCGAATAGAATAAACAGTACTCATAATTGGGAGAAATGAGATCCATAGTTCTCAAGATATTCCAATTTGATTGACCATTTTCTCAATATGTAATTACGCGAAAGCTTTTGCCTTCATGTCAGTGGTTTCAAGAATTCTTCCATTATTCATACTTAAGGTCATTTTCGTCCAAATCCAAATATGGCAACATAACGTCCTCTTGTATTTTGTTTTTGCAAGAAACACGTCCGCTCTACTAGTAAATATGCTGTAGCTTTACGTTTGGTTCTGTTTTGTTTAGTTTATATTCACCTCACTTGAAGTGAAGTTTTTGAATTCCATTTTAATTGTTTTTCAATTGTATTATTTTATATGTTGACAAATATGTATGACGGTCGATTTTTATGCCCTATTAGAAATATATGACAGGACTGCTGCATCGTAAGTTGAACTCATATATTTCCGATATTTTTCCATGAATTTTTCTCTTCCTTCGTTGCAGTCGTCTTGTTACTAGGCTCCGGAACAAGGTGATGTATAAACTCACCGAAACTAGTCGAACGGGCGTGTTTTTTGCAGTCTGATTAAATAAATAAGTTCTCACAAAAAATAAGGCATATAATTATCCTCTCCTCTTGTATTTGACAAGCGGGTTTCATTCTCCATGTGACAATTCAGGAAATAATATTCTCGATAAAACTGCATGAACATGACGATAGACGATACCTACAGATTTTAATGGCGTCCAATGGCAGTTAGCTATATTTTCAAAAACATATACACACCGCATGATTTCTACTTTCCACTTTAATTTATGGTACCTAGACAAGTATACAAGAAATTCCATGCCTCAAAAGATGTTCAGTGTAATCTGTACAGCCCTTTTGCTTCCTTGAACTTCGTTAGCATGAATAAAAAGGTATTTATTCAAATATTATTCTCCGAGGACGTAAAAATACCAAGCGCCTCTAGAAGAACATTGTTTTATACAACAGAAACAGTGGGAAGTCTAGTATTTCAAGTTTAATTATTCCACAGAATAGGAAAGTGGTCATTTTTTCATGCAGCTGTCACCGGGGTGCCCTTTTATGTTGCCTTGAATACAATTAAATGCGAATATAACAATTTGAATTGTCAAAATCTCTGAAATAATAACTGTTTTGAATGGTATTCTCAGACACATAAGGAATTGAAATAAATCTCAGTTTTCTCCAAATATGGAGATTTTTCTCGAATATATGGAGTTACTGTTATCACATATTTATGTGTTTATTCTTTTCTTGTTTTTATGTGGAGAGCGAGAGCCCCCTAGTTAATTATTGTATTGTATAAAAGGAATTCAAAACAGTGACAAAAAAAATGAATTTTTCATGATCAATTTCATCTATGTCTATTTTTTGAGGTATTTTAAGATCTTTAATGATAATCAAATAAACTTCTGAATTTTCTGGAAGAATGCTCCGATAAATGACCCGAAATGTTGCCATAATATGGAGTGTTAAAATTTCACCTAAAAAATGTTTGAAAACATTCAAGAAAGCCCTTAGCAGGTGCTTTCTGCGCTCGTTCATTGGTGGATCAATCAGGCTGTAAATATAAAATCTCAGTATGATTGGAATAATATTCTGGAGATTATTCAAAAACTGAAATATGTAAAAACTTCACGATTGAAGAAATTGAACTCTATGGTTCTGATGACGCGATCCTCTTGAAATTTTGCATGAACATTCAGTTCATCAATCTTCATGGACGAAATGAATTTAACTCGAATCGGATATCTTGTTATGGAAATATAAAGATTCTTCTTTCTAATATTCCAATTGATTTTTCTATGATTCAGATGATGCGATCTTCTTGAAATTTTGCATTGACATTCCATATATCAAATTTCATTCACAATATAATAATAATAATAATAAACGTATTTAAGGCCATCGACCTGAGTCCTTCAGCCACACAATATAAGTTTCACTTGAATCAGATATCTTGTTATTGAAATATGAAGTTTCTTCTTTTCAATATTCGAATCGAATTTTGTATTATTCTGTTTATGGTATGGCCATAAAACTTTGCATGAGACTTACTGTGAGCATCTTGCATGTGGCCACAAAAATTTATTGATTTGGTTCTGTCTGAGATATCGAGGAACAAAAATTTTGAATGGCCAGATTTCATGGAACAACCCGTACGATTTGGCTGGTAAACGGACTGAACCGAGGCATTTGTGAACCGAACTCAGCCTGAAAATCTTAAGTCTTTCGTTCAATTCCTTCGAAAGTTATCCTGCTTACAGACGGCCGGCCCCACGGACAGAATTGAATTTGACCACGGATTGCTCACCAGGGAGTCGAATCCTATCGTTTGAGACCATTTTGAGACCAAAATTCGAATATTGCAGTCATTTAAGTAGAACGAGCTCTCAAAAAATTATTTCAAAGAAAAATAATTGTATTCTCACCTTTAGAAGACACCATCACAACTTTTGTGGAAATGATCCATTTAATTCAGTAAGTTAAGAAGTAACTAATGAATAAGTAAGACAACTATTTTCCACATTTGAACATGATGTGAAAATTGAACTACACTACTGGAAAAAAATAAAGGATCAATGGATGCAATTAAAATGTGGAAAAAGCTCGAGAAAATTCTTTTTTGCCTTTTTTAAAGATTATGAGCTTCTCAGAGCAAAAAACGTGATCCTTATTTTTTTTCAAAAGTTCAATCGAGTGAAACAAAAAAACGGCTAGCTGGATTGAGTTGGCTCTTCGTAAGGTTTTTAACAACATATTGATTTGTGAAAGTCAAACTTAACATTATTGGTTTCCTCAACATTTTCGATCCAGCGGTAGATTTTCCAAGAAACCACCAAAAGCCCTTTTTTTGTTAAATTTTTATATTGATGCGACATGAAGAAAAAAAAATTTCTATGAATAAGCAATGGTTGTTCATTAATGGGAATTCATTTAAGGTCTTGAAACCCTCCTTCAATTTTCTGTGCGATCATTGGTTGCTGAGAAATCGATAATCAAAGACAAATGGATCCTTTTCCATTTGATGACCGATATCTCGGCGAGAAGTGGACGTATTGAGGTCGATGAAAAAATAAATTAAAGCTGAATTAACAAAGTATCCCATCATTATAACGATTATGCAAAAACTAAATTTCCACGCTCGAAGACAAGAAAAAAAAAGTGGTAAAATTTTGAGAATTTTTTTTTTGCTGATTTTTCTATAATTACTCGAAAACCACTGAAACTTAAAATTTTTTAAGTTCTAATCCAAAAACTAGACACTTGGAGCTACAATTTCCTTTTTTTAATTCCTTGTACGACCATTCCTCTCAAAGTTACGTCATGTTGAAAATTGCCGAAAAATTTGGAAGTTTTTTTTGATCCTTTAATTTTTTCCAGTAGTGTATATAACTTATTAGCTGGTAATCAATTGAGGAGGACATTAATCTACCCTGAAAACACATGAAATCGGTTAATTTTTACCTGCCCCCGATAAAAACAAACAAGGCCACTTCCAGTCCAACCTTATAGACCGAAATTGAATCGAAATCTTACATGAGAACAGTCGACAATCACGAAGTGAGCGATGAAATGCCTTCAAGTCGAAGCATTCTATATGTTAATCAGTTTCAATCAAAATTCAATCATGTTGATTGAATTTAATCATCAAAAAACAAATTCCACATCCAGAAAACCATCAATTAAATGCATTCATGATTACATTCCCTCGGGCACGAAGCAAAGAAGATCCATCAGGAATTCAGAATGGTTTCACATCAGAGCAGAGCAGCAGCAGCATTCGGGGTCGAGTCTTAATATTCATTTCCTGGTTGCGGTATTTGCGAATTGGATATCACGCATCCTACATTGGCAGTTGGGATATCGAATAATAATAGAAGCTACGTGAAATTACGATTATGTGAACGCTTGCAGTCGGGACTCATTAAGGATCATTCGATGCACGATGAATATTTTCAATTTTTTCATTCTCATAATTGAAAAATACTGTGTTTTCCCCCAAGAAAAATAGTGACACTCAAAAATACAGTGGAACTTCCCTATAACGAAAGCGCTAAATGCGTAAAAAAATTCGTTATAAAGAAATTTCTTCATACAGAAAATTTGTTTCTATAGTCGGCAATGTCGCGGTCGACTTCACTGATAAATTTAAGTTTATCATTCAAACTTTAGCCACTCCTTTTAGAAATTTTCGCACAACTTTCACACTAGCGTAATGGTTAGATTGAAACCTAACAGCCAGGGGTGTATTTAAAACTGTTTCAGAAGGATCTCTCTGCACGCCGTAATGATTTAGTTTAAGGTCGGGATTTATTACGTACGTCCGGAAAAATTTCGGAAAAAACCCACCTTTATACCTTCTTACCAATACGCATTCAAAAAGTGATGTTCTTTGAATATTTCGTTATAGAGAGAATTTACTTCAATTTAGACGGTGTTTTTAACGTGGAATTTGGATTCAAGGTGCAATGTCTTGTACGAAATTTGTTATGCAGAGAAATTCGTTCTACAGAAGTTCGTTATAGGTTAGTTCCACTGTATTTTGGTCTTCAACATCCGTATTTCAGTATCGTTCATTACAGTGCTGTAATGAATGTTACAACATTGCTTTCAGTTATATTTTTCGTTTTGTGGTTGTTAACACTGACTTCCTATCCTATCAAATTTCAACACACGTCAAATTATCTAATTTGGTAATGATTGTTGATAGGAAAAGTTTAATTTCCATCAAGAAATATTTGAGCCTATAGAATTTCGATGTTTCTGCATTAATTATTGAAAAAACCTGACTGTGATTGTTGCCAAACAGGGCAACAATATTCGGCAGTAGA
Source organism: Propylea japonica (assembly GCA_013421045.1). Lineage (NCBI taxonomy): Eukaryota > Metazoa > Arthropoda > Insecta > Coleoptera > Coccinellidae > Propylea > Propylea japonica. The sequence continues at coordinate 28,699,174 of CM024240.1, forward strand.
GTACACTAAGGCTAGAGCTGCCGTACGAAAAGTTGTTGCGTCAGCACCCCAAGTGTTTGAATAATATTATTCCTAGTTTTCAATTTCATACGTAAATCATCCAAATGGGCTTTGAGATTCAGAGAAGAATCTAGTTAAATGAATCAAAAAAATATATTCGATAAATTCAGATTTTTTCCGTTATCTGCATTGAATCTCTTTTATTTCATTTGAGATACTGATGTCGATGGTTAACATTACTGATCATTTCTGTTCAGTAATGATCAAGTGTTCACCATCGTATTACGCAAACTGAGTCAGGCGTAGGGGAAAACCCGGATAGATGCCCCACTTTTTGAATTTGCCTCATATTTTTGAAAATATTGATTTTATATGTGTAATTTCTATGAGTGTAGGAAGCATTATTATTTGATTTGGAATACTGAGACTTTTCTCTGACATAGCAACCCCAAATTGCACAATAATTTGATTTTTGTAGAACCCTTTTTTTGGGGATAGTTGCCTACAAGTATGGATAGTTGCCCCACCATGAAAATACTGAGAGGGATAGATGCCCTTCATACTGTGTGAACCAAAAACCCAACTAAATACAATGAGATTTTCTATGCTTAAAACAGCAACTTTATGTACGTAACATGGATCGAATGAACAACAATTGTGCATTTTTAATTGAATTTCAAAAACATATATTAAACGAAAAGTTGTATTCTTCATATTAACATAAAGCATTGTTCCACACATTCATGATAAATTAATTAAATAATAAGTCTCAACAAAAATGATCAGGAATCAAGCTTTAAAATCAAAATAACACAATGAATCGAAAATCTGCTAAGAAGATATGGTTTTAGTTTAGATGTCCTAAGGGGCACCTATACCTCAAAAAATCAGGGCAACTATCCTTTTCGATAGGGATAGATGCCCATGAATTTTTTTAATAAATTAAGAAGAAAACAAAAACTATTTGTACTCAGATGTACACTCCATGAAACACTGTATTGGCGTAATAAAAAAAATTAATGAATTTATTACCACTTCAAAAGTTATACAGCGGCAAATACCTACCTCTAAAAGTTTGGCATGTTTGTGAAGTTCGCTGCTGAGATGATCGCACACACTAGCGAAAAACGGCTTCACTTTACAATAACCCTTACAAAACTAAGGTCCAGGGTGACTGTAACAGCTACTTATAAAATTAATTTTCTGATACGTGTTTCGGAAGTTAGGTATTTTGAAAAAAGGGCATCTATCCAACTGAGGCATCTATCCGGGTTTTACCCTATACACTGCATCCAATAGACGAGATTGAATTAGAATATCAGAAATACCAGATAAAATCTTCGTTCAATATAAATAATTTCAAATTCGATTTCGTCTTCCACGAATATTTCGTTGATCAAACATAAAATTGCCTGAGGTCGTGTAAGACAACGTCGAGGACTATGTATTAGCTTTCCGCTTTATAGATTAGATCGTGTTCTTGTTTGTACGAATAGAGGGATCTATCCTCGATAAGATCCCTACATAAAGATAAAAGAGGGGTGATAACTGACACCCTTAGGGAATGCCTGTACTGCTGTTGTTACTATTTCCATTCCATCATCTGATTGCGTTGATATTTGTTATTGGGGAGCTTCGCAGGCTAACACAGTATTTCTGGAGAAGAGCAATTGACAAAACATTTAATTGATGAAACTGTAAGAGAAAAAATTTAAGACACAAGTAAATTTCAGTCAACCAATCTATTTAATTTTCTATTCGAAAAATGTTCGCTGAACGAGATGACATTTCTTTAGAGTTTTACACTATACTTTTTCTACGACTGTGATAACTAGAGACCGGATCATATGCATCTGCATATTTGCATATGCTTTTGCATATTTAAGACATCCTCATTCCGGAACGCAGTATTAGTAGCCGAGAGTTACGAAAGTATCCAAATAATGAGTAAAAAAGGCCAAATGAACTCCACGTAGCCATTGGCTTTTCCAAATAAACCTTTGAAAGAAAGTCCAGGTTTTGAAGATTTGTCTCTTATCGAAAGTTTTATTAATGGGACTGCAGAAGTTTTACCTGAAACTATAAGGGAGAACATAGAACCAAGGTTCAAATCCTCCCCAGTTACGTCCGTGGATGCACATACAAAAATATTCAAAATGATCGAAAGTAAAATTCAAAAATTGAACATTTGGAACAATATTTGAATGTAAACCGATGGCCGATTAATTGAAATAAAGAGGTTTCCGATACAAATTCGAATCAAAATTGGCCATCTATTTAGGAACAACCTGTAACTTTTTTCTCTTGCATATTAGGGTAGTAAAATCTAAAACATGGTTTAAGTAACAGTTCCTGAAAATTTCATCCTTTTGGCGTGAAGGGAAAAGAAATAGCTGAAAATTCAAGACGAAAAACAGTTGTTTGTGAATAACTCAGAAAATATCCACTTTAGGGCAAGGGTGTGATGCATACACTCACATTATTTTTTAACGTAGATTCAATATCTGCCAAAAAAAATGGGGTTCTAATTTAAAAAAAAATGATTTTTCACGATTTTGTCATCCCTTACTTTGAAAGCGATTTTTTCACCCCCTGTATCATGAATCGCGATTTCGATTTTCGAAGTGGATACATCAATCTTACATCTTGAAAAATCCCAAAAATGAAAATTTTCCATCCAAAAACCTCGAAGTTATTCTTGTTTCAGCGGAGCTCTATTTTCGATTTTTTTTCGAATTTTCCCGCTCAGAGAGAATTTTCCAACCAAAACTGAAAAATGTTACATCAAAATAACTTGAAATTTTTTAAGGAATCTATTTCTGCAATAAAAAAATGGTGTTCTAATTTGAAAAACGGAAGTTGACGTCATTTCCGGAAAAACCGGAGGTGCTCATGCCTTGAAAATATTTTAGATTTAATCAGCATCGGGAAAAACTTATAAGTGCTGAATTTCATGAAAATACGTTCAGTAGTTTCCCTTATAAATATGGGTGAGGTTCCTCGTGAAAGACCCTGTATTATGCATTTATATATTCTTTTGAAATCAAGAGCTAATATACCTAATAAAATACATGAAACAAAAAGGAAAATCCCTAACTGAGGTTAGTACAAAACGGGGTACCATACTATTTTTCCGCATGATACCAGAGCTCAGGGAAAAACCCCAATAGAAAAAAACCCTTAAAAACTATTCGAATATTGAAATATTTCTCCTTTAGTTAGTCTAACCGATATTCTTCTCCAAGATGCCTTCCGAATTCTGAATCTGAAACGAAAAAATCGAAGCAGAAAAAAGGAACAGAAAATAAATAAATAATGTGCTTTATTTCAGATAAAGTGTACACATGAAAACATCTTCAACATTGAATAATGGAAGTAAAACTCTATTAAATGGATTTAAAATTAACAACCCATGAAAGAATAGAATGAGATCAATAATTCTCATAGCATTCTAATTTGAATTAACATTTTTCCAATATGGGCAAGCTGTAACTGACACAGAAGTTGAATACTGTAAACACTCAACCTAAAGAATATGGAAACAAGTGTCGAAATTTAAGCTTCGTGTATACTCTGAGCAGAATAATACTTCGAATTATAACTTCATCCAGTACCTAACCCCTACTCGTATTGTTCAGACCATTTCTCCATTAGCACGTGTGAAATACTCAAAATTGTTGAATCAATATTTCCCAATTACGTATTATTGCCGACATATCGAACACATCTCATAAAACGTCTAGTAAATTGAATCGTATTACAGAGCTGAAGGCAAATTGTTGTTGAAGATATCAATTAGTGAATAGAGATAGAATCCCTTAATAGCGGAATAACGGCATGCATATTCATAGGTGTGAATATGCAAATCGACTGATTGCGTTTAATTCCTAATTGAACCAAGTCATGCCATTTGTTTTTTTTATCGAACTACAGTACCAACTTCACTTAATCCCTTAGCTACCTAATTTAGATAAATACACACAATTCGTATAGAAGGAAACTACAGGCTATACATTCGCCATGTTGAAACTCTTGACAAGTAATGAAGTTCTCGTTCAACTTAAACGAGTGCTACACTGCGCAAAAAAAATTAACGCACATTATGGAAATCTCAAAACAACTGAAGGTGTTTTCAATGATAATTATGCATGCATAAGTCCACTTTCAAAGTTTTTCTTCAATACAGATGTTTTTTTCCAACAGAAATGAAAAAAGATGAGATAATCAGATTTTGAATGTATTGACTCCATTCTGAAATACCTAAGTTGTTTCCGATCAATTCTAGTGATCAATAGTTTTTCTTTCGTTTGATTTTCTACACTCGATCGCTATGCAAAGCGAAACACGCAATTTGACCCAAGAGTAATGTGACCAAGCGGTAGTTTTGCAAGAAGAAGGGTGGACATACACAAGAATTGCAGAAAGGTTTGGAGTTTCCCATACAAGTGTGTCCAAAATGTTGCAGCTATTCAGGGAGACAGATATGAATGTTCAAAGACCAGGGCAGGGTAGACCACGGGTAACAACTGCCATTCAAGAACGTTACTTGAGAGTTTCTTCGTTAAGACAACGGTTTGCAACCGCTCGCCTCCTTCAAAATCAGCTTGAGCAAACTCATGGGGTGCAAATTAGCACTCAGACAATAAGAAATCGCCTCAGAGAATATGTATATTGCCTCGTGTCGCGGCAAGAGGACCAGCTCTTACCCCAGCCCATCGAAGGGCGTGTTTGGATTTTGCGAGAGAGCATATCCATTGGGAAGAGGCTGATTGGGAAAGAGTTCTCTTCACAGATGAGTCTAGATTCTGCCTCTATCTACCTCTATCTACCATTGTGATCGACGTTCCCTTGATATGAAGAGCATGTAGTGCCATTTACCCCATACATTGGTGAAAATTTCATTTTTATGGACGATAATGCCAGACATCGTGCGCGCATCGTGCAGAAGTACCTTGAAGAGGTTGAAGTCTCTCGAATGGAATGGCCAGCAAGAAGTCCAGATCTCAATCTGATTGAGCCAGTTTGGGACAACCTCAATAGAAGGCTGAGAAGTTCAGAAAATCATCCCCTTACTCTTAATGACTTAGGAATCCAACTCAGAGAAATCTGGAAAGGATTAGATCAGAACATTTTAAGATCACTCATTTTGAATATGAACCGTCGTTGGCGAGCTGTAATTAACGCAAGGGGTGGAAATACCAAGTATTAAATCACTTATCAGCATTCCAGTATTTTGAAAATTGTTTATTTCTCTTCTTTTACATAAGATTCGGCAAAATCCTGAAATTTCCTTTCATTTAATGTGTCTTTTTCATTCAAAACCTTCCCGAGAGAACATAAAAAATAAGTTATATAGTCAATGTAGAGTTAAATTTCATTAAAATTGAGATTTTCAGAAAGTGCGATAATTTTTTTTGCGCAGTGTAGCACTCGTTTAAGTTTAACGAGAACTTCATTACTTGCCAAGAGTTTCAACATGGCGTATTTAGTTTTTTGAATAATTCTCATAATATAGTTCCGATCGTGCTGAGACTTTGCATCCGATAACTTAGCATGCATCTCAAGTCTTATGCGAAATTTTGAGGTAATAGTATTATAGTACCACCAACGAAAGAGCGCTCCAAAGCATTTTCATTAATTTTTTTATCGAACTACAGTAACAACTTTCCCAAAGCTCTTAGCTACCTAATTTAGATAAATTACACACAATTCATACAGAAGGAAACTAACTACAGGCTATACATTCGCCGAGTTGAAACTCTAAGCAAGTAATGAAGTTTTCGACTAGTCGCTATTGTTTTTCCGATATTAATTTGTCGATACCCAAAGCGGAGTTAATATAAGCTCTACATGAAGTTCTCGAAAAAGTTTTCGCTAAGATTTCTGACATTACTCTAGATCTAATATAAAGTTTGCCGGAAGTTCATTTTGAACTCTTGTGATATATATCGTAGTGGGCTGAAACTAGAAAGTTTTCTTGGAGAATATTGTCATCGGCAATGAAAATATTATGAGTTCGGTTTCTAGTTGGAGAGGAATAACTGCCAGTTGAAGTTAGATGATGTCACTCAATAATACCGTTTAGAGACAAAATAGGTCGACATATTACTGATGAAATACACTGCCGGCAAAATAATCGATCCACTCAAAAAATCGATGAACTTTGTTAATTCATAAATATGTTATTTCATGTCCGATTCAAATGAATTTTTTTTTCAATTGTTGATATGTTCATCTTTAATCAATCACAAGTTTTGAGTTTCAAGAAGACTTGGCGTGCGTTATTTTTGCAGGGTGAAACAAAATCTGTTTTTTTTATCCTAACTTTAGAACCAGCCCTGGTGTGTTTCAGTCTCGGTTTCAGTTGCTCCACCGTGTGATTTCTTATTTCATCATCAAGACACATCTTCTCTTGACAATTTAATTCTTCACTCATAATAATAGCTAATTTTTTGTTAAATATACAGGGTTTTAAGTAAAACATTAAATTTAGCTAAGGTTACAATAGTACTTCAACAAATTCAACCTAAAATTTCGACCTAATGAAAACAAACTGAAAGCAAAGTTAAAAACATAACGTGTTTTCCGCCCAGACGCGGATCAGGTGCAATTCGTCTCGGCATGTCCTCATTAATGTTTTTGAATCAATTAGACTAATTAGAGCATCACTGAGCTGCTGCAAATTTTCAGGAGTTGGTACGTGAGATCGAATTTTCCTCCCAAAAGCATCGATACATGCCCAATCGGGTTCAAATCTGGTCTTAGAGCAGGCCAGTTTAATGCTTGGATACCAACCTCTGCTTAATACTCCTTGGCAATCCTAGCCGCATGCGGTTGATGCGGCCTGGCATTATAAAGCATTAGCACGAAATCGTATCCAATAAACGGTGCATACCAAACAACATGTCGCGCTGAAACTTCTCTTGTTCTATGTTTGAACTCAGTTTTCAGTTTATTTTTATAACGTTCGGATTTAAGGTTAAATCTGTTTAAGTACTTTCATAGTCATAGCGAAATTGAGGAGTTTGATGTTGCTCTGAAAACCTGTATCTTTAACGAAAATTGAGCTATTGTTATTAATGAAGAATTAAATTGTCAAGATAAGATGTGTCTTGATGATGAAATAAGAAATCACACGGTGAAACAACTGGAACACACCAGAGGTGGTTTTGAAGTTGGGGTTAAAAAAAAAGATTTTTTTCTGTGACGGGAAAAAAATGTGACATTTTATATCTCTTGACAGGTCACAAAATATGACTTTTTTCGAAATTACTTTTTTCCCTGTCAAAAAAATGATTCTCTATGTAGCCGGGAAAAAAGTACTCACTTTTTTCCCGGGGAAAAAAGTAATTTCGTGAACAGTTATATTTCTTTCACTATAAAATGGTCGTTTTTTCTGTCACAGAAAAAAATAGTGTATTATACACGGGAAAATATTAGATTTTAGCTCTCGGCTTTTTGTCTCCCTCCGCTTCGCGTCGGGAGACAATAGGTTTGTTCCAACTCAAGAATTGACCGTACAATGATCGTCAGGATTCTGCGCAATAGATAAAAATGTGTTCCAACTAAAAATGTATCGTTTGAGAATGGTTTCGTTTTTGTTCCATCCTGCTTCGGGACCGTGAGTGGAACGGTTTGGTGATCGTCATTTCGATCCCTGGTCTGGAGCAAGTACTGTTTGGACTGTCATGCGCAGTCCTGTGTGCTTTTGATTTAAAAGACCGTCACAGTAAGAGTAAGCACGTGTTTCAGATTAAACAGCCATAGAACAAATTCTTTCTCTATGTAAACAGCAAGCAGTGTCTCTGGAATAAGCACACAATTCCAAATAATTTGTTTGTAAAGTACAATTTTGTTATCTGTTTTCCCATATTCGATCAAAAATTTGTATCGGTAAGGGGTTTGTGTTCTGGAAGCATAAATTATAAAGCAGAAGTTAGTTGAAAAACCAATAAATGAATTGAATACTCACTATGATCCTCGTTTATTGTTTGATTAATTTTGTTTTTCAGAAAATAAGTATATAGCAGAGACTCTGATTTATAAGTACTTTCACCGGCTTGTATCGCAAAGAGAAAACAAAATGGTTCCATCCATAGGTAAATAAACTTCATTTATGTGAAAGTACCTATAAATCAGAGTCTCTGCTATATACTTATTTTCTGAAAAACAAAATGAATCAAACAATAAACGAGGATCATAGTGAGTATTCAATCCATTTATTGGTAGATAAATAAACTTTATTTATCTATGGTTCCATCTAACGCATATGGTATGGTCAACAAACAGTCAAAAATTCGTTCCAACCCTTCCAAACATCTTCGTCGGTTCTTGTACGGTCAAAGTTTAGACATGCGCATAAGATCGATTACTAACAGTTTCGTGACCGTCAAATTACCGTAAAAAAGTCAGCTGTTGGAACAAACCTAATATAACCTCGAGCTAAAATCTACTACTTTTTTCCCTTGTATAATAAATAACTATTGTTTCACCCTGTATAGAATGACGTAAGCCGGGTTTTTCTTGAAATTCAAAACTGGTGATTGATTAAGGATGATCATACCTACAATTGAAAAAAAATTCAATCTAATCGGACTCGAACAAATTTCATCGATTTATGAGTGGATCGATTATTTTGCTGGTGAGTGTAGTATTTGCAAAAGTGCAAAAAAATTACTGTACCTACTCATTCCTGGAATGTTGCTGTTTGTATACGATCATGTTTTCCACATGTCTGGCAAATAGTGAAGTATTTCAGTAAATAATGAACTTCAATTTCACTGCAAGTCATATGGAAATGTAGAATCACGAGAACTGGTGAAAATTTCTTGAAAATAATAAGAATACCCAAAGTTAGGTTGATGTTCATAAACAGCAGAGGGGAAATATAAGTAAACATAAAGATCTTTTCCTCATTTTTGCATCTGTTCACATCTGATAAGGCCTATCTACAATTTTCTTTATTGATCTGAGATCGACCCTCAGTATAATTGTACTTATTGAGCATACATCAACCAACAGAAATCAGCTATTCCATAAAAAAAACCTGTAGCTTTACAAATTTCACAATTTGATTTTCCGTTAGCCCCGCCACTAAAAAATAAATATGCACAAAGCAGGAATACACAATTTTCCCGAAACCTCTATTTTTTCTTTCCCAAAAAAACAGGACTGTTGCCAGAGATACCTAACGTTGAATTTTTTGCTAACCCGATAATTCGGTCGTGTCATAGCGACGCCAGGGTAAGTTAAGTCAATTTTGCGGTTAATAAAATAAAATTTCCGCATATCACCCCTCCGGCTTCTACTCCATAGTTGCGTAGATGCATACTATTCTATGCATGATCAATGGTCCACATCGTAGGGTAGAAAAGCAAGGGGTCCCGACATTTGCACATGTATGCTTTTTCGGTAATTGGATTCTGGGAGAGAGAATTTGGAAATCCCTGAAGAGAAGCTGGTTCGAATAGCTACGAACGGTGCAGTTTTTATTATTAAATTTAATAATGGCGGATTGTGGACGGATTGGAATTGGGAATAATTGATAATGGTTTGTCGTGTGGCTTTACTATTAGATTTATGGAATGCACGTGATTTTCTGTGCGTTCTGCCCAATTCGCAATGGAGGTAGGCATAGCATAAATGTAATTTGGACCTTATTCGTAGAGATGTATACATACAGGGTGTTCTGATTTGTTTCCGACATACTGAAATGGGTGATAGATCACATAATTTTAAGCAAAAAAGTTCCTATGAACATGGATCCGGAAATGCTTCGTTTCCGAGATACAGGCTTCTCTTTAATATTTTTCGACTGATTCCAAAGAATTGCATGAAAGTTGGTGCCTTCGAAGAAAATAAAAAACTCAATATTCGTAAAGCATCCCAACAACTCAATATTTCAGGAAACAGAATATTCAGAACACTTAAAAACAACAATTACATAGCATATCACTCCTACTTATTAGTTGGTAATAGAAAATCCGCATGCATTTCACCTCAGAAATTTTCAAAATGAATAAATTAAATAATTGAATGGGAATAATTTTTGGAGAAGTTTTGGGACCCTTTGGTTTTAAATGCATTTTTCTCTGAAACGATTGCTCCTAGCGACTTCGATGAAGTATACCTTTTTTAAGTAAGAAGGATGAGATAATCGATTTTTTCATTCCGAAACGGTGTACAGGATAGCACGAAGAAGTTGCAACGGTTTACATGGGTTGAAATGGTTGCCGGTGGCGCCCTCTAGAAAATACAATTAAATTCACCACAAATTCGAATTTATCGTCCCAGAAAACCCCTGCATAAGAAATTTCATGAAAGGATTTCGAAGCAGTCAAAACATATTAAAGAAAACGCACATTATTTTTTCAACTTTAACACCCTGTATCTCGGAAACGAAGCATTTTTCGGACCCCAGTTCATAGGAACTCTTTTGCTTAAAATGATGTGATCTATCACTCATTCAGTTTGTCGGAAACAAATCAGAACACCCTGTATGTATAAGTGAAACTCACATTCACAGTCAGTGACCATGTTTCACCTTCATGCCTTCTTGAAACACGATGACATTTTTGATTTATAGTTTCATATCCTGCCAAAATATCATTGAAAGTTCTTTATAAGTAGAATTAGAAGTTTTTAGCATTAATTTCCGATTTCTGTTTTTAGGTATGCTTTTAATGTTATAATTTGATGAAAACATTGTTAATAAAATCTGTTTTTAGAGACATACATCGAATTTCTGTCAAACACATTATTAATAAACTGAAAACTGAGTGAAAACATAAAACAATAGAAGTTTCAGCGCGACATTTTGTTCGGTATTCACCGTTTATTGAAGACGATTCTTGCTAATGCTTTATAATGCCCGACCGCATCAACCGCATGTGGCAAGGATTGCTACTGAGTATTTCAGAGGTTGATATCCAAGCATTCAACTGACCTGCTCTTAGACCAGATTTGAACCCAATTGGGCATGTTTGGATGCTTTTGGGAGCAAAATTCGATCTCAAGTACCAACTCCTGAAGATTTGCAGCAGCTCAGTGATGCTCTAATTGATTCAAAACCTTGATGAGGTAATGCCGAGACGAATTGCACCTGTTATCTGCGTCTGGGCGGAAAACACGTTATGTTTTTAACTTTGATTTCAGTTTGATTTCATTAGGTCAGAATTTCAGGTTCAATTTGTTGAAGTACTGTTGTAACCTTAGCGAAATTTAATGTTTTACTTAAAACCCTGTATCTTAAACAAACATTGAGTTATTATTATGAATGAAGAATAAAATTGTCAAGAGAAGATGTGTCATGATGATGAAATTAGAAATCATACGGTGGAACAACTGAAACACACCAGAGGTGATTTTGAAGTTAGGGTAAAAAACAGATTTTGTTTCACCCTGTATAAAATGGCGTACGCCGAGTCTTCTTGAAATTCAAAACTGGTGATTGATTAAGGATGAACATACCTACAATTCATTCGATTCGGACTTGAAATAACATATTTATGAATTAACTAACTTCATCGATTTTTTGAGTGGATCGATTATTTTGCCGGTCAGTGTACATCACTAATTTTATCATTTGGTAATCAAATTGAAATTCAGAATACCGGTTTCCTAAAGTGCCCGTGACGAAAACCCCTTCCATATCATGGAAATCAAACATCCCCATCACCAAATTGAATTTTTGCGAGGGAGAAAGAAGAAAACGCTCGGAGCATTTGTGCAGATCTCCCTGTGTACAGGCTCCATTATCACATATTTCCCCTTTCACAACACACCGAACGCCTTTGGCGTTCTCTTATTTACGACAAAGAGACGGCAAATTCTTATTAACATCCACAAGATATTAAGATACCCCCGGGTCCTTGTGTTGGTGACCGTCTCTAGTCCCCTGGCGCGCCGCGGCCATTGCTCACAGCATCTCAAATGTTTGGAATTAGGTACGTTCTGCTGAGATGTCTGAAAGGTCGTCCAGTGAACCTTGCGGGGTTCCTGATTAACCGCATTGAATTAGTTGATGTTTTTATCTTTCCTCGTCGTTTTTTATCATTTTTACGGGAAGCATTGTTGAATGGAAAATGTGAAAACGACTGATGTCGGGTAAGAGCGCATATTTTCGGAGGGGAACTCGCAAACTGTAACCTGAGTGATAATTTCAAAGGAATTTGAGTGATTTTAATTGATTAAAAATTGAATAAAGCACTGACGTGAAGTTAAGATTCACCCCAGTACGGAAAACCCTCAGTAAAAGCCTAACTCTGTAACCACTAGGTGATGGTAGCTTGGGTTAAATCAGCAGTATATTCTTTCAAGTTTCTGCATTGAATTTGACACGTGAGTAGTGGCAGAAATCTTTCCAAATATTATGAGCAAAATAAATGTAATTGGTCATTCTGAGACTGAAAATTATTTTTTGTACAACTGTCAAAAAAACTTGACTTTTCTTCATCACTATGGCTACCTCATGACGACTTTTTTTCACCGAGGTGAAGTTTAGGCCACGAGCCGTAGGCTAGTGGCCCAAATCACCGGGTGAATAACAGCCATTATACGCGAGTAACATACTATACTTTATCCACGACTACTGATTATATTTCTTGAAGATTTCACATTTGGGGCCGGTACAAGACCCTTCTATGACAAGCTTGGAAAAAGTCAAGTTGACACATGAGAAATTTTTGGAGAACTGGTCCTTGTATATTTTGTAATAAAAAAGCCTTTATTAATATAGTGAAAGTAGATTTGGCCCTCGATTGAAAAAGTATGCCCATATTTGTAGGTTGGAGTACTTCAGACTACTGAAGAAATACTTATTCAAAAAAAAGTTATATCAGAGCTAAATCTCGCTAAAGTCGTTTCTATAGTAACCACACAGAAAGATCACTGGATGCATAGAATAAGTAGTAGTGAGGACTTCAATCTAAGAATGATCCTACTAGTTATTAGAAGATTAATACTTAAAATAAGGACCTCATATCAACAAATTCATTACCTGGATATGTTAAACTTCATTCAAGTAATGAGGAGGTGAAGAAAGCATCAATATAAAGGGTGTTCACAGTATAAATGTACAAGCTGTGAGTATAATTCCATATTTTTTTCTTATATTTGATCGAATCATAATTTTTCAGATTTTTGATGTGAATTTAATCATAATGAATGTAAACGCACAGATCCCTGGAGTTACCCACGACTCGGCTTTTATTTGCCATGTTTCAAAAATCTTTCGGCACATGAGACTAAAGTAGGAAGGAGAAATTGTTTAGTTCTAAGAAATTTTGGGTATCCCATCCAGCCCTGAATTATGACACCATTTCTCAATACTATTCTGACAGTGCAGAGGAAGAATACAGCAAAATTCATTTTTGGACGAAAAATGTTGTCGACGGAGATTTTCAACAGGAACATATATTTAATAAACAAATAGAAGTTTATTTCAAACTTCTATTGATATTGTATGAAATAGTTTATTGATAACAAAATATAAAATAAAACTTCATTATGTGTACTAATTGTGCATGAAAATATCTCATTCAAAGGAAGCATTCAATCTTTTCTTGTCCCATTTTTCACTGCATTCGAAAAATTTGAGATTCAACCCACTTGCTTTTCACCTCCTGTATATTTCTTATGGGTGGTTTTTTCCTCTCACTATAATTCTATTATATTCAAGGAAGTTTCCAATACTTCCATTTGGATTTTGTTGGTTTTCCTATTCCGTAACATTTTTTAAATTCTCATTACAAGTGTTTGAAAGCACAAAATTGTCATAACAAAATTCAAAATAGTAGTTCAAATATAATATATTTCAGTGTTTGCCAGCTCTTGGATTGCCGATTCTCGAAGCAATATTGCTAAGGCATAATTCATAACCAACATTGTTATAACAGTCGAAACAGAATACGCAATACCGTAGTCATATTGCTATAAATTTGGGAGATAGCAATATTGCTTGGATAACAAAATTCATAGCAATATGCGAACAGAATTGCACCGAATGACATGTGTGTATATCTGCTACTATGTTGTGAGGTTGTGTGAAGGCTAAAACACCAGTAGTAAATTGAGCAAAAGAAGGGAAGCGTCCACACCCCAGAATTCAATGCATCTCGCTAGGGAGTCACAGAAAATGAGGCATTTCACTATACACCACTGAACTTAAAATAATGGCGTAATCCGAGAACAAGTGAAGTAAATAAGGCGGTAGGTACTCGCACTTGCCGTCTACGCCATAGCGTAGCCATAAAATATAGTTGTCCAGAGATTTCCACTATATGCAAACCGGCGAGTCGTTCAAGTTTGAAGATAAGATTGTTGTTATTTATATCTTGCAGTCGTCAATTGTCTTTTGAATGGGCCGTTTAGCAGTTGCCCGCCAAACTTGACGTCACTTTTTTTATTGGCGACTCTTTGTTCGTTTCGCCGTACGATTTAAATACTTTGGCGTCATGCATAAACTAGGATAAATTGTCAGCTAGTCCGTTTCTTCTCTTCGCTCAACTGACTGCGGCAGATATTACAGGGGCGGCGAAGCTTGGAAAACCCTAAGTTCGCCGAATAGTGCTTGTTTGCGTTTTAACTTGCGCGTTTTTGTAAGAATAAACATGAAAAACTGCACTATTATTGAAAAAAAAGGCTTTCATGGTTTCATTAGAAGTATAGAAATTACGTGGCAAAATTCAAAATTTTTGTTCCTCAATATTTCAGACAAAACGAAACTCATCGAAATGAAATGTGGCGGCCATATGCAAGATGGATATAGTAAGCTTCATGCAAAATTTTGTCGCCATAGTGTACACAGAACCATAGAAAATTCAATCGAAATATTGAAAAGAAGAAACTTTATATTTCCATACAAAAATTATCGATTCGAATGAAATTTATTTTGTGAATGAAGGCTGTTATACTTACCCTCGGTTTCACAAAGCTTGATCGGGCAATCAAATCGTTGATTTTCAATTAGGTCGATGGTTTATGTCAAAAATGAACTGAAAATTGTACAGAAATTATGACATTTCAATAATCAAGCTGATTGGAGTTTTGTGAAACCCGGCTTGAATCTTCACGCAGAACCATACACTGAAAAAACAAATGTGCCTTATATCAATCACCTCTTGTGATTAACCATATATCCTTACTATAATGCATTATTTCATTGGGACAAAGCCAAAAATTGATTGGAATAATGAACTTCATTGATCGACCAATCGGTAGTTTCGTTGAGGTAATGAATTTCAAGACATTATCACAATGTATTTAAATCATAGATTCAATGTAAATAAACATCTACGTGATCAAATATGCATCATTGCAATGTAAAAAATACATTGTAGTAATGTCTTTCAAGTCATCAATATAATGTACTCGCAATCACGACGATACATTGGGATAATTCCCGTTTGCATGGGGCTAGTCTCAACGAACATTGAATCACCGACTCTTTGTATTGTTCGATTCATTGGTGTTACGAATTCAATGCTTGAAAACATTGATCAATGTCTTCACCCATCATGATAATTCATATCGTACATCACCCAATGTATTTGGTCATTCTATCAATGCCAAAAGCATTGAGATTCGATATCAGGGCACTAGACGGATTCGGACGGAAGCCCCGAAAGGGAACGATAGGTTCCGAAGTCAATGATGCAAGTTCATTATACGCTTACGCTTTCAGTGAGTGCGTTTCCATTTTCTTTTGGCAAGTTTTATGCAGATTTTGCTGACTGCCGTTTCGAGTGGTGTATGTCGATTTTTGTGTGATAGTCACCTAGATTTAAAGGTGAGTACCTTCATAATATCTGCATTTGAACTTATCAGAATATAAGAACGGGTAATCCATCAGTTTAGGCGAGGGGTATTTCACCCTGGAATTTTAGTGAAAAGCTTGGAATTATTGGAATTATTTGGAATTATTCGGAATTATTTGGAATTATTCGGAATTATTTGGAATTATTCGGAATTATTTGGAATTATTTCAGATGAAACTAAAACGTTACTGGTGCGCATGCGCCTTGATCATAACCACAGAACACCATATTGGGTGTTCTGTGTCATAATTGTTTGGCAATTGTTTCGAGCGCGCTCACCAATGTAGCGTAGCACTGGCATAGCACATAAAGTGGCATAAAGGATCCCGTAATCAGCCGATTTCACCGAGATCCCATTTCCCATTACACTAGTACGGGATCCTTTATGCCACTTTATGAGCCATGCCAGTGCTGCATGCTACATTTGGCGAGCGCGCTCCCTTAAGGAAATTTTTCATTCATATTCAATTCCTCACAGTAAGGAAATTAATATTTCCTATCAAATGGGAACTCTTAACTCTTGGAGAAATTTTATCTGAAATGTCAAAATTTCCTACCGATTTGCGGAAAATAGTTTTCATGAAAAACTCTCAGTTTATGTGCATGCATAGATATATCCATACATATTTCATTATCACATAAAGCCGTAATTACAGTTATTTATTTATATATTTATTAATAAATTTATTTTGCTAATTTCCAGATGGTCGAGATGCGGCAGTTTTATGGGCCATGCATGGGTATTTTGTACCCACTACCCGCGTAGTCAGAAAAGATGTAGCTGGGAAATATTAAGTTCACCATAAGAGACTCCCAACGAGCCTTTCTTTACCTGGGAAGGAATACACAAGAAATTGAGGAATGGATACACTTCTTGAATTCCAAGAAGACATCCATCCAACCATTTGTTTATGCAATTGGTGAGGATATCACTGAAATTCAAGAAGTGTACACATACTTTGATGGAGTTAGGTACAAATTTTTCAATGTAATAAGGGCTGTAGATATATGTTTGAAAATTAACTACTTATTCAATTTGAGTTTTTCACCAGAATGTGTCATGTTTTGATCATTTATTGAAAAACATGTTTATGATCTCAAACCACAAATTTGTTCAAGCAAAACACATGTAATTTGTGAATTTCTGAAAAAACAGTAGTAAATTTCTTTGCATCGAAAAAATAGATCTTTTATTTCCATTTTCGAATATGCACCTTCATCCACTTTCCTACATTGTGAGTCAATAGGAAGTATTTTGGTATATTCTGATCAGTTCAAACATTATTCCCCAAATAAGTATGCAACTCATTAATATCACAAACTGTTTCAACAAAGTTTTTAATTCAAGATTAAAAATAATGAATTCAGAGGGGGTTAATTTCAAAATAACCCACCCTGTATCTTTTTAGACTGATGCTCGTTGGCATTATATAGGGTGTTTCATAATATATGCGCAGGACTTACGGATGTGATAGCTTGTCCAAAAATATAAACAAAAGATTCTATTATCTTACCCTCTAAAATGCACCATTTTCCAGATAATGGCTGCTGAAAAAAATTGTTTTTTGCGAATATCTCCGGAACCTGTTATTGTACAGCTTTCGTGGGCATTTTTAAATAATAAGCTGTTTTTTTTTTGCGGAATTTTGTTTTTCCCAAGTCCTAATTGGTGAGGGATTGGCGGTTCAAACCGGTGTGTCTCAAAAACCGTACTCTCACCCATTAGCGTAGAAGTTGGGGAGAGAAACACCCACTACCACTTCGAAACCTTCACCAATTAAGACTTGAGAAAAACACAAAAACATTACTTATTTCATTATTAAAAAATGCCCACGAAAGCTATTTTCTGTACGATGAAGGGTTCCGGAGATATTCGTAAAAAAAACAATTTTTTTCAATTTCAGCACCCTGTATCTTGGAAATGGTGTATTTCAAACTGTAAGTAAATAGGACCTTCTGTTCATATTTTTGGACGAGCTATCACATCCTGAACTCCTGCGCATATATTATGAAACTCCCTGTATTAATGTAATAGAGCATTGAACCAATGCAACGAGTTGATGGGATAATGTACCCGTTGGCATTATATCAATGTAATCAAGCATTGAACCAATGCACCGAGTTGGTTGGATAATGCTGACGTTGGCATTATATTAATGTACTCGAGCATTGGATCAATGCGCCGAGTTGTTTGATTAAGGTTGACGTTGGCATTATATTAATGTATTCGAGCATTGAACCAATGCTCCGAGTTGTTTGGATAAGGTTGACGTTGGTATTATATTAATGTACTCGTGCATTGAACCAATGCGCCGAGTTGTTTAGATAATGTTGACGTTTGCATTATCTTAATGTATTCGAGCATTGAACCAATGACTATTCTGGTGTTGGATTGAATGCCCCTGATGGATTAATATAATGTTTTGAACATCGGACAATCAATAACAGTACATCATTTCAATCACATCGAGCCTCGGTTGAAAATTAATGTCCAAATACATTGTAGTAAGGATGTTTTTCATTACATTTACGTACATTTTTCGTTCTGTGTAGAAAATTCAATTGGAATATTGAAAAGAAGAATCTCTATATTTTCATAACTGGATAACCGATTCATGTGAAATTTCATTTGTGAATCAAAACTGATAAACTGTGTGCAGTATTTCAAGAGGATCGCATCGTCAGAGCCATAGAATTTAATTTTTTTTATTATTTATTTTTTACATATTTCATTTTTTGAATAATTTTCAGAATATAATTCCAATTGTGCTGAGATTTTGCATTTATATAGTTGTTATCAATCTCAAATCCCATATAAAATTTTGAGGTAATAGTCTTATTGCTCCGCCAAAGAGCACTCAAAAGATCCTGCATAGGGTTTTTCTTAAATATTTTGATCGTCCAGTCTTTTGAAATTTTTTAATAATTCAACCGAAAGTGCTTGCAGGTGGACGATTATGTAAACCATTAAATTCACGCAATTTTCCTAAAACTCTTTTCACAGAACGCTTATTTTCATAAAATACCTAATTCAACAATTTGAACGCGTTGTTTCATCGTGTATGAAGCTAGTTTTTAAATGTAATACATTACACTTCTTAAATGTCAAAATACACAACTGAATTCATTGCGCCATCTGTATTTTATTTATTCATTAAAAAGACCGCGCCATTTGAAACAATTTTATAATTTCTGGATTGTTATGGATTTTGAGCAAGAAAAACATAGTTAAGTATATTTTTTACTGACTGAATTATGAAGGATGAAATATGTGCAATTGATACGCATTGAACGCTTCGTGAAAAACGTGTTAATTTTGTCGTTTAGTAGTAAACTTGAAGGTCCTTTTACGTGTTGCGAATTCGATTGTTTTCCTAATTTGGTTTAGAAACACACATGAAAATTTTGCGTCACCATGAAGTTATAGGCTTGTGGAATCAATGGAAGAAGAAGGTTTTCTATTATTATTCCGGGAAATGAGTGGATTGTCAGCTAGTCCGTTTCTTCTCTACGCTCAATTAACTGCGGCAGATTTTACAGGGGCGGCGATGCTTGGGAAACCCTAAGAGTGCCTGTTTGCGTTCTAATTATAGAATTTCTGGTCCTTCGTTCCGGATTTTGAGCGAAAAGAGCATCGTTAAGGCTGTTTACTGAGAGAATTATGACGGCAGAAATATGTGCAATTCTATTAGTGGATACTCATTGAGCGGAATAATTTTAAGTTTAGTTCTGAAGTGGATGAAACGTGTTAATTCTGACGTTTTCTGAGGAAATAAGAAGTCCGTTCACGCGACGCGAATTCGGGCATTTTCCAAAACAATTCGGTTCAGAATGAGTATCGATGGAAAAAAAAAGAATTATTATTTATACATTGATGCCGATTTATTCGTGATTCTATATTTCGTATTTAATGTAAAATTCAAACTTTCTATTCAAAGAGTGGTGATGTTGAAATATTATCTGGGCTATTTCCATCACATTTGCTCCTTCTGTTCGACGTTTCGGCCAGCATTCGCCAACCGTCGTCAGAAAATAAAAACCTTCAGACTTCCAATTTTCAAGCAAGTTTCTCCTCTCTTTGAAAATATTTGTCATTTTTGACAGTTCTCAAAACACAACCATCAAGTACTGGCCGAAACCTTGAACAGAATAAGGAAATGTCTGGAAATTGCCGAATTAACATTGCAATGAATATTCCATCATCAAGAATATAACATTAGCATCTGGTGATGACGTAAACTCATGAAAGTAGGAAAGACCGAAAATTTTCCAGTGCTGGCCTGGTTTTGATAATCAAAGAAACGTCAGTTTGTTGAGTCTCATCAACTCATGATATCATCCGAATTTCAACCAATTTAATCGAAACGTTGAAAAATATTTCTTTAGTTTTTGTCAAATCCCCTTGTATCTTTCAGTTGGAACATTTAAAACACATAAATTGTTGTCATTTGAAATCATCCATATGCCTCTAGGTTCACACCATTTTTTTCATTCTTCTTGAAATACCCTCATTTTAATGCATTAATTAATGAACACCAATTATGGACATCCTATTCATTGAAGTTGTACTTACTTGAAATAGATACATAATTAGAACTGTAATCGTTTGAAACTTCTCTTAATGTGGTCACCGTGAATTTCAACAAATAGGGATGTTGACTATTTTTTGGAATTTATTTTATTTTAAAGATAAACTCTATACAAACACGAAAAAATTATTTTTTCTCAAAACTTTAGTAATTGTCAATAAAGAATACTTAAAATTCCCGCGGAAATGCCCAATTTTGTCACATTATGATGATTACGTCAATATCCGATGAACAAACTTCGACTTCTGTCAAAGCGAACTGATTTTGCCTGATTCCTTGTGAAAAAGTTTAATCTAAGCCTTCAAAATGAATACGTTTGATATAAATGCTGTATGGGGTGTTTCTTTTATTTGTAATAATGTATATGAGTTAAAAGTTTGATACTCACAAAGACATTTTCACGTTTCAAAGCTCCGCAGCACAAAAATCCTTGTTTTCAGCAGAGAAACCTGCGACCATCAGGGAATCAATCTTCCGCTAGTAACTACTATTACCCTTAATGAATCTTGTCTCCATTATAAAGAAAATTGTAGATTATCGTTCTTGTAACGAATAATCGAACAATTCTGTTCTCTTTCAGCTTTCAACTTCGTGAGTTCGAATCATAGATAAGATATACTACATATTTACTATGGTTCGAATCACAGAACCTCAGATCAACAAAATACTATGAATGTATTCGAATGTTCTGTGCTCAGCTCAGCAAAATACATTCATAGTATTTTGTTGATCTGAGCACAGAACATTCGAATTTGCAATGACAATATCGGATAGTGACGTCAATACCTCTGATTGGCGTTTGCAGTCACGTGATAGTTGATAAATAACATAATTTAAATCAGCTTTATTTAATTTAACAAGAATAATAAGATCACTAAAATGATTATTTAGGATTGAAAAAACTTCCTTCTATGAGGAAAACCTCAATTTATATGAATTCGTAACATGAGTCAACATCCCTATTGGAAATGCTCATTTGTATTGAATGAAGTATCATAATATTGATCATTTTATACTTCTCAGTTCATCAGCATTCAAAAAAAATTCTTTTGTACCACCAAATATCGCCCGAATTAAACAGACAACGAAATTTAATCGACCAAATTTCCTTGATTTCTGGACTAAAAAAATAATTTCACGAAAATCTGCTGAATTAAGGGCGAGTCCCTTGTTTCAGCCCAGTGAACCGTTCATGTATAAAGCACGCGGCAATGCAACCTGGGGGAGAAAAATTACTACTAAATCTCCGTAATCTCCGAGCTAAAAAATCCCGTAAAGTTCCTACCAGCATAGACGGCAATTAAACTGTTTTATTGGATTCATTCAAGAAACTGATTTTTTTACCGTTCTCCCCCGCCTTACGCAATATACTTTAATCAGAATGAATTCAAAGCGGGGAAACCGATTCAGAATTCGTTTGTAACAATTTTACCTTCCGTTGAAGCATGCCATTCCGATGGGAAACAATTACAAGGTTTGAAATCCATTGATTGGAATTAATTGGCTATACTCTTGGTGGATTCGATGGCACCATTCAAGAATACAATGTGTAGTTAGGAAGTTCGAAAATTGATAAATTTTAACGGGAATAACTTTTAACTTGAATTGACAATGCTTATCTAAAAATATATTACGTCAAATCTGACTAATTAAAATACGAAGGTAGGGAGATTTTACAAACTATTCACAACACAATGCAAATACAGGATCTTCCCGAATATTTGCGAAAAAACTTCAAAAGGTGATTCTGCATGAAAAAATAATGACATTAGACTAGTTATAGTTATAGTCATAGTACGAAAAGGGGTTACAGTTCACTGCGATCTCAAGGTCAATTGTGCCCCCTTACAGAGCTGTTTTGACCACACCCTTCACAGCTGGCCTCCCAGTTTCAGGGATCTAATGAAATCCAATATCTGTGAAGGCCTCAACGAGGCTAGTTCCTCACTCTTACAAGTTTCTCGCCAAAGGCATTCTCTCCTTAGGCTCGCAATGTAAAAGCATTCCGTGTCTAGGTGAATGGGGGATTCTTCCTCCTCCCCACAGAACCTACATCCGTTAGTATCCGATAATGCCATTCTCAACAGGTGCTTCCTGAGCTGAGGCGACAGTACCCTGTAAGAAAGCCAGTGAGAAGGTGTAATAATAATTGTTTTTTACCATGATCCAGATATCTTTTGGATCTTGCTGTTTGAAAGTTCCGAAGGAACTTAGTGGAATGATCCACCCTTGGGAGATTTTCCCTCTGGGCTTTCTCCTTCTCCAGAAACTCCTTCTTATAGGTACATTTACCTATACCACAGAAGGGTTCTGGGCCAATGAGTGACATTCGTGCGCCCTCTTTGGCAAGTCTATTGGCCTCTTCGTTTCCTTTGATTCCCGAATGGCCGGGAAGCAAGATTAAAAACACCTTATTTTTCTTACCTACCTCATTGAGTTTGTTCCGGGACTCCCAGATCATCTTTGAGTCGATGACGTAAGAGCTCAGTGCTTAAATAGCGGCGTGATTATCTGAGTGTATGGCTATATCGCACTGATGGTTTCTTTCTAGATTTATATCTAGACATCTTTCAATAGCTAAGATTTCTGCTTGAAAGACGCTCATACAGGAGCCTAGCGACAGTGCACACTTGGTACTTGGCCCGTATATCCCAGCGCCACATCTTGTAGAGGTTTTGGAACCATCTGTATACCATTTGACGGTATTTTCTTTGAGGTTATTGTCGGTGTATTCCCGTTCCCTTTCCTCTCTTTTAATTAGCAATGTTCTGAAGTTTTTCTCAGTGCTTACTTTATTGATCATTACATCACTAGGGAGGTCCGCAGATGAGATGTAGTTTTTCAGAGAGGACCAGAATCTCTGAATCTTCATTCTATCATTACCTATACCATCCTTAGATATTCTGATGATAGCCTCATGGTTAGCCTCAGGGTTATCCTATCAATAACTAGATGTTGAGGTGTACGCTATATAAATATTGTCCGCAGATGCTTTGCTTTCCGAAGTACGGAGAGTTCCACTTGAAAGCTGATTGACAAAAATGGTGGGCCACTGAGGTATTTCAAATTGAAACCTCTCCTGCTTTTTCTCCGTATGGAGAGCCGTTTTAATGCAAAAAATAAAACATCTTAATCCGTATTTGTCGTTAATTTAAAACATTAAGTAGTAGCGATGTTGCGTTAAGATGAGTTCAAAGCTCAGAAACTTTGCTGGCTTGCGTATAGAAAAAAAACTAAACTCATTTTCTTTATTGAAAGAAGTCAAAGGGTTGAAGTCTTTCACACCTTATTTCATCGATGCTAAAAATATAAAACTACAAATTTCAGCGATTTCAGTTTCTGATATATCGATTTTTTCGAAAATCTTTTCACCTAGATATCCTTTTCTGAAAATCTTCAATAAATTCAGTTCAAGTCTTTGTATCGTGTGCAATAAGATGACAAAAATCTATGATAAACATCAATGAATATACAATCTTTCAAATCCACAGTAACAAAATGCTGCAGAACCATTGAAGGTGGTTTGCAACAATAATATTTCAATTTCAAGTATGTTTAAAATCTTTTCAGATTTATGTGCTGAGATCTAATAATCCATTAGACTTCAAACATAGATAAAGATCGAAATAGTTATGTAGTCAGTAACCATGCCATTAGCGTTTCTTCCAATTCGTAAACAAACAGCACAATGCTCTTAGCTTACCCATTCAGTTTCAACTATCTTCTTCAGAAGTTTCTTACTAAAAAAACTTCTTCAACAAGCAGCTAGCTTCCTTGTATCTCTATATCGTCTCATTTTCTAACACCGAACGTTAAAATTTCATCAATGTAATTCAATGCACTTACTCATGAGTGCTTGACTTAAAATATATTTTCTCATTATATCCAACATTTAAAAGCACGTGTGTTAGATATTATGTGTTTAATGCCGTGAATGAATTGAAACTGTTGTTTTTATGTAGGTAGATACAGTGAAACATTCTGTTTACTTTACTTCACCATAATAATCAATTCATAAAACTCAAGTGTTCATGAGTTATGGGGACTTGGTTGTAAATATTTCACAACAGAAGAAATGCTACTATATTGGTTACCTAAATCTCTCTACGCAATGTTTATTTTTATGCCACTTTAAACATGCGAGGAAAAAAGGCAATTGTTTTGAATATGATTCAAACATGTCAAAATTGACAATATTTGGGCATGACAATCATCAATATGATATCAGCACATTTTACGAGAGCCAGATTTTCATTAATTTCCGACTGATTATTTCAAAAATGAATTTGGTTCAATTATTTGCTCTATGGAGAAAAAACTGTTTTCAATCAATCAACAGGTAGGTACTGTATTTTGTGCAGAAAAATGCTGCGTTTTCAAGCTAGCTACTAGTTGAGGAGATATTTTCTGACAGATTGCATAAAATGTGAACTCCTGAATCTAGAAGGGTTTTTTTCTCATATACAATATTTTTTTTGATATGTGATAAATTTCATAAATTATTTTTTAAGATCCTCGAAGGCGAAACTCACCAACCTGTGGACATAACTTTGTCACAAAAAAGCTACAATTTTTACCTAGGCTGTATCAGAAATATTGAAATCTGAGAATAGTATCAATAAGATAATGTAGGAGATTGAAATTAAAATACAACAAGTATTTCAGTTACCTACTCATGAAATCTAGCTATCATTGTGTATTTTAATCGAAATATATTATCGAACCTATACCGGTAGAGCCATTCATTCAGTCTTGTTATACCTACATTAATATTATTCCCTGTTCAAAAATTTCAGTTTATCATTCAGACTATTTTATCCGCACCAATATTAAAATTGGATAAAATAATCCATAGAAAATTCCACTCGAAATGAGTACAAAATTGCCTAATATCCTGCATATTTGGATATACCAATCCTGGCTCATGATACAACGAAGTAATAAAGCAAATTGATCTGACTTATTAATCAGCACACGCGATAAACCATGTCGGATAGATTTGCAACTGGCTCGTTTTCCGACCGATTTCAACATTCCAGCCCGTAAAATCAGATCGTTATCGCCTTTGATTCCATGCTTGCCTAAGTATACGACACAAAAACATTTCAAAAATTCCACTACATCACTTTTTCACTATCTCTAGTATTCCTTCTGATTGGATGGGATAGAAAAGGCTTTATTAAATTTTTCCAGTATACATGGTATTTCAGAACTACGGCATCAAACGCCGAAGGGAAAAGTTCATAAAGACATAGTTTCGAAATAGTTTCGTTACCGATATACAGAATTTCAATGTTAAAGAAATATTTTCTTCAAATTTCAAAATTGAATTGAAAGCTATTTTGTGAATTCAATAGCAAGTTTTTCGACAGTGTACCTATATATTTCTTTTGTATCCCCCATTCGAAGAATCTAAGAAACTTTTGTCGGATACTGAGATGAGAAGAATATTATATGAATACAGTGAAACTTCCCTATAACGAACATCTTTATAAGGAATTTCTCTGTATAACGAATTTCGTACAAGACATTGCAGCTTGAATCAAAATTCCATGTTAAAAACACCCTCTAAAACAGTGGCGCAGCCAGGATTTTGTTTTGGGGGGGGGCTGAACTGAAAAATTCTTGATGATACAACAAATATGAAAGTTCCAAAAAAATAAAGAAGAAAGGAATAACGAAGAAATTTAGCTTTGGGGGGGGGGGCTGCAGCCCCAAAGCCCCCCCCTAGCTGCGCCAGTGCTCTAAAACGAAGTAAATTCTCTCTATAACGGAATATTCAAAAAACATCTCTCTTTGAATGGGTGTTGGTAAAATTGTATAAGGGTGGGTTTTTTCAAAAATTTTCCGGACGTACGTAATAAGTCCCGACCTCAAACTAAATCATTACAGAGGGCAGAGAGATCCTTCTGAAACAATTTTTAATACACCCCTGGCTGTTTGGTTTCAATTTAACCATTACGCTAGTGTGAATGTTGTGCGAAAATGCCTGAAAGGAAGTTTGAATGATAAACTTAAATTTATCAGTGAAGTCGACCGCGACATTGCCGACTATAGAAACAAATTTGCTGTATAACGAAAATTCTTTATTACAATTTTTTTTGAGGATTTACCGCTTTCGTTGTAGGGAAGTTCCACTGTATACCTATAATGCATTCGCAAATCTGCAATTGAAAGTTTCTGAAGTAGTCGAAGTTTCACAGAGATTGTATTACAATTTCAAATGTCAAGGCAGAGACATTTATTTCAACTATGAATTTCTGTGATTGAATAAAATACTTTTGCATTCTTGGAATTTCACATAACGAGTATGCCACCTAAATGCCAGTATTTCACATGAAAATCATAAATCGTACGGTGGCATAGGGAAAAACTCTAGATGTACAATGGCTCATGTCAGGTAAGAGCGAAAGCCATTTGAGTGATTTGAACAAGGGCGTAAAAGCTCCACATCAGTTCTTCTCTTGACTTTTATTCCTAGAATCGTGCCTAAACTGTTTGTCTGCTGCAAATAAATGATACATGGAGGAATGCGGAATTCCACTCTGAAAATGAATGAAATCTGTGTTTGATCTTTCTGATCTGTACCTATATTTTGAGGAATTAAGTGGGAACATGCTTATAAGTTACATGCAAGACTGCAGAATAGGATTTCACCTGAGCAAAATATGTGAAAACGAAAAAAGATAATTATGTTTATATACTAGGTGACTCAGAATAAAGTTATCAAATTGCCTGCTTATTTTGAGAAGAGAGATTCATATGAACATGGGCTTTGTTACCGAGAAATAGTATGTCAAAGTTCGAGAAAATGTTGTTTTTCTAATATTTCAAAAGATCAATCTTTCTGTTAAGTCACGTTGTTTATTCTTGTTGAAAACAAGAATAAACATCAATTCATCGAACAAAGAAATTGTAACCTAAACTCATTTATGTTTTTTGTATGTATTTCATGAAAGATAACGAAAATATCAAATTTATCAGAGCTTTACTATCCTCTTGGAAAGATAATCCTCGAAATATCATAGAAAACTATGTTTTCCATTGAAAACATATTAATTGGATATTTTCGAATCTTAATATCTGCGGTTTTAACCTTATGAATTCCCAAAAATCAGATCTAGAAGTACCTATAATTTTGTTCTCTTCGACCTTAAAATAATAACGACCTATTGTGATGGGCAAACAAACATAAAGTATTCAGAAGCAATAAACGAGTGATGTTACAACTCAATTGAAAAATAGGATTTTATATTATGCTAAATGTATATCTTATGCAGAATGAAAATGTATTTCAATCATTTTATTTTCATTCAATTCATAATGTGGTCGAAAGGAAAATCTTGTAATCAACATGTTCACTTATTTAGCAATGAATAAACTACATAGATGATTGAATAACTATTTCCGTCGATCTCGAAATAAAAGGTAATTTTAATGTGTACGAAATCTACTCAATTTCTGCTATTTCAATATGCAATCCTCATGGCAACCGTTCACAAAGTATTCAGAAGCACTACGAGTAATGTCAAAACTCTACTAGAACATAGATACATAGAAATTATATTATGTCAAGTGTAAGTCTTGTGCAAAATAAGAATTATTTCAATCAAGAATTCATACACAATTCATATTGAGATCGTCGGAAAAAACTTGTAATCAACTCGGTTATAGTCTAGCGACTAATGGCCTCGAACTATTAACGCGTTCGCTTCGCTCACGCTTTAAAATATCTCCACCATTAGTCGCTGTCTTTGATAACCTAGTTGTTTAAATAACTACTATTGGTACTAGGTTGAGAGTTTTAATTCTGAAGGATTGAAATCAGGTCAACCTGCACATAATTCTGGATCTACCAAAGAAAGATCTGGAAATCGACACTATCTTGAATCACGTGATAAAATCCTACCACCCCCCGATAACATTTCTTGTATAAAGTCGAACGTGAAGCAGGTTAGCTACACCCTCCGTCCATAACAATATCTGATGAGATTATAATGACCTATCTGCGAAAAATATCAGGTCTCAGGAAGTCCATATCGGCATTTCCACACCATTTACCATCGGCAGAAGAGTTTCCCGCCGCAGCAAGCCATCTGGGAAAGGATCCTCAAATGTTAATATCCGAACTAATTACGTATTCCGTCGTCGCTGTGTCACCAATAATCTCACATTCAAGCGGCACTGCCTGCTGATAAACTTGACACCGAAAACAAAGAAGGGTGAACTTTACTTTAGGGGGGAACATCGAGTTATGATTTGAGAATAACGCGACTGAAATGTACACAAGATTCGGTAGTTTCGAAGCCCTTCGTTAATTAGCTATAGTTTTGAATTACTTGTGACTTTGTGAGTGGTTCTGGCATGAACGGCTTTTGATGAATTGAGAAAGTTAGATTTTTTTGGGGGAAGACAGCATGGGGTAACCTTATTATTTTGCTCTGTGGACCTGGGGGTACTGCACCATAAAACAACTGGCAAGAGGCATAAAAGTGACTCTTCTATGGGTACCAGGGCATTGTGGTGTTGAAGGAAACTGATGCCAGAGCTGTGCCGAGCACTGAAGAAAAGTGCTTGGAGCACAAAGCACTAAGCCCCATTGAAAAGTGCTCCGGAATCTCTATCACAAAGCTCTTATTATTTTAAGAATGCTCGCGATTACTAAGTACTTTTAGAAAGTACTTCGTTCGCACAATCACCAAGCACTAAGCACTTTTCGACATGAACCTTTGTATTTTCCATCCTAATGTCTTTAAGTTTGAAATTTTGATTTTGATGTCTTGATTTTCCCTTTCGGGTTTTATAGGGAGACAATGAAGTCTTGGTAACAAATTAGATGGAAATTTTTCTTGTGGCGAAGCTAGAAAAAAATGCTGTCTGTAATGAAATAGTTATTTTTCTACAAACGTCATAAAATGACAAGGTTCGCGCATTGGCAAGAATATGCGAAGTGACCCTTTTTTTCATTTTCCTTTGTTACTATGACACCGTGCGCGAAGTAGTGTGCGAAATACTTACTTCGCACACTGCATGTAAACTATATGGGATTCTTATATTTTAACTTGGTGAATTTCTTGAAATCCACGTTTTCTTTAACATTGAGTGTTGCTTTCAACATATAATATATTGCCCATAGTTATAATACCTAATTACTCGATTTGGAAAAACAGTTCAAACCAGTTCAATATTTTTTTTCATATTAAGCTAAGCGTTCGTAGAAAAATTTTGTTTGCATCTCATGCGCGAAATACTTTGGTGATCACGACTATTTTTTTTAACTCGGCTGCGCCTCGTTAAAAAAATCAGTTCTCGAGTAGCATTTCGCGCGAAATGCTACTTTGGTGATCGAGAACTGATTTTTTTTACGAGGCGCAGCCGAGTTAAAAAAATAGTCGAGATCACCAAAGTATTTCGCGCATGAGATGCAAACAAAGTTTTTTCTACAAACGCTTAGCTCAATATGAAAAAATAACTATTATGGGGATTTTAATCGTGACAAGACCCTTCTATTACAACTGTGACAAAACTCAAGTTGACATATGGGAAGTTTTTGGAAAAATTGTCATTGTATATTTAATGATGAACATTGATTCAATTGATGTAATGAAAGTAGATTTTGCCCTCAATTGCCAAGTATACCCAAATTTGTTAGTTAACATATAAAAATTCCATATAGTTTACATGCAGTGTGCGAAGTAAGTATTTCGCACACTACTTCGCGCACGGTGTCATAGTAACAAAGGAAAATGAAAAAAAGGGTCACTTCGCATATTCTCGGCAATGCGCGAACCTTGTCATTTTTTGACGTTTGTAGAAAAAAACCTTTTCTGAGCTCTTAATGTCATTCATTAAGTGAACAGACTGTAACTTGAATATTCGACAATAAATAACTTGGGAGCATGATTATAGCAACTCGCATTGCTCCATAGAATTTTCCAAGAAAAATTTGCCATACAACAATTTGTTTTCCGTGTCAAAATAATGAGAAAATAAAGACTTGTTCCAGTCCATAACATACAACGAACTCGTTTTTTTTTAACACCAGAGTTATAATGAAGTGAAAATTGAACAACTTGGATATCCATAGAGGTTGACCGAAAAAAAATAATATTTTAGTTCTTTGTCTATTCCAATCAAGCAAAAGTCTGTCATTTTTATATTCCTACAAGTCACGAGGTCTTTGTGCGTGGTAATTTCTGAAGTGCTCGGGAGCACTGTGGTGCTTAGGAGCACTTTTCGAATTACTAAGCACGAAGACCTTTAAAAAAATTCGCGAAGCACCTAGCACTAAGCACTGGTTCATTCTAGTGCTCGCGAGCACAGTGCTTACGAGCACAAAAGTGCTTCGAGGACTAGGCACAAGACTTCGGCACAGCTCTGCTGATGCACTTGCGAAAAGTGAATCCAGGATAACACCAGCTGGACCTGAGCAGAGGACTGAAAAAACCAAAAAAGGCAGCTGTCCAGGAAAAAGTGTTGAACAAAAGAATAACCCTCTGAAGAAACAGCACTGGGCTTACCCAGTCCAAAAAGTTCGTGATAATTTCACCTACCTGGAGGTACTAAAAAGCTCATGAAACTGTCACGAGCTGAGATGGTGGGATTGCTGGCAGAGCACTGTCCGAATGTACCGAATGGGACCGGCAGAAGATGATATTTACAGGCTTGGTGGATCAGAAGAAAAAACAGCTAAACACGTAGTATGTCAATTTCCAGAGCTGGCTGACCTAAGAAAAATGCATATTGGAAAACCGCTCCTGGACACTCAAGAGGTAAAAGCCAAGGCTCCTAAGGAGGTTTTCGGTTTTATCAACTTCATATTGAAGTTGGTTTTCCATGAATGAGTAGAGTAACAAAGAAAATACTCACATGGTAGCAGTTCAAATTTTTTTGCTAAAGGTGAATTTGGAGACCGAAATATAGAAAAACTTCATCTCGTCTAGTGTCTTAAAACATTTTCCAAGATCATATTCAAAATGGATATCCAAAGTATTTTAATCGTATTCCGCCACCTCGAAAACCTATAAAAATATACCAAAAATAATAATGTGCGCCATATTTTTCAAATACCTAAATTCAGTTTATAGATTTTGCATTTTTCATTTTCTAGTGGCGTTCGAGAGCGCCTGAGTAAAGCAATCGATTCATTAGACCGAGCTTAATGATTGTCAGAAATAACCGTTTCTGTAAATTCTACAGAATTTTCTCAAGAAGCTGAAATATAGCGTTTTAGGGGGGGTCAACCCCTTAGGTATTTTTCGTCCAAAATTTCAAAATTTCAGATGGTCATTCTATGTGCTTATATTGAAAGAGACTACAGACTGAAGAAGAATATGCAAATATTTTTTTGATTCCGGCTGTTCAGACGGAAATTGTGAAATATCGAGTTTTGGAAAAAATGCCATTTGAACGACAAAATTCTAAAAGCTTGCAGATATCGTTTCGAAAGTATTTTAATCGAATTCCGCTACCTCGAAAACAAATAAAAACATACCAGAAATAATAATGTCCGCCGGTTAATTTATAAACTTTTTACTACTAACAAAGATGATTGAAGATTATTTCTTCATGATTGGAGAGCTTTGAATAACATTTAAGAATGAGATAAGTTTCTTCAATAACAACCTTTCTGCAATATTGTTTGTGGGTACCTAATCATACCTTAGCTGAATTTTGTTTTAAGGAATACATCCTCCTAGACTTATAGTTAATAAACCCGCGAATGAATGCAATTACATAAATTATTCTCATTAATAACCGAGAATTACTGTTTTTTCATCACACTTCATAATTTAGATCGTATTCCCCATAGTTCCAAACCAACATTGCCTCTGGCAAATAAGCTGCCCTGTTTATAAACTTCTAGTTTTCGATTGTGGTGAAGCACATATCACATTGCCTTTCAGCAGAGTTAATTCAGAGTTATTTTCCACTTATATCATAGCCTCGAGATCAAATGAATTAATTGGTTTTCGCCCTGTATCGAATATATATGGGTACGATTTCTGACCGAAATAGCTTGATTGATTGACTGTGCACATCGGCGATTTTGACCTGTTTTTCTTTACTCGAATAAAGAACTTTTGTAACCGGTAGTAATAAAATATAATAGGTACTCCATTTCCTCTCATCAAAACATTCGGTTAGTTTTGGTTCGATATACCTATTTCATTCGAATTCGTGAGGTTAAGATAACTAAGCAAAAGTGCCCATTGCGGATAAAAGTCGGATAAATTAGATAGGTAACACTGGTAATACCTCAGAGGAAGAAGTAAACTTTACTTCTTCCTCTGAGGGTAATACCATTAGAGATGAAATTTCGTAAGTGGTATTTGTATTAGGCAACTGATTCTTGAAAAAATTCGATGGGATGAATAATAATATAATTTTCATGGGAAAATTGGTCAAGAAGTGATATTTCTTGAACATTTATAAAAAAACATAATGAAAACAACATTTTCAGTGATAAAATCAGTTTTGTATTTGAAAACTATTCATATTGCGTCAACCTCAAAATAAAACCCGAGTTCAACGTATTCGAAATTGATCAATAATGATCCATGTTATTGCAGGACTTCTTCTATTTTAATGTGTTTTTGTCATGGGCAACCGATCGTAAAGTATTCAGAAGCAATACGCCAAGTAAAGTTACACATATAACTTTATATTATGTCAAATGTAACTCATTTACTCATATGCGAAATAAAGATAGATTTCGATCAAGAATTCATACTCAATTCGTAATGTGGTCGACAGAAATATCTATATAGTTTTTGTTCATTGCCTCCGTCAATGAAATAGATATTTAATCAACAAGGTTATCAATGACAGCGACTAACGGTCAAGATATTGAAACGCGTGAGCGGAGCTCACGCACTAATAGTTCGATACCATTAGCCGATGGATTAATAAACGAGTTGATTACAAGATTTTTCCGTTGATCTTAATATGAATTGAGAATGAATTTTTTATTGAAATACATTTTTATTTTGCACGAAACAAACATTTGACATAATGAAATTTCCATGTTTCTATGTTCCAGTTTCCAGTAGAGTTATGACATTTCTCGTAGTGCTTCTGTATACTTTGTGTACGGTTACCATGAGGATTGCACATTAAAATAGCATAATGAGAACATAAAAATGGGTCATTAATATTCAATTTAGTACACATTAAAATCGCCATTTATTTTGAAGTCGACGAAAAAACATTTTAATATCTAATGATATTATATTGTGTCAGACATTTTGTTAGAATATATTTCTTAAGATCGTTATCATCATTTGTATTTTGAACTTCTAAATCACATTGAAGATAACCTGGAAATCAAAATTTTCGCTACTCAAAAAGGCACCGTAAATTTTATGTGTCGTCCAACAAGCAACAACAAATATTTCAGAATTAAATTGGTAGACGTTGATTAAAAAATATCAAAGTGGACTAAGGAGCGGATGCTCCATCAACGACAATCATTAGGTATGGCGAAGAGGGTCCTAGCGCATGCATGTTAACAGATGCATAGCTGCCTTCAGGGTGTCTTCGGACCTATCTTCATTAAAGTGGCCAGGTAAGTCCGTGATAAATTATGCAGGAATACAGTGTTCCCAACATTTTTTTGTAAATGCCCCGATGCAAACTAGCCTGAACAGATGCTTTCTTCGCCTGAGGAATTTATTTCTACCAGGTGTCATTATGTTATTATTGGACACCACTGTTATTGAGGACCTATCGAAAATATTTCGAATACTGATCGGTTTTTTCGATGCATGAACGTTTTGTCATGTGGCTAACTGCTGGGGAAAAAAGTGTTTTAATGCCGGAGGATTTTATTTGTGTGTGTTTGAGTTATGTAGGGTGAACGAAACTTGTTCTGACATCGATTGGAAACATGAACTGCAGTTGTATAAAAGTGAAATATCTTTATTGAGAATTCGAACAATCAAATAATACGCCCGGCCACCATTCAGTTGAAACCAGTTTGTCAGAACTTATCTATCCAAACTTTCATATTGCTTTTCATATTTCAAACTATTTGATTTCAATAAGTCAAAATATAATATGCAATACAACTTCCTTATAACGAACGCCTGTGTAACGAATTTCGTACAAGACATTGCACCTTGAATCCAAATTCCATGTTGAAAACACTCTCTAAAACGAAGTAAATTCTCTCTATAACGAAATATTCAAAGTACATCACTCTTTGAATGGATATTGGTAAGAAGGTATAAGGCTGGGTTTTTTTCGAAATTTTTCCGGACGTACGTAATAAACCCCGAACTTTAACTAAATCATTACAGCGGGCAGCGAGATTCTTCTGAAACAGTTCTAAATACACCCCTGGCTGTTTGGTTTCAATCTAACCATTACGCTAGTGTGAAAGTTGTGCGATAATGTTTAAAAGGAAGTGCTTAAGTTTTAATGATAAACTCAAATTTATCAGTGAAGTCGACCGCGACATTGCCGACTATACAAACAAATTTTCTGTATAACGAAATTTCTTTATTACGAATTTTTTTGCGGATTTAGCGCCTTCGTTATAGGGAAATTCAACTGTATATTATGCTTTGAAACGGAGGATACAAGTTATAATGGGCTCGTCAATATTAGTAATATTATGGGTCAACAATAATAGAAAAGGTAGTAGATTTGAATTTTTTCCGGAGAATATGTCTTTTTTGCTTCAATTGATATTATTGAGTAATTTCATATATCGAGGACGTATTTCAATCATTTCAGAAAAGCCTTTGATTAATGCAGAAAAGCATAAATATTCTTTATAGGTTCAACAATCAAATAAAAAAAACGAAGTAGTTACTTTTTCATGAACGAGTATGTACCTTCTGTACGTTTTACATTCTTTTCATTAATTCACAGAATTTTTATTGAAGTAGATGGAATTTTTCCGTCATCAACAGTATCATTAATTTGATGGCAGTAAAGTACAGTTCTGTGATAGGATTTTGAGTAACAACAGAATTCAACTATAAAATCTATAGCTTTTATCCACTCCATTAAACTAATTTCTATGTGTAATGGTAGTCATAACACAACCGTAGACATGTCTATGAACCGAAAAGCGAGTGTTATAATAACACCCGCACATAACACCCGCTAATAAAAATACCTAGGAAGAATGAAATTGCTTACAAAAAAAATGAATAAAAAGTAGGATCGATCCGGAAATCTATTTCAGCCATCAAGATAACGTTCTAGCGATTTATTCCAGATTTATTTTTGGAAAACGTAAATTTTTGAATTTGCGAAAGTACTTGATTTGATTAGTTAGACACTTTGATTTGATTCCCGACCACAGAGTACAGAGGTTTGACGGTTGGACGAAATGTTGTCAACGCTATTGACAACTGTTCAACATTTTTTAAATGCAGATTAATTCGAATTTTACTGAAGAAGTCGTGGATAAAGTATAGTATTCAATTCGCGGTAATGCTCAAAACACACTTGATGAATTACACCACTCGCCTGACGGCTCGTGGTGCAAAATTCATCTGCGTGTGTTTTGACCTGCATTACCGCTCATCGAATAATATACTATTATACGAAATTAATCAGTAAGACCACTGAAACATTGAAACATGAAATGTATTTCCTGTGCAGAAATATGTATTTCAGTCAAGAATCTATACTCAATTCCTAATCTTGTCATCTAATCGTTTATTAATCAAGCGATCAATAAACTAGGTGATTGAATAGATATTTTGATGAAAATTCTTTTCCTTTTTGTTTAAAAATTTGGGAAAAAAATTCACCGGTTCAAGTCAAGAATTTCATGCCCAACTTCGCGAATTTCCCACAACCATAAAACAAAAATTATTCTCGTATTCCAGAAAACATTCGTTCAGGTGTCCGAAATATTCCCGTGGATAATAATTCCCAATTGGTTCTGCTTCGATCCCATCTCTATATTATATCAGTAAGCCATTAAATCACTGATTACGAATTATTCAAAACGTCCGGTAGGCATACTCGAAACCAAAAAATAAGTAGAGGAAAGCATAACTTTTATCACCCTGTAATTACGACGAGATAACCGAAATTTTGAATGTATAATTTATGGAAAGATGGCCGATAACTTATTCATTCAGTCCACATATGGAGATATTTAATAAATAACGGAAGGTTGTTGCCGAATATTTTTGATCAATCTCTCGGTGCTTATCTACCTTTCACATAGCTGCGGGCTTCTCTGCCCGGGTTACCGAATATGAAACTATTCGGCACCTTTTTTCAACCCACATGGTAATAACCCGTTGATAAGTTATGAAATGTTTCGGCGTAGGATTTCGGCCCATTTGCATATCGCTGATATTGATTTAATTGATATCTTTTCAAGTGGAATTTAATGAGAGAATTCGTGTCGTTTGGTTGGTATTTGGATATTGGTAGTTCCAGATATTTAACAGAAGTGGTCTGAACTTATTACATTATATAGAATTTTTCAATATCAGCGGGTCGATTTTGAAATTAAATAAAGGAGTGTGGTTGAGGTGTAAACAAAATTATTTAAATATTTCAATTAAAATACAGGCTACCTTCTGGATGTTGCGAAAAAGAAAGTAGTACTCTATACAGGGTGTCCCAAAACTCGACGTCAACCCGGAGCTGGGTGAAAAGGCAAGTAATGCTGGTTGTCAGAAAAATATAAAAAAAATCTAAGTTGCAAGATTTAAAAAAAATGGGCATTTAAAAAAACACGCAAAATTCCACACCCTGTGACAGTCTTTTCGCTCCTGTTGCCACAAATATCGCCTTTTTCCAACTTTTTTTTTGCTGTGTAACCTTGAATAATGCTTGTCTAAACTGTAATCAAACTACTACGCAAGTTTGGCATGTTTTGTCAAAAGTTGGCGCATTTAGTAAGGATTCCAAAATGGTATAATACTTGTCAAACTGTAGTTGCCGTAGTTCAAATTTATTTTCGATTGCCTTTGAATACACTTTTTCTTAAACTACTTCCCAGTAAAAAAGTCCAATGGATTCAAGTCCAGTGAACGGGCCGGCCACGAGATTGGAACAGAACGTCCGATCCATCTTCCGGGAAAGAATGTTAACAGAAAAAAAAAATTCCAGAGAAATTTCTCAGGAAAAATTTTTTCTGGATAAATTATTTCCTCTGGAAATTTTTTTTTCCCGGAAGATGGGTCGGACGTTCTGGTCCAATCTCGTGGCCGGCCCGTTCACTGGACTTGAATCCATTGGACTTTTTTACTGGGAAGCAGTTTAAGAAAAAGTGTATTCAAAAGGAATCGAAAATAAATTTGAACTACGGCAGCTACAGTTTAACAAGTATTATACCATTTTGGAATCCTTACTAAATGCGCCAACTTTTGACAAAACATGCCAAACTTGCGTAGTACATTTTTTTTTCAATACAGTCAGTTGAAACTAGGCAATTGTTTGTTTTGAATTTTTTTTCTGAGAAGCAAGCCCTATTTTTATGAAACCTAGAGCAGCTGGTATCCAAATTCTGATTACAGTTTAGACAAGCATTATTCAAGGTTACACACCAAAAAAAAAAGTTGGAAAAAGTTGATATTTGTGGCAACAGGAGCGAAAAGACTGTCACAGGGTGTGGAATTTTGCGTGTTTTTTTAAATGCCCATTATTTTAAAATCATGCAACTTAGATTTTTTTTATATTTTTCTGACAACCAGCATCACTTGCCTTTTCACCCGGTTCCGGGTTAACGTCGAGTTTTGGGACACCCTGTATATCTAAAATATTAATAGAGCTGCTATGTTGCTAGTTATGTCAAAAAAGTACCTACAACAAGGAAATTTAATATAAGACTCGTTGTCTATTAAAAAATTTTCAGATTAGTTCTAGCTTTTTTTATTATACGAGCAATTCATTGATTTTCTTATTTTTCTTGTAAAATATAGGTACCATAAATTGAACAATCATAACTTCGGTACTTTGTTTCCTAGAAAAATAAAATTTCCAGTAGATATAGATTACAAAATTCAAGAAGCTAGGAAAAATATGAAAAGAAGTGTGCACATCTTTGTCCTTATTGAATAAACCTTTCAAATATGAATATCCTGAAAAATATTGGTCTCATTCTAGAGATTGATGTATTCAACTTTTTCGGCGAACTCAAAATAAAAGGCGATAATACCCCATTTAATTGCTCAATTTCAGCTTTTTCAATGTCATGGGCACTCGAACATATAGTATTAAGAAGCAGTAGGAATAAGTAATATTACAACTCTACTGAAACATAGATAGTTCATATGATGTCAAATGTATATCTTATGCAAAATAAAATGTCTTCAATCAAGAATTCATTTTGAATTCTTAATGCCGTCGGCGAAAATATCATGTAATCAATTCTTTCATTGATCTCTTTGTTGACTTAATAACAAATTCTTTTCAAATGTTCTACCTTTTTTAAAAAATTTACTTGTTTACGAACGACAGTAAAAAAATCTTGATGTTAATTTAGGGGCGATTTTCATTTAATTTCTTTTTCAAGTTCAATTTTTGATATCAGATCAACTCGAATTATCTGTGTTTTTATTTAGTTCTTGAAACAATGGGACAGAAAAACGGAAAATACCATAAATGACATATAATTACGCATTATTTCATATGTGGGTCATTATTTCACATCGCATTGTGATTGTCTGAAATAGAGGTAGAATTCTTCACCTCATAATGGTTATAAAATAGTATATCATTAAATTATTGTAATAGATAGCTAGTTCACGTGAATGTATTATTATTCTAATGAAATATTTAATGACAATAATTGCCGCATTCTTCTCAACATGTTTTTGTGCACCACTGAAGAACTTGTGAGCAAACACAGGTATCATTTAAGCCATTTCTTGAAACTCGCGTGTTCAACAGATGGGTAATATACGTAATTCTTTGAATATACTCAGCCACATAAGAAGTGTAACACCCAGAATGATTAACACATTGAACTTCATTTCTCTGCAATGTGGTAGTCTTCAATTTTAACATTTTCAGTATATTGAGTCATTTATTTCCTTGGAATAATGAACCATTATTTTAACAATAAATTAGGAGAAGCCAAAAGCCTATATGTATCGTATAATAGGGCATCAAAAAAACTAAATAAAAATTTAAGAAAAGCCCTGAGCAGGTGCTTTCGAGCGCTCGTTCTTTGGTGGAGCAATAATGCTATTACCTCAAAATATTGTATAGGACTTGAGATTTATGCTAAGTATATGAATGCAAAATCTCAGAAAGATCGGAATTATGTTCTAGAAATTATTAAAAAAAATGAAAAATGTAAAAAATGAATAATTAGGAAAAATAAATTCTACGGTTCTGATGATACGATCCTCTTGATATTTTGCATGAACATTCAGTATATATCAATCTTCATTGGCAAATAAATTGCACTCGAATCGAATATCTTGTTATGGAAAAATAAGGATTCTTCTTGTCAATATTCCAATTGAATTTTCTATGGTTCTGTTGACACTATGACCACAAAATCCTGCATGAAGCTTATTATGAGCATCTTGCATGCGACAACAAAATTTCATTCTGATTGGTTCCGTTTTGTCCGAGATATTGAGGAACAAAATTTTGGATGGCCATATTTTATGGAACGATTTGGATAGTTTAAGAACTTAACCGCGACATTTGGGAACCGAACTCACCCTGAAAATCTCAAGTCTTCAGGACAATCTCTTCGAAAGTTTTCGTGCTCACGGACGGACGGTCCCACGGACAGAATAGCATTTGACCACGGATTCGTCATCAGGGATTCTAACCTTTTCGTTTGAGACAATTTTCAGGTCAAAATTCGAAAATTTCAGACATCTGGGCGAAACGATATAGCAGTGATAATTCAAAACTTGTTCAACATTGCTTTGAATGGAAACCATAGGATTTTATGGGGTCCAGCTTTCATGATATGAAAAGAAGAAAAACTGAAACGTAAAATATTGAAGGGAGCAGTTTTAATGTCAATAACCGAAAAAGATCAAATGACAACTGAATAAATGATCAATGATAGTTGCCTGACTACTATCAAAAGTTACAAACATTTTCAAAGAGTGACGAAAGTTGATTTTATCCAGGACTATTGTAAAATCCGTCCATTGAACGTCTCTGTGCTCGGCCTTAATAATACCCATTAAAAGCGAGGAAATAATGAGATTATAATTCACTGCTGTCAGATGCTCCATAGATTCAGCTTTGATATAATATTCTTTACAGTGGTATTTCTTCAGTATTCTAAAGTACTCCAACTAACAAATATGGGTACCATGTCAATCGAGGGCCAAATTTACTTTCATTATATCAATTAAAGCCTTTTTTAATACAAAATATACAATGACCAGTTCTCCAGAAATTTCTCATGTTTCAACTTGACTTTTTTCA
Organism: Propylea japonica; assembly: GCA_013421045.1. NCBI lineage: Eukaryota > Metazoa > Arthropoda > Insecta > Coleoptera > Coccinellidae > Propylea > Propylea japonica. The sequence goes on from CM024240.1 coordinate 28,739,963, forward strand.
CGCTTGTCATAGAAGGGTCTTGTCGGGGTCGCCAAATGTTAAAATCTTCAAGAAATATATTCAGTAGTCGTGACTAACGTATAGTATGCTACCCGCGTATAACGGCTGTTATTCACTCGGTGCTTTTGGCCACTCGCCTACGGCTCGTAGCCTAAACTTCACCTCGCTAGTAATAGCTATTATTATACGCTTGTTGCATAATATACTATTGTTGAAGTTGCTCCTGGCCGAAACATTGAACAACATAAGCAAATGCGATGAAAATAGCCCAAATAAATTTTCAATGTTGATATCATTATCCTGTCATTGTCTAAATATGACCATTCTCTTCCCAGAAATTTCACAAAGATATTCTTTCAGATGTAACCATTTCAATGTCACCGAGTATATTCGTCCGTCTGTTATACCATTTAAAATTCCAAACCTAGCTGGCGGTACAGACAGACCCACATGACCACCATCGAACATGTCACCAATTAAAAATGAGAATGCATTAAAGCATTTCCAACAAACGGATGAAACTCACCGATAATAAAACATAATGAGGTGAGGTCAAAATTCTCGACTGGAGTAGAACACATTATCATTAGACAGTAGCTGCATATGCCGAACGACGCGTATAAATATATTTCAACATTTAATAAATCGTCTTTCAGTCTTTTCCTTCTCCCTAATTATCAGCTACTGTTTTAGATCTTCCATCCTCGTCTAGACGGATCTGCCAGCAATTAAAATATTATCCAGCGCGTAAGAATTTAATGTCTCTTAATAATAGTAATTATAGTTGGTAGGATGATCTTGTGTAAAGATCTATCTTTCGTTTCTGGCTCTCAGAGAGCCCCTCTGTTGTCTTGAATTCTAAAATATTCATGCTAATGCGTTGTGTGGTTGGCACGAATGAACCGAATTATTCTAATGGCTCCATTATCTCTGCAATATTGGTTTCAATGATTCTGCATGAATTTCTCTATTATGTATTATTGAATCAAACTGTACTGGGTGGGCTAATATTGTGATCCCTGAACTACCATTTTTCAATCCAAATAGATGAAGGAAAATGAATTAAGCATTTGGTCTCTTTCGTTCACTGTTCCTTTAACTTTTTTCTGGAGTTGCCTGCCAAAATTGACTTTGAACAATTTCCATAAAAATGGATGTAAATGATATATTATATTATGTTTTAGGTGTTTTTTCATGCTACTTGCACCCCCAATATACTCTACGGTATATTTTGAGTTTGAGTATCACAGATTAAAGTTTACTGTATGTGTCACATTAAAAGCAAAAATTCGGGGTCTTTCCAGTTTTGAACCTTTTTTCGATGAGCTGAAAAATATGCTTTGTTTTTGAGCGCCCGTTCTAGTTAAACGAGTGTAATGTTCGGATTTTGAGCCTGAAATGGTCTCAAACGTTAATGTTCGACTCCCTCATGACGAATCCGTGGTCAAATTCAATTCTGTCCGTGGGGCCCTCCGTTCGTAAACACGATAACTTTCGAAAGGATTAAACTAGAGACTTGAAATTTTCAAGGTAGATTTGATTCGCAAATTTCGCGGTTAAGTTTGTTAATCAGCAAAACCGTACAGGGTGTTCCATACAATAAGGATATTCAAAAGTTTTGTCCCACAAAACTTCAGACAGAACAAAACTGATCGACAGGAAATTTTAGTTCATGGGCCAGCGCCTGTTTTTCAAAATGATTACTAACAATCCGAATATTTGTGAGTAGCTTCATTTTGAAGAGACGCCCAACTTCTTCCTCTACGAAAATTCTCGATAGTGAGGGCTAATACAGTATGGAGGCATCAAAAGTGTTAAATGAGTGAATGTTCAAATTTTATTACTAACAGTTACTTTATGAATTAAATCTTGAAATAATTTTATTACAAATTGAAAACAATAATTGTCCTACAAAAATGATGATTCTATCAAAGTGCCCCCCACTCCCAACATTTATCAACAACTAGGTCTAAAAAAATTATTACTAACCGGCTTATTTTTTCACTATTGCTTAGCAAATATTTCCTTTATGAACTGGTCACATTGTCCTACAAATTGAGTGGTGCGTTTTTTCAGTCCTACGCTCGGAAATTGTCAATTGTTAGTAATCATTTTTAATTGTGGGCTACATGGTACGATTTCTGAGGTAGGACTGCAAAAACGTATCACTCAATTTGTAGGACGATGTGACCAATTCATAAAGGAAATATTTGCTAAGCAACAGTGAAAAAAATTAGCCGGTTAGTATTGATTTTTTTAGACCTGGTTGTTGATAAATGTTGAGAGTGGGGGACACTTTGATAAAATCATCATTTTTGTAGGACAATTAATGTTTGCAATTTGTAATAAAATCGTTTCAAGATTTAATTTATAAAGTAGCTGTAAGTATTTAAATTCGAACATTCGCCCATTTAACACCTTTGACACCTCCATATTGTATTAGCCCTCACTATCGAGAATTTTCGTAGAGGAAGAAGTTGGGCGTCTCGTCATATTGAAGCTACTCACAAATATTCAAATTATTAGTAATCATTATGAAAGACAATCGCTGGCCCATGGACTATGTTCTTTCTTAAGTTTGTCGCATCTGCTACCGATATAGAGAAAAAGGTTTAAGTATTGAAAAGGAAAGTTGAATTTATAAATTAATAGAATGGAATCAATAGCTCTCAGTATATTTCAATTTGATTCATCTATTCCTCACTAGGAATAAGCGAGCAAAAGCTTCTCACTTCACATCAGGGCTCTCTCAATTCTTTATTGAAACAATTCTGCACTCATACTGAACTTTTCTCCCGTTCAATTCATGAAAGAACAACATCCAAAGTTATTCAAATCTCAAATCCGGCTCTTAATCATAAATAGAAACAATTACAACAGTAGTATGTGTGCATAATCGCTTTACCCTGAAGTTCTGAAAGTAGGTTTCCACATTCGAAATGGCGCGCTCGGCTGAAAACTGAACATAATATGAAAATCATGAATGTGAAATTACCCGACTCGTGACTGTCTCGTAATTCGTTGTGCATGATGCGTTTTTAAATACCGATATTAACATATCTATCTTCGGGCGCATCGCTGAAACGTCGTCTGTAAGAGACACCGAAGAGAAAGCCAAGCACCATACACATGAAGATATCATCTCTTCCAGAGGTTTTGAAGATGTGAGACAGATATGTGTGGACGGTTCTTCAAGATACGAGCTGGAGGGTCCTCAGATGTTTCTCTAGAAGATATAATAAAAATTATAATGACTTTCTTGATGAGACCGCGAAACGATCATTTAATAAAAATCTAAAAAAACATTTTAATGTGAGTAATGAAACCGTTCTTCCAAATGGGACATCTTATAGTCAACAGTTCGAGTAGAGAATAATATAAAATAATATATAGTTATTTATTATACAAGGGAAAAAAGTAATAGATTTTAGCTCGAGGTTATATTGTTTCCCGACGCGAAGCGGAGGGAGACAAAAAGCCGAGAGCTAAAATCTAATATTTTTCCCGTGTATAATACACTATTTTTTTCTGTGACAGGAAAAACGACCATTTAATAGTGAAAGAAATATCACAAAATCACTTTTTTCCCCGGGAAAAAAGGGAGTACTTTTTTCCCGGCTACATAGAGAATCATTTTTTTGACAGAGAAAAAAGTAATTTCGTAAAAAGTCATATTTTGTGACCTGTCAATGGATATAAAATGTCACATTTTTTTCCCGTCACAGAAAAAACATACATTTTATAGATTAGACCGTTACTTGTTGAATATTACTTATGATTGTCATACAAAAAGAAACTTTTTCCTACTTTTAACTCTGCTTTTTGCATACGTTACATCAAATAACGAAGTAGCAATTGTTGTACAGTGAATTTATAGGGTATGCATTTGATTTTGGTTATTTGTTCTCTTCGAAATCATGAGTACTCGATTTACTTTTGGAATCCTTAAACCAAGCACCATACACATGAAGATATCATCTCTTCCAGAGGTTTTGAAGATGTGAGACAGATATGTGTGGACGGTTCTTCAAGATACGAGCTGGAGGGTCCTCAGATGTTTCTCTAGAAGATATAATAAAAATTATAATGACTTTCTTGATGAGACCGCGAAACGATCATTTAATAAATATCTAAAAAACTATTTTAATGTGAGTAATGAAACCGTTCTTCCAAATGGGACATCTTATAGTCAACAGTTCTAGTAGAGAGTATTATAAAATATCATAGCATACATTCTATAGATTGGACCGTTACTTGGTTAATATTACTTATAATTGTCATTATAGAATAAACACATTTTCTACTTTCATTTCTACTGTTTGCATACTTTTCGTCTTTTGTTGAAACGCTATATCAAATAGCAAAGTAGCAATTGTTGTACAGTATATCTATAGGGTATGCTTTTGATTTTGGTTATTTGTTCTCTTCAAAATCATGTGTACCCGATTCACTTCTGTAATCCTTAAACCAAGCACCATACACATGAAGATATCATCTCTTCCAGAGGTTTTGAAGATGTAAGATATATGTGTGGACAGTTCTTCAAGATACGAGCTGAAGGGTCCTCAGATGTTTCTGTTGAAGATATAATAAAAATTTTAATGACTTTCTTGATGAGACCGCAAAACGATTATTTAATAAATTATCTAAAAAAGTTTTTTAATATAACTGTTTGAAGAAACCGTTCTTTCAAAACGACTGAACCTGGTAGAAATTATTTTCATGATAAAATAAAGATTTTTTGTTCGTTTCGTCTGGAAAGTCTACAACAGAGAAAAAAGTTACAGTTGTTTTACAGTGAAGTTATAGGGTTTCAGAACAGAGGTACAGATGGGCAAAATTCGTTGTCTACTGATAACACATTTTCGTGCTCTTTTTCCTGACGAGAATAGGAACACAAATCCAGCCTGTTTCACATATTTTGAGGTATGATTGAAAAATGTTACTTTCAATAATTCTGAAACACTCGCTTGTTTCGTATTCGAAATCCGTTACAGTTACTTTTTTAAGGGCAATTCGAATATAATATACAGTAGAACTTCCCTATAGCGAAAGCGCTAAATCCGCAAAAAAAATTCGTTTTAGAGGAATTTCGTTATACAGAAAATGTGTTTCTATAGTCGGCAATGTTGCGGTCGACTTCACTGATGAATTTAAGTTTATCATTCAAACTTAAGCACTTCCTTTTAGACATTTTCGCAAAACTTTCACACTAGCATAATGGTTAGATTGAAACCATACAGCCAGAGGTGTATTTAAAACTGTTTCAGAAGAATCTCTCTGCCCGGCGTAATGATTAAGTTTAAGGTCGGGATTTTTTAAGTACGTCCGGAAAAATTTCGGAAAAACCCACCCTTATACCTTTTTATCAATACCCATTCAAAGAGTGCTGATCTTTGAATTTTTCGTTATAGAGAGAATTTACTTCGTTTAAAGGGGTGTTTTTAACATGGAATTTGGAATCAAGGGGCAATGTCTTATACAAAATTCGTTATACAGACGTTCGTAATAGGGAAGTTCCACTCTAATTATTTTTTTTTATTTCGAGAAATGAGTAGGATTTTCGAAACTAGGCCCAATATGTAGAACCCAATTTGTTCCCCTCAAAGTTTTTCAGAAATTCGCATTCCTATTATTTGGTGATGAATTGGTGAATTTCGAAGAAATTTTCGTGTCAATAATTAGTACTCAACTTGTTGCAATTTGTTCTATTGAAAAAATCTCAAATTCATTTTTGGCTTTTGAGTTATTCGAATTCATTTCTTTTGGTGCCAGCTCCTCACTCAGCACCACTACTTTCTAGTTGCATATTCGCCAAATTCACTTCATTCCAACTGAAGTGATTTCGGAAATTATTCAGGCGAATAGAAACCTAAGGGTTATTATACTACAGAGATGCTGAATTTCGAATTCGCATCACAAGCGAATAAATTGCGTTATTTATTCTTGGACAATCTTGGCTAGCCGATGAACAAGCCAAGCGCTTGTACAAGAAAAGCATATTCGTGTCGATGACAAAGCCGCAACCGTTACAAAAAATAACAAACTTGCTCATTATTCGGAAATCGGCCATTATGGGGGTCTCCAGCGATATAACAGTACTCTTATTCTTCGAACCATCGAGTTTATCACAGTTGTCCATAAAAGTTCATCGACGGGATGTTTAATTCTGACTTTATATCGGGTTATGCAAATCCGAATCATGTTCTGCATCTTAAGCGAATATAAATTTTAGCTTTAATCACACATTGCGTGATAATGGAAAATAATTACATTATCAGGGTATGCATATTCTATGAGGATCGTCTTTTGGAATGGATTTTGGGCATGAAAAATGGGGTGAAACGTACCGTGCCTTTTTAAGGAGTGCAGGTTCAACCTACAAGCAAATGCACTTAAGAATTACGTTTTACGAACGAACCTGAAAATGTGCATCGGCAGCTGACCTTAAATTAATCTGAGTAGTTCTTCCACTTCATTATTTCCAAAAATAAACGCAAGAGACTGGATAAAATATTTAGGGGCTATTAATACACTTAACGCCTGAGTTTTTCTTTAGAACTAACTACTCACAATGGAAGAAGAGATGTGACTTCGACTCGGGAGGTCTTTTGGTCATCCTTTACTATACCTGAGAGATTATACAGAATCCGATGATTTCGTTTCATTTGTTTTCCATTTGAAAGCTGAAATTGACATTTGGAAGATTTCAATTGGTGCTAGAAAGAAATGAAGAAATTGACTGAATATGATTTGATAGCAGGTGATCTCTATTATTTTCCGGAAGTTAGCTCGCTTAGATGTTAGTTTTACTTGATTTCATTGAAATAACAATTCATTCAAAAAGAATGATCATTTTTCTCCTAATACAAATATAATTGTATAATGTATTATACTGCCTGTATCTGAAATAAATGTTTTCCATCGAACAAAACATTCATTATGACTAAAAAAGAAAAACGATACTCGCCTAAGAACGGATTGGAATGATTGAAATTCACCATAAAAATAGTGAAAATTAGAGACGGTTCGTAAAACTCGAACATTTTTGGGTCGTCGTGAAGCACCTTGTCGAACCGCAATGAAAGAATTGGTGAAAAAATTCGAGCTGTTGGGACAAGTTACTGATGTGAAGAATAAAACCCGTGTACGTCGCTAAAGACAATCTGAGAATATTGCTGCTGCAGCTGAAAGTGTTGAGGAAAACCCACGTTGGTCCATTCGTCGTCCTTCTTTGGAAAAGGCATTCCAAAAACGTCATTAACCTATATTTTGCACAAAGATTTGGGTCTTAAGGCTTATAAAGTTCAATTACTACAAAACTCAAGCCAGCCGATCATCAACAACGTCGTGTCTTTGCTAATTGGTTCGTTGAACTGCATGAAAATGATCCGGACCGTGTTATCTCTCAAAGAGGTGATCACAATTGGCCACCGAGATCTTGTGATTTCACACCTTGCGACTTCTTCCTTTGGGGCCACGTGAAAGAGAAGGTCTACGCCAATAGCCCAGCGTCAATTAAAGACCTCAAAGATGGAATTCATGAGGCTATCGAGGACATAGGGCAGCCACTTTGCGATTTGGTTATGGAAAATTTCATTGAAAGCATATGGTCCTGTAAGCATGGTCGTGGTGGTCATTTGCCTGATGTTATTTTCCACTATTAACGGCATAGCTTCTTCTTTATAATGAAATAAACATCTGATCATTTATATTGAAAAATGGCATTTTTCTTTGAATATCAAAATAACACCTCTTATTGGAAAACACTCTACCTAGATGTATTTCTATGCTATCCACATCATGCTGAAACTTTCATTGAGATGAACCTTTCAAAATTGTTTCATTGAAATTGTATAACTGCGAAAAACACATTATGTTGATTTGCCACGTAATTTCTATACCTACTCCGAATGAAACCATAAAAGCGTTGTTTTTCGAATAAAAGTGTAGTTCTGCAATTGTAATGGTCATTCTAGTCATCACGGCAAACCGAATCAGGTCACACTCTGGTTATCGCATTATCTACCGCACCAGCTAGAATTCCCTGTGGCGAATACTAATTTTCACTCATCATACATGAGAGAAGGGAAAAATAAAACTATTATCAGTAGCAGAAATTTCGAGGCTCAATTCTGGATGCACGAATAGATGTGAACCTAGAATTTTGGGAATACTGAAGGGTTTTCCAATAAGAGTTGTTATTTTGATATTCAAAGGAAAATGCCATTTTTCAATATAAATGATTGGATGTTTATAGCATTATAAAGAAGAAGCTATGCCGTTAATAGTAAAAAATAACATCAGGCAAATGACCTCCACAACCACGCTTACAGGACCATATCCTTTTAATGAAATTTTCCATAACCAAATCGAAGAGTGGCTGCCCTATGTCTTCGATAGCCACGAATTCGATCTTTGAAGTTTTGAATCGACACTGGGCTATTGGGGTAAAACCGTCTCTTTCACGTGGCCCCAAAGGAAGAAGTCGCAAGGTGTGAAATCACAAGATCTCGGTGGCCAATTGTGATCACCTCTTCTAGAAATAACACGGTCCGGCAACTTCAGCAAAGACGCCACGTTATTGATGATGGGCCAGCTTGAGTTCTTCTGTTCACTGAACTTTATAAACCTTTAGACCCAAATCGTCATGCTGTATAATGACGTTTGTGGAATGCCTAATTCCAAAGAACGACGAGGAATGGACAAACCTGGGGTTTCTTCAACACTTTCAGCTACAGCAGCAATATTCTCCGCTGTTCTTGAGCGACGTGCACGGGTTTTTTCCTCACATCACTAACATGTCCCAACAGCTCGAATTTTTCCACCAATTTCTTCATTGCGGTCTGGCAAGGTGCTTCACGAGGACCCAAAAATGTTCGAGTCTTAAGAACCAAATTTCAACCATTTTTATAGTGAAGGCGTTCTTGAAGCGTGTATCGTTCCATTTTCATTAATGGCGTAGTTTTTACGTGTCAAATGTCAAAGCTTCAAACGTGACATCTACCGAAATAGCGGGCTTTTCAAAATTATACCTCTTATTGGAAAACCCTTTGTATGTACCGGGTGTCCCAAATTCGTTGTCTAGTGAGAGGATCTCAGAAACCCGGTGAGCTAGAACAAAATATAATAAAGAAAAATTTATTACTTCAATGAATTCTACTGAAAAAAGTGACTGTGTAATGTTTTAGTTTCATGTTTATAACTTCAGTAATAAAGAAGTTATGAGAACTTTTCATTTTACGACATTTTCCAATTTTCTCTGATAGCTCGAAAACGGTTTGACCTAGAAGGTTGCGGTTTTCACAAAAAAAATTCTCTCAAAAACCGAGCCCCAAAATGTGCCACTCATTTTGTTCTAGCTCATCGGGTTTCTCAGATCCCCTCACTAGACAACGAATTTAGGACACCCGGTACAGATGAATATTTCCTTCTCAAATTTCAAATGGTTTTGGCGATGAAGAAACTCTTCGCCCAAAATATTCTCAAGTCGGCAGTATTGCTATCTAAAAAGCATATCTACTTTCTTATTTAAACTGGAACTACGTATATTTTTGTTCATGCTTCAATTCAATACAAAATTCGCAGTATAACCTACTTAAAAAATTTCTCTGTCATGCACTGTTGCCAAGTTATGCACAAATTGTTGAAATTTTTTACATGTGCATTGCCAGTTTGGAAATGCAATATCTCGATCATTTTTTAAGTGAACGATATCAAAATCAGCAGTATCATACTAAAGAATCCCAACATTCATGTGGTACATTCGGTATTTTGATACATCATGAGGTTTTTCGAAGATTTCGCTCCAAAATTGTGGAACGTAAAATGGAAATATTTCGAGATTTTCAAATAGCAACCCCATATTTGTTTTACAGTGTTCGATTTAATTTGAAAAATGACTGGCAATCTCTTTTCACACTAATTAATTATTTCTGATAGTTTTCGAATGAGATGAAAAATACTGAAATTATTATATGGTCCTAATGCTTTGTGATTATAAGTTTAACTAACGGATATAATTCTATGGTGGATGTCATGATACTATCACAAAGATCTTAGTATCATAGGTTGAGGTAATAAACAAGCTATAGACTCTGATAAGGCATAAATCTATCTCAGATATGAAAAGAGCTTTATAAACCCAGAAAATTGGGTAACCATTTTTCATCGATTTCACTCTAAAAATCGAATGCAATCAAGAAGTGAAAATGAAAAACTGGTGACCACTGATATCAAAGTGTCATAGCTGAATAAATATCGGCCAAGTGTAGAATCGGTTCGAAACGAAACCACTCACCTTCCGGACAAAATAACCAAACACAAACAGTATCTGATGAATTCGACATCAAAAAGCCCACGATAGGAGGGTTTAGAGTGTACAAACATAACTATCATTACGCACACAAGAATGTCAGCCTCACGCAAATATCATTGCTCAAAGAGTTCGTTTACTCTATACACATTTCCCCTCAGGAAAAGACATTCGGCATAGTGATCCCATCTGGTTTTGTGTGAACACATTTATTAGCTGCGTTCTGCCCTATAATTCACTTTTTTGTGATGGGCGGCGGGCAAATCGGCCGCCTTTGATGTGGGTATGTTTGTTTTGGGAAAACCGTCACGCCGAATTTGTAAGACTGATAGTTTAGGGTTCGCCAGTTGTAATTTCTTCTGTCCTGTCATCATGAATATTTGTAGGGTAGAGGAATTCAAGAAAATAAGGCGCGTTTATATAGGGTGTCCCGGAAAATGTGGAAAATATCTCGGATTCAGAAAGAACATAAAAAATGAAGATGACAAGTTTCCATAATTTTTTTTCCTAGCGGCCCTCCCTACGAAGATACGACCTCATAAGTGACGCCACTGGAAATCCATTTTAGTGGAATAAGTTTCGAACTACTCAACATAATTTGATGAAAATTTGATATGATTAATACTATTAAGGACCTCTTAAATCAACGCACTCAAATTTCAATCAACTTGTTCAGTTTACCGGGGCGGACTGGGTTGTATATTTTAATGCTTACATTTTTAACACCCTGTATGATAAGGTGCTAAAAAAACGAATTTGGATACCTTGAACATTAAGCTAAAGAAAAGGTACTCTTGTTCAGTGTCGATAAAATGAACCGTTTTCGAAAAAAAAATAATGAAAGAAGTAAGTAAGTAATTGAAATTTATTCCACTAAAATGAATTTTCAATGGCGTCATTTAGGAGGACGTATCTTCGTAGGGAGGACCGCTAGGAAAAAAAAATTATAGGAACTTGTCATCTTACTTTTTATGTTCTATCTGAATCCGAGAGATTTCCTAGATTTTCCGGGGCACCCTATATACAGAGTATCTGTAAACAAATGCGAGAGACTTTGGGAGAGAATTCCTCGATGAAAATAAGCAGGAGTAGTTCATATAAATTTCTTTCGAAATCAACCCCCCTTCCAAGATACAGCCTTTGGAAGGCGATAACAACTTGTCAGTTTTTAATTTTTTTTACGGCTTCTTAAAAACGCTGAGTCATGAAATTATATACATAATATGAAGCACTAAGTAGATTTCACTCACACAAATTCTTTAGATCTCATAACTTTATTATTAGGGATTGAAAATAACAACCCCCTATGACTCTCGTTCAAAATTGTTCTCGTGAGATAGATTTTCGAAAAATGGAACTCTTTTGTGGCTTCCCATTCAATTCTGGAGAAAAAAGTCTCCAGTAAAATTTCGATACAGTCGATACTTTTCTCGGAAAAAATAAAAACTTACAAGCAGTTATGACCACTGTTCATTCCATTTCATCTCGATCATTTTTTAAGCGCCTGTAAAATGCCATGGAATTCATTTGTCCATCTTCTTCTGTTTTCGAGTTATATGCCAAAATTGATTTTGAAATTTTAACATTATATCAAATATGTAACACGTTGCATAAAGGGTTGATCCGAACCATAGAATTCTGCTATGAAAAAAAGTACAGCTCAATGCTCGACTGTGAGCTGCGTCCCAACTTCGTCCCCGAGTTAGAAAATTACATTAAGCTACCAAATTCGAATAGAATTCGAAAACTCGAATTAAATCTAAACTGAAACCATTCCAGAAGCAAATCAGTTCACCGAGTAGACTCGGAAAAAAAGAAATAAATTTATGAGGGTGCGTTGAATCCTCGAAAATCTCTAACTTCCCGTGTTCATGCCTCTAGAATGTTTCGTTTGCGCAGATCACTATCGCATCGTATTTCCAAGCAATCGGCTGGAAACATTCTCGGTACGAATAAGTTCCATAAATCTACATGAAAATTTATCAGCGTTTACCCGACCATCTAATCTATCTTGTCGTAATATATTCCACCTCACAAATGAACTACTGAATTTTTTATTCGCGCTTCGTTCGGTCGGAAGAAAAGGAAAGATTTTGAAGATTATGGGGATGGGAGATCGCGTATTGTCACAGGATACATCGAGTTATTATCGTTTTTCGATTGACAGTATGATCATTTTTTACCATCACTAAATTGAATAACTCTTGAGAGGAAAAAGAGCCTGAAATTTTCAAGAGATTAGAAGCTTCAAGATATCAATTTTAAAGCATTTTCATCTGCTCGATTATAATACAGCAACTTTTGAGAGGTACTTCCGGAATGAATGTTTTCGAATAATTGTATATTTCGGCGAAACCTGGCATGTAATAACGATGCATTGCAAGGTCCTAATTCAGAGCATTTACTGTTCGGAGCTCAGAGAAATATTTGATTAATTTACATCTGTAAAAACAATTACCTCAAGAGAAAAAACTTACGAGCTCTGAGAAAGCAATTATATATGTGCCTTTTCCTAAAAAACGTCATATTACAGTACTGTCTAAATGTTTGTTAATTTCTAATTTTGGACCCAGAATGATCCTACACTGTCTGATGAATATTCCAAGAAACTTTCAGGGCTAGCTGTGTGGTCTGAATACCACGAATAAGTTTATTATCGGGCAAAATCTGTTGATTAGTTCTTAAGATATACAGGGTGAGTCTTTGACCTTGCAGAATATTTTAACACAAGATTCCTGAAGCCAAAAGAAACATTTTTTTCCCATACCATTTTTTCCGATACGGCTTGGTTCGTAAGATACAGACTGTTGAAAATCCATAAAAAAATTTAATTTTCGATCATATCTCGCGAACGATCTCATCGAATGAGATGATTTTTGGAATATAGTTTTTTATTGATACGATGAATGTTCCTGCATTACAAAATTTCATCCACATCCTCCTGTTTCTTTAATATGACTATAACATTTCATAAAAATACCAGAAATTCAAAGAATCCAACTTTTAAAAATAATTTGAATGCTATTCAACGAATTTTTGACCATTTTGGAAAGTAAAAGTATTCCTTATTTTTTTTCGTATGATGCGTCGTTTTCGAGTAATCTGAAATTCAAAAATAAAAAATATCTGTGAAATTCCGAGTATTGGGTACTTTGGCTGAATGCAACTCTGTTCAAAAAATTCACAGAATTCAATTTTCCCGCGTTGCCACGTCTAAAAGTTGAGAATGGAATCCTAGCATTTTTTATTTGGAATGAGTTGTGAGCGGAATAGCCGACTTTGGCCAATTCACAATAATGGACGTAACCGTAAGAATCCCGCAACTCGTGCGTAAAAATCAAAGAGGAAACTACAAAATTCATACCAAAATCTTCACAATAGGTTCAACTTTGCTTTTGACTCCCATAAGTCGAATGCATTTCTATTCTTATTCCTTATGATTTCTGTTGTTTAATCCTTACATTTTATGTATAAGTAAATTCACGGTTAAGTTATGTCCATTGTAAATTGGCTATTAGTTCGAAAGTGGAGTAATATGAATAAGCTCACCTCAACTTCTACAATTTAAATACTCCTAATGTTCAAGCAAATTTCCACACCACTATCGAAGTATTGCTTTAGGCGCGTTACATTTTTTTTTGTCCTAGTGGGTTGTTCGCCAGGAGCCCTACTTTCCCACATTCAACCACTTATAGTAAGTGCTCGAAATGTCCGCCGTCTGCATCCAAACAGGCACGAGCTCTCCTTACAATGGAATGTCTCACTCTCTCAAGGAGATCTGGATGGTCCTGTATGTGACGAGCCGCACTTGCCACACGCGATCTTAGATCGTCCACATTATCAACCGCACTGCTGTATACCAGTTGTTTCATAAAACCCCACAGAAAAAAATCACATGGATTCAAGTCTGGTGATCTTGCAGGCCATGATACTGGGCCGTACCGCCCTATCCATCTTCCACTGAAATTCTCATTGAGCCATTCTGTCACTGCTCTAGAACTATGGGGAGGAGCGCCATCTTGTTGTAACCACAAATTTTGCCTAACGAGAAGTGGCACGTCCTCCAATAAGTCGTCCAGATCATTTTGCAGGAAATGCAGGTACTCAGCAGCCGTCAACCTCCTCGATAATTCCTGTGGTCCTACCAGTTGGTTGTCTACAATGCCTGCCCACATATTAACACCGAATCGATGTTGGTGGTCGATTTCTCTTGTTGCCTTAGGGTTTTCTACAGCCCAGATATGAGTGTTGTGGCTGTTAAAAATGCCTTCTCTCGTGAATCCTGCTTCATCGGTGAACAGAACATACCTCAAGAAATCACTATTCTCAAAATGCTTTCGCAAAAGCCATTGAGAAAATTGAATTCTTTTTGGTAGGTCTGCTGGCAATAAAGCCTGTACTTTTTGGACGTGGTAGGGGTACAAACCGTGGTCCCTCAAGCTGCGATCTACTGTAGATTGCGATACGTCGTATCGCAATGCTAGACGTCGCGTACTGGTATCGGGATGTTGTTGGACTTCGTCTAAAATATGGTCCACTGTCGCATCCATCGCCCTAGATCGAGCCCTGCCATTATCCAACAAGTTGGAAGAAAGCGTTCCATGGTCACGCAATCTTTGTACGATCCGAACAAAAATTCCTGCATTTGGGATCCTTCTATTTGGAAACTGTCTTCCATAGGCTTCTTTAGCTCTTGTTGCTATTTTTCCGTTCGTAAAATAGCATTCTAGCATATCGACCATTTCCTGGTTAGAATACATCGTGCTCATTAAACTTAGTTAATCCAATAATTCAATTGAAAATCATGTTACCATGAAATATGAATTTCATTTCAATTGTTTTCTAATCATTCTATGCGCATGACCGACCAACATAGAAGATTCGCGAATAATCAGTTTTTACAAACCTTCAAATTTATAATTATTTGTACGATTTTCATTTTATTATGCCTTATAATATAAAACATAATAAGAAGTATCATCTGAAATGTAGAGTTTCGGATAACAAATCATTAACCGAATTTTGACCGTCAATATTCTATGACTGAACATAGTTCTTAGCTTCTCCTTCACCATTTTCTAGGTTAACTGTTACGTTAGCGTTCCAGTAGCATTGAAATATTAAAAATGTTTTATTAAAATCATCAGAGAATACTGAAAATGGTTTTCACGGATCTGCAAAAGGCTTTCATAGGTAATCATGTAGAATCAACAAATGACCTTGAAATCTGAGCGCGCGTTACGGCAAATGCACAGCTACGTTGCCAGATTGGATAATACATCAGGTATTTAACGAATATCGTAAAAATAATTTAATTTGTCAACGTTTGATACTTTTCTCAGTTTCTATCTAATAGACAGATGATATATTTTTCCTGAAACGAAAATATGATTATGTATATTTTTCTGTAACATAGGGCGCTTGAGTGAAATAGTTCTTTCTTTTAAGAGGTCGTCGAACTGAGAAATCATAAAATTGTAGTAAAATTATTATACCAGAATTGAAATTCATAAGTTATTTTTTCATTCAAATTATGACCTGAAATATATAAAACTAAGATTGTCACAGCTTTTTTACACGGCAATACATAATAACCAAATTTTACTATTTTATAATTCTATAAGAAAATGTGTCGTTGTTGTTTCAGATCTAGATTGAAAAAAGTTAGGAAACTGAAATCTAATAGTTCTATTCACCTACATATTATTCCAGTTTTTAATTTTCCGATGTAAAAAAATGATAACCAATTTCAAGAATTAATTTTCAATTGGCGATTGATTACAATAAATTCCACGTGCACAGTCTGGCAACATTAACGCATAAATGACGCTGTTTCCGCACGCGCAATACGGCATTTAAATACGTCCCAAGGTCATTTGTTGATTCTACATGATTACCCTTTCATAATTGAATCGTACTTCAAAAATGGGGAGAGAATAAAAGGCGAATGGAAATATTCTGTCGATAAATATCTAAGCGACTTCAGGATCGAGTATCCTAATGTTGCTCGGTATTATCAAAATTTCAGAAGCACTGTTTCGCGATGTGTTAGCATTTTCCGTGAAACAGTTAGTGCTCAAAGAAAAAAAGGAAGTGGACTACCAAAGAAGAGAACCCCAGAACTAATCAGCAATACTGAAAACGTCATGACAGAAACCCCACGAACCTCCATTCGAGTTTTATCTCAACAGGCTGGAGCAGAGCCGGACCGTGGGCGTGGCGAGGGAGGCATTTGCCACGGGCGCAAACGACCTAGGGGCGCAAAATGTGAAATATGATATATTCCATTTCAAATCAAGATTGACTACAAGCTCTATATTTCAAAGTGGCGAATTTGCCAGTTTACAAAATTGAAAAACACGTAGTTAACGAACACTTCCAAAACGGAACAAAATCCTAGAAAATTATACATGGCGAGAAACACGACTCGCGGTGCATTGTCCATTACCTTAAAACATGGGAGATTATTGTCAATAAAAGGTTCTTCGAAATAAAGGGTTTTCCAAAAAGAAGTGTTATTTTGAATAGCCCGCTATTTCGGTAGATATCACGTTTAAAGCTGTCATTTTTTGACATTTGACAAGTAGAAACTACGTCATTAATAAAAATGGAACGATACACGCTTCAAGAACGTATTGCAATCATTAAAATTCACTATAAAAATGGTGTAAAATGTGGGTCGTCGGAAGCACCTTGTCGGACCGCAATGCAGAAATTGGTGGAAAAATTCGAGCTCTTGGGACAAGTTAGTGATGTGAAGAATAAAACCCGTGCACGTCGCCCGAGAACAGCCGAAAATATTGCTGCTGCCGCCGAAAGTGTTAAGAAAATCCAGATTTGTCCATTCCTCGTCGTTCTTTGGAATTAGGCATTCCACAAACGTCATTACACCGTATTTTGCATAAAGATTTGGGTCTTATGGCTTATAAAGTTCAGTTAACACAAGAACTCAAGCCGGCCGATCATCAACAACGACGTGTCTTTGCTGATTGGGCCGTTGAAATGCATGAAAATGATCCGGAATTCCATCGAAAAATATTTCCACCTCGGTGGCTTCGTCAAAAAGCAAAATTGTCGCATCTGGGGCTCGGAAAACCCAAGAGTTATTGTTGAAAAGCCTCTCTATCCTCAACGTGTGACTGTTTGGTGCGGTTCATGGTCCGGCGGAGTCATTGGACCTTACTTTTCGGAAAATGAGGCTGGAGCAACAGTTACGGTGAATGGATTGCCCTATCGAGAGATGATCAATGATTTTTTATGGCCGAAATTGGATAGTACTGATCTGGACAACGTTTACATTCAACAAGACGGCGTTACGTGCCCCACAAGCAACGAAACCATTGGTCTTTTGCGGGAAAAGTTTCCGCACCGTGTTATCTCTCGAAGAGGTGATTACAATTGGCCACCGAGATCTTGTGATTTAACACCTTGCGACTTCGTGAAAGAGAAGGTCTACGCCAATAGCCCAGCGTCGATTAAAACCTCAAAGATGGGATTCGTGAGGCTATCGAGGACATAGGGCAGCCACTTTGCGATTTGGTTATGGAAAATTTCATTAAAAGGATATGGTCCTGTAAGCGTGGTCGTGGTGGTCATTTGCTTTATGTTATTTTCCACTATTAACGGCATAGCTTCTTATTCATAATGAAATAAACATCCGATCATTTTTATTGAAAAATGGCATTTTTCTTTCAATATCAAAATAACACCTTTTATTGGAAAACCCCTTATAATCAATAAATGTCAATTATAAAAATCATATATTTATTGAAAAATAAATTTCTTCAAGGGCGCATTTTGAAAGTTTGCCACAGGCGCTAGAATCCTAGTTCCGGCTCTGGGCTGGAGCTTCCGTTGGTACATGTCACACGATTTTGAAAGAAGACAACAATTTATTTCCTTATAGATTAACGTGCTTTCAAAAAATTGAAGAAGTTGATTACCCTCGTAGGATGGCTTTCTGCCAGTGGTTTCTCAACCGATAACTCCATAACTTGGACCAATTTTTTTTTTCTGATGAAGCCTGGTTCCATCTCTCGGGATATGTCACCTCTCAAAATATGAGGATGTGGAGCAGCCAAAAACCAGAAAATTTTTACATTGAGGCACTACTTTCATTCCCAAAAAATTGGAGTTTTGTGTGCAATCAGTCAAAGACGAATTGTGGGGACTATTTTTCATTTTGAATAATGTATTTGGATTTATGAAAAGAAGATGTGAGAATTGTTTGAAGCAAAGAGGAGGACATTTTCAGCATCTACTTTAAGTGAAGTCTGAATCCTGAAAGTCATTGTAAAGAAATCATGTTTTTCGGTTTATTTCAGTTCAGTTAAGCTTTTTTATGATGTAATGGTCTCATCAATTCAACATTCATTGGGAATTAAAGATATTGAGGTTCCCACTGTGATTTATTTATATTATTGAATACAACCTATTTGCATAATTCGGAGTACCAAAAATAACGTGCGTTCAAAAAAATTCGTTGTCAAGTAGGCTGTGGATTCTATTTTTCCATTATAAAACCTTAGGAAAAATGGAATCCACAGCTTACTCGACAACAAATTTTTTTGAACGCACGATATTAGACCTCAGCTCAAGATTCAGGTCTTCGACAAATGAGAATCTACATGTTTAAAACTTGAGCAACCGTTTGGCCTCCTGTAATCAAATTCAATTATAAACATTCTTTTTGCATGTAGGAAGAAATTATTATTCAATTTGTTTATAACATTTTCTGAAAGTGCTTTTTCATACAAAATTGCGATATACATAGAGGTAAATGTCATCAAGATTTACATTTTCAGAACATGGAGTGATTCAAGTGAAGAATTACTTACAGACACAGAATATTTATTAATTTATTTCTAAAATCCACAGCCTACTTGACCACGAATTTTTCTGAACGCATGTTATATCATATCTTGAATGATGTCTAATTTTGAGGCAGTACTTTTTCCAGAAGAGTTTTTTCAAGTTAGTCTCATAATGAAATGACATCAATGGAGATTTGAAAATCTTTCTTGACTTTTGCCACCAAACAATGCTGTATTTCTTCTTCAGGCAATTCAAGTTTATACCAAAACATACCCTTCATACTGAAATAACATATTATTTTGTGATTGAATACTTATATTTATCCACATTCGTTCAATTTATCCAATTTGGCATAATTGTTTTACTATGGAAAAAAGAGAGAATTCAATGTTTTAAAAGAAATAAAATTATGTGATTTTTGTTATTTATATCGAATACTACTAGTTTTTTCATGATAAAATCAAGGTGAAACAATTTTATCATGAAATTCAAAAAAACTTTGGTTCAATGGAAAAAAATTATTTATTCTTTCTTCTTTCACAGTACATCAGTAGTAGAACTGAATATAAACATGAAGAAAGTAGCTGAGAGTTAACTCTGTAGAATGAAACAACTATGTCAGAAGTTTATACCTAGTAAAAATTATAATAAAGAAATAATTGCTACAAAGCGATGAAGAATAATTGGATTAATTAAGGAGATAACTACAGTGCAGGTGTAGGTACATGATAGAACAAACTTGATCATTGAATACAGAAAAATCCAGGAAGCAGCCCACTTTAAAGTCATAACATTCCTTCGAATCCACATTTTCATAGTTGGAAAATTATTGGGGCTGTTTCCATATCTTGTTTAGTTCTTACTGACGTTTCGGCAAGCATTCGTCTGATATCTTCAGGGTAATTGCAACCCAATACAACAATAAACAGTTTTGTTAATTTTCTGCCTTTCCATTGCCTATTTTGTTGACAATGGGATAGTTGTCACGATCTAACTAAACGCTCACGTCTTGAAGTTATTTGTTTTGAATCCATACAATTCCAGTGATGTATTCATCAGGTTTTCCAAACTACGATTATCATCACCAAGACGAAATAAGAAGTTTCTCCAAAATAGGCTTCCATCCCAAAACATATCTCTGTGATACAGTGGTGATTCGGTCCTGAATCCATTCATGAAGCTTCCTTTTCAATTTCGAGCTAATTTGTGTAATATCTAGGCACTTATGTTAGGCAAATTTTCCATGCTTTATTCAATCCGTGCAAGTATTCTCAGTTCTCACTACCTCGCTTTTGAGAAAAATTGATTAACTTCTCACTTTTCCATGATAATGGGGATTCTTACTGGTTTGAATGCAATCTTTCTGCTGGCCCAAATTTCTTTAAATTATGTACAGAACTTTGATAGTATTATTTATCTTGAAGTATTCTTCAAATGAGCTATGCGCTTTCATAACATAAAAACCCAGCAGTCCCAGAAAACAATCATGACATAACCTTAAAACCACGGAGCCACAGATCAGGATCACAGACTATACAAGTGTACATAGAATTAGCATATTGTGTGTTGTTTGATTTCGAAGAGTTATTTCTTTCTGTAGTTTATGTTCGTCAATTTGGCAACGTTTATACGTTCATAGATGAATAAGGTAAATCTGTTTTATTTATTTATGAAAATGAAAGTTTGAATGGGTTATGTCTGAATCTGGTAATTCTTGGAGAAAATGAAATAAACAAAGAAAATTAATAATTACAAATTGAAGATGAATTTCAGAACTAATATGGGTGATAGCTAAATGAATTCCTCATTCTCGAAAATAAAACCAAGAGAAGAATATTCAACTTTTATCGCCCACGAAATTTGGAATACCTACATAACTTGTTTATTATTGTACTTATACAACTTTTTTCACCAACTGGAATGTAAAGAGCGGTAAAGGGTAAGGGGTCGTTTATACTGGCCCGTAACTTATGCCCTTAACTTATGCCCTTAAATTATGAATGAAAAACTTCTAGGTAAGGGAATTCGAGTATAAACCATAGCATGAAATGTCTATGTTTCAACTCTTAGGGTAAGGGAAAAAGTTAAAGTTACGGGCCAGTATAAACGACCCCTTAGTTGACGCTTGTTTTCGTAACAGAGTTGCTCATTTCGAAGATTTGAATGGATATCTTAGGCATGGGAAAACTTCAGTGTTCAGGTTTCCAGGGGCGGCATAGCCTATTATGAAAATTTATAATGCCTATATCTTTTTATTTAGGCCGAATCGGAAAAAATGGTATGGGAAAAAAATGTTTCTTTTGGCTTCAGGAATCTTGTGTTAAAATATTCTGCAAGGTCAAAGACTCACCCTGTATAGTGATTTGAAATTTTGTTTTTCAAAAACATATTCAAATTGAAATGCATTAAAATTCTTTATGTTCGATGATACAACTAATTGAGCATAATTTTAATTTTTAAAATGACTATTGAATTGTGAAAATTAGGAAGAGATTATCTTTATTTGAATCGATATATGTCGATGAAACCTACCAAACGTCAATTAAGCAGCTCAATAACGATGCAATGCTTATAAAAAATACAAGTTCAAAGTAACAGATTATTTATATCATAACAGCAAATCCATTATTGAATATAACCACTTTTATGTTTTCGGACTCGGAAAAAACTTTATAGATCCCTCCGTTTTAGAGATCTCCCTAGTTAATAGCGGAAATTGGCCAACCTGTACTTTATGGCTGTTAAATTAGTGATTTTTCAATATGATATTCAAAAACCATATGGCAATAACTGTGTCAATAATATTACATCGAACAGCGATTGACGTAGGATTCAACCTTAATATAAAAATCATTGAAGGGTTTACTTACATCAATCTAATGATGCCGTTTTCAGAATGATAACCTGAGGACTCAAATAGAAATAAAACAATCTGAAATATGGGGACACAGATGAAAGACCCTAGAAAGCACAAATAGTTTATTACATCGGTATATATG
Source organism: Propylea japonica (assembly GCA_013421045.1). Taxonomy (NCBI): domain Eukaryota; kingdom Metazoa; phylum Arthropoda; class Insecta; order Coleoptera; family Coccinellidae; genus Propylea; species Propylea japonica. Next base: position 28,762,091 of record CM024240.1, read on the forward strand.
TGAAGATCACTAATACTTTTTGTTATTTCTTTGTTTATATGGAATAAAATTGTCTAAAATTTCTTATTTCTCTAGTATTTTCAGTATGAATGTCTCATTCACCCATATAATGAAGATGTATGAGTGAGAGAAAGAAGGATAATATCATACCCGAAATTGATGCAAGAGTGAGATGAAATTATGTCAATGACTATCATACTGGGTGTCATTCACTATCAAAGTTTGTCAATGACTATCAAATATGTAACTTCAAGGAAACTGGTGTCTCATCCATACTAATATTATAAATGCGAAAGTAACTCTGTCTGTCTGTCTGTCTGTCTGTTACTCTTTCACGCCTAAACGGCTGAACGGATTTTGATGAAATTTGGTATGGTGATAGATGATAACCTAGAAATGGTCATAGGCTATAAATAATCACGCCATCGTTCTTAGGGGGTAGGCAGTAGGCAGATAACTAAATTGAGTTAGTGATTTTTAGTCGTTTTTGTTGGGACTTTTGCTCTTTCACGTCTAAACAGCTCAACAGATTTTGATGAAATTTAGTAAGGTAATAGATGGTTACCTAAAAACGGATATAAGATCAAAATGATCACGTCATCGAACTTAGGGGGTAGGAAGTAGGCAGAAAACTGAATTGAGTTAGTGATTTTTTTATGGTTTCTGCTGGGAGTTTTGCTCTATCATGCCTAAACGGCTGAACGGATTTTGATGAAATTTAGTTAGGTGATAGATAGTAACCTAGAAAAGGATATGGGCTATTAATATTCATGCTATCGTACTTAAGGCGTAGGCAGTAGGCAGAAAACTAATTAAGTTCGTGATTTTTAATCGTTTGTTTTGAAAGTTTACCTCATTCACGCCTTAACGTCTGAACGGATTTTTATAAGACTTGGTTAATATAAAGATAGGATCCTAGGCACGGACACAGGCTACTTTTTACGGCGGGAAAATACCTCATTCCCGCGGAAATCTAGCGTGATCGTGTCAAGAAGCGCATGACGCCATAGCTACTGAAATGATATTAGATATTAGTATGGATAACATCCATTAAATAGTGGAGAAGTACTGTTATTTTTGAGGTTTCTAATGTGATGTCCATGCGAAGCCGGGGCGGGTCGCTAGTCGAATATACAATCGATATTTATTGGAAATTTGAAGGTAAAACCAAAATAACAACATTCAACTATAGTTCGGTAATAATAACCACAGTGTTGCAGTAAAATAGGGAACTGAATTCGCCTACTGAATGTATCCATGCTCTTAAGGTGTCAATCGCTAAAGCTTTTATCCTATATTCCAAGAAGTTTTCCTGCACTTATTCCCAAACCTCCACGAATCAAATTGAACAAAAACATGGGAACAAAAACAATTGGGTATTGGTATCTCACGAAGACATCGACAAAATGAGGCTCATTTCCAGGAAAAAGCACGCAAAAAAGGAAAAGAAAGAATGAGAGAAGTAGGTGATAACGGCATATCCTCAAATTAACAGTTTTTCCCATATCTTTCGCTTTTTCATCACCATATCAGGTTTCCCGGTAGAGTTGAAAAATGAATCATAAGTATTCGTTGGATTAATCCACTTAATCAAACGGTTAAACTCAGATTTTAGCAGAGGACGCAGACCGAAATTCCTGACTTGAAAGGTGCCCTTGCATCACATGTGTCTTTTAATAACATTCATGTGAACAGAGATTTCGTTTTGTCACCCTCTGTATATCATGGCTGTTGAATCCATTGATTTTCAATATGATATTCGAACTTCTGAAATGTCTAGTCAAGTATTTTAATTATATTTATTTTCCATCAAAGGGTAAGCGAGAAATTTCGATTTTTCAATATGTTCCAAGAAATTTTCCTGCTCTTATTCTCCAAGGTCCACAAATCAAATTAAAGGGATACATGGAAATAAAAACAGTTGGATATATCTCTCGAAGACATCGACAAAATAAGATATCATTTCCAGGAAAAAGCTCGCCAAAAGCTTTATTAGGAAAAAAGAGGATAAGAGAAGAAGGTGATAACGGATTTTCTCCTCAAATTAACAGTTCTTCTCATTCTTTTGCTTTTTTACCAACATATCAATTTTCCCGTAAAACGAGTTGAAAAATGAATCTTAATTTGGGATTAATCCATTTAATCGAGTGGCCAGACTCCGCGCAGAATAGATGTGGAGTGAAGAGACCAAAATTCCTAGCCTGAAAGGGTGCCCTTGCATCACATGTGTCTTTTAATAACATACGTGTGAACAGAGACTTTGTTTTTGTCCTCTCCGCCTGCTTTGTCGAAAGAATGTGTCATCGTTAATCTCTTATGAGGTATTCCTCGGCATTCAAAACGCTTCGGAAGAAACATTTTATTACCGGGGTTATTATGGGCCGTTACAGATGCGGCTCAAACGTTTAGCGATATTTTTTGTCATCTCAACGCTTTCAGTTTTTTCTTGAAAATTCGTCGTGGCATTTTGATAGAGAACATTTTTGAACTGATTCGTTCTCTTTAGGTATTTCAGATTGTTAATTCTTTCGATAGGTTCCCATAATCGAAGGCTTAAGTGGAGCTCAGAGCACATTTAAAAGTAATTATCCTTGTTTCTGTGGAATCTATGATCATTAAACTTTCAGATAAGAATTAGATCATTGCGTTATAATAGTTCGATATTGGACGAAATGATAATTCCATGAAGAACTCGATATAAGGATGTTTATTTCAGGATGATTCATATTTTAATGTCATTAGATGATGTGGTTCTGACACATCTGTTTCCGAAAATATTGTATAGTCCGTTCATGAAAGTTTGAGCGCATAGTAGGCGTTTGTTTATTTATCTGAAGTTGGCAGTATTTGCTGTCATAACGTAAAATGAAGTCAACGTTGCCGAATGTACCCGACCTCGTCCGACGAGCTTGCGAGTTATCAGAGAACTATATGCAATATTGACAACATTGCGTATCAATCTGACAGGAAAATAAATAACATAACCTAAAATTTGAATATACACAGTGGAATATGCCAAATTTCCATGGCCAACTGACGGCTCAACCTTCCGTTTTTTCGTTTTCGGTTTAACATTATTGTACTGAATGTTCATGCGAAATTTCAAGAAGAAATGAAGATCGCATAATCAGAACCATAGAATTTTATCTTTTTCTGAATGATCCATATTTGCGAAGAGTTTGTCAATTCGTACATGAATTTTTCAAAAGAAGTTCTAGGGATATCACATAGATATAAATTAAAAAGAAGAGGTGATAAGACTAATCCTTGTGGAAGACCATTATTCAATGTTTTAAAATTTTTACTATTATCGTCAACAAAAACACGGAACCTGCCTGACAGCATATTTTCTATCAGTTTGCCAATTTTTCCACATTTCAGATGACTACGAAATTCAAAAATCAAACCATCTTTCCAAACAGTATCTTATGCAACAGATAAATCCACAAAAGCTGTATCTATTTTTAATTCATTATTAAAACCCGATTCAATAAATGTGGTGAAACTCAGAACGTGATCGCAGCAGTTTCTATTCTTTCTGAAATCTCCTTGGCAATTTTGTGAAGAATTATCAAACTTTGGTTCAATTCCTTAAAAGATCAGTGGTTCCAATATTTTGAAGGGAAAGTAAGCACAATAACTTTGGAAAGGATTGTCCTAGAAACTCAAAATTTTTAGGGTTCCCAAATGACTCGGTTAAGTTCGTTAACCAGTCAAATCGTACAGGGTGTTCCATATAATATAGCCATTCAAAATTTTTGTTCCTAAATAACTCAGACAAAACGAAACCTATCGAAATGAAATGTTGCGGCCATATGCGAGATGTCCATAATAAGTTTCATGCAAAGTTTGTTGCCCATAGTGTGAACAGAACCATAGGAAATTGAATTGAAATATTGAAAAGTAGAAACCTCATATTCCCATAAAAAAAGATCCGATTCAAATGAAATTTATTCTATAAATGAAGATTGATACACTGAATGTTCATGCAGAATTTTGTGGCCATAGTGGTAACAGAACCATAGAAAACTCAATTAGAATATTGAAAAGAAGAATCTCTATATTTCCATAACAGGATATATGATTCAAGTGAAATTTTTCTTCTGAATGAAGACTGTTATACTAAGATTTCATGCAAAATTTTGTGGCCATAGTATCAACAGAACCATATAAAATTCAATTGGAATATTGGAAAGAAGAATCTCTATATTTCCATAACAGGATATATGATTCAAGTGAAATTTTTCTTCTGAATGAAGACTGTTATACTAAGTTTTCGTGCAAAATTTTGTGGCCATAGTATCAACAGAAATAGAGAAAATTCAATTATTCAATATTGGAAAGAAGAAGCTTTATATTTCCATTACAGAATAACCGATTCAAGTGAAATTCCTTTTGTGAATCAAAACTGATATACTGAATGTTCATGCAAAATTTCAAAAGGATCGCATCATCAGAACCATATAATTTAATTTTTGTAATTATTTATTTTTAACATATTTCATTTTTTGAATGATTTCCAGAATATAGATAGATAGATAAATCTTCTTTATTTCAGATCTTACAAAGTTGTTACATAAGAAATGAAATGACGTCAAAATACAGAAAAAAAAAAATATATATCCTACGACAGACAATTGCAATCAAAATATTCATCGAGGTTATATACGGTTCCAATCGAACCAGCATTTTCCTTATTGAGTTCTTAAAAGTGCCTACATAATTACATCTCTTTATACAGTCAGGAAGCTTATTGAATAGTTTTGTGCACATATAGTATGGACCCCTCTCCGTCATAGTTAATCTATGTTGAGGAAAAAGAAGATCTAGATTTCTTGTGTTATAACTACGTTCTCTATTGAATTTAAAAATTTCTTTATTATTGAAAACAAAAATCAAACATTCATAAATATATAAACCATAAATGGTAAATAAATTGTTTTGACGAAACTTTCCTCTACAAGATTCCCTAAAATTTAATCTATACATACATCTTAAAGTTCTTTTTTGAATGACAAATACAGAATTAACATTATAATTACGACCCCAAAAAACAATTCCATACCTCATGACTGATTCAAAATTAGCATGATATATTATTTTCACAATACTCACATCCAGTTGACTAGCTAGAATCTTGATTCCATAGCCAACACTGGATAATTTGAGACAGACCTTATCAATATGAACTTCCCAATTAAGGAATTCATCAATATGAACACCCAAGAATTTGGTGTCTGATGAAAGTGTAACACTGTTGCTATCCAGAATAATACAATCTAGCGATGTATTCAGAACTTGTTTAGGACGAAAGAGTACCAGATTGGTTTTTTCGTCATTAATCACTAATTTGTTCATATCACACCAATCTTTCACCTTACAGAATGCGTCTTTTGTTTTGTAGACAATCTCCTCTAAATCACTCCCTTCAATTAAAACATTTATGTCATCAACATAATTTGCCTCTAGGTATTCCTCTATTGCCTCTGGTAGATCATTAATATAAAATAAAAACAAAATTGGACCAGCTATAGTACCCTGACCCACTCCAAATACCACATCTAGAATATCCGATTCTACATCACCATCAAGAATAACCTGCTGCTTCCTATTTGATAAAAAGGATCGTATCCAATCATTTGCTTTTCCCCTTATTCCACATTTATCCAACTTCCGAAGAAGAAGCTCATGAACAACGCAATCAAAAGCTTTGCTTAAGTCAAGAAAAATACCCAATGCAAAATTCTTATTCTCCAAGCAATGCAAAACAGCATTTACAAACTGAAAAATAGCAGTGTTGGTAGATCTGCCCTTTAAATATCCATGTTGAAATTTCGAGAATAAATTATTCTCATTCATGAAACTTATTAGTCTGGTGATCATAACTAATTCAAAAATCTTGGAGAATACAGGTAATAAACTAATTGGTCTATAATTACTCAGGTCAAGTGGATCACCTTTCTTGAGCAATGGTTTTATCAAAGCAAATTTCAACTGATCTGGATAAATAGAGTACTTCATGGAATTATTAATTATGTAACAAAGCACATCTGATATTGTCCCTATAGAGGTCTTCATCAATTTTAAGGGTATTCCATCGTAACCATAACAATATTTATTCTTCAAATGTTTAGACAATTCAATTAACTCAGTTGAACTCACTGGCTTGAGAAATAAAGATTTGTCACATTCTGGAGTAATGCATTGAAAGGTCCTTTTGTTCTGAGTTTTTGTTAAACATTGCACAACATCAACAAGGTATTGATTGAATTCATTCACAAATTTTAATGGATTCTCATGGAATACATTATTATGACTTGTATTTCTTCCAGTAATATCTTTGCAAATTGACCACATAGCTTTCATTTTACAATCTGATTTATTTATCTTATCTTCATAATGTCTAGTTTTCTCTTTTTTTAATAAAGTATCATATACTATTTTCAATCTATCGTACTCTGATTTACAAGCAGGATTGAAATCCGACAACACAAGCATGGAATCTAATTTTTGTTTAGTTTTATCAATTTCAACATTCCTCAATAAACCGCTCTGTTTTCTATTTTTGTGCACTGGAGTTATTGGAAAACATTCATTGAAAATATTTATAAAATTGTTAATGAAAACTTGCCATTGTAAATTAACATCAGATTTTTCAACTGTCAAAACTTCTTTCCAATTTTGTTGTTCAAGCTTTTCAATAAAAAGTTTTTCATTATCCACACTGAAGAATCTCCTCCTGACAAGCTCAACCTTGACACTATGATCTAGTTGAAAACAGATTTTCTGAGCTTTATGGTCAGATATATGATATTCAAGTATCTCAGACGACAAAATATCACTCATATTTGTGAATATATTATCTAGACAACTTTTTGAATGTGCTGTAATTCTTGTATAATCGTTAATTTGAGCTCTTAAGGAAAAATGATTCATCAATGCGAACAACCTTGTTCTAACATTATTTTCATCTTTCATTTCAATGTTAAAATCACCAGCTAAAAAAAAAATTTCGATTGTGCTGAGATTCTGCATTTATATATTTGGTATCAATCTCAAATCCATAATAGAATTTTGAGGTAATAGTCCTATTGCTTCACCAATGAAAGAGCGCTCAAAAGCACCTGCTCAGTGCTTTTCTTAATTTTTTTTTAATTCTTGACCTGTTAGCTAGTTTGTTTTCATTAATTTTATATATATTTCTTTATTTCGGACCCTTGAACTGGTATTCTCGTTTACGGTCAACCAATCTTATAAAAATAATATAATCGAATTAACAAATATTCGACAGAAAAAATATTTATTTATTATGGTTGGCTTTATACCGTATATGTTCCATTGAATCAGGATATCATTCTGTGAGTTATTTTAAAGTTGCTATGACTTTTGATTCACGAAATTCGGTCGGAAAATTACCAGTACTAAGAAATGCTGATAGATACAGAATAAATTCCCATGTTGCAGAGTCCATGAACATGAAGCTGCTCGAATATTTTCACAGTTGAATCAGCGAAGCAAAGTGAACAGATAAAATTCCTAATTCGGAATTTCCTCTAGGGATTGGAAAAACATTCTATTTCAGGAAAAACCTGTAGGTACGACATACAAATGGAAACGTTTTAAACGTTCTGAAAGCAAGTTGTTAAGGCATGAAAGCAGATACACCCAGATACCGCCTGTGAGATATGTAGCTATTTAGTTTAGTACGGCCGCCATCTCCTCTTTGAATTTATAGGAAATCCCTAGGGAAACAACCTTGCATGCAGTTTTCCGGGACTCAAGTCCTCATGAACTTACGGTGATATTTTCATGTTTGCTATATGGAAAAAGTTCACCCATTCTATGGACTGAAAGATATTTACCGAAGCAGAAGGATATTCATATTTTTGGTTTTTCTGCTTTGATGTTTTTCCATTGGAACGAGTAATAAATTCCATTTCTGGAAGGTTTGCATATGGATTTATTTAGTTTTTTCTTTCGCGTTCCGGGAGAGGAGGAAAGTTTGGGAATATTTTATTCCGGACAGGATGATCTGGGTAAAAGTTTTAATTATCACAGGAAGATGAAGAGCTTCGGTGGTCTGAATTATAGCTTCTAGAATCCATTAAAGAAATTGCATTTTTGGTTAGAATGATACATGAAATTGTTGAACTAATTACCTTACACTTAAATTTTTAGGTTTCCTGGGGTTTTTTCGCAGTATAAAGTCTTTAAGTTTCTTATTTTGGGCCCAGGTTATCTGAAATTTCTCGAAGAACGTTATTCATTTTGGCTGTCCATAAGAACTCTGAACATTCAAACGGGATGGACTTAAACTAGCAAATTATCGAAGTAGTTATGTGTCTTTATTATATATTTGGGCTAGGTTTGTTCATGGCCAAATTGGTCGAAGACTTGACGAGTTATAATGATTGTAAACAAGGGCGTAGCCAGGGGGGGGTTGGGGGTTCAAACCCCCCCCGAAATGTTTCAGAGTTATTTTTTGTTGCAAAAATAATCTTTCATTTTGCACTTAAACCAACGTATCTCCGTAAATCTAGCAATATGGATGATATCAAAGTTTCATTCCATTTCTAGAACATACTATCCAACAATTAACTGATAGATTTTATACCGAAAATTAATACCAGACTTATCTGGTCTGCTACCCCAGAATTTTAACAGAGAATATGAATTAGAAGACGCATTATCGATGTATTCTTCACTACTCCCAGAAAAAAATAAAAACGTAATTAAAGCCGAATTTGAAATATGGAAAATGTCAATGAACTCCATTTCAAAATCGGCAATAGAATGCTTAGATGAGTGCAATCAGAATATGTTTCCGAACATCTATCCTACTACAAATTTTAGCTACGATTCCAGTATCTACTGCTACTCCAGAAAGAAGTTTTTCCAGCTTGAGGTGAATTAAAAATAACCTGCGCAATTCTTCTAGCGAAACTAGATTGAATGGGTCGTCGCTTATGAATATTCATTATAGTGTGAAAATTGATGAAAATGAAGTAGTTGACCAATTCGCTAGAAAAAAACGCATAGAATTTAACTGGAGGAATTCACCATAAAAAATATTAGTTGTGTTTTCTCACTGTTTCATTTTTAATACCTATTCATATGTTGTAGGCACTATTTTGGAGTAAAACATTAAAAAACTCTATTTAGTTTCAATGAAAGCACACATCCACACTAATTTCATATTGATTCATCCTGTAAGTATTGTTTGGGAAATAAACATTGTTTTTTAAGTTTTTGTTTGAGTGAATAAAAATTAAATTATGAAGCATATTTGAAAAATAGGTTTACCTAACCTAACCAGGAATATCTATGTTAAATATTGTTTCCGAAGTAGGAAAAGGATTATTGAATTCTTAAAAACAACAAATACTTGCTACAGAAAGCGACCCTCACAATTCCCGGCACCTACAAAGTCAATGGCCAAAATGTCAAAACCCCCCCCGAAATTAATTCCTGGCTACGCCCTTGATTGTAAACTTGTTTTTGCCGATATAACCACAATTGCAAATTTCATAGGGATAGCATTTCATTCTTATGAAATTGGCTTTATATATCTTAATCTTAAATTAACCTTGAAAATTTCAACTTTGAAATAGTTCTTTCTAGAAGTTATGGTGTTTACGCCCAGTTTTGCTTGAAATTTTTGAGATTGATTCAAGATTGATAGTTCTTAGGAGATTCATAGTAGAATAAATATTATTAGTTTTCCCAATATATTGATTTACTTTTTGGAGATGATGCCCAGAGCTTCTATCTTTATATTTCTTTGGAATTTTTAATTAATTTGAGCGTTCGTTTCACTTGAAGGTGTGCTATTTCGTTTTGCCCATATGTCTGAAATTCTCGAATTTTGAGCTGAAAATAGTCTCGAATGATAAGGTTCGTTTCACTGATTACTAATTCGTGGTCAAATAAAATTCTGTTCGTGGGGCCGTCCGTCGGTCAGTTCCTAAAAGCCGCGGTTAAGTTCGTAAACAAGCAGAATCGTACAGGGTGTTCTATAAAATTTGGCCATTCAGAATATATGTTTTTCAATATCTCAGACGAAACGGAACCAATGGAAATGAGCTTCTGCGGTCACCTGCATTCTGCAAGATGCTCATAATAAACCTCATGCAAAATTTTGTGACCATAGCGTTAACAGAACCATAGAAAATTCAATTGCAATATTGAATCTTTATCTTTCCATAACAATATATTCTATTCGAGTGAAATTTATTTTGTGAATGAAATGTATGTAATGAATGTTTTTGAATAATTTTCAGAATATAATTCCGATCGCGCTGAAATTTTGCATTTATATATTTAGTATGAATCTCAAGTCACATACAAAATTTTGAGGTAATGGCCTCTTTGCTCCATCAGTGCACGAGTTCCCAAAAGCACCTGCTCAGGAATTTCTTAATTTTTTTCCGTCGATCTCAAAATAAAAGGTGATTTTAATGAGTACGAAATTGATCACTAATGACTCATTTTAAGGCTCAATTTCTGCTATTTTAATGTGCAATCCTCATAGCAACCGTTCACAAAGTATTCAGAAGCACTACGAGAAATGTCAAAACTCTACTGGAACATAGATACATAGGAATTTCATTATGTGCAAAATGGTCTCGAACTATTAACCACAACTATTAACTATCTTGACCATTAGTCGCTGTCTTCAATAACCTAGTTGGTTAAAGAACTATCAATCAATGCATTTTTTCTTGATTTCTACGGAATCAATGTTTCCCCTAGTAAAATTTTTTTTACGAAAGAAGTTTTTGGATAGATAGGTGTTTGTTTATAATTTTTACGTGCAGGACTAGCATTTTTACCAGAGGTTCAGTGAGCAACACTCAAATTAATATTCTCGTCTGTTTTCAAGAGCTGCGATAAGCAATTACCATAAGTGCTTTCAGGAAGGATGGTAGATATTTCTATTGGCGGTGTTTCTCTTGATATGAGAACTTCGACGAGCTTATCAAACTCCGACTATAAAAGTGAGCTTGGTGTGTTGTGAGGCTTAATAGCTAGATATAATCTGTTTGTGTTATTATTAGAAGTCATCTGTTTTCTAGTACCGAGATAAAAACGTAAAAATTAGCATATCTTTTCAACTTAGAGGATGTAGGAGCTTCGAACTTTGAGCAGAGTTGAATTGAGTTTTTGAAACGGATGGTGTGAGATAATTTCAGGAAAACCGGAAAACACTCACAAACAGAATTACTATAGCTCCTCCCAAATTCTGTATAGTGAATTATTTCATGTTATCATACATTATCGAGAAAAATAGCGCTATAATTTCAGATTCACGTAGTTTCAATAGTGATATAAGGGGTTTTCCAATAAGAGGTGTTTTTTTTGACACTCAAAGAAAAATGCCTTTTTTCAATATAAATGATCGGTTGTTTATTTCATTATAAAGAAGAAGCTATGCCATTAATAGTGGAAAATAACAACAGGCAAATGACCACCACGACCACGCTTACAGGACCATATCCTTTTAATGAAATTTTCCATAACCAAATCGCAAAGTGCCTGCCCTATGTCCTCGATAGCCTCACGAATTCCATCTTTGAGGTCTTGAATGGACGCTGGGCTGTTGGCGTAGACCTTCTCTTTCACGTGGCCCTAAAGGAAGAAGTCACAAGGTGTTAAAACGCAAGATTGGTGGCCAATTTTGATCATCTCTTCGAGAAATAACACGGTCCGGAAACTTTTTCCGCGAAAGATCAATGGTTTCGTTACTTGTGTGGCACGTAGCGCAGTCTTGTTGAAAGTAAACGTTGTCCAGATCAATATAATGCAATTTCGGCCATAAAAAATCATTAATCGTCTCTCGATAGCGCAATCTTCAACACTTTCGGCTTTCGGCTAAAGCAGCAATATTCTCGACGTGCACTGGTTTTATTCTTCACATCACTAACTTGTCCCAATAGCTCGAATTTTTCCAACAATTTCTTTATTGCGGTCCGACAAGGTGCTTCACGACGACCCAAAAATGTTCGAGTTTTACGAACCGTCTCTGCCAAATTTTCACCATTTTTATAGTGAATTTTAATAATTTCAATGCGTTCTTGAAGCGTGTATCGTTCCATTTTTATTAATGGCGTAGTTTTTACTTGTCAAATGTCATAAAATGACAGCTTCAAACGTGACATCTAATCAAAATAACACTTCTTATTGGAAAACTCTTTATCAAGGTCACGTTTATTTAATATCAGATTTGTTCGCTCTCAAACAAGCTGACGGTGAATATAAACAAAATCCAAATAGAAGGGATTGTAATAGCAATGAAGAATCACCCTCCAAAAATTGGAATTCATTAGAAAGATTTGATAACCTATCTATCCAGAGAAAACAACAACTCCATGGCCTATTATAAAGACATCTTTCCTCATATTTTCCCCAGAATCTATCGGAAAAATAAAGGAGCGTAGGTGTGAAATCCATAGAATATAAATCTCAATTTCACGTTAACCTAAAATTTTCCTTCTCTCGAACGCCGGATGAGCTCCCAATTGCTGAATAATGATGAATATCCTTGAAACTGAAAAATACCTTTCCAGGATAATTTCCATCTCAACGAGGCGATTTTCAGAAGCAATCACTGCTCCAAATCGACGAAAAAAAAAAGTTATACACCGAGCAATAAATTTTCAATCTTCTGTCATTCGTTGTTTCTCGGTATTTCAATCAGAAACAGGTGAGCGATTTAGAAAGCAATTCCAACGGAATATAAATATGCATTTAAGAACAATATAGAGCTTTCGCGGAGTTGAATATTTATCATTTACGGATATAGCGTTCAATAGAACGCTCCATTTCTTGGGTATTAGGGCGGAGAGGATTTTCTCCTATATGAGAAATTTCTAGTAGATTTTCGATAGAATTTCAGTGGATGAAGAAGCGTTGCGATATCTATCAATATTTGAGACATCACCAAAAATTAATTCTGAATATTACAATATTTTTCGAGAGGTTCACTCATTTTAATAGTTTTGGAAAAGCGAAATTGGATATCACTAAATTTTATTTCTTTGTTGTCAACTTGACTAGATTTTTTATGAAGTGCATTTAATTCAAAATACTCGTCATAATAGATTACCAAAGTGATTGTTAAAGAGGTGGACAAAATTAAGAGCATAAAAATGATTAATTTATTTATTTACTTATTTGAGGACAAGACATTGTTCAAATTTATATATAAACCAAACATCAAAAAGAAATCACTAATGAAAAAAACATAACTCAGCAAGAATTTTCAAGTACCTATTCTAAAATAAGATTAATTGAAACTATGGCGAAATCCATAAATTTTGAAGAATGTAACTCACCAGAACTATGTGAATGAATCAAGAATAATTATAGATTAACGGTGTAAATTTTGTTATCCACTGAGAATTACATTGAGAATTATCGAGAAAAATTTCAAGCTATTTCGATTTAAATGCTCTGGAATTTTTGCAGAGAAATATTTTATTTCTATTTTGTCATTTCGGTCCCAATAAACCCAATACAACCCTGTAAAAATCATATAGTATGTGAAAAAGCCCACAAAATACTGTATAAAATAACCTTAATTCAAAATTGGGTACACTGTTTCGAAAAAGATATAGAGATGTTCATAAAAGAAGATTGGAAATTTTCATCGCTTCTTAATGTTTGATAGCATTGTCGATAACATTCGCTATCGAATGGGAAATGCAGCCATAACGCTTGCGTTCTCACCTAAAATTTCCTTAGAACACTTAGGAGGACAGGGTTTATGGGGACAAAGTTGGAAAAATTCGAATTTCCTATCATCAACCTACCCCAGCATTCTTGAATGATCTGAGAGATCTTCTGCCCTGTTTATGGAACCAAATTCCTCACGAAATGTTCAACAACCTCATGTGTAGTACGCAAAGAAGATGTCAAGCTGTTATTGATGCCCGTGGAGGCCATACATTATATTGATAGTCTCAAAATGCTTGAATTCTCTGGGAATAAAATAATAAATAATAACCACCCTGTATCGCTGCAGATTTACAGGCTGAAATTAATTTAATTTCCTGCAACTTGAAATCATATTATTATGAAATTTCATCACAAAAATCTCATTCAAACTATATTTTTCGCAATTAAAGTCAATATCCCTAACTCATGTGGAGCAGTTTATTTCAATTAATGTACCACCATCAAGAATTCACTTCAACAACTCGTATTTTCGTTATAACTGGTGAATTTCTCAACTCTCTCTTGAAAGTCAGACATGTATAAAACTTCTTATCGTGTTAGGCAGCAGAAAATATGAAAATTGGATAAATCAAAGCTCCCTCAACTAAAATACCGACTAGGTGAGGAAACGTAGTCTCGTCGTCTCGACTTGTCAGCTGTGGTTAAGCGTTTTAGATGCATTAAAGCAGGTAACCTAATTCCGTGTGTTTTCGCTTCGGAAACCGGTCTGAACAAGACATTCGGATTCACCTCTACCACAACGATAGACGTCGAGCAGTTGTCCCTTTGATTACTGCTGAAATAATTCTGCACTGATAACACTCACTCGAATGAATGAGGATGAAAATTTGCATACAGGGGATCGATTCTTCAATCTCGAACGAAAATAGTCGCATTCGAGAATTGTTTTTGGCTAATGTCTAATGTCACCACAGACTCCTAGAGTATATTGAAGACTACTGTGGGGACAACCCAAAGACAGATATTCAATTCTTGAAATGTTAGAATGAAAAGTAAGCTACAGCACAATGTACCGGGTGTCCTAAATTCGTTGTCTAGTGAGGGGATCTCAGAAACCAGATGAGCTAGAACAAAATGTTATAAAGAAAAATTGATTACTTCAATGAATCCTACTGAAAAAAGTGCCTAATAATATTTTAGTTTCATGTTTCTAACTCCAGTAATAAAGAAGTTATGAGAATTTTTCATTTGACGCCATTTTCCAATTTTCTCTAACAGCTCGAAAACGGTTTGACTTAGAAAGTTGAGCTTTTCACCAAATGAATTCTCTCAAAAATTGAGCCCGAAAATGTGCCACTCATTTTGTTCTAGCTCATAGGTTTTCTGAGATCCCTGAGAGATGATTACACACAAAACTGTCTACTCGCTGAGTAGCCAACAATCTAGCGATCCACGTGAGGTTTCTGTTTGTATCGTTGTCGAGGATCTAAGAAAAATGTTAAATACGTTTTCAAATTTAAGAACCAGGTACCACAGAGTAGATGGAAACTCACAGATTGTTTAGTAGCAACTGTGATCACACACGTCTTGTTTACATGCCAACAAGCCAACAAGCCAAAACGCCAGAGACTTAGCTTGTAAAGTAGCCCAGCTTTCAACTTTAGTCGCAGCTTTTTTACGATCAGATTTTCGGCTTGTGAACACGATTGCACTAAGCGAATTTACAATCAGCTACTAAATTCGCTCAGTAGCAGCTTGTAAAGTATCTCAATGTAATCGACCCATTAGTCGCTGGCGTTTTGGCTTGTTTGCATGTAAACAAGCCGTGTGTAATCACAGTTGCTACTAAACAATCTGTGAGTTCTCATCTACTCGGTGGTTCCTGGTTCTTAAATTTGAAAACGATTTTGACATTTATCTCAGCGAAAATACAGTTTTGTGTGTAATCATCACAATCTCACAAGCTAATTCGCTCAGTAGCAGCTTGTAAAGTATCTTAAAGTAATCGACCCATTAGTGGCATCTTGCAGCTGCATTATAATTAATTATAATCCATTATACCATTGGAAACCATTGATTTGAAATAAATAATGTATTTTATAGACGTATCAACCCAAAAACCCACAAACACTACCAAAATTATAATGCAGTAAGTATAAAAATCGGTTAGGGTAAATAAAAGTAGGAGCATAAAGCCGCGAAGTAGTCCCAGAAAGAAGGCCGGTATAAGAAGAAGAATCCACCATAAAGGATCGCGCATAGACAAAGTGGCAATTGCATAGCTGGCTGTCCAATCCCGAGAAGCAAGGAAATAGCCTCCGAATTCTGTGCGATTCCAGACTCTTGGCTCGAAAGTACTTCGGTTTATTGCTTTGGCACAAATAGAGGAAGATTCTGTATTTATGCTCGGGAGTTGCAGCGTTTATGATCGGGATGCGGAATTTAGTTTGATAGCTTTTCATCGTTCCCAGATAAAACTTCTGAATGCTTCTGGAGAATGGAACTTTGTTGCGGACGAAATTCCAATGATCGGATTGAATTAGCTATTCGAAGTTCGGAAGGCATCAGTGAATAATCAGAATGCTTCCACTATTTTGTCAGTTAGTTACGAACTATTCGACATGTTTCTGATACTATTCGATAGCAATTTGTGCCAAATCGATAGGCTTCAATTGGAATTGTTAACTTTATGAGCGAGTTCAACGCAGTTTAGTAATAATGAAGTTTTACTCGGCAAATGTTTCATTATAAAATTGCTGTGGAAGTTTGCTGAATATTCTGTCATAATCTTCGTTAATTATATTTCATTCTAGTATTTCGCATTTGTTGTGTTTGGTTCTGCGGCCTGACAGTTATGAGATACGTTTAATACTTTTGGTGAATTGAGAATTGAATCAAGAATATCGTTTGGTTTTAGATAATTTTGTAATATTTTCATTTTGTTGTCGTATTCCAATATCTTTATTTTGGCGACCGCTTGACATTGCATATAATTCGTCTTATTCTTTTCGAAATGTGTCTAGATTCAGATTAGGATAACGAAATTCAAATCTGAACACATGGAGAATTATTCTTCTCGACATTTATTTCTTTAAATTTCTAGCTCAAAAACTTGAAGAATGCAGTCCAGTTCAGTGAAATGAGACCAATAATTCCCAAGATAATCAATGTGAGAAATTCTTCACATTAAATTAAGCTTAATCTTCTGACAATAAAATAACCTTAACGACACATGATGCAAAATCAGTAATGCAGCGTTCCTGTTGCTCGATTTTGTCGAAGTGAAGTAATTTCTTTAGTTAATCTGTCAAATAGAGAAGGACCATTGACAGTGAAATCTCCATGGCAAACTGTCCAATTTTGTCAAACGAATGAAGTTGATGTTTATTTAAGTATTCATCATGTGTTGTATTTGTCTTGCAATATGTTAAATATAACCGAAATAACCTGATATAAATTAATTCAGTTCTCACTACATCATAACGTTGTTAGTTTCATATTAAACAGCGTTCACGTTGCTTAATTAATGAATTCTCGACATATTCCAGTCCATTACATTTTTCTGGTATCTTCTATAAAGTCGTGTCTCCAGATATTCAGGTTTAAAATATACTGTAGTGAATGCCATTAACATCTTATTCAAAAACAAACACCATATTTTTCTTGTTTCGCTCCGTGAACTTTCGGAAAAGTTATGCTGATTATCATTTCTTCGTTTGACTAAATACGACGTAAATCAGATTGACAGATAAGTATCAACAGTACCATAGATTCAGGATGCAAATTAATTCGCTTTTGCCGATGCTGAAGATTTATTCATACATTGCTACTTGATCATCTGACAGTAAAACAACCTTAACCTCACAAATGTTATTATACACAGTGAAATATGTCAAATCTCCATGACAAACTATTCAATTTTATCAAACGAATGAGGTTAATGTGTATTTAAGTATTCATCATGTGTTGTATTTGGCTTAAAATAAAATATAACCGAAATAACCTGATATGAATTAATTCAGTTCTCACTACATCCACAACGTTGTTAGTTTAATATTAAACAGCATTCACGTGGCTTAATTAATGAATTCTCGACATATTCCAGTCAATGACATTTTTCTGGTACCTCCATAAAGTCTTGTCTCCAGATATTCAGGTTTAAAATATACCGGCGTGAATGTCATTAACATCTTATTCAAAAATAAACACCATATTTTTCTTGTTTCGCTCCGTGAACTTTCGGAAAAGTTATGCTGATTATCATTTCTTCGTTAGACTAAATACGACGTAAATCAGATTGACAGATAAGTATCAACAGTTCCATAGATTCAGGATGCAAATTAATTCGCTTTTGCCGATGCTGAAGATTTATTCATACATCGCTGGTTAATCATCTGACAGTAAAAAACCCTAACCTCACAAATGTTATTATACACAGTGAAATATGCCAAATCTCCATAGCAAATTATACAATTTTATTAAACGAATGGAGTTAATGTGTATTTAAGTATTCATCATGTGTTGTATTCGTCTTAAAATAAAATATAACTCCACAAAGTTGTTAGTTTTATACTGAAGAGCGTTCCCGTTGCTTGATTTATGAACTCTTGACATATTCCAGTCAATGACATTTTTCTGGTACCTAAAAAGTTTTGTCTCTATAGTCCATTCACGAAAGGTTGAGCCGTCGGTTGGCCATGGAAATTTGGCATATTCCACTGTGTATATTAAAATTTTAGGTTATGTTCTTTATTTTCCTGTCAGATTGATACGCAATGTTGTCAATATTGCATAGAGTTGTCTGACAATTCGCAAGCTCGTCGGACGAGGCCGGGTACATTCGGCAACGTTGACTTTATTTTACGTTATGACAGTAAATACTGCCAACTTCAGATAAATAAAGAAACGCCTACTATGTGCTCAACCTTTCGTGAACGGACTGTAGATACTCAGGTTTAAAATATACCGGCATGAATGTCATTAACATCTAACTCAAAAACAAACACCATATTTTAGTTATGTTGATTATCATTTCTTCGTTTGACTAAATACGACGTAAGTAAATCAGATTGACAGATAAGTATAAACAGTCCAAAAGATTCAGGATGCAAATTAATTCACTTTTGACGATGGTGAAGATTTATTTTTGAATTGCTGCTCAATCATCTGACAGTAAAAAAACCTTAACCTCAGAAATATTATTATACACAGTGAAATATGTCAAATATCCATGGCAAACTGTCCAATTTTATAAAACAAATGAAGTTAATGTGTATTTAAGTATTCATCATGTGTTGTATTTGTCTTAAAATAAAATATAACCGAAATAATCTGATATAAATTAATTCAGTTCTCACTACATCCAAAACGTTGTTAGTTTTATTTTAACAGCGTTCACGTTGCTTAATTAATGAATTCTCGACATATTCCAGTCAATGACATTTTTCTGGTACCTAAAAAGTCTTGTCTCCAGATATTCAGGTTTAAAATATACCAGCATGAATGTCATTAACATCTAACTCAAAAACAAACACCATATTTTTCTTGTTTCGCTCCGTGAACTTTCGGAAAAGTTATGCTGATTATCATTTCTTCGTTTGACTAAATACGACGTAAATCAGATTGACAGATAAGTATCAACAGTTCCATAGATTCAGGATGCAAATTAATTCGCTTTTGCCGATGCTGAAGATTTATTCAACGTTTAGGAAAATTTTCATTTAGATGCTAATTGAGTCAGTATCATAAATTCTTGTATGTGTTCTTAGTTTTGACAAGGCGAGAATATTTATGTGCGGGTTTTTATGGTCCGAATAACGTTCACACAATATTGAATAGTTTCATTATAGTGGATTTATTGATGCAAATGAGGAATTCTGCTACTTCATTCCTTGGTTGAGGCGTTTGATTGTATAGAGCTAACTGGTTTTAATTGGAATCAAAGAAGATGTTTAGTAATCAGATTGCGGGTTCTGAATCGCTATATGATATAATATTGATTGACTTTAAATGGCTTGTATTTGCTTTGGATTCCTGTTCGTTAATTCGAAATAATGAGCTTGTTCTCTCGCTTGTTCTATGCAGCCCTGAAATAGAACATTTTTTGTTGCATAAGGAAAAATGGAAGATAGATGCAAAACTTGCAGACTTGATTATTTTCTGTAATTATATCAAATATTGAAGATAACAGTTTTCCTCATCCACCTGTAATTTTCACGGAATTTGATAGATAGATCATTCGTGAATTCGACAATATATAAAATTTGTTTATCCACGACTATTGTAAAATCCGACCATTGTACGTCTCTGTGCTAGGCCTTAAAAATACCCATTTATCACAAGGGAATAATGAGATTATAAATCACTGCTGTCAGAAGCTTCATAGATTTAGCTATGATATAATATTCTTTAAATTGGTATTTTTTCAGCATTCTAAAGTACTCCAACTAACAAATATGGGCATACCTTGTCAATCGAGGGCCAAATCTACTTAAATTATATTAATTAAAGCTTTTTTCACTACAAAATATACAATGACCAGTTCTCCAAAAATTTCTCATGTGTCAACTTGACTTTTTCCACGCTTGTCATAGAAGCGTCTTGTCGCGGTCGCCAAATGTTAAAATCTTCAAGAAATATATTCAGTAGTCGTGGTTAAAGTATAGTATGCTACTCGCGTATAATGGCTGTTATTCACTCGGTGATTTGGGCCACTCGTCTACGCCGCTTGGCCTAAACTTCACCTCGCGATTAAAAGCTATCATTATACGCTCGTTGCATAATAATATACTATTTTGCATCGACCTCAAAATGAAACCTCAGTTGAACATGTAAGAAATCGATCAATTATAATAATGACCCATTTTATTGTTCAATTTCCACTATTTTAATGTTAAATTGTCATGGGCAACCAAACGCATAGTACTTATAGAAAAATAGAAATGATATTGTGACAAATGTATCTCTTATGCAAATTGAAAATATATTTCCATCAAAAATGTATACTCATTTCATAATCAGGTCGAGTTTATCAGTCTATAGATTAATCAACTAATTGATTAATCAACCAATTGATTAAATAACTACTATTCTCGATTGAAATACATTCTTATTTTGCACTAGACAAACATTTGACATAAAATAAATGTCTATGTTTCTACGATTCAGAAGAGTTGTTACAATACTAGTATTGCTTCTGAATACTTCATGTTCGGTTTCCCATGACATGCACATCAAAAAAGTAAAAATTTAGCGAAAATTATTGATCAATTTCGTATATATTAAACCCTCCTTTTTTCAGTTCGGCGGAAAATGATATTTTTCTATTAGTAGACAACGAAAAAAAATCTTTCAGTTTTTATAAAATAACAGTAGGCTTTCGGACTATAAAAACATGCGCACAACAAAAAAATGTTGTTAATACTGCTAATGATGAACGAAAAATCGAACACTGCTACCCACAATTTCCGGCATTTCATATCGGAACCTACCACCCACTGTCAAAATGGGCCTCCAAAATTATACCCGTCATTTCTGCAAGAATTAACTTTTTATCGCTGTTTTTACGACTGTGTAGAGTAGTTTGAATATTTATTTTTGTTTCAGGCAATCATTTTCCCTCATCACAACGAGGGGAGCAAATTGGTTTTTTATTGACGACTCAATCTGACCGGCTGTAATAAATGAAATGGAACACATGATATTGTTCACGATGAATCATGTTATAAAAAACCGGAAACAATTATGGATTTCACAATAATGTACTTCATATAGATAGTTTTACTAGATATTCCATTTCGTTTAATGACATTTTTACGATGGAGATTATTTTGATCCCTTTTAAAATAATGAAACATTATACCTTGATCGTATTTTACGTAATTTTCGATAAAAAGTTGATTGTGATTGTTTTGGTATCATTGTAATGAACTCGGAATTTCTGTAAATCGATGAGTCTGTTCATTTTCTGATTCATTCGATATTCTGGAAATCAGCGATGATACGAGGTCTCGTGGAGGATATTTTGGAGATTTTTCTGAATCAAAAATTAAAACATAATACAAACCAAAACTTGAATATGTTGGTAAAACGATAATTATTGGAAGAGCATTACTTTCTGTCTCATCTTTGGGGGGGGCGGGGGCGTCTGACCATCCGACCGTTAGCACGATAACTTTCGAAAGGATTGTCCCAGAGACTTGAGATTTTCAGGATGAGTTAGGTTCTCAAATGGCCGTGGCTAAGTTCGTTAACCAGCCAAATCGTTCAGGGTGTTGCATAAAATATGGCCATTCAAAATTTTTTTCTTCAATATCTCAGACGAAACGAAACCAATCGAAATAAATTTTGTGGCCACACTCAATAGGTTTATAATAAGCCTCATGCAAAATTTTGTAGCCATAGTGTTAACAGAACCATAAAAAATTCATTTGGAATATTGAAAATAAGAATCTTTATATTTCCACAACAAGATACCCGATTCGAGTGAAATTTATTTTGTGAAAGAAGATATACTGAATGCCCTTGCAAAATTTCAAGAGGGTCGCTTCATCAGAACCATAGAATTCAATTTTTTCAATTGTCAAGTTTTTACACATTTCAGTTTTTGAATAATTTCCAGAATATTATCCCAATCGTGCAATTTTGCATTCCTATAGTTGGCGTGAATCTCCTATACAAAATTTTGAAGTAATAGCATTATTGATACTCCAATGAACTAGCGCTCAAAAGCACCTCTTCTTCTAATCCAATCTTTTTTCATTTTTCTGTACAACATCCAGAATTTGGTCGCTTTTATTCATTAATATCCTGTAGATTATATTGGGGGAGTAATAAGAGTTAAAATAATAAACTACACTCACCTACAAAATAATCGATCCACCAAAAAAAAATCTATGAAGTTTGTTAATTCATAAATATGTTGTTTCAAGTCCAATTGGAATGAATTTTTTTTTCAATTTTAGGTATGTTCATCCTTAATGAATCATCGGTTTCGATTTTCAAGAAAACTCGGCGTACCTCATTTTATACAGGGTAGAAGAAAATCTATTGTTTAACCCTAACTTTAGAACCACCCCTGGTGTGTTCCAGTTGTTCCACCGTATGATTTCTTATTAAATCATCAAGACACATCTTCTCTCGACAATTAAATTCTTCATTTATAACAATAGCTTAATTTTTGTTGAAGATACAAGGTTTTCAGTAAAACATTGAATTTCGCTAAGGCTACAACAGCGCTTCAACAAACTCAACCTAAAATTCTAACCGAATGAAAATAAACTGAAAACTAAGTTTAAAACATAACGTGTTTTTCGCCCAGATGCGGATAACAGGCGCCATTCGTCTCGGCATGTCCTATTGAGGTTTTGAATCAATTAGAGCATCACTGAGCTGCTGAAAATTTTCAGGAGTTGATACGCGAGATCCAATTCTCCTCCAAAAAGAATCCAAACATGCCCTATTGCATTCAAATCTGGGCTTAGAGCAGGCCAGTTTAATTCTTGGATATCAACCTCTGCTAATTGCAAACCTAGCCACATGCGATTGATGCGGTCTTGCATTATAAAGCATTAGTACGAAATCGTCTCCAATAAAACGTGAAAGTACTTTCATAGCCATAGCAAAATAGTGGAGTTGAATCTTTAACAAAAATTGAGCTATTCTTATAAATGAAAGAAAATAGGTGTCTTGATGATGAAATGAGAAATCACACGGTAGAACAACTGGAACACACTAGGGCTGGTTCTAAAGTTAGAGAAAAAAACAGACTTTCTTTCACCCTGTATAAAATGACGTACGCCAAGTTTTCTTAAAATTCAAAACTGGTGATTGATTGAGGATGAACATACCTACAATTGAAAAAAAAAATCAATCGAATCGGACTTAAAAAACATATTTATGAATTAACATACTTCATCGACTTTTTGAGTGGATCGATTATTTTGCCGGTGAGTGTATTATGAGCATAGATGTTGAAAAGGTCTCAACTCAACGCCATTCATATTAATCTCTCGAGAATATGGTATATATAATGTTTCATTCCTTCTGGAACTATTCCAAAATTGGGAGCTACATCCCACATCCATATTTCATTATCTCATATTCTTTTTGTCGTTTCCTGAAACCCTATGCCTGTTTTTTTCTGTTTTTATGGTTGACACCTGAGTATCTCATTCTATATACTATTAAATTCGTCCGGATAGTAAGCAAGAAGGAAGTCATTCAGCCCTTTTGACGACATCCATCTCATCTTTCACGTATCGGTTTCAGATACAAGAACAAAGATCAACTCGTTAATTGCTTTATTCTGAACACGTGGAGAAGAGATTAGGATAACATAAAACTTCACAGTGTAACTGATGGTAACTCACAGAATATAACTTAATAATAATTCACATTTCTCTTAAATATTATTTCAAATCAACCTACTTATTCGACGAAGGTTATATCGTTCCAAAAAATAACACAAATCAGTTTTTCTTTTGGTTCCTTGTGCCGATATATAATACCAACCTATAGTCCGATCACGAAAGTTTGAGCCGTCGGTTGGCCATGGAAATTTGGCATATTCCACTGTGTATATTAAAATTTTAGGTTATGTTATTTATTTTCTTGTTAGATTGATACGCAATGTTGTTAATATTGAATAGAGTTCTCTGATAACTCAGAAGCTCGTCGGACGAGGCCGGGTACATTCGGCAACGTTGACTTTATTTTACGTTATGACAGCAAATACTGCCAGATAAATAAACAAACGCCTACTATGCGCTCAAACTGTCGTGAACGGACTATAGATATGCATAGGATAACATGAAACAGTGTAACTGATAGTAACTCACAGAATATAAGTAAATAATAATTCACATTTCTCTTAATAGTTATTTAATCAACTAGGTTAATAAAGACAGCGACTAATGGTCAAGATATTTCAGTTAGTTCGAGACCATTAGTCGCTCGATTAATAACCGAGTTGATTACAAGATTTTTACCACTATCTCAATATGAATTGTGTATGAATTCTTGATCGAAATACATTCTCATTTTGCACAAGACTTACATTTGACGTAACAAAATTTCTATGTATCTATGTTCCAGTAGAGTTTTGACATTTCTCGTAGTGCTTCTGAATACTTTGTGAACGGTTGTCATGAGGATTGCACATTAAAATAGCAGAAATTGAGCATCTAAATGGGTCATTAATGATCAATTTCGTACACATCAAAATAACCTTTTATTTTGAGATCGAAGGAAAATATTATTTCAAATCAACCTACTTATGCAATTCTGTGAATTTACTCTACTTTGTAACAAAATTGATAGGTCCCAATAAATTGAATTTCTACTTTTAGACACCTGTCTAGAGATTAATCTCTGCCAAAGTTAGGGTTAGACTCCCTGATGACGAATTCGTGGTCAAATTCAACTCTGTCCGTGGGGCCGTTCGTCCGTCCGTTAGCCCAATAATTTTCGAAGGGATTGTCCTAGAGACTTGGAATTTTCAGGGTGTTCCAAAAGGCTCGGTTGAGTTCGTTACCCAGCCAAATCGTACAGGGTGTTCCATAAAATATGACCATTCAAAGTTTTTGTTCGTCAATACCTCAGAAAATACGAAACTAATCGGAATGAAATGTTACGACCAAGATGCTTATAACAAGCCTCAAGCAAAATTTTGTGGCCATAGTATGATCAGAACCATAGAAAATTCAATTGGAATATTGAAAAAAAGAAGCTCTATATTCATTACAAAATAACCGATTCACGTAGAATAAATTCAGTGAATCAAAACTGATATACTGAATGTTCATGCAAAATTTTTAGAGGATCGCATTATCAGAACCATGAAATTTCATATTTTCATAAAAAGATATCCGATTCGAGTGATTTTTTTGTGAATGGATATACTGAATGTTCATCCAGAATTTCGTGGACATAGTAATAACAGAACCATAAAAAATTCAATTGGAATATTGAAAAAAAAAACCTTTATATTTCCATAACAGGATATCCAGTTCGAGTGAAATTTTTTCTGTGAATAAATATGGATATACTGAATCTTCATGCAAAATTTTGTAGCCATAGTTTCAACAGAACCATAGAAAATTCCATTGGAATATTGAAAGAAAAATCTTTATATTTCCATAACAAAATATCCGATTCGAGTGAAACTTATTTTGAGAATAAAAACTACTATACTGAATGTTCATGCAAAATTTCAAGGGTATCGCATCATCAGAACCATAGAATTTAATTTTTGTAATTATTTATTTTGTACGTATTGCATTTTTTTAATAATTTTCAGAATATAATGTAATGGTATGCTTTGCTTTAGATTTTAATTTTGAGATTGAATTTTACCTCGGCTTATTTTAGTAATTATAATAATTTTATAGACTTTTCTTCAGCTTGGTTCTCCTCTTGAATACGTCTTTCCTTCCAATGATTTCTCTTTGCATAACTTAAATCTACCTTATAATCAACAAATTATAAACTAACAAAAACTACTGAATACATCTAACACATATTTTCACATTATTTACTAATATCCTATATAACTCTTACCTATTATCAAACAAAATTAATCAAATTTTCTATTCTAGGTTCTCCGATGCTTATCGAAAGCTAACGACCACATTAATTAAGTGATCTGGTACATCCTGGATTAATTTTGAATGGTTATTTACAGTGAAAATTATCTGGAATATAATATGTTCTGTGCATGATTCAATTAGAAATAAATATATTTTGAAATTTAGAAAATTTTTGATGAAAAGGATGGAGAATCTATGAAAATGAGGTAAAGTATTTCTATTTTTTTGAAATTTAAATGGTAATTCATTTGCAAATGAATGAAATTTAAAAGAAATAATTAATAATGTTGAATAATGAATATTGTCTTGTATTTTGTAATAAAAAAGTGGTCATTCCATAACAATAATTTCGATTGTGCTGAGATTCTGTTTTTAATATATTTGGTATCAATCTCAAATCTCATATAAAATTTGGAGGTAATAGTCTTATTGCTCCACCAAAGAACGAGCGCTCAAAAGCTCCTGCTGAGGGCTTTTCCCAATTTTTTTAATTTTTTTCTACCAAACAAAATAAAAGTGTGTCCCATCAACCGGATGAGTTCAACTTCGACTTCGCAGGTATCAGCGAGTCGTATCAATTAGCAAATTGCTTTCATACCGCAACGGTGGTGACATATTCTCGGTGGTACATATCAGGAAATTAATTACCAAACTCCGACCGTGTGTTGTTATTTGAACAATTCGGAAACTGATTAATATTGATACGATTCACAGCTACCGAACATGACCACATGAAATGTGATTATATCACTGAAGAATTTCTGAATTTAACGGATTTGAGAGTTGGAAGTCACGTCCGTTCGCGTTCGAATAAATGATCAATGGTGCTGTGGGGCATGATACGTTACGCAGTTGGTTTACTTTAATTTGCTGCCCTTAATTGAAATATCCGTTCGGAAAATATGGCTACGGTAGACGGTTTCCCTGGTACCCGTTCGATACCAGTCGATATCACTCTTTATTGCATTTCTCGGTTTCCGAGTTCCGGACATATGAATACGAGAATTTGTGAAAAAATGCGAATAAAAATAAATTATGAAGCCTCTTGGTGATAGAGTAACTGATCTTCATCGATTCAAATTTAATCTGGGAGGATTCTGCATTTCTAAAAAATTGTTTAGGTTTTTATTCCCAGTCTCTGAAACATAAATAATTTAAAAAAAATTTAATTAAGATGAAGAGCTCCTGCGAAAATCTTTGCACTTATTTGTCAGGAGCAAATTGGTTTTGAAAAAATTGTTGCCTAACAGTAAAACTAAAAAAGGAAATAAATTAAAAGGATACCTA
Source organism: Propylea japonica (assembly GCA_013421045.1). Lineage (NCBI taxonomy): Eukaryota > Metazoa > Arthropoda > Insecta > Coleoptera > Coccinellidae > Propylea > Propylea japonica. The sequence continues at coordinate 28,789,642 of CM024240.1, forward strand.
TTTTGTGATTTGTTTATGTTTAGGGTTTCAGTTGAAGTTTAGCATTGTTGTGTTCAATGAGTTGAAGTTTATTTAGGAGTATTTTGGTTATTCCAATACACTTCAATTTATAATCTGCAAGTACAATCACAAAAAGTTTCTCAAGTGAGTATCAAAAAATAAGGTTATATATCATGATATTTCAGATTTCTAAATCACTCATCCGCTGAAACTCAACTCTACTCAACTGATTTTTGCTTTATGCTAACAGTTGAGTGCTGCTGAACGTACCCATTGAGTTGACAATATCTAAAGATTTTCATCTCTTGAAATTCACTTGAATTCTATGGAAAAACAACATGTTTAAGAATTTCTGATGAAGGAGTAAATAGACATTTGTATTGCAAGTGAGCAATAAGCTAGTAAGCTCTATCAGCACACTCACTCGAAGCTTCAATTTCTAAGACAGAACGCTAGATTCCCAAAAAATTTAATCCTTAATTCGGAGATGGTAACGTAAGGCTGCCGTCAAACTTGAGCCAGGAGGAGAATAGCTTCTTGCTCTGAATGTCTGAATCAGACGGTCTAATTTGAAGCTAAACTGAAAGTTCCATTACTTGTTGTATACTACCTAAGCAGTAAACTGCAGTTCAAAACATTGAATAGCTTGTCTTACATGCAAAACTTCTCAAACACCTACGTGGAATGGAACTCTTGTATAGAACCCTGTTTAGTTTTAATGCATTTCTCGCTAGATGGGTTCCTTAGTAATCTAGAAATAGGTGAGGAATGTATTATGAGTTTCATTGAGGCACAAAGTGGAAAAACACTGGATAAACTATCTTAGATTCTCGTGATGCTCATTTTAGGGTTTATACAGGAAAAGCTCGATATTGTTTTGTTAAGTCCAACAGAGATTGTTCATTTATACAGGATTTCTGGATTGAACGTGTTTTACTCAGTACCTACAATGAATATCTGACAAAAATTTAGCCCTATGGCTTAGTTACAGCCTAAAAGCATTTGTTAATTTTTAAACGCTACTAAAACGAGTGCTGTATCGTTTTGCCCAAATGTCTGTAATTTTCGAATTTCGAACAGAAAATGGTCCGACTACCTGATGACGAATTCGTGGTCAAATTCAATTCTGTCCGTGGGCGCGTCCGTCATTGAGCACAATAACTTTTGAACGGATTGTCCTAGAGACTTGAGATTTTCAGGGTGAGTTCGATTCCCAAATCCCACGGTGAAGTTCGTACAAGCAATATGGCCATTCAAAAATTTTGTTCCTCAATATCTCAGACAAAATAATACGAATCGAAATGAAGTTTTGCGGCCACATGCAAGATGCCCAAAATAAGCCTCATGCAAAATTTTGTGACCATAGTGTTAACAGAACCATAAAAAATTCAATTGGAATATTTATTATATTTTCATATTAAGACATCCGATTCGAGTGAAATTTATTTTGTGAATGAAGATTAATATACAGAATGTTCATGCAAAATTTCAAGAGGATCGCATCATGAAAACCATAGAACTCAATTTTTTTGTATTATTGATTTTTTACATATTTCATTTTTTGAATAATAATCCTGAATAAAATTCCCATCGTGCTGAGATTTTGCATTTATATATTTAGTATCAATATCAAGTCCTATACAGAATTTTGAGGTAATAGCCTTATTGCTCCCCCAATAAACGAGAGCTCAATAGCACCTGCTCAGGGATTTTCCTAAATTTTTTGATAAAAACGGCGCTATCAATTTTACTTTTATTCACATTATCGTCAAGGTAATCAAATGATTTTTCATTTTATTTATCAAAATCCTTATATTATTATTTGAAATGATAAAGTAGGGAGGTGCGCGAAAAAAGGGTTGAGAAATATTACATTCAAAAAAGCATACGATAATTTGCTTTTGAAATTAAAATCGACGGGTATGTTACTTTTTTGACACGCTGTATATGCATGTATTTGATTATGTTTGCCTGCTACTACATTTTGTGAACAAGTTCAGGATATTCTCTAATTTATGCAATAATTTTCGAAAAATATCATTCAATTTGAAACGTTTGTGAAGAAATGTTTCTTATCAGTATATTTAGTTGTAACAAAGTGAAAAGAGTACAAAATCCATCCTTAAAGCAATTTGTGAACAGCCATAGAAGTAAAATCTTCAAATCAAATTATTCCTGCTGAAGAGAAGGATGAATTTATTTTGGTCTCGGTTTTATCGATCTACCAAGCCCGTCAAAAATGATTAATTGAAAACATCCATGAGGGTGGCTGATATAAACGTTGTCGAAAATAACGGTAGCTTGAAAATGTATTGGAAGGTGAACAACAAGGAGACGCGCGATTAAAATATTGACAAATTATGAAGGTGGAGCACGACTTTGGCGTTGAATAAAGATGTCATCTATAGGATCGATCAGGATATCTCAAGAGGAAAGGGGTGGCTGAAATAGGTGAGAATGAATTGTGAAGTGGACCCTATCTTGAATTATGGCTCAAACCTTCATTGAATGGATATTCATTGAAGAAATTTTCTTTTTTTTTAATCGTGAAAAATAAACGATTTACTCCATAACAGGATATTCGATGCAAGTGAATTTTTTTTGTGAATGAAGACTGTTGTACTGAATTTTCATGCAAAATTTTGTGGCCATGGAAGAATCCCTATTTTCCATTTCGTTGTATACTTGGTGTACTGATTTTGTTCTCTCTGTTGTTTGCCAAAAATGTCATGTACTGGTCTATTGTTTTTTTATTTTATAACTTTTAAATTGACATGACATTGAGTCATCTTTAAGTCCTCGTTACCGACTAACTTAGTTTTTAATATGCTTGTACTGCCTGTAGTCAGAATACTAAATAAAGCCTTATAAAAGTGTTCCAGCAATGGGAACTGAATAACAGAATAACCCCGTGTAGAAAGAGCCCTGGACTTAGTCCATGAAATTTGAGATGATTTACCTACCTATAACAGAAATGTCCTGTAGCTCTCACAAGCTAACCTTCGGGCGATGGTGGGACTGCTGACAAATAACATTTCTACCGTAGCAGAAACAGCTGAACGCTGAACACATGGATTGCAAGTGTCAAATCATCAATCAATTCATTTGGGAAAACCGCTCTTGGACACCCAAGAGGTAGGAAGCAAGGCTCACAAGGAGGTTGTAGGTTTTATCAACGCCATTAACGACCTTAGTTTTCCATAAATGAAAAGAGTAGAGAACCAAAGATCTACATTGCCATAATGACCCACAACGATAATAATATTAATAACACCGAAAGAGGAGGCTATATGGCAAAAATCAATACTAGCATTCACTTCAGAAGGCTCTATTGCCTCAATTACATTCAGCCCTTCCTACTGCCGCTCGCGTTGTCGGTAATAATTCCCGAAATACTTCTGCGAAAGTATCGAGGGCAGTGAGCATTCACACTTAGCTGTAACATTCCCTGCTCAATTCCCTTCTCCCTGTCGTAGAAGTGAGCTGAGTATTTTCGGGGTGCATGAAAAGAGCTATTTTCAGGGTGAAATAGAGGCCACAACGACCGTTACATTGCGCAAAGGCTTCGAAATTAAATTGGTCAAAATTCAAACGAGCCAACATCAATTCATTCTGACGCAGAAATACCGAACAATGGCTTTCCACCCTTGAGTTATCGAGTCTGTAGGTCGATAGCCAAAACTGACATTACATACACGGCAATTCTATTTCCACTTCATCCATTCGCTTTTTTGCGAATACATACACGTTCGGTTCGACTACACCTATAAATTCCGAATGCTCGGTCTGGAAAAATATTTCAGGAACTTTTTCACGCCAGAATTTATATCCCCGCTTAAAGAGCGGACGAAATCCGACCACTGGCCCTCAGAAATGTATTGATGGATGTGTTTAACGCACATATACGAGGGTGGTTCAAATATAAACCGGAATTTTTGAACGCAGTTGAGATGGAATGTCTAAGACGGAGTGCAAGAACATCAAGGCTACAACATGTCACCAATGATAGCATAAGAGATCGGTTAAAGGCCAGAGAAACAGTAATAGACCGAATCGAAATCAAAAGTCTAAGATGGTTTGGACACTTGATGAGAATGCCCGAATACCGATGTCCTAGGCGGTTATTTGAATGGATCCCGCCAGGACGGAGGAAAAGAGGTAGAGCTAGACGCTCTTGGAATGAAGAAGTGTACCAATCTATGGAACAGAGACAGTTGAATGTGGAACTGACACAGGATAGCGAGGCTTGGAGAAGAGGACTGGGTAGACGGCACTAGGCTGTATCTTACTAATATGTGATGTGTACCAAATTGTGTAGCCCAGAATATATATATTTTTGAAAAAACGCTAGAAAAATTTAGTGTCGTCAATGTGGCTGCATTGGATGTTAGACTAGACTGTTTTGAATCGTAAAGATCAACAGGGACAGCGTAACCTCGCTTGTAAAGGCGTTTTCAGATACTTACGCGGGTTAACTCGATCCCTAACCTTCGCGTTCGTTTACCTAACCCGGACATCCAACCAGTGTTCGGAAAGTACGGTGATGTTAACTCGATCACTGACTCAGGTTAGTCTATCGTAACCCTACACGGGAGCAAAGTCGTAGAGTCACCGCATGCGCACTGCAGTTTAATTTTGTATTCGAAAAAGGCGGGAATGAGTCTTCTACTCTTTTCTTAGTAATTTCATATGTTCTATTCCTAAAAATTGTGGAAAGAGAGGAGAATTTGGCTCAGTGTAAAATGTATAGTTCCATGAGCCGAGAAAATAATGAGACATCTTATTCATAACTTTGTATGCAGATCTTTCTGCGTTAAAGCTAAAGCCTTCTTCAGTTCTTCAACATAAGTACTCAAAGCTAACATTGAACATGCGAGGGCCCACCAGAAATTATAAGAAAGATTTTACAGAAGCCAATAAATCGAAACAAAGCTGGAGACAATCAGTAAATAAACTGGAGCTGAAAAAATAAATTCTTTACTTCTTTAACATAGGTACTCGAAAATTACATTAAATATGGAAGGCCACACCAGAAATTATAAGAAATATTTTACAAAAGCCAAGAAATGCAAGCAAAGCTAGAGACAATCCGAAAATAAATTGGGACTGAAAAAATAAATCCATAAAATATTTGGTTATGTTATTGATACGACTGTCACTTCAAATCCTAACACTGATGTGTTCTTAAACTTAGGACCCGGGTCTGAGATCCGAGTAGATCCGTCAAATGGATCGAGTTAGTAACCCTGAGTAAGTTTCCGAAAACGCCTTAGGTGTAGTTAGAGCCATGAATGGGAATGATGTATCAGTGTCTGTTGGGAAACGCATCATTATCTGAAAAATAATGTAAAATCCTAGAGCAGACCAGAAATGAGTGCATCTACAAGAGACGAAAAAGCCATCCGAAAGCTTTCGGAAACGTGGCAAAAGTGTGTAGGGTGTGACGTAGACTACAGGGCTTTCCAATAAGAGGTGTTATTTTGATATTCAGAGAAAAATGTAATTTTTCAAAATATAAATGATCGGATGTTTATTTCATTCTAAAGAAGAAGCTATGCCATTAATAATGGAAAATAACATCAGGCAAATGTCCACCACGACCACGATTACAGGACCATATCCTTCTAATGAAATTTTCCAAAACCAAATAGCAAAGTGGCTGCCCTATGTCCTCGATAGCCCCACTTATTCCATCTTTGAGGTCTTGAATCGACGCTGGGCTATTGGCGTAGACCTTCTCTTTCACGTGGCCCCAAAGGAAGAAGTCGCAAGGTGTTAAATCACAAGTTCTCGGTTGACAATTGTTATCACCTCTTCGGGAGATAACACGGTCCGGATCATTTTCATGCATTTCAACGACCCAATCAGCAAAGACACGACGTTATTGATGATCGGCCGGCTTGAGATCTGATCATTATAAGCCTTAAGACCCAAATCGTTATGCAAAATAAGGTGTAATGACCATTTTGGAATGCCTAATTCCAAAGAACGACGAGGAATAGACAAACCTAGGTTTTCTTCAACACTTTCGGCTACAGCAGCAATATTCTCGGCTGTTCTTGAGCGACGTGCATGGGTTTTATTCTTCACATCACTAACTTGTCTCAACAACTCGAATTTTTCCAGCAATTTCTTTAGTGCTTCACGACGACTCAAAAATGTTCGAGTTTTACGAACCGTCTCTGCCAAATTTTCACTATTTTTATAGTGACTTTTAATGATTTCCGTGAGTTATTGATGCGTGTATTGTTCCATTTTTACTAATGGCGTAGTTTCTACTTGTCAAATGTCAAAAAATGACAGCTTCAAACGTGACATCTACCGAAATAGCGGGATATTCAAAATAACACCTCTTATAAAGGAAACTGTAGAGAATGTCAACTCTAGTACTCAATGATGAAAGTTTTTTTGCAAAATCCCTTTTTATTTCTGAACCACTCACGTATAAGTAGAGGTGTTACATCGGGATCAGTCCAGCCCGGGGCTACGATGGGGGCTATCGGCCGGCGAGACTCTGCCGCAACAAGATAAATACACTTGTCAAAATTTCAATTTCCCAGCGCAGTCAACTCCATCCTCGCCAGGCGCGGCTCGAAGGACCATATATCCCCCTGTGTCAGCATGCAAATTCATGCATATCGTTGCTATCTGTCTCCACCTACTACCCCTAGAAGGTACAGTTTCGATTTCCGTCCAACCCCGATTTCAATCGTGTTTTATGAACCATCGGAAACAAAGATGTTGTAGGGCTGGAGATACTGATATTGGATGGTTTTCTTTTTGAATTTGATGTTTTCGTGGTTTTATTTTAGATTTGAATGTAGAGAATCATCATTAAATTTACTTGAATATACCTAGTTATTAAAGGGCGTTTCTATAACAACAAAAAATCATTATAAAAATTTAGAAAAGCCCTGAGAAGGAGCTTTTGAGCGCTCGTTTATTGGTGGGGCGATAAGACTATTACCTCAAAATTTAATATGGGACTTGAGATTGATACCATATAATTATGTTTTCCGCACTTAAAGTCTGATTTTTAAAAAGAATTTATTTCTAATTCGGATTAACAATTTCAACACTAATGATAAAGAATTATTAATCCTATACAGATTAAGTTTGGAAAGGTGAATTACAAATACAAGTGACTGTAAGAAGTCTAATTCGTAACTGAATCAATTGTTGCATTCCTAGTAGGTGTCGGTTCCTTAACTAACTATATAATATATATAACGTGCGTTCAAAAAATTCGTGGTCAAGTAGGCTGTGTATTCTATTTTTCGTAAGAGTCTATGAGGGGAAAAATAGAATCCACAGCCTGCTTGACCACGAATTTTTTTGAACGCACGTTACATGCAGAATCTCAGCACAAACGGAATTATATTATGAAAATTATTCAGAAAATGAAATATGTAAAAAATATAAATTAAGAAAGAAATTGAATTCTATGGTTCTGATGATGCTATTCTCTTGAAATTTTGCCTGAACATTCAGAAAATCAGTTTTCATTCACAAAATAAGTTTCACCCGAATCGGATATTCTGTTATGGAAATATAAAGATTCTTCTTTCGATATTCCAATTGAATTTTTTTTTGATTCTGTTAACACTATGGCCACAAAATTTTGCATGAACATTCAATATATCGATCTCCATTCACAAAAGAAATTTCACTCGAATCAGATATCCTGTTATGGAAATGTAAAGATCATTGTTTCAATATTCCAATTGAATTTTTTATGGTTCTGTTAACACATTTATAGTATTCGTTTTGAAGAGTTTCGAGCTCCTGAGCTGTTAAAGTGCTTGTGCACAACCAATAACAAGCCGTATTTCGAGCTTTTGAGTTACTCAGGAGCACGAAATTCTTCAAAACCAATAGGCTATATGGTCACAAAATTTGGCATGAAAATTCAGTAGATCAGAGTACATTCACAAAAGAAATTTCACGCGAATCGAATATCCTGTTATGGAAATATAAAGATTCTTCTTTTCAAAATTGCAATTGAATTTTATATGGTTCTGTTGAAACTATCGCCACGAAATTCCGAATGAACATTCAGTATACCAATCTCCATTTACAAAATGAATTTCACATGAATCGAATATCTTTTTATGGAAATATGAAGTTTCATCTTTTCAATTTTCCAATTGAATTTTCTATGGTTCTATGAGCATTTTCAATTTGGCCGTAACATTTCATTCCGATTGGTTCCGTTTTTTTTGAGATATTGGGGAACAAAAATTTTGAATGGCCATATTTTATGGAACACCCTGTACGATTTGGCTGGTCAACAAACCTAACCGAGACATTGGCGACCCGAGTTCATCCTGAAAATTTCAAGTTTCTAGGACAATCCCTTCAGGTTTTAGTAGGATGTACTCAAACATCCATTTTTGATTCAGAAATATGTATGTATATCTTTCGGCTAAGTTTAAAGACTTTGCGGAATCCTACTTGATCGGCCTTTTTTTGTTGTAATCAGCCTTGGAAAGTGGACAAGCTAAAAAGCATGGAAAAGCTATAAAAATTGTTTTTTCCTTTTTATCATTTTTATGGTTAATTAAACTTAAAAATGGGATTTTGAATTGATTTTAATTGAAATTCCTGTGAAACAACTGTACCTCGTGTAATTTATACAATAATTTTGGTTTCACCACTGATGGAAAATGTTAAAATTAATCAGAGTTGCTAGTTGTGAAATTAAATGTTTCGGTATTGAGAATCAATAATACTAAAAATCACTAGTCACTTGAATAAATTTTCAAAATCTGTACCTTAAATTTGAATACAAGGTGCTAAAAAGCAGTGGCGCAGTCAAGCCCCTCAGCCACCCCCCTGGCTGCGCCATTGCTAAAAAGTGACGTGTCAATTGCCTGAAGATATTTGATTCCTATACCATGTACTATGTTTTATTGAACACTGAAATCTTGCTCTTCATTTGAAACGACCTTTATAGATAAATATCCATGTTTTCTTGGAAGCTTCAAGGCAAGAATTATCGAAGAACAATCAGAAAGAAGCGCGTAGTAGCTTCTGACTCCTCCTCAGTGATTTTTCTCTTCGGAAAAACTTCGAATCATCTCTTCCGGAAGCTGTCGTATTAACGACTTGCTCAATTAGATTATGGGTGTTAGTATCATCAAACGAGAGCTTAAAATGTATAAATTATTAATAGACTGCAAATAATGAGGTTCACTTTCCCTCATATATGAATGTGGCCGCTAGTAATAACCAGGAGTTTCTTCCGGCTCCTCAGCTTTCCTCTAAATTTTTTATTGAAATCGATTTTTGACATGAATCCGGTATATTTACCGTTTTGCAGGAAAGTGTTTCAATATTCTGGAGAAATATCTAATACATAAATGTTTTTTTATGACAATAAGACTAAAAATTGAATGGGCATTTTCACTGTTTTCAAGAAAAAAACATTTCAGAATTTTTTTTATTGCGTAGTTTGGAAAAAATATTTGAAATCATCTAAATTAGCTATCAAAATTGGTTTCATTTTATTGATTCGTTAATTCAATTGATCCAGTCTTAAACAATTTAAGATTTGTAGTTTTCCTTTCGATATATACTTTGAAAGAGAAAGCATATCTAATTCGCTTTCAGACTCGGAAGGATCTCATTAACAGAATAAAATTGTGTTGTGCAGAAATGCATCAGAAACGCTATGAACTTCGTAGAGTTGTAGATTCAGTACGGAAAAGATGTGTCAAATGTATTGAAGAAGAAGGTTCGTTTCTTCGTTATTATTTCGATTCAACATGACTTGATAATTTTTAAAAAACTACATTCAAATTCGAACACGAAGAGCTTCGAAATAGACCAAATTTAGGTTCGGAATTTTTAGACTTTTTCGATATCAAGTTAGCCATAATATTAGGGTGCAGAATTTGCAGCTAGCACAAAAGTTGATATGTCATTCGAAAGTACACTAAATGAGGTGTTTTTTACTGACTATTTCCCTCGTCGTAATTTGCACCAATCACCAATGTAATATTTTGACAAAAAGCATTCGTGCAGGTGCAAAAATCCTCGTCTTCGACTCGGATTTTTGTTGCCACCAGCACTCATGCTTCTTGTTAAAATATTACTTAGCAACGTGTTTTTTCGATTCTTTTCGGAAAAATTAGATGCCCTTATGATATTACTTACGAAAAGAAAGCGTGTGCATAATTATTGATAATTATTTCATCAGAAAAACCAATGGAAAAATAGGACTGATTTTGTTTTCTGCACATAGATTCTCTCATCTTGTCGCAAATTTATTGCCCTTTCCGAATATGTGGTCAAATTTGATGCGACTATAAGGAAAACTGAATAATGATCTTTCTAAAGAAAAAATTTGAAACATTTCGTGACATCAAGAAATGTTAAATTGAAGAATAACCGTAAACATTTCGACCATGTGTTATATGACATTTTTTGTTGCGAATCACTAGTATAATCACCACTTCAAGTTTAGCTTCTGTAAAAGTAGACACCCTGTTTTTTATGGAAAAGAACTCAAAATAAAATAGGCATTCCTAGTGATTTCCAGAAAAAATAATTTCAGAAATAATGGACCCTTAGAAGATAATAGTGAAATGATTTTGTTGCGTAATCACGTATTCGAGAAAAAAAATTATTCAAATCATCTAAATGAGCTAGCGAAATAAAAACTATCAAAATTGGTTTCATTTGGTTCATTCGTTAAATCAATTGTCTTAAACAGTCCTTGAACAATTTAAGATTAGTAGTTTTCCTATCGAAATAACCTGTTATAGTATGTTGGAGGTCAGTTTAAGATTTCAAAAAACAAGTTTCTTGAACAGATATAGGTACATTGATACCAATATCAGAATGTTCAATAATGAATAATTCAAAACCTTACGTCTATACTTTTCTATATTTTTTCTGAAATATTCATTTCAAAACACTTGAACCTTATAACAAAAAGTGTCGTGATAATGGAAATGTGATTATATTTCACTTCACTGTTTTATGAACTGTTTTGTAGGTATAACCTATAATTCTGTGGCAGGTTCAAACAACAAACTCCGGTTTTGAAAGCTAATCAATAAAACTCTACAATAAATTTCATTTTATACAGCATTCAGGATACGTTTTTATGATTTCCTGTCTGCTACGCATGATGAATAAGTATCGTGAAAATTCACTTTTTTAAAGCGATGGGACGAGTCCACTGGCAGGGTGAATAGAGGGTGTATCAACAAGCAGGGGTGATTTCTCTATGTCACCTCAATAAATTCCAACGAATTGGAGTTCAGAAATGTTCATGCGCTCTAAAAAAATCCCGGTGTAAATGCTAATACTTAAATATCAAGAATATTATCGATGTATTTTTCCCTTATGTCACAATTTTATCATTTTTATCGAAATTATGAGAATATAGTGTTAAGTGGTGTGATTCATGAAACACATTATTCCAAAAAGAAACAAAATCAAGAATAAATAGAAAAATATTTGAAAACACACTTTGTTTATCAAGCTATAACACCAATCTAACAAACAAATTGCTCCATAAATCAGAAAATCATCTCTTGGCTGAAAATATACCCGGCATGTTTGAAGTTTCAAATAAAATTTTTACAGAAATGATCAGGTGTTACTTCTGAAGCTTACAGAAACAAAAAAAGCACCTGGAAATGTTTTTCGGCCAAGTCAAGTTTTAAAATTTACACCAACTGAATCAAAATACGAACCAAAAATATGAAAAACCCAGAAGTTTACTTGAGTTTGTCTTTAGTATTTTTAGATGGTTGCCAGATATTGCCACATAGTGCGATTTAACACCAAACAAGAACCGAATGAAAATCACAATCACTTCAGTGTCAAAGTTGATTTATTTATATGAAAAAAGCAACTCCTTTGAAATCATGAAACATACCAGAAAATTATTGAACGTCGGTGTTATTTTAGAAGGTGCGAAATAACACCAAAATATCAGGACCTCTAAGGAAATACGGCCGGTGTCAGCGGGTATTAGCTGGTTTTTGAAAATTTCTTAGAGTGTGCTTCTTCATTCCTTGCAATTTTCATATACCTACATATTGAATTATTCAAAAAAGTTGATAATTTGGAAAAAAGTTTGATTCTGTGGTTTTGATTATGCGATCCTCTTGAATTTCTGCTGATTATTCAGTTTAAAAATCATCACCCTCAAAAAAATTTAACTCGAATAAGGTTTTTTCTTTTGAAAATATAAAAATTTTTTTTTTCAATTTCATCGATCGAATTTTCTATGGTTTTGTTTATACTATGGCAACAAAATTTCGTATGAGGCTTCTTATCAGTATCTTGCATATGGCCGCAAAATTCATTCAGATCGGTTTTGTTCTGTATGATATATTGAGGAACAAAAATTCTGATAGCCTCATTTTATGGAACACCCGGTATGATGATACTATAGTTAAAGAGCTAAACTGCGGCGAGAATTACCTAGTGTTTGTTTGATCACCGATTCGTCATCAGTAAGTCGAACCTTATCGTTTGAGGCCATTTACTGCTCAAAATTAAAAAATAACAGACATTTGGGCAAAAAGTTACAGCTCTCGTTTAAGTAGGACCACCGCTCAAACATAGATCTAAGGCATTGATTCGTGTTTCCATAAAGTTTTCGAGAAGCAAGTTTCCATTGTTAACATACTAGAACCCCAAAAACTCCAAACCCACAAAAAAACAATTTAGAAAGAGCTGTAAATATTTTTGACAACTGATTAATTCAGAATAAAGCAATTATGCGGGTGTCAGAATCAAACCCTTATCGATGCCGAGTGAAATTTAAATATTCCCCATTACAGAATGTTTTACAATCGCTATAAAATCTATCACAGCATGACAGGTTTATTTGAACCGATCATCCTGAAGGCTTTACGGAAACAGGTCCTATATAACAGACCAATACGCCCGGACTGAGATCCTTTTATTGTCCTTCCTGGAATGAATTCATAAAATTATAGAACGCTCGCTTGAGATAATGGATATCAAATTAAATTAGATTTCTACGATTTGAGTCGATAAAGTTATGGATTGACATTAAGTGAGCATGTGGAATATGCGTAAAATTAAGAGTCTGGTAATGCTAAACTATAATTCCTTCAAGAATGATTGAGATCGAAGTTAGCCATGTAAGTCCTGGCTCACCTTTATCTCTGATCCCAAAAATGCAACTGAAATCTTCCATAAAATATATCAAAATTGTTCCTCAGTATCTCAGATAGGCGAAAACCAATCGAAATGAAATTTTGCAGAATACTCATAAACAGTTTCATAGAAAATTTTGTGGCCATAATGTCAAATGTACCAAAGAAAATTCAATCGGAATATTGAAAAGGAAAATCCTTATATTTCCCAAACAGAATATCCGATTTAAGTGAAATTACTTTGAGAGTGAAAGTTTCTATACCGAATGTTCATGCAAAAATTTCAACAGGATCGCAATATCAGAACCATAGAATCCCTTTTTTTTAATTATCCATTTTTTCGAATAATTCAGAATTTATCAGTTTCATCGAGCTGAAATTTTGCAGTAGAATGTTCAATACCAATTCAAAGCAGTACGAAAAAAATTATTGAGGTTGGGTTAATACAACCATAGAAAAGTATATCGTAATATCGAAAAAAAATTCTAATACTACCATAGAAAACTTTAATATCGATTGAAATGAAATCGAGTTTTAGGATGTAAATTACAAATTTTCTAGAGGATCGTGAAATCTGTTCCATAGGATTTTGATATTTTCAGTTACATATTTAATTTTTGGAATAATCACCAGAATATAATTCCGGTCGTGATGAAAAGCAGTAATAACTTGAGATATTCATAATCAATAAAATTTAATTGTATAAAGGTTTCGACAAAAAATTCTTGTTATTTTCCACAAAAATATTATTTTGAACGTCTCAGGTTAAAGTCACTAAATACAGTGGAACTTCCCTATAACAAACCTCTGTATAACGAATTTCTCTGTATAGCGAATATCTCACAAGACATTGCACCTTGAATCCAAATTCCATGTTAAAAACACCCTCTGAAACGAAGTAAATTCTCTCTATAACAAAATATTCAAAGAACTTCACTCTTTGAATGGGTATTAGTAAGAAAGTTTTTTCCGAAATTTTTCCGGACGTACGTAATAAATCCCAACCTCAAACTAAATCATTACGGTGGGCAGAGAGATCCTTCTGAAACAGTTTTAAATACACCCCTGGCTGTTTGGTTTCAATCTAACCATTACGCTAGTGTGAAAGTTGTGTGAAAATGTCTGAAAGGAAGTGCTTGAGTTTGAATGATAAACTTCAATTTATCAGTGAAGTCGACTGCGACATTGCCGACAGAAATAAATTTTCTGTATAACGTTTTTTTTGCGGATTTAGCGCTTTCGTTATAGGGAAGTTCCACTGTATATCGATTATATTTATTTTTCCACAAAGACGGTCAGAAAACGATTCTCAAGTTTCAAATCTCATCAATGCACAAAAACATAAACCATAACTTTTTACAACCAGAATAAAAATTACTCGTCAATAATTCAGAACACAATTTCAACTAGTTTCTTTCGAGAACTTCCGAACAAATTTTTCCTAATGATCCAAATTCCAATCTATAATAGAATACCCGAATAGCTGGCATTATTCTTCAGGACTTTATGGAACCCATTTTGATAAATGAGGAGATTCTTCAATGGCATGTTACTCGAATATTCAACGAATAAATATTGATGAATATAATGAGTCATAAATCAGATCTTTTGTAGATAGACTAAAAGTACGATGAAATATTTATGGATAATCAAAAAGTAATCTGAGAGTCAACATCAATGGCAATATTGAAAAACATTTAGAATTTCTTTTGTATTTTTTTCTTTCTGTCGTTTCGGACAAAAACAATGTCGATGATCATTTCGACGATATCCAATGTACATGATATTAAATGACGAATGTTCTGTCTATTTCCAAATTAAATGACAAAATCGATAAGTAGGTTACGAGCCGAAAGAGTTTAATTATTAAAGTATTATTAGTTTTAGTTATTTCGGATTATTTATCATGGGACAGCGCTTTGTGTTTTGGAGAGTTCTACAGGAATTCATGTCTGTAAATAATATATTGCGAAAATAAATATGTTTAGTTTGTCCTGAATAATTTCTGGATCATCAATATAATCAGATTATGTACAAGTGCATCTGAAAATGTACATTGATTTCAAACAGAAATCACTCGCATGAAATAAACCACGTTGGCGTTTGACGATTTTCCAGTTGTTTTGATCGTTTTATTCAGCTCAGATCAGCCTTGAAAACTGTCAAGAAAAATTTGTCAAGTGCTATCGTTCTCCTAGAAAATCGAAGGATTTAGAACCCATACATAACAAAAATATAAATTTTTGCAAAGATCGAAATTACGTCGTTTTTGACGTCTGAATGGGACAATAAATACCTAAATGAGAAAGTGGTGCGCCACTGAGATATTTCAAATTGACAATTATTGAATTTCTTGTTCAATTTGTGACAAAAAAACTTTTTTTTTTGTGGAGTTGCTTTTTATGTAAAAATATCTTTTCCGCCGACGTCGAAATGAAAGGTGATTTGAATGTGTACGAAATTGATCATTAATGACCAATTTTAATGTTCAATATTCCGGCTATTTTAATGTGCAATCCTCATGGCAACCGTTCACAAAGAGTTCAGAAGCACTACGAGAAATGTCAAAACTCTACTGGAACATAGATACATAGAAATTTCAAAAATGTAAGTCTTGTGCAAAATAGGAATGTATTTCCATCAAGAATCCATACACAATTCGTATTGAGATCGTCAGAAAAATCTTGTAATCAACTCGGTTATTAATCGAGCGACTTATGGTCTCGAACTATTAATTAATGTTATGAAATATCTTGACCATTAGTCGCTGTCTTTAATAACCTAGTTGATTAAATAAGTATAAAAAGTATTTGTCGTTACGTTACCAAATTATGTTGTTGAGTCGCTAAGACGATGTTTTATTTTTTTTACATTAAAACCGCGCCCCACACGAAAAAAACAAAAGAGATATTTTGTCACAAATTGAACAAAGAAATCAAAAATAATTTGCAGTTAGAAAGATCTTAGTGGTGTACCACTTTTTTCAGTTAGTTTTCAAGTAAAATTTTAATTGCCAGTATTTTGGAAACAATGCATTCACAGATCTCCATTTTGGGGATCCTTTTTCATAAAATGATCTGAGGAATCCCCCCCTAAAATATTTAAACGAGGTAATACTATTTGATCATTCCTATTTACAATGAAATTGGAATTCAGAATATCTATTTTCTACAGCAGACGTGAAGAAAATTCATATTTATGTGTAATTACATCAGTCCAACAAGTATTTTTCAACGAATAACTCTTGAATGCTAATGGCTTGGCTATGAAATATTGAAGCGACGTGATGAAAAAATAGGAAGTCATTTCGTTAATTAATGAACAAAATGAGAATTCTAAATAACTGTCTAGACGTCTCCTCAAGGTTTATTTCTTGAAATCTGTGTTTTTGCTCGTTTGTTCTTTGGTTCGAGAGCTTCATCCGGCTTCAACTTGTATACAGGGTGTTTCAAAAAAGGCAATCCCGTCTATAGGATAGACAGAAAAATGAAATATAATTGGGATTTGATCAGTGAAAAATTTTCGTTGAGGAAAACTCCAATGCACTTCTTTTAGGATTTTGCCGATTCTTTGGCAACGTTGAATTGAAATTTTACATCGAATGTTTGGGAAACAAATGCATCCAAATAATTTGTTCTTATGTTTGACCCTCATAGAGGGCGCTAGTTACACGGTTCCTACCAAGTAGTATCGAACATAACTGTTTCAATATTAGATTTATTCGGTAAAATTTCAGGAGAACTTGTACATCAAATTCAACTTGTACATGTTTTAAGGAGATTTGGGTAGAATAGTTGAAGAATATATTTATTGCGATGTTTTTACATGAATATTTTTTCCATATGAATGACTACTTTGCTTGTTCATTCACACATTCACAATTTTTCTTTCAATAGTGAACTTTTCAACAGTGAATTATTTTTATTTCAATATTTACAAAAACGTTACTTACCTTGAGCAAATCTCTTTACAGGTAATTTTATATTCACCTTTCGACTAGCATTAATTTTGCGTTTTCCTAATAGGAAAATTTTCGAAAATACATTTAAAAAAATCGAGGAAAATTCGCAACTGATAGAATTAACAAAAATTAATTCGAAAATGAAACTTATATATTTTTTTTAATGAATAATTGGCATGTCAATCAAGATTCTGCAAATCGTTATTTTTAATTGTGAACTTTTTGATCGTAATTTGATTAATTTCAATACAAAACGAAAAATCGTTAATAACCTTCAATACTTTTTTTGTCAGGTAAATTTATATTCTTTTTCAGGCTAGGATGAGTGTTTGTTGGGTTTTCATTGAAGTACCATGAATGAATAAATAAAAGATATATGTCATTATTGATAGATATTTAATCATCGAGATTTATTTATAAAATTTTTACACAGGTTATCTACACTGTACAAGATTTTTCTAACAATCAGTTAAAAAGATAAAATAATAAATTACAGGAGGTATACAAGAAGATAGAAACTATATATAGCACCAGGCAATACTACAAATATACAAAAGAAGGGAATAGAATTTTCTCATAAACAAATTTTTCGTTTCCCTAATAGAAGAAATTTGAAAAATATATTTCAAATAAATATCGAAGTAATCAACTTAAATAGATTTGAGTTCTATATAATTCTAAAGTTACTTACATCACAGACCACTCGCGGATTTCCCCCAATTTAAATTTAGTGGAAATACCGCCACCAATAACGGAATTGTGCATAGGAAATTGTGGAAAATTTCAAAGAAAAACTGAGTCAGAGGTCGAGCAAATTCTCAATCCTCATTATTGCTTCAAAACGTTTCTTTACAGAAAATGTTAGATGAAAGATTTCCACGAATGGAAATTATAAATTTAATGCGTGGAAACTAATTTTCAATTTAAATTCCATATCTACAAGCAATTGTTAGTACAGAATACTAATGGAGAATTACAAAGCATCAATCTATGGGATATATTGAGTCATTCACATAGCTTGAATCATTAGTTATTCTATTTCACATTCTCGAAATATTTGAATGGAAAATTCAATAAATATGAATTAAATTCAACCGATTGCAATTATGTGGAAAGTAATCAAGCTTGTGTGCTGTTTCATGAATAGGAAATTAATAACTATTCATTTGCTGTTGAGTTAATTGAATATGAAATAATTGCAATGGCTTGTTGCTTCGGAAATTTCATTACGGCATGTCAAGGGGGTATTTCGGAATTTCTTGATGATGTGTAATTTGTTTCCACTCATAACACGAAATTATAATCGATAAATTCATATTTTAGTTTTAAAAACCACCGAAATCAATAAGGATTGTATTTGGAGTATAAATACGTTGGTGCAATTCTTCTTCATTCAATTTTTTCATATAGCAATATCATTGTTCATTTCTGAGGCACCCTAGCGACATCTAAATTAATAAGTACGACAAACGTCAGAAGGTGATTCTGCTTGAAAAAATAAGGATATTATTCTTTATAACTTCTGTTCGTTAATGCTTCGTTTTTCGAAATAAGGGGGGATTAAGTTTTACTTAAAATCTGACAAGAAATGCATCGTCACTGAGATATTTCAAATTAACAACCATTTTTGAATTCTTTGTCAATTCATGACGAAAAATCTCTCGTGACTTTATTTCCTATTGGTCGCCGTTTTAATGCAAAATAGTTATTTAATCAACTAGGTTATTAAAGACAGCGACTGATGGTCAAGAAACATTGTCATTTTGCATGAGACTTACATTTGACATAATGAAATTTCTATGTATCTATGTTCCAGTAGAGTTTTGACATTTCTCGTAGTGCTTCTGAATACTTCGTCAACGGTTGCCATGACAATTGCACCTCAAAATAGCATAAATTGAGCTTTAAAATGGGTCATTAATGATTAATTTTGTGAACATTAAAATCACCTTTTATTTTGAGATCGACGGAAATAGTTATTTAACCAACTAGGTTATTAAAGAATAAAGACAGCGACCAATGGTCAAGATATTTCAGCGAACGCGTTAATAGTTCTAGACCATTAGTCGCTCGATTAATAACCGAGTTGATTACAAGATTTTTCCGACGATCTCAACATGAATTGTATATAAATTCTGGATTGAAATACATGCTCATTTTTCACAAGACATACATTTGACATAATGGAATTTCCATGTTTCTATGTTCCAGTAGAGTTTGACGTTTCACATAGTGCTTTTGAATACTTTGTGTACGGTTGCCATGAAGATTGCACATTAAAATAGCATAAATTGAGCATTAAAATGGGTCATTAATGTTCATTAGTTTTACATAAAAACGGCACCAAATACAAAGAAAGCTAAAGATATTTTTTGTCACAAATTGAACGAAGAATAAAGAAAAATTATTGGTTTGAAATATCTCAGTGGCGTAGTATTTCTTCCTAGAAAAATGAGATCAATGATGAACATAAAATTCTCAATTGCATGTCAGTAAATGCGTAATGACCACTTATGTAACCCACCAAATTTCGTAAGCATATCTCGACCGATTTTAGAGCAATGAAAATAGTCAGTTTTTGAGCAAAAAAAAGGGATAATGCTATAATTTTTTCATACAAAATCACCTTCTGAATTTGGTCGCACTTATTCACTTACACCCTGTATAATGGCTGCCTAAATCATTATTTGGATATTGTTTACATCAAGCTTCCTTATTCGGTGTCAACCTTCACTCAGAAAAAGTGATGGTTAATCACATAAAAAACATTCATACCAATGTTTCATGATGAAGCTTCAATTTTCCAAATACACCGCACCAACTTACCTATACTCCTCACACAAAATCAAAAACAACATAGTTACAATAAATTCAGTTACAAATTCCAAATCAACCAATAAAAAATAAAATTTTTAGATCACAGAAGTTTTCGAATGCACTCATCCGCGTTCTCTATAGTTCCTTGTTCAATAAAAAAAGGGTTTTCGGTTTCATCGCCAACAACTGTCAGGGCATGCGCGCAGAATTTTCTGCGCACGGTATCACTTTCGCGTAGTATTCGAAAAATCTGGCCGAACGGACTAGTAGACTCGACTCACATTTGACTCGAATTGGGACATTAACAGCGAATTGTCATATAAAATCACATCAGTCATTATTCAAATTCAGTCGTAGAGTAATTCAAATTAGGCTAACGGTGAAATTCGGGATTTCAACGGTTGAACCACATTAATAAACCGGGGATAACTATGAGCACTAAACTTGAAATGTTCGTGTTAGCACTGCTGAATCTGCTCAAGCCTAGTGATTCTTCGGCTGCTGGACTATTGCTTCTTGGTAACTTACTTCTTGCGGCAGCACCTATGTGATTGTCGTCTAGTTCTACGATCTGGGTGCCCCCAGGCCAACCTCCTTCTGTGCTGTACCTCCTGTAGGTGCACTGGTCTGTTTGGGGTCGCTGGTATGGCTTGGATATGTGGGGATACCGGGCATCTTTGTCTGTACCCTGAAAGAGAAAATGTCACATAAGAAACATACTTTGTACAAGGATAAACAAAGTCAATCAATAAAAAATTGTCGGCGTCAATTTCTTTGATGTTTTGCCGACTTCCTTCCATGAGATATCGATTGAAATATGATCTGAGAGCATTCTGCATTTCTGAAAAACTTTTTAGATTTTCACTCCCAGTCTCTGAAATAAGTACAAACAGAAAACGATCGAGAACAACCCAATTTGTTGAACGCATTCCTTATATTCATGGCCTTTCAAAAAAAAATAAGAAGAATTGGTTCCAAATTCAACATAGGAACTGTTTTCAAAACACGAAATGATTTGAGATCCATTCTAACCAGAATGAAACCAATGAATGAGACACAAAAATCAAAAAATTGTGTTTACAATATTCCCTGTATATGTGGAAAATCTTATACAGGATAGACATCAAGACCTTTAGAGATAAGAAAACGGGTACATAAGAACAACATCAAAAATAGAGACATTACAAGATCACAAATCGCTGATCATATATGTTCAAATAGCGGAGATCATATGGTGAACTGGAACAACACAAAGATCCTAATGACGGAACCTGATAATTATAAAAGAAAAATTAAGTAATCCTATTTTGTTAGTGAAGTAGATAATTTGGCCAATTGTTCTTTTGGAATAGATCGTATTTGAATTGATTTATTGAAGAAAGAAATGAGATCAAGAAATTTCAAAATTAAATGAATCAACATCTCTATGTATTGACAACTTTCAATGTCAATTAGACTGCAAATGAAAAAACACACAATTCTGAAGATTTTACAAGGTTGTCTGAAGAAGGTGTCTGATATAGACACCGAAACGTTACATTGTCCTTTAAATTTATTTCCTTTTTCAGTTTTACTGTAAGGCAACAATTTTTTCAAGACCAATTTGCTCCTGACAAATAAGTGCAAAGATTCTCGCAGAAGCACTTCATCTTAATCAAAAATTTTTTAATTATTTCTGTTTCAGAGACTGGGAGTGAAAACCTATAAAGTTCTTTAGAAAAAACCATACGTATAGTATGAGCTACTCGCTACTTTAAAGTAAAGGGTGTAACATAATAGTATGTCACAACTTGAGGGGGTGAATCTAGATAATTTTAAGAAAAAAAGTTTATATAAATATGGGTCAGTAAAAGCTTCATTACGGAGCTACAAGGTGTTGAAATTTCCAAAAAAAATGGTTTTTTGTTCATAACTCCTGCAGTTTTTCAGATATTCAGTCCAAATTTGGAATGCAAACTATTTTCAACGGTCTCCATCATTGCACATCCTGAAGCTTAACTAGAATCTACAGGGTGTTTTCTTTTCCGGAGCCATGTCTCATTTTTCCCTCTCAAACTTTTTTGAGGTACGCCACTACTCAGCGTAAAATCAATTTTCGATATCTTCTTTCAATTTAAAACTTTTTTTACTCCAGTAACTTTTGTCGTATCTCTAACCGTTTTCGATTAAAAAAATAGTGAACGATTGTATGTTATGAATTCACTCGAATGTGCCATGAAAACACGAATTTTATACGCACGAAATACAAACAATATTTTTTGTACTGTGAATGTGAATTTTCATCGTCTGAAATAAAATTATTAAAGATAATGCTTCCAATACAATATTTTTCTAATGCATCCAGTGATCTTTCTGTGTCGTTACTATAGAAACGACTTTTTTTAACGGTGAAAAAAAGTGAATTCTTTTTTAACGGTGAAAAAAAGTAATCATTCCATAATGATGAAGAAAAGTCAAGTTTTTTTGACAGTAGTACAAAAATGGTAATTTATTATACAAGGGAAAAAAGTATTAGATTTAGCTCGAGAGCTAAAATCTAATATTTTTCCCGTGTATAATACACTATTTTTTCTGTGACAGGAATAACGACTATATAATAGTGAAAGAAATATAACTTTTTACGTAATAACTTTTTTCCCCGTCTCAGAAAAATAACTATTTTAATTATTCTCGAGAAAATCCGCGCAATTCAAATGTTTTAAAATGTTTTATTTTTTCGCATAAAAACGGCGCCCGATAGAGAAAATGGCAGGAGAGAGTTTTGTCACGAATTCAACGAAGAATTCAAAAACGATTGTTAATTTGAAATATCTCAGTGGCGTACCATTTTTCAGTCAGTTTTTAAGTAAAACTTCAACACCTCGTATCTAGGAAAACGAAACATTCACAGAAAAAACTTATAAATCATAATATCATAATTTTTTCATGCAGAATCACCTCCCGAGGTTTATCACGTTTATTCACTAACACCCTGAACAAAAAGCAACCCTCGTACGCCATTTAACCACATTGCATCACTTCAAATCCCGAATGTCCAATTATTTTCCCGATTCCGGTACACATTTTTATTCATTAAACAGGCAACGCCACTCGTATTTCCGAATCGATGCCATGGAAGGTAATTATTCAATTATTCATCAATATTAGCGGGGTCAAACTTACCGGTAACAACGTCGACTGTGCAGTTCGACAAAGGGGGATGAAAGAACCCCTAACTGTAGCATCTTGAAATGCTTGGAATTGATTATCCCAATCGTAGGACACCAGCCTGGATTCCAAGGTCATCCCAGCCAACTCTGGAGGAGCTGCTATTCTTACTGGATTAGATCCACTGAAACAAAAAATAGTTGTTTAATTTCCCTATAAAAATGATAATAATTGAGTGTATGCTAGGTTTATGGTTTTTAATTGAGTTCGCTTCGAATTTACAGCATAATAACGTGAATTTTATGTCCTGGATACATTGTTACTCGCATTGTTAGTCATATATCATTAAAAACGCTAAAGAATGAATAATTTCAGTAACGAATGCTAGGAAGCTTCATTCAACAAACCGCAACATTAGTGATGTTCTTTCGAACCGAACGAAGTGATTTATATAACTTCAATCAGAAAGATCAGTTGAAGCGATCGTTCTTTCGTTTTCAATCAGTTCCCCCTTCCACAACTCTAAAGTGATTGCAAGTGATTATTCTAATCGCGGAATAAGTTCCATCAGTTCAATCAGTACGAAAGAACACTACTATTTCCAGAAGTTTATTATGACTATATTATGACTAATGAGATGATTCACTTTGAGATATGTACTTAAATAATAAGCGAATGTGACTGCAACACGTATAATCGCTTCAGATCAAATTTGAAATCATCAATGTTCAGTAGAAAATTCAAAAGATCAATGCCTTTTTCACTTGTGTCTGAGCTTGTGTCATACATAACTAATTTTACAGGGTGGTCCAGATCGTAACCAAGAAATTTTAACCACGTATTCTACATCAAAAATAAGCCCTAGTTTGTCATATAAACATATGTCGAGAAACGTTTCCTCTACGAGATACAGGGTGTTAAAATTATAGAAAAAAAATGTTTTTTATTGATAACTTTCACACTGCTTGAAATATTTTTATGAAATTTGAGACATAGGTTTTGGGCGTCAAGGAGCACTTTTTGCATGAGATCATTTCTTTTTTATTCCACCAGTGGCGTCCTACTGCAGCGAGACTGAATATTTTCAGATGAAAAAATGATACGCCGCTGGTTTTTCCGACAATAAAAATTACTATTTAAATCCATATTTAATTTGGAGCAAATTCGGTCTCTTGACTTTTTGCTGTACGAGGCATCGTTTCCGGTTAAAAAATTCTCTTGCATGAAGAAATCGCCAAAATTTGATAAGGTTGGTACACAATAATAATAGGACTATTTTTGTGTGTGAAATTTCGGCGATGTTTTCATGCATGAGAATGTTTTTCATTTTTTTAACCGGAAACGGTGCCTCGTACTGCAAAAAGTCAGGAGACCGAATTTGCTCCAAATTAAATAAGGATTTGAATAGTAGTAGTAGTAGTAGTGTGGCGTATCATTTTTTTTATCTGAAAATATTCAGTCTCGCTAAGGTAGGGACGCCACTGGTGGAATAGTTAAGAAATGATATTATGCAAAAAGTTCTTCTTGCCGCTTAAAACCTATATCTCAAATTTCATACAAAGATTTCAAGCAGTGTGAAAGTTATGATTAAAAAACATTTTTGTTTCTATAATTTTAACACCCCGTATCTCGGAGAGGAAACATTTCTCGACATATCTTTATATGACAAACTAGGGTTTATTTTTGATGTAGAATATGTGGTTAAAATTTCTTGGTTACGATCTGGAACACCCTGTATAGATCTCAATTTCCGAGTCAATTTCACACCAACTTTATTTCATTATACAGCGTTGGCATAAAGTATGGAAACAAGTTGATAAAAGTGTCCATCCTCAATAACTCGACAACGAATCAGAATTTGTGAAAACTCTCAGACATGTCGACTTTTGATGACTGGGGACAAGATTTGGGATACAAAGCTTGTTTCTACTAGGTAGCAACCCCTTGGAGAGGGTTGGAACCCCATCAGAAATTTTAATGGGGAAACTTGATTGTATGAACTTGCAGTTTATGTTCTCTAAGTTGAATGTTTCATTGAGTTTAAACGGTACCATAATTCCATGAAAAAACACCTTGTAACTTTGTGAATTTTCACTCCATAAAACACAAACTGAAGGTTCATACAAATTTGAATCCAAGCATACATTTGTGCTACAAAGTTACCCACTCTCCTTTTTCAAATTCTTTATGGAGGTTGCTAGTAGAAACAAGC
The DNA here is from genome assembly GCA_013421045.1 of Propylea japonica. Classification (NCBI taxonomy): domain Eukaryota; kingdom Metazoa; phylum Arthropoda; class Insecta; order Coleoptera; family Coccinellidae; genus Propylea; species Propylea japonica. Next base: position 28,814,927 of record CM024240.1, read on the forward strand.
TTTTACCCAGATCATGCTCCCCTGTCATAAAAAATTGACATGTCTGAGTGTTTTCACAAATTTTTATTCTTATTTTTTGTTGATTATATACCGGGTTAGGCATTTGGGGTCACCTATTTTCAAAAATCTGTTTTGAGAGTAAAAACATTGTATTGAAACGAAGTTATGTAGAATAACAATATTAATATGTCCAATTTATGTTTTGAAAATTATATCCTTTAAATGGCTTCTTTGATTATCTATACATTTTTGCAATCGTTATCAAAAATTTTGCAAAATTCGTTCCAATAATTCTGCTCCAATAATATTGATTTCTTCGAAAATATGTATTTTGAGTTCTTAGATGGTATTGGGACGCCCTTCATAAACCTTTTCTTTCAGATATCCCCAGAGAAAAAATCAAGGGCCGTCAAATCGAAGGAATTAGCTGGTCATTTCTGTTGATCTCTTCAAAAAAAATATGGCCCTATGATTCCAAAAATTGAAACACCACACCATACAGTGACTTTTTCATCATGGAGGGGTCATTAAGGAAGATGTTGTGAATTTACGTCGAACCAATAGCGATAATTTTACTTATTCACATAAATGAAAGTGCGCTTCCTCTGGCATCATCGAGAAATTTAACTGATTTTTATCATTTTCTATTGATTTATCGGAAAATTTTCCATGATAAATGAAATTGCAACAATTAACCTATAGGTATATGGCACTACAATTTTGAAGAACAAATGATTATTCTCACAACGCACTATGAAGAATAGGTGACACCAGATGCCTATCCTGCATTTTCGGTTGAACGGGAAATACTCTCAACTTTTTTAATTTATTTGGGACTTCCTGTCTCATTTGAAAGTGTCCACCCTCAATAATTGTTGAGTTATTGTGGGTGAACATCAGATACATTTTGTGCTATGGCACTCGCCTGCAAAATTTCATAAATATTGCCATTTTCGTTCGAAAGATATTTACTTTATTATCAGATGGCAAATACCGCTAAGAAAATAACATTAAGATTAGTATATTCCGACGGCTTCTAAATCCAAAACACTCTTCCTTCTCCTAATGAATCTGCGAATCACAACCAAAAGCCCAAAAAGCGACATAATAAGATCATGTACTTACGGACTAAGCTCCTGAATCCCCAGCGAATGCAAAACAGTCGGCAAACTAGGCAAACTATGACACGCAGCCAACGTTTTCTGTTTCGGATAATACAATCCCATCACTAAACAAGTTTCTTCACGACTCGTGAGTCCACCAAGAGTTATAGCACTCCTGCCCGAACTATTGTACGTACACTCTGCGATCAAGTGATCACCCGGCATTATTTTAGCTGGTGCGATCAACTTCCTATATTCTTGATAATCCGCGTCCACGTTGTCATCGGACGCCACTGGAGGTTGCTCGACGCCATTTCTAATATGCTTCAAGGCCACTCGTTTACCAATACGATGAGTCTTCATGACCACAGCGAACATGTTGATTCCAGAGTGAGGAAAAGCCTGGCGAGTGCACTGGGACACGCAGTGTCCTGATGAAACCACACTTTGCTGTCCTGGAGGGATGATGTGCCTCCAGTTCGGGTCCATCCCTATCGAAAGGACCCCAGCGTCGTGCCTCCTTAATTCAGGGGTGTAATAGAGTCGGAGACCTGATCCATCAAGGGCTGCGTTCGAGCCATCGGTGGGATTGGCGAAATGTGTTTCTAATAGATAATATCTTGATGAAGATGGATCTAAAGGGTAACCGGCCTCTGGGGGAAAACTGAAGCCTTCGGATCCTCTGGCCCAGCTTGCGACGACGGTTTTGCAGGACAGGGACGGTGCGTTTGGTTCGTAGCATTGACGCCCGGGCGTGTCTGCGAGTTTGGCGACTTGGGCTGAGTCCTGACATTCGTAAAGGACGACGTGTTGGAGACCTTTGGAGCCGGTGAGTCCTTGGATTGGTTCGTACTGAAACAAAAAAGGAAATCAATATGGGATCAATTGACCAAGATGAAATAATTGAGAAAAATAAGTTTCAATGTCTAGGAAGTGGAGCACTAGCTTTGGTTCAATTTTAAAAGATCAAATTCATATCTCGATGTCAAAGCACACAAAAGTATTTGTCCTAAAAGACTATGTTACTTCGATGTGAGTTTTATAGGACAGTCTACTCATTTATAATGACCAGAAATATTCTTCCACGAATTAAAAATTCAACCGAATTGACGTTATTCAAAAGAACCTTCTGTACAAGTATTACCCATATGTATTACTTTTCTAAATCATTGAATATCGTTAGGAGAATTTGTAATGAAATATGTTGAGTAAAAGAAGAGTTTTCTGTGCTATCGAATTGAATGAATTGAACAGTATATTATGCAACTAGCGTAAAATGATCGATAATATTCACAAGTTGAAGTTTAGGCTACGAGACGCAGGCAAATGGCCTAAGTCGCCGAGTGGATAGCCATTATACGAGAATAGAATACTATACTTTACCATATTTACCATATTTTGTAATGAAAATCGATTATATTTGAAATAGATTTGGCCGTCGAGAGAAAATGTATTCTTACCCATATTTGTCAGTTAAGGAACATTAAAACACTGAAGAAATATCAGTTTTAACAATATCGCTAAATCTATAAAGCATTTGACAGCTGTGAAAAGGACTCATTATTCATAAGTGATTACAGCCGAGCGAACAGAGGTATAATGGAATTGCAGTACACTTAATACGTATCAAGTGATCAAATACTAAGATATTGTAATGAAAATCGAAATAAGTACAGCTATGTCCAATATCAGTCGTAAAGGAAGTATATAATGTAAGATATGACCAAAAATATTATGAACAATTCAAAATCAACAAAGATTAAAAATCGTAAATAAACGATAAACGCTATGTGAATAAAGGGTTTATTTGACGTTATCAGCAAGCGCTCCATTCAACAAAGCGATGTTAGAGAAGAATAATAAATTACCACATATGGGTGGGCATAACCCAATACCTGATGAAATTTTCTAATGAATTCACAGAATACAATATAAAGAGAAGCCGGCATGTTGGGCATCATATTACGTTTTGACCGTGAATTGTGTATATTTTATCCATTGAAGAATGGTATTAGTTTTGTCGCCTAGCCACCACCCGTTGCTTCTTTACTTGCAGCAACCGTATTCAAACGGAAGCGGGGATACAATGAAATATACACTTCCTAATATACGTGTCCAAAATTTCAACAGGTATATATGAGGTGTGAGTTTATTTGGAAGTGGTTTTATTCGTTACACTTGTGTACGTCTAAGAGAATGGAAGTTTTGTTTTTCAGTTCATTTTGAAGATGGAAATTCAGAATTTTCTTTATCGACACAAGGTGTATATGAAGGGTTTGCCAATAAGAGGTGTTATTTTGAATAGCCCGCTGTTTCGGTAGCTGTCACGTTTGAAGCTGTCATTTTTTGAAATTTGACAATTAAAAACTACGCCATCAATAAAAATGGAACGGTACACGCTTCAAGACGCATTGAGATTATTGAAATTCACTATAAAAATCGTGAAAATTTGGCAGAGACGGCTCGTGAAACTCGAACATTTTTGGTTCGTCGCGTCGTGAAACACCTTGTCGGACCGAAATAAAGAAATTGGTGGAAAAATGCGAGCTGTTGGGACAAGTTAGTGGTGTGAAGAATAAAACGCGTGCACGTCGCTCAAGAACAGCCTAGAATATTGCTGCTGTAGCCGAGAGTGTTGAAGAAAACCCAGGTTTGTTCATTCCTCGTCGTTCTTTGGAATTAGGCATTCCACAAACGTCATTACACCGTAGTTTGCATAAAGATTTGGGTCTTGAGGCTTATAAAGTTCAGTTAACACAAGAACTCAAGCCGGCCGATCATCAACAATGTCGTGTCTTTGCTGATTGGGTCGTTGAAATGCATGAAAATGATCCGGAATTCCATCGAAAAATCATCTTGAGTGATGAAGCCCATTTCCACCTCGGTGTGAATTCAATCGAGCTGAAATTTTGCAGTAAAATTTTCCTTACCGATCCAAAGCAGTAGCAAAAAATGGTGCTAATTAAACCATGAAAAAGTCTATCGTAATATCGAAAAAATAGGTGAAAAATTTTCTATGAAAATGAAATCGCATTTGAAAAAACAAAACATAGAAGCAGAAAATCACGGAGAGCAATGAGTAATATAAAAAATATAAATTCAATTTCGTAACAAGGCTACAAAATTTTATGAGTAACGTACAATCCGAGTTGAGAAATGGGTAACAAAACATCGAATTAAAACTCGAACAATCGTTCTCCACACCCTACGATCGCAACATCGCAAAAGAGATTTGAAATTTTCAGGGTAGGTTAAATTACCAGATACTGTGGCTACGTTCGTGAATCAGCAAAAACGTTAGGGTGTTACATAGAATATGACCATTAATAGTTATTCAATCAACTAGGTTATTAAAGACAGCGATCAACGGTCAAGATATTTTAACGCGTGAGCGAAGCGAACGCGTTAATAGTTCGAGACCATTAGTCGCTAGAATAATAACCGAGTTGATTACAAGATTTTTCCGACGATCTCAACATGAATTGTGTATGAATTCTTGTTTGAAATACATTCTCATTTTGCACAAGACATACATTTGACATAATAAAATTTCTATGTTTCTATGTTCCAGTAGAGTTTTGACATTTCTCGTAGTGCTTCTGAATACTTTGTGAACGGTTGCCATGAGGGCATGGACCTATAATACTAACTGGACGTCGAACTTCCTTACTGTCACGTAGAAAAAAGTGAGGCAAATGGCCGCCATTTGTAGTTTGGGGTGAACCACAAATATTTTGATGTTTTATGCCATCTGTGCTCGAATTCATAGATTTATAATAGGTCCATGTTCGAATTTTGATTGAAACATAGACGTTCCTTTGAAAGAAGTGATGAAAAACGAACTCTATATATTAGTGTTCTGTGAACTCTGACATTTCGGTCTATTAAAATTATAAATATTTTCGATTCTTGTGATTAGTTATTAAACAATATTGGTAATCCTATCATTTTAATTCGTTGAAATAAAATAAATAAAGGAATATTGGTAATTCTAATATTTCAATTCATAGAAAAATTGACAACTCTCAAATTCACCCCAAACTGCAAATGGCCGGCGTTGCCTCAAAATTTTTGACAGGTTCGCCATCTAGTCAGTATTATAAATCTTTGCATGAGGGTTGCAGATTGAAATATAGCATAAATTGAATATTAAAATGGGTCATTAATGTTCAATTTCGTACATATCAAAATCACCTTTTATTTCGAGGTCGGCGGAAGATTTAATTAAACCCCGAACGATTGAAAATAAGCATTCTGACGAATATTTGTCAACCCCGAGGACAAGATCAACATTACCGGCCGACTTCAAAGTAATATTTGTAATTTCGTCCGATTGTACGGGATCCACCAAAGAGCATTGTGGAATTATATCGATTCAAACAACTTTAGTCGTTTACATAAATATTTGCGCAGCACATGCTGTAATTAGGGTTTCAAGTCTAATATTTCGATATTATTAGTGCGCTGTGTAATGATCGGAGGGGTACACAGCCCAGTCTGTTTACATTATGATGTTTGACTTTGACTTTGGCAGCAAACGACTATTTGCCTACAGCTACTTTTCTCAATATGCTGCACTAGCGACAGGGCAAATAATCCTCCCCTAATACGGGGCGCGGAATTATTTATTTTGTATTCAAATTTTCTGTAACAAGACAGTTTGTTGAACCTGATGCCTCTTTGCAGTGTTTTTCTCGAAGGTATTACGGGTCCCTTCAAATTGGGGTGGAGTTGCCTTTCTCATTTGCCAAATTGGATTTTCTGCAGGATATATCTGCGCAGTTGATTATGTGAGATACTATGGCAGATATTTCGATTGTATTACCAGGTTATTAAGGGTGAATCTTTATGTTTCATTATTATAAAGTCGAAAATTTTAAGCACAGTTGGGTCATGACTATAATACAAGACGTAAAAATGATATTCATTTACCTTATGCCAGGCTCAGTAGGTCGTAAGTAATATCATAAGGGCATCTAATTTTTCCGAAAAGAATCGAAAAAACACGTTGCTAAGTAATATTTTGACAAGAAGCATGAGTGCTGGTGGCAACAAAAATCCGAGTCGAAGACGAGGATTTTTGCACCTGCACGAATGCTTTTTGTCAAAAAATATTACTTTGCAATGTGTTTTCTCGATTTTTTTCACAGGAAAAATTAGATGCCCGAATGGTATTTGACAAGACTATTTCCTGAGTGACAACAACTGTCAAGTTTTGCCGCGGGTAAACGCGAATAAACTGCTGACAGGTCCTGCCAAACAGTTTTTCCACCTAGAAACCATTTGTAATTCAAAATTGCGCGTTTCTGATTGGTGCAAATTACGACGAGGGAAATAGTCGCAAAAAGCTCCATTCTATTTGGCAGCCAAAGTCTATAATAGAATCCCAAAGGATATGCGAACTCTGCCCATGAAAAGTTTTCAAAATAAATTGAAGTCTTTTCTTATTGAAAATGTGTTTTTTTAGTGTGGATGAATTTTTAAAGTTTAAAATAATAAATGTTTGAGATATTTTTATATTATGTAATGTGACGAGTGTAAACCTATTTTGGTGTAAACATGAATAAATCTATTCTATTCAATATAAATACAAAACATAAGAAGGTCAGCAAGAAAGCCTCGAAACAAAAGCTAACAGACCTTGTGCTAGGTCTCGAAAGAATGAAGATCACAACCCCTATCGAAATTTTGACAGGCTACTGCAGGCTGAAAGACCATTTGCACAAAATCGGCCTGGACGAGAATGATGCGTGTAGAGGTCTGAAGAACTTTCCCAAATAAGCCTTTCTGTGGGCTTGTAAAAAACCAATATTAGGCAGCGGTCGAGTAATGGTAGTTGAATAACAGAATAATCCTCTGAAGAAACACTCCTGGACTCACGCAGACCAAAAAAACTGTTATGTTTTCATATAGAGGGTTTTCCAATAAGAGGTGGTATTTTGAATAGCCCATTATTTCGGTAGATGTCACGTTTGAAGCTGCCATTTCTTGAAATTTGACAAGTTTAAACAACGCCATTAATAAAAATGGAACGATACACGCTTCAAGAACGCATTGAAATTAATAAAATTCACTATAAAAATGGTGAAAATTCGACAGAGACGGTTCGTGAAACTCGAACATTTTCGGGTCGTCGTGAAGCACCTTGTCGGAACGCAATAAAGAAATTGGTGGAAAAATTCGAGTTGTTGGGACAAGTTAGTGATGTGAAGAATAAAACCCGTGCAGGTCGCTCAAAAACAGCCGAGAATATTGCTGCTGTAGCCGAAAGTGTTGAAGAAAACCCAGGTGAATGGATTGCGCTATCGAGAGATGATTAATGATTTTTTATGGCCGAAATTGGATAGTATTGATCTGGACAACGTTTACTTTCAACAAGACGACAGCACGTGCCACACAAGCAACGAAACCATTGAACTTTTGCGGAAAAAGTTTCCGGACCATGACGACCTCCTTGAGTTTCTATGAATGAGTAGGGTAGAGGACAAAAGATCTACATGGAAGGTTAACCAAGCCATAATGACCACAGTTCGAATAATAAATGAAATATCCCTGAATAAGATAATCAGCTTCATCTGATCACGATAACATGCATATAGGAGTGTGCTACAATAATCCGCAAACAAATACAGGATTGATAACGAAATATGCGATTTAAATCTGATCTGCGAATATTCAATACCAACTTCAACCCAAATAATATCTGAAACATCCCTATCGAAAACCACGCCGATTATTTTCAATCGGTTTATCCGATACGATGAAATAATGAGTGTCAAACTCGTGTAACATTTTGCGAACTTGTTAATGTCCTGTTCAACATTCCAACATCATATCGAATTACAAAACAAGTTATAATGAGCTACTCGATACACAGAAATATCCGATATCATTTCATGTGAATATCAAACATACACCGATGAAATGATGGCGTGGCAAAACAGCTTTGCAAATTTCGATATTTGATATTTCGTACCTACGTTTGCGGAGTTACAGATATGGAGAACTTGTTTCGGAACAACGTGGTCGAAACAATAACATACGAGTGAATAATGGGCAAAAAATATTCCCACTGAAAATGGATATCTTTTGAATTCTTTCCATATGGAAAAAGCTCGAAATTTATTGAAATTGACGTTACTTATTTATATGACTGTCGACATCTAATAGTTATTTAATCAACTAGATCATTAAGACAGCGACTAACGGTCAAGTTATTTCAATGTAGTTAATAGTTCGAGACCATTAATCGCTCGATTAATAACTGAGTTGATTACAAGATTTTTTCGGCGATCTCAATATGAATTGTGTATAAATTCTTGATTGAAATACATTCTCACTTTGCACAAGATATACATTTGACATAATACAATTTCTATGTGTCTACGTTCCAGTAGTGTTTTGACATTTCTTGTAGTGCTCCTGAATACTTTGTTCAAGGTTGCCATGAGATTAAAATAGTAAAAATTGAGCATTAAAATGGGTCATTAATGATCAACTTAGTACATTTTCTTTCATTTTATTTTGAGGTCAGCGGAAAATAAAATTTACTCCATTTAAGTTTCGTGATGGGTTCATTACAGTTCTAGAAACAGTGCTGTAACGAACTCATTAACAACATTGTTTTCAGTTATATTTTACGTCACACGTCGAATAATATAATTTGGTAATTATTATTGACAGGAAAAGATAAATTTTCATCAAAGAAATATGGTATTAGAGATTTGATTCTTGCTCACTGTGAATTAGCTATTTTATTAAAAAATTGTTTCAGATGTGATCAATAATTTTGGTAATTATTTTTATAAATACACAGTATTTTTTAGGTCTGAAGGGAATTGTCCTTATTTGATGATAAATACAAACAACACAAATGTATCTATAGGAAAGCTATCGGGAACCATTATATTATATCCTGAATCAAGTATCATTGGTGCTACAAGAAAATTTTGATAACTTATGTGTATAATGTATATCTATCCGATTAGCGCACTGCAGTTCAATTTTGTATTTGAAAAAGGCGGGAATAAGTCTTTTACTCCTTTCTCAGTAATTTCATTTATTCTATTCCTAAAAATTATGGAAAGAGAAGAGAATTTGGATCAGTGTTAAATGTGTGGTTCCATGAGCCGAGAAAATAATGTGAAACAACTTCTTCATAACTTTGTATGCAGATCTTTCGTCGTTAAAGTTAAAGTCTTCTTTACTCCTTTAATATAGGTACTCAAAGACAACATTGAACATGCGAGGACACACCAGAAATTATAAAAAAGATTTTACAAAAGCCAATAAATCTTAGAAAAGCTAGAGACAATCAGTAAATAAACTGAACCTGAAAAAATAAATTCTCTACTTCTTTAACATAGGTACTCAAAAATACCATTAAATATGGAAGGGCACACCAGAAATTATAAGAAATATCGTACAAAAGCCAACAAATGCAATCAAAGCTAAAGACAATCCCAAAATAAACTGGGACTGAAAAAATAAATCCATAAAACATTTGGTTAGGTTATCGATACGACTGTCACTTCAAATCCTATACCTGATGCGTTCGTAAACTTAGAACCCGGGTCCGCGATCCGAGTAGATCCGTCACGTGACCAAATGGATCGAGTTAGTTACCCTGAGTATGTTTCCGAAAACGCCTTATGAGAAAACCGAACCGCGACTATTACGTCAAGCGTAGTAGTCTTCCTCCGCAACCTTCTGACGTGTCACCGAAAACAGAGTAAGACATTCTCACCATTTTATGAACTAAACGAAGCCAGGAAGTCACAAATCCATTTCCTAAAATCCACAGCATTCCCAACATAGCGCGTTAAACGCGAAGAACTCATCAGAATCCACTCTGAGAACAATCGTTTCCAAATTCAGCAATATCGGGTAATGGTGTTAAGGAATAGGCAGAAAGACAGGAAGCACCGGAATCACGTATTCCAGAATTAGTAGCGGAACGTCTGCCAAATTCCGATACAATTCTCGTCTGATGAAACTTTCATCCCTGACCATAAAACCAAACGAGCAGGGAGCTATCAGGCAGCAGCGAGAGCTTCAGCCGGCACATCAAAGAAAAACAATTTGAAATAATTTTGAATTTAAATGACAAAAGCGTTTCGTCTTATGAATTTGTAACGTCAACGGAGAAACGGGACCGGTGTCGGAGGAGCGTACGCATAATATGGAGCCGCGAATTCGTGAGCCGGATTCAAAACTTACGAATTTGCATGTCATATCTTCGGTGGATTCGAATTGGTTACGGGGGTGGGTAACAGTGGTGTTCGTCGCGTTTAATCTTGCTGATAATGCGGTTAAATTGAATTTTAATTGCTGTATTTTAACCCTGATGGCTTGGATAGATGATGAAGAATTCGAGGTCGAAAGTATTTCTGTTGCACTGTCTTGGAGATGGTGAACATTGAATTTTGGTGACCGGCAGATATCGACCATGTTTTGGTATCATTGTATTCATTGAGTCTTCCTGAATAACATTAGTGAAACCAACAGGTGTCGGAATGTCTTAGTTAAGAAAATATGGGCCCCCAAAGTTCCAAAAATATTCCATCTTCACGTCGTTTTTTTCACTATAAAACCACAAATTAACTGCTCCTCCAATTAAGTCTATAAATAACCTTTGAACATTGAAAAAACTATCCGAATAGTTTCATTTTAGGTATATTCAATGATTAATGCAGAAACATCGAAATTCTAGAGGTATAACATATCCACAAATTCTAAGGAAAGCCCGCTGTTCTTCATGGTAAGTTTGGCACCACTGCTCCGTCCTTCGGCGAGTGACATATCAAATGATGGCGAGAATTACGGAAAGGCATCGTATCGTATTCGCGCGAATGAATCTGCGGCAGTGCCAAATCTACCATTAAAAACGGCGAATTTGTGGATATGTGGTGCCTCTAGAATTTCGATGTTTCTACATTAATTATTGAATATACCTGAAATGAAACTAATCGAATAGTTATTTGAATGTTCGAAGGTGAGTTATGGATTAAATTGGAGCAGTAAATTTGTGTTTTTATAGTGAAAAAAGTGACGTGAAGATGGAACATTTTTGAGACTTTGGGGTCCATTTTTTCTAAACTAACGAACAGAAAATTTGAAGATAGGTAATTTTGAAGTTATTTTTTGTAATGCCTCTTACATGTAATCATTCTTGGTGAGGAAAAAAGCGTGTATAGAACTTCTGAACATCAGATAAAGCTTATTTAGGAATAATACGATTATCTATTCACGCTCAAGAATTAACTCTACAATCATTAACCCAATTTCCTCGACTACCTATCATTTAGTACCACATTGCGTGAAATTTAGATGCAAATTCAAGATGCGTGCCGGTGAAGCATAATTGTCGGATATAAAAATGGCAAAGTCACTGGCAGTAATCACCAAACCATTTAGAATTCACCTATTCTAAACCTAACTCGAGCGATACGATCTAACAGAGATACGCCCCTGTTAATAACATCGCTATACTAAAAAAATCCCGTTCCTGAATTGCCCGTCCTCCCCAGTTATTTCTCAAATTGAATTTGAATACGTAAATGTATAAGGTGCCTAGCAATCCAGGGCCCTGGGCTGCATCTCCAAACACTTGACGATATTTTATATTTCGGCGTATCAAATTTGGTCCGTAAAATCCGCATTATATCGGGGGAAACAAGAAGACCGATTCTGGCCATTGTTGCCGGATCTACAGCGTTTTTCGTATTTCTCCGATTTGAGAACTGACCTTCTTTAGGAATAACAAAAACTGAGCGATAACCTAATGCCGAGGGGTCTATCACTGCGGAATTTAGTGTACAAAATGCTGGAATTGGGAATGAATTACACGGAATTAGATGGAAGTGCATGGAATTTGATGGAATTGCATGGAATTTGACGGCATTATAACGGAATTGTTTGGAATTGAGAAGAATTGAATGGAATTTCAATGGAATTGAACGGTATTCTGTTAGCATTGAATGGAATTGAAAATGTGCAGAATTGAACAGAATTGTGAGGAATTGAACATAATTGTAGAGAATTTAACGGAATTATGATGAATTTAACGGAATTGTGAGGAACTGAATGGAATTATGCGGAATTGAAAAAAAATTTTTGTGAATTAAGTGAAATTATTTATCAAATTGGAATTTTAGTGTACAAAAAACTGCCAGTGATAGACCCCGAGGGGTCTAGACACCGAGGGGTCTATCACTGCGGAATTTTAGTGTACAAAATGCTGGAATTGAGAATGAATTACACGGAATTAGATGGAATTGCATGGAATTTGATGGAATTGCATGGAATTTGACGACATTATAACGGAATTGTTTGGAATTGAGAAGAATTGAATGGAATTTCAATGGAATTGAACGGTATTCTGTTAGCATTGAATGGAATTGAAAATGCGCAGAATTGAACAGAATTGTGAGGAATTGAACGGAATCGTAGAGAATTTAACGGAATTAAGATGAATTTAACGGAATTATGAGGAATTCAATGGAATTATGGAGAATTTTACGGAATTGTGAGGAACTGAATGGAATTATGCGGAATTGAAAAGAATTTTTGTGAATTTAGTGGAATTATTTATCAAATTGGAATTTTAGTGTACAAAAAACTGCCAGTGATAGACCCCTCGCCTAATGCGCATTTTCAGTATGTTAAAGTATAGGATTTTGTTCATGTGGCAGCATGAGTAGTGTTAAAAATATCCCTATCTAAAGATCCACTTAAAATAACAAGTACAGTGGAACTTTCCTATAACGAACGTCTGTATAACGAATTTCGTACAAGACATTGCACCTTGAATCCAAATTCCATGTTAAAAACACCCTCTAAAACGAATAAATTCTCTCTGTAACGAAATATTCAAAGAACATCACTCTTTGAAGTGGTATTGGTAAGAAGGTATAAGGGTGGGTTTTTTCCGAAATATTTCCGGACGTACGTAATAAATCCCGACCTCAAACTAAATCATTACGGCGGACAGATAGATCCTTCTGAAATAGTTTCAAATACATCCCTGGCTGTTTGGTTTCAATCTAACCAGTACGCTAGTGCGAAAGTTGTGCGAAAATGTTTGAAAGGAAGTGCTTAAGTTTGAATGACAAACTCAAATTTATCAGTGCAGTCGACCGCGACATTGCCTACTATAAAAACAAATTTTCTGTGTAACGAAATTTCTTTATAACGATTTTTTTTGCGGATTTAGCGTTTTCGTTATAGGGAAGTTCCACTGTATTTGAATATGTGATGAAAGAAAAGGAAATGACCTTGGCTAAGTCAGATTCGAAAAAAACTAGATTAAGAAAACAATTTTCATCATCATTTTTGGTGAATTTTGTATTTTGAATCGTTGATTTTCGTTTCGAGACAAATAATTTTATTGTAAATCTCTGAATAAAAGCTCAGTTCAATATGGACGAACTTGATTAAAAATAACCCATTTAAATGCGTCATTTCTCTTATTTTAATGTATAATATTCATGGGCAACCGAACGTAAAATATTCAGATGCAATACGAGTAATGTTAACATAGAAATTTATATTATATCAAATGTATTTCTTGTGCAGAATAAAAATGTTTATCCACGACTATTGTAAAATTCACCAATTATACGTGTATTTGAACGGCCATAATAATAAACATTAATCGCAAGTGAATAATGCGTTATTATTCTCTGCTATATGAGATGCTTCATAGATTAAGCTCTAAAATTATATTCTTTAAATTGATATTTCTTCGGTATTCTAAAGTACTCCAACTAGCAAATATGGGTATACCTTGTCAATCGAGGTCCTAATCTACTTTTATTACATCAGTTAAAGCAATTTTCATCACAGAGTATACATTGACAAGTTCCCCAAAATTTTCTCATGTGTCAACTTGACTTTTTTCACACTTGTAGTAGAAGTATCTTGTCACGGTCGCCAGATGTTAAAATCTTCAAGACATATATTCAATAGTCGTGGATAAAGTAAAGTATGCCACTCGCGTATAATGGCTGTTATTCACTCGGTGTTCGGGCCTAAACTTTACCTCGTGAATAATAGCTATCATTATACGCTCGTCGCGTAATATATAATTATTTGTTATTTTATTCTTAAAATTGATATTCTTCTTCAACCGTTTTCCTCTAAATCTACCGATTTACATATTTATATCAACCTATATTGGGTGCGGACGTTTGGCACCACCGCGCGTCCCATAATAAATTCACGGATTGGAAATATTCCGATGCGAAGGGTGAATTGACAACCATAAAGTAGAGAACGATGTTTATAAAACGACGCGGATGCCGAACGTCGTCTCTTCGTTGAGATATACGCGCCAAATTGACACATATTTCGACCCCAATCTTATTTTCAAATTTCCCTTAGTCCCATTAGATTTATTATACCGGAATTTTATCGCCAATTTTCTTCAAACTCGGGAATTTTCAATGTAAGGTTTGAAGTTTGTCTTGACCTGTTCTTAAAAACGTCGTGAGATTGATATCTGAAATTTATTCGGGGTGATAGGGAGATATTGCATCTTGAAAATAGCGTATGCGATGTGTTATTCAGTTGCGGTTTTTCTACAGCATGACTTAAGGTTGACGCTCACTTGGACGAGACGAGACGAAACGAAGCGAAGAGTTGTTTTCCGCAGGCACGATTTGCACTGAATCAAATGGGTACACGCTCACTTGGGAGGCGCGAAGCGAAGATCAGAATCTAACTAACTAACTAACGCGTCGCTTCGTCTCGTCTCGTCCAAGTGAGCGTCAACCTTTAGTCTTACAAAACATATTGGCACTTTTTGGGATAATCCATTTCCAGAAGATTACTACTGAGTGCTTCTCTTTCAGTTTCTTTTTGAGCGCTCGTTCTCCTTAAACGAGTGCTATATCGTTTTGCCCAAATGTCTGTAATTTTGGAATTTTGAGCCGAAAATGGTCTCAAACGATAGGGTCCGACTCCCTGATGACGAATTCGTGATAAAATTCAATTCTGTCCTTGGGGCCGTCCAGCCGTTAGCACAATAACTTTCGAAAGAATTGTCCTAGAGACTTGAAATGTTCAGGGTGAGTTCTGTTCTCAAATGGCTCGGTTGAGTTCGCTAACCAGACCTTGTTGTTCTTACCTACTGCTTTTTCGGAACTCCCATAAAAGTTTTGAGTAATTCTATTATTTTATAATCCAAGAATATGAAATATTATCGTCAATTATCTCAAAACTCCGAAATATGTAATGTTAGCTTCAAAGTTTGTATCGACTTGTTCATAAAAATAGCGTAAGGTTGATATATGGAACTAGCTTATAGCATTCGAGAAATATTTCAACTTTTAAAGTTACGAGAATACAGATGGATTCGAATGTCGAACAAACGCATACAATTCCTCATACACGGCAATTTCATTTATTGACACATTTCAAACAATTGAAAAATATATAAAACTCTCCTCCTACATTGTGACGATGGTCAATTCCGATATCACGAACATTGAACGTTTACGATAACCATTTTAATTCTATGAAAACCCATTTTAATTCTATGAAATAACGTTTCAAAGGAACAATTATGATTACCGTTCAAATATGTTCAGTTCAACAAAGCGAATTGTCTGGCAAGTGTATAATTATGGACGGAAATTACAATTTCACAAACGATAAACCATGTATAATGAATCCCATAATAGCCGTATTTGATTCGAATGATATACCTCCATGCAATTTATAAACTTTCTTCTTTTACGTTCTGATATTCACGTTCATATAGGTATAGCAATATTGAAATGATGTTTAGAGTACTTACACGAATGAGGTGATGCTTTCTATTTAATGAAGGTATCCTGAATATTTTACACCAATACAAAGTTTCTCCTAGAGCTGGGGGTTCCACAGAAGGATTTCTGAGTTCCCAAACTCTGGCAGTTTCTTCTGGACTTGGAGCGTTTTGATCTGCCCTTTGCACTAGGTATAGTGATTGACTGCCTCTAGAAGCTGTGTTGTGTTGTGGCAGTGACTTTGGGCCGACACTACCGCCCACTGGTTCATACTGGTCGTAAGCCCAAACTACCCTCATGGTGTCGTTCTGAAATAAAGATAAAATATAAATTTCTTCTCTCTATATAAACCTAAAAAATATCAAGAAGTCTTATACTAAACATTGAAGCAAAATTGTGCGAAAATAACTCGAATTCACTCAGTTTCAGAGGTTGAGTTTTGTTATTATACAAGGTGTATCCGAAAAACACCAAAAAAAAAGGATGATTCCTCAGATCATATTATTAAAAAAGGTTTCTGAAAATGTAGTTCCGGAAATGCATTTTTTCCAAAATAGAGGGTGTTGAAGTTTTATTTGAAAACTGACTAAAAAAGTGGTACACCACTGAGATATTTTAAACTTAAAATTATTTTTAAATTTTTCTTTCAATTTGTTACAAAAAATCTTCCTCTCTTCTGCTTTTTATTCGCGTGGGAAGCCGTTTTTCAGTAAAAAAATAAAACATTTTAACGTAACGTTATACTAAAGTTTTTTATCATTATTCCGAAATTAAATTCGATATTTAGGATGAAATACCACTATTTAAATCTATGGGAGATGATTACCCTTCAGTAGGGTCCTGTAGCGGTCTTAGAAGAACAGAAGATTCGAAAATCATCACTTGGAACGCCAGACCTGGTTTAAAACACCCTCCTGGCCCAAGAGCAAGAACTACGTATTTTGTATCTGAATATTGAAGGTATTTATTCGAATAGTCTTAAGTTTCAATTTTGTAAAAACGGCGAGGCAGGGTTTTTTCTACTGAGGTTTTTCCCTGTGCTCTGGTATCATACGACAGAATAGTATGGTACCCCGTTTTGCACCAACCTCAGCTAGGGACTTTTTTGTTTTATGTATTGTATTCTGTTAGCTCTCAATTCAAAAGAATATATATATACTAAAGGTTTTTCCAATAAGAGATGTTATTTTGAATAACCCGCTATTTCAGTAGATGTCACGTTTGAAGCCGTCATTTTTTGACATTTGACAAGTTAAAACTACGCCATTATTAAAAATGTAACGATACACAACAACAACGCCTTGAAATTATTAAAATTCACTATAAAAATGGTGAGAATTCGGCAGAGGCGGTTCGTAAAACTCGAACATGAACCAGTTAATGATGTGAAGAATAAAACCCGTGCACGTCGCTCAAGAACAGCCGAGAATATTGCTGCTGTAGCAGAAAGTGTTGAAGAAAACCCAGGTTGGTCCATTTCTCGTCGTTCTTTGGAAGTAGGCATTCCACAAACGTCATTACACCGTATTTTGATCTGGACAACGTTAACTTTCAACAAGACGGTGCTACGTGCTACACAAGCAACGAAACCATTGATATTTTGCGGAAAAAATTCCGGACCGTGTTATCTCTCGAAAAGGTGATCACAACTGGCCACCGACATCTTGTGATTTAACACCTTGCGACTTCTTAATTTGGGGCCACGTGAAAGAGAAGGTCTACGCCAATAGCCCAGCGTCGATTACCTCAAAAATGGAATTCGTGAGGCTATCGAGGACATAGGGCAGCCACTTTGCGACTTGGTTATGGAAAATTTCATTAAAAGGATATGGTCCTGTAAGCGTGGTCGTGGTGGTCATTTGCCTGATGTTATTTTCCACTATTAACGGCATAGCTTCTTCTTCATAATGTAATAAACATCCGATCATTTATATTGAAAAATGGCATTTTTCTTTGAATATCAAAATAACACCTCTCATTGGAAAATCTCAGAAATACGCGTTAAGATGTTTTATTTTCTTACATAAAAACGGCGCCCCACACGCAAATTTAACGAAGAATTGAAGAATAATTGTGAGCTTACTAGTTTTCAGTGGATAACAGAAACCTCTGTATTATACTCTCGTTCTTCCACTTCAATTCATTCAAAAACTGGTGAAAAAATAGGATAGAATTATTCTCCACAATAGTACATCATAATTAATCTTCATTGTCCTCATGTAAATTGAGAACCACATTAGAAGATAAAGAATAAGACAAGCACTAATAAGAATTTAATTCTACAGGAGGAACCAAATTGAGCAATTGTCAAGATTGATATATTTGTTAAATAAATTGTGTAAACGTCCAATTTAAATCACAATCATCGAGTAATTTATTTAATTCAATAAGGAGTGTAAAATTATTTCGGCCACTATAATGATACTGTATATCATTTGAGAATGGCCAATTATCTCTTGTAATTGAAAGCGTATTCACGCTCAAATGAACACCCTAACACGGTGTAGCGGATTCGAGTTGGGTATTAAAGATAGATTAAAAATTTAATAATGAAATGATGACATGTGTATTATTTGTTGATCCGCTGTGTGCAGTTTGAGGGTGTAGAAGACGTGTCTAATTATTTCAAGGAAGGTTATTTGGTCTAAGGGTGCATAGGGTGAAAGGTTCAGTTGTTGACACCCTGATAGTGATTGACACTGTGCACATATATACCGATGTAATATACTTTTGGAACTATCTAAGGTTTTTTCATCTGTCTGTAGCTATTTCAGAATGTTTTATTTCTATTTGGTCGAGTTCAATTTCCTCCGGTCATCATTCTGAAAACGGCATCATTAGATATTTGGCGTGAGATTTTGCAGTAGTATCAATAAGTGTATATGTTAGAGTTTACTCAAGGATACCGACTGCATACAATTGCGCATATTTTCCGATTATTTTATGTTTCATAGTCGGTAGAAGTTTTCTATTGTTTGGAAGGTTCCAAGGAATATTTAAATGAAGTAAGTAAACCTTTCAATGATTAATATATTGAGTTTAAACCATATGTCAATAATATTACATCGAACAGTGATTGACATAGGCTTTAACCTTAATATAAAAAATTGAAAACCCTTTCCCAATATGAAAAAAGGGGGATGAGGTTCTGATTTCATATTAGCATTGATTTGTTGTTCAGATTGATGCCATCTTGACAGAATTAAAGAAAACTCTGACTTGAATTGAAAAACCTCAATATGAAATTTATTTATCCTCGGGAAATCTCGTCGTTGAGCTCCTTAATATAAAAGGGGGTAAATGAACCCTATCCATACGATCTTTCATTTAAATACCAGGAATTAGGGTCCAAATTAGTGACTAACCAAAAATCTACAAGAAGAGGGAATAATGATTCATTTGGAGACGACAGAGAAATAGAGAATAAGATTCCCCGAGGCAAAAGAGTTAAATCAATTTGCATACCATTGAAATCGTGACTTCAAGCATTCAAACTTCTTATTGCTCTTGCCGTCTAGTTGTCTTCTGCAAAGATGTGATACGAAATTTCAATGAGACTAAAAAGGGTTTGAGCTGTCTTCATTAAGCGCCCATCTCATATTACGTTATATTGTTGTGTCTATTCTAAACGAAGGAATCCTTGTGTGCTGATGAAATAGTAGTGCCTTCTGCAGTGTATTCCTCAGATAATATGTGATATGTGTTAGTTAAGATGTGGCGGTATTCAGTTGAACTCAATTAGACTTTCAACAGATGGTGGTGTAATCGTATCAGTTTCCTTGCATATTGCTGTGTTCTCGTTTGAAGAAGCGACAGGAGAAAGACGCGAGATCTATTGGATGAATTCATTTAGCTTCGATATTTTGCGTTTTTTACGGCTCTGAGCACAGTCCAAAACTCAACTTCGTTTTTTTCGATAAGTCGAAATTCTATCACCCGAACTTTTCCTTTTGTAAATAAGGTCAATTTCACAAATATCATCCTCCCCCAAGCACTTTTTACAATTCTCTTTATAAACATAATATGATCCATTAGGTAGATGCTACTCACAATTCATTTTTTATTCCATAGCTTCATTATTAGGGGTTGAAACTAACAACCCACTATGAGTTTCGTTTAAAAATTGTTTTCGTGGGATAGATTTTCGAAAAATAAAATTCTCTTATGGTTTCTCATTCAATTCTGGAGAAAAAAAGTCTCCTGCAAAATTTCGATACAGCCGATACTTCTCTCGGAAAAAAATGAAAGCTTACAAGCAGTTATGATCATTGTTCATTCCATTTCATCGTATAAGTTTTCCAAAGAATAAATATTCTGAGATATTGTATGTCTGTGACAAGAGAGAAAGATGTTCTATAAATCTTCCTGAAGGTTTAATTACTAAGTTCCGGAAGAAAGTTATATCCGTAATATTTTAATTTCACAAATGGAACTTTCTTTCGATTAATAAGAATAATTGACAAAACCAATTTTGAGCATAAACAATATCTAAGAATATTCATTCTATGTAACATACGATGAAATGGAATGAACCGTGATCATAACTGCTTGTAAGTTTTTATTTTTTCCGAGAAAAGTACCGACTGTATCGAAATTTTGCAAGAGACTTTTTTTACAAAATTGAATGGGGAACCATAAGAGAATTTTATTTTTCGACAATCTATCCCACGAAAACAATTTTCGAAAGAAAATAATAAGGGGTTGTTATTTTCAACACAAAATAATGAAGTTATGGGATCACAAAAAATTGTGTGAGTAACATCTACTTAATGAATCATATTATGTAT
Organism: Propylea japonica; assembly: GCA_013421045.1. Taxonomy (NCBI): domain Eukaryota; kingdom Metazoa; phylum Arthropoda; class Insecta; order Coleoptera; family Coccinellidae; genus Propylea; species Propylea japonica. The sequence goes on from CM024240.1 coordinate 28,835,588, forward strand.
AGTTTTATGACTCAGTGTTTTAGGACTCCTAAAAAAATTGAAAACTGTCAACTCGTCATCCAAAGGCTGTATCTTGGAAGGGGGATCGATTTCGAAAAAAATTAATATGAACTACCCCTGCTTATTTTCATCGAAGAATCATCTCCCTGAATCCCTCGCATTTGTTTACAGACACCCTGTATACAATATGAAAAAAAATTTAAAACTCGATTTTACTTGTCAGATTCTGATTCGAATGATCGAAAATAGACTTCTGTTCTGAATTAACAATTCCGTTATGTAGTGCGATTCACAGTTACAGATTTTGGAGAATATCTGCCCCCTCATAAAACGTATAATAATTGCTACAACGGAATGAAGATCCCCGAAGGATTTAACCAGATTTCAAGTTGAAGCAGAGCAAACTCATCATTTCAACATGAGTTCCAACTGCTAATTAATGAGTTGCTGTCAAGCAAATTTTCTTGTGTTTATTCACTTGCGCTCCAACAATTTGTGTAACATTGGTCTGACATCGCATCTAGTTACACTCGACTTTTACATAATTAACGATATGAAACTGATGCGATTTAATATAATTCCGTTTGGAATAGTGAATTCGCCGGAATTCAGGTGGAATTTCGAAGGCGTATTCACTTAATTTCGATATAATGATTATGAATAGGTTTTCATGAATTCGATGCAATCTAAAGTATTAACTACAGGGTGTCGAGGAAGGTACCTTGCATAGTGCGACGCGATAGAGGACACTAAAATATGAAGGAAAGGCGCCATGAATATAACGAGTTTATGTTTTTATTTGGTTTTTTTTAAAAATCTTGGACAAAGGGGATAGAATTATACGAAATTTGATATGCGGGGGTTTTGTATGATGCAGAATCCAAATATCATATAAGTTCTCAGATTACAAATACAACATACAACATACTCCTACTCATTTAAATCAACCTAATTTTTTTGCCTCACACTGTATATCATTCTGAACTAAAACAAGCGATTCCTTTATTATTTTTCTTCAAAAAGGTAACAACGAATGAGACACAAAAATAAAAAATTGTGTTTACAATATTCCCTGTTGATGTGGAAAATCTTGTACAGGAGAGACATCAAGATCTTTAGAGATAAGAAAACGCGAACATAAGAACAACATCAAAAGTAGAAACATTACAAGATCACAAATCGCTGATCATGTATGTTCAAATAGCTAAGATCATATGATGAATTGGAACACAAAGATCCTAATGACGGAACCTGATAATTATAAAGGGAAAATTAAGGAATTCTCATGTATTTTGTTAGTTGAAGTAGATAATTTGGCTAATTGTTCTGTTGGAATAGATCGTATTTGGATCGTTTTATTGAAAAGAGAAATGACATCAGGAAATTTCAAAATTAAATAAATCAACATATCTATGTCTTGACAACTTTCAATGTCAATCAGACTGCAAACGGAAAAATACACAATTCCAAATATTTTACAAGTTTGTCTGATATACACACCGAAACGTTACATTATCCTTTTCATGTATTTCCTTTTTTAGTTTTCTGTTAGGCAACTATTTTTTCAGAACCAATTTGCTCCTGACCAATTAGTGCAAGGATTTACGCAGGAGCATTTCATCTGAATTGAAAATGTTTCAAATATTTCTGTTTCAGAGACTGGTACTGAAAACCTAAAAAGTTTCCTAGAAAAAACAAATAACAAACCACCCCTAGCACAAATAAACCGCCTCTTTTTCGGCATATTTCCACACAAAGATACACGTTCAAATTGGACTTCCACATGGCTACTTCTTCTATTATCTAACTCGTCTTGACCTACAACAGTTCAATTCAATTTAACCATACGGAAGGCCCGACGATAGGGCCGGCCTCATTCGGAAGCGACCTACCATGAAATTTGGGTTTGGTAACTGAATCAATGAAGAAGGATAATTCTAATCTGACTGTGAGGTCCGAGGCCCTCACCTTCTGAAAGGTTTCCGCTCAAATGGACGTTCCGACTTATGGGAATGCAAAGTGATAAAACGTCGAGGCTTATCGTCGACGGTATCATGAAATTTCATTACTTCGGCTCTTTCCAGAAGAGCTTAAAGAGGCCTGGTTTTGAAATTCTCGCCGACAACGACGCCATTATTGTGGCACCGGCTGGTCCTGTCAACTTGCTGGAAGTCACCGTGTCTGGGTTATGAGCAGCTTTTAAAATATGATGAGTGGATGGTTTACCTGAATAGGCTCTTCCATTTTTATCTGGTGAAGTATGACGATCTTTCGCGGTTAAAAGAATGGTTCGAATGCTATTGCAATTTGTTCCTCTATGAATAATCTTATTTACATTCAGCGGCAAAATAATCGATCCACTCAAAAAATAGATGAACTTTGTAAATACGTCAAAGATGAGATGGATGTCGTCAAAATGGCTGAATGACTTCCTTCTAGTCCGGTCTATTTAGACATTCGAAGTTACATAAAGTCCCAACAAGCTGAATTTCTGTGAAGTTGTTCAAAACATAATTATAAATAATGTCTAAAAGTTCCTCATCATTCCCCTGTGAGGAAAAAATTTTATTCGAGGTCAAATGTCAAAAAAATGAGTTTTTCGCGATTTCCAGCAAAACGGTAAGTTTTATCATGAAAGTACCTCAGACAAAATTGTAGATCATAAAACTATCTATAAAAAATGTATTTATACTTTTTTTCTTACGAGCCACCGTTTCTGAGATATAACGATTCAAAAAGTTATAACTACGCGCTAAGTACACTACCTCGTAGGTGGCGTGGAAACGTGTGCATATTATGACGATAACGACTTTTATAACTTTTTGAATCGTTATATCTCAGAAACGGTGGCTCGTAAGAAAAAAAGGCATGATACATTTTTTATAGATAATTTTATGATCTACAATTTTTGTCTGAGGTACTTTTATGATAAAACTTACCGTTTTGCTGAAAATCGCGAAAAACTCATTTTTTTTACATTTGACCTCGAATAAATTTTTTTCCGCACAGGGGAATGATGAGGAACTTTTAGACATTGTTTATAATTATGTTTTGAACAACTTCACAGAAATTCAGCTTGTTGGGACTTTATGTAACTTCACTCTCATTTTTTGGTCTAAATAGACCGGACTATTCTTGCTTACTATCCGAATGAATTTAATAGTACATAGAATGAGATACTCAGGTATCAACCATAAAAACAGAAAAAAACAGGCATAGGGTTTCAGGAAACGACAAAAAGAATATGAGATAATGAAATATGGATGTGGGATGTAGCTCCCAATTTTGGAATAGTTCCAGAAGGAATGAAACATTATCTGTACCATATTCTCGAGACAATAATATGAATGGTGTTGAGTTGAGACCTTTTCAACTTCTATGCTCATAATACACTCACCAGCAAAATAATCGATCCACTCAAAAAATCGATGAAGTTTGTTAATTCATAAATATGTTATTTCAAGCCCGATTCGATTGAATTTTTTTTCGATTGTAGGTATGTTCATCCTTAATGAATCGCCTGTTTTGAATTTCCAGAAAACTCGGCGTAAGTCATTTTATACTGGGCGAAACAAAATCTGTTTTTTACCCTAACTTCAGAACCACCCCTGTTGTGTTCCAGTTCTTTCACCATGTGATTTCTTATTTCACCATCAAAACACATCTTCTCTTGACAATTTGATTCTTCATTCATAACAATAACTCAATTCAACTCAATGTTTTTTAGAGCAACACTAAACTCCACAATTTCGCTATGGCTATGAAGGTACTTTCACAGATTTAACCTTAAATCCGAACGTTATGAAAATGAACTGAAAACTGAATGAAAACATAAAATAAGAGAAGTTTTAGCGAGACATGTTGTTCGGTATGAACCGTTTATTGGAGACGATTTCGTGCTAACACTTTTTATAATGCTCGACCGCATGTGGCTAGGACTGCCAGGGAGTTTTTAGCAGAGGCTGATATCCAAGAATTCAACTCGCCTGCTCTAAGTCCAGATTTGACCCAATTGGGCATGTTTGGATGCTCTTGGGAGGAAAATTCGATCTCGCGTACCAACACCTGAAAATTTGCAGCAGCTCAGTGCAAATTGATTTGAAACCTTAATGAGGACATGCCGAGACGGATTGCACCTGTTATCTACGCCTGGGCGGAAAACACGTTATGTTTTTGACTTAGTTTTCAGTTTGTTTTCAGTAGGTCAGAATTTTAGGTTGAATTTATAGAAGTACTGTTGCAGCTTTAGCAAAATTTAATGTTTTACTAAAATCCTGTATCTTTAACAAAAATCGAGATATTGTTAGAAATGAAGAATTAAATTGTCAAGAGAAGATGTGTCTTGATGATGAAATAAGAAATTTCACGGTGTAATAACTGGAACACACCATGGGTGATTCTAAAGTAAGGGTAAAGAAACAGATTTGTTTCACCCTGTATAAAATGACGTACGCCGAGTTTTGTTGAGATTCGAAACTGGTAATTGACTAAGGATAAACATACCTACAATTGAAAAAAAATATTTATGAATAAACAAACTCCATCGATTCTTTGATTGGATTGATTATTATTGACAACATAACCTCGAGCTAAAATCTAATACATTTTTCCCTTGTATAATAAATAACTAACCTTAATTGGACCATCCGAAGGTCATACAAAACTTATTATTCATTAAAACGCAACGTTTCGAGTTCTCCAGACCTGTTGACAATAATGAGTTCTTTCCAGTATTAAAATGAAGAAGTTAACGTTCTCAAATGACATTTTATACAGCTCAGTAAACTCAAATCGAACCTTCTCACGACATCATAAAAGAATAAACGTGAGCCTAACGTACTATTTAATTAAGACCCAATTTGGCGCATTCCTCTGTTGTCGACCACCAACGCAAAATCATCATCATCTCGAGACACCTTTTCAAATCCAATTATCCACATAGAAAATCAGATACGGGGTCCAACCTGCGGTATATGTATTTCCCTACATATAATAAAACCGCTCTTTATGGTTAATTAATTTAATTCGATGTTTCAGTTGTTTTTTCCGACACTATCGTGTTTTCGAATTTATTATAGAAAACTCGTGGATAACATCGTCATTAAAATGTCGTTAAGTTCGTCCGTCAGAGACAGAGGACATTATGCTAGGTGTTCAAATGAGAGGTTAGCCGCTGAAAGGTAACAAGGACTGGCGGTTTCTCCATTTTCGAGGAAGTTTCGGTTGGATCTCAATTATGACACTTTTTTTGGTAGATTCAGGTACACATTTGGTCGAAACGGTCGAATTTTGAAATCAAGACCTAACATAATACAATACATAAAACAAAAACGAAAATCCCTAACTTAGGTGAGTGCAAAACAGGGTACCATATTATTTTTTCGTATGATACCAGAGCTCAGGGAAATACCACAGTAAAAAAACCCTGTCTTGCCCTTCCAACAAAAATAGAACTCAAAAAACTGTTTGACTTCTTTATTGAGTCCAACCGAAAACCCTCTCCAAAATGCTTTCGGAAATCTTAATCTGAAATGAAAAAATCGAAGAAGAAAAAAGGAACAGAAAAATAAAATGATTGAAGCTCTATTATATCGATTTAAAATTAACAACCCAATTCAAAAACGACTTGGTAACTGAAATTCAAATATGGGACAATTATTTATCACATGTTCTAAATGTTTTGGGCGAATAGAATTGATCAAGTCTCTAACTTCCATCACAGTTGAAAGAGAAATTAATTAATGAAATCTTATTTGGGATATTTCCATCATTTTCTTCTCCACTATTGAATGTTTCGGCCAGCATTCGCCAGCTGTCATCAGGAATCACACTCTAATTAGGAACAACTTCCGTTGCTTTTGAAAACCAAAGAGGGCGCACGAATGTCACTCATTGGCCCAGAGCACTTCTGTGGTATAGGTAAATGAACCTATAAGAAGGAGTTTCTGGAGAAGGAGAAAGCCGAGAAAAAAAACTCTGGCGGAATCTCCCAGGGATGGGTCATTCCACTAAGTTCCTTCTGAACTTTGACAAAGCAAGATCCAAACGATATCTGAATCTTAGTAAAAAAGAATTACACTCCCTCACTGGCTTTCTTACAGAACACTGTCGCCTCAGGAAGCACCTGTTGAGAATAGGATTGTCGGACACTGACGAGTGTACGTTCTGTGGGGAGGAGGAATGAACCCCCATTCACCTAGTCACGGAATACTTCGCCATTGCGAGCCTAAGGAGAGAATGCCTTGGGCGAGAAACTTGTAAGTGTGAGGAACTAACCTCGTTGAAGCCTTCACAGATATTGGATTTTATCAGATCTCTGGAACTGGAAGGCGAGCTGTAAAGGGTGTGGTCAGAACAGCTCTGTAAGGGGGCACAATAGACTTTGCGGTCGCAGTGAACTGTAACCCCTTTTCAAACTATAACTATATAACTCACAAAGTATTTCAAATATTCAATTTTGGGTAATATGATTTTCATTACTAGGTTTTAATTTAATAAGATCAGCCCTGATAGTCTCTTAAGTCTCTAATGCTTCTCTCGCATTGTACTAACTTTCAATTCTTATAATCTTTTCAGATAACCCTTCAATATTATTGGCTATATTTTGAGAGTTATTAATAAGACAGCAGGACAATTATTGCTGACCTCAGATTCTTCATTCATCAGTGATTCTAATCGAGTCGTTTGAAACCACACACATCTCAAAATTCTAAGCTTATAGACATTTGGCAAATAGGAAAAAGTTCTTAATTCCACGTGATACCAAAATGATAAGTGCGAAAATAGCTCGAAACTAAATTAAAGTTATCTCCCCATCTTTCTGTTCACAAAACCCGTCATTCAACACATAACACTTGACGTAATCAACGTCATCTGTCAGTTTACCATATGGCCACGTCACGTTCACAGAACTTTCTTGAAGAATTCCGAAATGTCTGTCAGTAATGACTCTCATTTTTCGCCTAACAACCCCTAACAATATATTTATCGCTCTATCGCCAAAATCGTTACAGTGACTTGCGAAAGAGATCGAAATGGCACATTTTAAAGAGGAAACACATCAGGAAAGCGCTTACTTTAATGGTTCCACGCGCCTTGAAATATATGGTCCGAGTTAAAAATCCCTATTCGTACAGTCAGCTTTGCCCTGAAATAACTATCCGACTTAGATGACCCGACAGTTACTCGATCTTCCTTGTTTGTTCAAGTCCAAACTAGCTGACCCGGTGTACTCACGGCATTATCTGATCTGAAATTTAATTTGAGATTCCAAGGAGAGGAAGAGAGCGCTGAAAAATAATCAAATATTTGTAGATTAAATGCAACACGGTTACTGGACTAGATATGTTCTTGTGACGTTTGTTTTTATGGCCCAAGTTGAAGGTTGAAACGTAGGGAATTTCGCGCAGAACGTATTATTCGTGTATTAAAATGAATTTGCCGATTCGAGAACTTCCCTGAGGTGGCGGAAAATAAAATGGTTGTTATGAAATTGAAGGGTCGAGAGCTTTTCTATATTTTCACAGTTGCTTGTTCACACGAGAGTTATACAGGTTAGGACAGAGGAAATTGCTGATTTTGAAATTGAATTGAACAGAAATTTATGCAAATACCGATTTAAGTATGTTTCCATCATCAAGTGCAATATTTAGAGTAGAGTGGAAAAAGTACCATAGTGCCACGCGATAGAGGGCCATAAAATATGAAAAAAAGGTCCAATAAATACATGTCCGAAACTGCTTCCTTTAAGAAATACAGGGTGTTAAAGATTATTTTTTTATTTGGTTTTTTTAATAACTTTGGACAAAGAGGTAAGAATCGAACAAAGTGTGATATGAGGGGTTTTGTATGATGAAGAATCCAAATATCCTATTAGTTTTCAGATTACAAATAGAGGGTGCCACATACAGGATTCCTCCACATTTAAATCAACGTTAACTTTTTTGCCTTACACTGTATGTCATTCTGGACTAGAAAAAGCGATTCCTCTATCTTTTTTCCTTCAAAAAGGTATACTTTGTTGAAGTCGCTAGGACCAACGGTTTCCGGTAAAAACGCATCGAAAAGTTATGATGCACGCAAATTTTCCAGAAGCACCAAAGTAACCTACTCACAATAACAAGGACTAAATACTTCAATGATTAACTTTTAATAACAACAGCAAAAGACTGATTAATTAACAAAAAACATCGAGTATTTAGAAGACGTTCGAATTGCTGGCCTTGTGCTTAAATACACTTCTCCACTCTTTGCATCATTAATTGACGACATCTGTGAAATACATACACCCTGTATATCTTAAAGGAAGCAGTTTCGGACATATATCCATAGGACCTTTTTATCATATTTATAAATTATGTGAATTTGCTGGTGTACTGAAAACCTCAGGATTTTCGTTTTACTCATTTTTTCCCAATTTCAAAATTATGTATGTGAAATGATACACATGTTTCTCTGAAGCACTAAAAAAGAGTAGGTACACCTCTTTTTCTTGAAATATTTATGAACTTCTTTTTGATTTGCTTGAGTGCAAAATTCGGAAATCACAGACATTTAAAAATTTTCAATGACGAATCAATTTCAATTTAAGGCCATAATAGTAAGAAACAGTACTATTCCGAACAGTTAAATAGCCAAATATTTCGTAAAAAAATACCTTTTCATCTTCCGTCATTCTCGAAGCCTATCGAATAAATTCCCAATGTAATTATTTCCAAAACATAATGAGGTTCTTACAAAATTGAATTTTAATCAACTTCGGGCCGTCAAAATTAATTCCGGAATTCCATACGAACGACAAGTGAAAAAAAAAAAAATATTATGTATAAAGTAAACCGAGAAGTAAAAACAACTAATTAGTCATTTATGTTTTCCATTCTGTTTTCGAGTCGCATGTTGGCATTTCAGAAATTATTCCAGTACACCGGCAAGATTATTCATGATGCTGTAGGATCTATATTTTCTGGTTTCCTGCCTTTAATATTTTTATCCTCCAGGCGACGAATTTGTTTATCACTCTGCGTCAGCAACACTGTTTCAAGTTATTTAGATGCTAATTAATGTTTTTGAATGGCTGCACATCGATAATGGAGATGAATACGCTGTATAGATAATTTTAACTGAAAAGTTTCTGACATCAAAGAAACGGATACGAATTAGCAAATTATGGAACTGTACGACGACTGGATGTGGAAACATTTCGAGTGTTTAAGACTCATTACAGTTTGTCTGATAGGGAACAGGATTGGACTTGGTTGACCTCATCGAAGAAATTTTGAAAATATCTATTTTTGAGCGCTCTTCTACTTAAACAAGTGCTGAAGGGTTTTCCAACAAGAGGTGTTATTTTGATATTCAAAAAAATAAGCCATTTTTCAATATAAATGATCGGATGTTTATTTCATTATAAAGAAGAAGCTATGCGGTTAATAGTGAAAAATAACATCAGGCAAATGACCACCACGACCACGCTTACAGGGCCACATCCTTTAAATGAAATTTTCCATAACCAAATCACAAAGTGGCTGCCCTATTTCCTCGATTGCCTCACGAATTTCACCTTTGAGGTCTTGAATCGACGCTGGGCTAGTGGCGTAGACCTTTTCTTTCACGTGGCCCTAAAGGAAGAAGTCGCAAGGTGTTAAATCACAAGATCTCGATGGCTAATTGTGATCACCTCTTCGAGAGAAAACACAGCCTGGAAACTTTTCCTGCAAAAGATCAATGGTTTCGTTGCATGTGTGGCGCGTAGCGCCGTCTTTTTGAAAGTTAACGTTGTCCAGATTATTACTATCCAATTTCGGCCATAAAAAATCATTAATCATCATTGTGGAAGGTCTAATTCAAAAGAACGATGAGGAATGGAAAACCTTCGACACTTTCGGCTGCAGCAGCAATATTCTCGGCTGTTCTTGAGCGACGTGCACGGTTTTTATTCTTCATATCACTAACTTGTCCCAACAGCTCGAATTTTTTCAACAATTTCTTTATTGCGGTCCGACAAGGTGCTTCACGACGACCCAGAAATGTTCGAGTTTTACGAACCGTCCCTGACATTTAATAGTGTATCGTTCTATTTTTAATAATGGTGTATTTTCTACTTGTCAAATTTCAAAAAATGATAGCTACAAACGTGATATCTACCGAAATAGAGGACTATTCAAGATAATACCTCCTATTGGAGAACTCATAATATATCATATATTGCCCAAATGTCTGTAATTTTCGAATTTTGAGCCGAAAATGGTCTCAAACGTCTCCCTGATGACGAATTCGTGGTCAAATTTAACTCTGTCTGTGAGGTCGGCCGTGAGCACGATAACTCCTAGAGGGCTTGAGATTTTCAGGGAGTGTTCGTTTTCCAAATGCCGCGGTTAGGTTCGTTAACCAGCCAAATCGTACAGGGTGTTCCATCAAATATGGTCATTCAAAATTTTTATTCCTCAATATCTCAGACAAAACGAAAACAATCAAAATGAACACTGACAAATTCCATTGAAATATTGAAATGAAAAAACTCGTGTTCCGTATTCGAAGTTTACATCACCAAATACTAAGTTGTATTATCTCTATCATTTTTTGCTGAAACAGTTCAATCGAGCAAGAATTCAGATATTCAATTACAGCAGAAGATTGAACTGAAGGTATCAGAATGAGAGTAACATTAAAATCAAATATAAACTATCTATGCCATCACTGAATCAACACTATCCAGATTGAATATTTCAACAGGAATTGTTCGTTCTGCTCGTTAGAAGCAGAGCGATAATCTCATTTCTCGGGTGAAAAGGAAGGTTAGGAAAATCCTCAAATATTTACTTTCTATTCAAATCCACTACATAATTCCCCCAGGCCCTGGAAAACGACGGATTCCGGCGTAGGTTCGAAAGAAATAGTCCGTCAATCAGGATTTATGTCAATTAGAGCGATCTGACCTTTTCCTAACTCGTCCCAGTGCCGTGGAAGGTTATTTCCGAGGTTATTCCTATTTCCGCCATGTTGCCCTTTCTTTAAAATTTCACGAAGTGGCTTCAGATCTTGTCGGCGGAGTGAAGTGATGGCCGATGTTTGGACGTCCGCATCAATTTTACACTATTTTGTCGAAATATGCGATGATCTGGAATGCTGGGTGACTTGAAATGAAGTTTCCAGGAAAAAGAAAACGTTGAGGTGATGCAATATTTGTTTTTTCACCGCTGACTGATGTGTGTGGTTCAAATTGATTTTTTGCACTATTTAACCAAAAATGTGCGACGAACTGAAATAAATTTCACGAAGTAGCCTCAGGTCTTGTCGGCTGAGTGAAGTGATGGCCTATGTTTGGACGCCTGCATCAATTTTACACTATTTTGTCAAAATATGCGATGATCTGGAATGCTGGGTGACTTGAAATGAAGTTTCCAGGGGAAATAAAACGTTGACTTGCTTCAAATTTAGTTTTTTTCACCCCTAACTGATTTATGTGGTTTAAATTGATTTTTTGCACTGAAGGGTTTTCCAATAAGAAGTGTTATTTTGATTTGCTCCAGGTAGCCGGGAATATTGCTACTGTTGCCGAAAGTGTTGAAGAAAACCCAGGTTTGTCCAGTCCTCGTCGTTCTTTGGAATTAGGCATTCCACAAACTTCAATACACCGTATTTTGCATAAGAATTTGGGTCTTAAGGCTTAAGTTCAGTTAACACAAGAACTCAAGCCGGCCGATCATCAACAATGGAAAAACAACAGGACAAGTTTCCAGACCGTGTTATCTCCCGAGGAGATGATCGAGGAGATGATCACAATTGGCCACCGAGATCTTGTGATTTAACAACTTGAGACTTCCTCCTTTGGGGCCCCGTGAAAGAGAAGGTTTACGTCAATAGCCCAGCCTCAATTCAAGACCTCAAAGATGGAATTCGTGAGGCTGTCGAGGACATAATGCAGCCACTTTGAGATTTGGTTATGGAAAATTTCATCGAAAGGATATGGTCCTGTAAGCGTGGTCGTGGTGGTCATTTGCCTGATGTTATTTTTCACTATTAACGGCATAGCTTCTTCTTTATAATGAAATAAACATCTGATCATTTATATTGAAAAATGGCATTTTTCTTCGAATATCAAAATAAGACCTCTTATTGGAAAACCCTTTATAACATATTGTTGGTCTGACCTATTGATACCACGCTCGAGACCTATCTATGTTCTTTATCGATCAGAAAAGAAACCCAATTCAAGTTTCAAGCACAAAACACCAACTCCTGGCCCCCAAAATCCTTTGTAAATTAAATAACTTACCGTTATCGGGATATCGTGGTTATCGCAAGTGTCTAGTCGCCTCCAGAATCTCAACACGGTGTGTGTTTTGTTTTCATAGCCCAGTAAAAGTTTGTAATCCTGGCTGGGATCTACTTCCGGCTCCCTATCTATCGAACTTCCTGGCGAGTCCTTAACGTGCCGGTCCTGCAACAATAGCGGAATATTCAATGTGTGCGGGGATAGTTGAAAAAGTGAGTAGTTAGCACGTAGCCATAGTGGTGGAACTTCGGGATCGTAAGTAACACGACCCGTGTTGTTGTGGGTGTAAGAGGAAATAATGCCACACATGAGATCTGATAGCGGATGGGGTTTCTAAACTCTCTTTTACCGAATGGCTGGTGAGGGTATGGGAATAAGGATATATTTTTTAGTTTTTTATCAATATTCACTTGTTTGAAATGAGAAATATAGCATAAAAATAAAACGAGAAATCGACTTCCATATTACTTGAGCATAAAAATATCAGAAAAACATCAAATGCAAACAAAATCACAGAGGTTCAAAGAAAACATTCCTATGGTTTGGTTCACCTTGTTTTTTTCTTATTACTCATTATATATCATATGTCATAAGTTTGTCACACGTTCTTTATCATTATTCCGAAATTGAATTCGATGTTTAGAATAAAAATACCACTATTTAAATCTGTGGGAGATGATTACCCTTCAATAGGCCCAAGAGCATGAATTAAATACAGTGGAACTTACCTATAAGGAACATATGTGAAACGAATTTCTCTGTATAACGAATTTCGTACAAGACATTGCACCTTGAATCCAAATTCCATGTTAAAAACACCTTCTAAAACGAAGTAAATTCTCTCTATGACGAAATATTCAAAGAACATCACTCTTTGAATGGGTATTGGTAAAAAGGTATAAGGGTGGGTTTTTTCCGAAAATTTTCCGGAGGTATGTAATAAATCCTGGCCTTAAACTAAAATCATTACGGCGAGCAGAGAGATCCTTGTGAAACAGTTTTAAATACAACCCTGGCTGTTTGGTTTCAATCTAACCATTACGCTAGTGTAAAAGTCTAAAAGAAAGTGCCCAAGTTAGAATGATAAACTTAAATTTATCAGGGAAGTCGACCGCGACATTGCCAACTATAGAAACAAATTTTCTGTATAACGCTTTCGCTATAGTTACAGTACCACTGTACTTAATATGGAAAATAATTGCAGTCCAACCTTACTCAGTTTCAGCTAAATCAAAACATTTTGACTCAAATTCTGCCAGTTATACAAGACGGTAAATAAATGTGAATTTTGGCATCACAGAGTATTGAGGAACTACTTGGGATGGTCATAATTCAGGAATGATCTATGTTCCGATCCGTGTCAACGAGTTGATTGGTTCTAGAAAAATGTTTCCTTAAGATTTACAACCCCAATTTCTACCCCTTGAAATAAATCAATCGAGATGAAAGGTTCGCAGGGGCGATGCGGAATAATAACACCCTTAAATAAACTAAAAGGCGGACCGCTTCGAACTAAAGGTTTCGGTGAATCATCTTAAAAAGGAACTAACATAATCTTTTTTGTTTTTTTAATTGTTGAGGATTGATTTATTAGAGGATAAAGTTCTTTATATGGAAGCAAGTAGATATCTTTCGATAGAACTTGAGCAATATTATGAATTTTTGCCGGTGGGTACAATGGCGTAAAATGCATCTCATAGACAAACTAATAAAATAGATGAGCCACTCGTATATTCCGCGACATCTGTCGGAGGAGGAGACTAATACACGAAAAAATTATTTTCAATTTGATAGTTAGATGTCGTTGCATTCATGGAAATCCTATCGAGAAAATAGTAAGTATGTAAAATCATTATTATCAAAAAACCTTTGAATTGTCAACTGACACAAGGAGTGGTTTGACACGTTCTTTTTGAAATATAATAAATTTCGATATGCCTGCAAGAGTGAAGACGTGCTGTGTTATTCGATGTGAAAATCGAGATGCAAGAAGGAAATTATAAAATTAACATGTATATTCTGTTAACTATAAGAATTAAGATACTCGTAGTTTTCAAAAAAGTTTTTCATGTATTGAATAAGTTTAGTCGGTAAATACTCATATTTTGTATTATTGAATTCATTAGTTTTAGTTTTTGAGAATGTTTTCAATGCAATTATTAGTTTATTGATTAGATATTTATGAAATAAATCTGTATTTTCAATTGGTGATACCTATTTCAGTTAATAAATTTTTATTCTATCCAGAATTTGATTATTGATCCTCATTTCTTGATTCCAAAAAAAATCAGATGAAAGTTCGTTGCAGGTATTATTTTCATGAAAATAAATTTCCTCACTCATCGATAACTTGCACGAATCCATTTCTGATTTCCTTTTGGAAATTGAATTTCAAAAAACTTTTTGCCTCTTGTATATGGGTGTACCTACCTATTCAAAAGGTGCACTACAGAATTCTTTTTGAGGCAGCTTTACGATACAGATTCCTTTTTCAATTGAGCTTTTTTCACGAATTAGTAATGTTGTACAGAAAAAGATGGCGTTGAAGCTTGTTCTACTAGTGTCTCATCTATTCTCCGTTTAGTTAGTCTATGATGCATCTGATGCAAAATGTTTAATTGTATATATCATACAGTTCATATTGATTAGAATTATATCCAAGTAACATGTTTCAACAATTAGAAACATAGTCAATGACGAGATCGAAGAATTAACTGCATTGGAAGAAACAAAGAATCTTCATTGTAATTTGCCCAACAACTTTCCTAAGTTTCCGTAGGCTGACCCTAACCTCACAAATTTTGATTAAGTAGAATGTGTCAAACTAATGACCAAACCGACCGATTCCAAAGAACTGAAATCACTATCCAAATATTCCGAAATAAACTCCGTCAAATTAAAGAAACATCTGCCGAACACCAGCATAACAGCGCACATATCTTCGAATCTCTTGACGTGTGGGGTCCACTTTTATTTATGGTCTCCATACTGCCCATCGGTTTCCATCCACGAAAACGAATCACCACTAAACTCGTGGATAAATAAATTGTCGCCGCAGCACCGGTTTCTTGATCAAATTAGTTGATTCGAAACTACTGCTTCTGTTACCACCAGGCTCGAAAAACGATGTCTGACTGAAATTCCCTTATCGCTTAGTGATCGCCCGTCGTTATACTAAATGGCATATTTCCTCAAACTCGCTCCTATCTACAAGAATTATTGGTTCCGAGAAAGAAGGCACGAAATAGGTATATATAGACGTTAATAACTGGAGAGAATACGATGGTCTACACATATAGCCCTCTGTTCGGAATGCCATGAATTATTTATTCGAGTTCTATTCTAATTCCAGAGATAGAAATGAAGCCCGGTTCACATCGGTAGAGTTCACTAGCATACTTTTTTGCGGAAACACTCTGATCTACTCCTTTAAGAAGAGTTAAACCAGGTTTACATTGGTAGAGTTTGGAGGTAGACCGCTTACTATTCCTCTACAAGGTTAATGTGAACAGATTATGCAAGTGACAGTAGAGTACTAAAGAGAGTGCACGGTAGAGAAGAGTCGATAGCACGTGTGGAACGGTACACTCTACTAACCTATCCCCAATTTTCACGTCATAGTGATGTGACATTATTAGCATCCAACATGGCGCCCAATTCAAATCTTGGGCTCTCATTGAAACATCATTTATAAAGGGTATAGACGTTGATAACTGAAGGGAATTCGATGTGGTGTCCACATATAGACCCGTGTTCGGAATCCGATGAATTATTTATACCGATTTGATGAATTTTCGTTTGACTTCTATTCTAATTCCTAGGATAGAACTAGGTGAAGAATACGTGATGGTCTGCATAATGGTTAACGGGTCTTTTATTATCGTTCGGCAGTTTTACGGTGAATTGGAATAGATGCAGCAATAGGTTTATTATATTTTATAGCATCAATTTAAACCGCGTTTATATGGATGAAATGTCTTATTCATACGCATTACGGAAGAACACTGGTGGAAATATAGGATGTTTTTTGATAATGATTATCAAATTTACATATTATCTCAATAGAAAAACTTCTGATTGATGTTAATGTTTTTCATATCTTCTTTTGAGTGAGGTGAAATTGAAATACAGAGACAGATGTTTCAAATTAGGCGGTTTTTTAAAATACAGTGGAACTTCCCTAAAACGAACGTCTGTATAACGAATTTCTCTATATAACGAATTTCGTTCAAGACATTGCACCTTGAATCCAAATTCCATGTTAAAAACACCCTCTAAAACGAAGTAAATTCTTTCTTTAACGAAATCTTCGAAGAACATCACTCTTTGAATGGGTATTGGTAAGAAGGTATAAAGGTGGGTTTTCTCTGAAAATTTTCCGGACATACGTAATGAATCCCGACCTTGAACTAAATCATTACGGCGGGCAGAGAGATCCTTCTGAAACAGTTTTAAATACACCTCTGGCTGTTTGGTTTTAATCTAACCATTACGAAATGAACGAAAATGTCTAAAAGGAAGTACTAAAGTTTGAATGATAAACTTAAATTTATCAGTAAAGTCGACCGCGACATTGCCGACTATAGAAACATATTTTCTGTGTGACGAGATTTCTTTATAACGATTTTTTTCTGGGGATTTAGCGCTTTCGTTATAGGGAAGTTCCACTGTAAATGAAATAAAGATATTTTGACATTCAAGAAGTGTGACATTAATACAAATGGCTTCGTACACGATACGACAGGGCGTTCAAATTGTTGAATTATTTCATGAAAATCTTTTTCTGGGTAAAATGTTTTTAGAAAATAACATGAATTTTATATTTTGAATAATCGTCCACCTGAAAGCACTATTGGTCGAATCTCAACAAAATTTCAGTGAAAAAACAGTCGTATCGGTTGTTTTAAGTTGCTTCATTTTGATATGTAAAATGATATTTCCATATGAAATTAAAGAAATCTTTATTTCTCCCTATTTTATCGTTTTTACGATGTATCAAATTACACCTCAATATAAAGCGATATAACTAAATAGAACTTGATCTGTTTTCTCCTGAAGAAACATGCATGTTTACAGCTCAACATTCAGTTTGGTAAGTTTTTTATAGCATCTTGAAGATCAAAGCACCTTGCAGAATGTGCAGCCAACGCTAACGGCCCGCAGCGGAATTTAAGCGTCTCATTTTATCAGATATAAAAATGTCATATAAAGCGGAGGAGTTAGGTAGGAGTCAAGGCATGATTATTATCTTAGATAAACAGCTTGTAGTTATAGAAAACGTGATCCTAATTAAGTCATGGTTAACTTGAATTGCGATTATGGTGAGGCTATAGGTTAGTTCTTGGTGTGCTGTTCTCATATTAATTAGGTATTCCATACGGACTTGGTGGCTATAATTGGTTTTCTATAGCTGCTTATCGTATCTGTTGCAAACAAAAATGGAGAAGTTAATGACTGTCTTGTTCCTTCGCATCTTTCGCAGTGTTCTTGAGGAGTTTCTAAAACGTGACAGAAATGGGGAATAAAAAGAGGAGATTTCAGCATATCGCAGTTAGGAAAATACTATATTATATTTCCATTATTTTTACTTTCTTTTCGGCACTATGACCTTACACTTCTGGAGTACAAACACACGGTGAAGTTGTTTCCGAATAAATCGTGACCATAATTGGTGATCTTCGAACTACAACTTCTTAACCCTATGAGAAATATGCAAAAATCAATAACTGATGGTGGTATTCTGCTTTTCTTCTGTAAGTTACGATACTGTAGCGTACGATTGATCTGTAACTATCCGACTTACAGATTCGTAAATAATGCAATTCTGGAATGGTTCCTGAAACTTTCTTATTTACAGTGTCACTTTTGAACTACTCATCGAAAAACATAACCTTCAATCGTAAGATTTCATCATAGAACTTTATGTATTATGAGTAAATGGTTGTGATTTGAATATACATGTATCTGAATGTAGTTTGCGTTTGTTTCTTTTATCTAATAAATTGAAAACAGAAAAGAAAATAATTTTTTGGAATTGTTGTAGAGCATTTATTAAGTTAACAGTATACTGGTTCGTCAATCTGAAAATGTTCACAAACTGGGCATTTCTTCAATTCGAACATTTCCTGGGCATACGGCATTTCAAATGGTTCCATTTGAGCACGAAACCTTTTCCTTCCAATTCTCATAAAGTTCCTACTTAATAAAAAAATTATTTTCAGGTCATGTATATTATTGAACAATATTTTACCTGTTTTGATTTTCTTCCGATAACAATCCAATAAACAAAACCATATTATTTTTATTCATCATGAATTTCTAATATTAAAACATTGGTTTTCGTCCTAAAATAAACAAACCATTCAACGTATCCTCACAATATGTCATTCGATAATGCTTCCGATAACCCATCGAGTACTCTGTACTGTAAGCTACCCCTTAGAGAGATTTAGAATTGCAATTTTCCTGTAAGCTTATGAAAAGTAACAGATTGGCTTACAGATGAAAGCAGAATACCACCATATATCGAATATCTTGTTATAGCAATATGAAGATTTTTCTTTTCAACATTCCAATTGACTTTCTATGGTATGGTATTTCAATGAAACAAAGAAAGGTTTCGTGGTAATTGACACAATATAAAAAATATATATTCTTTACATAAATATAGACACAATAATTCCTGTTCTGACAGACTGAGACGAAATGAAGACATTTCGTTCATTCAATTCCGAAAAAGATGGTAACTAAATAACGAGTATCTCTTTACTGGCTGCAGGACTGGAAAGATTCAAGTTTAACAAGACTTTCCACTCAATGAACAACTGTCGCCAAAGCCCTGTCTACAGCCTACGGCGTCAACCGAAAGTAATATAGCTGAGGGTTATCTCTGTTTTAGGATAGCTGTTATTCTTAATTGACTGATCCCAAACATAAGCATGGTAAAATATTCATTCAGCCGAAACAAAAATTTATTTATAGGACAGGGAACTGATTGGTTGAGTCTAGAAACAACTTGATTGGAAAGGGTTAAGTTCTTTAGATGTCTGATATACATTACATCGAGGGTGTTCCTTTACAGCCTGTTCGAATTTATTCGTTTTTGATTATCTGAGGAATTATGGAAATCCTCGGGATAATTCAAGATGATATAAGATTTCGGACAAACTAAAAATCTTTCAATTGTTTTAATCAAAGAAAAGCCAGTGTCTTATATTGTTGCATTCTTCATAATTCACTCACTGACTTTCTTATTCCACTAATCCATGTCGTTTTTGATCTTCCTCTTTTTCTGTTTTCCAGTGGTATCCAATCTCATCACTTTCTTTGGTAATCTATTCTCTGCCATTCTTTGCACATGTCCATACCATACCAGCTGCTTTTTTCCTATATATTCCATGACTATTTCATTTATTTCCATACTCTCCCTTATCGTCAAATTGGGTACCCTTTCTCTTCTTGAAGTTCTTGATGTTCTTCTTATTGCATCCATTTCTGTGTCCTCTATCCTCCTCAATTGTTCTTTCAACCGCCTTGTTTCAGATCCGTAAACTAGGGTACTTTTGATCAATGTATCATTATGTTCTTATTTTTCTTTGTTTTTCTATCTCTGTGCTCCATAGACTACCATTGAGCGATTTTTTTTATTTTCTTGTCTAATTTATTCTTGATTTAATTTCAGCGTCATCTGTTCCTTCTGTATTGAAGTTAATACCCAAGTATTTGTAGCTTTAGCATTTGTTTATGATTTCGTTGTTTTCTAGCTTCAAATCAGTGGTCTCTTTACCAACACACAAGTATTGTGTTTTAGATATATTCATCTTCAAATACGAAAATCAACAAAATGAAGTATTGATATCCTCGAATGAAATTTGTGATTTCTCAACAACAAATTTTGTATAAACCTTGCAGACTGAACACCTATTACTGCTAAAAAGTAGGTGAATTACACCGTCTACACTACACCGTTGGCTATTCCATGGAAATAGATGAAATATTTTGTTTGCAAGATCGTTTCTGCCTCACTAATCTCTCCCATTAGTCGTCTTTGCCTTGATGGAGTGAAGAATTTATGTGAAGAGCTCCTTCCATCTTCCGGATCATAATATACACAAAAAATTCCTAATGAGTAATATTCTGACATCAGGTCGGAATTTCTTTGAACTCCTGCAAAGATAAGTTCATTAAATATCTGAGTCGTCCCTTTTCCTTGTAGTCTTGCAACTTCTAATCGCTAATTGGGTTCTTAAATGCCGCAGTTTCAGATATTTCGATCTGGGGGAGCAGTTTATTTATGTACAAGGTATGCCTGAATGACATTATTAATCCGCGTTCTTTAGATATTGCTGACTCGGAAATTTAGGAACCCTTTGGTGTCTTTTGTCGGTTCATAAAGATATATTAGGCCATGAAATTATTATATTGCACACAATGTACTTTTTCAATGATTTCCAGAAAACATCATCTAAGAAATAATAAACCCTCCGCGGTTTAAAAATTAATTACTTGAAATTTTTGGTGAACATTTACAGTGGAACTTCCCTATAACGAAAGCACAAATTAGCAAAAAAATATTCGTTATTAAGAAATTTCGTTATACAGAAAACTTCTTTC
This sequence comes from Propylea japonica, assembly GCA_013421045.1. NCBI lineage: Eukaryota > Metazoa > Arthropoda > Insecta > Coleoptera > Coccinellidae > Propylea > Propylea japonica. The sequence goes on from CM024240.1 coordinate 28,856,475, forward strand.
TATAGTCGGCAATGTCGCGGTCGACTTCACTGATAAATTTGAGTTTATCATTCAAACTTAAGCACTTGCTTCTAGACATTTTAGCACAACTTTTCACACTAGCGTAATGGTTAGATTGAAACCAAACAGCCAGAGGTGTATTCAAAACTATTTCAGAAGGATCTCTCTGCCCGCCGTAACGATTTAGTTTAATGTCGGGATTTATTACGTACGTCCGGAAAATTTAAGGAAAAAACTCACCCTTATACCTTCTTACCAATACCCATTCAAAGAGTGATGTTCGTTGTAGAGAGAATTTACTTCGTTTTAGAGGGTGTTTTTAACATGAAATTTGGATTCAAGGTGCAATGTCTTGTACGAAATTCGTTATACAGACGTTCTTTATAAGGAAGTTCCATTGTTTATGGCTATATTTTCAACATTTCTCTCAAATCCGTTTAGTTTCAACATTTCAAAGTTGCTTCTTTCAAAGTTGAAAATTTGGAATGTTTTCCTGACGATGGCTCCCGAATGCTGGCCGAAACAAAAATGCAAAAATGATGAAAATAGTCTAAATATTATTTCAATGAATAACATAAAATCTCTTGGGCGATTTTTTCTCCGATACAATTAAGTTAGAATAAATTGAAGGAATATTCTGAAACAGATAACCCTTCAGCTGTATTAGTTTCTGTTGGTGCCGAAGGCCTTAGAAAGGGTTGAGGGACAGTTGTTATTTAAGTGGGAAGTCTTGTTGGCACCATATCCATTCCATGTTCCAAGCAGCAGATGAATAATAAAATTATCACATTTATTTCAACTCAATATACGTTCAACATTATAACAATAAATTCGAATGTTGTTTTTTAATATCATAAGATGACAGAAATAACACTATTGAACACTTACAGGCTGAATTCCTGAACAAAAAAAATGAGAACATGCCTCGTAAACTACCGAAAAATTACACTGTTAAAAAAAATCAGTTATCATTTCAGACATTATGAAAGCAACGAATTCAAGTCAGGTATTCAAGAATCAGAAAATATCTGTTTCATGTTCCAAGCAATAGATGAAGTATAATTAAATAATCACATCCATTTCAACCATTAAATTTGAAAAAGTATTTTTAAACTCAATGTTTTAACTCATTATATGTTCGATATTTCATAGAGAAATTCGAATGGTGTCTTTCAATCCCATAATAAATAAAAAGAAATACTAAAATGGACAATATAAAAGGTGAATTTCCGAGAATTAAAAATGAGAACCTGCCTCGTAAACTACCAAAAAATAACTTTGTTAAAAAAATTCAGTCATCATTTCAGACATTATAAAAGCAACGAATTTAAATCAGGCATTCAAACAGGACGAAATATTTTCGTGACAGGGATCAAACGAACGATTTAAAGCCACGTTCAGGTAAAAATTGAAGCCTGACATCGTGTCAAGTGGATTCCCATTGTTATAGACGAGCGTTTGGAGAATTTTTTTTCGAACGACCTCTCAGTATGTGTTCGAAATTCACAAGAGGGGTCCGAAAATAAAAAGCTACAACAAAACTTCCCACAAAGCACGATAAAGTTCTTTCGAATGTGTTAGATCCTACTGGACGTAGTATAACATTTTCGGTAATTATCGTACCTTCTCTTTTTCTCCAAAAGCATCGTCGTCATTAAGGTTCATGCAAGTTGTCCAGTATTTCCAAATGGTTTGGGCGAATGTCTATGTTTAATGGTCTTCAAAGCCGTAAAGAAATGGTGAAGTCTGCGAGACCAAGAAATACGAACTGCTCCTTTGGCAGTGATAATTGAGTGGACCCCACATCAAGGGAAAATTTGACCAGCTATGTGTCCTTTATGGTGCAATTCCATTAGGTTACGAATCGTTGAGTTTTAGATGCTTTACTCCCCATTTCTTCTGGGATTTGATGCGGCTTCCATTTAGGTCTAATAAATAATCCGTGTTTGTGTATGAGTGGCAAGAAAACTAGGGAAAATTCTATTTCTAGAGAGAAAAATAGGAGATTTCCCCCACAAAAAAGTTAATGAAATCAATATATGAAAAATATGTTGAAACAATGTATATAAGGTATTCATAGTATTCTTGAAAACTATTATTAATGATACTTCATCCACGACTATTGTGAAATCCGTCCATTGTACGTCTCTGTGCTCGGCCTTAATAATACCCATTAATCACAAGGGAATAATGGGATTACAATTCACTGCTGTCAGATGCTTCATAGATTTAGCTGATATAATATTCTTTAAATTGGTATTTCTCCAGTTAAGTACTCCAACTAACAAATATGGACATACCTTGTCAATCGAGAGCCAAATCTACTTTCATTATATCAATTAAAGCTTTTTTTATTACAAAATATACAATGACCAGTTCCCCAAAAATTTCTCATGTGTCAACTTGACTTTTTCCACGCTTGTCATAGAAGGGTCTAGTCGCGGTCGCCAAATGTTGAAATCTTCAAGAAATTTATTCAGTAGTCGTGAATGAAGTATAGTATGCCACTCACGTATAATGGCTGTTATTCACTCAGTGGTTTGGGCCACTTCACCTGGCGAATAATAGCTATCAATATACGCTCGTTACATAATATACTATTAGACGATATTGTGGAATAATTTCAAATTTTTTCTACCAATAAATGATTTATTTATTGAATTATTATTTATCGACTTTATTGGCGATGAAATGGAATATTTTATTTCATCTCATTACAGCAAACTTTTTTATTTCGAACATTATTGAACATTGTAAATGGAATTTCAATTTTGTCTATTTTCTTGGAATCCACATTTCCAGATAACATTACCTACTCCTTTTTTTCGAATTTTTCCGCTCAAAACGTACCTACCCATAATTGAAATCGATATACATAAATTATCTTACACTAAAATGAAGAAACCAAAATGATTTCAAGAATTCATTTGAAAAATGACAAACAAGTTTTATTCTGAATTATTGGCTGAAAATCTCTGACTTTTATCCAAGCCCATAGCTCAACTCAATATACAATGCATTACTTTGAATCGTTCTTGAAATTTTCAAAAGAGTTATAGATTCTGTTGGTTATTAATCTATAATTTGGTTCATGAAATTGTTATATTACCAATTTTTCCTTATAATTCTGTTTCTACTTTTTTTTATTTTAGGAACGAACTATGGAGGCCTTAGCTTCACCAGGTTAAAATATAAGTATCAACCAAATATGCGGCAGTATTTCTTGAAGGATGAAGTCCTGATGCCCTTGACACTTAATTTTTAATGAAGACCGTGCGCCTCAACAAAATGGAACTCAGGCTATAATTCGTTCTCATCGAAAGACGTATGCGCCAAACTTCAAAAAGGTCAAGAACGATTCCAGGAACTTTATGCGACGCTAGAAAGCTGGAAATATGTTAAAAAGATCCGATATCCCCTGCAAAAGTATGATTCCAGCCTTAACGAAAAAAAACTGTCCTTTATACGATACGTGAGGACCCATAAGAAAATATTCTGTTAGAAAAAATTTCCAGATGTTGTCGTAAAATGCGCTCAAAAGATTCAAAAAAAATAGGATATACGTTACAAGCTTGATAATCCGCTCATACTATTCTATTTTTTATCATTATTCCGAAATTGAATTCGATATTTAGGATGAAATATCACTATTTTAATCTATGGGAGATGATTACCCTTCAATAGGGTCCTGTAGCGGTCTCAGAAGAACAGGAGATTCGAAAAATCATCACTTGGAATGCCAGACCTGGTTTGAAACACCCTCCTGGCCCAAGAGCATGAATTGAATATTTTGTATCTAAATATTGAAGATATTCATTCGAATAGTTTTGAGTTTCAATTTTGTAAAAACGGCGAGACAGGGTTTTTTCTACTGAGGTTTTTCCTTGTGCTTTGGTATCATACGCCAGAATAGAATGGTACCCCTTTTTGCACCAACCTCAGCTAGGGACTTTTTGTTACATGTATTGTATTTTGTTAGCTCTCAATTCAAAAGAATATAACACTATTAGTCCACGAAGTTATCACTCATCCTGATGCAGTTTGACTTCACGAAAAAAAGTTTTAGTTGCTCTCATATCAATAGAGAATGGTATTTTGCGTTGGCCTCTACTAACATAAGATCTGTCTCCAGAAAATAAACTTTGGAATTGCTACAACTTCATAATCACTGTGCCAAGCCTATCCTGAAAATTTCGAATCTCGTTTTACCAAATTGCGAAGAAAATGTCATCTGGTGCTTAGCCTGTTGTTGCAAAACTTTGGAAGGTGTAACCAGTCTACCGTCAGACTAATTATATCTCCAACATCAGGCCCAAAATAAGGAGTGAAATCCTAAACGAGTGTGACTACCTTTTCATCAATCGTTAAATTATACAATTCACAGAATGTAATAACCATTCGAGGAAGGTGTTAACCTTTTGTTGGGTGTGAAATTATTATTTTATCTTCACGCCGATCTGCATTGGTTGTCCATCTAATAAAATAATAACAGTGGAACGTAATTGAGCGGTAGAAGGTGCTATTTACGGAGTTATTCACCGATTTACGAAGAACTTCCTGTACAACAAATAACCTGCCTCTCAAAATTCACGATTCATTCTGACTGGTATTTAGGTTTTTTAATACTGTTGTTCGCCCGTATGAAATGTTTTCAATATTCAAAATTCATATTATATTATACTTTCAGTAGGCGAATTCGGTTCCTTATTTTACTGTAACACTATGGTTATTATTACGGAACTAAAGTTGAATGTTGCTATTTTGGTATTACCTTCAAACTTTCAATAAATATCGATTGAATATTCGAGGAGACACCACTTCCATCGAAATTACATATTTGATAATAATTGACAAACTTCGATAGTAATTGACACCCAGTATGATAGTCATTGACATAATTTCATCTCACTTTTGCATCAATTTTAGTTATGATATCATCCTGCTTTCTCTCACTTATACATTCTCATTATATGGGTCATAGAGACATTCATACTGAAAATAATAAGAAGGTTTAGACAATTTTATTCTATATAAACAAAGAAATAACAAAAATTATTAGTGAACTTCACTGTATATACCGATGTAATAAACTATTGGTGCTATCTAAGGTTTTCAATCTGCAGTAGTGTCAATAAGTGTATATGTTTACTTGAGGATAGCGACTGCACGTCATTGCCGATATTTTCTGATTTTGTTCTGTTTCATATTCGTTAGAAGTTTTCTATTGGTTGGAAGGTTTCAAGGCATATATTTAATTGATGTAAGTAAACCCTTCAATCATTTATATATTGAGGTTAAAGCCTATGTCAATCTCTGTTCGATGTAATATTATTGACACAGTTATTGATATATGATTCAAACTTAATATATTAATCATTGAAAGGTTTACTTACATCAATTAAATATTCCTTGGAACCTTTCAAACAATAGAAAACTTCTAACGAATATGAAACATAAAAAAATCGGAAAATATACATAATTATATACAGTCGCTATCCTTAAGTGAACTCTAACATATAGTCCGTTCACGAAAGGTTGAGCCGTCGGTTGGCCATGGAAATTTGGCATATTCCACTGTGTATATTAAAATTTAGGTTATGTTCTTGTCAGATTGATACGCTATGTTGTCAATATTGCATAGAATTGTCTGATGACTCGCAAGCACGTCGAACGAGGCCGGGTACATTCGGCAACGTTGACTTTATTTTACGTTATGACAGCAAATACTGCCAACTTCAGATATATAAAGAAACGCCTATGTGCTCAACCTTTCGTGAACGGACTATATACACTTATTGTAAAATCTCAGGCCAAATATCTAATGATGCCGTTTTCAGGATGATAACCTGAGGAAATTGAACTTGACCGAAATAGAAATAAAACATTCTGAAATAGGTAGAGACAGATGAAAAAACCTTAGATAGCACCAATAGTTTATTACATCGGTACATATGTGCATAGTGTCAATCACTATCAGGGTGTCAACAACTACAACGTTTCTAACAGCATTCGTAAGCTGAAGTCAAAATCCCTTTTCAAGCTTGGAACTGTCATTTCGTTAGTTTTGGTAAAAATTGTCACTATTCGAATATCAATCTTGAAGAATGAAATTATTTATGTCAGATCTTCATTGAAAATTTCAACAAAATAGGTAACGTCTGTATAAATGGCCATTTGGCAGATATTATATTTCGTACATAAGTGTCATAACTGATACTTTCATTACCGATAAAAAGCTTTTGGAAATGAATCCAAATTATGTGTTTTATTCATTCTCAAAAAAACGCGCAAACATCCTTTCTAATGAATAACAGGATTCTATACAGGGTGTTCCTAAATTGAACGTACAAACGAAAAGGGGAGATTCCTTAAATGAGTTCAAGAAAAAAAAGTCCCATAAACATGGGGTCGCAAACGTTTCGTTTTCGAGATACAGAGTGTTGAAGTTTGAATTTTTTTCAAGTTTTTTTCTCATAGTATCTACACTTCACAAGATATTCAACTGAAATTTGGCATAGACTTTACATTTGAGAGTTCTCCCCACGTGATATGGCAATTTCGATAGAAGATCTACAGGGTGATATTTTTTCTGGAACACTGCCACCTGTTCTTCTGCAGAACTTTTTTTTGGTGAGCAACTGTTGATTTGAAAAAATGTAAAAAGAAGCTTTGTTCTTATACTAAACTTTTCGGTCTCTTGTAGTTTTGTCGTATCTACCAACGATTTCGAGAAAAAAATTTTGAACGATTCTCTCGAAATCCTCGTGAAAATCCAAATTATGATGGAAAGCTATGGTGAATGAATTCAGTGTCAGTTTTTATGGAAATTTTCCTGATCTGTAGCGATGATTCATAAAGATTCGATAAACTCGTATAGTCAACACATGTTTTTGATAAAAACTTTAACACCCTGTATCTCGAAAACGAAACGTTTGCGACCCCATGTTTATGGGACTTTTTTTTCTTAAACTCACTTAAGGAATCTCCCCTTTTCGTTTGTACGTTCAATTTAGGAACACCCTGTATATTTATTTGAATCAAACATTACATGCCTCAACAGAATGTCAACCAACGGAATGTGCTCATCAAAAGTGAAACAAGCGTTTGAAATTAGACATTTCACCTGCGATTTTCTCAAAATTGTTTATAATGAAATACCAGTATAATTGATGACATTCCTCCACTTACAGCTATCAGAATTGTCTCATCAGCACAAGAATTTCTTATCAGAGGTAAAGATCCCCTCGACTTCAGCTGTATAATGTGGCTCCCGAATTTTCTGCCAACTCCAAAATGAGTAATTAATGCCGAGCTCAAGGGGGCACAACTGTAAAATCCTGCATAACCGTGTTCCGATCTCTGTGCCAACAGAACGTAAACATTGGGCTCAAGTTTGCCTAGATTATGTTTGCATGTTAGTTGGATCATGATTAGAAGTTTAGGAAACTAACCTCAACTTTGACAGGCATCACCTGGGGACTTCCCCTGAAAAATACCTGGCACTGACATAAAGCGATGACATAGATGACATTAAACATTTGGGAACAACTAGAATTTATTTTTCCTAAGAGAAATCTGCATGGTAGAAGTTTTGCACACAAGGTTTAATCGTGAGTGATATTCAGAAAAAAAATTAAAAAACACTAGATAATATTTCAACAAGAAGCATCAGTGCTGTTGGCAACAAAAATCCCAGTTTTTTCGATTCTTTCACAGGAAAAAGTATTAGATGCCCAAATAGTATTTGATACGATGAGTGAGAGATGATTCTGCAAGCAGTATGTAAATTGTTTTCCAATAAGAGGTGTTATTTTGAATAGCCCGCTATTTAGATAGATGTCACGTTTGAAGCTGACATTTGACAAGTAGAAACTACGCCGTTAATAAAATGAAACGAAACACGCTTCAAGAACACATTGAAATTATTAAAATTCACCATAAAAATGGTCAAAATCTGGCAGAGACGGTTCGTAAAACACGAACAATTCTGGTTTGTCGTGAAGCACCTTGTCGGACCGCAATAACAAATTGGAGCTATTAGGACGATAATATTGCTGCTGTAGCCGAAAGTATTGAAGAAAACCCAGGTTTGTTCATTCCTCATTGTTCTTTCAACAAGACGAAACAACGAAACCATTGATCTTTTGCGGGAGAAGTTTCCAAACCGTGTTATCTCTCGAAGAAGTGATCACAATTGGCCACCGAGATCTTGCGATTTAACACCTTGCGACTTCTTCCTTTGGGGCCACGTGAAAGAGAAGGTCTACGCCAATAGCCCAGTGTCGATTGAAGACCTCAAAGATGGAATTCGTGAGGTTATCGAGGACATACAGCAGCCACTTTGCGATTTGGTTATGGAAAATTTAATTGAAAGGATATGGTCCTGTAACCGTGGTTGTGGTGGTTATTTGCCTGAGGGTATTTTCCACTATTAACGGCATAGCTTCTTCTTTATAATGAAAGGAACATCTAATTATTTATATTGAAAAATTGCATTTTTCTTTGAAAATCAAAATAACACATCTTATTGGAAACTCTTCATAAGAATTTATTTGCCAACAAATGTCAAGTTTTGCCGTGGGTAAACTCAAAAAACTGCTGACAGCTGCTGGCATACAGTTTTTCCTTAGAGTTAGAAGTAAGATTCACATTTTACTCTGAGAGTTTTTCATCCAGAAATCATTCAATTCAAAATTTACCGTTTCTGATTGGAGGAAATTAAGACGAGGGAAAAAATCTGTAGAATATCCCTGTACAATATGGCAAATTTTAACCCACAATCGTGTGAAATTCTAGCACCAATAATTGATTAATTTCGTTTCAATAAAAGTCACAGCTCCCCCACAAGTAATATTTATTGTATATTTAAATATTCCACGGGTTAAAAACTCCCCCTCTCACTTTATTGAACCATTAATCAAAAATAGGGACAGATTATCACTAGGGTAAAATTAGGGGAGACAACCGATTTCCATTGGTGGCCTTTCCCCCGGGAAAAGAAAAGTAGCAGAGGAAAATTCCACAGATACAGGCTGCGAACAGTGCAAATGATTTCGCAGGGTTTTAATTAAATTCCTTCGGAAATTCTTTCAGCTATCTGATATTCGGAGTGGAGTGTTTTGTAACTTTGTCTTAATTTTTACTTCATGCTGTTGAATGTTCGGAGGGTGATTCAATATAGGGTGTCTAGACGGGATAAAAAGTATGTCGATCAATAAATTCATGAAAATGAAGCGAAAATTTAGTATTATTTTTGTTCAATGCCCATTTATTTTTGAAATTATCGTTATAGATTTCCTTCAATACTTTATCAGTGTCAATACATATTCAAAAATTCATTTCTGTCCATTTTGCTATAATAAGAAGAAGAGAATCGTGAGATATATCTCAGTATCACAGATATTTTACGTTGGTAACATTTCAGAGTTGAACTTAAAACATGTTCAAATGTATGTGAGTGGATTTCGGCAATTCTTTCATAATCGCCACAGAAAGTGGCAACTTAAGAATAATTGGTTTCAAGTTTCTTAGTCGTGTTAAATCAACATTCCTCTAATTAAATTTCGTGGCTCAACAAAAGGATTTGTGTGTTCACATCGAATATCCCCTGTGAGCTGTAACCGATACCAAAATTTGACCTTGTCAATCAGCCAAACAAATCCATATGATATCTCTGGTTTCAAATGTCACACGTACAAACTGTCGTATCATTAGACGTGTCCTAACTCGAAGGAAGAACTGAAAAATTAACGAATCGTCGAGCCGTTATAAATTAGGTCGGTATCTCGATGGCCAGATCTTCACTGACGATGTATCTTCTAGACCTACAAACAACGTACAACACCAAATGATTAAGGAATATTTACGATCCAAATCGTATTATTAAAATCCCTCATCCGGCTTCTGGTTATACCAGTTTGAATATTTTTAATAAGCGATCAGGCAGCAGAGTTGTATAACTGGTCAACTGTGCATCTCGTCGGTCCACAGTAGCCACATCATACAATGACATTGTCCTTGTTTTTGAATAGCTCAGATTCGATGGCGGTCGATGACCAAGCGTTTTTGAAATAATTCTTCACGTTTAGGACAACTTTCATCATTTATTTGAACAACATATCCTCTTGTTTCCATTTTGCTAGATTCTTGCTGTATGCTGACGATTTAAAGATTTTATTTGTTTCTCATTTGTAAACGTCAGTTTCCAAAAACACAATATTAATCAAGAAAGTTTATTTTATCAAGTCACTAACTTGTAAAATTGACAGTTAGTAGTATTATTTACATTGATAGGTGTCAAGTACTTGCTTCTAATTTAATTCATCCTTCTAATTTCAGAGTTCCTGGAACAAATGTATTTCTCAATAAACGTTCTCAAACTATTCAAAAACGATATTCGTACCTTGTTTTATTCGTATCTATTTGTTTTCCTTCTCAAAATTGCAAATATCCTAGAGGTTTTTGACCTGTAAACTCTCTGACAGTTGTGACGTACTTGCTTCTAATTTCATTCATTCTTTTAATTTCATCGTTCCTGGAACAAATATTTTTAGTAATAAACGTTATAAAAGTATTAAAAAAAGATATTCATACCTTGTTTCATTTGGATCTGGCCTTTTTCGTCAGAAATGAGCAAATATTCTCGAAGGACTTCCCTTTCGTAAAGCCACTGACAGTTGTCATAATTTTCCGATGTCATAAATAATCATAAATAATCCATAGCTTACGACAGTTGCGACAAATTATTGAGGTTTTTTTGGAATTTATCTAACCTTTTTACAAATGAGAAACAAATAAAATATAAAACAATACACGCAAGGTAACGGGTTTTACTGGCTCAAGGAGGTAACTGACTCGCCTGCGGCTCGTCAATTATATCCTCCATTCGCCAGTAAAAACCCTCTTACCTTGCTAGTAATGTTATATACTATTTTGAGGATAAAAAGCATGCTAGACTGTTTTCTATTGCAACAAGATCTGAACAGGTTTCAAGATTATTGCAGGGAGAATTTTCTCTTCCTGAATCTTGATAAATGTTTAAAAATTTCGTTCACACGAATTATCAATGTGCTCAATTCTCACTACTACATAAGCTCTCGTCAAAGAATAAAATGCTCGGTTTCATCCTTCGACATGTTAAACAACTCAAAAGAAATGAAACCATGATGACAAGGTACTACTCTTTTGTCTTGCTAAGTTTTTCGTCGTCGGTTTGGAATCCTTATTATGAATGCCATATTAAACGGTTAGAAAGTGTACAGCATAAGTTTCTGAGTTTGTCATATCGAAATAATTTCCGAATTGTCAATCATGATTACTCTGGAGCACATCTAAGATTCGGTATGCTCACTTTAGAAGACCGGAGAAGAATTAGCGATTTTTGTTTGTTATATAAAATACTGAATGAAGTCTTTTCGATCCCTTCTCTTCTCCGATCTATACATTTTAAAATTCCAGAAAGAAAATTGAGATCTAGAGAAATGTTTTTTGTACCTTTTCGAAGTTTAAATGTCACCCAAAATTCACCAATATGCAGAATCATGAAATCGTTCAAATCGAGTTCTTTTAGTTTAGATCCCTTCAATGTTTCCTTTGCACAATTTAAAAAAAATTTGAAGCTCAATTTTTCATTGTAATGTTATAGCATCCCTTCAATATCATTCCATTATTTTTCCTATACTTCTTTGTTTATAATTGATTCTTTTTTTATATTTACCTACACTATACTTAAGTTTAGCCTACAGGATTGTATGTTTTGAAAGTCAATTTATGAGTACTGTATTGGGTTGAAACACCTGTATTTGTACTTGTATTCTTATTTCCAAATAAATAAATATACGTTCACCAGGTCAAGGTACGAAATTTTGGTCAGAAAATCATTCCAGAGCTTTTCTATGAAGAATATTCTTTTAAGATTCAGGTCTACATTTCTCGCAAAATCAAACTATCTAGCAACAGATATAAAATCCTCAGTAAAAAAACTCTGTATGTCTGTATAAGTCTAGTGATTGGAGGTCGCCAATAGTTCTCTACAAGGTGCCCCGGAAAATGTGGGAAATCTCTCGGATTCAGATAGAACATAAAAAATAAGATGGCAAGTTCCCATAATTTTTTTCCTAACGGCCCTCCCTACGAAGATACGACCTCCTAAACGACGCCACTGGAAATTCATTTAAGTGGAATAAATTTCAATTACTTACTTCTTTCATTGTTTTTTTTTCGAAAACGGTTCATTTTATCGACACTGAACAAGAGTACCTTTTCTTCAGCTTAATGTTCAAGGTATCCAAATTAGATTTTTTAGCACCTTATCATACAGGGTGTTAAAAATGTAAGCATTAAAATGTACAACCCAGTCCGCCCCTGGTAAACTGAACAAGCTAATTGAAATTTGAGTGCGGTGATTTAAGAGGTCCTTAATACTACACAGAAAAAAGTGAATTCTCAAAAGGATTATTTCAATATTCTTATTAATTTCACTTTGTTTTAAGAGTTTTTATTCTCATTTGATGAAAAAAGTTTCGCATCAAAAATTCTGAAATGCTCAAATGTGAACATTGATTTTCTCAACATAAATTTTCACTTTGAATAAATATTTTCTATTCGAACTTGAAGAATTATTCCATTCAAATAATGATTATCTCAATTCAGGAATATAAATGTTTTTCAGGGCAAATATCGCGTGCTCTTTGTCTGAAGCTATAACAACTTATGCTGAGTATATAATTTCTCTCGATCTGAGTTTTCCACATATTCGATTCATAACATCCCATATTTTAACATGAAAACTATATCATTTGAAAATGAAACACTTCAACTCGAATGAAACCTCGAATATTCTTCTTTATGTAATATGGAATGTTCAGTATAATGATATTTTTCTGATCGGAAGCTCAGATTGAAGTTAAAATGTTTCTGATTCACCTGATCTGAGATCCAATTGGGCTCTAGAGTCTTAAACGGAATATATCGCTTGCAATGCTTGCATATTCTTCGGACAGGTCCAGAGCTTCTCATTCTATTCGCCGCCGAAGTAGGAAAGGACGCGTGGAAATTAATTTGATTTCGTTCCCGTTGAGTGGTGTAGATATTATCGAGGAGAAAAGCAATATTTTAATTTGATACGTTCAGTTCATTCTTTTTTCATAATTTTAGGGTATGATGCAGAATACTTCGCAGGTGGACATTGGTGATGTTCTGAAGGATTGGGGTTGTTAGGAATCTGTTATTCAAGTATTTAAAGGTAATTCAATATAATTAATCATTTGGAAATGAAGATACTATGCTTAAATACAAATTACTTGATATTTGGGTTGATATTTTGATTACGTTCATTCTGAGATGCTAATAAACTATATATTATTCTCGAAATATTTTCCCTCGAAGGGAGGAATAATTATTCTATTAACCTTTCATTTTATTTTCATCTTGAAACGGAAAAGGAAGAGAATGAAATTATTGAGTAGGTATATGTAGATATTGTTTTCCATTCAAAAATCCTTGACCTTTGGCTATATTTTTTATTTATAATAAATTTGAAGTTAAGGGTAAGTATGTTATGTTGTTGTTGAAGCCGGCGAAACGTTAAACCTCACTTTCGAAACCCCGAAGAAGCAATAAAATCATTGCGAAAGTTTGGTTGAGATAAAAGAGTAGCAATGATTTTATTGCTTCTTCAGGGTTTCGAAAGTGAGGTTAAACGTTTCACCGGCTTCAACAACAACATAACATGTTTACGCTTAACTTCAAGTTTATTATAAATGAAAAATATAGAAAGCCAAAGGTCGAGGATTTTTGAATGGAAAACAATATGCATACCTACTCAATAATTTCATTCTCTTCTTTTTCAGTTTCAAGATGAAAATAAAATAAAAGGTTAATAGAATAATTCTTCCCTTCGGGGGAAAATATTTTGAGAATATGCATGGTAATCAAAATATCAACCCAAATATCAAGTAATTCGTATTTAAGCTTAGTATCTTCATTTCCAAATTATTGATTATATTGAATTAAAATAAAATATTCTCATTCCGAAGATTCATTTGAATCTTTTGGATATAAAAATATACTCAAATCAATCATAAGCCAAATAAAATAAAGAAAAACAAAGATTTACTTCAAGAATTCATATACTCAACATAAGCGTTTCAAATTCTGTATGTAATGTTGATGATTTTCTTTTGATGAATCATATTCTCAATATGATCCTACCAAATATTCTACATGATCCAATGCTATACTTCATTCTATTTCCCATATACTACAATTATGTATCCGTTTTATTCATTTGGAGTCGTAGATTAGTGTTGGAAGGTGTATATGAATATCCTTGAATTGAAAAAATCATTTGCTACATTGAAAGCTGAGGCTTTGAAAATTTGATATTCTTCATTGAAATAGATATCCTCTAGGGGATATACAAATCTAACATCAGCTTAAATTGAAAGGTATTGGTTTAAAAGGAGCATTTACTTTTTTCCGTGTATTAATCTTATCAAATATTCATCAAATTATATCGAGAAGTCTGAAACTTATTCCACTAAAATGGATTTCCATTGGCGTCATTTAGGAGGTCGTATCTTCGTAGGGAGGGCCGCTAGGAAAAAAAATTATGGGAACTTGTCATCTTCATTTTTTATGTTCTATCTGAATCCGAGAGATTTAATACATTTTCCGGGACACCCGGTATATCTCTTTCTCTACTATTAATCTCTATCATCAATAAACTAATTGATTTAAAATTTTTTTCATGAAAAATATAAATGATTAAAATAAAGGTTCGACAATTCTCATATTATGCAAGTAAAGGACAGTAACGAGACAAACTAAAATTTTTTTTAACACTCTCTAACGTGCAGACAGCTGCAGAATGAGTTCGGGATAATGTCCATCCGTCCATCCTTCTGGCAAACGTGTACATTCGCAATAAAAAAGCACGAAAACCCGGCAAAATCGTCAAAAAACCAAACCAGAAAGCATCGTTATTAAAATGATTTCGGACATGCCACAGTGTCTTCTTCGCATCTCCAAATCCAAGCGCAACTCGAAGAGGAAATCTCCCGTAAGATGAATGATGTTCATTTTACCTGTCCGCGTCTAAATGCTAGATTAAAACCGTAATGGACCGTTACAAACTGAAATAAAGTGGGATAAAGATGAGAGATAGAGAAAAACGCGCAGGACGTTTTAATTTCAACCGAGGGACTTTTGTAGGCTTTATTGTCGGCAGTCATAACCCAGACAGAGATTTTGTTCTTTAATTTCATCCCAAATATGCATGGTTAACTTTTGGAAATGGCTCGGTTCAGGTTTTACGGCAGAAGCTGATGGGGCACTGTTAAGATGACGAAGATATGAATAAACCTCTTTCTATTCGATTAAGGAAAAGCAATTCTTTTTTTTTTCATTGCACGCTTTGAATGCTACGTATTATATGCTGTTTGTTGCTGCCTATTAGGGTGGGTCGAGAAAAATCAATAATTTTTTTTTGAGTCGTAATGCGTTGGAAAAGTTGCTAAATTATAAGATCAAACGTGGTTAAAATATTAAAAATATAGGTTGTTATATTTCGGTCGCGCATGTGCTCTAAAGTTTGAAGAAAATCAGATTTACTCATTATGAATGAACTTCTCTATAAGAAAACTGTTTCAGATCTGATAAAGTTATTTAATCAACTAGGTTATTAAAGACAACGACTAATGGTCAAGATATTTTAATGCGTGAGCGGAGCGAACGCGTTAATAGTTCGAGACCATTAAAGGGCCCACTCACTAAGAGGGAAGCGCGAAGACTTGAATGCGCGTTGTACGGGGTACAGTTAAAAGTGTGTGTGTATGGCGTAAATTTGGAATGCGCAATCATCTCCGTCGTGTGGCGTGTGCATTCTTCACCGTACGTGGAAGAATGATCAAAAACGACCGTGTATGGGCAACAAGTCTCTGCACGTTTCATTTGTTTAGCAACACAGTGTCGGGTTCGATATTTATACCTTGGACATTTTTTCATTAATAACAACACACGCCACTGCCATTAACATCAGATCTTTTTTCGACGTCATCTCACGCTTGTCGCACATCCAAACCAACACGCAAAAGTGTATGTGTGTGGGAAATATGAATGCACACGTTTGCGTTACAGCAAACGTGCAGAGACTTAACTGCGCATTCTTCCTTCCTATTGAGTGGGCCCCATTAAGTCGCTCGATTAATAACCGAGTTGATTACAAGATTTTTCCGACGATGTCAATTTGAATTTTATATCAATTCTTGATTGAAATACATTCTCATTTTGCATAAGACTTACATTTGACATAATACAATTTCGATGTATCTATGTTCCAGTAGAGTTTTGACATTTCTCGTAGTGCTTCTGAATACTTTGTGAACGGTTTCCATGAGGATTGCACATTAAAATATCAGAAATTGAGCATTAAAAGGGGTCATTAATGATCCATTTAGTACACATTAAAATCACCTTTTATTTTGAGATCGACGGGAAAACGATTTTTCATTCAATTTCACGCAAACAGTTCATTTTAAAGGGCAAACCAATACTTTGTCCATATTTTTGTGGGTTCTATAACATTCTGAATTTTGTCACCCTTATTCACCAACACACGGTATATTCTTTCCCCGATTCTTTTCCATTGCGTAAACTTTATACACCTCAATTAAGTAAAAATTTTATCGTATAGTATCTTGATTAGTTCTCTAATTCAACATTAAAAACGACGTATAATCTGAAATAATTCCAGTGGATCTGACATGATATTCTATTTATAACAACGCAATGATATAAATTGCCGGTATTTTTCAGTACAAAACATGCAATCGAAATCACCTACACAAATCCGTACGACAAAATCGATAGTTAACGGGGTTTAACCTGAGTTTAACCCCCAACAACTCAAAGTACAAAACGACCGTGGTGGATCTTTATTGATTGCAATAAATCAAAAACAAACATTCATCAAAATTTTATTGTTTTCGTTTTCATGTATTACGTAAGAAGTTTATCTGCAAAGCAAAATGAGGGTATTATAAAACGCAACTCGCAAATCTTTATTGTTCTGCCGTTTCATGTCTAACTCCAATATCGCTGTTTCCAGGAAATTTTAATTGAAAACTATGATACACGAATGACCTTAGTTTGAGTGTCATCTGCAACACGTTTTACTGTTGAATTAGGAACAGAAACGACTGTAATAAAACTAAGTTTTCTCATCAGAACATTTGAACGCTTCAATCTACTTATACCGGGTGTTAGTGAATGAGTGCGACAATTTCAGGAGGCGATTTTGGATGAAAAAATAATGACATTTTGCTACATCAATGACTGAAGAAAAGGTACGCCACTGGGATATTTCAAACTATCAGTTTTGGATTCTTCGTTCAATTCTTGATAAAAAATCTCTCCTGTCATTTTTCGTTTTCATGAAAAACAAATGATAATTATTTAACCAACTAAGTTATTACAGACAACGACTAATGGTCCAGATATTTTAAAGCGCTCGCTCCGCTTAATAATGATAACAGAGTTGATTACAATATTTTTCCAACAACCTCAATATGAATTGTGTATGAAATCTTGATTGAATACATTCTCATTTTGCATAAGACATACATTTGACACAATGAAATTTCTATGTTTCTTGTTCCAGTAGAGTTTTGATATTTCTCGTAGTGATTCTGAATAATTAGTGTGCGGTTGCCATGAGGATTGCACATTAATATAACATAAATTGAGCATTAAAATGGTTCATAAATGATCAATTTCTTTCACATTAAAATCACCTTTTATTTTGGGGTCGGCAGAATAGTTATTTAATAAACTAGGTTATTAAAGATAGCGACTAATGGTCAAGATATTTTAATGCGTGAGCGGAGCGAACGCGTTAATAGTTCGAGACCATTAGTCGCTCGATTAATAACCGAGTTTATTACAAGATTTTTCCGACGATCTCAACATGAATAGTGTATAAATTCTTGATTAAAATACATTTTCAATTCGCACAAGACATACATTTGACGTAAAAGAATTTCTATGTTTTAGTAGAGTTTTGACATTTCTCGTTGTGCTTCTGAATACTTTGTGTACGGTTGTCATGAGGATTGCACATTAAAATGGCTAAAAAATTGAGCATTAAAATGGGTCATTAATGCTCAATTTCGTACACATTGAAAGCACATTTTATTTCGAGGTCGGCGGAAAAATATCTTAATGCGCATTTGTCGTTACTTCAATACATTAAAATGTATACTGCTACTTTAAATAGTAGCGACTCGTTGAGATATTTCATTTATTTACATTAAATCGTGCTCTATACGAAGTATAAGGGAGAGAGATTTTTCGTCACAAATTAAGAGAAGAATTTACAAATGAAATAACTCATATCATATCTTTCTGAGAAATAGCACGCAAAAATAGTATCATAATATTATATTCGATGATGATTTCGTTAATATCAATTCTGAAACGTGTCTGGAATATTCGAGAATGGGCAATATCATCCCCATTTCTATTATGAAACAGTTTTTGCCGCTACAATGGCAGAAAGTAATAAATTAAAAGTTTTCCTGGAATCCTAAATCAAGTTGTTTACCAGTTCAGAAGAAAACTTTGCAGCGGGGAATCATCAAAATCTGTGAATTTTAACCCGGCAATATTTTTCATTATGACAAGTTGCTTTTGATGTTGGAAGGTTCTGAAGTTACCTATATCATTATCCAAATTTCAGCAAGAACAATAAATAACATTTTACGTCGACCTTAGAAAAAAGCTGGGTTTAACGTACACGAAATTGAAATATTCAACAAATTTCGGAGAATCAGAGAAAATAAGGCATGCTTTCAAGAAGGCTTCATTCTTGTTCGTTCGAAAAAGCGAGGAAGAATATTAATAATTTTTCCATAACACATGTTGAATGGCCACTATGCAGGTTTACTGTTGTCGCTATGAATCGAAATACAAAAAAAAAGCAACAACTGAATCCGTTTTCATCCACCATGAAAGCAGAAAGTTCAAGTAGTACGAAATTTAATACTCACAAAGTCGAGGGCTTAGCCGGTTGTTCGACAATAAAATACCAGCTTATTCGACATGTTCAGGGGTATTAATTCGAATTCGTAGACATTCAGTAATTTCCA
Source organism: Propylea japonica (assembly GCA_013421045.1). NCBI lineage: Eukaryota > Metazoa > Arthropoda > Insecta > Coleoptera > Coccinellidae > Propylea > Propylea japonica. Next base: position 28,875,620 of record CM024240.1, read on the forward strand.
GTGTCAAACATAAGGATTATAAATGTAAAACAAACTTATAATGGATGCTGGTACCCCCGGCATTATCCCAAATATAATCCTGACGCTGGAAGACATCCTCGGCGAGGTACACATGTATTTCTGGATCTCAGGTTCTCTGAATTATTCATCTACTCTTTTTTCCGATCAGCTTAGGATATCTCCGAGTATATGTATTCCAAAACCTGCTTAGTACCATCTTATATGGTAAAGAGGAATAAATCATTGCGGCTTCTTATGGTCATAAACATGTTGTACTTAGTATGCAAATTTCTGGATTCGAGAATTGAAGGCATGCATTGTTGATCATTTGTCTCGATATAGTAATATACGTATAAATAATAGGCTTGGTCCTCTGGGAGTTCAGGCTGAAATAAATCTCTTCCAGGTACTAGACTCGGACATTAGGATCACCATTATGCAGCCAGTTTCGTGATGCCTCATTACTGCTGAAGGATATCATAAAACCGTGATGAAGATCGCCACTGGCCAAAGTACTTTAGTTTATTCATGTGGTATTAATCTGATGGTTCGACCAGAATCATTATACGAGGTGTCTCGAATGGCGGTTTATGAATTTTTAATGAATACGGGGAGTGAGGTCCTTGTAGCATAACGGTTCAAAAACATAGTGAAAGAATAATTGGTGGAATAAATTTTCCAATAATTTTTCATTGTTACAAGCAACATACAGGTTAACAAGTTGAACAAACTTCAGGTGATTCTACATGATAAAATAATGACATTTTGCTTCATAACTTTTCTTCGCAAATGCTCCGAGATACGGGGTCTTGAAGTTTTACTTAGAAACTGACTTGAATTCTTCGTGCAATTGATGTCTCTGCTTTTTTTTCGTATGACTCGCCGTTCTCATTCAAAGAAATAAAACATCTTATAGTATTAATAGATATTTTTTCGGATTTTACTTTTTTAAACTGTGATTTTTCACATCAACAATCAAGTAAATCCTGTTACAATTTCCATGTCTTCTTTCAATATTGCAATTGAGTTTTCTATGGTTCTGTTAACACTATGGTCACAAAATTTTGCATGAAGATTCCGTATATCAATCTTTCTTCACAAAAAGTATTTCACTCGAATCGGATATCCTTTAATGAAACTATGAAAATTTTCATTTAGATTATTCCAATTGAATTTTCTATGGTTCTATTTAAACTGTGGCCACAAAATTTTGGATGAACATTAAGAATAGCGATCTCCATTCACAAAAAAATCACTCGAATCGGATATCTTTTTATGGAAATATGAAGATTTTTTTTTCAATATTCCAATTGAATCTTCTGTGGTTCTGTTCACACAGTGGACACAAAAATTTGCATGAGGTCTGGTATCAGCATCTTGCATTTGGCCGTAACATTTCATTTCGATTGGTTTCGTATCTTCTGAGATATTGAGGAACAAAAATTTTGAACGGCAATATTTTATGGATCACCAGATTCAAGTCTCTAGGACAATCCCTTCGAATGAGACACGCTGTATGTAATAAAACAATCACTCCAATAATCAATTAATTAAATTTCGAAGTGTTGAATCGAAATGTTTGGTGTTTCCTCCAGCGAAGCGAATGAATTTCACACGAATCCTTCGCTTGGATGAAATTCTTTTAATTTGGGGAAATTTCCTGCTCTCCTCTTTTTTGTCGAATCCCTTCTGATTATCACGGCAAGGACCTGTGATGTTGTAATTAAGGTCATCCCGCACTAACGCTATGGAACTCTGAACCGAATTAATTTTCGTTATCGTCAAGCGCGCTTCGGTTTCTTTATCTTTTCTTATTTTGTATACCGGCGCAGATAAACTCGGGGATTTTATTATTCTTAAGATTATCGCGAAATACCGTCAAGGAGGGAAATTTTATTTGATGGAATTTGATGGAAGATTTTTGAGCGATAGAAAAAACTTAATTGTGTCATTATAACTTGGTTTCGATGTCATAAAAATATTGCAGCAGTTGTGAAAATTATGACAAGAAAAGTTGAACTCTTTTCTTTTGTTTTTCAGGTAAATCATCTCGATTGATTATATTTTTGCTAGCTCTTTCTGTTCAAACTAACACTCGTTTAAGTTTGAGAAGAAAAGAAACATCAATTGAACAGAATGATAACCAAAACTTTTACAGCTATCACAGCTTAACACATTTAATTATGTAAAATTTGATCAAAAATAATTTTTTTCAAAACAGCACCGATTCAATATAATCATTATTGAAGTGTAAAGTGAAAAAATCAAAACACCAAAATAGAACCATAGGATTAATTTTTTTCAATTATTGATCTTTTCTACATATTTCATATTTTGAATTTTATACCCAGAATATAATTTCGATCGTGCTGATATTTTGCATTCATACAATCAGCATAAATCTCAAGTCTGATACGAAATGTTGGGGTAATAGGATTATTGCTCCACCAATGAACGAGTGCTCAAAAGCACTCTTAATTTTTTTCCGCCGACCTCGAAATGACAGATGATTTAAATGGGTACAAAATTGAAAATTAATGACCCATTTTAATGCTCAATTTATGTTATATTTTATGTGCATTCCTCATGGCAACCGTACACAAAGTATTCAGAAGCACTACGAGAAATGTCAAAACTCTACTGGAACATAGAAATATAGAAATTCCATTATGTCAAAATGTAAGTCTTTAATCAACTCCGTTATTAATCGAGCGACTAATGGTCTCGAACTATTAACGATTATTAACTATCTTGACCATTAGTCGCTGTCTTTAATAATCTAGTTGATTAAATAACTATTATCATCTAATTCATATCACCTAGCAGAAGAAAAAAATAATAAATAGCACTGTTTCAATCTCATGTTCATGAAAATGAATAATCAACGATTAAGATTACTCAAGTAGGTTGAAAAATCTCACAATGACCGATATGTAAACCATTTTCAACTCAACTGCCGGAAATTCGTTTGATATAAGACACATCCTGTTTCTGGATTCACTCAGATATGCAACGGTATTCAATTTCAAATCGTTTCTTGACACTTAAACGGTTCTCAATTGGAATACAGAAATAACTGCGGATCGTTAGTATTTCAATAAGGAAAAGTTTAACAGATTAACTATTAATGATTCAACGGTTTTAATCCCATACTTCGAATGATCATAGTGAAGATAATCGACAACTGCATTGTTAGCCGTTGTTCCCATTGTGTTCAAGCCACAAATACGTATATGCACCTTGGGAGATGGCCATTAAGAGCCAGTTATAATAGATTAGGTGTTATCGATTGTTCACCCTAAATAATTAAACTTAATTGAATGCCGAAATTGAATGAACAACTTTATGAGCCAGTGAATAAGTGTGTAATATCAGAACAAAGCAGAACTTGGGCTAAAATCCAACTTCACGGTATAAAGCATGAAATTCAGAAACCGTGAACGATAGAAAGTCAAAGCCATATAACTTTATAGAAAGAGAAACTTGAGGCGGTTGCTTCCCTGTACAGTGGCCACAAGCGGAAGCGGGGCATAAAATTTGAGGATGAGATATATAAGTGTTAAAATATTCACTTGGGATATTCCCATTGGGTATTTTATACGTTGTTTACATTATGACAGGACAAAGATGGAATGTCGGGATGTGGGATACAGAGCACGAAAAATGTCTGGACCAACTTTGTGCCAAAACGACGAAGATTAATTGAGAGAATATCTTCAACTTCCAAAGAGCATGCGGTATTCGTTGCGTGAACGTATCGTTATCAGAATACAGTGGAACTTCCCTATAACGAAAGCGCTAAATCCTCAAAAAAATCGTTATAAAGAAATTTCGTTATGCAGAAAATTTATTTCTATAGTCGGCAATGCCGCGGTCGACTTCACTGATAAATTTAAGTTTATCATTCAAACTTGAGCACTTCCTTTTAGACATTTTTGCACAACTTTCACACTAGCATGATGGTTAGATTGAAACCAAACAGCGAGGGGTGTATTTAAAACTGTTTCAAAGGATCTCTCTGCCCGCCGTAATGATTTATTTTAAGGTAGGGATTTACTACTTACGTCCAGAAAAATTTCGGAAAACCCCATCCTTATACCTTCTTACCAATACCCATTCAAAGAGTAATGCTCTTCGAATATTTCGTTATAGAGAAAATGTACTTTGTTTTAGAGGGTGTTTTTAGAATGGAATTTGGATTCAAGGTGCCAATGTTTAGTACGGTATTCGTTATACAGAGAAATTCGTAATACAAATGTTCGTTATGGGGAAGTTTCACTGTAGTTATTTTCCTAACAAGTGCGGAAAGTGACACTTTCCCGCCGTTGACCCGAACGACTTCACGCATGAATTATAGGAACTTTATTTTTTCTATGACCGCATAAAGATTCAAAAAGCACATTGAAAATATATATTTTGTTTCAACATACAAAACATTCCATGAAAATTCATTATTTCTGATTAATATTAATGTTGAAAACATAATTTGTTGCATTCTGCAAATGCGTCAGAATAGCCGGTATAGAGTAGTTAGTTGGTGGTAACTGACTGTTACATGTAACACTCGTAGATTGCAAAGTGCATGAAGATGACGGAGACGGCATCGGTTGCAAGTTGCCAGTAGGTACATGAATGTCCTCCAAATAACTCTCAGCAATAGCAGTTGACTTCCAGCGTCCAAGAAGTTTTATCTTGGTTATCCTTCCAACTGAATCTGCTAGAAACGTTGTCGAGGTCGCCTAAAACTGTGACCCATTTTATTTTTCGATCGAGACAGCGGTGAACTCTTGTTTTCTGAGAACTGCTAAAAATTACAAATATTTTCAAGCAGTGACAAGAGAAGCTTTTCTTAAAGATACCAGTGTTTTCTTGACGACGGCTGACCGAAATTTCGAATACTAGAAGCAGAAATGATGGAAATAACCTAAATAATAATTCAGTACAAAATCTTCATTATGCACTCTGAGTGAATTGTGTTTATATTATGTTTGTTAGGTGAAACTTTAATTTTTCAGGTGGATTATACGATTTTCAATACCAATTTGAGTAATACATTACCGCTACAATGAATTTTCAATCGAAACTATTTTTTCTTCTTCTTTACAATGATACCAATTATGTTCCTATTATTTGAAATTCTATGTGTGTTTCTAAGACTCTAGGCGTACTCTGTGAACAACTCTTTATTACCTGTAAACTTCGAACTAATAAGACAAACAAAAACCAAATACGCACCCAATTAGCACAAATAACATATAAATTATAATAATCAGATACAAAAAAAAAAACACTCCTGAAAAGAATTAGTGAGGATGAATGTCAAAGCAGACCTTCAACTAGTTCAGGTCCATTGATAATTATATTCCGGAAACTCCTCATTAGGAAACGCATTAACAGCACACGAAAATGACCACTAAAGACATTTCTTAATTAGGTACAAGACATGCCCCTTGTGACACAATAAATTCCGGTGTCAGCGCTTCAAGTTGTTAGGAGAAATTCTGTATTCTGTAATTGAGTAGTGGAAATAATTAATTCATCCTGTAAACAGCATTTTTTTCTCTCATAATTTGGTTCATATTGTGAATTTTGATGACTACATACAGTAAAAAAATAAATAAAAACATTATTGTAGTTTACAATAGTTCATTTAACTCCCTGTACACCACTCGGTATACCATTAAAAATCAAGTGACTTTTCTATAAATCATCATTTTCCAATGCAAAAATAATTGAACGATATTCAATTCCATTAATAGATATTTTATCAACTAAATTATTGAAATAGTTGTTTACAAGGTTTTCAGTCAACCTCATCACCAATTGAGTATGAATTCTTGATTGAAATACATTCTTATGATGCACAAGACATCATACATTTGACTTACTTCATTATTCTATTAGAAATTGACCAATACATTGGGTAATTATTGATCAATTTCGTGTACGATTAACTGAGCTTTTTTTGAGATCGACGGATAGAAATATTATGAGTAGACCCATTTTTCGAATGTTGGTACAAGATTCTATTGTAATTTTATCAACAATACATCAGTCTTTACTGATGAAAACTGACGATAAAACACTTACAATCAATTCAAATAAAATTCATATCATGGTAAATAATATATTGGATCTAAACATCTCTTGTATCTAATGGGAAAAACAAACATTGAAAGAAGCTACATTAGACTATTGACAAATAAGATAAGTAACACTAACCATAATCAGTACAGCTGCCACTGGAAAAATATCACCAATTTCTGACAACATACTTCAACAACAGGAAAACAAAACTTTATAAATCATTCAATGAATTTTAAAGTGTGTTTTTTTCATTGCCGGTTTCAAATCAGATGATATAAGGATAAGAAATACCCCACATTGTTCGGACCTCCTTCTGCAATTTTTCAAATTGAACAAAACAAAGAAACAACGAGTGACCCCTTTCTTTCGGCAAAGCTCATTTATCAACAAGAATTAACAGTAAAAACTACGACATGCACTCGATTATCTGATCAACTCTGCTATCCAAATTGATATTTCATGTTGCAAATAACCTTACGGGTAATTTACAACATTACTCATTCGTATAATGAAACTCTCCAGCTTTTATAGGTACCTTAAAAAGATCATCGCCTTAATTCAATTCCCAAGAACAGGTTATAATTGTAAAGTAATAATTAATTGCCCCATAATTTCCGTTTATATTGGTTTTTGTCATTGCATATATAATGTCGGCTTTTTTATTTTTACCAATTTTATTTTATCCGCGGTTTTAACGTACATAGCTGTATCAGCGATGCAAGCAATTATATTTTAACGATACTGTATAGTTGTACAACAACGAGGTAGGACCATTATGCATCGATTTTAATATTGGTACGATCGGACATTTATAACGTGCCATCAATTTTATATCGCGTGGAATTTACAGGATATCGACTTTGTATAGGTTCGACAAAATGATATTTTTAAAGGAGTTACGGATTTGATTTATTGCTTGTGCAATTAATGTTGAAGTTGAGTTATTTTCGAGATGGAATAAAAAATATTTTATGTGATTTTTTGATGGAGATATATCGATAGATATATTGTATCTTTTTGATATCGAAATCGAGCACGTTTGCGTGGAAACTTACCGAATAATTTGCTCGTTTGTTTGTGATTGGTTTAGAAATTCAATACGGTTGAATAAGGTTACATTGCTACAGTATTCTAGAAGTTAATATATTGCGTTCGATTAATAAATGCGCATGTTGTATTTCGTCCGAAAATATAAACAAAAGATTCTTTCAACTTACCCTCTGAAATCACCCATACCTACAGTGGAAATAGATAAGAAATGTCAGAAAACAGCTTTCCAGAGAATTTTCTAATCATAACAGCTTAAGTTTTTGCGGAATTTCTTTCTCAAGTGTTAATAGGTGGTGTTTGGTGAAGGTTTTAAAGGGTTAGTGGAAGTTATTCCTCCCAACTTCTACGCTTATGCAAAAAGTACAGTTCTTGAGACGGCCATTCGAACAGCAATGTTTTCTGCACAAAAACGTTGCTCCTGATTGTACCTTCTAAAATCGACTTCTTTCGAGAAAGAACAACTTTTTTGTTGCAAAACATGGTAAATTTGTTGACTGTTTTAAAGAAGTTTCAGAAAAATTTTCACAAAATCGACCATGTTTTCTGATGAAACAGATGATTTTTCTTGGTGGACTTATTGAAAAGAAGAATCTTTATATTTCCATAACAGAATATATCCAATTCGAGTGAAATTCATTTTGTGAATGAAGATCGACATACTGAATGTTCATACAAAATTTCAAAAGGATCGCATCATCAGAACCATAGAAATTAATAAGAAAAGGTGTTTTTCTAATTATCGATTTCTTAAATTTCATTTTTTCAACAATTTTCAGAATATAATTCCGATTGTGCTGAGATTCTGCATTTATATAATTGCTATCAATCTCAAATCCCATATAAAATTCTGAGGTAATAGTTTTATTGCTTCACCAAAGAACGAGTGCTCAAAACCACCTGCTCCTGGCTTTTCTTAAATGTTTTCATACATGTTGAAAGCGAATTCATCTCTAAATAAACCAATCAAATATAAATCTTCCACCGAACACAGTTCAAATTGAAAAAAAATCCCCAGGTATCTGCAACCTGTCTCAGACAGACAGAGTGACATTGCACTCGAGATCCTCACACGAACGATCCAAAACCGCTGACGTAAGAAAACGGATAACAATGTTCCCGTGAAAAACCCTCTACATACGCATTTTCTCGTCATTTTTCACTACCGGAACCGGAAATGTTCTCGCTAACGAGATGAAAAAAATGTAGTTCACAAACTGCATTATCCATCTACCCCGACGTACACTAACGAACTTGAGAGAAAGCAGGAGGGCCCTACGAGGTGTGGGAGGCATCCCCCAAGCATTTCTAGGGGAGGAATTTCCCTCGTTAAACCGTTCGACCGGGAGCTTCCCCCAATGATGTTACAATTGTAACATTTGTGTTACATTTCAGGAATGGTGTTACGGTGTTAGTTACAATTCTTAAATTAGGCAAAAGGGTTGAAATCTCTGTTTTACAGCTCCGACTGATGATTTAAGTAAGTAGTTGCAGGTGAATTCAACTTGGGATAAACGCGTTCCTTTGCTGAAAAATTTACGAAAAGCCATGAGCAGGTGCCTTTGAGCGCTCGTTCTTTGGTGGAGTAATAATGCTATGACCTTCAAATTTTGTATAGGACTTGAGATTTATGCTAAGTATATGAATGCACAATCTCACTACGATCGGAATCATATTCTGGAAATTATTAAAAATTTTAAATATTTTAAAAACTAATAATGAAAAAATTGTTATTCCATGGTTCTGATGATGCGATCCTCTTGAAATTTAGCATGAACGTTCAGTATATCAATCTTCATCCACAAAATAAAAATTCCATGCAAATCCGATATTTTGTAATGGAGATATGAAGATTCTTTTTTCAATATTTCAGCCACAAAATTCTGCGAAAGGCTTTTTATGAGCATCTTGCATATGGCCGTAAAATTTCATTTCTATTGGTTTCGTTTTGTCTGAGATATTGAGGAACAAAAATTTTGAATGGCCATATTTTATGATCACCCTGTACGATTTGACTGGTTAAAGAACTTAACCACGGCATTTGAGAACCGTACTCACCCTGAAAATCTTAAGTCTCTAGGACAATCCCTTCGGAAGTTATCGTGCTCAAAATTCGAAAATGACAGACACTTGGGTAAAATGATTTAGAAAACTGTTTAGGTTTTCAATCCCAGTCTCAGAAACGGAAATGATTATATTTTTTTTGGCTAAGATGAACTGCTCCTGCGTAAATCCTTGCACTGATTTGTCAGGAGCTAATTGGTTTTGAGAAAATTGTTGCCTTACAGTGAAACTAAAAAAGGAAATAAAGACAAATAATTTTCGGTGGTTATATCAGACTCCTTCTTCAGACAAACTTGTGAAATATTTGGAATTGTGTATTTTTTTCGGTTGCTGTCTGATTGATATTGATCTTCATGACATCAGGAAATTTCAAAATTAAATGAATCAACATCTCTATCTGTTGACAACTCTCAATGTCAATTAGACTGCAAACGAAAAAATACACAACTCCAACGATTTTACAAGTTTGTCTGAAGAAAGAGTCTGATATAGACACCGAAACGTTACATTATCCTTTTCATTTATTTCCTTTTTTAGTTTTACTGTTAGGCAACAATTTTTTCAAAACCAATTTGCTCCTGACAAATAAGTGCAAGGCTTTACGCAGGAGCATTTCATCTTAATTAGAATTTTTTTCAATTATTTCTGTTTCGGAGACTGGGAGTGATAACCTGAAAAGTTTTCTAGAAATGCAGAATCCCCCCAGATTATAGTCCGGTCTATTTAGACCAAAAAATGAGAGTGAAGTTACATAAAGTCCCAACAAGCTGAATTTCTGTGAAGTTGTTCAAAACATAATTATAAACAATGTCTAAAAGTTCCTCATCGTTCCCCTGTGAGGAAAAAATTTTATTCGAGGTCAAATGTCAAAAAAATGAGTTTTTCGCGATTTTCAGCAAAACGGTAAGTTTTATCATAAAAGTACCTCAGACAAAAATTGTAGATCATAAAATTATCTATAAAAAATGTATCAATACTTTTTTTCTTACGAGCCACCGTTTCTGAGATATAAAGATTCAAAAAGTTATACCTACGCGCTAAGTACACTACCTCATAGGTAGGTGGCATGGTAACGTGTGCATATTATGACGATAACGACTTTTATGACTTTTTGAATCGTTATATCTCAGAAACGGTGGCTCGTAAGAAAAAAAGTATCGATACATTTTTTATAGATAATTTTATGATCTACAATTTTTGTCTGAGGTACTTTTATGATAAAACTTACCGTTTTGCTGAAAATCGCGAAAAACTCATTTTTTTGACATTTGACCTCGAATAAAATTTTTTGGGGGAATGATGAGGAACTTTTAGACATTGTTTATAATTATGTTTTGAACAACTTCACAGAAATTCAGCTTGTTGGGACTTTATGTAACTTCGAATGTCTAAATAGACCGGACTATTATATTTCAATCGATAAAATGATATATCACTCGTTCAAGTAGAACGAGAGCAGAGAAAGTAAGAAACCCGCAGTTTCTACAAAATAGAAACATAAAACGTTTGGAATAAATAAACTAAGCTTATATTGAATAACTTATACTGAAGTATATGTTGAAAATGTATTAAATGTAAAAAAAATACCTTCAATATTCAGATACAAATTACTTAATTCTTGCTTTTTGGACAGTTGGGTGTTCTAAACCAAGTCTGTTCTTCGAAGACCGCTACAGGAACTAACTGAAGGGTAATCATCTCCTAAAGAAATGAACATCGTTATTTCGCCCTAAATATTGAATGCAATATTAGAATAATGATGAAAAATCACGTGTTACAATTGATGAAAGGCCAAGAACAACGCTGTAACGGGCTTGAGAGAAGCCAAGAGGTGTGGGCCGCCCCCACATCCATTTCTAGGGGTAGGAATTTCCCTCGTTAAACCGTTCGACCGAGAGTTTCACCCATTCGGCAGTCTCGACGGTAACGGAAGATTCATCACACGCCTTATCCTCAGAATTGCACTTTATCTCCTCAGGGAACTCCCCAGTGTCTCCGTCTGTGTAGTGGAACGATGGCTTGTGCACCTCCAATCCATTTCTGGCAGCCGCCGGGAACATGGCTCTCAACTTTTTGATGTACGGCTGTATTTGAGCTTGTTCCAGAAAAAATTCCGGTCTCACATGACAGGTGCGGCTCTTCTGAGGATTTCCGAGGATTTTATACCCGACTGCGGAATTATTCATAACCGGAATTCACTTGCTACTCCGTACGGCTGCTTGTCGGCCCTTTGAATTGTTGGGTTAAATTGGTTTGAGCCATTTTGCGTGAGTCGATGAAATGCTATAACCTAACCTAACCTTACCATAATGAACTGTCTTCTTTTTCTGTATCTTATCCTTTTCTCTTACACTTGTTCATGTTTCAGTAACTATTCTTATAAGGTACTTCGATTTTGTTGTGAATCTGTTTATTAGGTCACATCTCAAATTAGACGTGTTCTAATAGGGATGATACAACTTAAATAAAAAAATTTTATATTCTGGAAATTATTCAAAAAATGAAATATATAAAAAATTAATACCTAATTACAAAAATCATTTTCTATGGTTCTGATGATGCGTTCCTCTCTAAATTTTGCATGAACATTCAGTATATCAGTTTTGATTCACAAAATGATTTTCACTTGAATCGGTTATCCTGTTATGGAAATGTAGGGATTCTTCTTTTCAATATTCCAATTGAATTTTCTTTAGTTCTGTTGACACTATGGCCACAAAATTTTGCATGAATATTAAGTATAACATGTCTTCAACCAGAAAAAAAATTCACTTGAATCGGATATCTAGTTAGGAAAATATAAAGATTCTTTTCTTCACTATTCCAATTGAATTTCTATGGTATGTTGACACTATGGCAACAAAATTCTGCATGAACATTCAGTGTATCAATCTTTATTTATGAAATAAATTTAATCCGAATCGGATATTTTTTATGGAAATATGAAGTTTCTTCTTTTCAATATTCCAATTGAATTTTTTAAAGTTTTCTCTACACTATGACCACAAAATTTTGCATGAAGCTTATTATGACCATCTTCAATATGGCCGAAACATTTCATTTCGATGGGTTTCGTTTTGTCTGAGATATTCAGGAACAAATATTTTGAAAAGCCATATTTTATGGAACAGCCTGTACGATTTGGCTGGTTTTCAAACCATTTGGAAACCGAATTCACCCTGAAAATTTCAAGTCTCCAGGACAATCTCTTCGAAAGTTATTGTGCTAACGGACGGCAACGAATTCGTCATCAGGGAGTAGAATCCTATCGTTTGAGACCATTTTCGTATCAAAATTCGAAAATTACAGACATTTGAGCAAAACGATATAGCACTCGTTTAAGAAGAACTAGCGCTCAAAAAATACAAGTTTACAAAGACAGAATCTTCGAAGTCGATAGAGATATTCATTGCGGCAAGGACTCGTTACAAGAAAACACTTATCAGAGGTACATAGATGGCAGTATAAAATTCTGCTTCTGCACGAGAATTCTCACTAAAGATTCAAAGCTGAAAGCCTACGAAATCCATATGATTCAACAGCTTCTGCCAGTAGACCACATTGAAGACAACAGCTATTATAAGTCAACCATCAGTAGATCTCTTCAACATGTGGTCCCCAACGATAGAACAAGTTTGACAAGACCGACTGATTTTCGACAATACGATAAATGACGAAAATAAATTGCAGCCATTTTGATTGATTCTAGAGAACTGACAAAAGTGACAAAAGCTTTCAAATGTAACCTATAGTCCGTTCACGAAAGGTTGAGCGCATAGTAGGCGTATGTTCATTTATCTGAAGTTGGCAGTATTTGCTGTCATAACGTAAAATAAAGTCACCGTTGCCGAATGTACTCGGCCTCGTCCGACGAGCTTGCGAGTTATCAGAGAACTCTATGCAATATTGACAACATTGCGAATCAATCTGACAAGAAAATAAACAACATAACCAAAAATTTTAATATACACAGTGGAATATGCCAAATTGTCATGGCCCACCGACGGCTCAACCTTTCGTGAACGGACTATAAATGTAAAGAATGATTCTTATGATGGAAATAGCCCAAATACCATTTCCAACATTACATATTGCGCGAACAAACGAACAACAAATATTCCCTAACCCGTTAGAATTGATGTCGATGACATAATTCTCTACGTCAGCTCGACACGGAAACTTCTAATTGGTATTCAAACCGAATCCTGTAAACGACCAAACGTTTAATTCTGTCAAAATACTGAATTGTCAGCATCGATTCGAATCGATATAAATTAGAGGCTTAGCCCATCAAATAATTGATGGTTATCCAAGAAACTGGTAGCAGATTCATTAAAATGCTCACAGATAATGAATATATCGGACGATAATCTCCACGATTTACTATAATTACGATTCAAACTTTGTGCCCAATCGATACCAATTCGGTTTTGATGAGATGGACAATTATTGATAACTTAGACCCGAATAAACTTGGGACTATCGACTTGCTAAGACGAGGTAACATGATTTTTTCATTTAAGCATCTGAAAGCAATTACGAAGGACATTCCTCAACCGAATGGGCGGAATGCAAAATTATTGGGTAATTGGAGGTTATTTTATTATTTAGGAACTCGCGAGCCTACTGATCTACTCCTTCCAGTAGATCAATAGTTTTCGGGTTGGTCAGACAAACGGTAGGTCAGTTGAACTGGTAGTACTGATAAACGGTAGGCCTATTGAATCGGTAGGTCTGTTGAACCCGTAGTTCGAATGAATGGTAGATAAGTAGAATAGCTGAAGTGTCATATGGAATAACTACTTTGAAGAACTGATGAGTCGTCAGTAATTCGTGAGATATATCTGAAAGAACGATTTGGTAAATCAATTGAAAAAACGGAATTAGATTGAAACTTAACTGAGTGAACTCTTGTTATACAATTGGTATGGAAATTACTCATATGGATTCCTTCGAAACCTAATCAAATAAATCCTGTGGACGACCAAACGTATTATTTCGTCAAAATACTGAATTGTCATTTTGACTTAAGTTTGTCACATTTTTCATCATTATCCCGAAATTGAATTCGATATTTAGGATGAAATAACACTATTTAAATCTATGGGAGGTGATTACCCTTCAATAGGGTCCTGTAGCGGTCTTAGAAGAACAGGATATTCGAAAAATCATCACTTGGAATGCCAGACCTGGTTTAAAACACCCTCCTGGCCCAAGAGCATGATATAAGTATTTTGTATCTAAATATTGGAGGTTTTTATTCGGATAGTTTTAAGTTTCAATTTTGTAAAAACGGCGAGACGGGTTTTTTTCTACTGAGGTTTTTCACTATGCTCTGGTATCATACGCCAGAATAGTATGGTACCCCGTTTTGCACCAACTTCAGCTAGGGATTTTTTTGTTTCATGTAATGTATTTTTTTAGCTTTCAATTCAAAAGGATATACAGAGTGTTCCGGAAAATGTGGGAAATCTATCGGACCCTCTATGATAAGGTGCTCAAAAAAACAAATTTGGATACCTTGAAAATTAAGCTTAAGAAAAGGTACTTGTTCAGTGTCGATAAAATGAACCGTTTTCGAAAAAGAGAATAATGAAAGAAGTAAGTAATTGAAATTTATTCCACTAAAATGAATTTCCAGTGGCGTCATTTAGGAGGTCGTATTTCCGCAGGGAGGGCCGCTAGGAAAAAAAATTGGGAAATTGTCATCTTATTTTTTTATGTTCTATCTGAATCCGAGAGATTTCCCACATTTTCCGGGACACCCTTTATACTGAATTGTCAGCATCAATTGGAATCGATTTAAATTAGAGGCTTAGCCCATCGAATAATTGATGGTTATCTAAGAAACTGGTAGCAGATTCATTAAAATGCTCACTATTCACTCTAATTACGACTCAAACTTTGTGTCCAATCTATACCAATTCGGTTTTGATGAGATGGACAATTATTGATGACTTGGACCCGAATAAACTTGGGACGATCGACTTGTAAAGACAAGGTGACATGATTTTTTCATTCAAGACATCTGAAAGCAATTACGAAGGACATTCCTCAACCGAATGGGCGGAATGCAAAATTATTCGGTAATAGGCGGTTGTTTTATTATTAAGGAATGGAATACAGGTCATTTTCTCTACCTGTCAATTTCTTGGAACACTTGGGAGTTTGTTGGGAAGAATTTGTATTCAAAGGAGCACTGAACCGACGTAGTTGTGTTGTTTCTTTAATTGTGTGCTCAAATGTTGATTATGGGATTCCTTTTTCAAACCAAATTGTACTATCTCAGATTCACTCATTGTTCATAATTAAATTTCTAAAGAACTTTTCAGGTTTTCACTCACAGTCTCTATTTTTGATGTTGTTCTTATGTTCCCGTTTTCTTATCTCAAAAGGTCTTGATGTCCCTCCTGTATAAGATTATCCACATACTAGCAATTATATAATAATTATACAGGGAATATTGTAAACACAATTTTTTGATTTTTGTGTCTCATTCATTGGTTTCGTTCTGGTTAGAATGGATCTCAAATCATTTTGTGTTTTGAAAACAGTTCTTATGTTGAATTTGGAACCAATTATTCTTATTTTTTCTGAAAGGCCAGGAATATAAGGAATGACGTTCAACAAATTTGGTTGTTCTTGACGATTTTCTGTTTGTACCTGATCATCATTAGAATTTTGATTAGATATTTTTCGTTCTGAATAAGATAAGAAAACGGGAACATAGGAACAACATCAAAAATAGAAACATTACCAGATCACAAATCGCTGATCATGTATGTTCAAATAGCGGAGATCATATGATGAACTGGAACAACACAAAGATCCTAATGACGGAACCTGACAATTATAAAAGGAAAATTAAGGAATCCCCATGTATTTTGTTAGATGAGGTAGATAATTTGGCCAATTGTTCTGTTGGAATAGATCGTATTTGGATTGATTTATTGAAGAAAGAAATGACATCAGGAAATTTCAAAATTGAATAAATCAACATCTCTATGTGTCCACAAATTTCAATGTCAATTAGACTGAAAAAACACACAATTCCGAAAATTTTACAAGTTTGTCTGAAGAAGGTGTCTGATATAGACACCAAACCGTTACATTATCCTTTTCATTTATTCCCTCTTTTAGTTTTACTGTTAGGCAACAATTTTTTTTAAAACTAATTTGCTCCTGACAAATAAGTGCAAAGAATTTCGCAGTAGCACTTCATCTTAATTAAAAATTGTTTTTTAATTATTTCTGTTTCAGAGACTGGGAGTGAAAACCTAAAAAGTTTTTTAGAAATGCAGAATCCTCCCAGATTATATTTCAATCGATATTCATAATTAAATGTTGGTTTTTGAAACTTTCTGGTCACAAATTCATTTCTACACGTCAATTAACCGTTCTTTATTTATATTATATTATATGCACGATAATCATCGAGGTATGGCAAAAATATTGCTATCAATATTTAATGGATTTTTTCCGACTTTTCATCTATTAGGAATATGACTGAGACTGAAACTCTCTTCCTCAATTCTTAATACATACATACAACAATGGAATATATCAATATTTTTTGGCTTACCACTTCAAAATGGTCATAGTTTCTCTTAACGACTTGCTCACCTGAAAAAAAAAACAATCAATGAATATCTCCAAAGACAACTAACGGTATTTCATCCTAAATTAGGACGAGTAAAGATTCTCCAAACGAATAGAAATCGAAATAATGCACAACAAAACTAGAGCCGATAAAATCGTGCTTTCGCTTCGGCTGAAATCGCATCACGACGTGAACTTGAGCAAGTTTAATCAGGGGTCAATAAAACTGTCTGCAGACTATATAATGAGTGTCATTATACTGCTTTCCCTGCTTTAAGTCATTAGCTGATCAATCAGCTTGTTCCGATGAAATTTTCTCGTTGACTTTGACTTTATTAGATGGCTTAATGGTAATGATATTCTTGTGAAGAAATGTGGGAATTATTCTGGGCTGGTTGGGCACATAACGCACCATGTGGCAACGCCGTATTTCAGTTGTTGAAATGAATCGTTTTCATCAATTAGAAAAACAGATGAGTCATACACTAGTTTAGTTTTGGTTTAGTTTAAAAAGAGGTTACAGTTCACTGCGACCTCAAGGTCTATTCTATTGTGTCCCCTTACACAGCTGTTCGGGCCATACCCTCACAGCTCGCCTTCCAGTTCCAGAGACATGATTAAATCCAATATCTGTGAAGGTTTCAACGAGGCTAGTTCCTCACTCTTACAAGTTTCTCGCCTAAGGCCATTTCTACTTAGGCTCACAATGCAAAAGCATTCCGTGACTAGGTGAATGGGGGTTTCTTCCTCCTCCCCACAGAACCCATCCTCAACAGGTGCTTCCTGAGGCGACAGTGTCCTGTAAGAAAGCCAGTGAGGAGGTCCAATTGTTTCTCACTAAGATCCAGATATCTTTTGGATCTTGCTGTTTCAAAGTTCCGAAGTAAGTTAGTAGAACGATCCATCCCTGGGAGATTCCGCCAGAGTTTTTCCCTCTCGGCTTTCTCCTTCTCCAGAAACTCCTTCTTATACTCTTATAGGTACATTTACCTATACCACAGAAGGGTTCTGGGCCAATGAGTGACATTCGTGCGCCCTCTTTGGCAATTTTATTGGCCTTTTCGTTTCCTTTGATTCCCGAATGGCCAGGTGCCCAGATTAAAAAGACCTTATTTCTTTGCCTTCCTCATTGAGTTTGTTCCGGCACTACCAGATCATTTTTGAGTCGATGACGTAGGAGCTCAGTGCTTTAATAGCAGATTAACTATCTGATTGTATGGCTATATAGCACTTCTGGTGTTTCTTTCTACATTTATATCTAGATATCTTTCAATAGCTAACATTCGTCATACACTAGAAGCTGTTACAAATGAAGAAAGTTTAGATTTTCGGTAAAATTTCGAACTTTCTTTTGAACAATTTACAATTGCATTATGGTGCATGTTTAAATAGTACATAGAAAGTAACTAGTGAGCCCACAGATCTATCTTTTTCAGCAAATGATAGATCAATTGAATCGGTATACCAAATGAATAGTAGATCTATCAAATCGGTAGATCAGTTGAGTAGGTAGATCAGATGAACCGTAGGCGTAGTATAATGAAACAAATTTCATTGTATATATTTCATATATAAAAACAAGAATAACTTCCCATAAAAGTTCTGTAAGAATAAATTTGAATACTTGTGCTTTGGCCATACATTCAAACAGTTATGATCATAACATGAATTATTCTAATACGAAATTGCTGTTTAAAGAACCTCATTATAACAAAAGACTGTTCCTTGAAATGTTGGCAATATCCATCTCTGATAACACCATGAACACCAAACAAGATACGAGCAACCTTAATAATATATATTCTTATTTCATATATATATATTCCAAACTTGGTTAAATCTGGTAAACTGGCAGACGAAAGCTGTATGTACATCAAAAGAGGTTTGTAAATCAATGAAAGTTGTCTTTTAACGTCGCTGAATCTCTTAGCTTCAAAGACACGCGAGGCATCCGAGAAAATGTAGTCAAAAAACCCAGAAACTGCCGAAGGCTATATCGGCTCGCGAAACTCTCTCCAGAAACATATATTCCATCATTCGCACAGCTTCAGAAGACCAAATATTTGCAACGAAAAGGAACCGATACTATATTGAAAAATCGAGACGCAATTTCGAAGCCTGAGTTGCTGTCGTCAAAGCGAACCTTCAGAACTCCATGTAATAACTAGTGGAACTCGTAAACAAGAAAAAAAATTTATCCATTCTTTCCGAATCCGTCGTTCCTCTTTCTGTAAAGATAGGAAACGAAATATGGGGCGGCTAATGTAACTAGAACCGATGCTCTGATGAATATAAATCTAACCTCAAACACATGAATGCTGTAAACTGGAAGCGAACTTCTTTTATTCCCTTTTCCCCGATATTATAATCAATCATTCCACTTTTGGTCTCGGTGATTATTCGTTCGAGAATTCGGGATTTTTTCTCTTTTGAGGGGAGCTCGGTCGCATAATAAAAAGATGAAGTTTTTCCATCCGAGAACCAGAGAAATATTTCTCCAGACTTCTTTTAATTTGTCTTCTCGGACTGACTTCAATCGTTCTCGAAACCTGGTCCTTTTGCAAGGCATGAAAAATGAATGCTATATTTCCTACAGACTCAAAATTGTATTTTTCTTTGTCTTGATTTCTGTTCTGAGTAATTATATACTCGGAAGCGTCCTTAAAAATTTATAAGAATCTCAATGAAATAATTAAAGGAAAATAGAAAGCCCCACCAGAAATCACAAAGTGCAGTGTTTGGAATTATGAGAAAAATAATAGAAAGTTTGCTTTCCGACGTCTATATTATTCACTTTAATTACCAATTAATTCAGTTTCTCGGTTTTTTTCATGGATCCTAGTTGATGTTTTTTGTCAATATATGTTTGCAGGAGATATAGTTCTATAAGCTTTGTAATATTGTCAGTACATATTGATATTTCGAATTATGTGTCCAGAGATCTATTTTAATCTTAATTAATAATGGAAAAATTAGTTCAACGGTTGAAAAATGAATAGTGAATATTATTATTGGAAATATTTTTTCGTCGGAAGTGGTTAAGCCAAAATAATGAAATTTTTTGTGATGTTTCGATAAAAGGTAACATTACTCGAATTGCGCCTGAATACTTAAAGTTGGGTTGCCCATGACAATCATACAATAAAGAGGAAGAAGTCATGAATCAGAATGAGTCATTATTGCTCAATTTTCGTAAACGTAAAATTGAGCTTTTATTTTGAAGTCGACGAAAAAATTGATTCAATAGATGATAGATAAAAGATGATAGCTACCTCTTTTATTTTTTCATTTATTCATCTTTTATTTGAAATATTATTATAGCATACGAAATAAAATTCCCAACATAAAATAACCTCAAGAAAAATAGATTAAGTAACTGCATAAAATTGTCAGAAGTGGTAAAACAAAAGTAATAAAGGTTAAGCTGATGTTTATGTTTATATCATTACCTGAAGCCATTCCTCTCAATAAAAATCAATAAAGAATCATTTATTCTACTCTTGTCTTGATTTCAGCAAAACTCAACTGTACAATCTGAAAATTCACCTAGTGAATATCTGGATCATTTATGAATAGAATTCTTCGAGCATTCTGTAATGAACTCCACAAATAAATGTGACCCCAAAATAATATACCATATGTTTTTTCAAGAACCTGAGTAGATTTATGAGAATAATATGAGTAATCCCACTCCAACCTGAAAGCATATATAAAATTGAATATCGACCGATACCTAATTCCACATAAATCATTCCCAAACGTTCATCCTCCAGTTCCGCGAACTCTAAGAACCTTGATATTTCATCCTATCGACAGACATAATAGAATTGGTTCAGCTACTTCAGAAACATCGATGAAATTGTTCCCAGCGATCCAAGATTCGTAAAAATAGGACGTCGAAAAGGATGAAATGGTAAACCATTTCGGTCTCGATCCAATTCCAATTATGGTATAGTCAGAAACGAAAACTGTTTAACAAAGGCAATCATCAAATGGGAGATTGAATCCGAATTGAGGCAAACTAGTACGAGAAATGGCAAATTTCAACTGTACGGAAGGAGTTTCCGTCTGTTGGATTCGAGGTCTCGTCATGACCCACTTTATTCAACCAACTAGAGCAAGATTAGGGCTTCTAGGATTGTTCGATAACGGAAATATATCTTGAGCTTGCTGCCGTCGGGCTTCTATTAAGGGAGAATAATAAACACAGCTACGACGTCAACCCTTCTGTTGCACTTGACGTACTGCCGCCATATTTCTTTATGTGTACTCTGTGCTGGAGACGTAATAAAACAACGTGAAATGCTTGCGCTGGTTATTATCATTCGCTTTCCAAATGCTGGTGCCATTCGAGATCTTCTGGGTTTTACTGTTCGAAAGGTGATTGTTGATTTGAACGATTTTCCAATAAATTGTAGATTTACATTCCACTGCAACTTGAAGGTCTGTGCCCCTCTTGTATATCTACGTTACTCGCCCTTTTACTGTCTGTTCAGAACTGAAGTCCTTATGAATCTTATGAAACTAGAATTGTTTCTTTGTGTTGGCTTCGAGGTCTCGTCGTTGAATTCAATATCATTTAATTGATTTTCGGTATTCAAATAGTATTAACGTCACTGATTACTTTTTTCAAATCATTACTGTCGTGAAAGTTATCAATATATTTGAAAGCTGAGTAAGTTCAGCAAGAATCAGTCTCAAAATGGTAAAAATACATTGTGGCGATTTCTGCTTCAATTATCTCGTTACATACATTTTTCAATTGAAACATTTAAGTATGGCTATTACTGGCGTCACATTTGATTAAACGTTTCTTCATTAATTAATAATGAAGAGTTAACAGTGAATCTAGGCGAGACATGCCAATTAAATACATCAAAGGCAACGAACTAATCGAAAAGAATACATGCCCTTTCCCGGTAATATTTTCCACTTAGGAACGATCTGGTTCATTTCCAGGAAAGGAAAACCGCAGAAATAGACTATTCTTGTTACGGAAATGAAATTTATTTCTCGTCATAACGTTTTTAGCAAGCTTACACCAAAGGGAAAATGACAATAACTGCTTATTATGGATTTGGTCCAGTATTTTCATTTTATTTATTGTCTTTAGAAGCAGGTACCCTCAATGGAAACTGACTTGTTTTTCTTCGCTAGTTCTGTAAGGGATTTTTATAACTTTAAATGGTCCTTGATTAACAATCAACGACCATCGGTTGCTTCAGTATCATCTGAGTATAAAAATTGAACAAGAGCTGAGGAAATCGGTACCAAGAACAGCACATGCTTTGTACCAATTTCTGTTCTCATTCGCAACATACATTTGCCAATTGAAACACTCATGGCTACTGACGTCACATTTGATTAAACGTTTTTTCATTAATTTATAATGAAGAGTTAACAATAAATCAGACTGTAGCCAAGACTCCAATTAAATACATCAAAAGCAACGAACTAATCGAAAAGAATACATGCCCTTTCCCGGCAATATTTTCCACTTAGGAACGATCTGGTTTATTTCCAGGAAAGGAAAACCGTAGAAATAGACTATTCTTGTTAGTGCAGATACGGAAGTGAAATTTATTTCTCGCCAAAACGTTTTCAGCAGGCTCGCACCAAATGGCAAAACGACAATAACTGCTAATTACGAATTTGGTCCAGTCCCTTGGGAGCGGCGCTGTGGCGAACCGACTGAAACTCATTTCAATAAATATGCTAACAGGGGGGTTGGCAACTGAGGGGATGACAGGGATTGAGGTTTCACTTCAGGAACTTTCGTACACCTAAGGCTTTTAAATGCGACTCCAGGTCTGGAACGCATTCTATGGGAATTCTCTGCTCTGCCGACCTATTTGATCCTCTCCTTTTGCTCTGGAAATGTCTTTTCACGTGTCATTTCATACGTACGAATGGGGTAGTTTTCGGAAAAACTTTTACGGAGCCACTTTAGTGGGTAACAATAATTTTGTGATAGTGGAGACTGGAAGGAAAGAAACAGTGGAATTAATTGGAGTTTGTCGAGAAATAGGACTGCAGTTTTTATTATTTCAAGAGGTCAAGTTTATATTTAGGGCTAAATACCGCTTTTAAATCAATGGGAGATGATCAACTAGTATTATTGATGAAAATAGCTTGAAATAGTCCAAATAATATTACAATTAATGTTTCATCATCAAAAATTCCACAACAATTCATGTTGAATACTTTCGGTGAAATTAATTTATTTTGATGTTCGAATTCGTGATCAGGAGAGCAGGAACTACCCAAAATAGTATCACTATTTTTGTTCTCCTCAAACGAGTGCTATATCGTGTTTCCCAAATGTCTGTAATTTTCGAATTTTGAGAAGAAAATAGTCTCAAACGATAGGTTTCAATTCCGTGATAACGAATTCGTGATCAAATTCAATGTGCCGTTAGCACAATAACTTTCAAAGGGATTGTCCTAGAGGCTTGAAATTTTCAGGCTGACTTCGGTTTCAAATGGCTCGGTTAAGTTCGTTAACCAGACGAATAGTATAGGGTGTTCCATAAAATATGGCCATTCAAACTTTTTTTCCTCAATATCTCAGAAAAAAGAAAACCCATCGAAATGAAATGTTGCGGCCATATACAAGATGCTCATAGTAAAACTCATGCAAAACTTTGTGGCCGTAGCGTAGACAGAACCATAGAAAATTCAATTGGAATATTGAAAAGAAGATACTTCATATTTCCATTAGAAAATATCCGATTCGAATTAAATTCATTTTATAAATAAAGACTGATACACTGAATGTTCATGCAGAATCATTTGACCATAGTAATAACAGAACCATAAAAAATTCAAGTGGAATAGTCAAAAGAAGAATCTTTATATTTCCATAACAGGATATCCGATTCAAGTGAAACTTTTTGGGTGAATAAAGACTGTTATACTGAATTTTCGTGCAGAATTTCGTGGCCATAGTGTCAACAGAACCATAGAAAATTCAATTGGTACATTGAAAGAAGAATCTCTATATTTCCATAACAGGATAACCGATTCGAATAAAATTTATTTTGTGAATCAAGACTGATATTCTGAATGTTCGTGCAAAATTTCAAGAGGATCGCATCATCAGACCCATAGAATATATTTTTTCAAGGTAATATAGTCTTATTGCTCCACCAAAAAACGAGAGCTCAAAAACTCCTGCCCAGGGCTTTACTTACATTTTTTATACCTATCTCTACTTATAAACAAAGTAAAAGGAGGGTAAACGAATCAGAGAACCAGGTACAGTAACTGTAGATACTCGCCGATGCACCAACTGAAAAAAACAATGATGATATTCACATTTTGAAAGAAATTATACCTCACACCTAGCAAAGCCGCCAGGCCTCGCCTCGTTTCACACCGTAACCCCAAGAGAACAGCTCTCATTCATGTAAATTCATAGAACAACAATAACTAATGGAAGACAATGAGAAATTTAACGATTCAAATTGGAACCAACACGCCCATTTCTTCGAAGATGCGATACACTGAGCGATGGTATCTTCGGACCTTGTGGACTCACAATTCAAGAGACGCCCACAATTGTTCCGAACCAGCTGCCCTTCTCCCTCGGGGGGGGCCTATTAGGACATTACGTAAACGATCTCGATGGATTACAGAGGTCGTATATTATGGTCTTGAGACTATTAGAGCAGAGGCCTACAGGATAGACTTGATTTGTGGGAATGAAGCCGAGAAACAATCTGAAAAAACTTGATTTGTGTGTTCTTAGGAAAAATGTCGATAACGTAGGGGGTTATTAATCCTCTTCAACTGGACAGGATATCGGATACTTTTCGGGTTTTAATCTGGGGATTATTTTTTGGTGCGTCTTTGGGTGTAAGAGTTTTAGAATTTTCTGATATTGTGTTGTGGTCAAGTATCTCTATAAATTCTTTCTTTATAAGTTTATAAGAAATTTCAGCGTTTTATGGCCAGTTCCACCAATGACTTAATTGTTTATTGAAAATTTAAACGTTGATTAATGCGTTATTTATCTTGCACCATCCTTTAAACGTCGTTTACATTTACATTTTGGTCGTTTATGGCCAGTTGCACCATTCGAGAAAAAACAACGATTAACTAAAGAATGTTTAATTTTAATCTATGTTTAAAATTTATTTTTGTTGCACCGTTCTCAAGTGACTACCGATTAGTTAATCAGGAGTTATACTTGGCAACAGTACAAAATTCCGATGTTCATAATAAGACTTATGCATACTAAATTTTGTGGCAATAGTGTACACAAAACCAAAGAAAATTCGATTGGATTATTGGAAATAAGAAACTGAGTAAGAAACTTCATATTTCCATGAAGAGATATCCGATTGGAGTGAAATTTATTTTAAATATGGAGATTAATGAACTGAATGTTCATGCAAAATATATATTGTTAACAAAACCATAGGAAATTCAATTGAAATATCGAAAAGAAGAATCTTTATACATATTTCCATAACAGGATATCCGATTCGGGTGAAATGGCTTTTGTGAATATAGACTGATATACCTAATTCCTATGCAAAATTTCGTGGCCATAGTGTCAACAAAACCATAGAAAATTCAATTGGAATATTGCACGGAAGAATCTTTATATTTCCATAACAAGATATCCGACTCAGGTGAAATTCATTTTGTGAATAAAGACTGATATACTGAATGTTCATGTGAAATTTCAAGGGGGTCCTATCATCAGAACCATACAATTCAATTTCTTTATATTATTTACTTTTTACATATTTCATTTTCTGAATAATTTCCAGAATATAAATCCGATTGTGCTGAGATTCTGCTTTTATATATTCGGTATCAATCTCAAGTCCCTTATAAAATTTGCAGGTGAAAGTTTTATCACTTCACCAATGAACGAGCGCTCAAAAGCTCTTGTTCGGGACTTTTCTCAATTTTTTTTTATATCCCTTTGTGTCATTTATGTTCAGGAGGTTTTGCCATTTGATGATGGAAAGTTACAACAAACAAATTGTTAAAGAATTAGAGAAAATGATTTATGCATATAAAGAAATATCAATATAATACTCTGCATCACACTTAATTTCTTCATTTGTAATGGAAGATAACACAATGCAATTTAACCAGTTATTTAAGCAAAATTCAAACAACAACAACACATTATTCTTTACAAATGTTAACAAACATGATCCGAGTACACAGAAACTGAAACATTTGCACGTTGAAGTTATCAGATAAAACAATGGAATAATTACCCATTCTTCTAAATAGCACCATTTTCTCGGACTATGTTTCGATGCTGAAAACATTACCCAGCATGGCAACACCGCCTTGGAAACCATTTTGGAATAGTCCTCTTACTCTATGACTTCTAGGTGGGTTGGTATTTTATGGCTGATGTATGTTAATGTGAAATATTTAGATCGAAATCTCCAGTTATAGCTACTTTGTGGTAAACCGACTGTAGGATTCTAGGAGCTACATATCTGATGAAAGGCGGAATTCTGACGCTTGGAAGTTTTCGGGCTCGAAAACGCAATAAACTACAGGTTTTTACGCCTGTGAAAAACTCAACTATCAGGAATTGTGGTCTGCTAGTTTTGACTTAAAGTGTGATGAACTGGTTGTCCCGTTTTATTGAATCGAATATCATGAAAATAATGGAAGGGTATTTGACTTTATTTTCATAATTATTTTACTTAACTTTACTTCAATATGAAGAAAAAGGCAGCCCATATGAACTGAAAGAACTTGAGAAAAGGTTAACCCGATTTAAAACTATCAATCAATTCATAAAGTGTGTTTCATTTGAGCGCAAGATTTCAGTATTCACTAAATCATGGTTTAATGTAGCAAAGTATTGAAATACAGTGGAACTTCCCTATAGCGAACGTGTGTATAACGACATTTTCTGTATAACGAATTTCGATCAAGACATTGCACCTTGAATCCAAATTCCATGTTCAAAACACTCTCCAAATATAAATTCTCTATATAACGAAATATTCCGAGAACAAGAACATCACTCCTTGAATGGGTATTGGTAAATAAGTATAAGTAAGGGTGGGTTTTTCCATAATTATGCCGGACGTACGTAATAAGTCCCAACCATAAACTAAACCATTACAGCAGGCGTATAGATCCTTCCGAAACGTTGGATTCAGATGCAAATGTTAATAATGACGGTTACTTCAAATGATTTCGTTAATGTCGATGGTTATATTGTAACAAATGCACTTTCAACTGAAAAGAACATGTTGAACAGTGTCAAATGCGGTGTTCGAGATCTCGACGAGAGCAGTGATGATCCCGACAGCATTGATTTGGAAGGGCAACCTGCCGAAAAACCAAATCGTGAAGAGGTACTTCAAGCCTTCAAAACGTGTCGTCTCGCCCATTCCGGAAAATATTTTTGAATCTTTGACAAAATGCGGAGTTTTTTCATGAGAATGAAATATTTTTTAATTGAACCACTCAGACAAAAATTTCGAATTATTTGCCCAAAAAATAGCTAGGTATTGTATACGCACCTACATAAAATGCCTAAGCTATTAGAAATGCACTTACACACCTTTTTGAGTGTGTATATGAATTCACAATAAAAAAATGCAATTTCTTGTTTCGATACTTGACACTATAATAAAAACTAGGGATGGAACCGGACCGGATTACTGAATCCGGCCAAATTGGCCGGAATTCCGGTCCGGCCGGATTTATATGAAAATCCGACCGAATTTTTCAAGATTTGAATATGTAGTATATTATACAACGAGCGGAAATGTAGATCATAACGCAGATGTATGAATGAATACTTTACTTGAATGCTATACTTTATCTAAGACTTCTTCAGTGAAATTCGAATTATTCTGCATTTTCAAAATTGAGAATTTCGAGGGGAATATTTATCAACAGCGTTGACATTAATCGTACTCCCCTCAATATCAATATGTATTGTTTCCTTTTGACCATTCGGTGAGGTCTGTTTGATCTGGCCATTTTTTTTATTCATTTTGTAAGTAATTCCGAGAATCTTTTTCTATTTATTGAGGTGAGTTCTAGGGATGAGTTATTACAACCCACCCTGTTGGTTTATGGATACTATTGCTGCTCAAAATCAGTTGAATTATGAATATATTATTCTTTAGAAGTAGATAAACAATAAGATCCGGCCATGTTACTGGTCCGGTCCGGCCAAATCTTGAATTATACTGAAATCCGATCCGGCCAGAAATTGCCGATCCGTTCCATCCCTAATAAAAACTTCTGTATAAGGAAATTTTTTGCGAATTTAGCGATTTCGTTATAAGGAAGTTCCACTGTATTTATTGACTGAGTAAACATACATTTAGAAATTATGTATGAATCAAAATATCTTGTGAATATGTATGTATATATGTGAATATGATGTTTTGTTCTGAGCTCGGTTCTGAACGCCTCTGCTAGCTCGTATCGGTCAACAAACAATCATTAAAATCACATTTTAAATTTAAAAAACAGCAACATTCAAACAGAACAAAACTTATGGTCGCTCCAGACAACTTTTGACTCAATATCCTAAAATATACCCACATTTTTAGGAAACTTTATGGCCTAGAAAAGTCAATAACTGGATAACAGCCTTTCTCTGCAAGGAATTGGTCCGTAAATATTTCAGTATCGGGACAGAGTTCGTTCCTCATGATATATATTTTTTCCACATATCCGTTAAATTTCGTTGGCCGTGATCAATTCTAGGGAACTGTCAACCGAGGCGGAGGTAGAAATTTCCTCCGAGTTTTATTTTTCAATTCTGAATGTCACTCTTATCTGCCCGAATGAATTCTTATGGAGTGGAGTCGGCGCTATCAACTCCTCCATCCTTGGCGATTCACACTCTATTCCCATAAAAATACCATAAGAGTCTCTCTATAAAACGAGAGAAATGGATTTATATCCCCACATATCGCGCATATACCCCGAAAAAAATGCTTGCGAATGTTATTTACGCGTCTACGCTTAGCGGCCCCTTCCTCCCTGAATTTCAATTTGAAATCTTCTTCTTCGTATTCGTCGGCCATAAATAAAAATCGTTCCCAAAAACAAAACGACGTCGCGACGTAAAAAATGGACGCCTTCGGGGAGGATGAACTGTAATTTTGCGCCAAAATCTTCATTCTCTCTCATAAGAGGCGGATGAAATATCTGGCAGTGTTGCCAACGTCGTATATCAGGATGTTTCATGCACAGGCGGAGAATATGCCATTATTTCAGCTTGTCGCCAAGTTTGAAATATGCTGTGATTTAGAGAACTCGATAGTTGTTCATTTTGCGATAGGTGGCTTGTTTTACGTATTGCCGTTTTTGAAAAACTATTGAAAGATCATGGCGAATGATTCTCAAGCAAGTTAGTGATATGAAGAATAAACCCCGTGCTCGTCGCTCAAAAACAGTCGACAATATTGCTGCTGTAGCCGAAAGTGTTGAAGCAACAGTGACGGTGAATGGATTGCGCTATCTAGAGATGATTTTTTAGGGCCGAAATTGGATAGGCGCTACGTGCCACACAAGCAACGAAACCATCGTTCTTTTGCGGAAAAAGTTTCCAGGCCGTGTTATCTCTCGAAGAGGTAATCACAATTGGCTACCGAGATCTTGTGATTTAACACCTTGCGACTTTTTCCTTTGGGGCCAAGTGAAACAGAAGGTCTACGCCAATAGCCCAGCGTCGATTCAAGACCTCAAAGATGCAATTCGTGAGGCTATCGAGGACATAGGGCAGCCACTTTGCGATTTTGTTATGGAAAATTTCATTTAAAGGATATGGACCTGTAAGCGTGGTCGTGGTGGTCATTTGCCTGATGTTATTGTCCACTATTAACTGCATAGCTTCTTCTTTATAATGAAATAAACATCCGATCATTTATATTGAAAAATGGCATTTTTCTTTGAATATTAAAATAACACCTCTTATTGGAAAACCATTTATTATATTATCTCAACCTTAATTTTTACTTTATAAATGTTGACTTCTATCTGTGATGTTATCTGAGGTGACAAGTTCATGCCAATAAGCCTGTAACCATCGAAGTAAACTAGAATCTTTGCAACAAAAAAGCACGTTTCATTAAACACAATAAAATTACGCTCTTATCGAAACGAAAAAGAGTCCATTCTCATATTCATTCTTTCAGATTTCAAACTCACAATAACTGCAAGTGCTCCCAGCACCTGTATCAGATTCATCCGGAAAAATAGCAGAAAAAACTCAAGTCTCATTCTCTTGTTCCAGAAACAGAGGAGAATAACAGAAAACACGTTTTTGTACAACGAGTTTACCATTCTGAAAACACAATAGAAGGCATATTCCATTTAATACTCTCGAGGGACTAGACAAAGGTGTATGCATGTACCAAGGCATAATAATTCCAGCGTGAACATCTTCCATGTATGTAGGTGTTTATCATCTTTTTGCGTTTATTGGTTTCCAACAGAGATATTACGGTACCTGCAATTGTCCGTAGCCAGGCTTCGTCGAGTTGATATTTCCCATACGAATATTATTTTAAACATCGGAGGACAGAACAGAATGTATACGAGGTTGTGAACTCAAGAAGTATTTAAAGCTTTTATGTTGGCGACGGTTTGCCTGCTGGGCAGAATTTCGCAGATGGTCGTGTGGTGAAGCGAAAGACATTTCTAGTGTTGGAAAACCAACTTATACAGGGATATCACTAGACGCTGTACAGGTTTATAGTGACAGTTTTCCAATAGAGAAGTTACAATTGAAATATTTTAAGAAAATCCAATATTCAGTGTGGCTCAAAATTTTTTTTTCCGCAAATCGTTAGGAAATTGTGACATTCCTGTCAACATTTCTTGAAGAAAAAGTCAGGACTTCCTTACTGTAAGGAAATGTCATTTCCTTACTGTAAGGAAATGATATTTCCGTACAGTTGTTAGTGTACTACATAAATGGTAGAAAAGTAATTTGTTCTTCATGGTAATTTGAGAGTTTCTGGAACAAATATTTTTATCAATAAACGTAATAGAACTATTCAAAAAGGATATTCGTACCTTGTTTCATTTGGATCTGCCCTATTTCGTTCACAATGAACCAAAATTCTCAGGCACTTCCCTCACGTAAACACATCTGACAGTTCTCATTAATTTTCCGATGAGAATGACATCGAAAATTATGCAATTTAAGAAATGTCAAAAATTCGGGAATTTTTTTAAAAATGTTCAATATCTGTCGAATTTTAAACGATTTGCGGAAAAATAGTATGTTTACCTCGTAGGAAAAGCCACATTCCTGGACTCAGTGTTGCTAAGTCTCGGCTTGCGCCTCGACTTAGCAATCTTCACAGTCGTCCAGGAATGTTAAGCTTTTCCTACCCGGTAAACAATGTACTATTATTTGACGGGCTTCATAAAATTCCAATCACGGTGGTTAATGAACTGTCATCATTTCTGTGCGATTTACGGTTCATTTTTGACATTAACCATCGACTTAATTCAAAATCAACGATTTGATCGCCCGATCAAGCTTTATGAAGACCACTGCTTATGATAAAAAAATGTAATTAAAGCCCTGAGCAGGAGCTTTTCAACGCTCGTTCTTTGGTGGCCGTATTCATAGTCATCCCTCAAGGTGAGGGTGAGTGTGACTGTCAGATCGCCCTGGATTAGCTGTAGCCGTTTCATAAAGTATACTCATTTCATGGGTGCTAGCGCCTCAAGTTGAAGCTGGAAAAAATCACACTCCACTCACTGAGTATGCTTTATGAAACGGCTACAGCTACTCAAGGGCGATCTGACACTCACACTCACCCTCACCTTGAGGGATGACTATGAATACGGCCCTAAGACTATTGCCTCAGAATTTTATATGGGATTTGAGATTGATACCAAATATATAAATGCAGAATCTCAGCACAATCGGAATTATATTCTGGGAATTATTCAAAAAATGAAATATATAAAAAATAAATAATTACAAAAATTGATTTCTATGGTTCTGATGATGCGATCCTCTTGAAATTTTGCATGAAATTTGAATCGGTTATCCTGTTATGGAAATATAGGGATTCTTTTCTTATTCCAATTGAATTTTCAATGGTATTGTTGACACTATGGCCACAAAATTTTGCATGAAGATTAAGCATAACAGTCTTCATTCACAAAAAAATTGACTTGAATCGGATATCCTGTTATGGAAATATGAAGATTCTTCTTTTCAATATTCCAATTGAATTTTTTATGGTTCTGTAAACACAATGGCCACAAAACTCTGCATGAACATTCAGTGTATCAATTTTTATTATAAAAGTGATTTCATCCGAATCGGATATTTTTTCATGAAAATATGAAGTTTCTTCTTTTCAATAACTTGTGACCTGACATATCACTGAAGAAGGACCAGCAAACCTTTTTGGATGCAGCGGCTCCTTTTCAGCTTTTGGCATAAATGAAAGGAATGCACGACTTCGGCGAGGGTAAAGTACGCAATTGATTTCTACAAATTTTCGAAGTGATATGATGAATTGTCTCATTATTTATTCATTTGTCTTTCTTGGTTGTAATAATTCCGTTTTGATGAAAAATTTGAAAGAGATAATTATCAATATTATCCTTGGTGAAATATACTTGAAATGAAAGAAAAATTAGGCACAAAATACAACCAAATGTGAAATTATCATTATGTTCATCTAAACTGAAATGTTGAGATTATAGCGACAAAATTTTATATTAATCAAATTTGAATTGTATTCTTCTAGTGTCACAATATTGTCTCTGACATAATCTGAAAATCATTTGACATTAAAACGATGAAAGCGACACTTGAAACGTAGCGGCGATAAAATGAAGTTTTCGGAATCGCATTTAAGATGCGCAATATCTCAGTTGCCTTATTACTGAATTGGTCGTCAGTCACACTTACATTTTTTACGTATAAACGATTTCACAAGTACTTTTGAACAATATCAATAAATAAAATAGTATCGACATCAAAATTCCCGAAAGTTCCGCGTTCAGTTCCACCAAACAGAACCCTTAATCCACCATCCATAAAGTAATTAATCCACAAACGATTTGCCAAATCTGCTCCAATAAATCCCTCACAAAACACAATCCTTTTCTTCGACCGTTCGTGCGTGATCCCACGATGAAAACAAAGCACGCACACCTGAACGCTACAAACCGCTTATTTCGGTCGATTTCGTGCGTGCATCTGTGCAGAGCTTTAGGCACAGAGCGAGAGAGAAGAAGAAAAGCCAGCGGTCATAACCACCGACAGCAGACCGTCGTATTACCATAACGAGTTCCACAGACGTATATCATCTTACTGTCATCTAAAACCTTATGCTAATATTTCCATTCGATCGCGAATGTAGCTTTGTTTGAACTATCAGTACTCCTTATCGGCTATAGGCACTTATAGTCCTCAATATACCGGACCCTCATATAAATAATGACGACACTATCGTAACGATATGATGAAATGGATGGTGGCAGTTGTAGAAAGCCACAAACGCGTAAGACGGTCGCTGCAACTCTTTATCCTTTTTTTAAGATTAAACTGGCGGCAGCTGAAAGTGTCGCAGCTTGTGGTAGCTTGTACCAGAGAGAGGAGCTCCCAACGTTTAATTGTAGTAACGACGTAGTACGTTGCTTTCACGCAGTGAATCGTATTCAGGTTATCAGGAGAAGAATTATTTCCATTTGGAGAATCACTTCCAAGCTAGATCATCACCTATATCATGTCGGGAATCTCTAGGTGAAGCTTGAGGATGTAGAATAAAGGGTTCTCCTTTTGAGCTCGATGTCGAAGCCACAAGAATCAATTATCTTTTGGGGTTTCAAATCATTCTGTTGGGGACCGGAATAAATATAATTAGAAGTACCTTTATACATATGATCTTCCGATTCTACAAATAGATACATATGCCCAAAGGAGTGTCTTGAAATGGACCTCAAGAGGGCCTCTGCTAACCTGGAAGTGTTGTAACACCATGAAGCAACTGGCAAGAGGAAATATACTGACTATACTATGGATTCCAGCGCATTTTGGTGTTGAAGGAAATAAAAAAGCCGCTGAAATTGCAAAATTGCTGGACCTAGGCTATGGAATTGTCGTAGACGAATATGCAGCAATTCAATAACAGAATAACCCTCTGGATAAACACTCCTACTCGTAGACGTAAATATGTCAAAAAATGCGTGATGATTTAACCTACCCATACCAGAAACCTCTAGATATAGAAGCTGTCACGAGTTGAGCTTCGGGTAATGGAAAGACTGCTGACCTCATGAGAACGGCAGCAGATGAGATTTGCTGGCTATGTGGATCAAAAGCAGAAACAGTTGAACACATGGTAAACGAGCATCCAGAGCTGTCTGGCCCAAGAATAATTCATATGGGAAATCGGTCCTGGACACCCAAGAGGTAACGGTCAATGATCTTCAAAAGGCTGTCGTTTTTATCAACACCATTGACGACCTTAGGCGTTTTCGGATACTTACTCGGATTAACTCGATCCCTAACCTTCGCGTTCGTTAACCTCACCTAAAGATCCAACCCGTGTTCGGAGAGTACCGATCACTGACTCAGGTTGATCTATCGTAACCCTACACGAGAGCAGGGTCGTAGAGTCACCGCATGCGCACTGCAGTTCAATTTTGTATTTAAAACGGTCTTCTATTCTTTCCTTAGTGATTTCATATAATCTATTCCTAAAAATTATGAAAAGAGAAGAGAACTGGGCTCAGTGTAAGTGCCGTTTCACATGGAGCGTATCATCAGCGCTGACCATCCGGACGAATAACCAAGTACCATGCAATAAATGTAGCATTTCACATGAAGCGCGGATGATCGGAGCGGTTGATTCCATACGACGGCCATACGACGAGCCCTTGCTCTCGGCGTATGTCAGTTAACGCACGAGCCATTATTGTTATGAGGGATTTCACATGATTCACTGACGATCAGTTGCGTACGAGCTCATATTGCTTTCTGTATTGCCGATTGCCGGCAGATTAGGTTAGGTAAGGTTACAAATTACTGACAACGAAGGATACGCCGCATGTGAAGTCAACACATCCAAACGGATCATCAGCGCTGAATTCCTATGCTGACAGTCAGCGCTGATGATACGCTCCATGTGAAACGGCACTAAAATGTGTGGTTCTATGAGCTGAGAAAATAATGGGAACGTTCAGAAGCACTCAACTGTTGGCAACAGTTGAGTAAGTTGAGAAAGCGATAGCGTTCAGTAAAATCGCTGACAAAGCGATGTTTCTCAGCAGATGGCGATTTCTGGCAGCGGTAAAAATTTACGCTTTATAACTCATCTGACCGCTGAGACATGCGCATTTACCTATTATTTTGTGATTTGTTTATGTTTAGGGTTTTTAGTTGAAGTTTATTAAGGAGTATTTTGCTTACTGGCGTATTTCGAAAATGTTTATCAAAAAAGGATTGTCTGGCTACAATTTAGGTCTGTCAGAAGAAAACCAACAACTTGTTGTTGAATAAAAAAATAAGGTTATGTATCATGATATGTCAGATTTGTAAATCACTCAGCGAAGCGTTCAGAAGATTTTCATCCGCTGAAACTCAACTCTACTCAGCTGATTTTTGCTTTATGTCAACAGTTGAGTGCTTCTGAACGTACCCAATGTGAAACAACTTCTTCATAACTTTGTATGCAGATCTTTCTGCGTTAAAGCTGAAGCCTTCTTTACTTCTTCAATATAGGTACTCAAGATAACATTGAACATACGAGAGCACACCAGAAATTATAAGGAAGATTTCACAGAAGCCAATAAATCCAAGCAAAGATAGAGACAATCAGTATATAAACTGAAAATGAAAGAATTAATTCTCTACTTTTTTTACATAGGTACCCAAAAAAAATTAAAAATGGAAGGCCACACCAGAATATATAAGGAATATTTTACAAAAGCCAATAAATGCAAGCAAAGATAGAGACAATCCGAAAATAAACTGGAACTGAAAAAATGAATCCATAAAATATTTGGTTATGTTATTGATACGACTGTCAATTCAAATCCTAAACCCGATGTGTTCGTAAACTCAGAACTCGGGTCCGTGATCCGAGTAGATCCGTCACTTGACCCAATGGATCGAGTAAGTAACCCGAAAACGCCTCTTGTATTTCCATGAAAGAATAAGGAATAGTACAAAACATCTACATGGTTGCATTTCACTACTAATAATAATATGTAGTTTTTAAAAGATATACTAGTTTCTACAGGAATAGGGATCCCGAGATAATCCTCCTGTAGGATCTTTTGTCATAGAAAGTTTCAAATTTCTAGTAGATGCCAGGGAACCAGGAATCTGAAACCGATCATCCCTTGCAAACAAAATGTCAGGGTAGCCCCCAAAGTGATTAGCGGTATTCAAAACCAGATGGACGACGCATGCCAGCTTCCGCAGGATCTATTAGGGCATTACCTATAGATTCTGCAGGATTACACACACAGCCATATTTTATGTTGAACTATTAGAACGGAATCCTTGGAGATGGATTTATGGCCGGGAATAAATACATGTGGAAGAGATCGCATATCAAACCGAGTGTGTGCAGGGGCAAAATTTAAACCTATATATTGAATTTATCTGGTACCGGCTGGATTCCTGTATCCTGGACTACGGGAAATACGATATGGCGGTTTTGAGAGGACTGGAATCGAGGAATTCATAAGTGGGCTACTGAATTTATTCAGGAATTTTTCATTATTGCATATTATCGGTCGATTTCTCTTCGTGACCTGTCGTAAACAAATTGAGATCTTTGTGGGTTGGTCCTGGAATTTCGGTGTATTTGGGAGTTATTTTCTTGAGAATGGAGGCTCTTGTGATGGGAAAATAAAGCGTTCGTAGGTTTGGATACTTGGTTCGGTTACTTTTCTTTGTCATGCTTTCTTTTGGAATTTGGGCAAAATCAGGATGAATTCCATAATTCAATTCAATGTAAGGAGACTGAAGAATGTTGGAGCTCGGTTTCTTATTTGTTTATGTGAAATTCTCCATGAAAACAGAAAGGAAATATTACTTGTCTGAAGTCAAAATAATGTTTTCATTTTCAAATTCTTATTATTGGAGTCCAGATGTTTTTGAGATCTACATTATAGTTTTCTGTGGGGGTTTAAAGCGATTGGCATTGATGCTCTTTCCAATTTCAATATTTCCTTATTCCATATTACGGATGTTTCAGTCCATTCATTCCTTTATGGTATTCATTCCATGTGAGAATAGCTTTGACATCTAACTTTTTCCCTGTTGAGCTAATTTTTTATGTTTATACGAACTTTCAATGAATTTCCTCAATATAAGATCTATACTAATACATTCACAACATATCGAATATTGCATATAGTGCCAAAATGCCAAATGGAATAAATTCGATAACAAAT
Source organism: Propylea japonica (assembly GCA_013421045.1). Lineage (NCBI taxonomy): Eukaryota > Metazoa > Arthropoda > Insecta > Coleoptera > Coccinellidae > Propylea > Propylea japonica. Next base: position 28,912,826 of record CM024240.1, read on the forward strand.
AAATGAGATCGTGTTGGGAAAAAACGCTTGGACACGTCGATTTGTATTATTAGGTACGCATTTTTTTCGGAAAAAATAATAATATAGGGTGTGTCATGTGACAGTGGCCGATACCAACTTTCTTATTTTAAATACAACCCCCTGTATATTATTAGTTTCTTGGATTCTTCAGAAAATTCTAGACATAATTCATGTACAATGTCCCATACCCATCTCCAACTGTTTCGGAAACATTAAGTGTTTTCAGATGTATTACAAAAATTAACTTTGAAAAAAAATTATTTAATTTCACAAATAAATTAAAAAAACAAAAAAAAAATAAATTTAAATGTAAGAGATGTTCAGAATATTCGCCCTGAACGTCTTGTGAAATAAAATAAATTTTTTTTAATGTTTAATTTTTGTAATACATCTAAAAACACTTAATATTTCCGAAACAGTTGAAAAATAGGTATTGGACATTGTACATGAATTATGTTTAGAATTTTCTGAAGAATCCAGGAAACTTCTAATATACAAGGGGTTGTATTTAAAATAAGAAAGTTTGTATCGGCCACTGTCACATGATAAACCCTATATTATTATTTTTTTTAATGCGCATCTAATAGTTATTTATGTACCAAGTGCGTTATATGGATCCTAACGCCCGGAGGGAAACATTCGGCCCGAGGGCCTTTGGCCCGAGGGATGAATGTTGCCCGATGGGCGTTAGGATCTTATAACGCTCGTGGTGCATACAAGATTTTATTTTTCACGAATATATCAAGATATCGAAAAAAACGAAAGAAAATGTTGAATTTCTGACATTTCTTAAATTGCATCATTTTCGATGTCATTCTCATCGGAAAATTAATGAGAACTGTCAGATCTGTGTCATGTGTGTTTACGTGTGGGAAGTGCTTGAGAATATTTGTTCATTGTGAACGAAATAGGCCAGATTCAAATGAAACAAGGTATGAATATCCTTTTTCAATCCTTTTATAACGTTTATTACTAAAAATCATCTGTCAAGGTGGTTCAGAGCGGGCGTTATGATCCATAATGCCCGCTAAAATGCCCACGGGCATAATGAGTGTATTTATAGCAACCGTTTCTAAGGTGAAATAAACATATAATGTACAAGTGAAAAATAAAAATACAAATCGACGTGTTCAAGCGTTTTTCCCAACACCCTCTCATTTATTCGTAATCGAGTTTATTGCATTTGGCTATTCCACACTGTATATGAATGACCTTGTGCCTGTGTTAGTGCCTCTATTGGAGAAATCAAACAACCAAATGACAAATACTTCTAAAACTACAGTAACTATGAGATACATCTGATGTACCGGGTGTCAATTCTCGGGATCACTCGCTCACGAACGTATACGTTCGTGAGTGAGTAAAATCGAAGAAATCCTTCGAAACAAGTTAATTCCTGACCAAATCATCAACTAATCGTTCGGACAAAACTTTACATTCATTTTATACGGATAAAATCATTACAATTTCAAGAAATCTACTCTCAAAATGTCACGAACGTATCGTTCGTCGAACGAGTGATGTCGAGAATTGACACCCCGTGGTATTCCAGTTCTTGTTTAATGTCAACTAGTGAAATTAATTTCGACCGCATGAGCTCGACGAAAAGTAAAAAAAAATTCGAAGGAATTTTTGCAAGGGGTGAATGTCATCGGTTCTAGACACAATGTTTTCTAGTTTTTCTCGAATCATTTTGAACCCGAACGCCCAGGGTTAACTATTATGCTTCTGCGATTTTCCTTGAACTATAGAGATAACGTAGGAGCACGAAAGATAAACTCAGTCAGAGTTTGGAGAATAAAAGAGAATCAGGGGGAAGCTCCAACAAATGTAGGGAAGATTCAAATCACATTCGAAACCGAAATTACGAGCTATCCGAAACCTGGACTCCGAAAGTAAATCATGGCAGATGAATTGAGTTGAAAGCAATCCTAAATAAACAATCAAACTGCAGAATTTTGGACGACGTGAAACATCCATTCGTAACGTTGTTCAACATGTTTTATGATTCGGTGTGATAATAAAGGGTTTTCCAATAAGAGGTGTTATTTTGATATTCAAAGAAAATGCCATTTTTCAATATAAATGATCAGATGTCTATTTCATTATAAAGAAGAAGCTATGCCGTTAAAAATCGCAAAGTGGCTGCCCTATGTCCTCGATAGCCTCACGAGTTCCATCTTTGAGGTCTTGAATCGACGCTGGGCTATTAGCGTAGACCTTCTCTGTCACGTGGCCTCAAAGGAGGAAGTCGCAAGGTGTTAAGGGCCCCACTCACTTCGTTCTTCTGCGCCGTTTTTACCCGACGGTTAAAAACGTCATGAAAATCAGGCCTCGTCTGAAATTTGTAACGTCGGGTAAGTGCGCCGTTTTTAGCCCATACACTTCGTTTTTGCGGCAGTTTTACCCGACCGTTTTTAAACCGTCGGGTAAAAACGGCGTAGAAGAACGAAGTGAGTGGGGCCCATTAAGGGCCCCACTTCGTTCTTCTCCGCCGTTTTTACCCGACGGTTAAAAACGTCAAGAGAACGGACGAAAATCAGGCCTCGTCTGAAATTTGCAACGTCGGGTAAGTGCGCCGTTTTTAGCCCATACACTTCGTTTTTGCGGCAGTTTTACCCGACCGTTTTTAAACCGTCGGGTAAAAACGGCGGAGAAGAACGAAGTGAGTGGGGCCCATTAAATCACAAGATCTCGGTGTCCAATTGTGATCACCTCTTCGACAGATAACACGGTCCGGAAAAGAGCAATGGTTTCGTTGTTGATGATCGGCCGGCTTGAGTTCTTGTGTTAACTGAACTTTATAAGCCTTAGACCCAAATCTTTATGCAAAATACGGTGTAATGACGTTTGTGGAATGCCTGGGTTTTCTTCAACACTTTCGGCTACAGCAGCAATATTCTCGGCTGTTCTTGAGCGACGTGCACGGTTTTTATTCTTCACATCACTAACTTGTCCTAAGAGCTCGAATTTTTCCACCAATTTCTTTATTGCGGTCCGACAAGGTGCTTCACGACGACCCAAAAATGTTCGAGTTCTACGAACCGCCTCTGCCAAATTTTCACCATATTTATGGTGAATTTTAATAATTTCAATGCGTTGTTGAAGCGTGTATCGTTCCATTTTTATTAATGGCGTAGTTTCTACTTGTCAAATGTCAAAAAATGACAGCTTCAAACCTGACATCTTCCGAAATAGCGGGCTATTCAATATAACACCTCTTATAGGAAAACCCTTTACATCTTGATGTCTAAAGCTTTATGAAACATTTCATCAATGAATTGATTTTGTCTATTATTAAAGTTAATTCACAACTAACACCCATACAATTACCAGCTATTTCTAATATCGTACAATGTCGTCATTCTCAGAAAACGATGGATAAAGCAGCATCATAATTCACACCCTAGCACGTTCGATAGCATTTCGATACAACCAAATCGTATAATTTATCGCGTACCGAATTTCAAAGGGAATAATATTAGTTCAATTACCGTTTCAATTTGCACGTCCCTATCATCGACTCGAAATTGGAAAATAGATAATTCGTCGATTTAAATTCAGTATATTCCGATATAAAAACAGGCTCGAAGCAGTTTCCAAAATGAAGAGATAAAAGCAAAAATTTCTAATTCGATCATCAGACGAATGAAGTTTACGGGCTTAGCGTGATTTGAATTTCCAGTTCAAACAGAATTCAAGAAAGTTAAATACAGTCCTTTTCCGTCTCGTGAACGGTTCCGCTTCCTCTGAAGATACACGATTCGTGTCAAAATTGTATTTACTTATTCCCTGAGGTTTTTTTCCCAGGGAATTTCGAGTTCGATTCATATTGGGTTCGTTTGTAGGCAAAGTGAACGGAAAATACATATATTTTATAATATAAATTGGATCTCTAAGGGTACAGAGAGGAATGTGCTTGGAATGCCTCATACTGAAAGCAATGGCTGTGATAGAAAAACCTTTTTCCTACATCTGTGCCTAAATAATTACTTTCCTCGTACAGTTTTCGCAATAGGGATATAACCTCAAAATTGTGTTGAGGACTTGAGATTGATTCTGAATATTTGAATGCGAAATTATTCGAAAAATTAAATACAGTGGAACTTCCCTATAACGAAAGTGCTAAATCCGCAAAAAAATTCGTTATAAAGAAACTTCGTTATACAGAAAATTTGTTTCTATAGTCGGCAATGTCGCGGTCAACTTCACTGATAAATTGAAGTTTATCATTCGAACTCAAGCACTTGATTTCAGACATTTTCCCACAACTTTTCACACTAGCGTAATGGTTAGATTGAAACCAAACAGCCAGGGTAGGGTGTATTTAAAACTGTTTCAGAACGATCTCTCTGCCCGCCGTAATGATTTAGTTTTAGGTCGGGATTTATTACGTACGTCCGGAAAAATTTCGGAAAAAACCCACCCTTATACCTTCTTACCAATACCCATCCAAAAAGTGATGTTCTTTGAATATTTCTTTATAGAGAGAATTTACTTCGTTTTAGAGGGTGTTTTTAACATGGAATTTGGATTCAAGGTGCAATGTCTTGTACGAAATTCGTTATACAGACGTTCGTAATAGGAAGTGAAAAATCGATAATTGAAAATATTAAAATTCTATGGTTCTAATTTCACACTCCTTTTGAAAATTTGCATGAACATACACTTCGCCAATTTACATCCTCAAATTGAAAGTTTTTAAATGGGAATTTTTAGAATTTTCTCCGACATTGCGCTAGACTTTTCTATGGTTTTACAACACAACTCCCACAAATTTTTGCTCATTACTTCGAATTAGTATTGAACATTTTACTGCAAAATTTTGAATGGACGAATTCTGAATTATTTAAAAAAAATGGACATTCCAGAAAACTATTGAATTTTGTAGTTATGACAATGCGATATTGATATTGCGTATGAACATTCAGTATAAGAATTTTCACTCTCATAATAAATTTCACTCAAATAGAATATTTTGTTGCGGGAATATAAGGATTTTTCATTTCAATATTCCGATTGAATTATCTATAGTTCTGTAAACATAATGGCCACAAAATTTCGTATGAGGCTTCTTATGAGTATCATGCATGTGTCCGCAAAATTTTATTTCGATCGGTTTCGTTTTGTCAGAGATCTTGGAGAACACAATTTTGAATGGCAATATTTTATGGACCTTGTACGATTTTGCTGGTTAACGAACTCAACATCAGCAGAAACCGAACCTACCCCGATAATTTCGAGTCTCTAGGACAATCCCCTCGAAAGTTATCGTGTTTACGGCCGGACGGCCCCACGGACAGAATTGAAATTGACCACGTATTCGTCATCAGTTAGTCGAGCCTTCGTTTGAGATCATTTTCGGCTCAAAATTCGAAAATTGCAGATATTTGGGTGTTTAAGAAGAACGCGTGCTTAAAAGCAATATACAGGGTGATTTTTTTAAGTGTTTCATTAGACGTTTCCGAGGAAGGAATTGTAATACAGATTCAAGATTTTGGATTTTCGTTTTAGAGTACATGAACTTTAATTGTAAAATATTTTCAAGAGGGATCTACTTCCGGTTTCACCGGAAACGAATGTAACTTCGTTATTTCAAATGCAACACCCTGTATATTTATACATATTAGAATTCTTCGTTCAATTCTACACTGATTTGATGTATGATATGTGCAACCACTCAAGCGGTTCTTGAATTATAGCCTGATTATCAAATTTTTTGAAAAATAGGTTATCACAAATTAGTGTCCATATCTTCAAAATCCCCCATTACAAGAATTTCTTTTTGCGAAAGTGGAACAAAAGAAAGTACGCTGATGCTGTTTCTTGTATAACTTATGAGGAAATATTATACAGGGTGTCTGAAAAAGGGCCTCAAAGTGAGCCTCAATAAAACTATGAAATCTCACTTTTTTCAAATGGCAACCCTATAATTTTGTAATTCCAATCGATTGCTGTTCAAAAACCAGTTATAGTGTCCCGAACGTTTCATGCCTAAAAATCAGTATTTTGGCCGTTATTCAATAAAATTCGAATTTCACGATTAAAGACAGGTTTCGCACAGTTTGTAAGCTTGCATTTTTGAAGTAGGCTATGTTAGGAACTGTCATTCTTACTTATTCTTACATGCAATAATAATTTCGCTGGAATGATATATCAAGGGTATGTTTTTTATTTGCGGCAAATGTAACAAATTCGTAGAACAGGTAATTAGAAATTCAACGAACGAAATTCACATTTACTGACTTTAACGGAATCAAAGTTCAGGAGGTATCAAAACAATTTTCTCCGTACTGGAAGCCTTAGCCCTAAATGGACACGAGTGAATACAGTAATAGATAATGAATGATCTGTTACTGTATTCACACGATTCCGTTTTAGGTTAATGCTTCCACTACGGAGAAAATTGTTTTGATACTTCCTGAACTTCGATTTTGTTAAAGGTGGTAAATGTGGATTTCTTTCGTTAAAAGTTCTGACTGCCCTTTCTAATATTTGGTTACATTCACCATAAATGAAGGACATATTCAATACATCACTGTTACTGTAATTCATATTTTGCATAGTGCCCGATGGATCAAAAAAGTATAAATGACAGTTCTCTAAAATGCATTATAAATCAACAGACACAGCCTTCTTGAAAATTTCTATCCTAATAAATGCATGGTTAGACTAAGAAACCTTGATTCAATCCTGAAATTCGAATTTTATTCAATAACGGCAAAACTACTGATTTTAGAGGCATGAAATGTTCGGGACACCCTAACTAGTTTTTGACGAGCCATCGATTGGAATTACAAAATTATAGGGTTGCCATTTGAAAAAAGTGAGATTTTATAGTTTTATTGAGGCTCACTTTGGGGCCCTTTTTCAGACATCCTGTATAATATTTCCTCATAAGTTATACAAGAAACAGTATCAGCGTACTTTCTTTTGTTCCACTTTCGCAAAAAGAAATTCTTGTAAAGAGGGATTTTGAAGATATGGACCATAATTTGTGACAACCTTTTTTTCAAAAAATTTGATAATCAGGCTATAATTCAAGAACCGCTTGAGTGGTTGCACATATCATACATAAAATCAGTGTAGAATTGAACGAAGAATTCTAATATGTATAAGTATACAGGGTGTTGCATTTGAAATAACGAAGTTACATTCGTTTCCGGTGAAACCGGAAGTAGATTCCTCTTGAAAATATTTCACAATTAAAGTTCATGTACTTTAAAACGAAACTCCAAAATCTTGAACCTGTATTACAATTCCTTCCTCGAAAACGTCTAATGAAACACTTAAAAAAATCACCCTGTATATTCGAATCCCCAAATAAGTAACTACTATTCATTAGAAAAATCTCGCTTCAGTGAACCGTGCAGCATAAAATATAATGTTCTCGATATCGTTATTTTTATTTATGTAGATGAAAATGAAAAAAAGAACAAGAACACCAGATTTTTTTATGGTCGCGAAAGTTTCCAGCATTTCGGGTGTACAGCCCGTTTGCAAACTTCCAAAAATCGGACGTATGGAGGGCGTTCTGCAGTAACCCAAGAGAACCGGGTCATCTGCCCCGCTGGAAATCGATACGCCTGGAACGGTGTCAGAAGTAACTGGTCCAACTTTAATTCATTTCCCCGACTAGAAATTCATACCAACAAAGTTTCTCTTTCGTCACGAAGGGACACATTTTTACTCCGAATTCTAATTTGGCTTTTACGGTGAAATATCACGGTTTGAATCGTTGGGACAATTTCCAATATTAGGGGCTGTTAAATTCCTCGCAAATCTAAAGTTCTGAAAATTAAGCGATTGAAGGATCAGACCTGGTTTGAGAGAGCCGAGGAGAGACCGTCCTTTGTCATATATCAAAATTGACTACAATTCAGGGTGCTAAGGATGATACCTTCATTACTTTTTATTTCATTCTGCTACATTTTCATTTTGCACAAGACATACATTTGACATAATACAAATTCATATGTTTTAGTAACAATATGTAACATTACTCGTATTGCTTCTGAATACTTTTTGTTCGATTGCCCATGACAACTGCCAACTGAAAAAGCATAAATTGAACATTAAGGGCACTCATTGTCCAATTTCATAAACAGGGTGTTCTGATTTGTTTCCGACAATCTGAAATGGGTGATAGATCACATCATTTTAAGCAAAAAAGTTCCTATGAACATGGGTTCGGAAATGCTTCGTTTCCGAGATACAGGGTGTTAAAGTGGAAAAAATAATTCGCGTTTTCTTTGATATGTTTTGACTGCTTCGAAATCCTTTCGTGAAATTTCGTATACAAGGGTTTTTTGGGACGATAAATTCAAATTTGTGGTCGATTTACTTGTATTTTTTAGAGGGCGCCACCGGCAACCATTTCAACCCATGTAAACCGTTGCAACTTCTTTGTGCTACCCTGTACACCGTTTTGGACTTGAAAAATCGATTCTCTCATCCATTTTACTTAAAAAAGGTATACCTCATCGAAGTCGCTAGGAGCAATCGTTTCAGAGAAAAATGCATTTAACGCCAAAGGGTCCCAAAACTTCTCCGAAAATTATTCCCATTCGAATATTTAGTTTAAATTCATTTTGAAAATTTCTAAGGCGAAATGCATGCGGATTTTCTATTGCCAACCAATAAGTAGAAGTGGTATGCTATGTTATTGTTGTTTTTTAAGTATTCTGAATGATTTTTCTAGTCCAAAATGACGTACAGGGTAGTACAAAAAAGTTGCAACGGTTTGAAGCGGACACCGGACGAAATGATAGCCAGTGCGCCCTCTAGAAAATACAACCAAATCGACGACTAATTTGACTTTCTCACCTCAAGAAACCCTATGTACCAACTTCCATGCAATTATTTGAAATCAGTCGAAACATATTAAAGAAAACGCGAATTATTTTTTCAACTTTAACACCCTGTATCTCGGAAACGAAGCATTTCCGGACCCATGTTTATAGGGACTTTTTTGCTTAAAATGATGTGATCTATCACCCATTTCAGTTTATCGGAAACAAATCAGAACACACTGTACATTAAACACACTTTTTATTATGGGGTCGTTTGAAAACATCATTAATGTAAACTGATGTTTTGCAAAGATGGCTTTCAATGAATATCAACGTTTGTTTGCTGTATAAAATCAAGAATAAATGTAGTTATTTAGTAACTTTCAAAACAAGAGGTAGAAAGTTCATCTGACAACAAAAAATTTATTTTTGTTCTCGAACACTTTAGGGTGTATAAATGCTTCCGACCTATTTATTCAACATCAACATTTTAGGGACCAAAACTTCTTTAATGAAATTATGTTCAACTTTACATAACTGCAAATTTTTGGATGAAACTTAAAAGCTGGAGAAGCGATAAATTTGTTATCACCAAATAGAAACAAAATTCTGCTTTATTCACTTCATAATACAGCATAAGTAAATCTCCAGAATTTTCCAGTGAAGAAATACTGCATTGAAATCACTCATCACAAAGCATTCCATTAATAAGCTTTTTCAAATCTGTTAATGAATATCGAGTGTAGAAGGGTTCTGCAAACGAATCTAATTACTGTCACCTGACAAAAAAACGAAAGAAATTACAATTTGCAACTCGAATATTTGTGCGAGACAGTTGACACACTTTTTGATGAACTCCTATCAATTAAAAAAATAATTAATACCGATTACGTCCAAATGAATTATCAATTTTAATTGCTCTGAATTAAATCTTAACATTCAGCATTTTTTCCATTAAAAAAGTGTCTAATTACCACCTGAAGTTTATTAATATATTCAGGAATTCGCGAGAAAAATTGAAAAGGTGAAGCTTTGATATCTCAGATAATTAAAATATTAGGTCTATCTCAGATCCCAATCCTTTTTATAAAATTATTTTCTGCAGTGTCAAAAGTAATTGGTCCGACTTCTGTTCACTCCTTCAAATGAAATTTTCAACTAACAAAGCAGCTTCCCCCGTCATTAGAAAATGGCGAATAAAATCAATTTTTTAATCTCCTCAATCCTTCCGAGAAGGGTTGGCAGGGTTCTTTGAGTCGAGTTTCCTTATTTAATAAGGATATCATTACGTTCCTTCTAATTGCTCGAAGTAACGTCGAAGAAATTCGGCAAATTTCAGCGGAAAAACTTTCAAGTCATCAATCAATATTTCCGGCAAGACTTCAGTAGTACACTCTTACAACTTGTCAGAAAAGAGATTGATTGCGAGAGTTTTGAAATCTAGAATATGCGAACAATTTGTTCTGCTCTGCATGCCAGAAACATACATCGTATGTGAACATGCTGAAAATGTATTACATTACTTCTTTTTCAAGTGAGTTTCACTCGATGAAGTTTCTCATTTTTAAATCATCATGAGAATTTATAAAATATTCTCGAGTATATTCTTCACAGATCATAATCGATTTACACATTTGTGAAAGGAAATCTGTCAGGTTAATGAGTGAACGGAACACAACACCAATTGAGAAAAAAAAAGACAAAAAACAAGTGAATAAACCACACATTTCAAACATGGAAGAAGTTAAATCTGTAAGCCAATCTGTAATTTTTTATAAGCTTACAGGAAAATTGCAATTCTGGACCTCTTTAAGGGATCTGTAGCTAACAGAAATCGTTAAATATTTACGAGTACTCGACGGGTGATCGGAAGCACTATCGAATGATATATTGTGAGGTTACGTTGAATGATTTGTTCATTTTAGGACGAACACCAACGTTTTAATATGAGAAATTCTTGATGAATGAAAATAATATAGCTTTGTTTATTGGATTGTTATCGGAAGAAAATCATAACAGGTAAAACATTGTTCAATAATATACATGACCTGAAAATAATTTTTTTTAAAGTAGGAACTTCATGAGAATTGGAAGGAAAAGGTTGCGTGATCAAATGAATCCATTTGAAATGCCGGATGCGCAGAAAATGTTCAGATTGAAGAAATGCCGAATGCCCAATTTGTGAACATGTTCAGATTAAAAAACCAGTGTACTATGAACTTAATAAATGCTCTACAGAAATTTTAACCAAGAAATTTTTTTCTTTCCTGGTTTCAATTTATTAGATGAAAGAAACAAACGCAAACTACATTCAGATGTATTTTCAAATTCAAATCAAAACCATTAACTCATAATACATAGTTCCATGATCAAATCTTACGATTGAAGGTTACGTTTTTCGATGAGTTCAAAAGTGACATAGTAATTAAGAAAGTTACAGGAACCAATCCAGAATTGAATTATTTACGAATCTGTAGGTCGGCCAGTTACTTACGCTACAGTATCGTAACTTACAGATGAAAAGCAGAATACCACCTTTACCTCATATAATATATTTCAATTGTTGTGTTCGGTTTTCCAATTCAACGATACTGTTATATTTTCATCCAAATTTCCTCCTTTTCATCAAAAATAGTGACTCTAGGTAATTAAAATACAGTCATCAGTTTCGATTCTACATAAAATGCGAACTTTATATTATTTTATAAAAAAAAAGTTAAAGGTTTTTACCTGAAAGTGCACTTGTCCTTGGTCGACCCAACCAATAATAAGGTCAGAACCGGCCATTCTACCATCTCTGGAGAATCCAAATCCAACATATCCGAGCGTTCTCACTTGTAACTCGAAGGTAATATCCTGAGGACCTGGTCCTAAAGTCCACAGCAGCCTATAATCCGGATTCAACATGGCGGAATGTGACCACCGTGCACTCGCTGCTAAACGCACCACACAAAACACATTTATAAACACTAGTTTCATCAAATTTAACCATTCCATCTTGAGAGCTCTTGAGTATCCGTCAGCAAAACATCATCTGAAAAAAAATTCATTCAATTAGTATGTTTAAAACTGGGTTTCAAATCACGTGTAGGTACAACTCAAATCAATTCAATTCAATAAAAAAATAATTCTAAGAACGAGATATTTTGTACTTTGAACCACACAAAAAAGCAGATACTATTTGAAGGTGCAGAAGCCAAAATAGAAGAGAAAAGAAGTTTGCACTGAAAAATAGCTAAGTTTCAATGACGACAGTTTCAAGAACAATTTACTGAAATGATATGGTAAAGGTTTTTCCAATAATTTAGGTAGATGCCACGTTTGAAGCTGTCATTTGTTGACATCTGACAAGTAGAAACTACGCCATTAATAAAAATGGAACGATACACGCTTCAAGAACGCATAAAAAAATGGTGAAAATTTGGCAGAGACGGTTCGTAAAACTCTAACATTTTTGGGTCGTCGTGAAGCACCTTGTCGGACCGCAATAAAGAAATTGGTGGAAAATTTCGAGATGTTGGGACAAGTTATTGATGTGAAGAATAAAACCCACGCAAATCTTGTGATTTACCACCTTGCGACTTCTACCTTTGGGGCCACGTGAAAGAGAAGGTCTACGCCAATAGCCCAGCGTCGATTCAAGACCTCAAAGATGGAATTCGTGAGGCTATCTTGGACATAAGGCAGTCACTTTGCGATTTGGTAATGGAAAGTTTCATTAGAAGGATATGATCCTGTAAGCGTGGTCGTGGTGGTCATTTGCCTAATGTTATTTTCCACCATTAACGGCATATCTTCTTCTTTGTAATAAAATAAACATCCGATCATTTATATTGAAAAATGGAATTTTTCTTTGAATATCAAAATAACACCACATATTGCAAAACCCTTTAGTATGGAGTGTAACAAGGCACCAAAACATAGCTTGAACAGTTAGAAAAACTTCCCAGAGGTTGTCGTGACCCGGAAACCTTCATGCCAACCATTGAAAATTCTATTAGCCTAGCTATCCAATGGTTTCAAGCCTGGACATGTAGATCGATATGACTCAAAATTATTCTCCAAAACATACAGCTCCCGATTAGACCGAATTCCTGAAGTCAAAAGTGCTAAAAGTATTCACGTACGTGTTCAAGAACAGACACGATCGATCTCGTAAATAAGAACGTGACAGCCGCAGTTTAAGGGACTTGTTCTCGTAACTGTGTTTCAATATAGACCTTATCTACGGTATTTTAGATTGCTTAGCACGCCTAATGTGATTCCCATGTCGTAGCCCATAAAATAGCTAATATCAGCCAGCAACAACTCTCGACAATAAAATCATGTCAAATGCATATAGCCATGGAAATCTAGACAGTCCAGGTTTGGATTTCTGTGTCACGTTTGGAATAGTTTCCATTTCGCATTAGGATATACTGCAGAGAGTTGTTTGAAATTCCGTGGATATACTATCGTAGTGCATCCTATTTTGCGAGCTTGGTGCCTAATATGGACTCTTAAAGGTCGGAAAAATTGTCAGGGTATCACAGGAATATCCAAACGTGAGTTTCATACATTTTGGTAGAGGGTTTTCCAATAAGAGGTGTTATTTTGAATAGCCCGCTATTTCGGAAGATGTCACGTTTGAAGCTGTCGTTTTTTGACATTTGACAAGTAGAAACTACGGCATTAATAAAAATGGAACGATGCACGCTTCAAGAACGCATTGAAATTATTAAAATTCACTATAAAAATGGTGAAAATTTGGCAGAGGCGGATCGTAAAACATTTTTGGGTAGTGGTGAATCACCTTGTCGGACCGCAATAAAGAAATTGGTGAAAAAATTCGAGCTGTTGGGACAAGTTAGTAATGTGAAGAATAAAACCCGTTCACGTAGCTCAAGAACAGCCGAGAATGTTGCTGCTGTAGCCGAAAGTGTTGAAGAACAGTTACGGTGAATGGATTGCGCTATCGAGAGATGATTAATGATTTTTTATGGCCGAAATTGGCATATTCCAAGGCATTTTTAATTGATGTAAGTAAAGCCTAGTGATTTATTTATTAAAGTTGAACACTATGTCAATCACTGTTCGATGTAATATTATTGACACAGTTATTGCCATATGGTTAAACCTTAATATATAAATCATTAAAGGGTTTACTTACATCAATTAAATATTCCTCGGAACCTTCCAAACAGTAGAAAACTTCTAACGAATATGAACAGAACAAAATTTTTTTATCTTTTGTTGAAAATAAATCGGTCTCTGTTCATCTGATTGATATGATCGATACCTCATTTTATAGGTAAATTAATTCTCTCCAAATGCCCTATTGACCACTTTCTTCTATAACCTACCGTTTTCAAAATTTTCCAAATAAACTTGGTAGCAGATAAAAATACATTTTTCATCTTTCGTTGGAAATAATTCGGTCTCTGTTCATCCGATTTAAATGATTGCTACCTCATTTTGTAGGTTCATTAATTCTCTACAAACACAGACTTTAAATGTTCTACTCGATGATGGAAACATAATTTAGTCCATATTTTATTCAATTGAATTTCTGATCCCCAAGTTCCTCTGTCTCACCGTGTACTACAGACATACTTTGATTACTTTTTGCAATAAATAATTCATTTTTTCCTGTCGTGTCTTCCTGAAAATCTCTGGGCTCTATTTATAAACGAGCAGGAGCATAAAGATGTCCCTGTTTCACAATAGAGAAAATACATGACATTCCAGATGTTTGTCATAGCGATCCGCCAACTTCTGGGAATTAGACGTCATCCCGAAACTGAAAATTAATGGATAAATGGTCGTGAGCTAGAATATAATACCGGGATTAAGAAGTCGACTTCGAGAGGTGCGTTCCGTGACTTCTTTTATGATCCGAGTGGGAAGAATGACACATTTTCCTTTGTGTGGGAGCACTGTCTAACGCTCTAAAGAAGAGGCTCTAATCCAATAAATTGGGCAGATGCAAAAACTAGAATTTCTGCCTCTAAAGCAACAGATCAAATGAATAAATTTGTATAAATCAATCTTCATTTAATTTAGAAATATTCAACAGGGAACGTGAAATTTCAAGTCCGGCAAGCTCTTACGTCATGATTTGATTGGTTGAAACGTTACAATGTTACCATTTCGATAAATCTATTTTCAGGTTCACGCGGATCTAGTAGTTGTGTTTCAATATTATATGTTCATAAAATTTTAATTTTTTTCATTTCTGTAGGCAAACGAATATCAATCACCGAGTGTATAATAATATATTATGCAAAGAGCGTATAATGATAGTTATTATTCACGAAGTGAAGTTTAGGCTACGAGCCGTATGCGAGTGGCCCAAATGACCGAGTGAATAACAGCCATTATACGCGAGTAGCATACTATACTTTATCCACGACTACTGAATATATTTCTTGAAGATTTTAACATTTGGCTACCGCGACAAGACTCTTCATGACAAGCGTGGAAAAAGTAAAATTGACACATGAGAAATTTTTGGAAAACTGGTGGTATTTTGTAATAAAAAACCTTTAATTGATATAATGAAAGTAGATTTGGCCCTCGATTGACAAGGTATGCCCATATTTGTTAGTTGGAGTACTTAAGAATACTGAAGAAATACCAATTTAAAAAATATTATAGCAAAGCTAAATCTATGAAGCTTTTGGCAGCAGTGAATTATAAACTCATTATTTCCTTGTGATTAATGGGTATTATTAAGGCCGAGCACAGAGGCGTACAATGGACGGATTTAACAATAGTCGTGGATGAAAGTATTTTATTAATTTTATTTGATCTTACACGAATTCTCCAAATTTTCACAGTTATGTAATTCTTCTTTTCTGGAACAAGTACTGAGGCAGAGGGCCATTGCAAGAAATACATAAATATCGAAAAATATTAGTGTTATGTCTACTACTACACGTTCTATTTCTTTTTCATATTCATTATTGTTTGCCTTATCCAGAAAATCTCACTTGAACCAAACACTCAGTGCAATGATTGCATTATTCCAGAAGCCAGCTCTGTCGAATTCACCAGCATCCATATTAGGAATGTGTCAAATTAAAGCGTACAAGGTGTAGAATGCAATTGTTTGTACAACAAAAGAATGGCGGTTCGAACATGAGATATTAATAAAGCCATGAACGTGGTACAATCGATTTGCATACACTGTAAAATGAGACTGCAGATTGGCCATTATGCCCGGTGAATTAGATCGAATACAAATTCTCGAAACAATAACTTATGTACACTTTATGGGGCCATTATGGCGAGTCATATAAAATGCAGGAAGGTCTCAATTACGGGAGAGTTTTCAGTGGCTATTGTACCCTGTGTTTATGGTGGTGTATATAGTAATAGTTGGAGGTGAATAAATAATCTGTACATAAAGCTTAGTCGAGAAATTTCCTTTGAACTATGGAAAGTAGAAATTAGATTTTTTTTAAAAGTACCATTGCCGAAAGAAAACACCTGAATTCATTTTCTTCGGAATTGCTACAGAGTTGAATTTCTGTTTGCCTGATTTTATCGAAAACTCACGTTTGTATGTCCCAAACAAACTCTGATTTTCAATAATTGTATTGACCTTATATCGTAATGCAAACTTTTTTTTCAATCGAAAATTCTCACGTCAAGATATCAGCGTTTTTGAACAGATTTTTGTTCGTTTACTTTCTGTATATATATTATTTTGAATTGAGAGCTAACAAAATACAATACATGAAACAAAAAAGTCCCTAGCTGAGGTTGGTGCAAAACGGGGTACCATACTATTCGACGTATGATACCAGAGCACAGGGAAAAACCTGAGTAGAAAAAAACCCTGTCTCGCCGTTTTTACAAAATTGAAACTTAAAACTATTCGAATAAATACCTTCAATATATTTAGATACAAAATACTTAATTTATGCTTTTGGGCCAGGAAGGGGTTTTAAACCAGGTCTGGCATTCCAAGTGACGATTTTTCCAATCTCCTGTTCTTCTAAGACCGCTACAGGATCCTATTGAAGGGTAATCATCTCCCATAGATTCAAATAGTGGTATTTCATCCTAAATATCGAATTCAATTTCGGAATAATGATAAAAAACGTGTGACAAACTTATGTCAAAATGAAAATATTTTATGACGATTATCTCTTTGATAATAACTAACCAATCTCATTAGAAAAGAGCTACTGGATTGAGAAAACCATAATAAAATTGAAATGTATTATTATTCAGTTAGGAATTTATTTCTTCTATTGAAATCTCAAACCTATCTTGAAAATTGTCAAGTTTCCAAGTTGATCCTTTCGGGGAACATGTAGTGTTTAGAGTCGGTTTGCACCGATATAGTTCTCTATATCTCTTCAAAACATTTCAGTTGAATAAACAGTGTTTACTACCGGCCGTATGTAATTTCTTTTGACCTCGGATTCCCTTTTTAGTCGTCTGTTGAATTTCACTCCATTATTTCAAAATAACAGACATATTCAGGCGAAAAGAAGGCACGCATTTCCCCCAGAAAGAAACAAACGCACAAAAGTAACTTCTTCAGAACCCATTTCTAGGAAAATACGGCATACTGCTGTTCTCTCTCACTAGTGGGCCATATACGCAAATGGAGTAATGTATATTTAAGATGTATCATCCCCTTATACCTGTACTTTCCGCTCCTGAAATGGAATTAAGTAGCGTACTTACCCATATAATGTAACAGCCGCGAAAGCCTAAGTTGAAGGATTATATAGGTCATCTGGAAACGTGCTCTGTTGAAGAATTATGAATATTGAATAGGCATATTGCATATCCGGATCTGGGTATATTGAATTTCTAAGCTAACGCGATGGTTTTTCTCCCAGTGAAAACGTAGAATCGCAAGTAGTAGCAAAGCCCGTATTAGGAATCCTTATTTCCGCCAAATGTGAATCTTCAGCCGCCATGTCTAGGCTAAAATTGGATTTTGTTATTATGTATTCTAGATGTCTTATTCCGAATGTGGTGATTATGTTGAGTTCTATGGATGTTTCAGTTTCGTTTTCGTAACTCCTGAAATAGTTTTTTTACAATGCATAAGGCATTGATATTCTTTCACGAGTTCAACATCAAGAAAAACGAGTGAGGAAGTGGCAAAATTCGGAAATCTCTAATTCACTGAATTTTTATTGAATTCTTTGAGGCTTCTTAAAAACACTGAGTCATAAAACTACACATAATATGAAGCACTAATTAGATGTTACTCACACAATTCTTTTAGATCTCATAACTTTATTATTAGGGGTTGAAAATAACCACCCCCTATGATTTTCGTTCAAAAAGTGTTTTCGTGGGATAGATTTTCGAGAAATAAATATTCTCTCACGGTTTCCCATTCAATTCTGGAGGAAAATAGTCTTCTGCAAAATTTCGATACAGTCGATACTTTTCTTGGAAAAAATAGAAACTCACAAGCAGTTAAGATCACTGTTCATTCCATTTCATCGAAAAAGTGTTCCATAGAATGAATATTTTAAGATATTGTATGTCTATGACAGAAGGTAAAAGCAAAAGTGCATATCTGCCAAATGCAAATTCGAATAAACTACCATTTTTATAACTGAGTTGTTCATTTTATTACTGCAAAGTATTTATTAAAAAAATCGAACTTTTCTGAAACTAAAAATTGTAGAAAGAATCATAGAAAATCTTTTCTCTTCTGTCAAAACCAATTTTGAGCGTAGAAATATCACTTTATGGAATAAACAGTGATCATAACTGCTTGTAAGTTTCTATTTTTTCCGAAAAAAGTATCGACTGTATCGAAATTTTGCAACAGACATTTTCTCTAGAATTGAATGGGAAACCATAAGAGAATTCAATTTTTAGAAAATCTATCCCACGAAAACCATTTTTGAAGGAAAATCATAAGGGGTTGTTATTTTCAACCCCTAATAATAAAGTTATGGGATCAAAAAAAATGTGTGAGTAACAGCTCTTTATGAATCATATTATATATAGTTTTATGACTCATTGTTTTTTAGGACACCTAAAAAAAATTAAAAACTGTCAACTCGTAATCGCCTTCCAAAGGCTGTATCTTGGAAGGGAGGTCGATTTCGACAAAAATTTGTATGAACTACCCCTGCTTATTTTCATCGAGGAATCATCTCCCTAAGTCCCCCATTCGTTTACAGACACCCTGTATAGGCAAAAACATTGTGTCAGCTCAATGAAATCTTTGCAAACAAATTATGTATTTTAACCAAGTTTTTAACAGAATTGATAAAACCTGGATAGATGATAACAAATTCGAACTGCAATAATTTCAAGTTTTTTTCTTTCCTGATCTGTCGTGTCTAAAGTCTTCGATTACGTTAGGGGTAACTTCAGGAAACTATTTATCAGAAAGAAACATCACGTTCTTGCATGATTTTTCGCTTGATATTATAATTTGTCACCGGCGGTTTTGTTGCTCTTCGCTAATTTATCTATCCCGCAAAAGATTGCCAAACGTAATATATCGAGAAATATCGTGACCATTTTCGACAACATTCATGATAAATAGGTTTAGCGTTTTCTCAATATCGGAAAGCTAATTCTCTGGCTCCATAGCAAGTATATTGGTTTTCTGATTCGCTTGTAAAAACTGGCCAATTTCCTGGTATACATTTTGCTGCTGAATCTGTTCGGTTCGGTTTTCCTCGAAAAAGATTATTTGCCGGCTTCCAGAATGATACACTATCGCAAGAAGTTATCGTGGAATGGGATTAAGTTCCAATATTGAATTCGATTGTATGCGATAGAAATGAGGTAATTTATTTTTTCCACCTATTTAATGTTTTACAGGTATTGCCCAATATAACAGTAGATATTCACATATTTTGAACTTCAGAAAAACAAAGTGAAATTTAGAATAAGAATAAATAATAAAGTCACATACAAGCATTATGATTTTTGAGATATCGATTGAATTATAATCTGGAAAGATTCTGCATTTCTAAAAAAACTTTTTAGGTTTCCACTCCCATTCTCTGAAACTAATCGAACAATTTTGAATTAAGATGAAGTGCTCCTGCGAAAATCCTTGTACTTATTTGTGAGGAGCAAATTAGTTTTGAAAAAAATTGTTGCCTAACAGTAAAACTTAAAAAGAAAATAAATGAAAAGGATAATGTAACGTTTCGGTGTTTTTTTCTTTTGCAGTCTAATTGGCTGCAAATGAAATAAATTGTGTGTTTTTTTATTTGCAGTCAATTAGACCGCAAATGAAAAAAAACACAATTCCGAAGATTTTACAAGTTTGTCCGAAGAAGGTGTCTGATATAGACACCGAAACGTTACATTATCCTTTTCATTTATTTCCTTTTTTAGTTTTACTGTTAGGCAACAATTTTTTCAAAACTAATTTGCTCCTGCCAAAGAAGTGCATAGATTTTTGCAGGAGCACTTCATCTTAAATAGAAATTTTTTTAATTATTTCTGGGATTGAAAAACTAAAAAGTTTTTTAGAAATGCAGAATCCTCCCAGACTATATTTCAATCCATATAATTATGATTAGTTATTATTATTATTTTCGCAGGAGCACTTCATCTTAATTAAAAATGTTTTAATTATTTCTGTTTCAGAGACTGGCAGTGAAAACCTGAAAAGTTTTTTAGAAATGCAGAATCATCCCCGATTATATTTCAATCTATATAATTATGATTAGTTATGCAATATCAACTCGTGAAGTTTTTGAACAGGTTAGTGAGTGTTTTGCCCCAACATCTACGCTAATGGAAAGAATTCGGTTTTTCAGACACACATTTGAATCACCAATACTTTCTATAGAAAAGAGGTTCATCTGGTGGTCATACGATATAAAGTCAACCGTTTTGGAGAAAAATCAACTTTTATGTTGAAGAACATGGTTAATTTTTGACTGTTCAATAACCGTACTTTTTCCATAAGAGTAGAAGTTGGGGGGAAGGATGACTGGACAAAAAAAAGTGAAAAACATAGCTCATTATGGTTGGTAAATATTCAGGAAAGCTGTTTCCTTTACGATAGAAGGTTCGAGAGATATCTAAAAACGATGTTTTTGTGGGGTAAATTAATAGAATACTTTATTCGTGTTTTTGAACGACCTATAACATCCTGAAGTTAGTCGCATATAGGTATTCTTTTATACGCACTGTCTGATAACGAAATCTGCAATCTAAGTGAATTCAAAATTTCTCACAAGACTTGGCTTCACGTGGGAGAATGAACACAGAATTAAAGAAACAAACAGTGGATTCATACGTCATTATCACAACCATCGACGAAACTAATCAATCAAAAGCATTTATTCAAATCGCCTATTCGAGCTATCTTCAAAGGAACCATCAAGTTCCTTCATCATACCTTTCAATAACTGTCAAGAAATTATGCGTCCCAAATGGAAGATATTGACTTAGTCATGCGGCCGACAGAAAGGTACATCGAGTCCATTACCTCGCTAACCATATTTAATAACCTTCAAGGTTCGCTCTAATCCACCTGGAAACGTCGAGACCGAACGCTCTGAACAGAGAGCACAGAGCTGGAGCTTCCACCTATCAATTCGATATCTCTTAATTCATCTCTTTTTGGCCTCGGCCGATCGCTACCGGTGAAGCTTTGGTCGATCCATCTGTATTCTGTGCATCGGTTCATCTTTTCTCTTTTGATGTCGTTTCCATTAATTCCGTCACTTCATTCGCGGGGACTTTTAATTTGAATTTCGAGTGGAAGAGCCTGTTCGTTTTGGGGTTCTGGAAATTATCCGGTTCGGGTGTTAGATATGAAATTGAATTTGATTTTTTTCGGTGGGAATAGTAATGGTATCAATAGAAAAGAGGTTTGGATTGAATAGCAATACGAGTATTGTTTCGACTCCCAACCTGCCTTTTTGACATGGGTTTGATTCTGTCGTTTTTAAACATCAAAATGGCAATTTAAACCCGTGAAAGAATATCATTGCCTTCTGAACTTGTACATAACTATCAAATATAAATGGTTTTCCAATAAGAGGTGTTATTTTGAATAGCTCGCTATTTCGGTAGATGTAACATTTGAAGCTGTCATTTTTTGACATTTGACAAGTAGAAAATACGCCATTAATAAAACTGGAACGAAACACGCTTCAAGAACGCATTGAAATTATTGAAATTCAATATAAAAATGGTGAAAATTTGGCAGATACGGTTTGTGAAACTCGAATATTTTTGGGTCGTCATGAAGCACCTTGTCGGACCGCAATAAAGAAATTGGTGGGAAAATTCGAGCTGTTGAGACAAGTTAGTGATGTGAAGAATGAATCCCGTGCACGACGCTCAAGAACGGCCGAGAATATTGCTGCTGTAGCCTGTTGTGTTGAAGAAAATCCAGGTTTGTCCATTCCCCGTCGTTTTTTGGATTTTGGCATTCCACAAACGTCATTGCACCGTATTTTGCATAAAGATTTGGGTCCTGTAAGCGTGGTCGTGGTGGTCATTTGCCTGATGTTATTTTCCACTATTAACGGCATAGCTTCTTCTTTATAATGAAATAAACATACTTTGAATATCATAATAACACCCCTTATTGGAAAACCCTTTACTTCCATTGTAGAAAATCCGACTTTACCGAAATTATGAGAATGGGATTTTGTAAAAGTCGAAATGAACGAATCTCTTTATCAGATTTCTCATAACGGGTAAATAATTAAATGAAAAGCTTCACATTGAACATTAATCTCAATCGTTAAGACACCTCAAATGGCTCAAAGTAAATGAAACAATAATAATCAATACATCAACTGACCTCTGGACGGCGGTCAGTTACCACTCTATTTCCATCTTTCAATTCCATTCTAAAATGGTCCAGTCTGCCACCAAAAAGGAAGCAGCTAATTTACGAACGTTGTCAATAATTCATTTAATTCCTCCGAGCAATGTAACAGTACCAGTCACTTTTTAATTACTGAAAGCTTTATTATCGAAAAATTCCATAAGCGCGAAAGATTTAAAAGGAATAACAAGCTTAACATCCGTGAAATGAGGCTCTTTTTCTAAGCGGCCATTGTGTATCAGGTATTTCGTTTTATAATAGACAAGTTCCCCACACAATTCTCCAACAAAACATTCTTGAGTAGCCAGAGGTATTCTTCGTCATCTTTCTCTGTTCAATATTCTTTTTTATTTTTTTAACAGAACAATGTGTCATCTTTCCTTTTGACAATAATTTTTTAACGTACGCTCATTTTGCTTTGTGCTTTAGTTGAGTATCTTTGTATGTACAAGACCTACGAAGATTAATGGTCAACAAGAGGTGATTGTGAGAGATTGATATCTACTATTAATAATAGTCACTCTAACTTGAAGGTTCCTATGTGATTCCGAAATTGAATTACACGAATTATAGACATTTATAACCAACTTCTGGTATTCTTCTGTAGACAATAAAGCGATGTTAAGATTGAATGTTTTATAGAAGAACGAACGGTTATAGATATAAAAGAATGAAATTTTTCTGAGAATACAATTTAATGCATCATTAAAGTCGCCATTAAACAAACCTTAGTGATGAGAATGAAGTTTTTATCCGATAACTAACACAAACTGAAACTGAAAAACTCATAATTATCGTCTGGATGAAAAATTTTCCAAGTTAGTTGAGGAAATTTTTAATTTCCAACAATTAATTATGAAAGTTTTCTTGAGATAAATATTTTAGAATTTAAACTCGAAGATAAGCATACTCCTTCAATAATTGTTGGCTCTTTTATTTCTGTATGTATACAATTTTTCCAGTGAGAGGTTCCATGTTGGAAAACGATTATGTTCAAGAAAAATCAAAGAATGTTTAATCAAATGTTAACAGTAAAATATGACTTAAAAATTGGAACTTATGTTTATTAGACAAATACCTACATACAATGCACAGTTGTTATTTGTCAAATATTAAAAGTTTCAAAAGTGACAAAAATATGGTTTTTTACGTCCATATCAACAATTAAAATTCAAATCACCAAACAATATTCATTAGGAATGACTATTCGAGAATTTGAAACCACATTGTCCTCACAAACATATAGTCCGTTCACGAAAGGTTGAGCACATAGTAGACGTTTTTTTATTTATCTGAAGTTGGCAGTATTTGCTGTCATAACGTAAAGTGTAGTCAACGTTGCCGAATGTAACCGGCCTCGTTCGACGAGATTGCGAGTTATCAGACAACTCTATGCAATATTGACAACATTGCGTATCAATCTGACAAGAACATAACCTAAATTTCAATATACACAGTGGAATATGCCAAATTTTCATGGCCAACCGACGGCTCAACCTTTCGTGAACGGACTATATGTTCTCGAAGCAAAAGGTCATTGCCATCTTATATCCTAGAAATTTGATACATAAGTGAATTGTGAAGAGGGCAAGTAAAGATTGTAACTTGAATATCTCCTATTCACGCATAGGACATAGAACAATGTGTCGAAAGCTGGTTTTGGTATAGAATTTCTCGATTATAAATCAGATAAAGCAACTGATACCAAGGAAATGAATCCACATCGAAAGTTCTCAGTAAAACAGAATATCGAAGTCGAATGTTTCAAGCGAAGGTGTTTTTATAGGCATGTTTTCTGTTTCATGAAGTTTGATTCTCAAAAAATAGTTATTTTTGTATTAAGTGCGTAAAATGAGTGTTTTTTTTCATGGCACATGAGAGTGTCAATTTTGGCCGAGACCACAGGTCGAGGCCAAAAATTCACTCGAATGTGCCATGAAAACACGAATTTTATACGCACGAAATACAAACAACATTTTTTGTGCAACTGTGAATGTGAATTTACATCGTCTGAAATACGTATAATCATTGAAGATAATGCTTTCAGTACAATATTTAAATGAATCCAGTGATCTTTCTGTGTCGTAACTATAGAAACAGTTTGTTGAAATTGTTTGAATCTTTGACAGTATTTGCTCGTAGTTGTTTCTATTTCGAATTATTTTAAAGAAGATGAATGTTGAACATGATAGTGGTAGTGATACCCCCGCAGATATGGCTGAAGAAGCAAATACAATTGTATCTTATATGTTACCAGCCAAATCAAAGCTAATAATATGAGAAAACATATAACCAATTTCGAGAATGGCGCAACAAGAACAGCGTAAAAAAGGTTTCTGAAAATGTGCTCACATGCTATTTCGAGGAAAAATAAAAAAATTTTTAAACCTTCCAAGTTATGGAGCTCAATGTTAAAAAAAACATCGAATGTCAAGGAAAATATTGATATAAGGAATTTTTCAAAATTGGTCCCGCTTATTAAGAACAAAAGCGTCGGATACCGAGGAAAGAAATCTAAAGTGTTATGGAGGGATAATATCAATAAATTTCTCAGAGATGCTGATGACGAAACTAATTTACTTTATAAGGTACAGATACAATCATAATTTTGTGAAATTAGTTGTAATTAAAATATTCATTATTTTTAAGTTGTTCTAAAAAGACTTTTTAACGGTGAAAAAAAGACTTTTTTCTCCAACCATCAAAAAATGTTGACATTTTTGTACTATTTTCAGGTGCAAAAGTCATAAATTTCCTTACCGTAGAAAAATTCACTCGTTACTTAGCAACACTTTTAATCCTAGGATTAAAAACGCTACTTTTAATCCTTGGATTAAAAGTAAATGCATTTGAAGTCTACTTGACAATCACTGTCATGATTCTGTGCTCAAATTCATAACCAAATTATGAACGATTTTTCACTAAAACCAATTTTATTGTAATTTTGACTTGGTTGGAGAAAAAATAGTATATATTATTTGGACTAAAAGTGCCTATTTTAACTCGCAATTTTGCATTCGCTCGGCTACGCCTCGCAACTGCAAATATTGCTCGTAAAAAAAAGATGCACTTTTAATCCTTACAATATAATATACTATTTTTAACGGTGAAAAAAAGTAATATTTTACGCATCCATAGTGATGAAGAAAAGTCAAGTTTTTTTGACAGTTGTACAAAAAAACTGGTTTCGAACTTTATGAATGCAGAATTTCGATACAGTCGATACTTTTCTCGGAAAAATTAAAAATTTACAAACAGTTAGGTATGATCATTGTTCATTCCATTTCATCGTATAAGTGTTCCATAGAATGAATATTCTAAGATATTGTATGTCTATGACAGGAGTTTAAGATGTTCTATAGATCTTTCTGAAGGTTTAATTACTAATTACTAATTTGCGGAAGAAAAGTATAGG
Organism: Propylea japonica; assembly: GCA_013421045.1. NCBI lineage: Eukaryota > Metazoa > Arthropoda > Insecta > Coleoptera > Coccinellidae > Propylea > Propylea japonica. The sequence continues at coordinate 28,938,843 of CM024240.1, forward strand.
GGAGAGCGGGGCTGAAAGTGCCGCGGGTAAATTGTGCCGACGCGAATATCTCGTAAACAGAAAGAGATAGATATAAGATAGCAGTTATTCACGTAATGCCTAACAGTCCGGGACATGCGCATGCCAGTTTAATTCCGTCCGCCGAAGGGACAGGGTGTCAGTGCTTGTGTGTGTATTCGAGCTCTACGTAAGTAAATATTTTCGTCTCAATACTTTTTGGTCACAAGCTGGCATTTTTCGTCCTTTTAATATGAAAGTTTTAGTAAAATGTTTGTCGTTTATCCTAGTTTGTTATGCAGTATGATTATAATGCTTAGAGCGCCTTGATATTTATATGTAGGGCAAAATATCACACTCGCATAAACGGGGTAAAATGTGCCGTTCATGGGGGGCTGCTTGTGCCGCGGCACAACCAACCCCACGGCAACCTTCATTGTTTCTGTAATACTTAAGTTTATGCGAGCACTTGTGGAAGATATAAAATACTTTTTGCCATGATACTTCATCCTGTATTTATTGTCTTTGACAGAATGAGGAATTACAAGCGGAAAACTCAAAGGGGAACTACATCCCAAGATCTTCTAAAAAGAGCGGCTGATGCAGTCATCAAGGATGGACGTAAATTAAAAACAGTTGCACGTGAATTGGAAATTTGCCATACAACTCTTCAACGGTATGTCAAAAAAATTAAAAGTGGACTTACTCCTTCGGTTGGTTTTAAATCTAGAATGGTGTTTAGTGAAGATCAAGAGGCACAACTGTCTGAGTACATTTTGAAAAGTGCCTCTATTTATTTTGGTCTTCTACCAGAAGAAGTACGACAACTTGCTTACCAGTGTGCCGTGAAGTTTAATGTTCAACACATCCCACCATCTTGGCATACCAATGGTAAGGCTGGCAAGGATTGGTTTACGAACTTCCTGAAGAGGAACTCTACTCTTGCAATAAGAACACCAGAAGCTACCAGTGCCGGACGCGCGAGCTCGTTCAACAGATATAATGTAAATCAATTTTTCGAAAAACTTGGCGACTTGATTACAAAATATAATCTTACTCCTTCAAGTATATGGAATTTGGACGAGACTGGTGTCACAACTGTGTTAAAACCGAAAAAAATTTTGGCTGAAAAAGGAACAAAGCAAGTAGGAGCAATTGTTTCATCTGAACGTGGAACTTTAGTCACTGTTGAGCTAGCGGTGAGTGCTCTGGGAAACTCGATTCCGCCGATGTTTGTTTTCCCGCGTTTGAAATTTAAGGACCTGTTTATCCGAGGTGGTCCTCCTGAGTGTATTGGGGCTGGTAATCAATCCGGTTGGATGACAAACAAAGAGTTCTTAGTGTTTATGGATCATTTCATAAAGCATACTAAGCCTAGTCTTGATGAACCAGTGTTATTACTACTAGACAATCATTCATCTCATATTGATATTGATGTGATCGAAAAGGCCAAGAAAAACTCTGTTATATTATTATCATTCCCACCACACTGCACCCACCGTCTGCAACCCCTGGATGTTGGTGTCAACGGCCCATTCAAAGCATACTGTTCTAAAGCTCAAAACAACTGGCTGAGAACTAATCCCGGGAAAACTATGAGCATTTATGAAATACCAGGTATTGTAAAATACGCTTTGCCGCTTGCAGCAACTCCTATCAATATAAGCAACGCATTTAAAAAGGCTGGCATTTGGCCCTATGACCCAAACATCTTCACAGACAAAGATTATGCGCCGTCTTCTGTCACTGACCGCCCGATGCCAGAAAATCGACCCTCACAAGATACAGACCACTTTCCTGTCCCTCCAAACAATCAAGAAAGGACTGCTGATTATCTTAATGACTCAAATAATGTCGGCTGCAATATAGAGATTGAGACTACTCCATCAATTCTACAGCAAAGCGACTGCAGCGTTGAACCATCAGGTAATCCAGAACATGTGGGACGTCAATGCTCTCAGGAGACTACCCCTTGTTGCAGCTTCCAACTTCCTCAATCATCAGCTGATAACAACGCGGGAGATGAAAATACAATTATTTTTTTCACCAGACCTCATAAGACCACTGCCTAAAGCACCTCCTCGATTAGTTGGACGCAATAAAGGACGTAAAAGAAAGACAGCTGTTCTTACGGACACTCCAGAGAAGGATGCTTTGGCCGAAGAACATGCTAATAAAAAGAAGAAAAAAGAGATTGAAACTACAAAGAAGGGTAAAGGAAAATGCACGGGACAAGGTAAACAAGCAAAAAGAACGACTAAGAACCCCGCTAAGAGAAGAGTCTTGCAAGATGATGACACTTCTGATGAGGAACAAGATTGGTATTGCATCATATGTTGTGACGCATATTCTAATTCTGCCCCTAGAGAAAAATGGATTCAATGCATAGAATGCAAGAATTGGGCCCATTCACAATGTATTGACGATGAAGAAAGCCCAGCATTTGTATGTCCAAATTGCTATTCTGATCAGTCATCTATAGAGTAACTGGTTTTGTTTTCTCTAAAAGACCAAATATAAGTTTTTTAATTTACAATTCGGAAGAAATCTTCTTTATTTTTTTTAATGTAGTCCTGAGAGACTGATATATTCAATAATTGATCTCATTTGTTCAAAAATAAGTTCAAATTATTGACTGAAATGTGTTTTTATATTTGCAATAGCTAAATAAGTAAAGATATTATGTTTTTTTTATTATTATGCTTATTGTTATATATAACTGAATTTTAAGTTATGTTGATTATTTAAAAGTATAAGCAATAAATATATTGTTGAAAAAAATTCTGTTTTTAAATCCTAAATTAATTTTCATTCACGTAAAACACCTTTAATTATCAACGGCACAACCGACCTCAGCTACGGCACAACTCGCCCCAAAGTGGGGTTGGTAGTGCCTTCCCGACTTTGCTTAAAAAAATGACCTTTTCTTGAAAACCATTGAAATTGTGTCAAATCTGTGAGTGAATTCTTATTGTAGATTAAATTTGGCTTATGATGAACTACTTCTTTCAGAAATAGTACTTTTCTTATCCGAATCATATGAGAATTTGTCAAAATCGGCACGTTCAGCCCCGCTCTCCCCTATCCGAAATATTTTAATTTCACAAATAGAACTTTCTTTCGATTAATAAGCATACCTAATTGACAAAACCAATTTTGAGCATAAACAATATCTTAGAATATTCATTTTATGGAACATACGATGAAATGAAATTAACACTGATCATAACTGTTTGTAAGTTTTCATTTTTTTTCGAGAAAAGTATCGACTGTATCAAAATTTTGCAAGAGACTTTTTTTCTACAGAATTGAATGGAAAACCATAAGAGAATTTTATTTTCCAAAAATCTATCCCACGAATTAAATTTTTGAACGAAAATCATAGTGGGTTGTTATTTTCAACCCCTAATAATAAAGTTATGAAATCTAAAAAATTTGTATGAGTAACATCTACTTAGTGCTTCATATTATGTATAGATTTATGACTCAGTGTTTTTAAGAAGCCGTAAAAAAATTTAAAACTGTCAACTCGTTAAGGAACAATAAAATTTGTTTAAAGTTGAATCAGAAGAATGACAACAAAAATAATAGTTTAAGAGCGTGCATTCCTGTCAGTCCTGCAACTGACCCGGGTGTAACTCTTATAGTACAGTCAAATAGGGTTTTTAGCAGGAAAGTTTTGGGGTAGTTTTGATTTTTTCGGTTTTTTATGTTTTTTGGGGTGCTGAATCCGAATCTGAGGTTTGCTAACAAAATTTCGTGAGGGAACATTGAAAAAAATACAAAAAAGAGAAAAAATCTCATTCATTGGCAGTTTTCTGCTTATAACTCGGAACTTCTACTTTTCGTGAAAAACCTTTCCATACAAAATGAAAGTACATGAAATTTCCTACAAATTGTATCACCACAGCTTGTTCTGCGATAACCCGTTCTGGCTCAAATTATAGTTGAAAATGAGGTATTTTCTATGACTCAATAAATGAAAATAAATTAAATTCTGTGGTTCCGATAATGCGAACGTCTTGAAATACTGCATGAACATTCAGTATATCAGTCTCGATTCACAAAAAAAATTTAACTCGAATCGGATATCTTGTTATGGTAATACATATAAATATTCTTCTTTTCAATATTCCAATTCAATTTTCTATGGTTCTGTTCACACTATGGCCACCAAATTTTGCATGAAGCTTCTTATGAGCATATGGCCGCAACATTTCATTTCGATGGGTTTCGTTTTGTCTGAGATATTGTGGAACAAAAACTTTGAATGGCCATATTCTATGTTTCATAAAACATGGCCATTCAAAATTTCTGTTCCTCAATATCCCAGATAAAACTAAACCAATCGAAATGAAATGGTGCGGCCAAATACAACATGCTCATAATAAGCCTTATGCAAAATTGTGTGACGATAGTGTGAAGAGAACCATAGAAAAATGAATTGGAATATTGAAAAGAAGAATCTTTATATTTCCATAACAAGATATCCGATTCGAGTTAATTTTTTTTGTGAATCGAGACTGATATACTGAATGTTCATGCAGAATTTCAAGACGTTCGCATTATCGGAACCACGGAATTTAATTTATTTTCATTTATTGAGTCATAGAAAATACCTCATTTTCAACTATAATTTGAGCCAGAACGGGTTGTCGCAGAACAAGCTGTGGTGATACAATTTGTAGGAAATTTCACGTACTTTCATTTTGTATAGAAAGGTTTTTCACGAAAATTTGATAGTTTCCGAGTTATAAGCAGAAAACTGCCAAGAATGAGAATTTTTCTCTTTTTTTGTATTTTTTTCAATGTTCCCTCACGAAATTTTGTTAGCAATCCTCAGATTCGGATTCAGCACCCCAAAAAACATAAAAAATCGAAAAAATCAAAACTACCCCAGAACTTTCCTGCTAGGGGTTCTTTTGAGCACAAATTGACTGGACTATTAGGGTGAAATGAAATTTGGAACACAGAGCACATCATTGGAATGTGTCCCAACATACGTGTAGGCTAATTTTCCACAAACCGTAGCTATTTCAGTTGCGACACGATGAATACAAAAGGGGTAATCTAACGTGTTCCAGTATTATTCTCACCATTTGATCGAAATTCGAGTGGAATACCATCCTTTCTGTAGGAATAATTACGAGAATTCTAAAATTACATTGGTGCCAAATAATTTCGGCCGATGTCTACATAACCCTGGGAGCCCCACTGGCGAGAACAAAATCAATTTGGACCTTCCGACTGTGCAGATGGAAGCCAGGCTTTAGTTAGCGGGATTAGATTTATTTAGATTCCAACAAATTGGTCACAAAGATGTTGAAGCGGGAATTTATGGCTGAAATAAAAGCGTAAAATTGCATTTTCTGAAAAGCCCGGTTTATGATGCTTTCTCCTCTGGTTATATAATACGCGAAACGTGGATCCAGGTAGACACACAATGTTTCGAGGTGATTAAATTTGCATCTTCTCATTACTTTGATGCTACACATGCTTTAAGCATTTGTTCTAGTCTGTATTATACGATTCGGAAAATTTCTTTATCTAATTCTTCGTCATGCTGTCATACCATGTTAAGCAAAATCGTTGGTAGGTCTCAATCTTTCAAGAAGAAAATGGTACGCCACTGAAATACTAACAACTAACTATCATTCTCGAATTGTTCGTTCAATTTGTGACGAAATAACTCTTTATCCAAGAATATTGAATAATCCACCCCTTATACGTCTGCTTGCAAGGCCATAATAATACCGATTAATCACAAGTGAATAATGAGTTATTATTCACTGCTGTCAGATGCTCCATAGATTCAGATAAATGTTCACAGAGAAAATCGTTTCAAATTTAGGTAAAATTAGACTTCCTTTAAATTCTGCGCGTTGATGAATTATTCTAGAATAAAACGATACTTTATTCTATTCAACTACGAAAAATTAATTAAAATTAGCATTTCCCACATAATGACTGATTAATATTCTTCGCTGGGAATGGAAAATCTTCATTTTGTTTCATTATTAATTTCAGAATACCAACACCCGCAACATTATTCCAATATAAAAAATTCTCATTAATTCACATCTAATATACTCCAGCAGCGTAGTATCAGGCGCACAAGAAGGGTCGTTAAAAATCGAAAGAAAGCTACGACGCTTTCGTTGAATGTCGAGGCTATAACACCAGTAGATAGTTATTATTATTATTATTATTATGGTTACAGAAAGGTTTTGATCGTATAATAGTTTTTATATGATCCAAATTACAGAATACCATAAGCAAAACAAAATTTGACACGAGTAATCCAGTACCCACACTTTAACCAAAAAAAGAGTTATTTAATGAACTGGGTTATTAAAGATAGCGACTAATGGTCAAGATGATAATAATCACTAGTTCGAGACCATTAGTCTCGATTAATAACCGAGTTGATTACAAGATTTTTCCGACGATCTCAATATGAATTGTGTATGAATTCTTGATTGAAATACATTCTCATTTTGCACAAGACTTACATTTGACATAATAAAATTTCTATGTATCTATGTTCCAGTAGAGTTTTGACATTTCTAGTAGTGCTTCTGAATACTTTGTGAACGGTTGCCATGAGGATTGCATATTAGAATAGCAGAAATTTAGCATTAAAATGGGTCATTAATGGTCATTTCGTACACATTAAAATCACCTTTTATTGTGAGATCGACGGAAAAAAGTTATTTAATCAACTAGTTTATTAATCGCTAGAATTATATGAACTAGTTGAATACAAGATGTTATGAATTCTCGATTGAAATTGATGTTTATTTTGCATGAGAGATACATGTTCATTTCTATGTTTCAGTAGAGTTGTTACATTATTCGTATAGCTTCTGAATACTTTCTGATCGGTTGCCTATGACAATTACACTTTGAAATGAAAGAAATCACACAATTGAATGGTTATTGATCAATTTCGTATACATTGAACTCAGATATCATTTTGAGGTCGACGAAAAAATTAATTGAAATTAACATTTCGCCGAAACAGTTTGCGCTGAGAAAAGAAAATCTGCTTTTGGTTCATTATTAATTTCAGAATACTCTTATAGAAATCCTTATTAATCCATTATTATTACTGTCGAATAAACTCCAGCAGCGTAGTATAAGACGCACAAGAAGGGTCGTTAAAAATCTAAAGAAAACTGCGGCGCTTTCTCGAAATGCCGAAGGCGGATAACGAGGCTATAACACTAGGAAATGAGCTCAATAATAAAGATAATAATTCTCGTAACGCTCGTACGTAGGAGCACAAAGCTAAATATACAGTTAATATTTGAACAGTTAACTGTTTAATTCACTTAGATGTTGGAATATGTCTGGAGCGAAACGTCGGGAATGCAAAGACGAATTCAACAACACAAAGGTGAGTTCCTCCAGTGCGCTGTCAGCTGAACAATGGTTGTTTTCTGCCAGAGAATGCGGCGCTTGCGCTTGGAATACCTGGGGAATACATAATATGATAGTAGGATTCACTATTGCATATTCAAATTTTTGTTTTTCGGTTTTTCCTTTGAGGTCAAGGGTGAAGGAAATTGCTTGTCGACACACTGGTCGGTGTGTAGGTGTCACGGTTTTTCTGAAAACGTTTTTGTTTAATGCTGGTCCTTTTCAATTCTGGTTTGAATAGGATGTCGAAATGGGCGTTTTATTTAAAGTTTAAAATATTGATAAATCGAGAAAAAAGAATTGGTGAAGTACTTGATTTTCTATGGGTCAGCAAGTAGGTATCATTTTATCTGGGAGGAACAAATATTAAATGAAAACAACCCAAATGATGACAGAAAAACAATTCTACCCTAATTTCACAACTGAAAAATTCCAACAACATTTTCGATGAGAATTCCTACGAAAAGAAACAAATGCACTTCAGTCACGTCATAACCAGCATTTCTCTCTTCATAACCTCATTTTCATGACTCGTATTCAATAAAACTCAGCGATAATATCTGACAGTGTATCATACACATATAAAATAAACTCCCCAGTTATATCACACGGAGTTAACAGTGACGCCGAACAGCTTCTGAAAAAGTATAAAAAGGCAATTTCAGTCAAACGGACCGAAACTCACATGCTAGGATACAAGGGGCGCTCCCATACAGGCAAAAGCCAAGGAATTAGGCTTACAATAAAGTGCTTCGGAGAAATTCGCAAAACAATTTTAAAGAAGTATTGAAATCGCCTTTTTGATATTTAAATGAAATTTAATTACTAGACATTTTAAGGTAATAATGTATATATTTAACACTATATAATTATATTCTTTTGAATTGAGAGCTAACAAAGTTCAATACATGAAACAAAAAAGTCCCTAGCTGAGGTTGGTGCAAAACGGGGTACCATACTATTCTGGCGTATGATACCAGAGCGCAGGGAAAAATCTCAGTAGACAAAACCCTGTCTCGCCGTTTTTACAAAATTGAAACTTAAAACTATTTGAATAAATACCTTCAATATTTAGATACAAAATACTTAATTCATGCTCTTGAACCAGGAGGGTGTTCCAAATCAGGTCTGGCATTCCAAGTGATGATTTTTCAAATCTCCTGTTCTTCTAAAACCGCTACAGGACCCTATTGAAAGGTAATCATCTCCCATAGATTTAAATACTGATATTTCATCCTAAATATCGAATTCAATTTAGGAATAATTATAAAAAGGGGAAACTTATGTCAAAATGACATTATACACTATACTTGAAGCTGTCACCTGAGGGAAACAATATATTTTAACATATAGTTCGTTCACGAAAGGTTAAGCCGTCGGTTGGCCATAGAAATTTGGCATATTCCACTGTGTATATTAAAATTTTAGGTTATGTAGTTTATTTTCTTGTCAGATTGATACGCAATGTTGTCAATATTGCATAGAGTTCTCTGATAACTCGCAAGCTCGTCGGACGAGGCCGGGTACATTCGGCAACGTTGACTTTATTTTACGTTATGACAGCAAATACTGCCAACTTCAGATAAATGAACAAACGCCTACTATGCGCTCAACCTTTCGTGAACGGACTATACACTTGAAATGCCCATTCAAATAATCCTTCAATATCCTTGCTATCCCACCCTGGTCTCACATAAGAAAAAAATTCGATAGTGACGCCGAAGAGCATATGAAAAGTATAAAAAAGCAATTCCAGTGAAACGGTCCGAAACAATTTCACATGGGGGCGCTCCCATACCAGCAAAAGCCAAGGAATTAGACGATAATGTTTTAAAACGAATGTCCCATAGAGATAATCAGGTTGAAATATTGGAATCTAGACTTCGTACAGCCGCAGTGTATTCTTGGATCAGTCTGAAATGGCAGTTCCCTTGAAACCGTGGAGTTTTGTCGATAGTGACGCTTCATTTGCTCCGAAACTGAAAGTCACCGTTTGAATATTAACTCCCTACTTCGATTCCGGTTAAATGGTTCCTAGAGGGATTTCGGAATCCTTCGCTAACTGATAAATCTAGAACTTCCCGGTTTTAGTTTGGACCCCAGGGCTCGAAATAATCAATAAATGTATATACACAGGGGTAGTCTTTTAAATCTACATTATGTCATACGTCACGCGTCGTTATAAAGTTTTTATTTTTGTTTCGAAACTCAATTTTATTTCCCTGAATCAGATTTGGACATTTTTCATGATTGAATTCCATTATTGTGAATACAGGGTGTACTTCAGGAGGTGATTCTGCTTGAAAAAAATGACATTATGTTATGTAACTTTTTTGTACGCAAATGACTGTTATACTGAACTTTCATGCAAAATTTTGTGGTTATAGTGTCAACAGAATCATAGAAAATTCAATTGGAATATTGAAAAGAAGAATCCCTAGATTTCCATAACAGGATAACCGATTCGAGTGAAATTTATTTTGTGAATCAAGACTGATATACTGAATGTTATTTTTTACACATTTAATTTTCTGAATAATTTCCGGAATATAATTCCGATTGTGTTGAGATTTATATATTTGGTATCAATCTCAAATCCGATATAAAATTTTAAGGTAATAGTCTTATTGCTCCACCAAAGAACGAGCGCTCAAAGGCTCCTACTCAGAGTTTTTCTTTTTTTTTCTCAATGCTGAATTATCTCTTGAAGTTTGACGTACTTATTCTCCAACACCCTGTATAGATACTCGAAACTCTCCTGTCACAAATTGATCTGTTATCTGTCAATTCAGCAAGATTTTTCTAATATTCCTGTCAAACTGCAACCATTAAGAGATAAAGTGTTGGTCTTTATCTCTGCAGAAAGGAAGTTTCTCACGAAATTTCGGCTGAAATTTTTTTAATTTTCACTAATAACGATTGCGCTGAAGTAACTTTATAGTTGATTGATAAGAAATGTTGTAAATTCGATTACTTGGAATACAATGAAGTTATGATGTATTGATGTATTTAAATGTAATAGGTACAGATTCTTCTGAGAAATTTTAAAATAAGATTTGAAGAACCACGAGAAATTCATATTTTGATAGATATCTTTGGGGGTCTCGATTTTGTCAAAATTTTAAATTGTTCTTTATTATATTCCTTTAATATTTAATCAAATATATTGCAATCATTTAATAATAATGAAGAAAGAGAATCACAAGAAATATGGAATATAACTCTAAATTCAGAAAAAATCACAAAATTATCCTTCGATAATTAATTATATGTATCGTGAAAGTAACAATAATTCACTGTTTCATGCCAATCCTGAAACTCCTTAAGAAATTCTACCACAGTGGAAACTATAGAAAATATTATCACCTAAGGAAATTCGTGCAATTGAGAAGTTCGATCCTAACAATGATATGATTAAAAAACAATAATTTATAGGAAATTTATTTAGATGTGCAGGGCACAAATACACTCACTAGCTACCTATTCAAGTGAATATCTTCAGTAATCGACATGCAATTAGAAGGAAATAAGAAGAGTGCATACACGACAAACAGTTAATTAAGTGCGCTATTGCGTGATCTCGAAACCAGAGCAAAGTATAACATTTGTAGAGCCTGCCTTTGAACTCTACCACCGGGCGAACTATATATAGCTAGTATGAGTCGGCAAATTGTTGATAGGTAGATAATCAACCTTCCCTACCCCCTATTTCTGGCGAAATTAGATTTTAACTAGCAAGAAAATTATTGCTAACATGACAATTTACACAATGGCATGTTACGAGAGTCGCGAATTTAGATTGGCGATAGGCAGCAAATTTTTCAGTATGAAATAACATTTTATTCGGTTAGCACTTTATATATTTATTAAATTAGTGTATACATTCGAAAGCTGATTTATTTTTTTGGTTTAAACCCGGATGAAATTTTCGCGTTATAAAAAAATGATAATTAATCAACAGTAAATTGATGATAGGTAGCTTATCATTAATCAACTTTCTCTAGCCCCTATTTTTGGAGAAATTAGATTTTAACTAGCAAGAAAATTATTGCTAACATGACAATTTACACAATGGCATGTTACGAGAGTCGCGAATTTAGATTTGCGATAGGCTGCGAATTTTTCAGTATGAAATAACATTTTATTCGGTTAGCACTCTACATATTTATTAATTAATACTGTATAACATTTGGAGAGCCTGCCCTTGAAATATATAGAATTTGAGTAGGGAAATTGTTGATCGATTGATTTTCAAATTTCTCTACCCTCTATTTCTGGAGAAATTAGATTTTAACTAGCAGGAAAATTATTGCTAACATGACAATTAACACAATGGCATGTTACGAGAGTCGCGAATTTAGATTTGCGATAGGCTGCGAATTTTTCAGTATGAAATAACATTTTATTCGGTTAGCACTTTACATATTTATTAATTATTACTGTACACATTCGACAGTCGATGTAATTCTCTGGTTTTAACCCGGATGAAAGTTTGGCGTAATGAAAAAATAATAATAAATCAACAGTAAATTGAAAGCTTCCAGTTCCACGCCCATTTTGATTGTTTGATTTAGAATATATTTAATTGGTGTTTATTTTGTGTTTGCATATCGAAAATTGTCCAATTGTTCTTGGAATATGTATGTATTCATCGGGAAAATTGACATAGAAAATAAAAGAGTTGAACACCATTAAATTATTAAAAAATTCATTGTTATTGTTAGGTTGCAAATTTTGTCATTCCAACACCAGGACATGGCAGAAACTGTCCTACAAATGAGCATAAAATAGAATATACTGGCCAAAGAATGTATCAGAGCATACTGACACTCTTGTTGCTTCGAAAGTTATTTGAATTATTTTTTCTCCAGAATATTTTGACTTGCATACTTGCAGTCTTATCGAGACTGAAATGTTAAAGTTACGTATAGAGTTATAACCAGTTTCATCGTGAAATAGCAAAAAAGTTTTCCGAAATTCAATAATTTCTTTCGACCAAAAATTCAAGCGTACATTCCGAAACCTCCCATGAAGAATGTACCCCTCAAAACCGAAAAAATAATCATCATGGATGCAAGTTTTTAGGTTTCATCAATAACCCCAGTGTAAACCAGAAAACGGCAGGGTTAAAAGGATGAAATTTCCCGAGTTTTCCCATTTTCCCGTCCACTTCAGAGGGTAAGGCGTTCCTGTCGTTGACTTGGTCATAAATATCAGGAAACAAGCTCAGAATCGCGAACTCTGCTTTCGACAGAGGCAGGGATGTGTTGTTATGGCCATAGCAATTGTTGTTCTATACCCTCCCTCCTATTTTATGCGCGATATCCAGAAATCGTTGGCGGAATGCTAATAGGAAAGTGAATAATAGTGAAATTTCGGAAAAAACGGTCAAAGCTGCCTTGTTCATGTTGTTCGGCATTGTTTTTCAGTCTTGGTTTATTGAATCACCGGCAAAAACTGTGAAGGTTTTTGCTGTGCGAGCTCTAGAACTGTCCTTGAATAACTACTACAAAACATCGGTCCACTTAAGGGTTAAAAACATAACAGATTTGCATACCCCACTTTTCCCGTCAAATATTTAGAGGAGAATCATATTAAGTAAAGTCCGTTCACGAAAGGTTGAGCCGTCGGTTGGCCATGGAAATTTGGCATATTCCACTGTGTATATTAAAATTTTAAGTTATGTTATTTATTTTCTTGTCAGATTGATGCACAATGTTGTCAATATTGCATAGAGTTGTCTGATAACTCGCAAGCTCGTCGGACGAGGCGGATACATTCGGCAACGTTGACTTTATTTTACGTTATGACAGTAAATACTGCCAACTTCAGATAAATAAACAAACGCCTACTATGCGCTCAACCTTTCGTGTATTGTATATGCAGGGTGAATCCATAATAATACATTAGTTTCATTAATACCGCCAACAATAAAATTCACCAATATTTTTTCCATGATTGCTAAAGTCTTCTGTCAGTTTTTATATCAAACTTTTACATCCCGTATCTCGGAAACAATGGATTTATGGAAACTTTTTTTCATAAAAGGATCTGAGGAATCACCACCTAAAATCTTTCGTATCAAATCAGAAACACCCTGTATATTATTTTCACTATTTCACTGAGTAAAGCTATGGTTTCCTAGAAAAGCGGTGGCGTTATCTAGCGGCCGTAATATAACGTTGGGTGATGTCTACCATACGTTCTCTATGAATAACATCGGGGTAGGTTTCCTAGAGTACGTTGAGTGTCACCGTAACGTCAAATAGCGGTGCCGTCAGTTGCATGACGGCCGTCATAGCGGTGGTGAACAGTAGTTCAACGTTTTTCGCGTGTAGCGGTGTGCATACAATGAGTGGAAACGTGAATTGGACGAGTGAAAATGATGAACAATTGATTGATTTTGTCAAGAAGTATTGCCTAAATTTTTCGTCATTACACTGCAGATGGCGACGCACTAAAATTCGAAATGCACCCTCAGTTTCACGATTTTTGAACATGGCACTCTCCTCCAAACGATTGTTTTCGTCTTCTGATGACTCTTCAGTCTTCATCATCCAAAATACTAATAATGCTATGTCCAAACCGTCCATTTTTCACCAGTGCACAATCTACTACTCTCGAGTGAGTATTGACCACTGAGTGACGATTGAATACGGTCGGACTACTTCCTAGGAAACCACAGGTTGGTCACCGCAAAGACGGCCGTTATTAACCACCGCAAAATGACGGCCGCTAGATAACGGCACCGCTTTTCTAGGAAACCGTAGCTTTAGAATTACAGTTTATGGAATGTTTCAGTGAATAGTAAAATTATCATATTTGTGCCTTATTGAGTATTGAAAAACACTGTTTCACTGTTTTAAAACCAAGTGATGATCTCTCAGAACCTTTAAAATGTTCAGGAATTTTTCTACAAAACCATACTTTTTTATAATAATCAACCAGGGGTATTTTGATCTGGATATCCAATTTCATTTCAGAATATAATGAGAACTATGAAATTTTTTTGAATCTGAATTATTCTCGCAAAATTTGGCTATCCAATTGGGTAAAAAGGTCAGATGAAGCAGAGAAAAACTGTTTGTTCATTACAAAATCAAGTCACGCGAAAAGATGCAAATGTTAAGATCTCAACTCGACTCAAACTCAGTAGTTTTTCGTCTCATTAAATTCAATATGCAAAAACGCACTAAAGCTAACGACATGACGAAAATAAAAAAACATTTTTCAGAGAACGCCCCTTAAGAACTGAACCTCACGAATGCGCTACTTGGCTGCCAGCAGAGGAAATTAATCCCTAAATTAAAATCACTGGTGGAAATTCAGGGATTTGGACGTATGCTAATGAAACAAAACACCGTGAAACGAAGGAAGAGCGAAGTTCCCTTCCTCAAAAATAAACAACCCTAGACAATTCAGTTTAGGGGTTCTATTCACTGATTTTGGGCCTGTGTTTCTATCTTGATTTGGTGAATAGGAAGAGGTTAATCTGCAATTTCGTATGTATCAGAGCAAGATAATGAAAACGGAAACCACTTCCGTACCGGTGGCATCCGTCTGAAATATATCGGAAACCTAAAGCTTATCGTTAAGGGGGATGCTTCCACTTGGTATAGTTGCTGTGATCTGAAGAGGAGTTTGGGTACCTTCCGTAAGGTCACAAGTTTACGTCTTATCGGGTGACTCGTCGAAAATACGAGCTTTGATTACATCGTCAGCCACTAAATAAACCCTCCTTTGAGGCAACAACAATGTTTCAATCAATAACACTACAGAAACAAGCTGTTTCAGTCTTCAACCCCTGAAAATTTGGATTTAATTTATCTTAATTTCGAATGTACCGTTATGATTTATTTCGCCAACAAAATCAGCAAGAGAAATTAGTTTTTATTGCGTCATCGCTTTTCGAAATAGTTATTCCACTTTTATAACATTCCAACTCGTACGAAAATAACTCAGTTTTTAATGTGGTAAATATTTGAATTTCGGTGACCAGCAGATATTGACCAGATTTTGGTGTCATTGTATTCTTTAAGTCTTTTCAACGACATTAGTGAAACCAACAGTTTAGAAAATATGGGACCCCAAAGTTCCCAAAATGTTCCATCTTTACGTTACTCTTTTCACTTTAAAAACACAGATTTAATGCTCCAATTCAATCTATAAATCACCTTCGTACATTCAAATAACTATTCGATTAGTTTTATTTCCGGTATATTCAATAATTAATGCAGAAACATCGAAATTCTACCCTGCATGATGGGAACTGTAATATTTTAGAATTACAATGGATCTTCCCTATAACGAAAGCGCTAAATCCGCAAAAAAATTCGTTATAAAGAAATTTCGTTATACAAAAAATTTGTTTCTATAGTCGGCAATGTCGCGTTCAACTTCACTGATAAATTTAAGTTCATCATTCAAACTCCAGCACTTCCTTTTGGACATTTTCGCTCAACTTTCACACTAGCGTAATGATTAGATAAAAACCTAACAGCCAGGGGTGTATTTAAAACTGTTTCAGAAGGATCTCTCTGCCCGCCATAATGATTTAGTTTAAGGTCGGGATTTATTACGTACGTCCGGAAAAATTTCGGAAAAACTCCACCCTTATACCTTCTTACCAATACACATTCAAAGAGTAATGTTCTTTGAATATTTCGTTATAGAGAGAATTCACTTCCTTTTAGAGGGTGTTTTCAACATGGAATTTGGATTCAAGGTGTAATGTCTTGTACGAAATTCGTTATAGGGAACTTCCACTGTAAATAGCAACTTCGAAAATTAACTGATTGCATGAATAGTTTAGAAAACTTCCTGTTTCGATTGAATTTAGTATAATCAATGAAATGGTTCATCATAGATGTATGTGAAACCAAATGAAGAGAGGAATTCAATGAAATTAAGTTTTCCATAACTTTCAGTGAATATTGTTCTAGTTCAGGGATACCAGAAAAATCGGTTTTTCGTATATTGTTTTCGAAACAAGCGAAATATGGGCCGAAATTGAACAAAACCGAAAAACAACACATTCTTCCTCCGTAACATCAGCCATAATGTCCGTATATTTTAGAAACACACAGCTCCCATTTACATCTACCCAAACTGATGCGTCCAGCTGAATAGGGATGAAATTTTTGTTTCCATATGTCCATTGTTATGCCATTTATTATTGTTCCACTAACAATCAAGTGTGCGCAAACCGTCCCCCATATTTAACGGATCAAAAGAACATATATTTCATGCGATACCCACGAAATGGGGAGTTGTAACAAAGAAAGGTTTCCGGACCTGGAGCACTTGCGGTAAAGCTGCCTCGAATATGAGGGACGGTCAACTTTGATCGAGCACTCATCGATCAATGTGAAATAGGCATTACTTGACAGATGATGATTTGTTCTAGACTTGAAATTCCGCTCGGGTGCTTCAGAGCCTACCTAGCATTTTAATATTCGAATTGTATGTGGAGAGCCCGCTGCTTTATGTTTTTTTAGGCCAACAAAGGAATGTGCAACTTTTGTTTAACAAGAAGATGTATTGTTGTGAGTAATGGTGGTATTCTGCTTTTCATCTGTAAGTTACGATATTGTAGCGTACGATTGATCTGCAACTGACCGACTTACAGATTCGTAAATAATGCAATTCTGGAATGGTTCCTGTAACTTTCTTATTTACAGTGTCGCTTTTGAACTACTCATCGAAGAACATAACCTTCAATCGTAAGATTTGATCATGGAACTTTATGTATTATGACTAAATGGTTTTGATTTGAATTTGAAAATACATTTATCTGAATTTAGTTGGCGTTTGTATCTTTCATCTAATAAATTGAAAACAGGAAAGAAAAAAATGTCTTGGTTAAAATTGCTGTAGAGCATTTATTAGGTTTATAGTACACTGGGTCTTCAATCTGAACATGTTCACAAACTGGGCATTCGGCATTTCTTCAATCTGAACATTTTCTGGACATCCGGCATTTGAAATGGATTCATTTGATCACGCAACCTTTTCCTTCCAATTCTCATGAAGTTCCTACCGAGGTTCCTACTTTAAAAAAGAATGATTTTCAGGTCATGTATATTATTGAACAATGTTTTCCAGAATTGCAATTTTCCTGTAAGCTCATGAAAAGTTACAGATTGGCTTACAGATGAAAGCAGAATACCACCATTAATTTCATTTTCCCGATGTCTGTGTGTGTTGACTCACGTATAAAACTGAGTGTTGATTAAATAAGATCAGTTTTGGTTGATTGACACAAATCCATTCTTGTGTATTGTATGTATATATTCTCTTTTCATCATTTTCTTTTCTACTATTCACTTGAACGAGTATTATATCATCGATATCTTTTTGCCAAAATATCTCTCTTTTTTAATTTTTTACCGAAAAGGATAAGGTTTCAATCACTGATGACGTACCGTGGTAAAATTCAATTCTGCCCATAGAACCGTCCATAAACACGATAACTTTCGATTTCTCCATAACGAAATATTCAAAGAATATCACTCTTTTAATGGGTATTGGTAGGAACGTATAAGGGTGGGTTTTTTACGAAATTTTTCGGACGTACCTACGTAATAAATCCCGACCTTAAATAAAATCATTACGGCGGGCAGAGAGATCCTTCTGAAACAGTTCATATATCCCAACTTCGTTAGTTTGGAAGCAATACCAATTGTTGAAAGAAAAAGTATAGCTCAAATTGAGATTATTCCAGTATTTTCCTTATGATAGATGTTGTCGATTATTTCGATATCATAATGAGCATCTCCTCTAGTTAATACCACTGGAGAAAACCCAACGTTTGCAACAACAAGATCATGATCTGAACACTCTTTTCATTTCGCAAAGTGGGATAGACGAATCTGTCTGCAATTATGAACACAACACGAAACTAATCCTCGAGAGCAAATCAACATAATGGAAGTAATTATCTAGGGTTAGGCTAACGATCAATCCAGAAACAAATTCGCGAAACGGCATAGAGCTCAGATGAGTATATGTATAGCACTCGAAACTTACTCTCGCCTCTTAAGAAGTCCATTACAAACAATTATTCACTTCAAGAACTTCGCTAATAGATTTCTCTTCTTCCTATTATAACAGCTTTCGGTCGTCCGATACAGCGGTACAAGGATAATGTATAGAAGCATTGAGTTTAAAAATATATTATTATTATTATATATTTTTAAACTCAATGATAGAAGACAACGCCTCTGCACTTATCAATCTGAACTAGAAACTAGAACTCGAAACTAGATAAGAAAGATGGCTGACAAATCTGCCTGAAATCTAACTTCACGATGATTAATGATGAACAAAATGTAATGTATTTTTGAAGCCAGTTCTAATTTTACAATTTTAATCTTTGGTCGATACGAGTTCCTTACGAGTAATGAATAGGAAGTGTAAACAAAACATTCAGTTGATAAATCTGCAGTACACCTCAACATTTTTGTTTGCTTAAAATACTATTAAACTCGCAAAAAATAAACAAGGTGTTAATGAACAAGTGCCACAAACTTTTTTTCCATGCAGTCCTAAAGTTCGTCCAACTTATTCATTAACACCTTGTTTATTTGTTGCGAGTTCAATAATATCTTAAGCAGACAGAAATGTTGATGAATTATACAGTGTGTTTGGTCATGACTTAGCGATAATTCAAGGTCATCAAATATACCAAATATTATCGACAAAAACACCCAAATTTGGAAGTTTACCCCCTTAGTTTTGGAGTAGCCCCCATTTTAAATTTACTTTTTTATTTTCGTTGACCCTTCCAAATAATATCGATTTCTAAGGACATAAAAGTCCTACAAATGTGAAAAAATTTTTTTTTAAAGATGATACTACCACCTTTCATTGAAGTAAAACAATATAGAAACATTCAACTTGAAAACGCCTTAAAAAAATTCCTTGAAAAAATGTTCATAGTGAAAATATGTACTGATTTTCTCAGTATATCCGCAATAGTACAAGAACTAGCACATTGAAGTATAATATATATATAGTATATATAGCTACAAAACAACACTCACATCATTTCTGTAAGTTACATAATTTGAGAGTAATTGCTGTTCGAACATGACCCTCATGAAAATTGATAAAATAAAAAAAACCTCAGTACTGTACTTTCGATAATTTTCAATGATCAAACAAACAAATTACTCATAAAAATTGCTCAAAATGGTCGCCTCTGCTCTGTAGACAGGCAGTGGCCTTCATGACGACCTGTCTTGTGTCTTTTGCTCGCGTAGTGATCATGTTCGAGCAGCAATAACTCTCAAATTATGTAACTTACAGAAATGATGTGAGTGTTGTTTTGTAGCTAATATCCTTGCGTGTTATTGAAAAAAAAATTTACTTCAATATGCTAGTTCTTGTACTATTGCGGATTTACTAATGCCCGTACTCATAGTCGATGCTCCGTCAGTTCTCGTACTCAAGCAGTTCTCAAGCATTCCTTTTCATCTCATAGTACTCAAGCAATACTTCGTCGATGCTCAGCTACCGACCAACCATGAGGCGTGCTCGGATGTCGAACTGTCATACAGATTGTCAATATTCAAATTTCAATGTAAATGGCGGATCTCCATGGCAACTCAGCAGTGATACCACAGAAAAAAAGTGAAAAAAGCCAGATTCCGACGATGTTCGAACTCTCCGCCGAGTTTTGCCGAAGGTTTGTTTATGAAATACGATCGTCGCTAAGCATGCGAGCTCGTCTCCGCCGAGAACGCCTTGAATATGAGATTGATATCTGACGGAGCATCGACTATGAGTACGGGCATAAGAAAATCAGTACATATTTTTACTATGAACTTTTTTAAAGAATTTTTTTATGGCGTTTTCAAGTTGAATATTTTTATATTGTTATACTTCAATGAAAGGTGGTAGTATCATCCTTCAAAAACATTTTTTTCACATCTGTAGGACCTTTATGTCCAAAGAAATCGATATTATTTGGAACGGTCAACGAAAATAAAAAAGTAAATTTAAAATGGGGGCTACTCCAAAACTAAGGGGGTAACCTTCCAAGTTTGGGTGTTTTTGTCGATAATATTAGGTATATTTCATGACCTTTAATTATCGTCATGACCAAACACACTGTATATGTGCTGCAGATATATCAACTGAATGTTTCATCTCCCATAGAGAATTGAATCCACAGAGACTGTATTGTGAATTATACCGTTTTGAATCACCACCTACGTCTATCAACAGACCACCGAATGAAAAAATAGAAATTCCCTAAAAAAACATTCCGCAAAGAAACACAAGTCAGACATCCTTATCCTGAACAAATAAGAAAGGTAGAATGTGACGAAGCCCCAACTGAAAGTGAATTTCTTGATTGAAAAACCAGTTATGGAACACATGTTTTTGTAGACTTAAAACGGTTTTGGCCTTAAATATATCAGTGGAATAGTTCGGTTTCAGTTGACACAATGAAAGAATCGGTCGGTCCAAACAAAAGTATCAAATTTCATTGTACTTAACGCTGGTCCAAATATTAGGCTATCGAGTACATATCAGTGACGATATCATATTATACAGCAAATATTTGGTTACTCGGTTAGATCGAAAGATCCATCTGCTGGTTTTAGTGGGATAGAAGATAGAACATAACGGAATCGTTCGATTGGTCCCACGTAAACATTCTCGAGCACATAATTATTACATGTAAGATGATGCTCGTAATTCTGTTATTTGATAACGAATTAATGTACCGTATGCTGGGTATTTTAGGATATAAATTCAACAGCTCGAACTCGTTCACACGAAACTTGTGAGAAACGAGATACGGGTGAAAAAAACTCAGATTAATAGAGTAATTGCTGACCCGAGAGAACGATAATTTTCAAAAGGAACAACTCCAAAACATTATCAGGTAGGTTTAAGATTTGACCAGGAAAGTTGGAGTCAAAAATGATTCGAAAAGTTCTCAGGATATTCTTATTTGAATTGATGATTTCTCAATATGAAAGAGCCACAAGCTTCTGACTTAAGTGAAGTTTTCGAAAGAGAAAATGGTTGTGATAATGTAACAGAGTTTGCCATCATAAATAAACTGCTCCACATGAGTTAGGGATATTGACTTAAATTTCGAAATAATATAGTTTAAAAGAGATTTTTTTGATGAAAATTAATATTTTTATGATTTCGAGTTGCAGGAAATAAAATTAATTTTAGCCTGTAGGTCTGCGTATAGAAAAATCTAGTAAAATGACGAAATTTTATTCCCAGAGAATTCAAGAATTTTAAGACTATCAATGAAAAAAGGCTACCAGATTGACGAAATGTCTCATACTGATTTTTTTTGGATCGATTTAAGTTGTTATTGAACTTCAAATGATTTTAAAGCGATTTTCGCGAAGATTACATACTTTTCAAACGATTGAATACGATATCCCTAACTCTTGTGAAGCAGTATATTACGGTAATAATTTTCACTAGATAAATCACCCGGTTATTCATGAAAACAATTTATATCATTCACAAATTTCTGTTGATAAAAACCAATAATTGGGGAACTTTTTCATTAACCAATATATTTTTTTAATTAAGTGTATACATCGATATTCGGCCGAAGTGGTGAGTTCATTCATTTTCTCCTACATAAACACTCCTCTTATTTATTCAAGCTCATGAAAAATTTCATTGCCATAGTACTCTTTCAAATGAAAGAAGATTGTTTCCATATCAATAATTCAGTAGTTGTTTGGAAGTGACGCCGATCCGATCGATTTCCACGGAAAATACAGAATTTTCCAGTGTGAAAAGAATCATCTTTCAATGAAATTGTGAATGGTTGAAGTATTTATGAGAGGAAAATTGTGGAATTATGGAAAATTTGACGATCGTTCTTTTTTTAGTGAATTGAGGAACTTTTTCTGCGGATAGCTGATTATCTCGTTTGAATAAGCTGAATAATAGATCAGAATAGAACATAATGATTATGATGGACAATAAAGAGCAATTTACTTATAAATAGATTAATCTGTTTTTGATTGTCCATGATGATAAAAACTAAACATTGATATTCAATATTTTTACGCAAGTCATTGGTTAATTATTCAGTGCAACTTCCCTATAACGAAAGCACTAAATCCGCCAAAAAAAATTCGTTATAAAGAAATTTCGTTATACAGAAAATTTCTTTCTATAGTCGGCAATGTCGCGGTCGACTTCACTGATAAATTTAAGTTTATCATTCAAACTTAAACACTTGATTTTAGACATTTTCGCACAACTTTTCACACTAGAGTAATGGTTACATTGAAACAAAACTGTCAGGGGTGTATTTAAAACTGTTTCAGAAGGATCTCTCTGCCCGCCGTAATGATTTAGTTTAAGGTCGCGATTTATTACGTGCGTCCGGAAAAAAAAAGGCTTTATACAACGAATTCGATGAAAAAAACCCGGAAAAAATTCAGAATATTGGACTGAATTTCTGGCTAACATAAAAATGATCTAAAATACTAGGAATATGTGAATTTCAAGATTCTAGGAAAACATTTTCGGGAATCAATATGTGTACGGAAAGATTGAGATTTTAAGGGACTTAGTCGCTCTTCAAGGCACATAATAACGAACAAATTCCGCACAGAATCAGAAAAATAAATAAAATAGACGAATCACTATAACCAGTTCGGAATAAACCTCATCCAAACCATCCTGCTCCGTTTCTTCAGCGAACAAACCATCTTACAACGTATTCCTTTATGAACAAGACCGCCTTCGTCTACGCTTTTCAACACAAGATAACTTCGTAAAACGTTCCTTTAAAGCGAAGCAAACGCAACGTCTCCAGTCACGGAATTCTCAACAATGTTTCAAATCTCATTACGGCCATTGTCATAAAAACAATAAGATCACTGTGAGCCTGTACAACATCTCGTTAAAACAGCAAAGTTCCTCGTAGTCATACTGAAAATTACCGAGGACGGACAAATTCATAACGATATTAATAAAGATTCGAATCCCAATTCCCCCCCTCGCAATCCAGACGCTGTATTCGTTCTTGTGTTACGATTCGACGTTTGCTCGAAGCTTCGTGTCTAAACAGATTTTCAGACGGAATCAGATGAAATTATCATGAGGACTTGAATGAACATCGAAGCATTAACCGACTGCTCAATGTAAAGCTCTTCATTTAATTATTTACCCGTTATGAGAATTCTGATAATGAGATTCGTTAATTTCGAGTTCGTCTATAGGATTTTACAAAATGCCGTTCTCATTATTTTGGTATAGCTTTATCTACGTCGGAATTTCTACAATGGAATTATATTTGGTAGTTATTTACAATACAAGTGGAGAAAGCATTGATGTTCTTTCACATTCAAATCTTGAAAAGTTTGATTGAATATTGGAAAAATTATCCTTATACATAAGGATATTGTAGATTATTTTCTTTAATTTCATAATGTTGAAATACAAAAATATGTCCTGAAAGCTAGGTATTGGTTTCACTAGATGAAAGCTATAGCTTCATTTTATACTAAATGGAATAAATTCGATAACAAATAAATGAGAGCGTGTTGGGAAAAACGCTTGGACACGTCCATTTGTATTTTTAGATGTGCATTTTTCTCAAAAAAAAATTATATTGGGTGAGTCATGTGACAGTGGCCGATACCAACCTTCTTATTTTAAATACAACCTCCTGTATATTATTAGTTTCTTGGATTCTTCAGAAAATTCTAGACTTAATTCATGTACAATGTCCCACACTTCTTCAACTGTTTCAGAAATATTAAGTGTTTTCAGATGTATTACAAAACTATCATTAAAAAAAGAAAGTTATTTTATTTCACAAATAATGTAAAAAAAACAAAAAACATTGATTTCAATGTGAGAGATGTTCAAAATGTTCGCCGCGAACGTCTTGTTAAATAAAATAATTTTCCTTTTTTAATGTTAATTTTTGTAATACCAGCTAAAAAAACTTAATATTTCCGAAATAGTTGAAGATAGGTATCGGGCATTGTACATGAATTATGTCTAGAATTTTCTGAAGAATCCAAGAAACTAATAATATACAGGTGGTTGTATTTAATATAAGAAGGTTGGTATCGGCCATTGTCACATGACACACCTTATATAATTGTTTTTTTTTTCGAAAAACATAAATACAAATCGACGTGTCCAAGCGTCTTTCCCAACACGCTCTTATTTATTCGTTATCGAATTTATTCCATTTGGCTGTTCCACACTGTATATTATTTCTTTACCAATAAGAGTTGACCATCCTTCCAAAAATATGTTATCTCAAGAAATGCGGTTCGTAACACCTTCTCCACTCTCCAGACCTCAATTTTTAACAAACTTGGAATTGTTCCATGAATACCATAGTGTTTTCATACCTTACGGTTCCTAAAGGGGTATAGCAAAGGAAAAGTAAATAAATATAGGTATACTGCTCAATGAAATTACACTCACGATGAGAGGAAAGTTTTTTCAGATCAATAAAGAACACGGATAGGCCCCAAGCGCGTTGTCACTGGAACGAATTTGAAGATCAGATATACAACGCAAATTTTTGTTTTGTTTTGAAATTTGACACAAACAAAAGAAGGAATACGATCCACATAAGTCGTTTCTGTTGAGTAATTAAATCCAATCAAGTAAAAAGTTCTCTCGGGAAAATGTTCAATGTCAAGAACTCAAGAAAAAGAAACGAATACATGCTCCTGAAAGAAATTAGAAGTGGTGGTCTGTCAACAAAACACCGACTTCTCCGAAACATCGAAACAAAGAGATTCCTTGTTTTCAATTGAGGACAGCAAACCAAACGCCACAAAAAA
Source organism: Propylea japonica (assembly GCA_013421045.1). Classification (NCBI taxonomy): domain Eukaryota; kingdom Metazoa; phylum Arthropoda; class Insecta; order Coleoptera; family Coccinellidae; genus Propylea; species Propylea japonica. The sequence continues at coordinate 28,964,078 of CM024240.1, forward strand.
CCTTTCAAACCAACTGGACTATAAAATGTTACTGATACAACTCAATCAAGTCATCAATGAAATCCGGAATCAAACGGATCAAATATCTTATTTTTACCGCTCAATTCAGATTGATTTCAGGCCGAAACAAATACAATTTGGTTCTTCTTCATTCAATCCTATCGGGGCGTGTCTAAGATTTTAATTATTTGTCGGAATGAATAGGCCGGCCGTCAAAGTTGGTAGTAGCAATTGATTAAAGCGTGTCTAGCGGTTTCATCAGTGTTTTTGTTTCGGCTTCCGATCATGTTTATGGTTCGATTGAGGTTTAAATGACCGGAAAGGAATATCGAAAAATTGAGGAAATCGCCGAATTCAGGAGGTACAGGGGCGGCAAGCGAAATGTGAATGCTTTTTTTCCTATATTACTACGGCTCCATCCATGTATATCTATGGCTATATCAAGTTATTGACAATAAGAAACGTCAGGAATTCATGGGGAAATATAAATAAAACTTCGAAATACAGTGGAACTTCCCTATAACGAACGTCTGTATAACGAATTTCTTACAAGACGTTGCACCTTGAATCCAAATTCCATGTTATTAAAAACACCCTCTAAAAGGAAGTAAATTATCTCTATATATAAATATTCAAAGAACATCACCCTTTGAATGGGTATTGGTAAGAAGGTATAAAGGTAGGATTTTTCCGAACTTTTTCCGGACGTACGTGATAAATCCCGACCTTAAACTAAATCATTACAACGGGCAGAGAGATCTTTCTGAAACATTTTTAAATACACCCCTGGGTGTTTGGTTTCAATCTAACGATTACGCTAGTGTGAATAATTGTGCGAAAATGTCTTAAAGCATGTGCTTAAGTTTGAATGATAAACTTAAATTTATCAGTGAAGTCGACCGCGACATTGCCGCCTGTGGAAACAAATTTTCTGTATAACAAAATTTCTTTATAACGAATTTGTTTTTGCGGATTTAGCGCTTTCGTTATAGAAAAGTTGTGTCGAAGCCTCATTCAATCAACTTAAAATAGCCGAATATACTCACTTATCTTGGTAACCTAGTTTTTCTCGAAAAGCGATGAATATTTTTTTAATCTGTTGACGGTATTTGGTACAAGTCAATGTTGACTTGAGATGTGCGTAAAAGTCGGAGAAAAGAATTAAGACGCCAGGCGTTGCGGCGCAATCAACATTTTTTTCTCCAGAAACATACTTTTTTATTGTGTCATTCGAAAGATAATTTAATTTTGAATGTTTCTTCTGAAAATCTTTTTTTTCTATTTCTTACCGTCATCAACCTGCAGCGTGATTTGTGTTAATTCTATTACATTTATTTTCTTCTATATTCTGACAGTATGCTTCAATTTAGAGACCTAGATATGATTGTGTTTCTTAAAATCAAAGAGACTTTGTAGCAAACTATTTCTCAACCTTTATATTTATCAAATATTATATTTTAGAATAATAAAAAAATGTTTCAATAATCAATTCAACATGTCAAATCATATGTTCTATATAACGGCCATTATGATCCATACATAGATTATATCTTCAACCCACCTTAAAAATTTCAATATTTAAAATTTTTTCTTTCTGGATAAGCCCAAAGATTTATGACGTCGAAATCAGGGATTTCTTCAATATTTTTTCAATGCTGTGATCTCTTTCAGCATTTTGTCCATTTGAAAAAAAATTACTTCAAATAACGATAGCTAAATCCGCAAAAAAATTCGTTATAAAGAAATTTCGTTATACAGAAAATTTGTTTCTATAGTCGGCAATGTCACGGTCGACTTCACTGATAAATTTAAGTTTAGCATTTAAACTTAAGCAGTTCCTTTTAGACATTTTCACGCAACTTTCACACTAGCGTGATGGTTATAGATTGAAACCAAACATCCAGGGGTGTATTTATAACTGTTTCAGAAGGATCTGTCTGCCCGCCGTAATGATTTTGTTTAAAGTCGGGATTTATCACGTACGTCCGGAAAAATTTCGAAAAAACCCCACCCTTATACCTTCTTACCAATACCCATTCAAAGAGTGATGTTTTTGAATATTTCGTTATAGAGAGAATTTAATTAGTTTTAGAGGGTGTTTTTAACATGAAAATTGGATTCAAGGTGCAATGTCTCGTACGAAATTCGTTATACAGACGTTCGTTATAGGAAAGTTCCACTGTATTTTGATAATGCTTTTGAATTATTTGTTGTCAATACTACTTTAATCTTTTTTTTGACATTATAAAACCTTCTGATTCATGGAGAATCCCATTACCTCATGAAATCTGTCGGAACTCTATTCCTCTAGGTGGTTTTTGTCCAAGTTTCATGCCAGCAACCGGTCTTGAAAGCTTCGGGTGGGTTCCATATAAAAAATTAACAGCCTACCGTTAAATGCAGTGTTGTAGGAATTCCGTTTTCATCAGATCCGAGTTGGACAAACATTATCCTCGGATGGTGATAATTCCCCTTAGGTTCGTAAATTTATCGTTGTTCTCTGTGAAATTGTGGACTCATGTTTCATCCGTTAATTAACCTTTTACAGCTTCATTAGCATGATATCCTACTTCTTGATTGAATCCAACTCGGTTTCTTACAAGTCGTAAAATAGTTTTTATGTTTGTGTTAATCAAGTTCTAAGATAAACAGAGGGATCTTTCGATGAGTTTACGGAATGAAACAGTAAAATTTCTGAGAAAGCCGCAAGGTTTGGTCACTGTGAACGAATAATGAGAAATGTAGCTGAATTTTTCGTACTTACTGGAATTTTATTGGAGAAGGTTTGTTTATTGTTATTATTTTCGATTAGTTCATTGGAATTATGGTCTGCATTTCACAGAAGTTCAATTTAATACGAAAATTATGGATTTACATCGGTGAGGAACTTTTGACATGGTAATTTCCAGTATTTTGAAATATTTAATTATATAATTAATTTATTATTTCATTGACATTCGTGTCTGTAAGTAATTCACTAAAATTTAATTGAAAACAATAATTTAGAAACTTTTTCAGTCTGTAACTTTCGAAATTAATAGGGTTTTCCTTTTAAGTTGGCCTATTAGATGTTTTCGGAGAACTAGTGAATATTTCGTTCTGGAATTTTAGGTGGAGCCTTGAGGATGAAGGAACTCTGCTCCTAAAATATTTTCAAGACGACAGTGTTGCCACGTCTATCTCAAACGCGTATCTACTTTCTTATTTCAAATGGAACTACTTATATTTCTATTTATGTATCGATTCAATACCAAGTAAGCAGTATAACCTACTAATAAAAATTTCTTTGCCATGCACTGTTGCCAAGTTATGCACAAATTCTTGAAATTTTTGACATCTTCATCACCTGTTTGGCAATGCAATATCTCGATTATGTTCTATGCGAACGGAACCAAACTCAGTAGTCTTATAGTAGAGAATCCATGCATTCATGTGGTACATTCAGTATTTTGATACATCGTAAGGTTTTTCGAAGATTTTGCTCCGAAAATGTGGAACTTAAAATTGAAATATTTCGAGATTTTCAAATGGCAACCCCATATTTATTTCACAGCATTCGATTCGAAATAAAAAATGAATGGCAGTCTTAAGGAAACAAAGAACGTATAATTGTTATGATTTTCTGATGGTCCATTATTTCTAATATGATTTTTTTCCGGAAATCACTGAAAATGCTCATTGTCGTTATATGATATTCGTTGCCCAAAACTTGATTTTAATTGTTCAATACGGTAATATAAAGGAAAAATGTGCTTGAGTAGGAGATGAAAAGCATTATAACAGTCCAGATAAAGCCGAAAAAATTCATTGTGACACTAGTACATTAATCAAAATATGTCGCCAACAAAAGGGCGATATAATCCCGACAACTGAAAACGAAACATCTAAATTCGTCACCAGTCGGATCGATAAACACAAAAGTTGGATCAAAAGCTCAATTCGTAACAGGCTGCGATCCAGGAACTGGAAATACGGCTATTAAAGTTTTTCGGGCCTTATTTTGATATAACGCAAACGACCGACCATATATATCAAAGGCAATTCAGTGAAAAATTTTCCATTTATTCTTCTATTTCCCCTTTCAACCGCAAGGCTTCAATATGGACCCAACCAAACAGCCAAAATTAATCTTTTATGGTTATCCTGAAATTCCGGTATAAAAATTTGGACGCAGAAGTGATCAATCAAATTATCCGCCCAGGCTTTCTTCCGATGGAGCCAAAATACTCATAACTAATCCTGTCGGCTGCCTATATAAATCTCGGAGAACGTGTGGGATACAATGAAATGCATGGTAAGGAGCTAGAGTGCCCCCAAAGGCTATCCAGGTAAAAACGACCTTTTATCGGGGCTCATTCGCTGGCAGAACATGACATAATATTAAATTTGCCGCTGGAATGCCAGATTCGAAACGTGAAATATTGGAGTTTTGAGATCTTTATGGTTATGACGACTGGATTCTTCCCATAACAATTAATTAAACGGTGGATTTGCAATGGTGGAATTCTTCATTAAAAGCAGAATTAATTGAAGATTTAAGAATTTTTGAAAAGTCGGTAAATTGGTTGGGGTCTGTAAATTTTTTTCAATTTTTTTTATAATTCTCCCGTAAACTGATCAGAATCTGAGACACAGTGGAGGATAATGAATAACAATTATTTTATTATATGTATATATTCTGATAAAACCTGGTCATACGCTCTAAAGTCGACCGTTTTAGAGAAAAATCTCAACTTTTAAGTTGAATAACATGGTCACTTTTAGGCTGCCAATAAAGAAGTTTAAGATAATTACAGTGGAACCCTATAACGAACGTCTGTATAACGAATTTCGTACAAGACATTGCACCTTGAATCCAAATTCCATTTTAAAAACACCCTCTAAAACGAAGTTAATTCTCTCTATAACGAAATATTCAAAGAACATCAATCTCTTAATGGGTATTGGTAAGAAGGTATAAGGGTGGGTTTTTTCCGAAATTTTTCCGGGCGTACGTAATAAATCCCAACCTTAAACTAAATCATTACGGCGGGCAGAGAGATCCTTCTGAAACAGTTTTAAATACACCCCTGTATTTCGAAAAATATACCATGTTTTTGAACTTAAAAATTGATAGTTCTTGAAAACGTATGACTAACAGTAACTTTTTTATGTAAACATTGGCGTTTCAAATAGGTGTCTCAAAAACCGTACTGTTTCTATTAGCGTACAAGTTCCTCACCCTTCACAATCTTTACCTATTAAGACTTGAGATCAAAATTCCATTGAAAACAGAGCTTATTATGCCCACTAAAGCTGTTTTCTGTAAGATATAAATATCCGGAGAAATCTGCAAAAAAAAATTTGTTTCAATTTCGACACCCTGTATCTCAAACATGGTGCATTTTAGACAGGTATATAAAATCTTTTGTTTGTACATATTTTGGAACTTAACGAGGAACTTATCCACTAACCTGTATTGTTCTACATGCATCGAAATCCCAAAACCATCAAAATATAATCAACTGAGATTCATTAGAAGATAAATGTTAAAAAACTCCAATTTCCATCAATGTTTTCGATAATTTCAATAATACAATATCAGATTCAACAGAGCAACATTAGGACAAATTATTGTAACCATAATGGTCTGAACGTTACAACAACCATTGATGAAATCAATTCGGTTTGTGTTGCGGAACTGTAATTACATGTTCATTCTAGATTAGGGTTAACAATTACGTCTACAGTTAATGGAGATTATACCCCTACCACACTGGACAATAAACCTAGATGAAAGTTGACAGTTAATAATTCATAACCTAATCCATCATGGACTAACAAGAAACGTGTTACGAACGTGGGGGCTAATGGAAATCAAAGTCATCACATGCGGGGATGATTCTCGACAATGTTTTTAGGGTGGACTGTGGACTCAACCACCGTGGTACTTTACGGTAATCCTTGGTTGGTGACCTATGAAGGTCACTAAAGTTGAATCTAATTCCCTAAATCTATTTTATAGAAGATAAAAAATAAATCATTGATTCCAAACCATATATTTCCGAACTATTGTGACAGTTCACAATGATATCATTGTTGTAATTTTGGCACTTTTTAGTCATTATTTAAATAGAATCTTGAATGTTGTAGATTTTGGATTCCCATATTCATGAAAAATCAAACTGCCTTCAAGACTAATTCACAATCCAGAAAGGACCCCGCACATTTTGTATGGGAATTGGCTCCTGATGGATTTGGCTGAAAATTTGATATGATGTTCTACTAATCCCTCTGATCAAATGTCTAAACAGTCACGAAGCTGAAAAATGCATACTTCTAGGAGTTTTTAGCGATTTTTTGTATCCATTATGGCTTACGTATTATGGGAATTGGCTCCCGGTGGATTTGGCTGAAAATTTGATATGATGTTCTACTAATCCTTCTGATCAAATGTCTCCACAGTCACGAAGCTGAAAATGCATACTTCTAGGAGTTTTTAGCGATTTTTTGTATCCATTATGGCTTAAGTATTACCGTTCACATAGAAATGTTTGAAAATATTTCGAATTGACAGAATCTGCTTTCAATAATCACGAAATATTCTCAAACATTTCTGTGTGAACGGTAATACGTAAGCCATAATGGATACAAAAAATCGCTAAAAACTCCTAGAAGTATGCATTTTTCAGCTTCGTGACTGTTTAGACATTTGATCAGAAGGATTAGTAGAACATCATATCAAATTTTCAGCCAAATCCACCGGGAGCCAATTCTCATACAAAATGTGCGGGGTCCCTTACGGAAAAAATCATTTTAGAAATAATGGCCCCTCAAAAATGATGGCGACCATTCTTTTCAGTTTCTTAGTCAAGTTTTCGAGAAAAAAATTATTGAAATCAATTATATAATGTAGCAAACTCAAAGTATCAGAATAAGTGGTTGATTGTAACGTACCAGTTAGCATTCATTTCATTGGTTGAATGTTAAATCAGTTTACAACGATGGCAACTGGTCACTATGTTGTGAATCGTCATTCCCACTCATTATGCTTGCTCGTACGTCATCATTGCGCGAACTTTGAACTAACTAGTATATATCTTGCATTTTTCATCTTTATTAATTAAAAATTATCACTTGAAATAATTGGATAAGTATATAAAAACTACTCTTAATGCTATCACCTGAAAAAAATTCAATATTTTAATAACATACTGGAAATTCGAAGGAATGTCAAAATTTTATATGATAGCTGAAAAACTAATGTTCGATTTTGACGGCTTATATATTTTATCGTGAACAAATGTATGTAACTATGAAATCTTTTCAACTAAAAAAGAATTAGGTGAAATTTCAACACAACCGACTTCAGAATTTTTATGAAAGTACGGATCAATGCTTTGTTTATTTTTTTAGCGTTCGTTCTACTTAAACAAGTAGGTACTAGGTATATCGTTTTGCCCTAAGGTCTGTAATTTTCGAATTTTGAGCCAAAAATGGTTTCAAACGATAGGGTTAGACTCCCTGATGACGAATTCTTGATTAAATTCAATTATGTCCGTTCGGCCGTCCGACCGTTAGCACAATAACTTTCGAATAAATTATCCTAGAGACTTAAAAATTTAAGGGTGAGTTCGGATCCCAAATGGCTCGGTTAAGTTCGTTATCCAGCCAAATCGTACAGGGTGTTCCATAAAATATAGCCATTCAAAATTTTTGATACTCACTCGCTCAATATCTCAGACAAAACGAAACCCATCGAAATGAAATGTTGCGGCCCCATGCAAGATGCTCATTATAAGCCTCATGCAAAATTTTCTGGCGATAGTGTAAACAGAACCATAGAAAATTTAATTCTCGATTTAATTGGAATATTGAAAAGAAGAAACTTCATGTTTCCATACGAGCGCTCAAAAGCTTCTGCTTTGCTTAAATTTTTCAACTATTCATTACGTCCTCTTCTTATTTATTTGATCACCTGTTCTAAACTACATCATTAGAAAAAAAAATCATAAGACGACCAGTATACACTTAACCACAAGAAAATCATCAGAGGAGTTTGAACAAAAACTTTGTGGTTAGGCCTCGGGTTCGGCACATGATGAAAAATAAATTAATAAACATGTATATTAACACCTTCCTTGTGCTCACAAAACACGGAAATAGTTCAAAATAGTAACGCAAATATCAAATATTTGTTTATTTCATACGAAAATCAACAGAACCGTAGATTAATTTTGATCTAATGCAGTTGAATGACGCAAGTATAAGATATACTTACTTTCCTTAAACAGGGTGTCCCAAAACTCGACGTCAACCCGGAACCGGGTGAAAAGGCAAGTAATGCTGGTTGTCAGAAAAATATAAAAAAAAATCTAAGTTGCATGATTTTAAAATAATGGGCATTTAAAAAAACACGCAAAATTCCACACCCTGTGACAGTCTTTTCGCTCCTGTTGCCACAAATATCAATTTTTTCCAACTTTTTTTTTTTGCTGTGTAACCTTGAATAATGCTTGTCTAAATTGTAATCAAATTTGGATACCAGCTGCTCTAGGTTTCATAAAAATAGGGCTTGCTTCTCAGAAAAAATATTCAAAATAAACAATTGCCTAGTTTCAACTGACTGTATTGAAAAAAAATGTACTACGCAAGTTTGGCATGTTTTGTCAAAAGTTGGCGCATTTAGTAAGAATTCCAAAATGGTATACCTAATACTTGTTAAATTGTAGCTGCCGTAGTTCAAATTCATTTTCGATTGCCTTTAAATACACTTTTTCTTAAACTGCTTCCCAGTAAAAAAGTCCAATGGATTCAAGTCCGGTGAAAAAAAAATTTCCAGAGAAATTTCTCCGGAAAAATTTTTTCTGGAAAAATTATTTTCTCTGGAAATTTTTTTTTCTGGTAACATTTTTCCCGGAAGATGGATCGGACGTTCTGGTTCGATTTGGTGGCCGGCCCGTTCACCGGACTTGAATCCATTGGACTTTTTTACTGGGAAGCAGTTTAAGAAAAAGTGTATTTAAAGGCAATCGAAAATGAATTTGAACTACGGCAGCTACAATTTAACAAGTATTAGGTATACCATTTTGGAATCCTTACTAAATGCGCCAACTTTTGACAAAACATGCCAAACTTGCGTAGTACATTTTTTTTTCAATAGTCAGTTGAAACTAGGCAATTGTTTATTTTGAATATTTTTTCTGAGAAGCAAGCCCTATTTTTATGAAACCTAGAGCAGCTGGTATCCAAATTTGATTACAATTTAGACAATCATTATTCAAGGTTACACAGCAAAAAAAAAAGTTGGAAAAAGTTGATATTTGTGGCAACAGGAGCGAAAAGACTGTCACAGGGTGTGGAATTTTGCGTGTTTTTTTAAATGCCCATTATTTTAAAATCATGCAACTTAGATTTTTTTTTATATTTTTCTGACAACCAGCATTACTTGCCTTTTCACCCGGTTCCGGGTTGACGTCGAGTTTTGGGACACCCTGTATAGCTTATGTTGATGATGTTTTTCATTTAAAGTGTTGATTTATAATTTCGATGATTTTTTAACGATTACCCTTTGTGTGTGGTGTATTTGTTGTATATTGTTTCATACTTAATATCTTTTTCCATTCTTCAACTTTTTAAAGAAACTACCGAAGGATTTCTGAATGGAGGATTAAAGCAAAAAAGACGCAATCGGCCCTTAGTTCAGAAGATAACGCACAAACGCAGATAACACAACAATGAAAAAAGCAAGTACCCAAAGTTAGTCATGAGACTTCTAGGAACGACATCAAAGGCAGTTTCCTAGAAAACGACGACAAACTGTGGTGGCACGTCAAGAATTCCCTTGAACCCCAATTAGAGGACTTTGCAGCTTTTCGTCAAAACGGAAATCCAAGAATACCCGCTAATTAGACAAGAGATCCATGGATGACTAAGTCGTCAATCACAGTCTGACAATTAATGAGTCGAATAAGGAACGTCATTATTGGCCGATCAATGTCAGCAATCATCGATTCTCATCATCATCAGATGCCGACATTACTCGAGATGGAAACTTTGAGGTTTCGTGTGAGAAAGTCCGCGGTCTAAGGTAGATTGCGCTTAAATTATGGGTACGCTATGATCTGTTGACCACGCGAAGACGATTTGATGGTTGGAGATTCTTCAGGAATTCGGACTCGGGTATAGTCCAATTTTATGAAATCATTTTTGAAAGATCGACTTATTTCGGTCTCTGTAATGAAAATTTGAGAATTTATGGTGGTATTCTGCTTTTCATCTGTAAGTTACGATACTGTAGAGTACGATTGATATGTAACTGGCCGACTTACAGATTCGTAAATAATGCAATTTTGGAATGGTTCCTGTTCGAGGGGTCTATCACTGCGGAATTTTAGTGTACAAAATGCTGGAATTGGGAATGAATTACACGGAATTAGATGGAATTGCATGGAATTTGATGGAATTGCATGGAATTTGATGGAATTGCATGGAATTTGACGGCATTATAACGGAATTGTTTGGAATTGAGAAGAATTGAATGGAATTTCAATGGAATTGAACGGTATTCTGTTAGCATTGAATGGAATTGAAAATGCGCAGAATTGAACAGAATTGTGAGGAATTGAACGGAATTGTAGAGAATTTAACGGAATTATGATGAATTTAACGGAATTATGGGGAATTTAATGGAATTATGGGGAATTTTACGGAATTGTGAGGAACTGAATGGAATTATGCGGAATTGAAAAGAATTTTGTGAATTTAGTGGAATTATTTATCAAATTGGAATTTTAGTGTACAAAAAACTGCCAGTGATAGAGCCCTCGTTCCTGTTACTTTCTTATTTACAGTGTCACTTTTAAATTCAAATTCAAATTCAAATTCAATATATTTCATGCTGTTACAAATATACATTTGTTTGCACACGTCATTATAGTCATTACTACAATTCATTCAATATCACAGTTGCTGTAGTTTAACATATACACATTGTCATAAAATTACAGAAATATACTATATAACTTAACATAAACAAAATAAAATTTGACAAGACATGATAATACTAACAACTTATCGATAATAATAACCTTCAATCGTAAGATTTGATCATGGAACTTTATGTGTTATGAGTAAATGGTTTTGATTTGAATTTGAAAACACATTTATCTGAATGTAGTTTGCCTTTGTTTCTTTCATCTAATGAATTGAAAACAGGAAAAACAGTTTATTGGTTAAAATTGCTGTGGAGCATTTATTAAGTTTCAGTACACTGGTTCTTCAATCTGAACATGTTCACAAACTGGGCATTCGGCATTTCTTCAATCTGAACATTTTCTGGGCATTCGGCATTTCAAATGGATTCATTCGATCACGCAACCTTGTCCTTCCAATTCTCATAAAGTTCCTACTTTAAAAAAGAATGATTTTCAGGTCATGTATATTATTGAACAATGTTTTACCTGTTATGATTTTCTTCCGATAACAATGCAATAAACAAAGCCATATTATTTTGATTCATCATGAATTTCTAATTTTAAAACGTTGGTGTTAGTCCTAAAATAAACAAACCATTTAACGTAACCTCACAATATTATGTCATTCGATAATGCTCTCGTTCACCCGTCGAGTACTCGTGAATATCTAACGATTTCTTTAAGCTAAAGATCCCTTAAAGAGGTCCAGAATTGCGATTTTCCTGTCAGCTTATGAAAAATTACTGATTGGCTTACAAATGAAAGCAAAATACCACCATCAGTGTTATTCTGTATTAGAGATAATTATAACAGTTTATTTGTTCATTTATTAATCAGAAGCTTTAACAGAAATCCATAAGCAGGAGTTCAATGTGATGTTTCAATTGAATAACTTCAAAAGTCATAAAAATGAATATGAATACATATAAAATAGCCTTATAGAAAGAAAAGAATTGTGGACTTTTTTTTGCAGAAATTTTTTGAGAAACGTCGAAATTTACTAACGATTTGCGGAAAAATACATTAACCATCATTTCATAAATATTCTCAACAAAATACAAATGAATTGAACATTGTTGCTTCCTCGGTTTATTCACAAACTATTCAAAACACTGACGTAAGTTTCAAACTGTTATTATAGGAAGTTTGAGTCACAAGCAAAGTCAACAAACAAGAGAATTAGCAGAACTTGAATAGAACAAAACTCTTCAAAGGCTCCTGATAATAACAAAAGGGAAAATGTAATACTCTATTGATCCTTCGAGACATTTTTATAGACTGAAATGAAGAAAACTCATAATTAAGGTATCTCAGCAAATTTTGAATACTGCAAATAACTTGTTATACTCTGTTATTTGGACCTACTGTTATGATATTTATATTTTTTCGCTCTGACTATAACTTCACACTTTGACACGAACTCATAGAAAACAGAAAGCAAGAAGCTATCTGATTCCTCTTGATAACCACACGATTACCAAAAGTCAAATCCAAAAAGATTTTCTGTATCAATGTAACCTTCAATATATTCCACCAAAAACAAAGTAGATCTTTATTGAGGATATTTGTTCATTTGAATAATTTTATTGGTTTACGATTTCTTATTGGATTGATGCAAAATCTGTCAGTGAATATTCCAAAGAAGATAATGAGATGAACAAGGAGGAATTCTCTCCAGCTAAGAGTTAAGAAAATGGGAGACATCAAGAGAGCTGAGTAGGTAAGTACTTCAAAACTTCCAGGTTAACACAATTTGGATTCATTAACGATAAAAAAACATCATCGTTCAACCGACAATGAAAAAGTTATTGGTCGTGGTCAGCTTTGAATAAATACAGCAATAGAAGAAGGTTTTATCTTTGCAGGAGGAATCAAAGGCTATAACTAACAACCAAATAACCTACACCCTAAGTAAAACGAAGTTTTTCCAACAGTTCTTCAGATCGAAAGATAGAGAGTTTCATCTTCTGTATTATCAAACATCCAATTATTTTTGACGTAAGTTTGTCACACGTTTTTTAAAATTATTCCGAAATTGAATTCGATATTTAGGATGAAATACCACTATTTAAATCTATGGGAGTGAGAGATGATTACCCTTCAATAAGCGGTCTTAGAAGAACAGGAGCTTCGAAAAATCATCACTTGGAATGCCAGTCCTGGTTCAAAACACCCTCCTGGCCCAAGAGCATGAATTAAGTATTTTGTATCTAAATATTGAAGGTATTTATTCGAATAGTTTTAAGTTTCAATTTTGTAAAAACGGCGAGACAGGGTTTTTTCTACTGAGGTTTTTCCCTGTGCCCTGGTATCATACGCCAGAATAGTAGTATGGTACCCCGTTTTGCACCAACCTCAGCTAGGGACTTTTTTGTTTAATGTATTGCAATTTGTTAGCTCTCAATTCAAAAGAATATATATTTGGAGCATCATCGTTGAGCTCACGCGGATAGTTTGGTGATTGTTTCAGGAATACAAACGAGTACCCGAATAATACTGCAGTTCTTCTAAAGAAGAAAAAAGATCATCCAATAGATATACCATATAAAACACTCACCTATTCACAAAATATCCAAAACAAAAACACTCAAATAGCAAATCAAAATCAGTTCCAAAAAACTGTCATAACATAACTGCCCTTGGGCTCTAAGTCACAAGTCAACGACCAGCAAAATCAACAAAAACAACCACTAGAATAAAACCAAAACTGTTCTTATTTCCGTAAAATCCAAAGAAGCACTCGAAAATCGAACGGAGAAGAACTAGACGCGAACGTATGCGACTCACGTACGGACGAGAGCTCTGTGAAAACGCAGGAGCGACACTCGCGCTTGGCTCTAACGTAGTTCAAACCCAAACTGAGCGTAATCCGGCCCGAAAGCTCCTGCGTTCAGGGTTTCCCCCACCACCGGACGCAGGAACAGCGAACGTGTCTGAAGATGCACGCATACGAATTACGCTGGTACCAGTATCTACACCTCTTCCTACGTTAAACGTAAAAATTGACGGTTTTCATTGGCTAATCATTCGGGGGCTGAGCTAGTTAAATGAGCAATAAAATCAACTTCCTAAGTTTTAATGAATTATTTATAGTTGTTGATGACTGTCGGGTTTATTTGGATGTGTTGTTCGTTGGTGTTGCTACTGATATAAGGACGTTGAAATTTTATGGCTACATCCTAAAAGAATTCTGGAGTTGTTTATGAATATAGTTTTTAAATTTGACGAGAGTACTTGCATGAAATGTCTCAATTAATTTTCATATTATTTTCCATTGGGATAAGGTCACTATATTAATAACCGTGTTAATTACAAGATTTTTCTGACGGAATTGAATAAATTGTGTATCTTGTGTGTTTTGACATTACTCGTATTGATTCTGAATGCTGTGTTCGGTTGCCCATTGAAATAGCAGAAATTGAACATTAAAATAGGTCATTAATATTCAATTTCGTACACATCAAAATCATCTTTTATTTTGAGGCCGACGGAAAAGTTGATTTTTCTCGAAAACGGTCGACTTTATAGTGTATATGTAACTTATATGCTTTTTTTGTTTAAAAAACAATAGCAGTTCGAAGGGGCGTGTCAAAAACCGTATTTTTTGGGGTGTAATATTATGATTGGAAAATCCTCTCGGAAGCCGTTTTCTGTACGATAAAAGGTTCCGGAAATATTCGCTAAGAACGATAATAATAATAATAACTGTTCTTTATTGACAATATATCAACAGGCCTTCGACCAAAGTCCTTCATTTCTACATTTAATAACAAATAATAAATAGCAACAAAAAATCATTAGTACTTTAGGAATTTTTTCAGTTTTTACACCTTGTATGTCGAATAACAGTAAATTTTAGACGGCATGTTCAAAGAACCTTGTATTCATAAGTATTTTTGTTGCACTTATTCAATAAGTAATTTACTCGGTAATTTATATAGGCTAACCACTGATATTGTCAGTAGAGGTTTGATTTGTGATAATTATATGATTTTTTCGAATCAAAGTTTATTCTAAACCAATGTTTTTCTGGTGGTCAAAACAAATTCTGTGAAACTTTGGCCAACTTCTTGACTTCTCACGTTTAATTCAGATAATTAATGTTCCGAAATAAATAATAGTGTATTATGCAACAAGCGTATAATGATTATTCACCGAGTGAATAACAGTCATTATACGCAAATAGCATACTTTACTCTATCCATGACTACTGAATATATTTCTTGAAGATTTAAACATTTGGCGACCTCGACAAGACCCTTCTATGACAAGCGTGGAAATAGTCAAGTTGACACATGTGAAATTTTTGCAGAACAGGTCATTGTATATATTTTGTAATGAAAATGCTTTAATTGATATAATGAAAGTAGATTTGGCCCTCGATTGACAAGGTATACTCATATTTGTTAGTTGGAGTACTTGAGATTACATCAGAAGAAATACGAATTTAAAGAATATTATATCAAAGCCAAATCTATGATGAATCTGACAGCAGTGAATTATAATCTCATTATTCCCTTGTGATTAATGGGTGTAGCACAGAGACGTACAATGAACGGATTTTACAATGGTCGTGGATAAACATTGTTTCTTTGATATCTAAAGAAAATTGAATCATACACAATAAAAACTAATTCTTCATTTTTGTCCATCCACCACAGATTCTATTGATGAAATTTGGGAAAGAAGTTTTGATATTTTCAAATTTTGCAAAATTCGGTTAAAAACAACCTCGAATGATAATGGATTTTCTCTTAATTCTAACCCTTTCTCTCCTAAATTCGGGTCAGTCCCTCTGTGATCCTACTTCACTATTCTTGTCAGCGTTACGTCATTTCCGGTATGTATCCCATCGTTCAATTTCCTGGTGGGCGGTCTATGGTTCCGCCTTCAT
This sequence comes from Propylea japonica, assembly GCA_013421045.1. NCBI lineage: Eukaryota > Metazoa > Arthropoda > Insecta > Coleoptera > Coccinellidae > Propylea > Propylea japonica. Next base: position 28,979,927 of record CM024240.1, read on the forward strand.
CAGTGGCCATAGCTCATAGGATGTAATTGTCAACCTGCATGATTAATTTTCAAGTTGCGTTTATGAACAAAATGTCACAAGTATCACTGTATATATTTCATTTCCCTTTGTAAATAATGCTGTATCGTGAATCTGAAACAAAAAAGCTGGTTAAGTGAGTTTGTTTCATTTCAGTTGAATTTATTTCGCTCTCAACATATTGTAACCACGATTTGTATGGAAATAACAGACCACATACCTATTTGTTATTTTCTTGGAACACCTCGTGAATGTACAGAAATTTTTTCCATAGTTTTCGCAAAAGAAATGATGAAATATATTTTATCAATATCTCAAATGCAGCTTTACAATTCAATATGAACGTAATTTAGGACATCGCTTTATTTTATCTATTTTCCCATTCCTTAAAATTTTCAGCTGTTTATTCATTGATTTTTCTATTCACAAGAAGCTACAGTCAGATGATGAACCCACTCAATCAAGTACTCTCAGTAAAAAAAACTTACACAAAAATAAATAAAAAAATCAAGACTTGAACGACTAGCATAAGATAAAATAATACTCACATATAATAAGATGAATCCTCTCGAATGTTATTTGCCATTGAAATTAGGTAGAAAATTTTTTCCGTAAAAATTTCAACGTATATGATAAGTATTTCAGTTAATTTTAAGATATTTATCCTTCTTTATCTTCATGATTAAGGCCAATCCATTGTTTATATTCGTTTAAAGCCAACAAAACAAGAAATTCTGCCGATATAGTGTTTTGTCATTGTTATTTCTCGTTTCGATATTTAAATTATGAAATTTCAAAACCAATAAAAACATGTAAAAAATTCTAAAATTATACGATAAGCGAAAAAACATATTATTAAAATTGAGGAGAAGATATTTCGAACAGATGAATTTTTTTCGAAAATGTCGATGTCTTGTCAACTGTTTCATCATAATCTAGAAAAATTCGGTACATAGTATGGATCCCATTAGGATGGGATAAGTATTTCAATTGTTACATTGATTTGATTAATTTTCCGTATAAATTCACATAACTATAGAACTTTTTTCTGATATTGTATATTACATTTTTCTTATTTATTATAGATCCAATAATATATAAATTCTGGAAATTAAACATTTTTGAATTATCAAGAGATTGTATGTGAGCATATTGTTTCTTAAAATTGATCAGGAAAATATTTTTTCTTCGAAAAATATCGATACTGTCAAAAAGTACCGATGATACTTTTCAAAAATATAAAACAAAATCACTCTCCAACTCTCTTGTATTCTGCATTTGGTAACTTTCTCTACTATTTTCAAGAATATCTTTAGAGGCTATTGTGAAATGTTTCCAAAACTCAAATTATTTTGTTGGAGTTTAAGTAGGTATGTACTTCTTTCTGTCCGCACTTTGGTTTGTATATTTTGTGATTGTGTTGCTATAGGCACTATTGTCTATTGTTAATATTCAAGTGAATACATGTTTGGCTTTGTTCTTTCTCGTATTCCATTGAATAAAAAAAACTGCTTCATTTTTTTTCGTGTAACACCTAAGATATTAGAGATATATTCAATAAAAAAAAAATTAGCAGATAAAATTGTTGGTGAGATCAAGATACAATTTTATATACAACTTTCCTCTCTCAGTCTCTATCCCAATTTTCAAATTTTTAACTTATTATTTCGAGAGTTGAAGTGTTCGTGATGAATATAGTTTTAGAATATTTATTGGATTGACTTCATAAAAAAGAATATAAGACCAATAGTTCTCGAAACATGCAAATTGGAATTACAGTTTTCTGTTTTTTTGAAAAATGTAAAATTGCAATTCAATGTGGGAAATTTATGTTTCCCTCGGCACAGAATAAATAGGTAGAAAAACCATATCAAAACCTACTCCAGGCATTTGTGATGTTGTGAAAACTCCTAGTCTACATGTGAGACTCAATGATTTGCATATTTAACGATAGACTTGTTTAAAACCACTCATTGAGCATTTGCGTGAGAACGTTCTAATATGGCCATAATTCCTGTTCGACGCAGTGAATTTCTTGTTTTTCTGCAACTTCCAGATATCCACTTAATTACCGCATCTTAGTAAATATTGTGGGATATTCCCAGATAATTTTATACTGATGCATTATTTAATATTACATGTGTATATTATGATGAGAACTGAGACATTGCTACATTTTATTATTCGAACAAGAAGTATTATAGTAACTTCGTCATTCGTGTAAAGTAGGTTGTCGATATTATTGCGGAGATCGATCTTCAAATCCACTTTGATAAAAGTGGGTTATTATTGTTAGCGAAAAATTTTTGATATTGCATCTCTGTTTTATTAGATTAATACGTATACAGGGTGTTTCATCATAAACTGGGCAACATATATATTCGTATATCGATTGAAATATAATCTTGGAGCATTCTGCATTTTTAAAAAACTTTTTATTTTCACTTCCAGTCTCTGAAACAGAAATAATTAAAAAAAAATCAATTAAGATGAAGTGCTTCTGCGAAAATCTTTGCACTTATTTGTCAGGAGCAAATTGGTTTTGAAAAAATTGTTATCTAACAATAGAACTGATAAAGGAAATGAAAAAAATGAAAGGGTTAATATAACGTTTCGGTGTCTGATAGACACCGTAACGTCTGATAGAAAATTTTTTTATCTAACAGTAGAACTGATAGAGGAAATAAAAAAAATGAAAGGGATAATATAACGTTTCGGTGTCTGATAGACACCGAAACGTCTGATAGACACCGAAACGTTACATTATCCTTTTCATTTATTTTTTTAATTTCCGTTTTTAGTTTTACTGTTAGGCAACAATTTTTTCGAAACCAATTTGCTCCTGACAAATAACTGCAAAGACTTTCGCAGAAGTACTTCATCTAAATCAAATTATTTTTAATTATTTTTTTTTCAGAGACTGGGAGTGAAAACCTAAAAAACTTTTTAGAAATATATATTCGTGTAGACTGTAGAGGACACCGGTAGAATCATTTTTGACTTGAACAATATAACCCGTTTTCGAAGAGAGATACAGGATGTTAAACGTCATTTTTGAGCAAGATTCTAATGAGTGTGGTCAGTTATGTATAACACTTGAATAAACGGTTTTCGGTCAAATCTCAGTATTTTTGGGTCCTCTATTCAGAAAAGTTGAAGAAAAAAAAATTTATTTAAATATAATCTGGGAGGATTATGATTTCTAAAAACTTTTAAGGTTTTCACTCCCAGTCTCTGAAACAGAAACAATAAAAAAAATTTTTTTTTATTAAGATGAAATGATCCTCCGACAATCTTTGCACTAATTTGTCAGGAGCAAATTGGTTATGAAAAAATTGTTGCCTAACAGTAAAACTAAAAAAGGAAATAAATGAAAAGGATAATGTAACGTATTAATTGGTGTCTATCAGACACCTTCTTCAGACAAACTTGTAAAATCTTTGGAATTGTGTGTTTTTTCATTTGCAGTCTAATTGACATTGAAAGTTGTCAGCACATAGAGATGTTGATTTATTTAATTTTGAAATTTCCTGATGTCATTTCTTTCTTCAATAATACAATCCAAATCTGATCTATTCCAACAGAACAATTGGCCATATTATCTACTTCATCTAACAAAATACATGTGGATTCCTTATTTTTCCTTTTATAATTATCAGGTTCCGTCATTAGGATCTTTGTGTTGTTCCAGTTCATCATCTGATCTCCGCTATTTTAACATATGTGATCAGCTATTTGTGATCTTGTAATGTCTCTATTTTTAATTATTTCTGTTTCAGAAAGTGAAAACTTAAAAAGTTTTTAGAAATGAAAAAAAAAATACAAAATGGATGAAAACCTGCTATGTTTTCTTTGAAAATCGAACACATTTTTTTTACATGTCTATAACCATGAAAATTTTTGATCGAAATTGTACTTCTTTTTAGTTTTTATATCTATCGCGAATTCGTAAAATATCAAATATTTTCGTTACTACAGCTATTGAAATGTTTCGTTCAGACATCTAGTCTAAAAAAAAACCTTCTTTCCGGACTTACATAAATTACTATTATGCTTATGCGATTAGAAGAAATAACATCGCGAAAAGCTGTAAGATCGAAAGAGTCTCCAGCCAAATTATTCGATTATAGACAGATCCCGTACTGTGTATGCCATCTACCGGAGTTTTGTAGAACTACATCTCATCATTCATTCACGAGTATTCAATTTCCATTCATTCCAATCGAATCATTAACAAATCAACACATAATTGGACCATACAAAATCAGAAAGGAAGATGAATTGTTGAAATAGCTAGGTAGAAAAACTACAAACATCCAAAACATATTATTTTCGATATGTAGGCCTGCACAATAATATACAGTGGAATTTCCCTCAAACGAAAGCGCTAAATCCACAAAAAAATTCGTTATAAAGAAATTTAGTTATACAGAAAATTTGTTTCTATAGTCGGCAATGTCGAGGTCGACTTCACTGATAAATTTAAGTTTACCATTCAAACTTAAGCACTTCTTTTCAGACATTTTCGCACAAGTTTCACTTTAGCGTAATGGTTAGATTGCAACCAAACAGCCAGGGGTGTATTCAAAACTGTTTCAGGAGGATCTCTCTGCCTGCCGTAATGATTTAGCTTAAGGTCGGGATTTATTACGTACGTCCGGAAAAATTTCGGAAAAAACCCACCTCTATACCTTCTTACCAATACCCATTCAAAGAGTGATGTTCTTTGAATATTTCGTTATAGAGAGAATTCACTTCGTTTTAGAGGGTGTTTTTAACATGGAATTTGGATTCAAGGTGCAATGTTTTGTACGAAATTCGTTATACAGACGTTCGTTATAGGGAAGTTCAACTGTAATTGCGAACTTCTTTCCCGAGTATATATTCCAAGGAACCTCACGACCATCAATAATATTTCATCCCGCAAAAACTTCATGAGGAAACAATGCATCAATTCTGGGAAGTAGTCGAAAGTTAGGAACTTTTTATTGTTCCTCGGATGCTCCATGAAGCGAGACGTCTTTCGACGTCCATTTTCAGCAGGTGAGTTAATCATAAATAAAATGGCAGTCAGAAGGCAGAATTCTGAATAAGATATTTTTAAGTCATGCTAGCAAGGAGCATAAAAGTGTTCAGTAGAATAATGATGAGAACCTATGGAATAAATGATACATAGTTATGAAGGGTGCAATTGTTTTGAAGTATAAGATGACAAATATTAATTTTGCACGATACACAATGCGTATAATTTTCTAATTTTGAGCCGAAAATGACCTCAAACGATAGGGTGAGACTCCCTGATGACGAATTCATGGTCAAATTCAATTCTGTTCGTGGAGCCGTCCCCGGCCGTCCGTTAGCACAATAACTTTCGAAGGGATTGTCATAGAGACTTGAAATTTTCAGGATGAGTTAACCAGCCAAATCGTACAGGGTGTTCTATGAAATATGGCCATTCAAAGGTTTTGTTCCTCAATATACATATCATAAAATACGAAACTAATCGGAATGAAATGTTACGGCCATATGCAAGATGCTGCCTCAGGCAAAATTTTGTGGCCATAGGGTGAACAGAACCATAGAAAATTCAATTGGAATATTGAAAAAAGAAACTTCATATTTCCATGAAAAGATATCCGATTCTAGTGAAATTTTTTTGTGAATGGAGATCGATATTCTGTAGGTATGTTCATCCGAAACTTCGTGGCCATAGTTTTAACCGACCATAGAAAATTAAATTGGATAATTGAAAAGAAAATCCTTATATTTCCATAACAGAATATCCGATTCGAGGGAAATTTATTTTGATAATGAAAACTACTATACTGAATGTTCATGCAAAATTTCAAGGGGATCGCATCATCAGAACCATAGAATTTGATTTTTGTATTTATTTATTTTTTACATATTCAATTTTTTGAATAATTCTCACAATATAATTCCGATTGTGCTGAGATTCTGCATTTATTTACATATTTATCTCATATTAATCTCAAATCCCATATAAAATTTTGAGGTAATACCTAGTCTTATTGGTCCACCAAAGAACGAGCCCTCAAAAGCTCCTGCTCAAGGCTTTTCTTAAATTTTTCGTTGTTCAATTTTTGACATTCTTTTCTGCCTTCTTTTCGAAAAGGCGCCGTGTTTATGTAAAAAATAAAACATCTTAACGAAGCGTCGTTGCTGCATATTGTGTTGAAGTAATAAAAAATACGCGTTAAGATGTTTTACTTTTTGCATAAAAACGGCATACGAAAAAAAACAGGCGAGGTTATTCGTCATGAATTGAATGAAGAATTAAAAAATTTCAAAGATTTCGAGACCATTAAAATTTAGAAGGGACTCCATCTTATATTTTTTTTCAAGACTGGAATCATCCAATTACATATGTCAAATAAAGTCATTATCGATTTTTCAAATTGTAACTTTTTTATAACTGTCCTGATTTTGAGCTGCAGATTTCATTTTTGAGATTAATATGACACGTTTTTCGATAATTGATCATTTTTCATCAGTGCCGTCATTTTTTTCATATAATAATTGAATATAACCATATAAACTGTATAAATGGACCTTACACATAATCTTTTAAATGTTTTTTTCTTCTATAGTATTTCTAAATAAATAATACCAAATACAAAATATGTGTGCGAAATTATTTTAAAAAAGCTGCTGTTAGATTACCGAAGATACTTCCATCAACATTCTCTCGCTTTGCATCGATGTTCTGGCATATCCAAACGACAAAAATACAAAAACTTTCCAAGCAATAATACCTCCCCATTATGTGTAGGGGTTCATATTGCACTACCAGCCAGACCGTAAATGAACACTTGACCGACATCCCCAATTCATTTCATTTTTCGGAATTCACAGTAGGCCATGACCCAAATTGATTCCAGGATTTTACACTAGATCGAACTACAATAGTTAAATGCATATGGTTTTCTGGTTATTATGACAGAAGCCGTGGTGGTCCACCTCCTTTCTTTTCTCAACAATAGTCAACCGAGAAATCAAGGAGGCCAGTTTCTAAGGACCCTCACGCTAACCGAGACGTTAGGGTCGATTTATGACCACCATTGATACACCGGACACTTTTATGGCTTCTACTGTGTAAAACTAGGTAGCCCTAGTTATACGTTGGCAATTACTAGGTTAGAAAATGTCTTTCTTGAAATTGGAACAATTTTGTGACTGTCAGGTTATTTATGATTGAGTCACCTGCTGAAATCGGAAGCCTTAAGGAGGTCTTGCTTCATGGAGTGTTTAAAGAACAATAACGAGGTCTTCAAGTACTAACTTTCGACTACTCCGAAGATTGGTATATTACAACAATAATACATATTCTGTGTCGATTGAAAATCGAGTGTATCATTTCGAAGACTAGCCTTAGGAATCAAAGACCACGAATGATGAAGTTGCATAAAGAAAATTTGTACGGTATTTTTTATAAATATCCTTCGATTTTTGAGGCAGTATAAAGGGTGTTACATAATAGTATGTCACAACTTGAGGGGGTGAATCTACAGGTGATTTTAAGGAAAAAAGTTTATATAAACATGGGTCCGTAAAAGCTTCGTTACGGAGCTACAGAGCGCTGAAATTTCCGCAAATTGATTTTTTCTTCATAACTCCTGCAGTTTTTAAGATATTCAGTCCAAATTTGGAATGCGAGCTATTTTCGACAGTCTCCATCATTGCACGTCCTGAATCTTATCTAGAATCTCCAGGGTGTTTTAATTTCCGGAGCCATGTCTCCTTTTTCCCTCTCAAACTTTATTGTGGTACGCCACTGATCAGCGTAAAATAAATTATTATTAACTTCGTTCAATTTAAAAACTTTTTTGACTTTTGTTATATATATATATATTCTTTTGAAATGAGAGCTAACAAAATACAATACATGAAACAAAAAAGTCCCTAGCTGAGGTTGGTGCAAAACGGGGTACCATACTATTCGACGTATGATACCAGAGTACAGGGAAAAACCTCAGTAGAAAAAACCCTGTCTCGCGGTTTTTACAAAATTTAAAGTTAAACTATTCGAATAAATACCTTCAATATTCAGATACAAAATACTTAATTCATGCTCTTGGGCCAGGAGGGTGTTTCAAACCAGGTCAGGCATTCCAAGTGATGATTTTTCGAATCTCCTGTTCTTCTCAGACCGCTACAGGACCTTATTGAAGGGTAATCATCTCCCATAGATTTAAATAGTGATATTTCATCCTAAATATCGATTGTATGTTATTCGCTAAATAAGAAAAATAATAGAAATACTCGATAGGTATGCCGAAAATTTGCTTTTATTTTGAAAGCTCGTCATCTGAGACTCATCGCTTATTCAATACCAAACTAAAAACAATAATAATTTTTTACTCGAAAACGGTTATAGATACGAAAAAATTACGAGAGTCAAAAAAGTTTTATTGAACGAAGATATCAAAAATTGATTTTACGATGACCAGTGGCCAACCGCAAAAAAGTTTGAGAGGGAAAAATGAGAGATGCCTCTGGAAAAGAAAACACCCTGTATATTCTAGTTAAGATTCAGGAAGTGCAATAATGGGGACTGTTGAAAATAGCTCGCATTCCAAATTTGAACTGAATATCTCAAAAACTGCAGGAGTTATGAAGTAAAACCAAATTTTTTTCGGAATTGTCAACACCCTGTAGCTCTGTAACGAATCTTTTACAGACCCATACTTGTATGAACTTTTGTTCTTAAAATTATATGTAGATTCACCCTCTCAAGTTGTGACATACTATAATGTAACACTTTATATAACGTAGACAACGTTTCTTCAGCTGACTGTAAATTCAAGATACCCACACCACATCGAGGATTTCAAGTGTTAACTCAAACGATCAAGACCTGTAAATTACTGGTTTCGAAACGGAAATATGTCTCATTTATATCAACAAAGCGTCGAATTTCGCATTATTCCATTCAGATATTGAGTTCTTGAGTATCGCGTTTACACCTGGCCATTATGCTCATGAGACTCGCATTCACGTCTTCTTCAGCTGACAATTGAGAGACGAAATATAATTGTTATGTTTTGACGTGGTTCGACAGTTCTCGTGGGGTTTCCGGTCCCAAGTTTTGTTGTTGGAAATTCGATGCCGGCTCTCATTTGCCAGAAATGGAAATCTCCGAGGCAGCCTTTGATACGGGTTATTTTTCGGGATAGAACGGGAGCCGCTGAACGTTGAAATGAAAAAAATCGATGTGGCTTCACACCCACGCTCGGAATTCAATTCTTCATTGCGGTGTCCATGAATTCGAATAAATGGACTTGCAGTTTCATAAGCGCTTGTTGATACGAGTGAGGGTTTGAATAATTATTCGTTCGTTTGGTTTTTTTGTGTTTCTTAAACGTTTTCTATTTCTGTGATGGTGAATCTGTTCATAGCTATAAGAATAAAAGTATGGAATTAACACAGTTAAATTTTTTCTCTCAGTGTTTCTTATAATATGTATATAGACCATTCCATTTTGAAAAACGCACTATTTATGGTTTTTTGTATATCTCCTTGATGCATCGAATTTTGATCGACCCCATATGAGTGAAAACATAGTTTATCCACGACTATTTCATAATCTACTCATTATAGGTCTGTTTGCTCAGCCATAATAACATTATTTTAATCACTAATGAAAATTAGTCATTATCCACTGCCAAGGGCGTAGCCAGGAATTAATTTCGGGGGGGGTTTTGACATTTTGGCAATTGACTTTGTAGGTGCCGGGAATTGTGGGGGTCGCTTTCTGTAGCAAGTATTTGTTGTTTTTAAGAATTCAATAATCCTTTTTCTACTTCGGAAACAATATTCAACATAGATATTCCTGGTTAGGTTAGGTAAACCTATTTTTCAAATATGCTTCAGAATTTTAATTTTTATTCACTCAAACAAAAACTTAAAAAACAATATTTATTTCCCAAACAATACTTACAGGATGAATCAATATGAAATTACTGTGGATGTGTGCTTTCATTGAAACTAAATAGAGTTTTTTAATGTTTTCCTCCAAAATAGTGCCAACAACATATGAATAGGTATTAAAAATGAAACAGTGAGAAAACACAAACAATATTTTTTATGGTGAATTCCTTCAGTTAAAGTCTATCCGTCTTTTTTTTCTATAGCGAATTGGTCAACCACTTCATTTTCATCAATTTTCACACAATAATGAATATTCATAAGCGCCAACCCATTCAATCTAGTTTCGCTAGAAGAATTGCGCAGGTAATTTTTAATTCTCCTCAAGCTGGAAAAACTTTCTTCTGGAGTAGCAGAAGATACTGGAATCGTAGCTAAAATTTGTAGTAGGATGTAGATGTTCGGATACATATTCTGATTGCACTCATCTAAGCATTCTAATGCCGTTCATTGACATTTTCCATATTTCAAATTCTGCTTTAATTACGTTTTTATTTTTTTCTGGGAGTAGTGAAGAATACATCGATAATGCGTCTTCTAATTCATATTCTCTGTTAAAATTCTGGGGTTGCAGACCAGATAAGGCTGATATTAATTTTCGGTGTTTAGAAAATCTATCAGTTAATTGTTGGATAGTATGTTCTAGAAATGGAATGAAGAAATTAATTTTAAAATACGTTGTTGTATCTAAGGCTGGAGCATTTGACAGGTTATTCTGCCTGCTGACAATACGTGGCTACGTGGCATCTGTAATGTACCTCCGTTTGCTTCTAGTAAAAACTTGGTTTCGTCATAAAGCAGTTGAAACTCATCATCCACCTTATTTCTCAAAACTTTAATATCATCCATATTGCTGATATGAATTGATAATTTTAACTAGATTTTCGGAGATAAGTTGGTTTAAGTGCAAAATGAAAGATTATTTTTGCAACAAAAAATAACTCTGAAACATTTCGGGGGGGGTTTGAACCCCCAAAACCCCCCCCTGGCTACGCCCTTGTCCACTGCTCTCAGATGTTTCTTAGATTTAGCTGTCACAGATGGGTCCCTAAGGGAACGAGGAGCAGGCATAGGCATATACGGTCCCAAATACAGGGAATCGGTGCCTTTGGGAAAGCCAATAACAACGCTCCAAACTGAAATTCTGGCCATAGAAAGATGCGCCCAAGTCTGTCTGTCCAGACAGTACAAGGGAGCCAGAATTTGCATTGCCTCTGATAGTCAGATGGCACTGAGGCAGCTTATGGCCGTTGATTGTAGATCAAGGACCATTTGGAGCTGCAAACAGTCCCTCAAAACACTGGCGGAGTACAACAAGCTAGTTTTGGCTTGGGTACCTGCCCACCAGAACATTGAGGGAAATGAGAGAGCTGATGCCCTTGCAAAAAGAGGAGCAAACACACCCTTCACCGGACCCGTGCCCTCCTGTTGGGTATCACCTACACTGATTAGGGCAGAGGTCGGTGTTTGGGAAAAAAGGGAGAAACACTCTTACTGGATAAACACATCCGGTCAAAGACAAGCAAAGAGACTAATCGAACCTTCCAGAGAGAAGGCTCAACAAGCTCTATCGTTGTCGAAAAACGAGTTAAGGCTGCTAATCGGCCTTCTCACAGGGCATTGTCCCGTGAGATACCACCTACACAAGATCGGTAAAGAAAACTCCGACATTTGTAGGTTATGTGAATCGGCCACTGAAACCACCGAGCACATACTATGCCAATGCACTGCGCTGGCGCATGCCAGACTTACTCTACTAGGTGACGCGTTATTAACGCCAGCCGACATAAGAGCGAAGTCTCCTAAGGAAGTAACCAGCTTTGCTAAGGAGGTTAGATTCCTGGGAAAAACGTAGTTTTAGTATGGTAACGCACAAAAGACCTTATTGGTCGCAGTGCAGAAGGGTAATCAACGTGCCGATCGACCACTATCTAATCTAATCTAATCTAGATTTAGCTGTAATATTATATTGTTAAAACTGATATTTCATCAGTGTTTTAGAATTCCCTAACTAAAAATATGGGTGGGAATACTTTTTCAATCGAAGGGCAAATCTACCTTAAAGTTAATCAACTTTTATTACAAGATATACAATGACAAGAACAAAGAATTCCTCATAAAGGGTTTTCCAATAAGAGGTGTTATTTTGATATTCAAAGAAAAATGCCATTTTTCAATATAAGTGATCCGAAGTTCAATTCATTATAAAGAAGAAGCTATGCCGTTTATAGTGTAAAATAACATCAGGCAAATGACCACCACGACCACGCTTACAGGACCATATCCTTTTAATGGAATTTACCATAACCAAATCGCAAAGTGGGTGCCCTATGTCCTCGATAGCCTCCACGAATTCTATCTTTGAGGTCTTGAATCGACGCTGGGCTATTGGTGTGGACCTTCTCTTTGACGTGACCCCAAAGTCGCAAGGTGTTAAATCACTAGATCTCGGTGGCCAATTGTGATCACCTCTTCGAAAGATAACACGGCCCGGAAACTTTTTCCGCAAAAGATCAATGGTTTCGTTGCTTGTGTGGCACGTAGCGCCGTTTTGTTCAAAGTAAACGTTGTCCAGATCAATACTATTCAATTTCGGCCACAAATGGCATGCCTAATTCCAAAGAACGACGAGGAATGGACAAACCTGTGTTTTCTTCAACACTTTCGGCTACAGCAGCAATATTCTCGGCTGTTCTTGAGCCACGTGCACGGGTTTCATTCTTCACATCACTAACTTGTCCCAACAGCTCGAATTTTTCCACCAATTTCTTTATTGCGGTCCGACAAGGTGCTTCACGACGACCCAAAAATGTTCGAGTTTCACGACCGTCTCTATTGTTATAGTGAATTTTATTGATTTCAATGCGTTCTTGAAGCGTGTATCGTTTCATTTTTATTAATGGCGTAGTATCTACTTGGCTAATGTCAAAAAATGACAGCTTCAAACGTGACATCTACCGAAATAGCGGGCTATTCAAAATAACACCCCTTATTGGAAAACCCTTTACCTATGTCAACTTGACTTTTCCTACACTAGAAATAGAAGGGATATATAACTGCCGTCAAAATTTCTCAGTCGTGGATACATTCTACTCGAGTATAATGATAATGGTTATTATTCACTCGCAGATTTAGATCACTCGCCAGCGGTTCGTAGTCTAAAATTCATATAATATTAATTCATTCAAATAATAACAATAATGGAGTATGGAATTCGATCGTTGCTGACGGATGTTTCTGCGTCAAATGATGAGAATAAAATTAATAAGTGATTAGTAATTGTTAATTTAAAATAACAGTCTGAAAATGAATATAATTTTTCCTAATGAAAATGTTGGAAACCAGAGAAATTTAGTCATTCAATTGGGCATATTAATCACAACCATCACAAAACTAGGTATTACTATAAAATTTCACGTAGGACATATCATGAAATTTCGGTTCATAAAAGGCATTGATTTCCATATCACCAATTTCTTAGATAAAAAGGAAAAATACTTTTAGGGATTAAATTCGGGGGGTCGTAAATTCGAAAGGATTCAAAAATAAAGAAAAGGAATAACCTAATGTTATTTCTGGAAGATGGAATCAACTTTGGTTTCATTAATTCTTGTACAAGTTCATACACCAATTGAACAAGATAAAAAAAACATACACACTACACTGAATAAGCATAACAATTGCCAACTTCAACAACCAAACATTCCCAGTTATCCAGCAAACAATTCCAAGTTTTCAACACGTATTTCCTTTGTTCCCGACAACATCAAAGCAGAAAAATGTTCCGGGCCTCACGTTGTTCAGAATTGACGGCTCTTGACAGAACAAGATCTATACGTCTGTGCAGACTTCTTCTTCTCCGTATTGCCTTATCCCATTCAATTGGCAGCGTGCTGCTTTAGAAATCACCCCCAAATAACCCTTTGTGATTTTTAGGTACGAAGTGAAGGGATTCAGAATGTCTGTTATGTAGGTTCGCCATTCTATACGTTCTTATTATAAAATATCGATCATAAAGACCGACCTTACCTGTTTTCTGACATTCTGCCATGTCGGGTAGATATACTTATTTTGTTTTCATTTAAGTTTCTGCTTCTGAATTAAGATAACAATCTGGTGGAATAATAGCATTTTGTCATGTTCTTGATGAAAATAAGCAAAATATATCCATAGAAAGAGTTGGTTCACTATTACAATGGATGTGTTTATTTTTGGGTATGTTCGCATCGGTGAATTTCAAAGTAAAAAGTATTGGGGTTGGTCAGTTGGAAATAAGGTTCAGTTTTCAATTAGAAATACATTGGATGTATATGTCGGGACAAAGAAAAAGTCTACTTTCGGCATAGACTTTCGAAAAACGGTCATAATCGATATACTTAACTGTTGTAAAATTAGGCGCTATAAACTAGTAGGTATACCGACTAAAGGGTTTTCCAATAAGAGGTGTTATTTTGATATTCAAAGAAGAATACCATTGTTCAATGTGAATGATCGGATGTTTATTTCATTATAAAGAAGAAGCTATGCCGTTAATAGTGGAAAATAACATCAGGCAAATGACCACCACGACCGTGCTTACAGGACCATATCCTTTTAATGGAAATTTCCATAACCAAATCGCAAAGTGGCTACCCTATGTCCTCGATAGCCTCACGAATTCTATCTTTGAGGTCTTGAATTGACGCTGGGCTATTGGCTTAGACCTTCTCTTCCACGTGGTCCCAAAGGAAGAAGTCGCAAGGTGTTAAATCACAAGATCTAGGTGGCCAATTGTGATCACCTCTTTGAAAGATAACACGGTCCGGAAACTTTTCCCGCAAAAGATCAATGGTTTCGTTGCTTGTGTGGCACGTAGCGCCGTCTTGTTGAAAGTAAACGTTGTCCAGATCAATACTATCCAATTTCGGCCATAAAAAAATCATTAATCATCTCTCGATAGCGCAATCCATTCACCGTAACTGTTGCTCCAGCCTCATTTTCTACAGCAGCAATATTCTCGGCTGTTCTTGAGCGACGTGCACGGGTTTTATTCTTCTCATCACTGACTTGTCTCAACAGCTCGAATTTTTTCACCAATTTCTTTATTGCGGTCCAACAAGGTGCTTCACTTCGACCCAAAAATGTTCGAGTTTTACGAACCGTCTCTGCCAAATTCGCACCATTTTTAATGTGAATTTTAATAATTTCAATGCGTTTTTGAGGAGTGTATCGTTCCATTTTTATAATTGACGTAGTTTCTACTTGTCAAATGTCAAAAAATGACAGCTTCAGACGTGAAATTTACCGAAATAGCGGGCTATTCAAAATAACATCTCTTATTGGAAAACCCTTTAGTAGGTATACCAACTAGTAGGTCGAAATTAACAAAATAACGAATTTGATTTAATTCCAAGTCCAATTAAATAGGTAAGATTTCTTTAGTCGTACATTTTAATTGGTTGACTGTTGATATTTGTTTTTATTAGCCTGAACGTTCTGTATACGAAAATATTCATAATGTATATCATCTTTTATTGTAAAAGATCTAAGTTCAATAACTGTGTGATTTCAGTCTTGAGAAAAATCCAGAACTAGGATCGAAACGTAGACCGTTTAAAAAGGATTTTATTTGCCCTTGTCCTCAAGCCGATATCAAGGGCGGATATAGCTTTTTTTCATGGGGGGGGGGGGTAGTAATGATTCAAGATCGATAAATCAGGTTCAAAACTTGGAAAAAATTTAATCAAAATATTAAGGAGTAATAATATAATAAGAAAAAATAGTAGTAAAGTAATAGTAGTAAAAAAAACAAACAAATGAAAATATGTGCACCACGTTGCGTAACTTTTTCTTAGGTTTTCGATATTCATGGGGGGGGTAATTACCCCCAACACCCCCCTCCCGTAAATCCGCCCTTGGCCGATATAAATATCATTTGAATTCATTTAAGGTTTTCAACGTTTAAGTGTGTATTTCTTGAAAACGGATAGAGATATCAAATTCGAGCAGGGATGAAATTTGCCAGTAACTTAGAAGGTTTGCATTTGTGCTATTCAATGTATAAAACGAATTCTTGTTTATATGAACTTTTTTTCTTGAAATAATCTGGAAAATCTGCCTTTGGCGTTTGATGACGGTATTTCGAAACATTCTCTATACCTAACACAACAAATAAAAAATCATCACAAAACGAACATTTTTGACATCGTCCAAGGGATACCAACCCTTCAAATTTGCTCCCCCATCAATCATTCTTTGCCATGGAATTGTTCAAAATAACGAAGAATTGATTTCACGGTGTGGTGGTGCGGACCCACTCAATGTTACCACTCGTCAATATATTTTCTTCATATTGGCAATCCCCGTCATATTTCTGAGATTCACCCTCTGCACGTCTTACCACTTGTGATAATTAAAGCGCCACCATCTGCTCAGGAGCTGACCGAGTCTCGACATCAGGGATGGAACAGCTGGGGATGTTGAAGCTGTTATTACATGAATATATGCCATAGTGATATTTGATGGTTTCTATTGAATTACAAACGTTATAATTGGTTTTCGAGCTTTATCGAAGGGTGGGTTGAAACAATTGTGGGGAAGCAGCATCTTCACTGATGTTGAGATAATAAAAAAATTATCAATTATCAATTGAAAACTCGAAATTTTAGGGTAGTTCCAGAATTTCGGAGCAATAGTTCTCAGGAGATTCAACTTTGTTTTTTAGTGTTCCCAACAACAGGCGAAAGCTTGTCTCGTATGATGTGAAGGGTTTTCCAATAAGAGGTGTTATTTTTATATTCAAAGGAAAATGCCATTTATCAAAATAAATCATCGGATGTTTATATCATCACAAAGAAGAAGCTATGCCATTGATAGGGGAAAATAACATCAGGCAAATGACTACCACGACCACGCTTACAGGACCATATCCTTTTAATGAAATTTTCCATAACCAAATCGCAAAGTGGCTGCCCTATGTCCTCGATAGCCTCACGAATTCCTTCTTTGAGGTCTTGAATCGACGCTGGGCTATTGGCGTAGACCTTCTTTTTTACGTGGCCCCAAAGGAAGAAGTTGAAAGGTGTTAAATCACAAGATCTCGGTAGTCAATTGTGATCACCCCTTCGAGAGATAACACGGTCAGGAAACTTTTCCCGTTATTCACACTTTGTTAGACATATATGAATAAAAAAAATTCAAGAAAACTCTGACGTAAAGTTAGGAGCTTTTGCGCGGTTATTTATTTTCGGAAAACGATAAATCAAATTTGAATATCCTGAAAGCTATTAGTTCAATTCTTTTGATTCATAAATTCAACTGTCTACTCGAAAACTTGAACCTTCTCTGAAATTTCAAGATATTCTCACTGTCGGTCGCAGCCCTGGAGTAAACACGATAACTTCTTGAAGGAACGACTTCAAAACTCGAAAATTTCAGGTAAGGTTTAAAATTTTAAAAGGAGAGTTTGAAAAAATTAATGAAATGAATGAAACAGCTTTAGGGATATTCAAATAAGAGTAATCGTTTTTCCAATATAAATACGTGCGGAAAAACATACTTTCACGTCAAGACTTTTCAATTTTTTAACGAAATGTCACCCTAAAAAAGACCATCATTCTAAAATGATTTAATAGATATTTACTGTATATTCTTTATCATTTTCACCAGATTCAGTTCTCGAAATGATGATAAACGAATAGAAATAGATTTGCCATTTAAAACACGCGCAGTATCTGGGGGTTGAAACTGAAATAACTATATCGAAGACCAGAGAAGTAACGGTACAATATTAATCCCAGATGACTAAGACTAGCCCATATTGAACCGTAATCGAGTCTTATAAATCAAATGGGTAAGTGAGCAACCATATAAAATAGAGCAATGAGAGACGTTATTGCCTCCTGAGGCTCGGCGACTCAACACTCTCCGAATTTCCTCTTCAGCTCTGCATGAGGTTTATTAATTTAAAAAGGATCCCATTCATATTATATCCATGTCTATCCCATACACCCTCCCCTGTGTATTAACCATTGGCGCAGATTTCTCAAGGGTTATGGAGCATTATTGTTTCTTTTGAATCAAGCTCTAGCATTTAATACAATAGAAAAAATTTAGAAGATCCCTGAGCAGGAGCTTTTAAGCGCTCGTTCATAGGTGGTGCGATAAGACTATTACCTCTAAATTTTTTTTATGGGACTTGAAATTGATACCAAATATATAAATATAGAATCTCAGCGCAATCGGAAGTATATTCTGAAAATTATTCAGAAAATGAAATATGTAAAAAATGTAAATTAAAAAAATAAATTCTATGGTTCTGATGATGCGATCTTCTTGGAATTTTGCATGAACATTCAGTATATTAGTTTTTATGAACATAGTAAATTTCACTCGAATCGGATATTCCATTATGGAAATGTAAAGATTCTTCTTCTAAATATTCAAATTTAATTTTCTATGGTTCTGTCAACACCATGGCCACAAAATTTTGCATGAAGATTCAGTACCGTAAAACGGGGATACTTTATGACAGTTTTTGAGGTTTTCACACATTTTTAAACACTTCTTGAGCAGATAAAAGATGAAAAAAATACACAGTAAATATCTGTCCTTTCGGTACACAATGAGAATATAATATTGTTGAAAAAATTATTTTGATATAGTCTTTTTCGAATTTAAAATTGTCACAATTTTACCCCGTGCTTCGGGGTAACATTGTGACGAAGCATTATTCCAATCAGAACACAATAATACCCCTGCCTTTTGAGTATAAAATTACTAAAAATTAAAAAAAAGTATGTGCTCATATTTTTTGGATAAAAAAGACATGAATTTATTTCAACTTTCATTGAAAACAAAAATTAATATTCTGAACAAGAACGAAAACATGTAATGGGCTGAAATAAGAGTTAATATTAAGACTGAATGAGAGTAGGTATAAAACTACACACTTACAAATTTTACAAACTGCAAAATTTTCCTGGGATTACAAAAAAAGTGATCAGGCAAGCCTTGTAATGAAAATTCTTCCCTTTTTTCTCTTTTCCTTCAAAATTTGTTTTAGTTATTGCCAGTAGTCAATAACGCAAAAATCCTCAACTTGTGGCAAAATGGAATTCTTTATTATTCGTTGCTCTTAAAAAGCTTATACTGCTTTTAAATTTTCTGCAGCCTTTTGTTAAATATCTTGTACCAGCTTTTTCAGCAACATGGGATTTCTGTAAGCTCTTGCTCCCAAGCGTCTCTTATATGTTTGAGGCATTCTGGCAAGATTTTGGTCGTAGTCTACACGCAAAAAATTTTAAAAAATCATATGTAATTATTTGGAAAACGTTGTGATATGTCACAATGTTACCTCACGCTGCGAATTTTTTTTTGTTTTCTTCGAAAAAAAGATATTAAAATCAATGATTCTCGACTATAATTTCGAATATAATATGATAACTACAGAAGCAAATGAACCTATTTACGATTTTAACTGACAATATTTCAGATTTGGCTGTGCAGACGAAAGTTTCCGGCTTTTGAAAAAATCGACAGAATCGGTGTGCTCTTCTCATGGCAGTCTACAAGTTACTAGACAGGCCTACCACACTTATGAAGATATATTTGATTGGGCTGAGATATGTGCTGTCGCCCGGCGACAGAAAAAAATCTCTATGCGCGCGAAACTGGGAAAATATTGGGCAGTTTGTTTCGATTTGCGTATTGTCACATGGTTACCCACTAGTCACAAAGTATCCCCAATTTACGGTATATCGATCTTTATTCAGAGAAAAAATTTCACTCGAATCGGATATCTTTTTATGGAAATATGAAGTTCCTTTTTTTCAATATTCCAATTGAATTTTCTATGGTTTTGTTTACACTATGGCCACAAAATTTTGCATGAAGCTTGTTAGGAGCATCTTGCATTTGGTTGTGACATTTCATCTAGATTGGTTTTGTTTTTGCTGAGATATTAAGGAACAACAATTTTGAATGGCCATATTTTTTGGAACACCCTGTACGATTTGGCTGGTTAACGAACTTAACCGAGCCATTTGCGACCTGAACTCATCCTGAAAATTTCAAGCCTCTAGGACAATCCCTTCGAAAGTTATTGTGTCGGACGAACAGGCCCACAGACAGAATTGAATTTGATCACGGATTCGTCATCAGGGAGTCGAACCCTATCGTTGGAGACCATTTTCGGGTCAAAATTCGAAAATTACAGATATTTTGTGCAAAAAATCCCTTGCTGAGGTCAAAGGTTTTCGTGATTTTCAGTAAACGGTAAGTTTAGTTATCGAATAAGCCTTGTCAAAAATTGAAGATCAGATAATAATCTATAAAAAATGACAGAATACTCTCCTTTCTGAGAGCCATCTTTTTAACGATTCAAAAAGCCATTTTTTTTAAAGTGTTTTCAGTTTATTATTGAGCGCTCGTTCTACTAAAACAAGTGCTATATTGTTCAGTTCCTAAATGCCACGATAAAGATCGTGATCAATTTTACCTGCTCAGGGCTTTTAATATTTTTCAAAATGGTTTCCTTATAGGCCTATACCACTGATCTATTATTGTGATTCTTTTCAATTTGCAACTATCAAATAATCTGAGATATTTCCAAGAGTGGAAATTCTCAAATACGGTGGGTTTTTATAACCTCTTTATTGATTCCAAAAGGATTCCATTCATATTATATCCATATCTATCCCATATAAAGGGTTTTCCAAAAAGAGGTGTTATTTTGATCAGCCCACTATTTCGGTAGATGTCACGTTTGAAGCTGTCATTTTTTGACATTTGACAAGAAGAAATTATGCCATTAATAATAATGGAACGATACACGCTTCAAAAACGTATTGAAATTATTAAACTTCACTATAAAAATGGTGAAAATTTGGCAGAGACGGCTCGTAAAACTCGAACATTTTTGGGTCGTCGTGAAACACCTCGTCGGACCGCAATAAAGAAATTGGTGGAAAAATTCGAGCTGTTGGGACAAGTTAGTGATGTGAAGAATACAGCCTGTGCACGTCGCTCAAAAACAGCCGGGAATATTGCTGCTGTAGCCGAAAGTGTTGAATAACAACAGTTACAGTGAATGGATTGCGCTATCGAGAGATGGTTAATGATTTTTATGGCCGAAATTGGATAGTATTGATCTGGACAACGTTTACTTTCAACAATACGGCGCTCCGTGCCACACAAGCAACGAAACCATTGATCTTTTATGGGAAAAGTTTCCGGACCGTGTTATCTCTCGAAGAGGTGATCACAATTGGCCACCGAGATCTTATGATTCAACACCTTGCGACTTCTTCCTTTGGGGTCACGTGAAAGAGAAGGTCTACGCCAATAGCCCAGCGTCCATGACCTCAAATATGGAATTCGTGAGGCCATCGAGGACATAGGGCAGCCACTTTGCGATTTAGTTATGGAAAATTTCATTAAAAGGATATAGTCATGTAAGCGTGGTCGTGGTGGTCATTTGCCTGATGTTATTTTCCACTATTAACGGCATAGCTTCTTCTTTATAATGAATTAAACTTCGGATCACTTATATTGAAAAATGTCATTTTTCTTTGAATATCAAAATAACACCTCTTATTGGAAAACCCTTCACACCCCGTGTACAAACCATTGGCGCAGATTTCTCAAGGGTTATGCAGCATTGAGAACGACAGTACTCGCTGATTCTTTATGCGCCGGCTTATTTTCTCATCGCTTCATAACTGCTAAAAGCTTTTCCGCAATTTTCTGATAATCAAAAGTGCTGGAGTGAATGGAACGTGCAATCATCGGAATTTGATGGAGGAGGAAAATTCGATTATTTGGAGGAGCGTGCAGCAGGTGTTTGGGTGGTTCTGCCGGAAAATTGAATGAGATTTCCATTTTTCAGGTGTGCGACTTGAGGAATTTCAATTCATTTGCGGGATGGCCGCTAAGCCGTATTGAAGTGTTATTGTGGTTTTATAATGTGATTGGAATGTTTGCAGGTTCGACGTTGCTTTGATGGGAAATGGAGAGAGTGGGAAATCAACTTAATTTTATGGTAATTACACTCATTGAGGGTGCTTTCAAGGTGAATAGACCTCAATACCAGAACGTGAAGACTTTCGTTATTTTATACCAGCTGAAATTTTCTGCGCTCTAGCGTTTTGCCTAAATGTCTATAAGTTTCGAATTTTCAGCTAGAAGTGGTCACAAAAAGTTATCGACATTTGAATTTTTTTTCTTTTTTCTCAATATTTCCGATTTATTATTAAAAAAGATAATAGTGAAGCGCAAACTTGTGCAACATTTTGTCAAGTTCATGTAATTAGGAATTTCAAAAAATTATTTCGTCTCTTTGATGTGGACCGATAAAGGACCCCGCACATTTCTTATGGGAATTGGCTCCCGGTGGATTTGGTTGAAAATTTGATATGATGTTCTACTAATCCTTCTGATCAAATGTCTAAACAGTCACGAAGCTTCGTGACTGTGGAGACATTTGATCAGAAGGATTAGTAGAGCATCATATCAAATTTTCAGCCAAATCCACCGGGAGCCAATTCCCATAAGAAATGTGCGGGGTCCTTTCGGGTCACTTTTACTATGGAAGGCAATGAAATGAGTTGGGGAAGTTGCCAAGAACCAAGTGTACCGGGTGTCCTAAATTCGTTGCCAATAGTGAGGGGATCTCAGAAACCCGATGAGCTAGAACAAAATGAGTGGCACATTTTCGAGCTCGAGTTTTGAGAGAATTCATTTGGTGAAAACCGCAACCATTTAAGTCAAACCGTTTTCGATCTATTAGAGAAAATTGGAAAATGGCGTTAAATGAAAAGTTCTCATAACTTCTTTATTACTGAAGTTATAAACATGAAACTAAAACATTATACAGGGACTTTTTTCAGTAGAATTCATTGAAGTTATCAATTTTTCTTCATTACATTTTGTTCTAGGTCATCGGATTTATGAGATCCCCTCACTAGACAACGAATTTAGGACACCCGGTACACTTTCTTTAGGCTCATATTCGAATTGTTTTAGGCTGAAATACATGCAGTTGAAAGATGCATACATATGTATATACATATATTTTTTTGAAATCAGGAGCTAACATAATACAATACATAAAACAAAAACAAGAGTCCCTAACTGAGGTTAGTGCAAAACGGAGTACCTTACTATATTTTCGTATGATACCAGAGCTCAGGGAAAAACCTCAGTAGAAAAAACCCTGTCTCGCCGTTCCAACAAAAATAAAACTTTAAAACTATTTGAATATTGAAAAATTTCTTCTTTATTGAGCCCAACCGAAAATCCTCTCCACGATGCCTTCGGAATTCTGAATCTGAAACGCAAAAATCGAAGCAGAAAAAAGGAACAGAAAAATAAGATGATTGAAACTCCATTAAATCGATTTTAAATTAACAACACAATTCAAAAACGACTCGGTATAGCCCTTAAGCCATCCTGAAATTTAAATATGGGGCAATTATTCATCATATGTTCTATTGTCACATCTGCTTCTCCGCAATCGCAACTAGGACTCTCAACTGAATTCCATTTTAAAAGTATGCTATTACAAAGGCCATGACCTGTTCTTATACGATTAAGAACAGTCCAAATTTTCCTTGGAAGATCAAATCCAGGAACTTTATTGGAGGGATCAGTTATTAAATCATCGTTTTAAATATTGAATGTGTTCCTCTCGGATTGCCAAATTGCTTTATCGCTTTCATTCGGAAAATAATTGGACCAAAATGGTTTACGTGATTTTAATCGTGGAACCTTATTATCTGGAATATAGGAAAGTATTTGATATGAATTTGTAGAAGAATTAAATTTATTCCAAATTTTCAAAGTTAGGGCCCGCCTGCGGATATGTGGAGGAACTATGTTTGAAAGAACTGGTAATCATGGTGTTGGTGTTGATTTTATTGTTCCAGTTACTATTCTCATGCATACATGGAAACCTGGAAAGAAACTATTGTGGCATATTGTATATTTATTGTGATAGTCAAGCTGCTATTAAAGCACTGAACCCCTACGTTATCGACTCAAAGCTGATATGGGGGTGCCGAAAAAAACTCAATGAAATAGGCAAGAATCAGTGATAACTCAGAAATCCAAAGAAATGAATAGGCAACATAATAACCAGAGAGGGAGCACAAAGGCCTCTTAGATTTATACAGAAGATTGAACGAAAGAAATTTTCAACACATATCAATCGGGTGCGGAGAAACTGAGGAGCAGAATCCCAGGTCCTGTGACCTAAGCAAAGTTGAATACCAAAAATCATTGATGAACAAGCCCCCATTATTTGCCTGCCACCCCCAGTTCCGCCTCTGTCTCCACTGTTATCAGTGACTCGTATGCATACTTGATTCGTTTGTAGCATCTCTTTCAGTTACTCAACTTCGGTATCACTGCGATTTTAATTAATCGCGTGCTCATGTGGAGAGGATTTCAATAAAGGGAGGTCGGTGCGTGATGTTATGATCAATTTGCTTCAAACAGAATAAACGGAGGGCGACATTATTATCTCCATTCGACGTGCTCGTCCTATTGTAAACATTAAATGAATTTGACGGGTGGAATACTTGGTACGTCATGCACATGAGACGTTTGATTCATCATGTTTTTAATTGTATTTTTCTTTTGTTATGGAAATCTACGAAGTATTATGTTGTTACCTTTATAGGTCAGAACAGCTCTGTAAGGGGGCACAATAGACCTAGAGGTCGCAGTGAACTGTAACCCCTTCTCAAACTAACTAACTAAACTGCCTTTACAAAGAAGCTTTCGAAAATTATGTAGATATATCCACGTTGTTTCAAAAAGAATAACATAAGTTTATGTACTGTCAAATAGTCATCAGAATCAAGGCAGTAGGAGAACGATCAATGACACAAATGTTATTCATCAATTGTTCATTCAAGAAAAATCGAAATTCAGTTGGTTATATTTTGTTTTGATCTTTTTTAAACTCTTATCGAATTACCCTACACGAGAGCAGGGTTGTAGAGTCACCGCATGCGCACTGCAGTTCAATTTTGTATTTGAAAAAGGCGGGAATAAGTCTTGTACTCTTTCTTTAGTTAATTCATATATTCTATTCCTAAAAACTATGGAAAGAGATGAGAATTTGGCTTAGTGTGAAATGTGTGGTTACATGAGCCGAGAAAATAATGTAAAACATCTTCATAACTTTGTTTGCAGATCTTTCTGCGTTAAAGCTGAAGCCTTATTCACTTCTTTAAAATAGGTACTCAAAGATAACATTGAACATGCGAGGGCACACCAGAAATTATAAGAAATATTTTACAAAAGCCAATCAATGCAAGCAAAGCTAGAGACGATCCGAAAATAAACTGGGACTGAAAAAATAAATCCATAAAATATTTGGTTATGTTATTGATACGACTGTCACTTCAAATCCTAAACTTGATGTGTTCGTAAACTTAGAACCCGGGTCCTTGATCCGAGTAGATCCGTCATGTGACCCAATTAATCGAGTTAGTAACCCTGAGTAAGTTTCCGAAAACGCCTTAGTTTAGTTTAGTTTAGTTTAAAGAGGGGTTACAGTTTACTGCGACCTTAAGGTCTATTGTGCCCCCTTACAGAGCTGTTCTGGCCAAACCCTTCATAGCTCGCCTTCCAGTTCCAGAGATCTAATGAAATCTAATAACTGTGAAGGCTTCAACGAGGCTAGTTCCTCACTCTTACAAGTTTCTCATCCAAGGCATTCCTTCCTCAGGCTTGCAATACCAAGGCATTCCGTGACTAGGTGAATGGGGGTTTCTTCCTCCTCCCCATAAAGCCTACACTCGTCAGTGTCCGATAATCCCATCCTCAACAGGTGCTTCCTGAGGCGACAATGTCCTGTAAGAAAGCCAGTGAGGAGGTGTAATTGCTTCTTACCAAGATCCAGATATCTTTTGGATCCCGCTGTCTCGAAGTTCCGAAGGAACTCAGTGAAATGATCCATCCCTGGGAGATTCCGCCAGAGTTTTTCCTCTCGGCTTTCTCCTTCTCCAGAAACTCCTTCTTATAGGTACATTTACATATACCACAGAAGGGTTCTGGGCCAATGAGTGACATTTGTGCGCCCTCTTTGGCAAGTGTATTGGCCTCTTCGTTTCCTTTGATTCCCGAGTAACCGGGAACCCAGATTAAAAAGACCTTATTTTTCTTGCCTACCTCGTTGAGTTTGTTCCGGCACTCCCAGATCATTTTAGAGTCGATGACGTAGGAGCTCAGTGCTTTAATAGCAGCTTGACTATCTGAGTGTATGGTTATATCACACTTCTGATAGTTTCTTTCTAGATTTATATCTGGACATCTTTCAATAGCTAAGATTTCCGCTTGAAAGACGCTCATACAGGAGCCTAGCCACAGTGCACACTTGGTGCTTGGCCAGTATATCCCAGCGCCTGCTCCTGTAGAGGTTTTGGAACCATCTGTATACCATTTTACGGCATTTTCTTTGAGATTATAGTCGGTGTATTCCCGTTTCCAATCATCTGTTTTACTCAGCAATGTCATGAAGTTTTTCTCAGTGAGAAAACGCCTTATATCAGTATATCGGAATCGATCGATCACTGTGCTACACTGCTATATTCAGCCTTTTGTCGAAATGAAAAATACAAACAATGTTATTCGATGTGAATTGTAACAATAAACAATGTTTTCGAAAACTACTTCAGATGTGCTTCCCTTTGTTATTCATCATTAAATTGTCTTATTAAACACTGGATAATGAAATCAAAAGATTAGTGATGATCACAGGAAATAATAAATCTTCATATAAAAACCGCAACAATTTGATTCAAATCCCGCAATTCCATTATTACCAATGCAATCGCAAGGCTATCATTTGAATCTAATAAACCAAAAATCAGACACACATACACTGATACAAATCGACAATTTATCAATTTCCCTTATCTCAAATCGTTATACCGATAATGAATGTGCGACGGCAGAATGTTGGTAGTTCTCACAAAAAAGACGAAAACATCCACCACGATGGAAAAACTATTAATCTTCAGTATTAAATTCCAACTTTAATGAGTCCGGCTAAACGCCCAATTAAATCAAATGAGGGCATTTACATCGATCGCCAAGCGTTGTCACACATGGCAGTCCAATACCAATATAAATCGTCGGCAAAGGAAATGATTACACGTCATCCCATGTATGAGAATAATAACAAAGAGGCATCCAGATTCTTTGAGTCAGTGACCGGTTGCCTCGCGAAGTTACAGTGTAATTAACCAGAAGCTGTGTGTAACAATTCTTCTTCTTTCAGTTGGCAATGGGCTGGCTACTGTGTTTCGCCAAGACCATCCTTGATGAATAATACGGAAGTGGCTCGTCGAGTAGACGGGATCTAAAAAAAACGGAAACGTATGAGTTTGTAGCACAGCAAGACTTGATGTTTTTATCGTGGGTTACCGTTAGAAGTTGCATGTCTGAGATTCCGTTTATGCCCGGGGATGAGAAAGAGGAAATGATGCATTCGGAGACTGTTTAGTGGTTGTGTAATGAGCAATTTTGCATGCTGATTTGATTATTCGTGTTTCCTCTGGCTATTCGTCCCATGTACAGGGTTTTTTTTAAATGAATAAAACATCAAATTTGCATCCATTTTCAAAAACTTTTTATTTGTATTTGAAGTATCAGCTATGAAATTTATGTAAGAAAAATAATATCTGCCAAAGGACCTTCTCTTGAAGCTCTACAGACTTCCTTTCTTTTATTACAATTTTCAATGGCATTTTGGTCATTTTCACATCTCTATCTCACTAATTACACGAATATTATCATCATTTATTTCAGGAATCGATTGTGGATTATTCTTATAGGCCTGGCTCTTCCCATTACCCCAAGACCAATATGGCGGAAAGTTAAGGGTTGAATTAAGTTGACAGTTTTTTCTGTTCACAAATTGCACCCAAAAAATACGACATTTTGGGTCTTTGGGAAACCTGGGGCCTATTGCACCAGAATACTTTGCAACTTTTCACTTTGCACTTCGCATTCTGACAAATTTCAAAAGTGAAAATTAATTATGTTGCACAACATTTTTTCCAAAATTTAGTTTCTGCGGAGTGCTTTTCACTTTGCACTTAACTTTCACATTGTACTTTTCAATTATAAATGCGTTTCGTGCAAGGTAATTCATTTGAATCAAAGTGAAAAGTTGCAAAGTGTTTGGTGCAATAGGCCCCTGTTCAAATAAGGTCAATTGAATATCAAATAAACAATTTTGCTTCAGGCGATAATATACACATATAAAAAGATATTGGATTACCAAGACAGAATTGCAAAACTTTCGAATGCGGATCTGTTCAGTACTCATCCCTACCTGCGAAATGTTTTTCCTATAATTTTCTTGTTAACTGTCTCTTCTCTGTTTGAAGAAAGCCTTACAGCACACGATACCATTTTATTGTATATTATCAAGCAGAAAAAGTCACAATTTAACTAGAAAAAGGCTCAAGAATCACAATTCCTCCAGAAAATTCAACAATTGTCAAATTTGACGTTAAGGTGGTAGTAATATGGCGGATCTGATACCACGTTTATTTCAATTATGGCAACTCTATTCTATTCTATCCTTTATCTATGATCTAATCACTGATGGCCTTTGTTCCTATGTTATTGAACGTTATATGCCTTCAGAGCTGAATCCTTGGGTCAAATATGACATGTTGTGGACCCAATAAGTTCAACTTATTGTGAATGTTGTTTAACGGACATTTCAGAATTTAAGCAACACTTTCACGAACCAAATCAGTATTTTCTCGTGAACGGCCGCTACGACTATATTTTCCATTTTTTTGATCTTCCACTGAACCGGTCTCTTGAAATTTTTTGATAATTCGTCCAATAGTGTTTTTGGATGGACGATTATGTAAACCATAACTTTTTCCTTTTTCTGAAACTAAAGAGAACTATGAAGGGAAAGCGTTTTGCCAAAATCGATGAGATAAAGTCAGAATCGAAGAAAGAGCTGATGTCCATAACGAGAGGCGCATTTCAGAAGTGCATTATATTTGAGGAGGAATATTTTGAAAGGAACAAAATTGATATTGAAGAAAAAATTAAATATTTCAAAAAAGTGAATCTTTTCCTTCAAGCAGACCTATATTTCCTATAAAAACCTCAAAAAGAACTGTCAACTCAGTTCAAGGATGAAAAATTCAAAGGAGAATATTTCCAAATAACTTCATCAAAGGTTCAAAGAAATATCTATGAAAATATAATAGTAAAATGAATTGTCAACTCAATTTCAGGAAAAAAACTTTACGAGACTATTTCGAAGGCTCCAAACAAAGTAACTTCATCAAAGGGAATGAATTATGTACAACCTATAAAAATCGTAAAATGAAATGTCAAGACAAAGAAAAGTCAATACTTTCACAATTCAACCTTATTGACTAGCTGAATTACGATTGAAACAAAGAAAAAACAATGTTTGAGTCGATGAAAGTCTCGAATTATTCAACCTTGGATTCATCAAAATTCTATAGGGCCGATTTATAGAAAAGGAGCGCTTCTTGAAAGGAATGAATCATCATTATTCTGAAACCTTTCTCTCTGGTCAAAAAGGGTCATAAATGCTAATGCCTATCATAAAATATCCGTTTCTTGAATTATTGACTGGGTTCCTAATGAGTTCGGCAGTCCAGCCCATTGTGTGTTTTCTGTGATAGGTCTCGCTGTTGTTTTCCGCTTGTAGGTTCGAACAAAAGTATCGAGCCATTTCCACATTTACAGTTCTTGGAAATTTTCGTCGCTATTAAAGTGAAATTATTTTCACATTTTCTGGGATTATTGTCCGTATTCGTATTGCGCCTCGGGCTGGAATGGATCTTCTAATCCGCTGGCGAAACATTTTCTCATTGTGACAACGTAGTTTTCCTCTGGAAATACTTTCTTGTTGCATTTTTGTTTCTGTTGTTCTACAAGTGGATGCTTTCAGTTGGAAACTAGTTGGATTTTTCTTCAGAATTAAGATTTCCTTACTTTCTGCATCTGTATACTTTGTATTTCCTGATTGGGTAGGTGTGTAAGCAAGGGTGACCTGCTAGGAATGAACATTCCAGCGCCAGCAGTCACCAGAGCAACATCGAAGCAGCACCGAAGCCACGCCCACTACGGTTCCTGAGACCACTGGGGAAGAAATGATAGTTCTTCACAGAACTTGTCACGTTGAAGAAAAACTGCGGTTTTCACCGTATTTCACTCGAAGGAGTTATAGCTGTATAGTTATATAATTCCATTCTCTGTGTTGAGTCCAGATCCTAGATCGTTGGTTCCACAGAGAAGATACGCCATTTTCTAATCTTTTATTTTTTCACAGAAAAAACAAGATGTCCGCCACCGGTCGATCCAGCATGGAAAGCCAAATTGACCAAGAGAACCGTCGTCTCCGGAAGGAGAACAAAGACATGAAGGACCAAATCGCCAAAATGAACGACACCATCGCCTGCCTTGCGAAGGAAATTGCAGGTCTGCGAGCGGAGGTGAGGCAGAAGTTGAACGACACCAAAACCAAGAGGCCGAGAGAAGACAGTGATGTCTCTGATGAAAGCCCCATTTCAGATGCCCCAAAAGCCAAGAAACCACAGGTGAGTTTTTCAGCTGTGACAAGTGGCAAAATCCCCATTAAAAAGTGGAAAGTGTACCCAAAAGTGCCCCAAAGACGACCCCTTCAAGTGTCGCGAAAAGTGCCGTCAAACCTCCTCAACACAGTGCAAGTGTATCGAAGAGTGTACCGAATAGTGCCAAAAAAAGTGACAAAAGTGCAGTGAAAAGTGCTGCACCAAACAAAGAAAAGCCGCAATCAGTCCCAGTAACAGCACAACAGAGTGCTGTAGACAAAAAAGAAGAAAGGGAACGAATTCCCCCGGTCACTCTCAAGGGGACAAGTGACTGGACACAATGGTCCAAAGCAATGGCCAGTAGAGGCATCAAATGGACCAGGGCCACCAATGTCAGAGACGGCATAAGAGTGGTTCCCGAAACCAGCGACGACCACAGGAACATGACAAAGTTCCTAGAAGCTAATGGAAAATCCTTCTACACCTTACAGAGGGTAGAAGAAAAGAAAATCTATGCGGTAGTTAGGTTCCTACCTATCGATGCTGACATAGAGATAATCAAAGAGGACCTAGAAGAACTAGGCATTATCGACGCTGAGGTCACAAGAATGACCTCCTTCAAGACAAAACAGCCGATACCCCTATATTTGGTTAAAACCCAAAATAAAGGGATATTCGAAGTCTCCAAACTCTACGGCATAAACTGCCGAGTAGAACCTAAAAAGAGGTCAAATTTCCCCGGACAATGCTTCCGGTGCCAAAGATTTGGGCATGGACAAAGCCATTGCACATTCCCTTGGAGATGCGTAAAATGCTCGGGAGATCACAACTCCAACGATTGTACCCTCGAAAGAGAGGAAGAAGAAAGAAACGCAACATGCGTGCTATGCGGCGAAACGGGTCACCCAGCCAGCTATAAAGGCTGCAGTGAATGGACACTGGTGACCAAAAAGAAAACAACAAGTGGTAAACCGAGAGCAAGTAAAGAAAATAATAGAGGACAGCAAAAAAGTCAAGGACGACGAAACAAAGCAGAATCAACAAGTGAACTCAAATCGTTCACAGAAAACATTTTTGGCTCAATGATGAAACAGTTTGAGCAGAAAATACAGAAGAGAATGAATGATCTGGTAAGCCAGATAAATTAATGGATCTTCAACGTAACATTAAGAAGAACCTCATCATAGTGTCTTGGAATATAAACGGCGCTAGAAATCGCAAAACAGAGCTTGAAGAAATAGTATCCGAAAAATGTCCCGACATAATTGCCCTACAAGAAACGAGAATGAGTGAAAGTGCTACATTCTCGTTAAACAACTACGATGTCTATAGACATGACCGACAAAATAACTCTGGAGGGGGCGTAGCCCTTTTAGTGAAAAGAAATCTCACTCATCACGTCACCGAAATACTAAATAGTAGCCAAATAGAGGCCATATCTGTAGTGGTAGATACACACTACGGCAAAATTCTTGTGACTTCTGCATATAAAGCTCCCCAGAATGACATAAATGAAACAGACATAAACACTTTACTGTCAGATGATTATCCTAAAATAATAATTGGAGATCTGAACTGTAAATCACAAGAGTGGAACAGCAGATCAGAAAACAACAATGGTAGAAGAATAAAAGAAATTGCCGAAAACAATAACGCTATAATAATGGGACCAGATGTCCCTACATACCTTCCAAAAGGAAATGGTCTACCTGATGTACTAGACATAGTGATTATGAAAGACATAAGACAAGAATTCACACTAGATACACTAGAAGAAGGAACATCGGATCATAACCCAATAGAACTGATCCTAGGATATGGTCCAAGAAATGAAGAAACAATAACGAAAGAATACACTGACTGGGAAAAATATGGCACAATACTTCAGACAAAAATAGCAGAAATCCCAACGATTAATACACCAGAAGAACTAGACTCAGCAGTTGAAAGCCTAGAAACAAAAATTCAAGAATCCTATGAAGAGAGCACAACAAGAAAAACCAAGCTAGCGCCAAAACACCCACACGGTGAAACACCAAAGGATATAAAAGCACTTATCAGGAAAAATCGCAAACTGAGAAAAACTTATCGAATATCCAGATTAGAAGAAGACAAAAAAGCCCTTAATAAACATAGCCAGACACTTAAAAATGCTCTTCGACAATTGAGAGCAAATAGATGGAACCACAAAGTAATGAATCTCAACACGAAAGATCACTCTGCGTGGAAAATGCAAAAATGCCTGAGACAAGAAAAAACCAAAATTCCGCCACTACATGGCATGAATGGAATGGCATATTCAAAAATTGCAAAAGCTGAATCCCTTGCAGATACCATTGAAAGAGAAGGAAGAATTAATTACAGACCAGACGATGATAATGAAGATCTTGAAGAAGACGTAGAAGAAAATGAAGAAGAAATGCTAGAACCGCCTGAAGATGACACAATACCAAATCCAACTTCACCATCCGAAATCAAAGAGATTATCAGGAAGTTGAAAAATAGAAAAGCACCAGGCAAAGACAAAATAACAAATTTCATGCTGAAGAAAATGCCCAGAAAAGGAATCGCAGCACTAGTCAACATAATCAATGCAGTACTGCGAACAGAATACTACCCAAAAAGATGGAAAACTGCGGAAGTAATAGTTTTCAACAAACCAGGCAAAGACAGAAAATTCCCGCAAAATTACAGACCCATTAGTCTCCTCTCAGCCCTCGGAAAAATAACCGAAAGGGTAATTGCCAAAAGACTGAATGATGAAACGGAAGCGCTCAACATAATACCAGATGAACAATTTGGCTTCAGAAGAAAGCACTCAACAGAATTACAATTATTAAGGCTCACTGAGTATGTAACAGAAGGTTTTCAGAGCAAACAGGCTACGGGACTAGTACTACTAGACGTAGAAAGAGCATTCGACAGAGTCTGGCACGAAGGACTTGTATACAAAATGATGACTGCAGGCTATTCAACGAAAATATGCAAACTAGTGAGAAATTACCTGAGGGAAAGGAATTTCTATGTGAAAATAGATGAAGAAACATCCACTATAAGATACCTAGAAGCAGGGGTACCCCAAGGCTCAGTACTCGGCCCACTGCTATATCTGATCTACACTTACGATATTCCCAAAAACGTGAGAAATATGCTTACCCTATACGCCGATGACACAGGCATAGCCGTTAGACATCGAAACAAAGATGTTATTTATGAAAGACTACAAGAAGCAATTGACGAGCTAGTAGAGTGGTGTATCAAGTGGAAAATCCAATTAAATGGACCCAAAACACAAGCCATACTACTACAGAAGAGAAAAATTAAAATGGAACTGAAACTCTCCATAGATGAAACAGAGGTTGAATGGAAAAAGGAGGCAAAATATCTAGGGGTAATACTAGACGAAGGGCTAACATGGAAAAACCATGTCAAATATGCGGTTAATAAAACCAAATCAGCGATGAGTAGGCTTTATCCACTTATAGGTAGAAAAAGCCATATGGATAAACTAACAAAATTAAGAATAATAAAGGCTGTAGCGAGACCACAACTCAGCTACGGATCCACTGCCTGGGGATATGCAGCAAAAAGCCATATCAAGAAGATAACCGCAACAGAAAACAAACTACTACGAGCAGCTATAAATGTACCATGGTATGTCAGAAACAGACAAATATATAGAGATCTAGAATGGGAACCGATAGATTCCTTTATGAAGAAAAAAGCAGCCACCGTCTTTGAAAAAGCAAGCCAACATCCTTTTGAGGAACTAAGAAGATTAACAGATTATGATCCAACCGAAGATGCCATGCGAATGAGCACATATCATAAACGCCCTAGAGATCAACTGAATAGAAACGGAAATTAAGGCAACTTAATTTCACAACAATTAACTCCATAAATAAGCGATCAACCTCAATGGAACTCTCAAATAACCGACACGACAGAGATCGTGTGAGAAGATAAATACGCAAAGAGTTCACTGGTTTATAGGCAAAAGATGCCCTGAACCAAGGCAGGTTAGGTTTAGTGGGTATTTGAGCTCGAGAGAGTAAAGACCCCCACACTTCGTCTGTAAATGGATTCCCCCTGCTATAACAAAAAAAAAAAAAAAAAAAAAAAAAAAGGAATGAATAAAGAAAAGTCATAAGAGCTTTTGAAGGGTTTGGCTGCAATAATTGAACTTTGAACGCGAATACTCACTGAAAGACATCATACGAAGCACCAAAAAAAATGTTTCAAAGTTTTTAAATGTTTTTGTAGTTGCACACATCATTTTTAGTTGCAACGTACAGTCCCAAGCTAGCCAAGGATTGTTGGTTTTTTGACACAATAGATTGTAGATCGTTAAGATGGTTACATTACATAGACCCTAAGGTCTATTGTGCCATCAGTCACTCCAGTATCTGATAGGAGTGATAGGGCTTCAAGGAAGCTAGATCCGTGTGTTTTCTGTGATAGGGCTAGCTGTTGTTTTCCGCTTGTAGGTTCGAACAAAAGTATCGAGCCATTTCCACATTTACAGTTCTTTGAAATTTTCGTCGCTATTAAAGTGAAATTATTTTCACATTTTCTGGGATTATTGTCCGTATTCGTATTGCTCCTCGGGCTGGAATGGATCTTCTAAACTAGTTCTCTTAGTTTCTGCATCTGTATACTTTGTATTTCGTGATTGGGTAGATGTTCAAACCAGGGTAGCCTGCTAGGAAGGACGAGAGGAAAGTTATAAGAGTCATTGCAGGGTTGAGCTGCAATAATTGAACTTTGAAAGCGAATACTCACTGAAAGACATCATACGAAGCACCAAAAAAAAAGTTTCAAAGTTTTTAAATGTTTTTGTAGTTGCACACATCATTTTTAGTTGCAACGCACAGTCCCAAGCTAGCCAAGGATTATTGGTTTTTTGGCACAATAGATTGTAGATTGTTGAGATAGTTACATTTCACTAAGACCCTAAGGTCTATTGGCTTCTGCTGACCAGCGATACGCACTCTAGCGGTTGAAATCGAAATAGAGCTAAGATAGTAGTAAACAAGGCGTTGAACGTATTTCAGTGTAATAATTTCGTAATTGTTCATAAACTTTTGTTTAGAAGAAGTGTTCAAGGGAAAATTGAAATTGTTATCCTCTTGAATATGATTTCGATCAGAAATGACTACTGTTGTGTGCCTCGATGCAATTTATGGGCGAAAAAATTGCAAACTTTTGGATATAGTTATCACTTCTTCCCTCAGGAAAACCAATAGAAAATAAATCTTGAAAACGAGTTTGGAAGGGAACTAATAGTGAAAGAAAGGCTTGTATCTTAGATAATTCAATAAAAATAGGAAAGTAATTCATATTGTCGCTTTAATCTCTTACGTTAGAATTTGTATCGGAGGTTTTGATATTACAGCAGAATACGACAAGCTCTCTCTACTTCTTAGGATCATTTAATATTAAGGTACACATACACCATATTATTTCACAAACCTGTACTTGGCTATTGCAGAATTGGTAAAGAGTTCATAAAACATTTCTACGTATCTTCTTGATTTATACTATAGGACGATACAGCAAATTCGTTTTTTAAGCAAGGCATATATTTTCTATAGACGAACCCTCATTTTCTTACATTACCCTTCTGCTGATTTCATAAGCACTTTAATTCTGTTTGTGATGTTTCTTCGAATTTAGAATGTTTTTCCCTGATAAAGAAACGCACAGCAGAAAAGGAGAAAAAACCATGAGTTTTGATATGATTCTGTCATGTATGGATTAGAACATCATGCACCTAATCAATTTAATTAAAACAACTGTAATGATATGTTTACATTTTCTCCTCACTCCACCTTCACAAGAACTTATCGTGCATATTAGTTTTGTTTAACTTTATCACTCTCCACAATCAATGAACCATCAATTTTATGAGGTTCTGTATTAAGGGCTAGGGCAATAGTTTTTAAACACAAAGAGCAAATGTCTATAAAACTGGACCCACAATTTGTTCTCCAAGACATTATAATGACATGCATTCAGAACTTCTTCTCGAACTTCTCCTTCTACTGGGGCTCTAGAATTAGAGGTTAAAACTCCTAAAATTTCCAGAAATTCTAACGGCTGCACTTCACTTCATGTACGTGTATACATGTACGATATAAATGAACTGAAAGAAATTTTTAATTTAAGTTTAAGATTGACAACATCTACAACTAGACTTACCTACTGACTTTTAACCTTTATACTCGTATTAATTAAACACTTGGATATTAGTGATAAAATGATTGAAATATCAATTGAATCACAAAATAATTCAACAAAGATTCCAATTCCATATTAATTTCCAGATTATTCTTAAAAATTTCAAGGAAACTCCAATGACTTATCTGTCCAAAACAAGATTGTTTACATATACTACTATCTTAGCTCAGCTTTGATTCTCGCCACCTTGGCGCTGGTATCGTCTTGGAATATGCCAATTGTACCATCAGCAGTGGAACCACAAGCGCTCGACTCGACAGTAATCCCTTTACCCCTCCTTCCGACGACCCTTCTTCAAGACGAGTCGGGTAAAATCGGTACCACGTGCGATCAACAAGGTTTCTTTTGTCGATTTTATCGACACGTCCACTGTCGGGTACAATCAGTTTGCCGACAACACTCGTGTAAGTTGTATAAAAGTTTTTTCATTGAACTGCTGCCAGTGCTGCCACCCCAACTTTTATGTGATCGGTAGATTTCGTCGTCAAAAATCGGTAGATTCCGATCAGTTGAATAATTTTAGTTTGAACTAAGTTTAAATCTCAAATTTTATTGCTCTTCATTTTCAAAATAAAAAAATGGAGGAGCAATGTAATACACCAAATGTTCTTATACTTATCAGGAATTTTCACCCTTCAAACTTCGACTGATCTATATTTGCATTACTTTCTACTTAAAGACTAAAATGCGCGCCCCACCTGAGCTTTGTCTGGGGGTAGTTCCAAAATGGAAAAACCCAATTTTGCGAATACCCAGAATTACCCTACAGCGGAAGAAACTTTATGCGTATCCGTATACCAAACCGTGCTTGGGTTTTTCCAGGATCGTTTTGCACCGACAAACAACATGGCTAGGTAACAACAGGTTCATTTGCCTAACACCTGTAATATAAACACCTCCCAAATGGGATCTCTGCAGGTACAAAGGGATAAGGTCTAGGAAAGGTATATTCAATGGCTACGCTTCTAAATACAAATTCTTTTTATTGGTGAGATACTGAGATGTTATGAAAATCGAATAAAAGTTTTTGGAAAAATTATTTTTATTGTAGTTTTGTATATAAAAAGACTGAAACACATAATTCCTCAACCGGCTCAACCAATACTTTAAGAATTTTTCAACGATTATACAAATTTGGGCCTTAACGGTAATGAAATTTTATAGCCATGACAAATTTCCCTCTTTTAAACTTTGATATTCGAAATTCCCAGCAGCACTAATTGCTGTAAACAATCAACAAAACCTCAAAAAGTGACAGATATCAGTCAACGTTTTTGGGACAGACTATATTTCCTTGTCGAGATAACGAACTTAGCCGAGCGCTTGTCGAGATATCCTTCTCGAGTATTGTTGGTACCGAATTCTCTTCGACTCGACAGTGACGTACCCGACTTCGATGTCGAGCGCTTGTGGTTCCACCACAGGGTTGTTTTCGCAACTGCGCTACAGCTCGCCCTCCAAATCCAGAGATTCAAAGAAGTCACTCCAGTATCTGATAGGAGTGATAGGGCTTCAAGGAAGCTAGATCCGCTGGATCAGACCATTGTGTGTTTTCTGTGATAGGCCTCGATGTTGTTTTCCGCTTTTTTATGTTTTATGCAATAAATACAAAATTCGATTTGCAAATGTAAATTATTATGCTTCACGTTCAACTCCATGCATCCCAAAATATTAATATTAATGTTTGAAACGTGGATTCAATTTAACGATGAACATGTTTTTCATACAAGTGAGGTATTTCTTGACCGTGAATGAATATTTGGTAGAAGCTTTATTAGGATATCCTGGTCTTAGGAAATGTGAAACACTTTTATTTTGATCCAAGCTTTCGGTAAATTTTATTACCTTTTTCATATGTTTTTCAGAATGTTCCGCTTGACAAAAAAAAAGTTTTTTGTTATGACAGAAATGATTCGAAGAGATAATATTACCGAAAATATATACAGGAGGGCACTATCCAGTAGATTTAAATTCACATGTATTGATATCGGTGTGGTATTCGGCTACATCTCACACGCCACAGTAATGTTGGCTATTAATAAAACTTTTTTTGGGAACTTAAACACAAATTCCCAATTTTTTCTAACATTCGAGAGCTATTGATTGTAACACAAAGCTTTTTCCGTTATCCAAGTAAAGAAAAGAAGTTTTGTTATGCTCAAACAATATCAGCAATCTTTAAGAACTTAGGACTATTCTATTTTAAATAATATTAACAAGTCAGGAGCTTTTGGATGCGTTTATTTCTGAACCTAACTCAGAGATTTCAATAGATAAGTTCAATTCCTTTATGAATGAAACTGAGCCGATAATTGAAATTGTTGAAATAGTTATCTCAATATGATTCGTAACATCGCTAAGCTCACGAATACATATCTTCTTCAAGTATGCTTCGTCAGTCAAAAACTTTTGAAATTTGCCGCATATACAACCCTACTTTTCTAATAACCAGAAGTTTAACCCAGCTCTTGAGTCTGGTCATTTGAGGTTCAAATCAATGACAACTTAGAAGTGTTTTTATTGAAGCATTGTCCTTTCCTTCCATCTGATTCACAAGAATATCTTGTGCTTCTGAAAAGAAAAAACATCTGGGGAAACAAAACACCAAAAAATAATGGTGATCAGTGTTATTTTAATTACTTTTTGTCAACGAGATTGTATTGTTTCACTTAATTATGCGAGAACTATATTTGGTCGAAATACCTGTTGAATAAAATAAAAATGCTTTGAAAAAAAACACCTCAACATCAAAAGATGCAACAGGAAGTCCCCCTGTTTGTGTATCTATCTGCATTCTGCATTGACGACACACGCAACTGTCCAATCCAACAATACCACCTTTCAGCGAATGTAAAGAACACAATTCCGTTCGGTTTGATCGTAGAATTGTTATTTTAGGATTTCCTCCTTTGAACTCTTTTCTACGGATAACTCACGGAATTTAGAAGTTATTTTCTTATGGAACCGACATTCGATTATTGCTTATCGATGACTAGGGAGGAATTCGAATATGTGGCAGCATGAATTTTATAACGGAAGGGATGAAATGAACGTTTTGAATTCCCATAACGGAGGGATGAGTGTGAGGTTGTGATGTATTTTTATACAATTGGCAGCGTTTTGCGGAGAACGTGTATCATTGATTTTTAGAGGAAATAAATTGGTGAAAATGTTTTTGGAAACATATATTTCAAATTTGCTTCAGGTTTTTAGCGACATACTCAAGTGTACACCCTCAATAACTCAACAACGAATCAAAGTTTGTGAAAACACTCAGACAGGTCGATTTTTGATGACTGGAGCACTTGATCTGGGATATAAAGCTTATACCAGATGTAAAAATACAATTTTTCATTTGGCTATCGCCAATATATCCAATGGAATTCTGGAGTGAGATGTCCGACATTTCCGAAAACGATTAACCCCATAGAGATAGGATAGTATAGAGTTGCCATCATTGAAATAAACATTGTATCAGATCACTACCTTACTAGAACACAAGGCCATGAAACAGAAAGAGTGACGTCACCATAGGTAGTCCATTCCGTATTTTTTTACGCAATGTCATTTCCACAAAATTATCGATCAATTTAGATTTCTTTTTCCAACAGAAAACAAAAATTATGTTTTTCTGAGTAGATAGGATCGTTGTTAACACAAGTACCAATTTCGTGGTTATTTTCGATATTTATTGAGGAAAAATAAATATGATGGATAGTGAAAATAGTGTTTTTCTCAGTATAACTGGCAATATTAAGTCCCCATCATCACATTTCATTTTTTTTGCCTTAATTTTATTAAATAGTACATTAACGCTTGAGTCTTCAGACACATACACTTTTATTTTACAACTGGAATTTCTGATGACTCGTCCAAATAAAAAAAACACAGGTTTTTTCTCCTTTGGCTTTTATCCAACCTTTTGGAGCAAACACTTTTGTAAAAGCCTCAGCTGAAGTTGCAAATGACACGGCTGAATCATATTCTGAACAGGATTTGATGCAATGACTTTCTCAAGATCTCGACATTCCACTTTAGATCGCTTGGATTGAGGAGATACTCTGGTATGAACATCTGATCTGCTTAGGTAGGACGGACAACCTGGCAATTTCGTTGGTATCGCTCCTAAAACGAATGGTAAAAGATAAATAGAAGGCCAGCTAATTAATAACATTTTTTCAACCTATTTTTAACCTAGGAAACTTCAATGGAATTTCGACCTTTTGACCTGCGACTTCATGTGTGTAACTTGTAGATCTTTCTGTTCGGAAATGTAGTTGGAAAACCTAGAAAAAAGTAACTTCTGAGTTTCAGGCAAAACAGTTGAATATTCAATAATTAATACCTTACTGCTATTACTGGAAACGAAATCTTCCCTTTCAATTGCGTTTAACCAAGTTCTTTTAAGTTGCTCATCTTTGAGAAACCCAAAGACTACTTTTGGCCCTCCTGTATAATTGCCCCTGCACTTGGGAACAGAGCAATGAAATGGCATTTCAGCTGGAAAAAATAGCGAGATTAGCATAAAACAAAGCAAAATCAAAATAACCTCGAACATGAAAAGCAAAACTTTTATGAACTAGAAGTAAAACAAATAAACTAGTGGAAAAATATATGATATATATGTATCTCATAGCGTCTCTTCTATATTATATCTCGATGATTAACCCAGTGTGTTGGCAATAATGGACACCATCTTTAAAATTGTCTAATCACAAACTGTAAATGTTATATTTCATGATAGTGAATGAATTAAATCGATGTTTGCCTGATTCAGCCCCCTTTCACTTTTTATGGGTCTATCTGACTGAAATCACATATTCATAACGATCGTCCCCGGACTCTACACCATTTCCAAGTGTATTTCAGAAATCGTCAATTGTATTTCAGAAATCGTCAATTGTATTTCAGAAAGGCTCAATTGTATTTCAGATTAGTCAATTGTATTTCAGAAAGGGTCAATTGTATTTCAGATTAGTCAATTGTATTTCAGAATAGTCAATTGTATTTCAGAAAGCGTAAATTGTATTTCAGATTAGTCAACTGTATTTCAGAAAGCGTCAATTGTATTTCAGAACGCGTCAATTGTATTTCAGATTAGTCAATTGTATTTCAGATTAGTCAATTGTATCTCAGAAATCATCAATTGTATTTCGGAAATGGTCATTCGAAAATCAATTTATAGCTACATACATTTACATTTAGTAGAAATGTTCATTTTAAATACGGTTTATCCTCCTCAGTCCCGAGACCACACTGAAATCGAGATAACTGTGATATTTGGAAATTAAAATGATATTCCTATTTTCTGAATTAAATATGACGGTTTCTGAAATACATATGATAAATCTGAAATACAATTGACGCTTTCTGAAATACAATTGACCCTTTCTGAAATACAATTGACTAATCTGAAATACATTTGACGTTTTCTGAAATACAATTGACTATTCTGAAATACAATTGACGCTTTCTGAAATACACTTGGAAATGGTGTAGTCCACTTGAAGAATAACAACCCAACAAAATGCTGGACAAAGCTGCCCGATATTTCCGAAATCATTTGGCAGATATCATTTTTAAAACAGTAAAAACATAAATTTCAAATGTTGTTATCGATGATGAAATAGTTATTTAATCAACTGGGTTATTAAAGACAGCGACTAATGGTCAAGATATTTTAATGCGTGAGCGGAGCGAACGCGTTAATAGTTCGAGACCATTAGTCGCTAGATTAATAACCGTGTTGATTACAAGATTTTTCCGACGATCTCAAAATGAATAGTGTATAAATTCTTGAGTGAAATACTTTCTCATTTTGCACAAGACATACATTTGACGTAATGGAATTTCTATGTTCCAGTAGAGTTTTGACATTTCTCGTAGTGCTTCTGAATACTTTGTGTACGGTTGCCATGAGGATTGCACATTAAAATGGCTAAAAAATTGAGCATTAAAATGGGTCATTAATGGTTAATTTCGTACACATTAAAATCATCTTTTATTTCGAGGTCGTCGGAAATAATAATTCCATCGATATTTGCATAAGGTTTTGTTTTATTGAGTTTCCAAATCACCAAGTTCCTCTACTCCACCCTGTGGAATACATTTAGGAACAATGTCTCTCTTCCATCACACACTCTTACCCTAATTGAAGCACTTGTCTATCAATCAGTTAGAAACACAGAATCGAATAATATTCATTAGATTCCGGTCCTTCAGGATGTTTTCGGTGATTACACAAACACCTAGTTCACTTAAGCTTAGGAAGTTCGAGCTT
Organism: Propylea japonica; assembly: GCA_013421045.1. Classification (NCBI taxonomy): domain Eukaryota; kingdom Metazoa; phylum Arthropoda; class Insecta; order Coleoptera; family Coccinellidae; genus Propylea; species Propylea japonica. The sequence continues at coordinate 29,022,983 of CM024240.1, forward strand.
CGCTCGACACTAAACCCATACAGCTTGAATAAATAAGTTTCCATTTTCCAACTGACGGAAGCTCAATATATCTCTGATCCCAATCACATTTGACAGCGGTTTGCATCCCCGGTAACCTTTGCTTGAATTTTGAATGGCGGAATCACTCGATCGTGTCTGTGCCTTTCCCATCAAATCTGTTGATTCAGGTGTGGGAACACAGAAACTGTAATCGAATGTGAGAGGGCTTTTCTGAGTCGCCGCTTTTGTGTTTTTGGTTCGGAACTTTTCAAGGGCGGTATATTATAACATGATTTATTGAGCGCCAAAAAATATTGCACAAGTCTCGGTGTTATAGTTAATAGCTGAATATGAAATGTTGCTCCGATCAAATGTTGAAAAAATGAAGTTACAAAAAATTTCGTTCAGAAATTAGATTATTTCTTGAGTGTGTTGAACTGAATCTTAGATAAAAATTCGAGACGTTTGAGCAAAACTATAGCATGCTGTTTCTCCAGGAACAAGCACGCCAAAAAAATTTGTAGGGTATTTACCCATAGTTCAAATATCTTTTTGAGTGCTCGTTCTACTTAAAGGAGTGCTATATCGTTTTGCCCAAATGTCTGTAATTTTAGAATTTTGAGCCAAAAATGGTCTCAAACGATAGGGTTCTACTCCCTGATGAAGAATTCGTGGTCAAATTCGATTCTGTCTTTGGGGCCGTCCGTTAGCACAATGACTTTCGAAAGGATTGTCCTATAGAGACTTGATTTTCAGGATGAGTTTTTGGGTCCCAAATCACTCGGTTAAGTTCGTTAACCAGCCAAATCGTACTGGGTGTTCCATAAATATGGCCATTCAAAATTTTTGTTCCTAAAAATCTCAGAAAAAATGAAACCAATCGAAATGAAATGCTACGGACAAATGCAAGATGTTTGTAACAAACCTCATGCAAAATTTTGTGGCCATAGTATGAACAGAACCATAGAAAATCAAATTGGAATATTGAAAACAAGAAACTTTATAACGTGCGTTCAAAAAAATTCGTGGTCAAGTAAGCTGTGGATTCTATTTTTCCCCTCATAGACTCTTAGGATAAATAAAATCCACAGCTTACTTGACCACGAATTTTTTTGAACTCGCGATATTTCCATAAAAAGATATCCCATTCTAGTGAAATTTTTTTTGTGAATGAAGATCGATATTCTGAATTTTCATCCAAAATTTCGTGACCATAGTTTTAACCGGACCATAGAAAACTCAATTGGAATATTGAAAAGAAAAATCCTTATATTTCCACAACAAGATATCCAATTCGTGTGAAACTTATATTGAGAATGAAAACTACTATATTGAATGTTCATGCAAAATTTAAGAATTTAAGATCGCATCATTAGAATCATAGAATTTTATTTTGATAAGTATGTATTTTTTAAATATTTAATTTTTTGAATAATTTCCAGAATATAACTGTGCTGAGATTCTGCATTTATATATTTGGCATCAATCTCAAATCCCATATAAAATTTTGAGGTAATAGTCTTATTGCTCCACCAAAGAACGACCGTTCAAGAGCTCCTGCTCAGGGCTTTTCTCAATTTTTCTCCATGCATGTTGCACATCATCTTAAAATTGACAAAACCGTTTTTGAGGTTGGTGCAATCAATTAAGCAATATTTTTCGAAAAAATTGTAAGCTGAGCTTCACCAGTGGCGCAGCCAGGATTTTGATATGGGGGGGGGGGGATAAACTGAACAATTCTTGATGATACAACAAATACGACAGTTGCAAAAAAATTAACTCAGAAAAAATTGAAACTGTTAGAATCTTTATTTGTTTCTCATTTGTAAACGTCAGTTTCCAAAAACACAATATTAATCAAGAAAGTTTATTTTATCAAGTCACTAACTTGTAAAACTGACAGTTAACTTGTAAAATTTTTACAAGTTAGTAGTATTATTTACATTGATAGTTGTCAAGTACTTGCTTCTAATTTAATTCATCCTTCTAATTTCAGAGTTCCTGGAACAAATGTATTTCTCAATAAACGTTCTCAAACTATTCAAAAACGATATTCGTATCTTGTTTTATTCGTATCTATTTGTTTTCCTTCTCAAAATTGCAAATATCCTAGAGGTTTTTGACCTGTAAACTCACTGACAGTTGTAACGTACTTGCTTCTAATTTCATTCATTCTTTTAATTTCATCGTTCCTGGAACAAATATTTTTAGTAATAAACGTTATAAAAGTATTAGAAAACGATATTCATACCTTGTTTCATTTGGATCTGGCCTTTTTCGTCAGAAATGAGCAAATATTCTCGAAGGACTTCCTTTTCGTAAAGCCACTGACAGTTGTCATAATTTTCCGATGTCATAAATAATCATAAATAATCCATGGCTTACGACATTTGCGACAAATTATTGAGATTTTTTTGGAATTTATCTAACTTTTTTACAAATGAGAAACAAATAAAATATAAAACAATACACGCAAGGTAACGGGTTTTACTGGCTCAAGGAGGTAACTGACTCGCCTGCGGCTCGTCAATTATATCCTCCATTCGCCAGTAAAAACCCTCTTACCTTGCTAGTAATGTTATATACTATTCCCTAGCTGAGCCAGTGAGCTTCAACCCTATAGTCCGTTCACGAAAGGTTGAGCACATAGTAGGCGTTTCTTTATTTATTCGAAGTTGGCACTATTTGCTGTCATAACGTAAAATAAAGCCAACGTTGCCGAATGTACTCGGCCTCGTCCGACAAGCTTGCGAGTTATCAGAGAACTCTATGCATGATTGACAACATTGCGTATCAATCTGACAAGAAAATAAAGAACATAACCTAAAATTTTAATATACACTGTGGAATATGTCAAATTGTCATGGCCAACCGACGGCTCAACCTTTCGTGAACGGAGTATACGTGATCCATCATTTCAAATTCACAAAAAATTAATATCTCAATAACCATGACGTTTCAGAAAAAGTATAGTTTTCGTTGGAAAATATCACGTTGAATATATCACACCAAATTTGTGACATCCTGTATAATATTCTAACAAGAAAGAACAAGTCTCCAAACATACATCGCCTACTTAAACCATAAAGTTTGTCGAAGGCTGGTTTCCTGCCATAACATGCCTACCAATTCACAATATACCACAAATGTTCACTCAATTGACGACCCAACATGCGATTTGCAATCTGGCAAGTGCCAAGTGGTTGGCCCCCGATGTTCTTTTTTTGACAAAGATACGGCCGTATATATTTCAACAGAACATGAAAAATACCTCGGCCTGAGGATTATCCTAGCACAATGCAGGGCTAGAATTCACTCTGACCCATGTATAAAAATATTCGCCGAATGAGTGGATTCCAATCCGCATGTAAAAAGCTTTCTAGACCAGAAAGGAATTGAGAACCTGAAAAGAAGAAAGAGGGGATTAAAATGAGAAAAAGTAACCTTTTATGGTTAGCAGAGCGAATTATCGGGAAGTTTTCGGATACATGCGACGATAAAATCGGTTATAATCTTTTTTCATGCTGAGTTTTGCCGCATGAAGGACTGAATCGTGTTTCGTAACTAAAAGTATCAAAGAAACGTTCAATACACTATTATAATCTGAGTACATGCAGAGTGTTCATAACTCTTGAATTTCATTAGATATCAGTTGAAGACAGTTGTACAGGGTGATTCACTTATCTTGGATCTTGGTAACCTATTTTTTCTCGAAAAGTGATAATTGTTTTTTATTCTGTTGACGGTATTTGGTACAAGTCAATGTTCACTTGAGATGTGCATGAAAGTCATACATATACCTTTTTTATTGTATCATTCGAAAGATAATTTATTCTGGATGTTTCTTCTGAATCCCATTTATTTTATTTCTTACCGTCAGTGACCTGCAGCGTGTTTTATGTTAAATTCTATTCCATTTATTGTTTTCTGTATTGTGACAGCCCAGGATGCGACAATTTTGCTTGTTGACGAAGCCACCGAGGTGGAAATGGGCCTCATCACTCAAGATGATTTTTCAATGGAATTCCGGATCATTTTCATGCATTCCAACGACCCAATCAGCAATGACACGAACTTGTAGATGATCGGCCGGCTTGAGTTCTTGATGTGTTAAATGAACTTTATAAGCCTTAAGACCCAAATCTCTATGCAAAATACGGTGTAATGACGTTTGTGGAATGCCTAATTCCAAAGAACGACGAGGAATGGACAAACCTGGGTTTTCTTCAACACTTTCGGCTACAGCAGCAATATTCTCGGGTGTTCTCGAGCGACGTGCACGGGTTTTATTCTTCACATCACTAACTTGCCCCAAAAGCTCGAATTTTTCCACCAATTTCTTTATTTCGGTCCGACAGGGTGCTTCACGACAACCCAAAAATGTTCGAGTTTTACGAACCGTCTCTGCCAAATTTTCACTATTTTTATAGTGAATTTTAATAATTTCAATGCGTTCTTGAAGTGTGTATCGTTCCATTTTTATTAATGGCGTAGTTTCTACTTGTCAACACCTCTTATTGAAAACCCTTTATATTTCAGGAAAAAATTCAGTAAGGTAACATTATCCTGACGATATACGATATCAAATTTCGGCCATCCGTTCCAAAATTACCATATATTTCCAAAATTAACGATCAACTAAAAACCCCACCATCCAAAAAAAAACCACGACTAGTTAGATATAAAATCAAAGTCGAGGAAATGCCGGACAATTTTCTTCATTTATGTAATGACCCGCATCGAGACAAAACTTTTTACTCCCGTGCAAGTGACAGTGACACAGCGTTTATTGTCAGGGCATAAAAAGGAAAAATCATCTGAAAATGTCTCAGATGTCCAGCAGCCGTTTTTCTACGACAAAAACAATGCTATATAGATTTATTGCTGCTAATGGCTCCCCACTTGCGAAATATTCCTTTTGATGGCGACAGCAATTGTTTTCACTTCCAGGAATGGAAGTAAGCAATCTCTCATTTTCGATTCGAATATAAATCAAAACGTGGATAATGTTGGTGCAGCAATTCGCGAATCCGTCAAATCTTTTCGGGCATATCCGAATTTATTCAATCATGAAATTTTTCGTATAAAAAAACCATATTATACAGGATGTTACATAAAAGTATGTCACAACTTGAAGGGGTGAATCTCCATGTAATTTTAGAAAAAAAAATTATATGAACATAGGTCCGTAAAAGCTTCGTTACGGAGCTACAGGGTGTCGAAATTTCCAATAAAAATTGGTTTTTTCTTCATAACTCCTGCAGTTTTTGAGATATTCAGTCCAAATTCGGAATGGAAACTATTTTCAACAATCTTCATCATTGTACGTCCTGAATCTTAACTAGAATCTACAGGGTGTTTTCTTTTCCGGAGCCATGTCTCCTTTTTCCCTCTCAAACTTTTTTGCGATAAGCCACTGATCAGCGTAAAACCAATGTTTGATATATTCGTTCGATTTAAAAACTTTTTCGACTCCTATAATTTTTTCGTATCTGTAACCGTTTTCCAGTAAAAAATTATTGAACGATTGTATTATATTCGCTAAATAAAAAAAATAATAGAAAAACTCGATAGGTATAGTACGTTCACGAAAGTTTGAGCCGTCGGTTGGCCATGATATTTTTGGCATATTCCACTGTGTATATTAAAATTGTAGGTTATGTTGTTCATTTTTTTGTCAGATTGATACGCAATGTTGTCAATATAACATAAAGTTCTCTGATAACTCGGAAGCTCGTCGGATGAGGCCTGGTACATTCGGCAATGTTGACTTCATTTTAAGTTATGACAGCAAATATTGCCAACTTCAGATAAATAAACAAACGCCTACTATGCGCTCAAACTTTCGTAAACGGACTATATGTCCAAAATTTGCTTTCATTTTGATAGCTCGTCATCTGAGACTTATTCAATATCACACTACAATCGTTCAATAATTTTTTACTCGAAAACGGTTAGATACGAAAAAATTTGCAGGAGTCAAAAAAGTTTCTTAATTGAACGAAGATATCAACATTGATTTTAAGCTAACCAGTGGCGCACCGCAAAAAAAGTTTCAGAGGGAAAAAGGAGACATGGTTCCTGAAAAGAAAACACCCTGTAGATTCTAGTTAAGATTCAGGACGTGCAAGGATAGAGAATGATGAAAATAGCTCGCATTAAAATTTGGACTGAATATCTCTAAAATTGTAGGAGTTATGAAGAAAAAACCAATTTTTTTTTGGAAAAGCTCCCTAATGAAGCTTTTGCGGATCCATGTTCATGTGGACTTTTTTTCTTGAGTTAATTAAGTTAAGCTTAATTTATTCCAAGACTGTTCTTTTCGCAATCTCTCAGTTTTTTTATCTTCAGGATATCTTGATACCTTTTGAAGATACACGTATTCAAATAAAAACCTGAAATTTTATAACCACGCCAAGCTCTATTATGTTGTTTCTCCTTGAAAACTGCACTTACCAATTCATCATTGAGAGCTGTAATTTCAGACAAATCTGGGACCTTGTTAGAATGTTTAACCTTGATTATACATCAGGCTAAATTCGTTTCTTTTTAATGGAAAAGGTTGAAGAATAAAACAACAGTTAATTCGTTTACACAAGGTTTATCTATACCTATACTGGAATAAATATTTTATGTACATATTTCACCAATCCCATGTACAAATATATTACTTTTTTACCACTAAGTCTATTCAATGATTGTACATAAATCATAATTACTGATATACATTAAATAATTTCATACATTAAACATTGGCAATACAATTACATATATTCATATACAAAATAGCACTTCAAATTAACTTCAAATCAAAATCGATATTTCTGACAAGCTGGATATTGTTGTTTCGAAAATAAGGTCTTTAATTTTATCCCAAAAGGGAATATTAGAAAAAATATTTTCAAATAATTAAATCATTATACCGATTTGTACAAATGCAATGTTTATAATTTTTTAATTTCAACAATACACCGAATAAAGAGAAATCAATCTTACAACGTAATATATCTTTGGAATAATCAGTACGATAAAAAATGCAATTTAAATTTATAACAATGTTATGAAATTTGCAAGCGATTGCAACAAAATATTTTGACATTTTAATTTTCAGATTAAGAATTGAGTTCAAGACGTATGAAGAGAATATACATTATCGATCTGAAATCTATTTTGAAGAATCATTAAGTACATATCTCGACCTGAAATCTAATGATCATAGGACATCAAATCAAAGAATAAATTTTTTCTTCTCGAAAATTTTCCCACTATGTTCAATATCTGTAGGGGAAATTCAATATCAACTTCTAAATCTAACTTTATTTAAACAGAAGGCACATTTTTAATCAGTCTACAATTAACAAGTGTCATTTTGAAAATGAATAGCAAATCTACTGAAGGATATTAAGAAGTATCATACTGAGAAGCTTAGGAAGATTTACAGTTGACAATTTTATCAATTCACTTGAGGCTTGAAGACAACTAGCATATATTGGCTAATTAGTTTAACATTATGTGGTAGCGAGGAAAAGACATATCATGTTAAAGGTTTGGTTATATATTAAGTACAGAACTGTTTGTATCAATGCTTTCCTGTGAAATAATTACTGGGTTTATAATAACTAACTCTTCAAAGATCACTTTGAATATAAAACGACTGAACACACAAACATAACAAATACATATTTTTTCAACTATAAAATAATCACAATTACAAACAAAATATTTAGAAATGCACTTGAAGTAGTTACGTAAATGAAACTAACAATTTTTCTGAATTATTACTCACGTTAAGCTTTACCGATCAGAAGATTTCAAATATACAGACATAACATCAAGAATTATTGAGTAATACACACAAAGAACAACTTTTTACCTATTTTAAATTGATCACTGCAGTAACATCACTTTCCATTTAAACGAATTAAGCTTTTATCTCATTCACAACTGCGTATCATTACAGACTATTGATATGAACCAGAAAAGCATATCTTAAAAAAAATTCAAAAAAATTCTTTCTGCTTTGTCCTTCTCACTATTCCAGAAAAAATATACGCGAATTTCAAGCAGAATATTTTTAGACGGATTTTGCGTTTGAGAAAACTGCAAAACAGGAACAAATAACCGCATTTTTGTTTTTTTTTTGTCCTCCGAACATTACTTTCACCAAATTCTGAACAATCAAAGAGGACAAAGCTGTGTTAGAATCAAACGCTAGAGATCTTAGGAGGCTAATGCAAGTGGACTACTTGCCGCATATGCCCAAGAAGAAGAAATGTCAAACATCTCTCATCAATCGGTAATTGAAATCTGCGCATATCCTATTAACGACTTGTCGTCTGGCTGTTCGTTGGAGCCCAACGTAGATTGCTAGAAAATAAATTTAAATTACATATTTCAGTTTTCTCACGTCTTCTTTTCTATGTAAACTTTGTTAGGCTAGTTTAAGTTTATTAGAGTCCGACTATCCTTTTTTGTATCAGATATTGACGCCAATGAGCATTATCAGTTAAAAGTTAAAATATAGGAATTCTTCATGTGAAAGTATTGAGATTAGTGTCAAATATACAGGGTGTCAAGGAAGAAAGTACCATGCATAGTGCCACGCGATAGAGGGCCATAAAATATAAAAAAAGGTCCCATGAATATATGTCCAAAACTGCTTCCTTTAAAGAATACAGGTTGTTAAAGTTTATTTTTTTATTTGTTTTTTTTTCTAAATGACTTTGAACAAAGAGGAAGGAATTGAAATCCGCAAAATAAATTCGTTATAAAGAGATTTCGTTATACAGAAGATTTGTTTCTATAGTCGGCAATGTCGCGGTCGACTTCATTGATAAATTTAAGTTTATCATTCAAACTTAAGCACTTGCTTTTAGACAATTTCGCACAACTTTTCACACTAGCGTAATGGTTAGATTGAAACCAAACAGCCAGGGGTGTATTTAAAACTGTTTCAGAAGGATCTCTCTGCCCGCCGTAATGATTTAGTTTAAGGTCGGAATTAATTACGTACGTTCGGAAAAATTTCGGAAAAAACCCAGCCTTATACCTTCCTACCAATACCCATTCAAATGATGTTCTTGAATATTTCATTATAGAGAGAATTTACTTCGTTTTAGAGGGTGTTTTTATCATGGAATTTGTATTCAAGGTGCAATGTCTTGCAGGATATTCGTCATACAGAGAAATTCGTTATAGGGAAGTTCCACTGTAATTTGGATAAATTCAATCGGATCAGAAGTACGTTATTTTCTTCCTATCTGACGTTAGAGATGTTTTTTTTTTTAATTTTTGAACTAATCTCGCGTTGTCTGAACTATTTTTTTCACTGTGGTTATTTTTTATGAAATATCATTTCGTGAACTGAAATACTCTATTCAGACTTACCAATGGAAAGGTGACAACCTTCAGCATATCCCTGCCTTCGATAAGTTTCTGCAAATTCTCAGTTATCACAAATATATCTTTACTGTCCACCAATCCGGCACCAACTAGCTCAGTTGCGATACCCTCAGCTGAATCTTTGCCTACAGCAAATTCGAATCGGATATCGTTCAGTTCCCTTTTCGCATTCCTTTGAAACAAAATATTAAAATGTAAAATTATATGCCGTTTAGCATGAAAGGCAATATTAATAGTTATTTAAACAACTAAAGGGTTTTCCTATAAGAGGAGTTATTTTGATATTCAAAGAAAAATGCCATGTTTCAATATAAATGATCGGATGTTTATTTCATTATGAAGAAGAAGCTATGCCGTTAATAGTGGAAAATAACATCAGATAAATGACCACCACGACCATATCCTTTTAATGAAATTTTCCATAACCAAGTCTTAAAGTGGCTGCTCTATGTCCTCGATAGCCTCACGAATTCCATCTTTCAGGTCTTGAATCGACGCTGGGCTATTGTGATAGACCTTCTCTTTCACGTGGCCCCAAAGGAAGAAGTCGCAAGGTGTTAAATCACAAGATCTCGGTGGCCAATTGTGATCACCTCTTAGAGCGACAACACGGTTCGGAAACTTTTTCCGCAAAAAGATCAATGGTTTCGTTGCTTGTGTGGCACGTAGCGCCGTCTTGTTGAAAGTAAACGTTGTCCATATCAATACTATCCAAAATACGATGTAATGACGTTTGTGGAATGCCTTATTCCAAAGAACGACGAGGAATTGACAAACCTGGATTTGTTTCGGCTACAGCATCAATATTCTCGGCTGTTCTTGAGCGACGTGCACGGGTTTTATTCTTCACATCACTAACTTGTCCCAACTGCTCGAATTTTTCCACAAGATGCTTCACGACGACCCAAAAATGTTCGAGTTTTACAAACAGTCTCTGCCAAATTTTCACCATTTTTATAGTGAATCTTAATAATTTCAATGCGTTCTTGAAGCTTGTATCGTTCCATTTTTATTAATGGCGTAGTTTCTACTTGTCAAATTTAAAAAAATGACAGCTTCAAACGTGACATTTACCGAAATAGCAGGCTATTCAAAATAACACCTCTAATTGGAAAACCTTTAGGTTATTAAAGACAGCGAGTAATGGTTAGATCATTAGTCGCTCGATTAATAACCGAGTTGATTACAAGATTTTTCCGACGATCTCAATATGAATTGGCAACTCTACTGAAAGCTGAAGGGTCTTATGCAAAATAAGAATGTATTTGAATCAGGAATTCAAACTCAATTCATAATGCGGTCGACAGAAAAAATCTTGTAATCAGCTCGTTTATTAACATGGTGATTAATAAACTAGTTGATTAAATATCTATCATGGTTATCCTAAGAATAACTCCCGAGCAATATCAATTAGAAAGGAAAGGATAGAAGGAAAAAAAATCACCTGTGCGTAGTGATTTCTTGATACGGTTCTCTAGGAAATAAAAGGTAAAGGTTAGTGAGGGGTTTCGATCTGTATCACTACCTCACCTCATCCTCAAGACCAAATTAACAGGAGGAGCGTCGCCTTCGCTGCTCTCATGATCAGAACCTGAAGAACCGATAGAGGCCAAAGTGTTCATCGGTTTGGAATCGGTGTCACTTTCGCTGGAACCACCATCATCCCCTTCGTCTTCACTCGACCACACCCATTCTCCTGTTTCTTTTCGATGCAGACGACCTGATGCTCCTGGTTGTCTCTTTGATGCCTAATAAGTATTGTTATACGTTAGAACACAGACTTCCTTTTGAATTCAGTTCTTTACTTTTAACAAAATTTTTCTGATTTAGAAACAAATAGTTTTAAGGCAAAAAAGCAATTTTGACTTTTTACATCAGTGAAAGCAACAGGTGACGATATGTCTTATGGTGGTATTCTGCTTTCATCTGTGAGCCAATCTGTAACTTTTCATAAGCTTACAAGAAGATTGCAATTCTGGACCTCTTTAAGGGAACTGTAGCTTACAGAAATTGTTAAATGTTTACGAGTACTCGACGGGTGATCGGAAGCATTATCGAATGACATATTGTGAGGTTACGTTGAATGGTTTGCTTATTTTAGGACGAACACCAACGTTTTAAAATAAGAAATTCATGTTAAAAATAATATGGCTTTGTTTATTGAATTGTTATCGGAAGAAAATGATAACAGGTAAAACATTGTTCAATAATATATATTACCTGAAAATCATTCTTTTTTAAAGTAAAAACTTTATGAGAATTGGATGGAAAAGGTTGTGTGATCAAATGAATCCATTTGAAATGCCGGATGCCCAGAAAATGTTCATATTGAAGAAATGCCGAATGCCCAGTTTGTGAACATGCTCAGATTGAAGAATCAGTGTACTATAAACTTAATAAATCCTCTACAGCAATTTTAACCAAGAAATTTGTTTCTTTCCTGTTTTCAATTTATTAGATGAAAGAAACAAACACAAACTACATTCAAATACATATATTTTCAAATTCAAATCAATACTATTTACTCATCTATACTAATATTATAAAGAGGTAAAGTTTGTGTGTTTGTTAAATGGAAAGGGCTAAATCTCGGGATTTACTGAACCGATTTTAAAAATTCTTTCACCAATAGAAAGCCACATTACTCAAGAGTGCCATAGGCTATATAAAACACCAAAAAATAAGAAGGCTTTCACGTGGTAGTCGGTTTTGCAAAGTGAATCGGGTAAAAATCGTATGAAAGCCAGCCAAATCAGCGGAAGACGCGCCAGGGCTTCGGTTTAATTCGGTTTGCGTTCGTGGTCGCTTCGGGAGAAGGGGGCGTGGCCTTTTACATCTGATCGCGTGATCGCAGCTCAGTCGCGTCGCGTCTCCTTACGCAGGCGCAGCGGACGTCATCGGAATTGAATTCTTCGAAACAGAATTAGCACACTTTCGATATTCGGCCACATAAGAATGAAACGGATATACTACTGATACGTTCGTAGGATACCAATGAGTTGTCAGTTTTTATTAATGAAAATGTACCGAAATTAGGTAAACGCCAGAAACAAGCTTTTGATGCACAAAATTCACTGTGTGCTTAATAACAGACGTTTAACTTCTTTCTTGAAGCCTCGGGAGGCACTGGCAAATCGTTTCTTGCAAATTTGGTATTGGCAAAAGGAAGACAATCCGGGAGAAATGGACTAGCTGTTGCCTCTTCGGGGATTGCCGCTACTCTGTTAAATGATGGGAAAACAGCACACTCTAACAGTCTAACTAGAGCAACAGTCAGTTTGTTCCATACCTAAAAATGGGCCACTCGGGAAACTTTTACGAAAAACATCTTTAATTATATGTGACAAATGTACTATCAAATACCTCAGAAACTCTGATGCTGTAATGGGTGGTGTTACTTTTGTTTTTGCGGGCGATTTTCGGCAAACACTGCCTGTAGTAACAAAAGGAACACGCGCCGATATCATCAGAGCATGCTTAAAATCATCTCACTTACGGAGTTCGGTTGCATCTCTCAATTTACGAACAAACATGAGAGCCCATTTGAGCGACAACGACGATGACGACTTTCCGCGTAAACTACTCAAACTTAGCTAAGAAAAAATTGTCTCTTCTATCACCAACAGCAATGACGTAAAAACTTGACGGGACATTAGGATACATATTGCAGAGGTTGGAACATCTTACTGATGCAATATATCCCGGTCTTGAAAATTTATTGGAGATTATCATTCGCTTTGTTCTAGGGCAATATTGTCACCCAGAAACGATACAGTGAATGAAACAAATAAACTCATTTCAGAGAAAATGCCCGGTCAGGTCAATCGCTATAAGTCTATCCCCAAAAATTTTTAAATTATTTGAACCCTTCTAGCTTACTTCCTCACGAAAGTTGGCATTCCTATCATGCTATTAAGAAACTTGAGCCCCCCAGCATGTGTAATGAGAAAATGCTGCTTACAAAACAGTTAAGGGACAGTATAATCGTGGCGACCATTATCAGGGCCAGCAGTGGGACAACTGGCCTATATTCCGCGGATACCCATGATTCCCACTGATTTACCCATACCGTTTAAAAGGCTACAGTTTCCTCCAGTGAAGATCTCTTTTGCCCTCACTATTAACAAGTCCCAAGGTGACACATTTTCTCTCTGGTGGGCCTTGACCTGAGAAAGCCGGGTTTTTCCCATTGGCAGTTACATGTTGGCTTATCTCGGGTTAGAACTCCTGACAGACAATATATTTTGCTACCAAATGATAACATTATATCCAATATTGTTTACAGAGAAGTTTTGAACAATTAAAATTACCATTACCAAACTAACTTTACCCGCGACTTGGTCCTCCTGGAATTCGTTTATCGCAAATCCCTCAAATGTTTTTTTAGGACAGAGTTACTTTCCAATTTTGTATTAGCATGCAAATACAAAATATACCTGCGTATAAACCTCCTTTTTGGCAGTTATAAATCAAAACATAACACTCTGTACTAAAAAAGGATTATTAACATTATGCCCAACGGAGTGGGCACGGGTCAGCTAGTAATACATAAAGTTCCATGATCAAATCATACGATTGAAGGTTATGTTTTTCGATGAGTAGTTCAAAAGTAACACTGTAAATAAGCATGTTACAGGAACCATTCCAGAATTACATTATTTACGAATCTGTAAGGCGGCCAGTTACAGATCAATCATACGCTACAGTATCGTAACTTAAAGATGAAAAGCAGAATACCACCATTAGTTAAGAAAATATGGGTTCACAAAGTTCCAAAAACATTTCATCTTCATGTCATTTTTTCATACTATGAAAACACAGAATTACTGCTCCAATTTAGACTATAAATCACCTTGGAACATTCACATAACGATTCGATTAGTTTCATTTCAGGTTGATTCAATAATTAATGCAGAAATATCTAAATTTTAGAGGTACCACATAATCACAAATTCTTCATGGTAAGTTTGGCACCACTGCTCCATCCTTCGGCAAGTGACATACCTAGCGATGGCGGGAATTACGGGAAGCACCGTGTCATATTAGCGCGAATGAATCTGCGGCAGTGCCAAATCTACCATCAAAAACAGCGGGCTTTCCTTAGAATTTGTGGATATGTGGTGCCTCTAGTATTTCGATGTTTCTGCATTAATTATTGAATATACCTGAAATAAAACTGATTGAATCGTTACGTGAATGTTCGAAGGTGATTTATAGATTGAATTGGAGCAGTAATTCTGTGTGTTTGTGGTGAAAAGAGTGACCTGAAGATGGAACATTTTCGGAACTTTCAGGGCCCATATTTTCTAAACTAAGACCGTCACCTGTTGCTTATACTAATGTTGTTCAGGAGGCTTAAATGAATACAACACCAGAATCTGGTTGATATCTGCTGGACCCAAAATTTAAGTATTTACCAATATTGTTTTCAATACCTCATAATGCCATGTTGCCAACTCACCTTCTGTACTCTCGTTTCAAGACTGGGCCCTATTGCGACCAAAGTTTGCTGCAAATATTTTTTATCCTTTGCCTTTTTGAAGAAAGGATGTTTCAGTAACTCAGAAGCCGTCGGTCTTTTCGCAGGCTCTTTTTGTAAACAATCTGTTATCATTTTTCTGAATGTCTTGCCGTACGCCTAAAAACACTCAAGGTTCAAATAAGTACAAGAAGCATTCAAGCACCTGACCTTATAGCAATCTTTATCCTCTGCCCCTGTGTCTAAATGTGGTGGATCATTTTGCAATGTTAACATTAAGACTTTCATCGGGGGATATTTGTGATATGGTGCTGTTCCTGTAGCCATCTCTATGGCAGTTATACCAAAAGACCAGATGTCTGCTTTGAAATCGTATCCATGATCCTGAAGATAGAATTAATGAAGAAATGTAAATAAAACTCTACAAATTCATTCGTTTAACACAGGACATAATAACATAACCTAAAATTTATTCTATAAATAATGTTCGAAAACATGAATTATAGTGGAGCAGAACTAAAGGGGCATAAACGAATACAATGACACCAAAATGTGGCGATATATACTGGACCCCAAAATTCATACATTTATGTAGGGCTCAAAAACCGGCCATTATTCATGTACAATCCTTCACATCATAAACTAATGTAGAACAAATTTTACCTGCTCCATGACTTCTGGTGCCATCCAACAGGGTGTACCAACAAATGTATGTCTTACTTTTTGTCTGGACAAATCTCTACCTGTAGCCAGCCAAGCTGAGACTCCAAAATCTGCAATTTGAACGGTTCCTTCTTCACCGAGCAAGATATTTCCAGCTTTAATATCCCTGAAAAAATATACTTGTACAAATTGTAGGACGAAACCACATATAGTCCGTTCACGAAAGTTTGAGCGCATAGTAAGCGTTTGTTTATTTATCTGAAGTTGGCAGTATTTGCTGTCATAACGTAAAATGAAGTCGACGTTGCCGAATATACTCGGCCTTGTCCGACGAGCTTGCGAGTTATCCGAGAACTCTATGCAATATTGACAACATTGCGTATCAATCTGACAAGAAAATAAACAACATATCCTAAAATTTTAATATGCACGGTGGAATATGCCAAATTTCCATGGCCAACCGTCGGCTCAAACTTTCGTGAACGGACTATATTCATAAACATATTTTTATTGTGAAATATTCATTGTATCCTTACAAACCAAGAGAAGATCTAACCTCACATAACCTACTAAAAGTAGATCTAACCTAACCTACCAAAAGTAGATCTAACCTAACCTACCAAAAGTAGATCTAACCTAACCTAACCTAAGATCAATGAACTCTGAGCTTTCAATTAGGGCTGGGTCGATCACGGTTTTTTCGTGATCGGGTCGATCGCGACCCATTTCCGACGTGATCGAGTCAAAAAGATTCGATCATTTGGGTCATTTAGATCACGGGTTTCAGTTGGGATTCATCGGCCCGTTTACCGACTACCTGCTCTGGGGCCCTCTCAGATGATGCTCAAATTTCACAGGTTAAATGTTCGGTAAAGATTATAAAACAATTATGCCAGGTAGGGTAGTAATAAAACTTTTGGATTTCATGGAACCCTTGCCTAATAGATCCCTAATAGATGAAAGACCCGAAAATATTTTTTTCCTTTCATTCAAGTTTACTTTAATAATCATAATGGCTGGTATGAGAAATATGGATTGCCTTGCTAATCCAAACAGCAATTATGTATTTATGATCTTCCCCGAATTTATTAATCTCATCTTAAGTTCGATACAGTAAAATTGTATTCACAATCAATCATCAATCATATTTGCCCAATCGATTGGTCTGTCATTCAATCATTAGATATTCTCTAATTTCGATCTTGGGCTATCTACATTCTCAAAGTTCCATAGAGATAGAATACTATTCTATCTCTATGCAAAGTTCGGAATAAATGACATAAATCTACTAAAATCGGTGAATACATCAACGTATTCTAGGTATATCCATCCACAGCCCGAAGCCAAAGTAAAGCTTCCTTTGTTCCTTCTCTGAGGGCGGATATCCCATGCCATGTGTATTTCGTACTTCATGACTGAGTCACTGAGAGGCTGAGAGCGGGTCGAACTCGAAGACTCGAACGTGACCGAGTTGAAGATCGAAATTTGAAATGATCGGGTCTTTTCGAGACTGCCTTAAGAGCGGGTCAAACGTGACCGAGTTGAAGACCGAAATGATCTGGGTGTCAATTCTCGAGATCACTCGTTCGACGAACGATACGTTCGTGACATTTTGAGAGTAGATTTCTTAAAATTGTGATGATTTTATCCGTTCAAAATGAACGTACACTTTCGTCCGAACGATAAGTTGACGATATGCTCAGAAATTAACTTGTTTCGAACTATTTCTTCGATTTTACTCACTCACGAACGTATACGTTCGTGAGCGAGTGATCCCGAGAATTGACACCCGGGTCTTTTCGGGACCGGTGACCGAATCACTTCTGTTTGGGTCGTGATCGAGTCAAAATGATCCAATCAATCACGATCGACCCAGCCCTACTTTCAATGCATTATTATAAAAAGAAAAAGAAATCACAATATTTCAGTTTGCTTGTAAGAAAAGTTCAAATTCAGACATAAAATTTTGTTTTCGCAATTTTTAACAAATAAACTGTATGAATTTTAGACAAGTTTCTGATGTGATTTTTCAACAGATTCTTAGTTGAATAAAGGAAAAACAATGAAAATTTTAAAAACGAATGTCTTATCTTGTTCGAAATATCACAATGAACAAAATAATGGAAAGCATGAGATTTTTTACATTGAAACTGTAGCTTTTCTGTTAATATCTATCAAACTATTTGAAGAAATAATTGAGTTCATTCTTGAGAATATCTTTCATAAAAAATTTCATGAATTAATATCGATAGTACAATTATTAGAATTAAGAAAGAAAGTTGTTTTGATCTCTTTATCAGTTTATCTATTTTTAGATCACGATATAAGCACTATCAACAATTTCACAATAATCAGTGCTATCAGAGGTATTCTGAGAAAATCAAGTTATTTGTGCAAATTTTTCAGAGTAGAAAAACTACATACATACTCAATAAATGTATAAAATTTCCAATAGAATTATTACTCAAGCACAATGAACTAATAAACTAATAATTATTATGTATAGCCTCACCTGTGAATCTGACCATTACTATGAAAATATTCTAATCCTTTGAGAACCTCTCTCAACACAGTTGCAATGGTAGCTTCATCAAATACACCATGTTTACAATTAGTTGATCTCATTTTATGCTTTATGATGTCAAGCAAACTCCCACCTGTCTCAAGATAATTGTTATCGAAATTATTCAATCATTTAGATTGCTTATGGCACTTTCAAGTTACTTAAAAGCAAATAAAGATGAATATGAGGTATTTCCTACTCTCTCACCTTCAAGCAATCGAAGAACAAGCCATAATTCCTCTCGAACCACAAAACTTGTATAATACGTTACAACGTTTTCATGGTTGCAACTCGACATCGCTTGGATTTCTTTTAAGAGTTCGTCCATAGATGTATTCCATTTCTCTAGATTTATTCGTTTGATGGCACATTTTTCGTTTTTAGGCTTACAAAAAGCACCGTGAACCACTGCTGTGGCACCAACACCTGAAATATCAATTTACAGTGAAATCTCACAACATTTCACGTATTCATCAAGCAATTCAATATTCGAACAGAATGTGAGTACTGTGAATAATTATTCAGAGTAATGGTATAAAGTTGCAGTGCAATTCTTGCTACAAAAACAATCAAAGAGTTATAAATGGAAACATTTAATGAAACAAAATATCCATGTTAATATTTTTGATATACTCCTCACTTTGCTTGAGAAAGTAGACGAATAAACACTAGTTTGGATTCAACTATTCAAAGCATATATTTTAATGAATAAAAATTTATCTTGTAGAAACCGGGGCACATAACCTCCAAATTTCACTTTTCTTGAACATTTTTGTCCCAGTTCCATCACTAACTCACAAGACACTGGTATACACCGAAACCTTAATTAAAGTATTACTGAACTGCATATAATACTAACCTATTACTTTTCCCAATTCGTAATCATCCTTAGAATTTGACCAAGGAATTGACGGTTGCGAGGATGTAGCAGCCATCTTTTTTGACAATATATTTCCTATATTACCGATTGACTGCGTCATAACTTTTGCGTAGCCACTCAAAGTATAAGTGGAATCATAAGTTGGTTTTTCTGATTTTTGCCTGAAGGATCCCTGAATTCCAGGAGGTAGTACATCTTCAGATATTTTTCTGAAAATTGAATGATAGTAATAATCAATGGTAGAAAATTTTTCAACTTTCAGAAGCTACCACCACAGCATTGAAATTTTCCGAAGATTTTGCGGTGCATTGATTCATAACGCGCTACTCTAAAATTTTCGTCATTGTTGGAGAAATGAGGCTATATAAGGTACCTCAAAATTATATACAGGGTGTCCGAAACCTCGCCGTCAACCCGGACGTTGCATGATTTTAAAATTATAGGCATTTAAAAAAACACACCCTGTGACATTCTTTTCACTCCTGTTGCCACAAATATAAACTTTTCCCAATTTTTTCTTTCTCCAAATGAAATTTTTCCGGAAAAATTTTTCCTGAAAAAAATTTCTTCAGAAAAATTTTTCTGAAAAATATTTTTTCAGAGAAATTTTCCAGAGAAAAATTTTTCATAGAAAAATTTTTCCAGAAAAACAATTTAACTGAGAAAAAAATTTACAGAAGAATTTTACAGAAAAAATTTTACAGAAAAAAATTTACAGAAGACTAATTTAAAAAAAAAAAATTTTCAGAAGAAAATTTTCAGAAGAAAATTTAACAGAAAAAAAATTCACAAAAAAAATTTTACAGAAAAAAATTTCTTAGAGAGGAAAATTTTACAGAAAAAAATTTCACAAAAAAAATTTTACAGGAAAAAATTCACAGAAAAAATTATACAGAAGAAAATTTTACAGAAAAATATTTCACAGAAAAAATTTACAGAAAAAAATCCACAGAAAAATTTTACAGAAAAAAATTCCACAGAAAAAATTTTACAGAGAAAAAATTTCAGAAGAAAAATTTCACAGAAAAAAATCTACAGAAGATTTTACAAAAAAAATTTTAGTAAAAAAATTTCAAAGAAAAACATTTACAGAAAAAATTTGTACAAAGGAAACTTTTACAGAAACAATTTAACAGAAAACAATTTTACATGAAAAAATTTCACAGAAAAAAAAATTTACAGAAAAAAAATTTACAAAAAAAAATTTTACAGAAAAAATTTCACAGAAGAAAAATTCACAGAAAAAAATTTCAGAAGAAAAATTTTACAGAAAAAAATTCTACAAAAGAAGATTTTACAGAAAAAAATTTTAGTGAAAATTTTACAAAAAAAAATATACATAAAAAATTTTAGTAAAAAATTTTACAGAAAAAAATTTCACAGAAAAAAATTTTTCAGAGAAAAAGTTTTACAGAAGAAAATTTCACAGAAAAAATTTTACAGAAAAAATTTTACAGGAAAAAATTTTACAGAAGAAAATTTTACAGAAATTAATTTTAAAGAAAAAAATTTCAGAGAAAAAAAACTTTACAGAAGAAAATTTCACAGAAGAAAAATTCACAGAAAAAAATTTCAGAAGAACAATTTTACAGAAAAAAATTTTACAGAAGATTTTACAGAAAAAAAATTTAGTAAAAAATTCTAGTTGAAAAATTTTACAGAAAAAAATTTCACAGAAAAAAATTTTTCAGAGAAAAAATTTCACAGAAGAAAATTTCACAGAAAAAAATTTTACAGAAGAAAATTTTACAGGGAAAAATTTCACAGAAAAAATTCAACAAAAGAAAAATTTTACAGAAAAAAATTCTAGAAAAATTTTTCTGGAAAAGTTTGTTTTTTGGAAGTTGATATTTGTGGCAACAGGTGTGAAAAGACTGTCACAGGGGGTGGAATTTTGCGTGTTTTTTAAATGCCTATAATTTTAAAATCATGCAACTCAGATTTTTTCTTATATTTATCTGACAACAAGCATAACTTGCCTTTTCACCCGGTTCCGGGTGGACGTCTAGTTTTGGGACACCCTCGACTCGAGATCGATACTAAACATATAAATGCAAAATCTCAGCTCGATCGGAATTAAATTCTGGAAATTATTCGAAAAATGAAATACCTATGTGAAAAATCGATAACTAACAATTTCAAAATTCTTTGGTTCTGATTTCACAATCCTTTTCGAAAATTTGCTCGATCATTCACTTTTCCAATTTACATCCTCAAACTAGATTTCATTTCAATGGTTATTGAATATTTTACTGCAAAATTTCATCTCCATCGAATTGCCAAATTCTGATTTATTCAAAAATATGATAATTTAGAAAAAATTTAAATTATATGGTTTTGATTATGCGAGCCTCTTTGAATTTTGCTTGAACATTCAGTATAAAACTTTTTAAAAAATGGTAACTGGAATCGGATAATTTGTTGTGCAAATATGAGAATTTTTTTTTTCAATATTTCGATTTAATTTTCTATGGATCTGTCAACACTAAGGCAGCAAAATTTTGCATGAGGCTTATTATGAACATCTTGCTTGTGGCCGCAAAATTTAATTTCGATCGGTTTCGTTCTGTCTGAAATTATGAGGAACTAAAATTTTGAATGCCCATATTTTATGAACACCCTGTTAAATTTTGCTGGTTAACGAAATCGACCGCAACATTTAAGAAACGAACCTATCCTGAAAATTTCATGTCTCCAAAACAATCCTTTCAAAAGTTATCGTGTTTGCGGAAGGACGGCCCCACGGACAGAATTGTATTTCGTCATCAGAGAGTCGAACGCTATCGTTTGAGACCATTTTCCGCTCAAAATTAGAAAATTACAGACATTTGATCAAAACGATATAGCACTCGTTTGAGTAGAACGAGAGCTGAAATAGATAATAACATCCTCAAAAATGAAAAATCATCTTAGCGCCACTACTACATAATCAAAAAAAGGCGCCACATATGAAAAATGGCAAAAGTGATAGTTAATTCGAAATATCTCAGTGGCGTACCATTTTTTCAGTCAATTTTCATTGTCATTACTTTTTCATGTAGGATCACCTTCTGAAGTTTATCGCATTTATTCTATATTGTTCGCTGAATTCTAGAAAGTCTGTCCACATTTCAGAATCAAACAAAAAAATGTTATTGCCATTAAATCAATTCAAGTAACTAGAAACCTAAGAACTTAAATTTTTCTTGACACCTATTTGGGGGACAGCCTGTCTAACTTTTTGTCTAATAAAATATTGCATGTAATCCTTGTTTACTGCATATTTATTAAATATGGAATTTAATTTCGTAATGTCCAGTAATCCAAACTAAACTGAACTTATCTTACCAAAAGAGATCATTTACATATGTTCTTGTTTTATTACTCTTCAATAAGTACCTTCCCTCTCCATAGAACTGCCAGTATGATTTAGTAAGTATCAGATAATTTCGATAATGTATTCACATCGAATTAATTAATTTTATCTGATATACAATACCGACAATTGATTTAGCCAGGGTTTGAATGGCCTTATACACCGAGTAGTAATGAATTCTGATTGAGAAATTCGTAAATTACTGATGACTTATTTACAGAAGACCATAAACTTGAGAACTTCCGAAAGGAACAACTTGAAAATTTTATGTTTTCAAAATGTTGAATTTTTAAATGAATAGAAAGGAATCCCGGGCGAAATTGAGTAGTTCTAGTCTGCTGGGGTCACTCCAAACCCTTTCTAGTCGACTATCACTTTGTAAACCGAATCGTGACTCGTCCGAAAAAAGTACGTTGCGCCATTGAGGTAAGAGCCAGTCTTGGTAGTGTTCTGCCTATTGTCGATGGGTAGCTCTTAGTCCAGGTGATAGCTGAGCTATTCTTTTTTTTTTGAGCGCTCGTTCTACTTAAACGAGTGCTATATCGTTCTGCCCAAATGTGTGTAATTTTCGAATTTCGAGCCGAAAATGGTCTCAAACGATAGGGTTAGACTCCCTGATGGCGAATTCGTGGTCAAATTCAATTCTGTCAGTGGGGCTGTCCGGCCATCCATTAGCACAATAACTTTCGAAGGGATTGTCCTAGAGACTTGAAATTTTCTGGATGAGTTTGGGTCCCAAAAGGCTCGATTAAGTTTTTTTTGAATTGCTCAATAATAAATATGTTTATTATTTTTCATCTTTGGTCAAAGATTTGATAAACGGGCAGATTATAATAAAAAATTAAATGAAGCTTTTTCACCTATATATATTATGAATAATTTAGACTCATGGCTTTTATTGCCTGATTTAAGTTCATCCAAGGCTTCAATTCCTATCTCCTGTAAAACCCTTTTTTTGTTATTTTTCAGAATAACAGTTACAGTTGCAAGAATAGTTATAAGTGATTTTTTCAAATCAATTTCATCTTCTATTGTTTGTATCATTATTTTTCATAACAAAACAGATAACATGGTATTCTTTCGAAAATATTCCAACAAAATACAAGCTTGAGGTAAAATATCAATTTCTTCAATGTTTGCAATTCTGGAATTACTACCTGAAACCCCTTGAAACAAGCCTTGAAAAGGCATGGTGTAATAGTGCGACTCATTTGGGGGAAATTTACCCCAACAAATAGCCCTGAAAAAAGGCTCAAATATGGACATGAAAAAAGGCATGGTATTATACGTGAGCATGTTCGGAGACTGTAGAGGCTGGTTTTGTCAACGCAGGTGAATATTTCATAAGAACTTTTTTTTTGTAAAATGACCTTTTTTGATCAGTTTTATTACTACACTTTTCAAAACACCATGTATGGTTTCGTTGGGTTCTTCCGCATCAGAATCAATTTATGTTACGGACCTGGAATCAATTGATAACAGAAAATCGTCGGGGATTCCTAATCTTTCCAAATTGTGTTTAATTGTACCTGTTAATTAGTTGTGCTAATACCTTACAAATATTTGTATTGTCCCTTACCTATGCATCACCACAAAAAACTCTCAATGAGGAAATATAAAAAAGATATTCACGTTACACAGACTGCATTTATTGTCAGCAGGTTATACTTATTTTCTGTTACGTTGCAATGGAGGTAGCTGTTTTACCACTTGTAAGTAAATCTATTAGTTTAAGGGTAACTACCTACCTTTTACCAATGGAAGGTACAGATAAAAATCTCTGTTCGAATTTAACTCTTTCTGCGGTTCCAATATCGTCCATTTTGTATACTCCTGTTCGTCGCCATCTGATATTACTGAAAAAAAAAATGAAAATCATACTACCAAAAATTCAATAATTGGAATTTATCTCCGGCACCCGACTAAAACACAATAACTTCTGAAATACACAAATTTCATGCAACTTAAAAACTTCAAGATTTGAACAAGGAGTTGTATAGGAAAAATTTAAGAAAATCCCTGAGCAGGAGTTTTTGAGCGCTCGTTCTTTGGTGGATCAATATAACTATTACCTCGAAGTTCTACAGGGTGTCCCATTACTCGACGTCAACCCGGAACCGGGTGAAAAGGCAAGTAATGCTGGTTATCAGAAAAATATTAAAAAAAATCTAAGTTGCATGATTTTAAAATAATGCGCATTTAAAAAAACACGCAAAATTCCACACCCTGTGACAGTCTTTTCGCTCCTGTTGCCACAAATATCAACTTTTTCCAACTTTTTTCTTTGCTGTGTAACCTTGAATAATGCTTGTCTAAACTGTAATCAAAATTTTGATACCAGCTGATCTAGGTTTCATAAAAATAGGGCTTACTTCTCAGAAAAAAAATTCGAAATAAACAATTGCCTAGTTTCAACTGACTGTATTGAAAAAAAAATGTACTACGTAGGTTTGGCATGTTTTTTCAAAAGTTGGCGCATTTAGTGAGGATTCCAAAATGGTATAATACTTGTTTAATTGCAGCTGCCGTAGTTCAAATTTATTTTCGATTGCCTTTGAATACACTTTTTCGTTAACTGCTTCCCAGTAATAGAGTCCAATGGGTTCAAGTCCGGTGAACGGGCCGGCCACGAGATTGGACCAGAACGTCCGATCCATCTTCCGGGAAAAAATGTTACCAGAAAAAAAAATTTTCAGAGAAATTTCTCAGGAAAAATTTTTTCTGGAAAAATTATTTTCTCTGCAAATTTTTTTTTCTGATAACATTTTTTCCCGGAAGATGGATCGGACGTTCTGGTCCAATCTCGTGGCCGGCCCGTTCACCGGACTTGAACCCATTGGACTCTATTACTGGGAAGCAGTTAACGAAAAAGTGTATTCAAAGGCAATCGAAAATAAATTTGAACTACGGCAGCTATAATTAAACAAGTATTATACCATTTTGGAATCCTCACTAAATGCGGCAACTTTTGAAAAAACATGCCAAACCTACGTAGTACATTTTTTTTTCAATACAGTCAGTTGAAACTAGGCAATTGTTTATTTCGAATTTTTTTTCCGAGAAGTAAGCCCTATTTTTATGAAACCTAGAGCAGCTGGTATCAAAATTTTGATTACAGTTTAGACAAGCATTATTCAAGGTTACACAGCAAAGAAAAAAGTTGGAAAAAGTTGATATTTGTGGCAACAGGAGCGAAAAGACTGCCACAGGGTGTGGAATTTTGCGTGTTTTTTTGAATGCTCATTATTTTAAAATCATGCAACTTAGATTTTTTTTTATATTTTTCTGACAACCAGCATTACTTGCCTTTTCACCCGGTTCCGGGTTGACGTCGAGTAATGGGACACCCTGTATATGGGATTTGAGATTGATACCAAATATACATATAAATTCAGAATCTCAGCACAATCGGAATTATATTCTGAAAATTATTCAAAAAATGAAATATGCAAAAATAAATAATTATTATACAAAAATAAATTCTATAGTTTGATGATTCTTGAAATTTTGCATGAACATTCAGTATAGAAGTTTTCATTCTCAAAGTAAATTTCACTCGAATCGGATATTCTGTTATGGAAATATAAAGATTCTTCTTTCAATATTCCAATTGAATTTTTCATGGTTCTGTTAAAATTATGGTGACAAAATTTTGCATAAAGATAGAGTATATCAATCTTCATTCACGGAAAAAATTTCACTCGAATCGGATATCCTGTTATAAAAATATAAATATTTTTCTTTTCAATATTCCAATTGATTTTTCTATGGTTCGGTTAAAACTATGGCCTCGAACTTTTGGATGAACATTCAGAATATTCAGAATATTGATCTCCATTCACAAAAAAATTACTCGAATCGTATATATTTTCATGGAAATATGAAGTTTCTTTTTTTCAATATTCCAATTGAATTTTCTATGGTTCTGTTCACACTATGGCCACAAAATTCTGCATGAGGCTTTTTATCAGCAATCAGCATCTTGCATTTGGCCGTAACATTTCATTCCGATTGGTTCCGTATTTTCTGAGATATTGAGGACCAAACATTTTGAATGGCCATATTTTATGGAACACCCTGTACGATTTGGCTTGTTAACAAACTTAACCGAGGCATTTGGGACCCGAACTCATCCTGAAAAATTTCAAGTCTCTAGGACAATCCGTTCGAGAGTTATTGTGCTAACCCAGTAGTTTGAGTTTGAGACCATTTTCAGCTCAAAATGCGAAAATTACAGACATTTGGACAAAACGTTATAGCACTCGTTCAAGTAGAACGAGCGCTCAAAAATGAGACAAATAGTTCTTCGAATATTCGAAGTTTTTGAGCTCTCGTTCTACTTAAACGAGTGCTATCATTTTGCCTAATGTCTGTAATTTTCGAATTTTGAGCTTTACTGGTTGACGAATTCGTGGTCAATTTCAATTCTGTCCGTGGGACCGTCTGTAAACACTTGAAATTATCAGGGTAGATTCGAATCCTGAATGCCGCCGTTAATTTCGTCAAACAGCAAAATCCTACAGGGTGTTCCATAAATTTTGGCCATTAAAATTTTTTATTTCTCAACAAAACCATAGAAAATTCAATCGAAATATTGAAAAAAGCCTAATATTTCCTAAATGAAATATCCCATTCAAGTAGAATTTATTTTGGAGGGGATTATAATGAATATTCATGCAAAATTTCAAGAGGATCGCATAATCAGAACCATAAAATTTGATTTTTTCTTATGAATTAATATCTATCTTTTCGAATAATTTGGAATTTACCAATTTGATAGAGCTGAAATTTTGCAGTTTGTTCAATAGCAATTCGAAACCATACGCAAAATTTTTTGGGAGTTCCGTTAATAGGTCTGTAGAAGAGTCTGTCGTAATATCGAAAAAAATTCTTATATTTGCAAATACTTCCGATTGAAACGAAATAAAGTTTAAGAATGTGAACTGGCGAAAAAGATTAATTCAAAATTTTGATATTTTTATATTTTCATGCAAAATTTTGTAAGTGTCAACCGAACCATAGAAAATTCAATTGGAATATTGAAAAGAAGAATCTCTATATCCATAGCAGAATAACCGATTCAAGTGAAATTTATTTTGTGAATCAAGACTGATATACTGAATGTTCACGCAAATTTCCAAGAGGATCGCATCATCAGAACCATAGAATTTAATTTTTGTAACTATTTATTTTTTACATATTTTATTTTTTTAATAATTATCAGAATATAATTCCAATCGTGCTGAGATTTTGCATTCATATATTCAGTATCAATCTGAAGTCCTATACAAAACTTTGAGGTAATAGTCTTATTTCTCCACTAATGAAAGAGCGCTCAAAAGAACCTGCTCAGAGCTTTTCTGAAATTTTATTCCATTCCGATTTCTATAATCTGCTCAACAGATGAATATCAATTTTTTCGCGTTCTATCACTCATTGCATGAATTTTCCATTACTATTTTCCAAAATCAACGATTTTCATTCAATATAGGTACATGGATTTTATTTGCTTTGAAATGATCTAAGTATGCATAAAAAGTTAAGAGCACTTTGGCATCTTCAATTTGAATATGCAATCCAAAAATATTGATAATATAAGAATAGCACAACATTCCAGATAAAATGTAAATAAAAAATTCCACTCACCTGCTGTCCTTACTTCTTCCATTTTTACTTTCTTCTGATGGCAACATTTTGATCTTCTAATTGTAGAATTTTTCGAATCAATGACGTCAAATAAGCGTGGACCGAAAGAATGATCTAATTCAGCTCATTATTTCAAGTTAAAAGAGAAAAGGTATAATTGCAACACCGGATATTTGGATGACAGAATTCGCCTGCAGAAAAATAATCGAATTTAATCGATGGGAATATCAAATTTGAATCGAAGTCCCCGTAAAATAAAAACAGAACTCGCTATTCGCAACAACAGTAAGCCTCCAAGACTAAAGAGGAAAATTGACTAATTTATTTATTAAACTCAATTAGCTCTCAGTACGACGTTTCTATAGGTGATAAAATGATATTTTCAGAGAGGCTATAGAGCGGGTTATAGGTAGGAGAATGAAGAAACGAAATATAAATCAGAAGATAAATGTATAGTTTTACTTAATAATAATTATTGAAATTTGAATAGGTACCTATGTGAAAAAATTGAGAAAAGCCCTGATCAGGAATTTGGAGAGCTCGTTCATTGGTGTAGTAATAAGACCATTACCTCGAAATTTTATATGGGACTAGAGATTGATACTAAATATATAAATGCATAATCTCAGCACAATCGCAATTATATTCTGGAAATTATTCCAGAAAATCAAATACATATGTAAAAAATTAACAGTTAAAAAAAATTAAATTCTATGGTTCTGACGATGCGATCCTTCTTAAATTTTGCATGAACATTCAGTATATCAGTCTACATTCACAAAATGAATTTCACTCGAATCGGATATCCTGTTAAGAAAATATAAAGATTCTCCTTTCTAATAGTCCAATTAAATTTTCCATGGTTCTGTTTACACTATGGCCACAAAATTTTGCATGAACATTCAGTATATCAATCATCATACACAAAATAAATTTCACTCGAATTGGATATATTTTTATGGAAAAATGAAGTTTCTTATTTTCCAATTGAATTTTCTATGGTTCTGTGTACACTATGGCCATAAAATTTTGCATGAGGCTTATTATGAGCATCTTGCATGTGGCGCAACATTTCATTTCGATTGGTTTCGTATTGTCTGAGATATTGGGAAACTAACATTTTGAATTTCCATATTTTATGGAACACCCTGTATGATTTGCTTAAGCGAGCCATTTGGGAGCCGAACTCACCCTGAAAATCTCAAGTTACTAGGAAAATTCCTTCGAAAGTTATCGTGCTAACGGACGGACGGATGGCCGCGGCCCCACGGACAGAATTGTTTTTGACCATAAATTCGTCATCAGGGAGTCGAACCTTATCATTTGAGACCATTTTCGGCTCAAAATTCGAAAATTACAGACATTTGGGCAAAACGATATAGCAATTTAAGAAATGTCAAAAATTCGGGAATTTTTTTAAAAATGTTCAATATCTGTCGAATTTTAAACGATTTGCGGAAAAATAGTATGTTTACCTCGTAGGAAAAGCCACATTCCTGGACTCAGTGTTGCTAAGTTTCGGCTTGCGCCTCGACTTAGCAATCTTCACAGTCGTCCAGGAATGTGGCTTTTCCTACGAGGTAAACATACTATTTTTCCGCAAATCGTTTAAAATTCGACAGATATTGAACATTTTAAAAAAATTCCCGAATTTTTGACATTTCTTAAATTGCATCATTTTCGATGTCATTCTCATCGGAAAATTAATGAGAACTGTCAGATGTGTTTACGTGAGGGAAGTGCCTGAGAATTTTGGTTCATTGTGAACGAAATAGGGCAGATCCAAATGTAACAAGGTACGAATATCCTTTTTGAATAGTTCTATTACGTTTATTGATAAAAATATTTTCCGCAAATCGTTAGGAAATTGTGACATTCCTGTCAAAATTTCTTGAAGAAAAAGTCAGGACTTCCTTACTGTAAGGAAATGATATTTCCGTACAGTTGTTAGTGTACTACATAAATGATAGAAAAGTAATTTGTTCTTCATGGTAATTTGAGAGTTTCTGGAACAAATATTTTTATCAATAAACGTAATAGAACTATTCAAAAAGGATATTCGTACCTTGTTTCATTTGGATCCTGCCCTATTTCGTTCACAATGAACCAAAATTCTCAGGCACTTCCCTCACGTAAACACATCTGACAGTTCTCATTAATTTTCCGATGAGAATGACATCGAAAATGATGCAATTTAAGAAATGTCAAAAATTCGGGAATTTTTTTAAAAATGTTCAATATCTGTCGAATTTTAAACGATTTGCGGAAAAATAGTATGTTTACCTCGTAGGAAAAGCCACATTCCTGGACTCAGTGTTGCTAAGTTTCGGCTTGCGCCTCGACTTAGCAATCTTCACAGTCGTCCAGGAATGTTAAGCTTTTCCTACCCGGTAAACAATGTACTATTTCCGCAAATCGTTAGGAAATTGTGACATTCCTGTCAAAATTTCTTGAAGAAAAAGTCAGGACTTCCTTACTGTAAGGAAATGTCATTTCCTTACTGTAAGGAAATGATATTTCCGTACAGTTGTTAGTGTACTACATAAATGATAGAAAAGTAATTTGTTCTTCATGGTAATTTGAGAGTTTCTGGAACAATAGTACATTGTTTACCTCGTAGGAAAAGCCACATTCCTGGACTCAGTGTTGCTAAGTTTCGGCTTGCGCCTCGACTTAGCAATCTTCACAGTCGTCCAGGAATGTTAAGCTTTTCCTACCCGGTAAACAATGTACTATTGTTCCAGAAACTCTCAAATTACCATGAAGAACAAATTACTTTTCTATCATTTATGTAGTACACTAACAACTGTACGGAAATATCATTTCCTTACAGTAAGGAAATGACATTTCCTTACAGTAAGGAAGTCCTGACTTTTTCTTCAAGAAATTTTGACAGGAATGTCACAATTTCCTAACGATTTGCGGAAAAAGTTTTTATATATTTCAGTTTTTGAATAATTTCCAGAATATTATTCCGATCGTTCTGAGATTTTCATTCATATATTTAGTATCAATTTCAAGACCTATACAAAATTCTGAGGTAATAGCTTCATTGCTCCACCAATGAACGAGCGCTCAATAGCACCTGTACACTTGTACAGGGCTTTCTCAAATTTTTAAAAGAATGATTTTTTTCCAAAGAATTCGAAACGTAGGCAAATTATTAACTAAATCAACTCAAAATTGGTCCAAATTCCTGTGAAAAGTGTTATTCAAATATTTCCGTATCTTATTAGCAATTAATCTTTCTGTTTCAGATTCTTTTCCCAATATTCATAGTTCTTGTTTCGTCCGCTGGTTTAAACCGCTGGCAACCTCAAGACAGGCATTACGATATCACATGGAACGATGATGAAAAAGAGGAAATGTTAGCGAAGGAAAATATTAAACTGAAAAACGCACAAGAGGGAAAGTTTTGGAATCATGAGGATGATGAATATGAGTATTACTGGAGTTTTTTACCGGAACGAAAAAACCAGGATCCATTTAACTTTCCAGCTATGGAAAAGGTAAGATTAAACAAACGCGTTAAAAGAACTTTCTACAGAAGTTAAGAACCTGCTCATCTGCGAAAAAAATATCTCTTGATCAAGTTTCGTATAAACAAAGGGGCTGATTGCACCTTCAGAAGAAAAGGTCAATAAGCTCTATCGTTGTCAAAAAACAAGTTAAAGCTGCTAACTAGACCTCTCACAGGTCTTTGTTTCCTGAGATATCACCTACAAAAGATCGGTAAGGAAAACTTCTGCGGATCGTCCAAATAAACCACCGAGTAGCTTTAGTACGGTAATGAACAAAAGACCCGATTGTTCACAGTGCAGAAAGGTAGTCGCCGTGCCAATCGACCACAATCTAATCTAACTCATCATCATCAAATTTTGAATTTATTTTCCATTCTTCTTTCTATATTTGTTTCAGAAACACGGCCATTCCGAAACGTTCTGCATGAATGTACCAGGCAGAAAAGAATACAGAGAAGAGCCGGAATTTGACTTCAAACCAGCTGCCCTCAGGGAGTATAACTGCCAAGATATACCTGCTACAGCTGACAACTGGAAACATATACCAGACAATGCCACAGTAAGTAAAATCATTCGAAAAGATGGGGAATACGTTAGTGAACCCTTCACTTCAGTGACAATTCACTCAGAAAAACCATCACATCATTTTGGCATGAAAATAATTCTCGATGAACGAATAATTAAAAAGGAATGGACTTTGGCAGAGTATCTTTTGCATGGACCACCAAAATATATCTTCAGGAACTTCAATAATTTTTTACTCTAAAACGGTTAGAAATACGACAAAATTACAGGAGTCCAAAAAGTTTTTACGTTGAACGAAGATATCAAAATTGATTTTACGCCGATCAGCGGCGTATCGCAAAAAAGGAGACATGGCTCCGGAAAAGAAAACACCCTGTAGATTCTAGTTAAGATTCAGAACGTGCAATGATGGAGACTGTTGAAAATAGCACGCATTTCAAATTTGGACTGAATATCTCAAAAACTGCAGGAGTTAGGAAGGAAAAAACAATTTTTTTGGGAAATTTCAACACCCTATAGCTCCGTAACGGAGTTTATAAAAACTTTTTTTCTTAAAATTACATGTAGATTCACCCCCTCAAGTTGTGACATACTATTATGTAACACCTCATATTTCTTCCAGGTGTGCAAAGTGAGGGGAGCATGCCACACTCACGAGAGGGAAATGATGGTTTTCAAGAAACGGCGAAACGGCAACAGAAATGAAGGAAATTGTTGGCATAAAGAAAATTATAATTTGAGAGTGGGCTGTTTGTGTGTGAACCATGTTTTCCATGAAAATTTTGTATGATGTTATTTATGTTCTTATTTCACATATCTCAAAGGATCAACTGACTTGTAATTTTTATATTCAATAAAATGTGTGTGCGATTGAGTTCTGAAATAATTATACTGTTACAAAATGGTGAAAATGTTTTTCGAACGAGTTACGATTTGGCTTACAAAGTGATAGTCAACAAGAAAGGCATTGGAGAGATCCAGACAGACCAAAGCGACTCATTTGCGCGGAAAGGTGTTAATAAAGAGGTGGTTATATGGACTATTGGAGTCAGTTGTGGAATACTTAATTATAATTAATAAAAACTAAATAATAATAAAGCAATTACGTTCTATAATGAGTGAGCCAACTGGTTTGGATCGGAAAACAATTCGAAAGTAGATTTTATAACATTCGCCGACAAAAAACTGTCATATTGGGCAGTCTAATAAATCTAGGTTATATCCAACATGGCGGTGGATGGCATAGCTGATTCTCATAACAAAACTAACTTCAACAGTAGGGTAGTATGTAGATACTTACCTGATTATTTTCAATAAATTTTCTCGATGCATTTTATATAGTTAATCAAAAATTCAGACTATTTTTCCCCACTTATTAGAGAAAGTACAGGGCCTCTATAAATGATTGTAATAGCGCAGTTGGCTTTGGATTATTCTCATTTCGCCGATTCCTATGCAAACCACAGAATTCTGTGACCATGATATGCTCTAATTGGTTAGAGTGAACCTACTTTGGTATTCTGTAGCGGCATAGAATAATTCAAAGCCAACTGCGCTGTTACAATCATTTATAGAGACCCTGTATAATCACATTTACCAATAAATACAACACATCTACGTATAATACTTTTATGATCTTTATTCACGTATATACATTAAATAAAATATGTCCAAATATATAGAAAATATAAACCATCTTAAATAAAATTGAATTACCCTAAGGGAACAGTCGCTTTCATATAAGAAGTATCATTCCTATTTCACTAAGTCACAAATTATAAATTATAAGATTATGTAATGAAACTGTAAACCTGCTAAGACTACCCTTCCTACATATTGTACGGGGGTGGTTGCTGATGATACGGCATTTGCCTTAAGTGCGATACAAGATTAGGGGAAGGCTGCTGATTTTGTGGCACCCCTTGATGCTGTTGCTGCATAGCCATCATCTGTTGCCGCATCCTTTGCTGTTGCTGGAATTGATTCGGTTGTCCTTGAATACCAGATTGCATGGCCTGAGCGTTTGGCCTTGAATAAGGAGGTACGTTGCCTGTTTGTTGACCACTCATTGCACCCATGGTGTTCATGTTAGCATTCATCGTGACGTTAGGCACCTGATTCGGAAAACAAAGCGTTCTTGAATACGGCAGTTGTGGCTTTGGTTAGGTTAGGTTAGCTTTGGTTAGTGACCTCAGAGTAAAAAGTAAACCTAGATATGCCTTGGCGCATTTGTTGACGCAGCCAAGTAGAATCTGTTTATGAACGCGACAACATTCCGGCGTTGCGAACTTGTGCCGTATCTTTATTCCTTATTGGGATAATTGGTCTACGGCTCCCCTACTATGATACTAATATCTAGGGTCTGCTATAGACAATTCTGTCACTTTGGCAACATTGTTCTGTTACTGTTTAGTTAGTCAATGCGTCGTGTTTACATCGTTTTGATTTGACGTTCATAGACTGAATAATTTTACTGATTTGGTGGCAGTTTATTGTTGCTTAAGCGTGTTCCAGTAATTATATCTATGGCGAAATTACGTAAATGTCGTATTATATTCAAAAATTGTAGAAATGAAAATCCAAACTGTTGTTTACTTCACCCCAGTGCGGCAGTGAAATGCTTTCAATCTCACTCTAGACCTTGGTTGAGTACAATGGGGTACTATTCACGCGTAGGGGCACCTCTATGTCTACTTTTTACTCTGAGTTAGTGACAGTAGTCCGTTGCGTACAGGTTGTTTCAATGAAAAGAAGCCATCCCAAATATTGCTCATAGTGTAATTGAAAAGCGGAATATACATAAATACGTTCACCAATGATCATATGTTACTGTACAGGGCATGCTTGAGAACGCAACCCCCTTGAATGCGCTATAACCCCAAAAATTTGAAGAGGGGACAAGGGTCAAAATATTATGTTGAGTGGTTTCAAATTTTCTTGTAGCGTTAAACTCGGGATCTTCTGTTGAAACCACTTGATATTCGTTATTTTGCCCCTAGTGCTCACTGTCTTGTTTTGTCTGCCGCGCCGCCACTGAGTAGATTGATGCGTTCGACCTTGATCCGTCAATTTTATGACTTCTGCAGCAGAATAGTGTCCGCATGCGTGTTGATGTTTGTTTTGTTGTTGTTTGAAATGTAACCGTTTATATTGTTATTTTATTATTTGATCTTAATTCGTAAAATTTTTCAAAAACCATAAATGTGTCCAGGTCGATTCTTTGTCCTGGCTGGAGAACTGTGCTAGACTGCTGCATCGTGAGTTGTTTATTGTTCCTATTGACAATTGTTTTCAATTATCTGTTTTGTTTCCTCTCTTTGCAGTTGTCTAGTTACTTGGCTCTTGAGAATGATGAGAGATACTCATCGAAACTAGTCGAGCAGGCAAGTTATTTGCAGTCATTAATAAAAAGTTTCACCAATAAAAAGGCATTTGTACATCATTTTATTTCTATCTCTTGTAGAAATGACCTATTTGAGAGCAGTGGCTTAGCCAAAAACCTGTTGATATTTGCATTGTGTTTAATTTCACTAAAGAGACATTTATTCATTCTAAACAATTGTAAAGGTGTGCCGCCTATCGGATTAAATTTGAACCACCGGATTTTCGAATCTGACAATACTTATGTCAATCTATTCTGCATAGATTTATAATACTAACTAGATAGCGAACATGTCAAAATTTTGAGGCAAACGGCGGCCATTTGCAGTTTGGAGTGAAATTGACTAATTTGAGAGTTGTCAATTTTTCAACGAACTGAAATATTAGAATTAGCGAGGTTATACCGTTTTTGAGGAATCTATTGTGTATAATCATCATAATGGTACATTATTTTAATAACTAATCACACGAATCGAAAAAAATTATTATTTGATATAGACCGAAATGTCAGTGTTCACAGAACACTAATATACAGAGTTCGTTTTTCATCATTTCTTTCGAAGGAACGTCTATGTTTCAATCAAAATTCGAGCACAGATGGCATAAAAAATCAAAATATTTGTGGTTCACTCCAAACTGCAAATGGCGGCGATTTGCCTCACTTTTTTCTACGTGACAGTTAGGAAGTTCGACGTCCAGTTAGTATTATAGGTCCATGCTATTCTGTCACAAAATTCAGTATATAATAATAATTATAAACTTTTTAGTTTGTCTATGGTATATTATCTCTGCCGAATAAAATGAATCGATTATTGCTTGATCAATGTTTGGATTTATTGTAAATTTCGTACAAGACATTGCACTTTGAATCCAAATTCCATGTTAAAAACACCCTCTAGAACGAAGTAAATTCTCTCTATAACGAAATATTGACAGAACATCATTCTTTGAATGGCAGTTTTAAATACACCCCTGGCTGTTTGGTTTCAATCTAACCATTACGCTAGTGTGAAAAGTTGTGCGAAAATGTCTAAAAGCAAGTACTTAAGTTGGATTTAGCGCTTTCGTTATAGGGAAATTCCACTGCATTTAGAACTTACCTGTGGTTGCATATACTGTTGTCTTGCATTCTGAGGCATGCCCCTGCTATAATCAGGTTGGGCTCTCTGCTGCCCTTGGAACCCTTGTTGCTGACCTGGAAACATACCTCCAGCGCCCCCTTGCATAACTTGATTGTTTGGTAAATTGCCCGCCATCATATTGTTACCGGGATAGTTGCCATAAGATTGGTTAACTGTGTTTTGCATACCTCCATATTGCTGTGAGAACATAGCAGCCTAAAATAGTATTCCGAATCAACAAATATTCAGCACTTCATAAACGACTAGAAATATTTGTTGACGTGAAATTCTAGAAACATTGTTTAAGTTGTTGCATAACTAGGACCTTTCTATTGAACGCTGCATCACTTCAAAACTGATGTATGATGCAATATAGTTCTAATTATGTTGTGATTTCCAACTGATGCGCATCATATCCAACTGATGTTGCTTCTGGACAAAATCAGTTTGATTTCCGTAATCATTTCATAACAATAACATAACCGAAGATCTTGGTAGAAGTTAACAACTTCTAATTCTAAACATAACAGAATGTGAATTATTTTCCTTGGTCTACATTCATATCATTTTTTTCATTTTCATTCGGAATAATTCTCAATATTCTGATTTGCTACCCTTAATTCGAACCTTAAAGTTTTGTGGATTGTCATCCGAAAAAGTCATGTTCGATTTGTCAAATTCAGGTCACTACCAACCATAGGAATAGGATAGATAGAGTTGCCATCATTGAAATAAACGTGGTATCAGATCCGCCATATTACTACCACGTTAACGTCAAATTTGACAATCGTTGAATTTTCTGGAGGAATTGTGATTCTTGCGCCCTTTCCTAGATAAATTGTGATTTTTTCTGCTTAAGCTTAATAATATACAATAAAATGGTATCTTGTGGTGTAAGGCTTTCTTCGAGCAGAGAAGAGACAGATAAGAAAAAAATTAGAGGAAAAACATATCACAGGTAGGGATGAGTACGGAACAGATCCGCATTCGAAATTTTTGCTAGTCTGTCTTAGTAATCTGATATCTTTTTATATGTGTATATTATCGCCTGAAGAAAAATTGTTTATTTGATATTCAATTGACCTAATTTGAACAGGATTCCCAAAGACCCAACACGTCATATTGTTTGGGTGAAATTTGTAAACAGAAAAAAACTGGCAACTAAATTCAACCTTGAACTTTCCGCCATATTGGTCCCCGACTTAGCCCCGCCCAGTGGTACTATTTTTCCATACTCAATTGTATGTTATAGCGTATCCTCTCTATTATATCTCGATGCCACCAACTGAAGTGATTTCGGAAATTATTCAGGCAAATAGAAAGCTATATTATGCTTAAGTAGGATCTTTCTAATGCAATGAACTCTCGAGAGCGTATTTTGTGTTACCTCTTAATTTTTATTTACTACAGGTCTAATTTGTGTGATACTTTGCAACTGTATATCAAACACTTCTTAGAAAAATTATTCAAAAATTCCATCTTTTGTTACTTACTTGATTCGATTGCATAGCACTAGGAATAGGTTGTCTCATAGGCTGCCTAGGGAACCTCTGCATAGTGGAGTACCCTCCAGGTCCTGCAGGGTTCTGGCCTGGCCCACCTTGCCCAGGCGTCATAAACTGGTTGAGTGGATGTCTTTGCCTCAACATATTCGACAATGCCTGCTTTGATTGATTAATCGGGGGCCTCTCAAATCTGGCAACTGTGAAAAAGAATATTAAATAATATAAAATTGTTCCAAGCAATGTAGAGGCATGATTATTCCTTCATGAATTTTAGGAATGAATCTCTTCAGCTTTATGACTACATAAGTAAAATGATTAAACTTCAAATGGCTCTCCGAAATTTTTCAGTATTTATCAGAAAACTAAGAAAATATCACAACGTCGCATTATATGCTACGATATTCTTACTACAAATCTAAACGAAGGACCAGTCTTGCTACAGTTTTTATGATCGAATTAAATGTCTTCTCCATCCATTGGTTTGAGGGATTTATAAGCTGAATAGAAGTCGTAACTTAGTGTTTTCATAGTGGAAAATGTGACTCGAAGGTTATCTGGAACTTTGGAAACCAATATCTTACAAAATAAGACAGTTCGCCACCTGCTAGTTTCACTAATATTATTAAGGGGACCATAATTATACAATGAAACCAAGATTCGATATCTGCTGGACCCCCCAAAAAAAACAATGACTTATGGTGGTATTCTGCTTTCATCTGTAACTTTTCATAAGCTTACAGGAAAATTGCAATTCTGGACCTCTTTAAGCGATCTGTAGCTTAGAGAAATAGTTAAATATTTACGAGTACTCGACGGGTGATCGAAAGCATTATCGAATGACATATTGTGAGGTTACGTTGAATGGTTTGCTTATTTTAGGACGAACACCAACGTTTTAATGTAAGAAATTCATGATCAATAAAAATGATATGGCTTTGTTTATTGGATTGTTATCGGATGAAAATCATAACAGGTAAAACATTGTTCAATAATATACATGTCCTGAAAATAATTTTTTTTAAGTAGGAACTTAATTAGAATTGGAAGGAAGAGGTTACGTGATCAAATGAATCCATTTGAAATGCCTGATGCCCAGAAAATTTTCAGATTGAAGAAATGCCGAATGATCAGTTTGTGAACATGTTCAGATTGAAGAACCAGTGTACTTTAAACTTAATAAATGCTCTACAGCAATTTTAACCAAGAAATTTTCTTCTTTCCCGTTTTCAATTTATTAGATGAAACAAACAAACGCAAACTACATCCACATAAATGTATTTTCAAATTCAAATCAAAACCATTTACTCATAATACATAAAGTTAAATGATCAAATCTTACGACTGAAGGTTATGTTTTTCGATGAGTAGTTCAAAAGTGACACTGTAAATAAGAAAGTTACAGGAACCTTTCCAGAATTGCATTATTTACGAATCTGTAAGTCGGCCAGTTACAGATCAATCGTACGCTACAGTATCTTAACTTACAGATGAAAAGAAGAATACCACCATTAGTTCATTAAAAAACCATACACATACCATTTGGCATTTGCGGCGGATAATAACCCTGCTGAGGCTGTTGAGAGTTATACCATTGCTGTTGGTTAGGATTGGCGCCATACTGTTGTCCTTGCGATGCCATACCTTGGCCGTAACCCATGTTATGTCCCATTTGCTGATTACCACTGGGTACTGGTACGTGCATACCAGCCTGTTGGGGGTTCATGGCGTTCTGAGCCATTCCAACCATCGGATTAACTTGGATAGGACCAGGTACAGATTTGGGTTTCCGTGGTTTACGTTGACCCTTACCTCTACCTTTACCTAGTGTAATAGGGCTCTGGTCCACTGATGAAGGAGTGTCAGCCTTAAGATTCGAATCCTAGAGGAAAAAGTTATTAAACAAACACAAGTTTTATGTATATACAGGTTAGGAAATTCACATCGGAAAGATACGATATACAATGCATCAGACAGAGAATTTTGCAGGCAAGTTGACCAAATGTATATTCTAAAGTTTCACGGGCTCTAACTGACTGAATGCAGTTATTTTATTGTAATACACTGCGCAAAAAAATAAACGCACATTATGGAAATCTCAAATTTATTCTACAACTGAAGGTGTTCTTAATGATAATTATTTTTATCAGAATTATGCATGCATATGTTATCCACTTTCTGAATACTACTGGTTTCGGGGGAGGATCGATTATGGTATGGCGTGGAATATCTTTGACTGCTTCCACATACCCAGTGGTCGTTGATAATGGAGCTATGAATGCTGATATATAGGTATATAAGGAACATTCTTGAAGAGCATGTAGTGCCATTTGACCCATACATTGGTGAAATTTTCATTTTTATGGACGATAATGCCAGACCCCATCGTGCGCGCATCGTTCAGGAGTACCTTGAAGAGATTGAAGTCTCTCGAATGGAATGGCCAGCAAGAAGTCCAGACCTCAATACGATTGTGCAGGTTTGGGACAACCTTAATAGAAGGCTGAGAAGTTCAGAAAACCATCCAGCCACTCTTAATGACTCAGAGAAATCTGGGAAGGATTAGATCAGAACATCTTAAGATCACCGAGCTGCCGAGCTGTAATTAACGCAAGGGGTGAAAATGCCAAGTATTAAATCACTTATCAGTATTCCAGTATTTTGAAAATTGTTTATTTCTCTTCTTTCACATAAGATTCGGTGAAATCCTGAATTTGTCTTCCATTTAATGTGTCTTGTTTCGTTCAAAACCTTCGCGAGAGAACATAAAAAATAAGTTATAAAGTCAATGTATAGTTAACTTTCATTAAAATTGAGATTTTCAGAATGTGCCTTAATTTTTTTGCGCAGTGTAATTTAGTGTTGTCTCTTTCTCAACGTTGGAAGTGGCAATATAGTAGGGATCTTGCATTACGCGCATAGTAGTGTCAGGCTGCCCGTGATATTCGATTCAAGTACTTGCAGTTGCCTACCATACTGCCTGAATTAAGCCCCTCCCAACGATAAGAGAGACAAGACTACATTATTGCAATAAGACAGCTGAATTCAGTCAGTTACAGTACGTGAAACTTTCGAATATACATCTGCTCAACTTGCCTCTGTCTGATTCATTGTATATCGTAGCTTTTTTATGTGAATTTCCAAACCTGTATATATACAGTAGAATCAGTTTACTATGACTGCGCTGTTTGTATTGATTTTGGCTTTTCTAGGAAAATAATTAAATCAACTTTGTGGAGGAGGTCGCACTCCTGAACAAACTATAGCTGTAGCAGTTATTGATATTATCAAAATATACAATTTTGCTTTGTATTTCATTTTCAATAACTTACTGGCTTATCTTGTAGGGGTTCCAAATCTTCTGGCGGTAGTGGAGGTGGGTCTAAGTAGTAAGCTGCTGGTCTCTGCAAATTATGAGTGTGGTACTTGAGCAACCTATGCATATCTTCAGAAGCCAACGGTTTTCTTTCTAACCTTACTGCTCCAAACCATGACCAAGACAACGGTGCGGGATTCTTCATTCCCTCCAATATGTCCCAGTTACTAACTCTTTGTTTATCTGTCACCTGAAAAAGAATTTTTGAAATAGACACATTATGTCTTTGAATGATTTATAAATAGCTCACTTGGAATCCATGCTTTTTGTCGATACTATCGAAACTTATTTTATTTCCTTTGCTGTCTGTCAGGGATCCAATTGGTTCTACTGCTATTATTTCGGTTACAGATCTTGTCATTGGTAACAGTTGTCTTATGTGTTGAAGCGAAGGAACTTGACGATCACCAACTTCCTTTTTCAATTTCTTCATGAGATTCAAGTAAACCTTCCTTCCATCGTCCTGTAAAAATTGATAATAGAAAAGAATTATAAAGAAAACGGAAAACACATAGCACGTACAATTTTGAAAAAAAATATGCTACTGACTGAATATTGGCACAAAATCACGAATTCGTTGTTGAAAGATGATTTTTCACTCTAGTTTTTCAGAAAAAATTCCCAAGGTTCCACCACTTGACCTCACTAACCTCGTCAATTCACTCATTTCGCACTGTTTTGTTGCACTATACAAACTCCACAAATTGACTAAAATGGATTTAGCATCAATATAGTACAACGAACAGTGCAAAATAAGTGAAATAACGTTAGTAAGGTTATGTGGTTGAAAATAGGAAATTTTTTCTGACAAATTAGTGGAAAAAATCAGTTTTCCAAACGTATTCGTGATTTAGGACCAATATTTAGTATAATACACATAATAATTATGTGTTATATGTGTGCTCCGTGTTCTTAACATTTACCATTATGGATCATTTGAATAATATTTCAGTTGCTAGAAATCGTCATACTTACTTGACTCTCACCAGCCAACGTAGAGTGAATGAGAGTTGCCAACATATCGATAACAGTGGTGAATAAGGAACTATGGGTATGAAGATCAATTAAACCATTTGTGACCAACTGAACCAATAACAGAACCCAGTCGTTTGTAGCTGATGGATTTTTCTGGAAGGCTTCGAAAACACCACCTACTAAAGCAAATCTCAATTGGAGATTGTCTAACGTCCTAACGTTGTTACAAATGTCCTGAATGTGACCATCCTTTGCAAGCTGTACAAGCTGAAACATGAAAAAATTGTATCGACAATGTAAAAAAGTACTGGTTTTAAAAAGCAGTCTGTTGTCCTGTGCGCAGCTTGTTTGTGAAAACAACTTTTATATTGGTTTTTCATAAATGCTTTTGGTGCTGTTTTGTCTATTTACATA
The DNA here is from genome assembly GCA_013421045.1 of Propylea japonica. Lineage (NCBI taxonomy): Eukaryota > Metazoa > Arthropoda > Insecta > Coleoptera > Coccinellidae > Propylea > Propylea japonica. Next base: position 29,065,786 of record CM024240.1, read on the forward strand.
GTAATGTTTCATTAAGTTTTCTGTTCGTAGCCTTGAGAAAGACCAGATATACAGGGTGTCTGGTGAGGAATGGGACAACGTTTAGGTGGTGATGAGGGATGTCTCAAGGAGTGAGAAAATGCCATTTGAAATCATCTGAGGTACATGGTTCCTGATATACAGGGGGTTTTAGAAAAAAATAGGAAATTTCAAATGACCATAATTCAGGAAATATGAGAGCTAATCCGATGATTTTTCGTATGAACAATGATAGAGTGAGTACGAATCTGCTTGAACGAAAAATTCGAAATAAAATCAGATCCGGACTCAGAAATTTTATTTTTTCTGAAATTAGGTAAAAACAACACCCTGTATGCGGTTTTCAATTTTTTTGACTTCAGATTCTGAGAGAGCAGGAAAAATACTTTCGAACTCAACTGTCATCCTGAATGGCACAAATTTTCCCTGCTTTCTATGACCCTTCGAATGTCAATCTTCCGATTTTCGCTCCTTACATATTATTTTCTCGACATTTCAAATGACTATAATTCAGGAAATATGAGAGCTAATCCGATGATTTTTCGTATGAACAATGAAAGAGTGAGTACGAATCTGTTTGAACGGAAAATTCGAAATAAAATCAGATCCGGACTCAGAAATTTTATTTTTTCTGAAATTAGGTAAAAACAACACCCTGTATGCGGTTTTCAATTTTTTTGACTTCAGATTCTGAGAGAGCAGGAAAAATACTTTCGAACTCAACTGTCATACTGAATGGCACAAATTTTACCTGCTATCTATGACCCTTCGAATGTCAATCTTCCGATTTTCGCTACCTTACATATTAATTTCTTGACATTTCAGAAACATGAGATCTCAGATAGTTACTAATAAGTAAAAAAAAGATCATAAACGAATCAAAATTTTTATAAAAATTATCAAAAATGCGAAATTTGGAAAATTAATAATTAATTCTTCAAATATTGTTCAAAATGAAAACCACCAACTTCTACACATTTATCTGCTCTTTTCATTAAGTTCAAAACTGCTTTCCTTATCACATTCGGGTTGTTTGGTATTTCGTCACATGCGTCTATTATGAGCTGAATTAATTGTTTCCTTGTATTTATTTCTCGCCCGTACATCATAGTTTTAAGGTGTCCCCAAAGGAAATAATCTAACGGTGTCATGTCGGGGGACCGAGGTGGCCATGCTCTTGGACCACCACGACCTATCCATCTATTTGGATAGACCTCGTTCAAATGATTTCTCACTAAAATTGAGAAATGTGGGGGTGCTCCATCATGCTGGAAGATAAGTCCTCTTTGATTAATATTCCCTAATAAATTAGGAAGAACATTCATAAGGAAATCTCTATAAATTTCTCCGGTGAGTCTTTCTTCGAAAAAATGAGGACCTGTTAAATTATTATCATAAACTGCGCACCACACATTAACACTGAAACGTCTCTGTGATTGTCTTTGTACGACAGCGAAAATCGGAAGATTGACATTCGAAGGGCCATAGAAAGGAGGGAAAATTTGTGTCATTCGGGATGACAGTTGAGTTCGAAAGTATTTTTCATGCTCTCTCAGAATCTGAAGTCGAAAAAATTGAAAACCGCACACAGGGTGTTGTTTTTACCTAATTTCAGAAAAACTGAAATTTCTGAGTCCGGATCTGATTTTATTTCGAATTTTTCGTTCAAACAGATTCGTACTCACTCTTTCATTGTTCATACGAAAAATCATCGGATTAGCTCTCATATTTCCTGAATTATGGTCATTTGAAATGTCGAGAAAATAATATGTAAGGAGCGAAAATCGGAAGATTGACATTCGAAGGGTCATAGAAAGCAGGGAAAATTTGTGCCATTCAGGATGACAGTTGAGTTCGAAAGTATTTTTCCTGCTCTCTCAGAATCTGAAGTCAAAAAAATTGAAAACCGCATACAGGGTGTTGTTTTTACCTAATTTCAAAAAAACTGAAATTTCTGAGTCCGGATCTGATTTTTTTTTCTAATTTTTCGTTCAAACAGATTCGTACTCACTCTATCATTGTTCATATGAAAAATCATCGGATTAGCTCTTTTATTTCCTGAATTATGGCCATTTGAAATTTCCTAATTTTTTCGAAAACCCCCTGTATATCAGGAAACATGTACCTCAGATGATTTCAAATGGCATTTTCTCACTCCTTGAGACATCCCTCATCACCACCTAAACGTTGTCCCATTCCTCACCAGACACCCTGTATAGGTCAAAATGTCGGCATACCAACAACGATATCTTTTTTTCCTCTGCTCCTCTTGGCCACTAATTTACAGTTCGAATTATAAGTAAATAGGACACTAATACACTATAATAATGATGGGTAAACTACTGTACAATAAAGTTAATAAAAATATGGGTATATGCCTATAACTCCATGCTCCACGCCCATAAATTTCTATTGGCCCATTTATTTTCAAGTTTTATTGGTGTATTATAATCCTTATTTAGTTCTCTTTACTTGTTTCATTATTATTCATCTCTTAACATATCTTTTAAACACCTATAGTCCGTTCACGAAAGTTTGAGCGCATAGTAGGCGTTTCTTCATTTATCTGAAGTTGGCAGTATTTGCTGTCATAACGTAAAATAAATTCAACGTTGCCGAATGTACCGGCCTCGTCCGACGAGCTCGCGAGTTATCAGAGAACTGTATGCAATATTGACAACACTGCGTATTAATCTGACAAGAAAATAAACAACATAACTTAAAATTTTGATATACACAGTGGAATATGTCAAATTTCCATGACCAACCGGTGGCTCAAACTTTCGTGAACGGACTATATTTACCTCCTGTTAAAAATCCCATGTAATTGAAGTGCAATTACCTAATAATTACAGCGAATATTTCCCTCCTGTCAAAAATTCTATGCAAATGGAGTGCAATTACCGCATAATTAAAGCGAAAATTTTATTCATCTGTCAAATTCGACAGACAACAATGTTCCGACTGATTTTTTATTGTTGTTTTAGCCAATGAGCATACAATTAGGCGATAATTTTGCATTAGTGCAAATTATCGATAATTCGCACTTGTGCAAAATTATCAGGTCCTTTAAAATAAATGCAGACGTAATTATGAACGTTTATTACTTATTAGAGTAACATGAAAACTGACAGCAACTTACAGCGACACAATACGATTTGATGGATTCACAAAATTTTCTTATTAAATTTAACTCTTGCAATGAAAATGAATCGATAATTTTTGACAAATCTGCTCTCATGCAAGTTAAACTGTAAAAGGCACTCGAGCGCTCCGCGCACTCGTGCTCTTTTTCAACTTAACTTGCATTCGAGCATATTTCCCATAAATTTTCGATAATTTTCATTGCACTAGTTAAATTACAACTGATAATTGTAGAAAGCGAAAGAGCCCAGCGATAATTGAACTGTGTCAAATTTGACAGGTTAGTCGGGTAATATTTACACTCGTGCATCAATATAACCGGATAATTTCGCATTCCAGCGTGTTTGTCATTGAAAAACTCCATTCGGGCATTTTCATTTTTGAAGAAAGAGCCCTCGGGCTCTCCCTCAGAAAATGAACTCATACAGTATTTTGACAACACGCTGTCAATCAAAATTATCGGTAATTTTGATGCACTTGTGCAAATTACCTACGATAACATATAAACTACTGTACAATAAAGTTCATAAAATCATTTTCATTGATATTCCAGTTGAATTCAACTTAATCAACTCTCAAAACCTTTTCAACGCAAAGATATCACCTACACAAAATCGGTCATGTGTAGCTTATGCGGATCGGCCACAAATTATTACCACCATTAATTAACCATAAATTAGTTTGGCTCATTTATTTTCAAGTTTTATTGATGTATTGTTACCCTTATTTATTTCTCTTTACTTATTATTTGAATAGTTATGAGTTATACAAATTTTAACAAAATGCAAACTTACTTGACTCAATTGTTGATGTAACGAGGACAAAAGCCCTTCTCTCAGACCTTCCTCTTGCCCTTTGAGACACGTAAGCACCAAGCTCAAAAACGGTTGATGCGTAAGGATGCTCTGTTGCTCCGTTTCTTTCTTCCCCTTGTTTTTATGTTCTCTACACCAAGATCCATTCTCCAAAACTTGACCGGCCACTTTCAATATCCTGCCCTGTATAGCACTGGGCAGTTTCGACACCAGCGGTGCTACCAACCATATAGAGTTGTATTTCCTAGTTTTCAACTGAGTTTTTTTGTCGTCAGATCTGGGAGATCTTGAACTTGGAGCATTGAGTTGGAACACATCGATGGCTGCCTTTGCAACTGTATCGAGCCATTGAGACAGTTCCTGAGAATTTGGGCTGAATTGCTTGAACATGAGTTGTAAATCTAACCAAGACATTCTTAGAGTCCATTGTTCCAAATTCTGAAAAAGAATTTGTGCATATATAGCAATACGATTTGTTACTAAAGGGTTTTCCAATAAGAGGTGTTATTTTGAATAGACCGATGTCACGTTTGAAGCTGTCATTTTTTTACATTTGACAAGTAGAAACTACGCCATTAGTAAAAATGGCACGATACACGCTTCAAAAACGCATTGATATCATTAAAATTCACTATAAAAATGGTGAAAATTTGGCAGAGAGTAAAACTCGAACATTTTTGGGTCGTCGTGAAGCACCTTGTCGGACCGCAATAAAGAAATTGGTGGAAAAATTCGAGCTGTTGGGACAAGTTAGTGATGTGAAGAATAAAACCCGTGCACGTCGCTCAAGAATAGCCGAAAATATTGCTGCTATAGCCGAAAGTGTTGAAGAAAACCCAGGTCTTCCCTTCCTCGTCATTCTTTGGAATTAGGCATTCCACAAACGTCATTAAACCGTATAAAGATTTGGGTCTTAAGTCTTATGAAGTTCAGTTAACACAACACTCAAGCCGGCCAATCATCAACAACTTCGTGTCTTTCCGGACCATGTTATCTCTCGAAGCGGTGATCACAATTGGCCACCGAGATCTTGTGATTTAACACCTTGCGACTTCTTCCTTTGGGGCCACGTGAAACATAGGTCTACGCCAATAGTGCAGCGTCGATTCAAGACCTCAAAGTTAGTGATGTGAAGAATAAAACCTGCGCATGTTGCTTAAGAACAGATGAGAATATTGCTGCTGTAGCAGAAAGTGTTGAAGAAAACCCAGGTTTTTCAATTCCTCAAGCCGGCCGATCATCAACATCTTTGCTGATTGGGTCGTTGAAATGCATGAAAATGATCCGGAATTCCATCGAAAAATCATCTTGAGTGATGAGGCCCATTTCCACCTCGGTGGCTTCGTCAACAAGCAAAATTGTCGCATCTGGGGCTCAGAAAACCTAAGAGTTATTGTTGAAAAGCCTCTCTATCCTCAACGTGTGACTGTTTGGTGCGGTTTATGGTCCGGCGGAGTCATTAGACCTCACTTTTTCGCAAATGAGGCTGGAGCAACAGTTACGATGAATGGATTGCGCTATCGAGAGATGATTAATGATTTTTTATGGCGGAAATTGGATAGTATTGATCTGGACAACGTTTACTTTCAACAAGACGGCGCTACGTGCCAAACAAGCAACGGAACCATTGATCTTTTGCGGGAAAAGTTTCCGGACCGTATTATCTCTCGAAGAGGTGATCACAATTGGCCTCCGATATCTTGTGATTTAACACCTTGCGACTTCTTTCTTTGAGGCCACGTGAAAGAGAAGGTCTACGTCAATAGCCCAGATGGATTTCGTGAGACTATCGAGGACATAGGGCAGCCACTTTGCGATTTGGTTATGGAAAATTTCATTAAAAGGATATGGTTCTGTAAGCGTGGTCGTAGTGGTCATTTGCCTGATCTTATTTTCCACTATTAACGGCATAGCTTCTTCTTTATAATGAAATAAACATCCGATCATTTATATTGAAAAATGTCATTTTTCTTTGAATATCAAAATAACATCTCTTATTGGAAAACCCTTTATAAATCATATATACTTGAAGTTGTTCGTTAAACAATGCTGTACGTTCATTTGAATAGTGAATAAGTTGACAATGAAAAGTTTTGGTGTATCAAAGGTGATGTCATTAATTTGGGAGAATATTCATTGGCTGTAACAACTAAGATCAATAAATAACATAGATAGGCCCTGTCTAGATCTCTATGTTTATATTCCCCCTGCTGGTTATAAACATAATAATTATTCGATAGAACAGATTTTTCTGTTTAAAAATAACGTATGGACCAGTTTGAAAAATAACTTGCTCAGCCAACAAAAAATCAACTTACCTCCAAAATTCTGCTAATCATACTTTTCTGATCCAATTCGTCATAATTTATACCAGCTTCCGGATAACAAATCATATGGAGCAATCTCTGAGCCTGCGAGTGAGAAAGTAGAGGATCCAGCAAATTATCCATATCGCAGAGTTCTTCGGGGTGACTTAAGCATCTCTCTAACACCCATTGTTGCGAACAGATTTCTCTGAGGACATGACAGGCGAAAGCTGATAACGAAGCGGTGCTTTCGGCATTTCCTGTACTCGATTGCCTAAAATCCAAAATTATGAATAAAATATTTAATGAATTTTGTTCGAGATGCGTGCAATTATTTACAGTGTAAGTCTAGCTACGTAATGTGTGTTTTTGTACAAACGTGATGAGTTTTTAATGCGTGATGGACTCACAATTATGCATTATGATTGAACGATTTGGGGTATATACAGGGTGTTTCCAAAAATATGAACAAAAATTCTATTGATTTATCTTCTAAAGTGCACCGTTCTCCAGATACAGAGTGTTGAAATTTTTACGAATATCAACGAAACCTTTTTTCGTGAGCTTGGCGGATTTTTTGTCAAGTCTTAATTGGTGTAGGTTTTGGAGGGTAAGTGGCTGTTTTTCCCCCAAACTTCTGTTTTCTAGTCTAACGGAAAATCTTCTATTTTTAGGAGCGCATTTAAACCGCCAATGTTTTCCACACAAAAACAGTACTCTTGGTCAAAGGCTTTAAAGTCGACAGACCAATCAGGTCGTTTTGTGACTGCAATAATATACAGTGTGTTTGGTCACGAGTTAGCGATGATTTAAGGTCATCAAATATACTTAATATTATCGACAAAAACACCCAAACTTGGAAGTTTATCCCCTTAGTTTTGGAGTAGCCCCCATTTTAAATTTACTTTTTTATTTTCGTTGACCCTTCCAAATAATATCGATTTCTTTGGACATAAAGGTCCTACAGATGTGAAAAAAATGTTTTTTGAAAGATGATACTACCACCTTTCATTGAAGTATTACAATATAAGAACATTCAACTTGAAAACGCCATAAAAAAATTCTTTAAAAAAGTTCATAGTGAAAATATGTACTGATTTTCTCAGTAAATCCGCAATAGTACAAGAACTAGCACATTAAAGTATAATTTTTTTTCAATGATTCAACACGCAAGAACACAAGCTACAAAACAACACTCACATCATTTCTGTAAGTTACATGATTTGAGAGTTATTGCTGTTCGAACATGACCCTTATGAAAATTGATAAAATAAAAAAAACCTCAGTACTGTACTTTCGATAATTTTCAATGATAAAACAAATAAAATGATCATAAAAATTGCTCAAAATGGCCGCCTCTGCTCTGTAGACTGGCAGTGGCCTTCATGGCGACCTGTCTTGTGTCTTTTGCACGCGTAGTGATCATGTTCGAGCAGCAATAACTCTCAAATTATGTAACTTACAGATATGATGTGAGTGTTGTTTTGTAGTTAATATCCTTGCGCGTTAAATCATTGAAAAAAAATTATACTTCAATGTGCTAGTTCTTGTACTATTGCTGATTTACTAAGAAATTCAGTACATATTTTTACTATAAACTTTTTTAAAGAATTTTTTTATGGCGTTTTCAAGTTGCATGTTCTTATATTGTTATACTTCAATGAAAGGCGGTAGTATCATCTTTCAAAAAACATTTTTTTCACATCTGTAGGACCTTTATGTCCAAAGAAATCGATATTATTTGGAAGGGCCAACGGAAATAAAAAAGTAAATTTAAAATGGGGGCTACTCCAAAATTAAGGGGGTAAACTTCCAAGTTTGGGTGTTTTTGTCGATAATATTAAGTATATTTGATGACCTTAAATCATCGCTAACTCGTGACCAAACACACTGTATAATAACAAGTTGAGAATAAAGAAAAATTAATATACTTTAACTGAAAGAAATTACGATGTCATGTACACAAAAAACGAGTAAAATTCCGGATTTAATGGACACAATGGAGATTACAATACTCTATTTTTCAAAAAAACATCAAAGGAGATAGGCTGGCATATAGCTACTGTGTATTATACATTATACACATACAAGAGTGAGTAATATTTTTCCTTTCTCACACTCCCAATAACAAAAAGTTCTCCGTAAGTCAATTTTTTGCAGTATTTCTTCGAGTAGGTATGCAATACTTCCCACACATGCATTTTGGAAAATAAAGTACCATATCTATAATAGAAGAACCCTACACGTAAGATTTTATATGAGAAGAGATCATTTGAAGACTGTTTTGAATAGGATTTTATTTGCAATGAATAATGCTGCTTATTCAGTAGTCATGCCTCATTATATCATAAGCAATCTGTTAACAAACATCTGCACATGCAATAACTAAATAAATTTGAATAATCAGATGATACTAATGGAAAAATATTATCGATCAAGATAACTTTTGCACTTGGTGAAAGCTGTCTTTCTTTTACGAAACATAATTTTGTTTTTGATGCCATTTTGATATAACTTCACTTTTTGTCCAAATGTCAAAATCATTATAACCTATAAGTATTCTATGACTGCTTGATTGGCCGTAAGAAAAAGGAAAGCCATTTATTTTTTTCTGAACAATTTTTTTGGAAAAAAAATGTATAAACCTTGCCCTGGCAGTTATGAACACAACAAAAAAAGAATTATACAATTCGGTACAGCCGTTTGGAAGATTTGGCATTTTGACGGTAACCATAGATCCTGTTTTATTAATATAGATTATATGAACTACTCTAATGGAACCCATCCTCTAAAGTTAACAGAGTAAAATGTGTGAAAGCATTATCAGTAACTTATGAAGGTGCAAGCACGTCTCACAGTGAAGCATAAGCAAGTTATTTATTTCGACAAACCTATGAGTGGTCCTTGATCCACAAGATTCCAAGTCAATCCTATCGAAAAGAAACATGTAACTATGATTGTATTCGAATAATGACTTAATCACAGTGCTTCAAATCAATCAATGTAAAAATAATATCATATTTTATATGAATTATTCGATATGACTTTCTCAATGAATGATGAATTCAAAATGAGGACCTTGAAATATACTTAAAAGCATGTAACAAAAGTGAGGGACTAATAATACTAAATAAAGAAAGAGAGTAAAGGAATATTAAAGTACTATTAAGCATCTACAAGAAGAATAAAAGACAAAAGAAAGAAACAAAGGACAATTACTGAAATCTAATTAAAATCAATAGTTATAGCTACTAAAATAGTATTCTATGAATGATAGTAGTAATAAGTCCCCTAATTTTTTACTAACAAATAATTCAAAAAAGTTGAATAGGGTACAATATCAAAATTTTGACCAGTTATTCGATAAAACATGTAAAATCCTTGTTTTGTTCGCATTCCTAGGGAAACAGCGTGATATCGTTTAGCCCAAATGTCTGTAATTTTCGAATTTTATGCCGGAGGTGGTCTCGAACGACTCGCTTGAACTCACTGATGAAGAATCCGAGGTCAAAAATTATTCTGTGCGACCGTGAACACGCTAACTCTCGAACGGATGGAGTAAGAGTTCTGAAATCGTTCCAGTAGTTTCTGAGTAATTTTCATTTGAAATTTTTCATTGTTTTCCTGGAATTTTCGAAACCACATATCCGATCATTTCGAAATTTGGTACTTAGAAGGGGATTAATGAAAAGCAAACTTTCTAAATTTCGTGAGAAACCTGCCATTAGAAATTTAAAAAAATATATACACTGCGCAAAAAAATTATCGCACATTATGGAAATCTCAAATTTATTCTACAACTGAAGGTGTTCTCAATGATAATTATTTTAAACAGAATTATGCATGCATATGCTATCCACTTTCAACGTTTTTCTTCAATACAGATGTTTTTCCCAGCAGGAATAAAAAAGATGAGATGATCAGATTTTGAATGTATTGGCTCCATTCTGAAATCAGTTGTTCTCGATCAATTTTAGTGATCAATAGTTTTTCTTTCGTTTGATTTTCTACACTCGATCGCTATGCAACGCGAAACACGCAATTTGACCCAAGAGGAATGTGCCCAAGCGGTAGTTTTGAGAGAAGAAGGGTGGACATACACAAGAATTGCAGAAAGGTTTGGAGTTTCCCATACAAGTGTGTCCAGAATGTTGCAGCGATTCAAGGAGACAGGTATGAATGTCCGAAGACCAGGACACGTTAGACCACGGGTAACAACTGCCATTCAAGAACGTTACTTGAGAGTTTCTTCGTTGAGACAATAAATCAGCTTGAGTAAACTCATGGGGTGCAAATTAGCACTCAGACAACAAGAAATTGCCTCAGAGAATATGATTTAAGGCCTCGTGTCGCGGCAAGAGGCCCAGCTCTTACCCCAGCCCATCGAAGGGTGCGTTTGGATTTTGCGAGAGAGCATATCCATTGGGAAGAGGCTGATTGGGAAAGACTTCTCTTCACAGATGTGTCTATAGTCCGTTCAAATATAAGAAGGAGCTTTGTAAACAAACAAAATCGTCTGGTTTGCGCACAATAAAACTCGTATTGGTCAAACTGTCATAAAAACTCTCCTTCCGACCGCCCTAAGAGACCTACAGGATCGTACTCGGAACGGACTGTGAATGGTACTGAATAGAGAAAATCTTTTGACAACGTGTATACAGTGTGGAACCTCCAAATGGTATAAATTCGATAAGGAATAAATGAGAGCGTGTATATATTTCACTTAGATGTGCTGTAAGAGTTGCATTCATATAATAATATTCAGTTAAAACTGAACGATTGTAAGAAATCCCCTCGATTCGACTCTGGACGGAAAGTACCTATCCGAAGGCCCTCCTACCGCTGCGCCAAACTTGTTGTTATTGTTCCTTCTTTGATTTGAACAGACTATAGATTCTGCCTCTACCATTGTGATCGACGTTCCCTTGCATACAGACGTCCACATGAAAGATATGCTCAGTGCAATTTCCTGAATACTACTAATTTCGGGGGAGGATCGATTGACTGCTCGCACAGACCTATTGGTCGTTGATAATGGAGCTATGAATGCTGATAGGTATATAAGGAACATTCTTGAAAAGCATGTAGTTCCATTTGCCCCATACATCGGTGAAAATTTCATTTTTATGGACGATAAAGCCAGACCCCATTCACACTAGGCCCTAGTGTGAAACTAGATTTCACATTGCATTTGTTTTAAATGATTTTAAACGAAGTTAATAGTTCCAATCCTGAAGCGTCCGACTTGACTTGACTCGACTGGTCTGGACTGGCTTGGTGCGAAATGGGGCTTAGGAATCCAACTCAGAGAAATCTGGGAAGGATTAGATCAGAACATTTTAAGATCACTCATTTTGAGTATGAAGCGTCGTTGCCGAGCTGTAATTAACGCAAGGGGTGGAAATACCAAGTATTAAATCACAAATTGTTTATTTCTCTTCTTCCACATAAGATTCGGTGAAATCCTGAATTTTTCTTCCATTTAATGTGTCTTATTTCGTTCAAAACCTTCCCGAGAGAACATAAAAATAAGTTATAAAGTCAATGTAGACTTAACTTATTAAAATTGAGATTTTCAGAATGTGCGTTAATTTTTTTGCGCAGTGTATTTTGTCTGTGCGTGGTAAACCGATAAACTGCTGGTCGCTATATCTCTCGAACGGAACGTGTTACGGCCTTGAAATTTTCACGGTGAATTTGGGACAACAACATGTCTGTATGTAAACAGAAAACACGATTGATTTACCGAATTTTATTATTTTGTTCTGATACATGATTTGAAGCCAGAAGATTTGCGCTCTTGTTCATATCGGGAAAACGATAAATCAGATTTGAATATCCTGGTGTCAATTCATTATTAATTTATGAATTCAACTTTCCATTTCAAATCTTGAACCTACCTAGATATTTTCAAGTTTAGAAATTGTTCTTTATGGAAGTTATCATGTTTACGCTTTGTTGCTTGATACAAATGCTACAATACTGAAACTCTAAAAAACAAACAATAATTCGATTCAACCAAAATAACATAGATAAAAACCAAAGGGCCCCAAATAAAAAAAACACTCAAAAAAGACGTAAATTTGACAACACAAGTACTCACGCCAAATCCAGAGCTGGTCCATCCCCACCACTCATAAGATCGCTCGTACCCAGAATATGAGATATGCTCAATTCTGTGCCTTCCCTAGCTGTAGCATCTCCGACTACTAGTACCGCTTTCAGTACCGCCAAAACTGGACCTACATGGATATTCCTATGAGCTGCGGCTAAAAGATGCCTATCACAACTTAATCTAACACCTAAAGGTGGGCGAGGTGCTGTCAATGGCGGTGATCCTACAGAATAAAGTCCCGGTTGGGGACCTTCTGCAGTTCTGAACAGACGAAGAAGTAAATGACAGGTTAGGCGCATGCCCCCCTCTGCGACGCCTCCTCCGTTATCTAAGGATTTAACCTAAAACAGAAACCTGTTAGAAGTATCGAAAAATTATGTTTAAGTCTATCCAAAGTCAATTGAACAACCTCTCATGACCGTAAAAAATGTAACGCTATCATTGTGATCTACAAGTGAGAACAACCTTCTTGTGTATGTAATAACATAGGACACGCTACTGAATATACTTCCTAGTCAGATAACCAATCGAGTCTAAATAATGATCGTAACTTCAGAGTAAAAAGTAAACCTAAGGATGCCTTCACGCATTTGCTGACGCAGCCAAGTAGAATCTGTCTAAGAACGCGAACAACATTCGGCGTTGCGAAACTTGTGCCGTATCTTTATTCCGTATTGGTATACAGTGTAACCTCTTCTCAGAACTAGAGAAATGACCGAATAGCATGTTAATATTGCATCAATGCGCTACATACATAATATATATGAGATACATTTGTGTACTTTCATGTATGTACAGTAAATAGAATAATGCTATTGAAACTACAGGATATTAGAGGCTTAGATATTTTTGCAACATATTAATACCAAAAATGTTAATGAAATTTGTATCCAAAAACAGTACATATAGTCCGTTCACGAAAGTTTGAGAGCATAGTAGGCGTTTGTTGGCAGTATTTACTGTCATAACATAAAATAAAGTCAACGGCCTCGTCCGACGAGCTTGCGAGTTATCAGAGAACTCTATGAAATATTGACAACATTGCGTATCAATCTGACAAAAAAAAAACAACATAACCTAAACTTTTAATATACACAGTGTAATATGCCAAATAGTCATGGCCAACCGACGGCTCAAACTTTCGTGAACAGACTATATGTAATCATAAAAAAAATTAACACATATAGTCCGTTCACGAAAGTTTGAGCCGTCAGTTGGCCGTGGAAATTTGGCATATTCCACTGTATGTATTAAAATTTTAGGTTATGTTGTTTATTTTCTTGTCAGTTTTTTTACGCAATGTTGTCAATATTGCATAGAGTTTTCTTAACGAAAAACTCCATGAGTGTGTCTGGTAGACTATTGATTAGGAAAATATATGTCTTATTTTCCTAATCAATAATATATTGCATATAGTTCTATGATAACTGGCAAGCTAGTCGGACAAGGCCGGGTACATTCGGCAACGTTGACTTTATTTTACGTTATGGCAGCAAATACTGCCAACTTCAGATAAATAAACAAACGCCTACTATGCGCTCAAACTTTCGGGAACGGACTATATGTAGTATAAAAATTGTTCTTATTTTATTATTACATAACATCAATAACAAAAACAATTAGAATTCAGAAAACAAAAAATAAATAAATTGACACATAACGTGAATTTACAAAATAGAAAAAAAATAGTAAAAAATCTTAAAATATTACGCCAAAACTTTAAAAAGTGAACTGAAAGAATTACTAGAGAATGTCACCTTCCTAGCGCTATCTTTCTGACAAGCTCAAACTCGAAATTCCATATCGCGTCCGGAATATCGAGGTCCGTCCGGATTACTGGATGTCCGGAGTAAAGAGATTTCACTGTACTTAGTCTACGGCTCCCCTACTATGGTACTAACAGCTAGTCTGCTATAGACAAATCTGTTAGTTTGGCAACATCGTTCAGTTTCTGTTTAGTAATGCGATGCGTCATGTTGACATTTTCGTTTCGAATTGACGTTCATAAACTGTTATTTTACTGATTTGGTGGCAGTTTATTTTTGCTTTAGTGTATTTCGGTAATTATAGCTATGGCAAAATTAAAGTAAAGTGCTTTCCATCTCACTCTGGAGCTTAGTTGATTAAAATACTTGAAAAAAGATCCTTACTTTCAACAAACTCGGTAGGGCCACTCTGCCAACAAAGTCCTCCAATGAAAAGCAATGTCTTGCTATCAATATACAGGTAAAGACAGCAAGAGCGTTATGAATACTGGTATCCTGAAATTAAAAAAAAAGCTACTAATAACGAACATCAATTCATATCCGTTACGATATACCTGAACATCCAAACTTGTTAAAACTTCAGTGTAGTATCCAGGATGAGACATCGGACAACACAAAGCTAACAGCACTCCTAACCACTCCGAAGCAAGAGTATTACAGCAAGCGGTCATTTCAGCACACATTATAGCAAGATCGTTCAGGCGATCATTGTCCACTTCACGGCAAACATGTAAGATGGCGTTACTCACAAAAGAATACCTATAAAAGATCAATTATCATATATCATTATAATTTAGGTTTATACGAAAATTATTCTGTGATCATTGTGAAAGTGAAAGACAAAAGAGGTATATGTTAGGTTATATTTGGTGCGGTAGAACTCGTCAAAAGCTATATTTTGCCAAAAATTTTACATACTGTAAATGGCCATTCTCCCACATAGCTGATTTCACCAAACAACCATATACCTATAGGCGTTTTCGGATACTTACTCGGGTTAACTCGATCCCTAACCTTGGCGTTCGTTTACCTAACCCGAAAAAACCAACACTTGTTCGGAAAGTACGGTGCTATTAACTCGATCACTGACCCAGGTTGATTTATCGTAACCCTACACGAGAGCAGGGTTCTAGAGTCACCGCATGCGCACTGCAGTTCAATTTTGTATTTGAAAAAGGCGGGAATGAGTCTTCTACTCCTTTCTTAGTAATTTCATATATTCTATTCCTAAAAGTTATGGAAAGAGAAGAGAATTTGGCTCATTGTAAAATGTGTGGTTCCTTGAGCCGAGAAAATAATGTGAACCGACTTCTTCATAACTTTGTATGCAGATCTTTCTGCGTTAAAGCTAAATCCTTCTTTACTTCTTCAATATGGGTTTGCGAAGATAACTTTGAACATGTGAGGACACACCAGAAATTATAAGAAATATTTTACAGAAGCCAATAAATCCAAGCAAAGCTAGAGACAATCAGTAAATAAACTGGAACTGAAAAAATAAATTCTCTACTTCTTTAACATAGGTACTCAAAAATAACATTAAACATGGAAGGGCACACAAGAAATTATAAGAAATATTCAACAGAAGCCTATAAATGCAAGCAAAGCTAGAGACAATTCGAGAATAGACTGGTATTGAAAAAATAAATTCATAAATTATTTGGTTATGTTATTGATACGACTGTCACTTCAAATCCTAAACCTGATTTGTTCGTAAACACAGAACCCGGGTCCGTGATCCGTCACGTGACCCCATGGATCGAGTTAGTAACCCTGAGTAAGTTTCCGAAAACGCCTTATAAAACTTTATACCGCTAAGGTGAAATAAAAGTTGAAGCAATCTAGTTGCCAGTTCGGATGGCCCTTTCAATCAACTGCGTATGTGCGAAGTCGAAATTTGACAAGACGTGAAAATCGAGGTTATGATTTTTAGTTTTTTTCAATTGACAAGTCATAGTTTAAACTATTCAAGGTAATGTTTTGGCGCCTGCGCAGTGAATTCATAGGGCCATTGTACCAAGTGATCTCTGCTTCAATTTGTAATAGAGAAGTGGATTCATGTTAGCGGTATAGAAGTTTATAAGTATATGGTGTTAACTAATTCACTATCTGGATAAATTTTGTTAAACTTATTCACTCAATTATCGCATATTAATTGGAGTTAATCTGAAGAAGTCGTGGGCAAAATTTGATATTTCATTCACAAGTACTTGCTTTCAATTGCACTTGTCATAAACTTCACCCTTGTTGAATACTGTTATCTTACCTGTTATTGGCATTCTCGTTCAGCTGCCTTGTCCAAGACGTCTCTATACGACCACCCCTTCTAGGACTAGCAAATATCTCCTGCATGAACTGTGCGTTATAAACATGGTTACTACTAGGAGTTGGCTGTAGAGCAGTATAAAGAGCTTGTCGTATTTTAGGATAGGCATTACTGAAGGGTTCCACAGTGTGCGGCTTCGACTTCAACAAACTACAAGACGAATACAGATCGAACAGATGTGCCAAAATGCATCTTTCCGCCGAACTACAATCTCCAGGATTCGTAACATGCTTCACAACTTTACACAACCCTTCGAAAACTGCTGTCGTTTGCTCGGGGGACACTGAAACATAACACATGAACCTAACGCTCCAACACAAGCAAAATAACTTTAATTACATAGTAAACAGCAATGGTATCTCCTGAGAACACCCACAACGTACAAACTCAAGGATGTGGTGTAATTCCTGGTAAGAACGGAATTCTTCATGTACAACTGCATTTCAACTTCCGGAAGTTCCTTCAAAATCTGAATACACACATCGATCAATCCGTAAATGTTCAGAGCCAACTCCATAAGATCAAACAAGAAAGCAACATGTTCTTGGACAGGTAAATAACTCGAACTACCAGTTGCAAACGAATTCAACATTTCGATAACGGTTACACTGCACTGCCAGGTAACAACGTGTTGGTCGAAATAACTCAAACTTTGGCACTTTTGGGTAGTTGCCTCAAAGTTGAATTCGTTTCTTGAATGCTTCTTGACTTTACCTCCTTCAGCCACGTCTATACTGAATTTTTTCGAGAACAACTTGCAAATTTCTTTCGACATTTTTTTAACGGTGTGTCTTGCCTCGTCCCTCACTTTGCCAACACCGTATAGAAGAACGTGTCGTTGGTTGCAGTCATGTTGGGAAAATGGGTCGTCTTGAGACAGTGGAAAATGTGTGGTATACAATAAGTGTCGGGATGGTTTGATTTTTAAATCGTTATGATCTGTTTCCATTGGGACATGTCCAATGGTAGACTGATTATGTGAATGATGACTGTGATCGTGTTCTTTAGGACTGTCAGGGACATCCATTGAATTCTGCTGATCTTCTTTTATGTTCTGCAGAATTTTATCTAAGTCATGGTCGATGTTTGCGTCGTCATAATCCATCGCCTGAGAGTGATCCTGAAAAATTAATTGTAAAATTCATCGATATTATGATTAATATGACATTTGTACCTCTATTTTAGGATGGCACACATCTGTTATTTCCTCGAGACCTAACAGATCACCTCTAGATATAAGAGTGCACATATACGCATCATGTGAGAACACATCTCTACGTATAAGTTCTGAGAACAGATGCACCAAGTTTGAGAACGCTGTCTTTTTCTGCAACAAAATACAGACGTGTTAGAGGATTGAAAACAAAATAAACTGTCATAGTCTGAAAGAAGAACTGTTATTAATTTAAGATAAATCAGTCAGTAGTTTTAGGGATATTTTCGATATAAATCAATTTCAAGCGGATAACCGGTTATCTTTTTGGTTAACCAATTGCATTCAAGCGGTTTTGGTTATTTTTGGTTCAAAGTAATGACGTCATGAATAAGCCCTTCGACGTCATTGATTTGAACCGCAAATGACCAGACTCAAGAGCTGGGTTTAACTTCTGGTTATTAGAAAAGTAGGGTTGCACATGGCAAATTTCAAAAGTTGTTGACTGACGCAGCATACTTGAAGAATATGGGTATTCGAGAACTTAGCCACAGTTTATATTGAAAGAACTATTTCAACAATTTCAATTATCGACTTAGTTTCATTCATTTAGGAATTAAACTTATTTATTGAAATCTCTGAGTTAGATTCGGAAATTAAGGCATCCAAAAACTTCTGACTTGTTAATATAATTTAAAATAGAATTGTCCGAAGTTCTTAAAGATTACTGATATTGTTTGAGTATAACAAAACATTCTTTCTTTACTTGGATAATGGGAAAGGCTTTGTGTTACAATTAATAGCTCTCGACTGTTAGAAAAAATTATGAATTAGTGTTTAAGTTCCCAAAAAAAGTTTTATTAATAGCAAACTTCACTGTGATCTGTGAGATGTAGCCAAATACCACAGTGATATCAATACATGTGAATTTAAATCCTCCTGTAAATTTTTTGGTAATATTTTCACTTCGAATCATTTCTGTCAGAACAAAAAAGCTTTTTTTTTCGTCAAGCAGAACATTCTGAAAAACATAATTATGTTCATCATTACATTGAATCCACGTTTCAAACATTAATATTTTGGAATGCATGGAGTTGAACTTGAAGAATAATTTACAAATCGTATTTTGCATTTATTTCACAAAACATAAAAAATATAAATATAACCTATATTGACAAATAACCAGAAACCGCATTCAAGCGACGAGAGCCGAGGGCCAGTTATTTGTTCTAAGAGAAAAAGGGAACAACCAAGGGCTGAACTAATGATAACCGCAGTTATTATTGGTTATATGCTTGAAATTTATTATTGATAAGATTTTTATGTGGATCTGACAACACTGCGTTACTCATCTGACAGGTGGATGACTTTAAACTCATATTTTGTTATTATAGAGTCGAATGTGTCATATACAGGGTGGCCGGACGATTGACGTCCAAACGAAAAAAACAGGTCCCTCATTTCATGGGGTATTCGAATCACCCCCATGTATGTTATGCGATTTTTCACGGTTTCCGAGTTATGAATTTTTTTATGAACTTTTGGGAATTTTCAACTTGACCATATTAAAAATGATATTGAAAAAAAGTACAAGAGTTTTCTGATATATTTTTTTTGAAAATAAATCGCCATGAAATGTTCTTTTTTACATAAAATAACCAACATCGTAAATTTGATAAAAATTATAGAAATGTTGATCTCAAGTGAAGAAGTATTTTGGATCATGATCTAAATTTTCAAATTTAAATTAAAAATGTAAACAGGCTACTTCATGGTTTCTCAGTAGGCTTAAAAACTGCGCTCAACACTCAGCTTTCAGAATCTACTTTTGCTAGAATTAGCCTTCAAAGTCAGAGAGGTGGAAAAAATCAAAGAACTAGACGTTTACTTAAAAATTATTTTTTGCCATTTTAAGATTCTTCTGATCTAGTTATGATAGAAAATGCTGAAAATTTGCTTTAGGAGAAAAGTTTTGGATAAGAAAAAGAAAAAGGTATGGCAATAAATCACATATCATATAGATAAAAAAAATTATTTATAAAAATTACAATAAAGAAATAAATGAATAAATAAATTTTGCGAAGGTGTAGAATGTGTATTGAGGCTGGAGGTGGCCCTTTTGAAAACCTATTGTGAATTTTATACATAAATTTCTTTTTATCTACATTATGTGTGATTTATTGCCATACCGTTTTCTTTTTCTTATCTAAAACGTTTCTTTCATTAATTTTCAGCATTTTATATCATAACTTGATAAGGAAAATCTTAAAATGGAAAGAAATAATTCTTGAGTAAATGTCTAGTTCTTTGATTTTTTCCACCCCCAAAAGTGGACTGTTGAGTACCATTTTTTATTAATGGTTCTAAAAGCTGAGTGTTGAGCGCAGTTTTTAAGCCTACTGAGAAACCATGAAGTAGCCTGTTTACATTTTTAACTTAAATTTGAAAATTTAGATCATGATCCAAAATACGTAACTTTTTCACTTGAGACCAACATTTCTATAATTTTTATCAAATTTACGATGTTGGTTATTTTATGTATAAAAGTACATTTCATGGCGATTTATTTACAAAAAAAATATATCAGAAAACTCTTGTACTTTTTTTTAATATCTTTTTAATATGGTCAAGTTGAAAATTCTCAAAAGTTCATAAAAAGAGGGACCTTTTGGACGTCAATCGTCCGACCACACTGTATAAATGTCCTACCAATACCAACTGACTTGAAATTAGCGAAAAAAGTATACATACAGTTGAACAGTCTTCAGGTGACGGTACCGGTGCATCGTTATCCAAAAATTTCATAAGTAAGGACTGAAACACAGGTGGACCCGCTGGAACCGAACAATTCGAATCTTTATCGTCGTTAGCAGTCGTTTCTTGATCTGCATTCGATGAAAAATCAGATTGTCTTCTGTCGAGTAGTGCTGCAACCACCAACGCTCTGTGTTCACCGGCTCTTTCGGGCGAAAGAGCCCATTCGCATAAAAGTTTTACAACTGCATCCTCTTGATCGTTGTTCTCGTTGAATACCTGTCAAAAAAAGACGTCAAAATATTTGTCTGTTTTAAGAGGAGTTGTAAAATGTTACCTTTGTGTATAATGTATCCAAGGAATTTGTTGAATCCATCCGATCAAACTTATGTCTGTCTAGAGCATCTAATGCACTCAGAACTCTTGCTGTTATAACACCTAAAAAAACAACAACAAATGCAAACATGTGTAATGACAAATAGTTTGATTTCAGATATTGATAGATATCTTGATTTTGGGGTCATTGTATGGTAAGTTTGATCTTAGCTATTGAAAGATGTCTAGATATAAATCTAGAAAGAAACTATCAGAAGTGCGATATAGCCATACACTCAGATAGTCAAGCTGCTATTAAAGCACTGAGCTCCTACGTCATCGACTCAAAGATGATCTGGAAGTGCCGGAACAAACTCAATGAGGTAGGTAAGAAAAATAAGGTCTTTATAATCTGGGTTCCCGGCCATTCGGGAATCAAAGGCAACGAAGAGGCCAATACACTTGCCAAAGAGGGCGCACGAATGCCACTCATTGGCCCAGAACCCTACTGTGGTATAGGTAAATGTACCTATAAAAAGGAGTTTCTGGAGAGGGAGACAGCCGAGAAGGAAAAACTCTGGCGGAATCTTCCAGGGATGGATCATTCCACTAAGTTCCTTCGGAGAGAATGCCTTGGGCGAGAAACTTTTGAGAGCGAGGATCTAGCCTAGTTGAAGCCTTCACAGATATTGGATTTCATAAGGTCTCTCGAACTGGAAGGCGAGCTATGAGGGTATAGTCCGAACAGCTCTGTAAGGGGGCACAATAGACCTTGAGGTTGCAGTGAACTGTAACCCCTATTCAAACTAAACTAATGGTAAGTTTGGCACCACTGCTCCTCCGTCCTTCGGCGAGTGACATATCAAATGATGGCGGGAATTACGAGAAGGCATCGTATCCTATTAACGCGAAAGAATCTGCGGCAGTGCCAAACCTAACATGAAGAATGGAGAGTTTGTCTCGAATTTGTGGATATGTGGTTCCGTTCACGAAAGTTTGAGCCGTCGGTTGGCCATGGAAATTTGGCATATTCCACTGTGTATATTAAAATTTTAGGTTATGTTCTTTATTTTCTTGTCAGATTGATACGCAATGTTGTCAATATTGCATAGAGTTCTCTGATAACTCGCAAGCTCGTCGGACGAGGCCGGGTACATTCGGCAACGTTGACTTTATTTTACTTTATGACAGCAAATACTGCCAACTTCAGATAAATAAACAAACGCCTACTATGCGCTCAAACTTTCGTGAACGGACTATACCTCTCGAATTTCGATGTTTTTGCATTAATTATTGAATCTACCTGAAATGAAACTAATCAAATCCTTATGTGAATGTTTAAAAGCGATTTTTAGACTAAATTAGAGCAGTGATTTTGTGTGGAAAAAGTGACGTGAAGATGCAATATTTTCGGAACTTTGGGGGCCCATATTTTCTAAACTAAGACAGATCGCCACCTATTGGTTTCAATAATGTTGTTCAGGGAGTCCTAAATGAATACATACATTTCACCAATCTAGTCGATATCAGGTGGATCCCAAAATTCAAATATTTACGTAAGTGATAAATGGGTAGAACTAAACCGATATCTCTCATGTTATTCAAATTTGAATCAAAAAATTTCTCAATATGAACAAGCAAGCATAAGCCTTTAACTTTAAATCACTGCTTTTTACCGATTTTGCCCGTAAAGATTACAATAAAGGAATGAAAATAAGATAAAGAAAGATGAAAGTAAAGAACGATTGCTTTAACATATGAAAAAAGACCACTATGCCCCAAAAACAAACAGAAATTATCCATAGAGATAAAATAGAGAAGAGACGCTGACATACAATTGAGTAAGGAAAAATAGTACCACTGGGCGGGGCTAAGTCGGGGACGAATATGGCGAAAAGTTCAGGGTTGAATTCAGTTGCCAGTTTTTTCTATTTACAAATTTCACCCAAAAAATACGACTTGTTGGTTCTTTAGAAATCCTGTTCAAATAAGGTCGGTCAATTGAATATCAAATAAACATTTTTTCTTCAGGTGATAATATACACATATTAAAAGATATCAGATTATCATGACAGACTAGCAAAAATTTCGAATGCGGATCTGTTCAGTACTCATCCCTACCTGTGATATGTTTTTCCTCTAATTTTCTTTTTATCTGTCTCTTCTCTGCCTGAAGAAAGCCTTACAGTGCACAATACCATTTTATTGTATATTATTAAGCAGAAAAAATCACAATTTAACTAGAAACAGGCGCGAGAATCACAATTCCTCCAGAAAATTCAACAGTTGACAAATTTGACGTTGGGTGGTAGTAATCTGATGACACGTTTATTTCAATGATGGCAACTCTATTCTATCCTATCTCTATGGAAATTATCACATACCTGCCGAAGATGACTCCTGCCACTTTTTAGTGCACCAGCGGCCTTTTGCTTTCTTACTCCTTTCTTTAATTATACTCTCCGAATATTTTATTTGCTTCCTATAAGTGTTCATATCACATCTCGCTGGCATAGGAAGGGAAGAAGGATTTATGGATAGTTTATCCAATGGAGAACCATACCAAATGGTGTCGACCCCAGCTCCACACCATACTAAACTAGTGGGACATTCTAGCATTATGGAATGTATAATAGAGCTCAATTGAATAACTGGAAAAAAAAGTTTATTTCAGGGAACACAATATGATATACGCAGAAAATTATGGGTAATAAACAGTTTTCCAATAAGAGGTGTTATTTTGAATAGCCCGCTATTTCGGCAGATGTCACGTTTGAAGCTGTCATTTTTTGACATTTGACAAGTAGAAACTTTGCCATTAATAAAAATGGAACGACACACGCTTCAAGAACGCGTTGAAATTATTAAAATTCACTATAAAAATGGTGAAAATTTGGCAGGGACGGTTCGTAAAACTAGAACATTTTTGGGTCGTCGTGAAGCACCTTGTCGGACCGCAATAAAGGAATTTGTGAAAAAATTCGAGCTGTTGGGACAAGTTAGTGATGTGAAGAATAAAACCCGTGCACGTCGCTCAAGAACAGCCGAGAACATTGCTGCTGTAGTCGAAAGTGTTGAATGAACCCAGGTTCTTCCATTCCTCGTCGTTCTTTGGAATTAGGCATTCCACAAAAGTCATTACACCAAAAGATATCTGGATCTTGGTAAGAAGCAATTGCACCTCCTCACTGGCTTTCTTACAGGACATTGTCGCCTTAGGAAGCACCTGTTGAGGATGGGATTGTCGGACACTGACAAGTGTAGGTTCTGTGGGGAGGAGGAAGAAACCCCCATACACCTAGTCACGGAATGCCTTGGCATTACGAGCCTGAGGAGGAAATGCCTTGGACAAGAAACTTGTAAGAGTGAGGAACTAGCCTCGTTGAAGTCTTCACAGTTACTAGATTTCATTAGATCTCTGGAACTGGAAGGCGAGCTGTGAAGGTTTTTGGCCAGAACAGCTCTGTAAGGGGGCACAATAGACCTTAAGGTCGCAGTGGACTGTAACCCCTCTGTAAACTATCAAACTATCAACTATCAAAGTCATTACACCGTATTTTGCATAAAGATTTGGGTCTTAAGGCTTATAAAGTTCAGTTAACACAAAAACTCAAGCCGGCCGATCATCAAGAACGTCGTGTCTTTCCGGACCATGTTGTCTCTGGAAGAGGTGATCACAATTGGCCACCGAGTCTTGTGATTTAACACCTTGCGAATTCTTCCTTTGGGGCCACGTGAAAGAGAAGGTCTACGCCAATAGCCCAGCGTCGATTCAAGACCTCAAAGATGGAATTCGTGAGGCTATCGAGGACATAGGGCAGTGGCTGCCCTATGGATATGGTCCTGTAAGCAATGTTATATTCCACTATTAATGGCATACCTTCTTCTTTATAATGAAATAAGCATCCGATCATTTATATTGAAAAATGGCATTTTTCTCTGAATATCAAAATAACAGATCTTATTGGAAAACCCTTTACAATGTCATACAAAAGAGAATCCGAATGGGGCTTAGTAACAGTAGCAGTTCACTCAGAAATAAAACCCTTTTTAAAAATTAGGTTAATTGCTAATTGTTAATTATGCTAACCTAACCTAAATGTTAGGTTAGGTTAGCTTAACCTAACCTAACCGTTTTTAACATTTAGATTAGGTTAGCATAATTAACAATTAGCAATTAACCTAATTTTTAAAAAGGGTTTTATTTCTTTCATCCATACACAAAAACTGAATTAGCGTCAACTTACACTCAGAACGATTTTCGTTTAGTTAGGTTAGGTTTGTTCAAAGTTAGGCCGCAAAAATAAGCCAGACAAGAAAAAATGGTGGAATGAACGCACGAAGTGAAAAACAGGAAATTAAAATAAAAGTTGTGAAATTGCTGTAAAGTGCAACAGAACAGTGCAAAACAAGTGAAATAACCAAGTTAGTGAGATCGAACTTTGGGAAAAATATCAGAAAAAACTAAAGGAAAAAATCTTTCTTTAACAACGAATTCGCGATCTAAGTTCAACATTTAGTGAGTAACATAATTTTTTCTCGTAATTAAAGGTGCTCCATTTTATTTATTGACATAAACTACAAATCAACTAAGTTGTTATCATAGTTGCTATTTCATCAATAAAAATACAATTTACCCATATCTACACTGTTTACATACCTTTAAGGTGCTTTTCAACAAGGATTTTTTTTCTCAACAATTACCAAATACTCAAGAATTACTTACCCATATCTCTATGGAGAGGACAATTCTGATACTCAATCAGAGAATTAGATAGTGAATTTGGAGGAATATTTTCCTTTTTCTCTCCCTCCGTATTTTCTTTCGTTTCTATTTTAACCTCACTCGTAGGACAATTGGTTGTATCATTATTAGGATTTGACAGCATTTGATTCAATTTTTTGGCACAGAATAATGCCAATCTTCTGCATAGTAGTTCCGATTGTGTGAATTCTTCCATGTATTGCATCGTCAATGGTAAAAATAACCTTAAAATACCATCGTCTAAAGGTTGAACACGAACCTTTTCAAGCAAGTCTATAATCCAGTTGAGCACTTCTTGTGGATCAGTGAGACCTAAAATGTACGTCATATTAGAAACGATAAGGAGTGATATGAAAATAATATAAGAATTATTCTTGCAATATATGAAACTTTTGAAAAACTAAAAATCCTGACTCACCTTCTTCGTAAATGTATTTTAGCAATCTTGTACAATACATCCAATGTCTATAAGCAAGCATCTGTTCTGCTTCATTATTCACAGGAGTAGTGAGAGACTGATTGGTATTAGTTTTTTCAATTTGTGAATAATGCTCCTGTAATTTTGGTATTTGGTCCTTCAAAAACTTGAGTAACATACTGGACCATTCTGGAAAATATTAAAAGGATGATTATACAAACTCAGACAGGAGCTAGAATGTTTTTAACAGAGGAAACAGCATTTCGTTCCTACTAGCTAACCAAAAAATTCAGTTATATGTAGTACAAACCTGTAGTTGGGTCTGGCATCTGCCTTTTCTTATTTTTTGCCTCTGATACTGTATATGCAGTATAAGCAGAACTTAATTTTATGAACCAAGCAGCTCTCATCATAGGAACTTGATATTCACATAATAACATAAAAATTTCTTCCTTCTTATTGAAATTAGGTGCCTTTTTCGATAAACTCATAAGAGGTTTTTTTCCTGCCAAATCTTTGAACCAGGCCTCAATTGCATTTTTAGTTCGACCAGTTGCAGGCCAAAAATTGTCCTTTGGATTTATTTGTTGCTTCTTCCTACCGGAATCTGGCAACATGCTAAGTTTTTCCTTTTCGGCAATGATTTCATTGAAATAAGCTCCAACCTAAAAGAGCACTCATTATATTGCTTACATTCTAGATGATCAAATATACAAAAATCAAAGTCAAAAACTTCAGGTACCTTATTTGAAGTAACATTACAATTTCGTGCAGTACCAAACTCATCGCTGAGCTGTGTCATAGTAAGGAATCCATGTTTTACATTGTTGCTAGTCAATTCATCTTCCTTCTGTTTTGGTTCCTGTGGATAAACATCAGGAGGCCCTATTCTCGGTTTCTTAAGGGGCCGTTTTTCGAAAAAACTACTGCCGTTAAACATTTTGAATAGTAAATATGAACCTCTTCTTCAACACAAGTATAAATATGAATTATTTACAAGACATATATTTGGCAGAAAAAAAGAAACTAAGGGGAATATAATTTTCATAAGACTCAAGGTACTCCTTTTTCATTTTAAGAAACTATAATGTATGTGATTATTCCTAATACAAAACAATAAACATTTTCGGCAAAAGTCACAGTCTCGCACAAAAAATGGCGAGTTTGACAGCTGTCCTGTCCTGTCCGTTATGTCAAAAACAGCTGTAAATATTATTATTCTGTGGTTGATTCACAGAACACAAATTTTCTATATCTTTTTATTTTCCTTTTTCGTCCAAAAATCTAAATTTTTATGATAAAAAAGATTGAAAGGAGTTTCAAATTTCAGAAGAAATTATTAATTACTTATTGATATATCATATATCAATTTATATTATCTTTTCAGAAAGTATGAGTAAATCCAACAGTGGCGTATCTAGCAATTGGGTTGGAAGGCTTTTGGGCTTATATAAAATTGCTTATTTTACATTTCACAGCTATATTTATGAAAGACGATGTTAATATTACTATTATGGATAACTGTTCATAAACTGGGAATGACACAAACACCATACTTGGTTCAAGTACTTTTATTTTGTATAAGTTATTCATTTATAACTTCAAAGTGGAATATTTCCATGCTTCTTTGGTGGATTTTTCAAATTTTTGGTTTCGAATAAATTCAAATCACGGCATAATCTCCATCTAGTTGTTCTGGGCTCGATTATATCATCAATGAATCCTGTAAAATACAATTCGTATGTAGTAAATAGCGGATTACTATTTTATAATTCCATAAAAGAAATTTGATCGAAAATATAAACTTCAAAAAGAAATATGTTGAAGATATTGTAAATTATATATTTTGGGGCTTTTCTATTTGGCTGATAAACTGATTTTGCAGATTTTGTTTCGCGATATTCACCTCTTTGAGCCGCTGGGAACGGGTTCCCGAACTTCTCAATGTACTCAGCTTCATATTTTTCTACGTCAGCCTTTCCTCTGTATAAAATAGCTACTGCTCCCTTGGCACCCATAACAGCAACTTCTGCTGTAGGCCAAGCGTAATTCACATCACCTCTGAGATGTTTTGAAGCCATTACATCATAGGCTCCTCCATAGCCCTGAAAAGTTAATTTCAAGAAGTGCTTGATGTTGTATTATTTGATTTTATGGTTATCTACCTTTCTTGTTATCACAGTAAGCTTAGGAACTGTAGCTTCTGCGTATGCATAGAGAAGTTTAGCTCCATGCCTTATTATTCCTGAATGTTCTTGGTTGACTCCAGGAAGAAAACCAGGAACGTCAACCAAAGTTATAATTGGGATATTGAAGGCGTCACAAAACCGTACGAAACGGGCTGCTTTAACTGAAGCATTTATATCCAAGACACCTGAAAAAATCGTAGTTTAATGGAATCCTCAACTTGTTAGTGTTAGGATAAGTCGAAATGTTTATGAGAAATTTTTTTCTAGATGAGTACTCACTCACCAGCTGCTACTTTCGGTTGATTTCCGACAATTCCAACTGAACGACCGTTCATCCTACCAAATCCAACCACAATATTCTTGGCATATTTCGGCATTATCTCGAAAAACTCCCTTTCATCTACAATATTCACGATAATATCCAGCATATCGTAAGCAGCAGTTGTTTCTGGTGGTATTATAGTATCTAGTATTCTCACGTCCAAGTCACTTTAAAAAAAAAATCAGTTAGTTATTTTTATTTTAGTTCAAAAGTCACTAAAGGCAGACCTTTGTTATTTTATAGAAGCTGAAAAGTTTTTTTATAGATGACTGCAGCACAGGTTAAAACTACCAACAACTATTGAACTTGGGGAGCGGTGTCTTAAGCACAAAACAGGCAATAAAGAGTTACAACATTCTCTCTCAATTCTTTATATTTGATGTAGTTATTTACTTTCTTTCATTATAAGAAATCACTTCGTCCATCGGCATTTAGTACGGTTCTAATACTCTGCCAGGCACTCTTAATTTTGAATTATTTTTTATTTAAAGTTGTTATCATTGAAAGTGTAACCAACTAGTGAAATATCATTTTTTATATATTTAATCTCTAAGCATTTTTCATGAATTTCTGACTATATGAAATACGGAAAGTATAAATAAATTCAATTATAGTTAAGTGTGTCTCACAGGGGGTTAAAGTCGTATTAAGTATCTACCAATTCACGGGAATATTCTTTAATATTTTTACAATGAGAATATTTGAAAATCGGTTTGGTATTATAACGAATTTGAGTGCTTTTTCTACCTGTTCATTACTTTTACCTGCTTAAGCCATTTCTTCCTTTGTTTCATAATAATTGTTGATAAAACTTCCAACTTTTTTAAATAACGAAGATCGTCTCTCGCAGGTTTTTGCTCTTTTTAAATATAAGTTTGATCTTGTTTTTACCATCGTTCATCGCAAACTCTTATAGGTGCTGGATGATTGTTAGATTGAGGTAAGAAGCCCATGAAATCCCTGAGTTGAAGTAGAGCTTCTACGTCATTAGAAAATGATTTATGTGCCACACCGGATATCGATGTATGTGTTTTTGCACCTCCTAGCTCCTCTTGCGTAACGTCTACATTGGTTACTGACTGAAAATTAGAGTTTCAGCAATAAAATTGTACTGAATGATACAAAATATATTGTTTTATAATTCACCAATTGTGAAAATGTTGAAAAAAATCGAGCTATTGGAACGAGTTTGTGATGTCAAGTATGGAAATAGTCGCTCCAGAAAAAATGAAAACATTGCTGCTATAGCTCGACATATTTCGCATAAAGGTTTTAAGGCTATTTAAGTTCAGTTAACACAGGTTGACGATCATCTATGTACACTGCTCAACAATTGATAGGGATCACTAACTTGTTCTAAATTTATTTCTGAAATATTCGCTCCAAGATTATAAATTTAGTCAGATATCAGAGTATTTTCAGTTGATAATATGGTTCACTTGAGAAAAGAATGAAAAAATGGAAAGTTGGAGAGAAAAAAAGACTTTATTAGGAACACTCAAAATTCTGTGTTTGAATAACATAAAAATTTTATGATGAAACCACAAGAAGGCTGAAGTTTCGGTTAAGCTAGTACCTAGTTGGTCCCCCACGAGCTCGTCTCAAGCATTCTACCCTACGAGGCATACTTTCGATCAAACGATTTATAAAATTTTGGGGCAAATGTCCAAATATCCCGTAAAGCGTTAGAAAGGTCCTCCAGGTTATTGATCGGTTGTTCTAAGGTTGACAATTGTCTAGACATCTCAGACCAGACATGTTCGATGCAATTCATGTCTGAGGGAGGTCGGCAGCGCAGTACAACAGCTGCCCAAGATCGTCTTTTGATCCTCAATGCTAGGAGAAATCCCACTCACCCGGCGTCGCGGCTCAATAGATCACTGAGAGTTGCAACAGGAGTTCTAATTTCGAACCAGACTACATGTTCGTGGTTTGAGAGCACGTAGAAGGGTACAACATCCCCGTTTGAACAGGGAACACCGGGTTCATCGACGGCAATGGGCTGAGGAGCACCGCAATTGGACACTTGAAGATTGGAGCCGATGTTTATTTACGGATGAGTCTAGATTTCGTTTGGTCAACTCCGATGGACGTATTCTTGCTTGGAGGGAAAGAGGTCGAAGGTATGCAGAACAGTTTATGGTACCCACAACAGCTTTTGGCGGAGGTTCTATATGTGTATGGGGAGGCATTTGTTTGAACCAACGCACAGAGTTGGTTGTTCTGCAGAACACCACCATGACCAGCCAGAGATATCACGATATGATTATTGAACCCATAATTGTTCCGTTTGCGGCTGCCGTGGGCGAGAATTTCATTTTAATCGACGATAATGCCCGTCTACACCGTAGTCGTCTGGTTAATGAAGCGCTAGAAACTCATGCTATTGATAGGATGGACTGGCCAGCTCGCTCTCCAGACATGAATTGCATCGAACATGTTTGGTCTGAGATGTCTAGACAATTGTCAACCTTAGAACAACCGATCAGTAACCTGGAGGACCTCTCTAACGCTTTACGGGATATTTGGACGAATTTGCCCCAAAATTTTATAAATCGTTTGATCGAAAGTATGCCTCGTAGGGTAGAATGCTTGAGACGAGCTCGTGGGGGACCAACTAGGTACTAGCTTAACCGAAACTTCAGCTTTCTTGTGGTTTCATCATAAAATTTTTATGTTATTCAAACACAGAATTTTGAGTGTTCCTAATAAAGTCTTTTTTTCTCTCCAACTTTCCATTTTTTCATTCTTTTCTCAAGTGAACCATATTATCAACTGAAAATACTCTGATATCTGACTAAATTTATAATCTTGGAGCGAATATTTCAGAAATAAATTTAGAACAAGTAAGTGATCCCTATCAATTGTTGAGCAGTGTATTTACCTTGACAACATCTGGTCCAGTAATAAAAAGATAAGAGGTATTTTCAACCATGAAAGTAAAATCTGTCATTGCTGGTGAATATACTGCTCCTCCAGCACAAGGGCCCATGATGAGGGAAATCTGAAAGAAACTCAGTACCAGTTAGAAGCGTATAAATGGATCATCTACTCTCAATAATAAAAATAATGAATTTAAGGATATTAACTATTTCATATTTCTCAGCATTACTTTTTCAAGGAATAAGTATCAACCTCAGAGGAAGAAGTACCAACTTACTTCTTCCTCTGAGGATATTCGTGACGAGTTGCTCTGAGATGGCTTATTGACTTTATTAACTTTTTGCTAGCTTAGTGTCAAACCGTTGATATTACGAACCTAGAATACCTCAAGGGGCTCAAGTCATTCAAAGTTTTCTCTGAGCCAAGAGCTCAAAACAATTGTCTACAAAATTTCTGAATGACATACCTTATTTCTTTTAGGTATTTTGACTATTTACATGATTAGCTCCGGCAAAGGTACCTATATGAGTTTGATACTTGTTGAATTAATCAACGACCATTATTCTTCAGTAGAAGCTAGTGAGATGTCAATCAGAGGAGGCCCGAGAACACGCAACCAACAAACTAATTTATTTCGAACTGGGCTTCCTGTCAGTCACTGGCATTATTTTATTCCATTCTACGCAGAACGAACGATTATGAGCAGAATTAATAATTAAATTTGGCATTGCTGGTCGAGGTGTCTTAACTACTTGAGTTATGGAAATGCATTTTACTGAAATTATCATTCAAAATAAAATCTACAGGATCTGGCGTTTCTTCAAGTTCACTACTTGCATTATAATTCTCACTTCTTGTTTCCGTTTCCATCTTTCTTGCTGAAATAATAAAATCTTACTTACATACTTTTCCTAAAGATGTCACAAAACCACAAACCGCACGCTGAGAAGATTAATACTTCGTTAATTAAAAGAGAGGGAATCAAAACAGCTGATCTCCATTCACGATTGCCGGGGTTGATTCGGACCGATCGGACGTTCAGTTTCGCCTAAGCTCGTTCGCCTAGAAGCGAAAATGATGCCGCGGAGCCGGGCCTCCGACACGTGATCTACAGCTTGATTTTTGAGTGGTTCCCGCGTCGTTCATTTGAAGAAGTTAGAAATGTTACATTTTAATGAATCTAGACTCGTGGAGGCGAGCCTCCTTCGCTAAGCGGTTTGCCTGCTATCTGTTACGCTGTATTGTGTGTTGCGGATAATGTATGAATGTTTTAAATCGCTGAGTAATAAAGATATGTTTATTATTACTTTGAGATTTGAATAGTAGATAGAATGATGAAAATAATACAGATATAGAAATGTGATTATTTTTAATTTGAACTTGAATTTAAAATTGAATAAAATGCAGTGAAACTAGGGGAGGCCCGGCCTCCTCTGCCTCCTCTGAACAGCCGCCACTGTTATTCTTTAACCGATGCATGTTTTAATGAAAAAAGCATACCTACGATTGACAATATTAGAACCAGAAAGGCACTAAAAGAAGAAGACGAATATACTCACTTGGGGTATCACACCTGAAGCAAGCACGTTCCTTTGAAAGATGTCAGCGTAACCAGCTAATGAATCTACCCCTTCTTGAATTCGTGCACCACCAGAATCGTTTAATCCTACCACTGGTGCTCCAACCAACATAGCTTGATCCATTATTTTACAAATTTTCTTAGCGTGGACAGATGATAAACTCCCTCCAAAAACGGTGAAATCCTGGCTGAAAAGATAAACTGGCCGGCCGTTAACCAGTCCATGGCCTGTGACTACCGAGTCCCCTGAAATCTATTTAGAATGAGAAAAAGAATTGCTTTATTTCAACAGTACATAATTGTATAGTTTTAATCGTTGAGCAAAATTTGTTTTTTGCATGATTCTTTCTTTTCTATAGGAACATGCAATTTGTTATCTTATAAAATGAATATTTTAAAAGTAATATTATCTGTTATAGCTTCATATACTCACTTTTTGTTTGTCCATTCCAAAATCTGTACAGGTGTGCTCAACAAACATGTCATATTCTACGAAACTATCATCGTCGCAAAACAAATGTATTCTTTCCCTAGCTGTCAGTTTTCCCTATAAAATAATAGAAGAAATATTTTTCATTATGAATGACCAGTGGAAATACAGGGTGGTCCAGATCTCAACCAAGAAATTAGATATTTCAATCACGTATTCCACATCAAAAATAAGCCCTAGTTAATCATATACACATACAGTTTATGAATTTTGAGCTTTGGGATGGAATAACGAAAATACACTCCTGCAGGAAATTGAATTGCCTTTCCAACAAGGTGCTGCTCGACCCCTTTTTCCTATTCAAAAATGAGAGCTGTTAGGGGTTGCGGATAGGGGGGTAGTGATATCAAACTCATTTGAACACCCTTATTTGTCCCCCTTTCACCAAAATTTGACCTGTCCGAGCGTTATTTCGTTATTCCACCCCAAAGCTCAAAATTCTTGGTGGAAAGTTATGGATGGCCCACCCTGTATGCCGAGATATGCTTCCTCTTCGAGATACAGGATGTTCAAATTATAGACGTCGATATGAATTATGTGTTCAGCAAAATGATTCATGCTTCGAACATCTATTTTAAATTTGTATTTGAGCTTGGTGTTTAACGCAATATTTTTTTTAATTACACTCTTCGTTTAAAAAGATATTTATATTATTATGTATCAGAGATTCCTTCATGCATAAGAATGTATTTTATTTTTTTAATGGCAATCGGTGTAAAGTACGTCAAAAACACAAGATAACGAATTTGCTCAAAATTTAAAAAGAATTTTCACAGTAAATTTTATGATGCAGAAAGCGCTCCTTGATACTATCCTGTATACAGAATTTCATGATAATATGCAGAGTAGTGTAAAAGTTATTAAAAAAACATTTTTTCTTCTATAATTTCATATGTATTTAGGAGAGAAACCATTTCTCGATATATGTTTATATGACCAACTAGGGCTTATTTTCGACGTAGAATTCGTGGTTGAAATTTCTTGGCTACGATCTGGACCACCCAGTATATTTCACTTCTGATTTATCAGAAAACATAGTTCACTGAAATTTTTTTCTTCAGATCAAAATATTCCGGAATTACAAAGTGTCACAAGATCTTCGTAGGGTTTTATCTCTGAAAGATTGTATTTTGGACCTGACGTTGATAACAACTTCTTGCATTCCTTTTTTCAATTTTTCTATGTATACAATACCTTTTTATGTTGTGTTGCTATCCTATCAATTCCTCCTCCTAAAAGTGCCTTTTTCCTTTTTTCACTTATTTGTTCGGATACTTTCACAGTTTGAGATTCTGTACTTTTATATTTTACTAAATCACAGCCTAAACTCGATATTGCACAATTAAAAGTTTTATTTTTCACTAGGAATAGGGGATTTAGACTTTTTCTTAGCATCGTGGACCACTATTTTGTTCAGATTCAGAATATATTCGGAGAAAATGTTTATACACAACACTACACACTTCACACTCTACTCAGTCAAACTAGGGAATACGGAATTATTGTTTACGTTCCTATCTGAACAACCTTGGCATCAAAATCTAGAACCGGTTTGATTCTTATGGATTCTCCGGCTTATCAGCTGTGACGAAACGATTTTCGAAATCAGCAATCTGAAGTTAGGTAGATCAATAAAATTTAATGATAACTTTATGACGAGAATGCAGATCGAGTTCAAAATACGATATTGACAGGTTTGGGTGCTTTGTGCTGTTTCTAGTTGAATTTGTATCGAGTCCATTACCTGAATGTCACCCCTGAATGATGAGTAGTCAAGCACCTGCTCACCTGTTGCAGAAAGTTAATATAGCAGAGATTTGAGTGTGTCATTTCGCTTGAACAGAAGTTTCAATTTTTTTCGATTCTAGATAATATTAGTTATTTAGTAAAATAGTTCATTAAGGACAGCGATTAAAGGTAAAGATATTTTGACGCGTGAGCGGAGCGAGACCATCAATCGTTGTACTTACCTACGTATAGTCCGTTCACGAAAGGTTGAGCCGTCGGTTGGCCATGGAAATTTGGCATATTCCACTGTGTATATTAAAATTTTAGGTTATGTTCTTTATTTTCTTGTCAGATTGATACACAATGTTGTCAATATTGCATAGAGTTCTCTGATAACTAGCAAGCTCGTCGGACGAGGCCGAGTACATTCGGCAACGTTGACTTTATTTTACTTTATGACAGTAAATACTGCCAACTTCAGATAAATAAAGAAACGCCTACTACGAGCTCAACCTTTCGTGAACGGACTATATGTGAGATTGAAAATGAGATCAGCTCGAAAAAACTTATTAAAAAAGTCAGTGGGGTCATGGAAATGCAATCAAACTACAAAGGGAAACGATATTTTCGAATTTATTCCTTAAATTTATCCAATGAAATAAAGATATGAAATAATTTCAATTCAACAATAACGTAACTATAGAAATTGGTCGATTCAACATTATTAATCAATTTAATTTCGAAAAACAATAAAATATTATCCAAAAATTCAATTGAATTAACATAATTACAAAGTATTCAACAAATTTCCATATATTCGATAACAATATAAGAATATCACAGAAACTAAAAAATCGAACATTAAAAGAATCATTAAGTTCTTCTAGGTACAAAAAAATTTCAATCGAATAAATGAATGATTAAAACACGTATCATAAAAAAACATGAGTCAAAAATTCATGATGTGACAACTGTAGATGATAGTTTTATATGTTGATTTATTGTTTTATTTATATGTTTTTCGGTGTGTTACAATTTCTCTACTATTCATTATTCTTCTAAGGAAACGAAGATTTGAACTCTAAATTCTACTCGTTTATTTGGTCAACCTGAGAGCTCAAGTTCTATAAAATGAAGATTGGATGAAATTCTTACATCAATTGAAAAATATTCTCAGTACTGATCCAAAAAAGTTTCACAAAAGCTCCTGAACCCAAGGCAGTTCATTATTAAATTTAATTTGATTGAACCCAAATCTATCTGAAATTTATCGTATCACAAAAAATATAGTTTAAATAATCTATCATTAGCTACATGTAAAGAGTTCATGGTGGCATTTAATTATTTTTTATCGAAAAACGCAATCTTCTTTTGAAATTGTTCATCACTAATGGAAGGGACAATAGAAGTTTCCAAATATCTAGCGATAATTATTATTTGCATTCAGATATATTCCATATTATGAAACAACATACAAATGTATATACCTAATAGCAGTTCAGTGATATTCGTTTTTATTTTTGCTAATTTATTCTTCTTCTACTCAAATTTCGGATTTTCGAGTGTTTTAGTATTTTGTATTTTCGAATGTATATTGAAAGGGTTGGAGAATTAGAGATTGAAAATTCAATTGAACCAATGCATATAGATTATCTTCATAATAGTAAGGTAAATTATATGTGTCAAGGGCCTATTTCAGAAGAGCATGATACGCATATTTGCTTGAATACAATGAGATCACGAATTGAATTATTTCTAGGCTGATGGTTTTCCTATAGATGACTCACACACAAGAAAAAAGTATAACCTGTGAAACTACGAAACTTTAGTCGCGGTGGCTTTAACATATTACAGGTACCAAAGGGGTGAAAGATTGTTTTTCA
Source organism: Propylea japonica (assembly GCA_013421045.1). Taxonomy (NCBI): domain Eukaryota; kingdom Metazoa; phylum Arthropoda; class Insecta; order Coleoptera; family Coccinellidae; genus Propylea; species Propylea japonica. Next base: position 29,102,755 of record CM024240.1, read on the forward strand.
AATGCGATACAGGTTATTTTAATGTACTTCTTTGTAAAAAAATTTTAGAAATCACAATGTCCATCTGCAGAAAGTTAGTAAGGTTCCAACGCACTACTTGGCACCCTTCAACTTCAATCAATTGCATGAATGTAAAACTAAGATTGGTTGTTTCAGTTTCAGGGTATCTGGGAAAAGATTAAAACTGTACTTAAGTATCTGCTGATGGAAGAAGATATCTCTAATATTTTGGCAATGAAAATATATATAAAAAAGGTTTTATAATATATCGAACTTTACCACTCACCTTCTGGAGTACTGCGAGTTTTTCAGTTGATGATAGATCTTACCTGTGCTGGGGCCATTCATATAAAAATTCTCAGATTTTTTCGAAATAACCTCTATTATACATGGACGAATTATTTCGCTTATTATGACTGTATTATTCAATCAGATGATTCGTCAAATGAGTGACAGTTGTGACAAACTTTGTGAATATTATATACTCTCGCTAAACCCTTTCAATATATATAGTTAAGTCGAATATATCTATTTGTTTATTAAAATTGGCATTTAAATTGAAATCCACGATTTTTCCATCATAAACTCTGGATCTTTTCCTATCTTATTGTCTAGGAGCATCTATAACATTCGTAATTTCACCGCATCTGCTATGACACTATTACTTAATTTTTCTCATCAAAGTTGTTGAAATTTAAAACGCTACATCATCAAAGAAGTATTCCAAAAGCTTCCGCACGAACTGGCATGGTTAAATCTTTCATCTACGAAGGGAAAAAATAGATCCAGATTCTTCGAAGTACCTATCCAGAAAGGTTATAAACGAATGAGTTTAACCTGGTGCTCCGAGGCAATAACTAACAAACTCGCATAAACCTGTTCCAAGCGTTTCTTCAACCCACTCATAAAGCATCTTCAATGCTCAGGTACAATGAGCAAACCCTTTCCAGAAACTAGAGGATGGGAGGGAGAAAAGTACCGGTGGCATTCTTGTCCAATTTGAACTTAACGTGAGATCATTTTGGCCTTCATACGATCAGTTGTTCTCTGTGGTGCTACGGTGTATTTCTCATGACTTTGGAAATGGCCGCTACCGGAAGTACTACTTGGGGAATGCATGTTTAAATCGGAGATGATTTTCGACTGTATATTGAAAGGGTTGGAAACAAAGTATGCATAATATGTAATATAGGCCTATTTCAGATGATAAAATAATATTGCATAAGGCCATTTTTCAACTAAATACAACTTCAAACGAAAGATTGGAAGATGGAGATGAAGAAGATCATCAAAGGCATATTTGCTGGAATATAATGAGATCTTCAACTGAATTATTTCAGAGCTAAACTTTTTTCCTTAGATGACTTCAACACAGGAAAAAACTATCACCAACTATGAAAGTTTGGCCGTGGTGGCTTCAGCAGATTACTGGCATAAAGAGCTGGAAAATCGACTATCCAATCAGTATACAACCCAGTTTTCATATAGATCTTACCTGTGTTGTGGTATCTATAGGAAAACTTTCAAATTTTTCAAAATAATCTCTATTATACATGGACGAAGGATAGCATGACTCCACTATTAAATAAGATAATTCGTCAAAATAGTGACACAGTGACAGTCCCGACGAACTTGGTGAATATGAACCCTTTCAATAGCTATATTTATGTCGAATATATCTAATCATTTATTAAAATTGGCATTTAAATTGAAATCCACAATTTTTCCATCAGAAACTCTGGATCTTTTCCTATCTTATTGTCTAGGAGCATCTATAACATTCGAAATTTCACCGCATCTGCTATGACACTATTACTTAATTTTTCTCATCAAAGTTGTTGAAATTTAAAACGCTACATCATCAAAGAAGTATTCCAAAAGCTTCCGCACAAACTGGCATGGTTAAATCTTTCATCTACAAAGGGAAAAAATAGATCCAGATTCTTCAAAGTACCTATCTAGAAAGGTAATAAACGAATGAGTTTAACCTGGTGCTCCGAGGCAATAACTAACAAACTCGTATAAACCTGTTCCAAGCGTTTCATCAACCCACTTATAAAGCATCTTCAATGCTCAGGTACAATGAGCAAACCCTTTCCAGAAACTAGAGGATGGGAGGGAGAAAAGTACCGGTGGCATTCTTGTCCAACTTGAACTTAACGTGAGATTTGTTGTCTATCATTTTGGCCTTCATGCGATCAGCTGTTCTCTGTGGTACTACGGTGTATTTTTCGTGACTTTGGGAGTGACTGCTGCCTGAAGTACTGCTTGGGGAATGCATGTCTACTCCGATGTTTAAGTCGGAAAGGCTGTGTCTGAGATCGTTGTAATCGTGCATATTTGAGGTGGATAGTGACAGGAACCAACTGTGGTTCAGGGCTTCTTCTGGTGTCATTCTTTTTTTCGGGTTCCATCTGAAAAAAAATTATTTGGGATTGTGCTTTTGCTTGTCGCCTATAAGGGAATTCCAATAAGAGGTGTTATTTTGGATAGCCCGCTATTTGGGTAGATGTCACGTTTGAAGCTGTAATTTTTTGACATTTGATCGGTAGAACCTACACTATTAATAAAAATGGAACGATACAGGGTTCAAGAACGCATTGAAATTATTAAAATTCACTATAAAAATGGTGAAATTTGGCAGAGACGATTCGTAAAACTCAAACTTTTTGGGGTCGTCGTGAAGCACCTTGTCGGACCGCAATAAAGAAATTGGTGGAAAAATTCGAGATGTTGGGACAGGTTAGTGATGTGAAGAATAAAACCAGTGCATGTCGCTCAAGAACAGCCGAGAATATTGCTGCTGTAGCCGAAAGTGTTCAAGAAATCCAGGTTTGTCCATTACTCGTCGTTCTTTGGAATAAGGCATTCGGGGACATAGGGCAGTCACTTTGTGATTTGGTTATGGAAAATTTCATTAAAAAGATATGGTCCTGTAAGCGTAGTCGTGGTGGTCATTTGCCTGATGTTATTTTTCACTATTAACGGCGTAGCTTCTTCTTCATAATGAAATAAACATCCGATCAGTTGTATTGCAAAATGGCATTTTTTCTTTGAATATTAAGATAAGACTTCTTATTGGAAAACTCTTTAAAATACTATTATTTTTACCATACAGGGTGCCTCATTCAAAAGTATTCAACCTCAATAACATAACAACGAATCAGAATTTGTGAAAACACTCAGACAAGTCGTTTTTTGATGACGTGATCTGGGATACAAAACTCGTTTCTACTAGAAATCCCCAGAAATTTCAATTGGGAAAGTGGGTAGTTTTGTAGCAAAAATGATTCATTGGATTCAAATTTGTATGAACCTGTAGTTTGTGTTCTATAAAGTGGAAATTGTGCTTTTTCCATTAACGTACAAGTTAGGGAGAAAACACCCGCTAACCCTTCAAAACCTTCACTAATTGAAACTTTAGGAATAAATCTGCAAAAAACATAGCTTATTTTTGTTACTTTTATTGTACGTTACGTTCAGGAGGTATTGTCAAAAAACGATTTTTTCTTCAATTTCAGTCGATTTGTATAAATACTTATAGATTATGTTGCTGATACTTACTGCAAACAGCCTGAAAGGAAATCAATGAAAGCATGGTCGTTACACCTTAGAGCAATTTGTAAATTTTTAGAACCAGGTTTTCTTTTATGGCCTTTGGAGTTGGTTATGCAACGAGGATTACCTTGAGAATCTGAAAGGAATAAAAATAATATATTTATTGAGGTTCAATTAGAATATACAGGCTGTCTACTTTTGAAGTGGACAAACTTCGAGAGGTGGTTTGCAACAAAAAATGTCATTTAACATTTCTTGATTCCACGAAAAATTTCGATTACGAAGAGCATCGAAATAGAGCAAATTTAGGTTCGGAATGTTTAGACCTTTTCGTTGTTATCAGGTTAGCCATGATATTAGGGCGCAGAATTTGCAGCTAGCACAAAAGTTGATAGGTCACTGGAAAGTACACTGAAGGAAGAACTTTTACTGAAAAGAAAGCGTGTGCATAATTATTGAAATTTCATTGAAAAAACCATTGGAAAAATAGGACTGATTTTGTTAACTTCATAATCGTGATATTCTTCTTTACCACGCCTGCCACATATAGACTCTCCCATCTTGTAGTAAATTTATTGCCCTTTTCGAATATGTGGTTAAATTTGATGAGACTACAAGGAAAACTGAATAATAATCTTTTAAAGAAAAAACTTGAATTTTTTTTTCGAAATCTAGAAATGTTAAATTGAAGAATAACCGTCAACATTTCGACCATGTGTTATATGACATTTTTTGTTGCAAATCACTTGTATAATCACCTCTCAAAGTTTATCCACTTCAAAAGTAAACACCCTATATATTGATGTAATCTTCAATATTCTGTGTTTCAAATTATTCAAATCTATTGGAGAAGGTAATCTACTGAGATATTCTGGCTCCAAATCGCCCCTCGTTTGAATTAGGATATTATTTGACTCAACATTTGCAGAATTTTCTCACCAAAAAATAATCTTCTGCGCGTAGCAGCCACAATCAAATCATCTGGAGGTGGTCCTAACACTTCCATAAGGCATGCAAGTTGCTCCACTTCATTCTCTCCAGGAAATAAAGGATAACCTGTATAAAATTCTGCCAAGATGCACCCTGAAACCACAAACCTTTATAATACAATTGCAAAAGTCACGAGTTGAAATTCAAAAACCAATCATGAATTATAGCGAGTTCAAATATGAATTGCTTTTTCGAATTCTCACCTAAACTCCACATATCTATAGCAGTTCCATAAGATAAACCTAGTATCACTTCTGGAGATCTGTAGAATCTCGATTGGATGTAGGTATAAATACGTTGATTTGTGTAACATGAACTTCCGAAATCGATAACTTTTATTGATGTACTTCCTCTTTGTTTCAATAATATATTCTCCTGAAAATGAATACACAATTCAATTATAAGTAAGTAGGTACATATTATATTGATATTAATATTTAAAGATTTTTCTGTCTGGTGTATTCCTTTTTTTTATTTTCCCTAGAATTTACTGAAAAAATATTTCCAATTTTTTTTTGGTAAATCCTTAATCTTGAATTCTCATTTCGAATGCGAATTGAAAAAGATATAACTGGTTTTCATGCCCACTGAAGATTAATGAGATTCAAAATTTAAATACTCACAGGTTTAAGATCACAATGTATGATATTTTCTTTGTTTAACAATCGAAGACACTTGAGTAAGCTTTTGGCAAATCTTCGGGTGAGGTTCAGACTGAATCCTTGATAATTATTTTTCTTAATCAACTCGTAGAGATTTAAACTGAAACATAAACGAAATTTTCAGGGAAAGTTCAAAGTAATACCTATTTGGAATTTTGTTCTCGTCTATTTTTGAAACTTCAACTTCAATAACATATTTAAAAACCATTTCCCATATCATTTGAATATATGATTAAAATTGAAATTCCAGCGATATCAAATTATTTCATTGATATATCACTCTACTACTCACCTCAATAATTCGAAGCTTATACATAAATGATTCCTGAAAAAGAAGTACTCTAACATATGTATGAGGTTATTGTTATCATCGGGATCTTTTTTTCTTATTCGATCTAGAATTCTCACTTCTACTAGGCCTTGGTGATGAAATCGTTTTTTGTTTCTGATAATTTTTATAGCTACATGCTTATTGGTCATATGGTCTAAGGCCTTTATCACTTGACCGAAACTTCCTTTTCCTATAACCTCCAGTATCTCGTAGCGATAGCTGATGTGATCGTGCATCACCTGAAAAGAAGAACGATTTCTAGTCGGTCTCATGGATATTAGTTAAAGGGTTCTCCAATAAGAGGTGTTATTTTGATATTCAAAGAAAAATGCCATCAATATAAATGATCGGATGTTTATTTCATTATAAAGAAGAAGCTATGGCGTTAATATAGGAAAATAACATCAGTCAAATGACCACCACGGCCACGCCTACAGGACCATATCCTTTTAATGAAATTTTCCGTAACCAAATCGCAAAGTGGCTGTCCTATGTCCTCGATAGCCTCACGAATTCCATCTTTGAGGTCTTGAATCGACGCTGGGCTATTAGAGTAGACCTTCTCTTTCAAGTGGCCCCAAAGGAAAAAGTCGCAAGGTGTTAAATCACAAGATCTCGGTGGCCAATTGTGATCACCTTTTCGAGGGATAACACCGTCCGTGAACTTTTCCCGCAAAAGATCAATGGTTTCGTTGCTTGTGTGGCACGTAGCGAAGTCTTGTTGAAAGTAAACGTTGTCAATACTATCCAATTTCGGCCATAAAAAATCATTAATCATCTCTCGATAGCGCAATCCATTCACCGTAACTGTTGCTCCAGCTTCAATTTCGAAAAAGTAAGGTCCAATGACTCCGCCGGACCATAAACCGCACCAGTCACACGTTGAGGACAGAGAGGCTTTTCAACAATAACTCTTGGATTTTCCGAGCCCCAGATGCGACAATTTCGCTTGTTGACGAAGCCATCGAGGTAGAAATGGGCCTCATCACTCTAAATGATTTTTCGATGGAATTCCGGATCATTTTCCTGCATTTCAACGACCCAATCAGCAAAGACACGACGTTGTTGATGATCGGCTAACTTGAGTTCTATTGTTAATTGTACTTTATAAGCCTTAAGACCCAAATCTTTATGCAAATAACGGTGTAATGAAGTTTGTGGAATGCCTAATTCCAAAGAACGACGTGGCCCCAAAGGAAGAAGTCGCAAGGTGTTAAATCACAAGATCTCGGTGGCAAATTGTGATCACCTCTTCGAGAGATAACATGGTCCGGAAACACAACGTTGTTGATGATCGGTCGGCTTGAGTTCTTGTGTTAACTGAACTTTATAAGCCTTAAAACCCAAATCTTTATGCAAAATATGGTATAATGTTTGAGGAATGCCTAATTCCAAAGAACGACCAGGAATGGAAAAACCTGGGTTTTCTTCAACACTTTCGGCTTCAGTAGCAATATCCTCGACTGTTCTTGAGCGACGTACACGGGTTTCATTCTTCACATCACTAAGTTGTCTTAACAGCTCGAATTTTTCCACCAATTTCTTTATTGCGGTCCGACAAGGTGCTTCACGACGACCCAAAAATGTTCGAGTTTTACGAACCGTCTCTGCCAAATTTTCACCATTTCTATAGTAAATTTTAATAATTTCAATGCGTTCTTGAAGCGTGTATCGTTCCATTTTTATTAATGGCGTAGTTTCTACTTGTCCAATGTCAAAAAATGACAGCTTCAAACGTGACATCTACCGTAATAGCGGGCTATTCAAAATAACACATTTTAATGGAAAACTCATTACTTGGATCTGCAGTTTTAAAGATCCGAAGGAACTTTTTGGAGTTATCCATTCCCACAAGATTCTTCCAGAGTACTTCCTTTCTAGTTTCTTCCTTCTCCAAAAAATCTTTTTGCATTTTCGTTCTGAGCATGAAAGTCGCATATGATGAAAATTGTCTGAACAGAAACTGGCAAGTGTATATTCGGCTTGGAAGAGGAGGAAATTCCTGTTCACTTAGTTACAGCAGATCTCACCACTGCAAGCCTGCTCGAAGAATGTCTTGGGCGGGAGAATTATAGGAGAAGCTTTGCAAAAAATTTCAGCACATCAAGAATGTTGATTTGATGAATCGGCATTATAACTTGGGATATCACCTTAGATTTAATGTTAAGTTGTGACTGCGATATTTTACCCTCGACTTTTCGTGGGTGAAGTAGAGTTTACCACTATTCCTCGATGATGAAAACATAGCTTATTGACTAGTGATATTTATTGATGAACATTTTGTGCTTCATTTTTCTTCGATCAACTTCAAAACAAACATTCTTCCGGAGTAAATAAACCTTTAACTAGCCCACAAGGGGGAGTCTGAAATGCTCAAAGTTTACGACTTCCTTACGATTCCTTTACAGTCACGCAGAACTCCGACAAAAAATAAATCAGACATTGTGAAAGCGTTTGGGATGTTGATATAATAATCAAATTAAAAGCCCATTTCTGGTTGAATAAATTATCTAAGCCGTATGGCACACGCTGTCACCGCTTTCCTGGGAAAATGCTGCCATTTTCATGCCGCGCAGTTGCATATATTTTTCAATTATAGCTTTTAATATAATGACATGCAACGAATTAACCCTTAATATTTACATTTGAACGTTTCGTCATCGGTTATGGTTACGTGATTCGCTGTTGTTTACATTGGTTCAGTAATGAAATAATTATTACTGTCGAATGTCAACACGAACCCTCTTAAATGACAGTTGAATGGATGTCACTGAATGTTGGAATGATGAATGGATGTTTAATTCGAATACTTGTAGTATAATAATGATAATATCAGTAGCCTGGTTTGCCAAGGCAAGTCAGGTGAGTACGAGGAAAAGGCTCGATAAAGTACAGAGGCTTCAGGCTTGCCTGTGTGTGCATGACTGGAGCTATGAGAACGTGCCCAACTAGGGCACTTGAGATCATTACGGATCTCACACCTCTACATCTAGTGGTTGATAGGGTAGCCCATGAGGCTATTCTCAGAATATCTAAGGAAGGTACAGGTAATGAGAGAATAAAGAATCAGAGAGTCTGGTCCTCTCTGAATAACTACATCTCATCTGCGAACCTCCCTAGTGATGTAATGATCAAGAAAGTAATCACTGAGAAAAACTTCAGGACATTGCTAAGTGAAAGAGATGATTAGAAACGGAAATACACCGACTATAACCTCTAAGAAAATACCGTAAAATGGTATACAGATTGTTCCAAAACCTCTACAGGAGCTGTCGCTGGGATATACGGGCCAAGTACCAAGTGTGCACTGTCGCTAGGCTCCTGTATGGGCGTCTTTCAAGCGGAAATCTTAGCAATTGAAAGATGTCTAGATATAAATCTAGAAAGAAACTATCAGATCAGAAGTGTGATATATCCATACACTCAGATTGTCAAGCTGCTATCAAAGCACTGAGCTCCTACGTCATCGACTCTAAAATGATCCGGGAGTGCCAGAACAAACTCAACGAGGTAGGCAAGAAAAATAAGGTCTTTTTAATCTGGGTTACTGGCCACTCGGGAATCAAAGGAAACGAAGAAGCCAGTACACTTGCCAAAGAGGGCGTACAAATGTCACTCATTGGCCCAGAACCCTTCTGTGGTATATCTAAATGTATCTAGAAGAAGGAGTTTCTGGAGAAGGAGAAAGCCGAGAGGGAAAAACTCTGGTGGAATCTCCCAGGGATGGATCATTCCATTGAGTTCCTTCGGAACTTCGAGACAGCGGGATCCAAAAGATATCTGGATCTTGGTAAGAAGCACTCCTCACTGGCTTTCTTACAGGACATTGTCGCCTCAGGAAGCACCTGTTGAGGATGGAATTATCGGACAGTGACGAGTGTAGGTTTTGTGGGGAGGAGGAAGAAACCCCCATTCACCTAATCACGGAATGCCTTGGCATTGCGAGCCTGAGGAAGGAATGCCTCGGACGAGAAACTTGTAAGAGTGAGGAACTAGCCTCGTTGAAGCCTTCACAGTTATTAGATTTCATTAGATCTCTGGAACTGGAAGGCGAGCTATGAATGTTTTGGCCAGAACAGCTCTGTAAGGGGGCACAATAGACCTTAAGGTCGCAGTGAACTGTAACTCCTTTTTAAACTAAACTAACTAAACTGAACTAATGATAATATCGTAGAACAAGTGCCCTCGATAGGCATGCCTTCGGTATTTTATAAATGGTTTAGAGTTAAAAATTATGAAAATCAAAAACAATTATAGCATGAATCCTTCAAGGAAAATCAGAGAAAATCATCAGTTCAAATGAGAAAAATAATTCAAGTGCTATTTGAGGACGTTAAGTGGAAATAGTCCATGGACCAGCGCCTGTTTTTCATAATAATTACTAACGAACTGAATATTCCTAAGTAGCTTCATTTTGACGAGACGCCCAACTTTTTCCTCTACGAAAATTCTCGATAGTGAGGGCTATTACAGTATGGAGGCGTCGAAAGTTTTAAATGGGTAAATGTTAAAATTTAATTACTAACAGTTACTTTATAAATTAAATCTTGAAACAATTTCATTACAAATTAAAAACAATAATTTTTCTAAAAAAAATATGATTCTATCAAAGTGTCCCCCACTCCCAACATATATCAACAACTATGTCTAAAAAAATTATTACTAACCGGCTAATTTTTTCACTGTTGCTTAGCAAATATTTCCTTTATGAACGGGTCACCTACAAATTGTGTGGTACGTTTTTCCAGTCCTACGCTCGGAAATTGTCAATTGTTAGTTATCATTTTTAATTGTGGGTCCTGTGGTACAATTTCTGAGGTGGGACTGGAAAAACGTACCACTCAATTTGTAGGACAATGTGACCAGTTCATAAAGGAAATAAAAAGTGAAAAAATCAGGCGGTTAGTAATAATTTTTTTAGACCTAGTTGTTGATATATGTTGGGAGTGGGGGACACTTTGATAGACACATCATTTTTGTAGGACAATTATTGTTTTCAATTTGTAATAAAATTGTTTCAAGATTTAATTTAAAATAAAGTTGCTGTTAGTAATAAAATTTGAACATTCACTCATTTAACACTTTTGACGCCTCCATACTGTCTTAGCCCTCACTATCGAGAATTGTCGTATAGGTAAAAGTTAGGCGTCTCGTCAAAATGAAGCTACTCACAAATATTCAGATTGTTAGTAATCATCCAGGCGCTAGCCCATGGACTATAGAGGATGAGTTTTGAAGGGTAAAAAACGGTAGAATTCCATTTCAGGCAAAACTAAAACTGGTAAAAGACCATGTTGTACTTCAACTTTATGCTGTACCTACTAGCGACCCGCCCCGGCTTCGCACGGTACGACATCACATTAGAAACCTCAAAAATAACAGTACATACTTCTCCACTGTTTAATGGATGTTATTATATACATACAGGGTGTCCTGAAAACAATGGATAAGCCTGCAACTATAGATAGACACTGTCGTAGTCTAACTTATTCTAAATTTTGACCTTAATGAAAATTCGACGGTTTCCGAGATATTCATAGTTTTCTTATTTTTAGAAAATTTCCAAGTGTGATTAGTTTTTCTAGTGCCATTTCAACAAATGGAGAGGTATTTCGATATGGTTTTTTTTAATTTCACATGAGATAGTTCAGCTATCGGAAAAAAAGACTTAAATTCATCAAACTAGTGTGAAAAGTTAGAAACTCGTGAATTAAAAGAAAAATTGAAAACTAAATGAAATTTCCTTCAAGTTTGATGAGCTACAGTTTAGAAAAAATGTAGGACGCCCCTGGTAGACATAATCCTAAAAACTTGCTCAGTTATTGCAGATTCCAAAAAGGTATCATAAGCCTAGGCATTCTGTAGTTTTTCATTCTCGTAACTACTTGATTACCAAATAGTCGAAAAATTTCGAAAAACTTTTTGTTGTAATCGTTATTCTGAGCTCATGTGTTAAAGTCCGGAGGCCATTTTTGTTGGAATCTAGTGGAAAATAACGAAAATTATTTTTATTTTGAAAAAAGCAGTAGCGTATAGTTTCTCTGGTTGAATAGAAATATGGCATTATTTGCATTCTCGAAAACCTTACCGGACCTAATTGTATTTGACAATATTTATTATTTTCTTACATTCTGTACAGTGTTAAAAGAAAAGTATCAACTTAAAAATACCCTGTGTTGCTACAATAGAGGTATGTGGAATATTCATTACAAATAAAATAAAACGAATTATTACCAAATTACTATTCGATGGAAAAAATGAAACGAATTAGTACCAATTACTTATTCATTGAAAATGAATAAAGATTTCGAAATCAAACAATGAGTTAAGTCATGCATAGCTTAAATTTATTCATAAAAAATGAAACTCTGCTTGCATAGAACAATAATAACACAGCTCATTACGCAGTAAGAGTGAGAAATCACCTGAATGCAAAATACCCTCAGAGGTGGATAGGCCGGCTTGGCCCTATTTCATGGCCCCCGAGATCACCGGACTTCAACCTCCTGGATTTTTTTTTATTGGGGGTGCCTAAAAGATCTAGTCTACTCCAAGCCAATATCTTCGATTGAGGAGTTACGGGCTCGTATCCAAAATGCAGCGGCTCAAATTAATACGTCGCATTAAAAGTGAGTTCATTAAAAGGTGTAGAGCGTGTATTAGGGCGCAAGGACGTCAATTTGAACATTTATTATGAATAAATGTTCGATATGAAAAATGAACTTATTGTTTCATTTTGCATTCTTCATTCTATTCCATTGAATAGTAATTTGGTAATAGTATTAAAGTTCTTTGAAATATTCATAATGTTGCTATTGAACAATAACCATTAGGTTAAACAAATCAGAATAGCTAGGTATAATCATACATTTACATTAACACATGAGCTCAGAATAACGATTACAACAAAAACAGTTTTTCGAAATTTTTCGACTATTTGGTAATCAAGTAGTTACGAGAATAAAAAACTACAGAATACCTAGGCTTATGATACCTTTTTGGAATCTGCAATAACTGAGCAAGTTTTTAAGATGATGTGTACCAGGGGCGTCCTACAATTTTTTTACACTGTAGCTCATCAAACTTGAAAGAAATTTCATTTAGTTTTAAATTTTTCTTTGTAATTCACGAGTTTCTAACTTTTTACACTAGTTTGATGAATTTAAGTCTATGTTTCCGAAAGCTGAACTATTTCATGTGAAATTAAAAAAACCATATCGAAATACCTCTCCATTTGTAGAAATGGCATTAGAAAAACTAATCGCACTTGGAAATTTTCTAAAAATACGAAAACCATGAATATCTCCGAAACCGTGGAATTTTCATTAAGGTCAAAATTTGGAATAAGTTAGACTACGACAGTGTCTATCTATAGTTGCACGCTTAACCATTGTTTTCGGGACACCCTGTATAAACCTTCCTCTTGAATCACTCTATCTATTGAAAAAAACGCATCAAAATCCGTTGCGTAGTTTGTTTTATACTATGTAGTGATATACACTTTTTAGCTGACGCCAGAATTTATGTGAAAAATTAAAAAAAATATTTTTTTGGTTTTTACCTTACCTTATTGTAGCTTCCACTCTCATCATCATATCCGCCATTGTGTGTTCCGCTTTTGTTCCCATGAATTTTTCTAGCCTTAATTCCTAGGTACCATATTTTGGAATACTTTTCTATTTCAGTCTTTTCATAATCCGTTAAATAGCTGCCGTATAAGCGTAGTGCCTCTGCAAAGTACAAAAATGACTATGTTGTAGATATTTGCGTAGCATTTCAATCGGTATTTTTCGTTTGCTCCATTCCACTTCTCATCATAAATAACTATACAGGGTGTTACATAATAGAATGTCACAACTCAAGGGATGAATCTTCGTATAAGTTCAAGAAAAAAGTCCATATAAACAAGGGTCCGCGAAAGCTTCGTTCCGGAGCTACAGGGTGTTGAAATTTCCAAAAACATTGGTTTTTTCTTCATAACTCCTGCAGTTTTTGAGACATTCAGTCCGAATTTGGAATGCGAGCTATTTTCAACTTTCTTTTCCGGAGCCATGTCTCCTTTTTCCCTCTCCAACATTTTTGCGGTACACCACAGATCAGCGTCAAATCAATTTTTGATATCTTCGTTCAATTTGAAAACTTTTTTGACTTCTGTAATTTTTTCGTATCTCTAACCGTTTTCGAGTAAAAAATCATTAAACGATTGTATGTTATTCGCTAAATAAAAAACAATAGAAATACTCGGTAGGTGTGCCCAAAATTTGCTTTTATTCTGATACTCGCAGCTCGTCATCTGGGTCTTAACTGAGGCTTATTCAATATCAACATCGACATAAAATCGTTCAATAATTTTTTACTTGAAAACGCTTACAAGGGTCAAAAAAGTTTTTAAATTGAACGAAGATATCAAAAATTTTATTCCAAGTTTGGACTGAATATCTCAAAAACTGCAGGAGTTATGAAGAAAAACCCAATTTTTTTTTGAAATTTCAACTCCCTGTAGCTCCGTAACGAAGATTTTGAGGACCCATGTTCATATAAAACTTTTTTCTTGAAATTACATGTAGATTCATCCCCTCAATTTGTGAGATACTATTATGTAACACCCTGTATAATCCTAATACCTATACTCCGTTCACGAAAGGTTGAGCACATAGTAGGCGTTCCTTTATTTATTTGAAGTTGGCAGTATTTACTGTCATAGAGTAAAATAAAGTCAACGTTGCCGAATGTACCCGGCCTCGTCCGACGAGCTTGCGAGTTATCAGACAACTCTATGCAATATTGACAACATTGCGTATCAATCTGACAAGAAAATAAAGAACACAACCTAAAATTTTAATATACACAGTGGAATATGTCAAATTGTCATGGCCAACCGACGGCTCAACCTTTCGTGAACGGACTATACGTGTTGAGATGTTCAAATTAAACTGCATTATTTATAATCGGTAATGAATCAGCCGAAAAGAGTGCTAAAAAGCTACTTTAGAACACGATGTGTTTTAAAGGCCCTTTAGTAACTTAATAATGCATGGGCAGGCAAAAGTTATACAGGTTGTTACTGAATAAAACTTCATGAGGTGATTCCGCATGAAAAAATAATGACATCATGCTGTAAAACTTTTCTCCGCAAGGGCTTCGTTTTCCGACATACGTTAAAGTTTTACTGAAACTGGCTATTTTTTTATTGCTCTTAAACCGATCGAGAATTGCGAATGAAATTTCGCAAGTTTCAAGAGGCAGTTATCATTTTCAGACAAGCAATTGAGAATTTTATGTTCATCATTGGCGCCCATACTGGTACCTCATGATCTCAATATTTTTTTGAAAAAAAAATGGTAGGCCACTGAGATATTTCAAACTGACAATCATTTCTGAATTCTCCGTTTAATTTGTGACTAAAAATCTCCCCTGTCTTTTCTAAGATTAATAACTGAGTTGATTTCATGATTTTTCCGACGATCTCAACATGAATTGTGTAGAAATTCTTGATTGAAATACATTCTCATTTTGCACAAGACATTATGAAATTTCTATGTTTCCTTGTTACAGTTGTTACAGTCGAGTTTTGACATTTCTCGTAGTGCTTCTGAATACTTTGTGTAATAATTTTTATGTGAAAATTATTGAATTGAACTTTTCTTACATTAATGTATGAGTATGACTTACCGTTTGGAGTGAGAGGGTATATACTATCGGCGTTGTTGTTGGACAAAGATCTTATTTCTTCTTGGGATTTGGGGTTGTTATTTAATACTGGAAAGGAGTCGATAAGTGGCGACATTGTGTCCGTTGAATGATTACCGTGTTCAAAGTTTAGTCGAGGCGAAGAAGATATTCTGCTTTCGGGCAGTGGCAACTGAAAGTAAAGAATATTCGTTATTATCTCATTTAAATTCACAAATATCGTTTTAGACAGTTATGATCGCTTCAAAAGTTCGCGTTCTGTTCATTATCTGTTCAAATTCTCAAATTCTATCTAGAGTGTTCATGGAAATGTATATATAGGGTTTTTTCATTAAAAATAGTGTTATATATCTACCTCTCCAATAATTATTCACATAACATCGAACAAGTTCGAACATATAAGGTTGCGGAAAAAGTTATTTCGTATTTTTCCATTTATTTGAATGCGTTATAAAAAGTGTTACACTCATCTAATTTAAGTCAAATATGCGCCATTGTCTTCGACTACTTGTTTCCAACGATAATCTAACTTCATGTTACCTCTCTCATAAAAGCCCTTGTCCCTATTGGCAAAGAACTCGGACAACCAATTTTCACAGGCCTCTATGGAGGCCAAATTTGTACCCCAAGCACGTTTGCCATCGACAGGAAGAGGTGATAGTCACTTGGTGCCAGGTCCGGACTATAAGGTGGATGCATAAGAACTTCCCATCCGAGCTCCCGGAGCTTCTGGCGTGTCATCAAAGAGGTATGCGGTCTGGCGTTATCCATATGAAATACGATACCTCTCCGATTCATCAATGCTGGCCGCTTCTGTTCGATCTTCAGCTTCAAACGGTCCAGTTGTTCGTAATAGAGGACAGAATTGAGCGTTTGACCATTGGGCAGCAGCTCATGGTATATTATTCCCTGCCAATCCCACCAAACACACAGCAATACCTTCCTGGGCGTCAATCCTGGCTTCACCACGGTCTGGGGGGCTTCTTTGGCTTTCGACCAAGATCTCTGTCGCTTGACATTATCGTAAGTGATCCATTTTTCATCACCAGTTACAATCCGCTTAAGAAATGGGTCTATTTTGTTGCGATGCAGCAGCAATTCGCAGATGGAAATTCGGTCTATCAGGTTTTTTTCCGTCAGCTCGTGCGGTACCCAAACATCGAGTTTTTTTTTCAATCCAGCCTTCTTCAAATGATTTAAAACGGTTTTGTGATCGATATTCAGCTCCTGTGCGATGCTACGACTGCTACCATGACGGTCTATCTCGATATGTTCCATGATTTTTTCAACATTTTCGACGACAGGCCTGCCAGAGCGTAGTGCATCTTTAACCTCCACTACACCAGAACGGAATCGCTCGAACCAGTGTTGTGCAACACGAACCGAAAGAGTGTTGGCCCCGTATACATTGCAATTTTTTTTGGTCGCTTTTGAAGCGTTTTTTCCTTTCAAGAAGAAAAAATGTAAGAGATGGCGAATTTCTACTTTTGTGACCTCCATACTCAAGCACGATAATCTACGACTGAACGGACCAGCTCAAACCTGTTGAATAAATGTTTGTAGTATACATTATCACCTTGACAACGCGGTATCATTTGATCCGATGTGACCAATAGTGAACGAGATATACTCAGTTGAAAAAAAAGGGAGCAAAATACGAAATTACTTTTTCCCCAACCTTATATTTAGTGAGGATGATATTTGGACTTTTCTATTTGATTCAATTCAATATATTATTTCAAAGAGCTAATTTGGAGGTTTGTCGTGTGTGAAAAAATTTATTGGCGGGCCAAGAAATTTCTATTCGCAGGCCGCATGTGTCCCGCGGGCCGTAGGTTGCTCATGCCTGCCTAGGTTATTTCACTGATTTCAATGATTTTTTAGCGGAAACCTGACAATGCAACAAAAAAAAGTTATAAAAATGATTATATTTTCGCCAAGTTTGTGTTATCTTCATTAAGTGCTTGGTGATTATTAGATACGCCTGGAACAATCCTGAAATACTGCATTATTGCTCATAATGGCGCATAATTCAGTAAACACCTGTTGAACCGATAACTATGCAAACAATGTAATGAGCTTTCCTCCGATTTCTCAAATTACTCCGTCAAATGATTCAGAGCACAAAGTTTAAAGTTGAATAACGGATCTCCAAACATGCAAAGTTCAAAACGAATTCTTGTGGAATGCTTAGCATTTTTTGAGACCGACAAGTTATATAAATAGTTCGTTGGACATTTTACGTCAAAGATTATCTTGTGTATTGCTAAACACAGTGAACAGGGTAGTTGCCGCGTGATGGATTATGATTCTGATCATAATCGTAATTACCTATAATTATCGGGAAAATATTAGATAGATATTAGATTATCCTCGAGATTATCCTTGAAGATTGAATTGTCTGAAAATGTGAAAAACAACAGTTTCTTGCTCTAAATAATAAAGGTTTGAGTATTATTTCGAAACATAAAAGTATAAAAACTCATGTCGAACTGTAACGTAGATATCAATTTTCACCGATTTCTGTAAAAACATTTTTGGTGAAACTAATGACTAATTTCGGCAAATATATGGCATGCTGTTGCCCTAGGAGAACTATGAGCATAAAACAAGAAAAATAGTGAAAATGCCAATCCAGTGTTTCATATTTATACAGCTCGTTCAGAAATATGAACAGAAAATCTTTTCAAAATAGGGAATTTGCCCGGGCGAAGGACATAGATTTATTTTACAGTAACTGGGAAGAAATTTAAACAATTTATTATTTTCGGTGGAATAATTGACATTTACAGTGATTCTGTAAATAACAGACCCTCAAGAAATCATAGCTATTATCCGTTTTTTGTATTGTAATCAGGTTTTTCGAAAGAAAAATTATTGAAATCACCGAAATAATCTAGCGAATTCAAACGATCAGAATTGGCGGTTGAGTGTGACGTAGGCGTTAGCATTCATTTGATTGGTTGAATGTTGAATCACAGTTTACAACGATGCAAACTGGTCACTCTAGTGTGAATCGTCATCCACACACAAATTAAATCGATTGAAATATAATCTGGAAGGATTCTGCGTTTCTAGAAATTTTTTTTAGGTTTTCACTCCTAGCAGATTTACGCAGGAGCATTTCATCTCAATTAAAAATTTTTCGATTGTTTCTGTTTCAGAGACTGGGAGTAAAAACCTAAAAAAGTTTTCTAGAAACACATAAATAATGGTTGCTCGTACGCTTGAACTTCCGAATAAAGAAATCGCATTTTCAGTTTTCAATTAAAATAGTACATTATGAAACGAGCGTATAATGATAGCTATTATTCGCGAGGTGAGGTTTAGGCCACTCGCCTACGGCTTGTGGCCTAAATCACCGAGTGAATAACAGCCATTATACGCGAGTAGCATACTATACTTTATCCACGAATGCTGAATATATTTCTTGAATATTTTAACATATGGCGACCGCGAAAAGACCCTTCTATGACAAGCGTAGAAAAAGTCAAGTTGACACATGAGAAATTTTTGGAGAACTGGTCATTGTATATTTTGTAATAAAAAAAGCTTTAAATGATATAATGAAAGTAGTTTTGGCCCTCGATTGACAAAGTATGCCCATAGTTGTTCCAGGAGTACTTTAGAATACTGAAGAAATACCAATTTAAAGAATATTATATCAAAGCTAAATATATGAAGCATCTGACAGCAATGACAGCAAGGGAATATGAGATATTCTCTTGTGATTAATGGGTATTATTAAGGCCCAGCACAGAGACGTACAATGGACGGATTTTACAATAGTCGTGGATAAATTAATTACTTGAAATGTCGAGTGAATAATTGGATAGGTATATGTATATTCATTAACACTACTCCTAATAAAAAATTCTACATTTTAACACACTGGAAATGCCCGTATCGATGAAAAATGGACAAATACCGCTACGGCATTTACCATTGAGATATCCTATAAAAATTAATTAAGCTAGTCAATCAGTCAGGAAACCCGAACATAAAGCTCATTTACCATCAGGCAACCTGTCACCATGGTTGAAATATCTCATAAATCGTCTAAATATCATCCCAAAGGGCATTTCTCCATAACGAACCTTTTAACTCGACGATCGTTATCTGGAATATGTCGCAGACGGCAATTTTCATTACCTTTATTGATCACAACATGCACATTTTCATCGGAACCTAGAAAGGTTCATTGCACGTCGTATATTTTTTTATAATCCCGTCGTTATTTTATCTGCATCACGTGAACTGAAAATATGCAGCTTGGATTAGGAAACGATATTGCGATTCTGTTTCTGAAATGTGCATGCGAAACAGTCGTAGCTTGGACGAGGAGTTGCTTGAAACGTAGATAAATAGAAAATGCAAATGGTGGTCGGGTGTTGCACTGATAGAATATACGCTTATCCATTTCGGTTTCTGGAAATTAGAATCGTAGAATTCAAGAGGTTCCGGATGTCTGTAAACTTTCAAGAATCTAGCTCACTTCGTTCGGAGCAATACAGAGTGATACATAATAGTATGTAACAACTTAAGGGGAGGAATCTACGTATAATTTCAACATGGATCCGCCAATGTTTCTATACGGAGCTACAGGGTATTGAAATTTCCAAAAAAAATTGGTTTTTTCTTCATAACTCCTGCAGCTTTTGAGATAATCAGTCCAAATTGGGAATGCGAGCTATTTTCAACAGTCTCCATTGTTGCAATTCTTGAATCTTCACTAGAATCTACCGAGTGTTTTCTTTTCCTGAGCAATGTCTCCTTTTTCTTCTCAAACTTTTTGCGGTACGCCACAGATCATAGTAAAATCAGTTTTTGATTTCTTCGTCCCATTTAGAAACTTTTTTGGCTCTTGTGATTTTTTCGTATCTCTAACCGTTTTCGAGTAAAAAGTTATTGAACGATTGTATTTGATATTGAATAAGCTTAAAGTTGAGTCTCTGATGACGAGCTATCGAAATGAAAGCAAATTTTGGGCATACCTATCGAGTATTAAATATTACGCTGAATAAAAACATTATTTTTTTATTTAGCGAATAACATACAATCGTTCAATAATTTTTTACTCGAAAACGGTTATAAATACGAAAAAATTACAAGAGTCAAAAAAGTTTTTGAATTGAACGAAGACATCAAAAATTGATTTGACGCTGATCTGTGGCGTACCGCAAAAAAGTTTGAAAGAGAAAAGGGAGACATGGCTCCGGAAAAGAAAACACCCTGTAGATTTTAGTTGAGATTCGTGACGTGCAATGATGGAGACTGTTGAAAATAGCTAGCATTCCAAATTTGGACTAAATATCTCGAAAACTGCAGGAGTTATGAAGAAAAAACCAATTTTTTGGAAATTTCAACATCCTGTAGCTCCGTAACGAAGCTTTTACGGACCCATGTTTATATAAACTTTTTTTTAAAATTACATGTAGATTCACCTCCTCAAGTTGTGACATACTATATATGTATAATGAAACACCCTGTATCACGCGGTTCCCCCGGAAAATGCAAGAGCATAAAAAGCAGAAGACTTCACAGAAGCTAAGTGTTGAGAGGGAGGCCTTATAGCCAGTTTTACAGGGGATCGGTAAAAAAAAGTTACGCCACTGGCAGTAGGAACGAATGAAGAAAATTTCCCTGAGCAGGTGCCTTTAAGCGCCCGTTCATTGGTGGAGTAATGAGGCTATCACCAAGAAATTCATGCTAAGTATATGAATGCAGAATCTCTGCACGATCGTAAATATATTCTGGAAATTATTCATAAAATGAAATATGTAAAAAATTAATAATTGAAAAAAAATTCTATGGTTCTGATGATGCGATCCTCTTGAAATTCTGCATGAACATTCAGTATATAAATCTTCATTCTCAAAATAAATTTCACTCGAATCGAATATCTTATTATGTAAATATGAAGTTTCTTCTTTTCAATATTCCAATTGAATTTTCTATGGTTCTGTTAACACGACGACCACAAAATTTTGCATGAGGCTTATTATGAGCATCCTGCATGTGGCCACAAAATTTCATTTCGATTGGTTTTGTTTTTTCTAATAAATGGCAAAGGATCTTCCCACATAATGAAGAATGGACTGTCAAATATTGGCTCAGACAAGCAAAAGTACTCCAAGACACGAACTGATAAATCATTTCTTCTGGAGAAAAAAACCAATAACGTAGCGAAACTTTTCCATGAATGCGAAGTTATAAAGATCATTATGATTAAATAAATACGAAGCTATGCCAATCGTAGTAAAAACTGTATTGCTCTGAACTGGAATGAATTATATCCTGATCCTGCAAAATTAATCCATTCGAGAAATTCGTTTACATCCTGTTATACCACATAGCAACCAAGGTACAGGAAAATACCAGAAAATGAATGAATGTATTATGACGATGTTACGAAAAACAGGAAGGGAACGAACATAATCAAGCTGTGCAGCTTAATTAAGTAATTAATTATTCAAGGGTAGGCATGGAGTGACATAACTTCCACTAGTCTCAAGTGACTAATATATTGTGGAAAGTCCCTTGTCAAGATATTCAATTTGAAATTATACATGCGCTTTGTGGGCATTATTACGAAGTTTCGAACTTGACACTTTTGAGCTGAAACTAGGGAATAAAATCCTAGAAAGCTGTCAAGCTGGTGGGTACTCATTATAATTCGACCCTCTCCAATTTCTCGAATATTTTCAAAACTAGCAATTCATATTTAGCTGCTCAATACAAACACTTGTGAAAAACTTTGTGATAATTCTACAGAAGAATTTGTCAACTGCAGATACTGTTCGAACAATATCAGTGAAAATTTTACTTAACTTAAAAAGCCTCGATGAATTTTTCGTAGACGATTTCATATAGGTAAATGAAGATGTACCTACCGGTTGGACAGTACATGAAACGCGGATTCATTTTTAAGTGGAACACCGCGTGTAGAATATTTTTCTGTTTTTGGTTTCGTTTTTCTCTCCTGATTACGAGTAAATCTGCTTATGGTTTATTTATCTCAAAGTTTAGAGTTAAATAAAGGGTTTTTCAATAAGAGGTGTTATTTTGAATAGCCCACTATTTCGGTAGATGTCACGTTTGAAGCTGTCATTTTTTGACATTTGACAAGTAGAAACTACGCCATTAATAAAAATGGAACGATACATGCTTCAAGAATGCATTGAAATTATTAAAATTCACTATGAAAATGGTGACAATTTGATAAAGACGGTTCGTAAAACTCGAACAATTTTGGGTCGTCGTGAAGCACCTTGTCGGACCGCAATAAAGAAATTGGTGGAAAAGTTCGAGCTGTTGGGACAAGTTACTGATGTGAAGAATAAAACCCGTGCACGTCGCTCAAGAACAGCCGAGAATATTGCTGCTGTAGCCGAAAGTGTTGAAGAAAACCCAGGTTTGTCCATTCCTCGGCGTTCTTTCAATCGAGAGATGATTAATGATTTTTTATGGCCGAAATGGCATTGTATTGATCTGGACAACGTTTACTTTCAACAAGACGGCGCTACGTGCCACACAAGCAACGAATACATTGTTGTTCTTTTGCGGGAAAAGTTTCCGGACCGTGTTCTTCTTCCTTTGGGGCCACGTGAAATAGAAGGTCTACGCCAATAGCCCAGCGACGATTCGTGAGTCTATCAAACACATAGGGCAACCACTTTGCGATTTGGTTATGGAAAATTTCATTAAAAGGATATGGTCCTGTGAGCGTGGTCCGATCATTTATATTGAAAAATGGCATTTTTCTTTGAATATCAAAATAACACCTCTTATTGGAAAACCCTTTATATAAGTGAATACTGAAGACAACTAGATGAGTAAAATTTTCAAGAACACTCTAAAAGTATTTAAACATTATTCCATGATTACCTCTGTTTGAGCAAGTCTGCATGTAGATGCTGACAACTTGATTCTAGATGATTTCAACTGCTTACTACTTGATGAAACTGAGGTTTTGGACCCATATTTTGCTGATGGTTTGTGATGTTGGAATAGTGTGGGACTCTGCAAAGATAAACTCATCTTGAATTCAAATATACAGAAAGATCTTGAGAGTATTCTAAACGCACTATTTTAGGATATTTGCTTGATGAGTAAAGTTCTTCTCCTCAATGTAGGACCTATCACGAATTCGAAAACGTCATTGAATTGAACAATTAACAGGCGCGCAAAAACGAAAATCAAATACTAGCCGAAAAATTTTAGGCTTTAGACTCTGAAGTCATATTATTTAAAATTGTCACTTTGACAGTTTTTTTCATCAAATATGTTTTATTTCTGTGTATCAGACCAAGTGCCCGAGATAACATGATAATATTGATTCGTCTGTCTCGATAATGAAGCAAACTTGAACCATCTTCATTATTTTGAAAAACTGAACGTTTTTCTAGAGATGATTCCAACCCAGTTAGGAAATATCACCAATGGAAAATATGTCGGATATAAATAACGGTCATCAATGAACTAATTGATTGATAGTATGCAACGAGCGTATAATGATATTTCTTGAAGATTTTAACATTTGGCGACCGCGACAAGACCCTGACAAGCATGAAAAAATTCGAGTTGTAACATGAGAAATTTTTGGAGAACTGGTCATTGTATATTTTGTAATAAAAAAAGCTTTAATTGATATAATGAAAGAAGATTTAGCCCTCGATTGACAAGGTACGCCCATATTTGTTAGTTGGAGTACTTTAAAATACTGAAGATTGAAGAAATACTGAATAAAGAATATTCAAAGCTAAATCTATGAAGCATCTGACAGCAGTGATTTATAATCTCATTAATCCCTTGTGATTAATACCACTATTTAAATCTATGGGAGATGATTACCCTTCAGTAGGGTCCTGTCGCGGTCTTAGAAGAACAGAAGATTCGAAAATCATCACTTGGAACGCTAGACCTGGTTTAAAACACCCTCCTGGCCCAAGATCAAGAATTACGTATTTTGTATCTGAATATTGAAGGTATTTATTCGAAGGTAGTTTTAAGTTTCAATTTTGTAAAAACGGCGAGGCAGGGTTTTTTCTACTGAGGTTTTTCCCTGTGCTCTGGTATCATACGACAGAATAGTATGGTACCCCGTTTTGCACCAACCTCAGCTATGGACTTTTTTGTTTCATGTATTGTATTTTGTTAGCTCTCAATTCAAAAGAATATATATATGGGTATTATTAAGGTCGAGCACATAGACTTATAATGGACGGATTTTACAATAGTCGTGGATATAGTATATAACATTACTAGCAAGGTAAGAGGGTTTTTACTGGCGAATGGAGGATATAATTGACGAGCCGCAGGCGAGTCAGTTACCTCCTTGAGCCAGTAAAACCCGTTACCTTGCGTGTATTGTTTTATATTTTATTTGTTTCTCGTTTGTAAAAAGGTGAGATAAATTCCAAAAAAATCTCAATAATTTGTCGCAAATGTCGTAAGCTATTTATGATTATTTATGACATCGGAAAATTATGACAACTGTCAGTGGCTTTACGAGAGGGAAGTCGTTCGAGAATATTTGCTAATTTCTGACGAAAAAGGCTAGATCCAAATGAAACAAGGTATGAATATCTTTTTTTAATACTTTTATAACGTTTATTACTAAAAATATTTGTTCCAGGAACGATGAAATTAGAAGGATAAATGAAATTAGAAGCAAGTACGTGAAAAAGAAAACAAATAGATACGAATAAAACAAGGTACGAATATCGTTTTTGAATAGTTTGAGAACGTTTATTGAGAAATACATTTGTTCCAGGAACTCTGAGATTAGAAGGATGAATGAAATTAAAAGCAAGTACTTGACAACTTTCAATGTAAATAATACTACTAACTTGTAAAATTTTTACAAGTTAACTGTCAATTTTACAAGTTAGTGACTTGATAAAATAAACTTCCTTGATTAATATTGTGTTTTTGGAAACTGACGTTTACAAATGAGAAACAAATAAAATAATTATTTCTTTCTTATTTTCAAATCCTCAACCTTCGAGTATTGACATTTAAAGCATCCTCAAATGATTAGATTTGTTGCCATTGAGGCACTCATTTCACGCTTATTTCCAAATTGTTCTCAAAATTATGGTATATCTGTTATGTTGTGATGGAATACACACTTATATTTCGAACGAGAACCAAAATGAAATAGAATAGTGACCTATAAATATCGATCTCGTTCATTTCAATATAATATACTCGACTCACGCAATACAGTAATTCATCCGCAGCCAAATTTTATAAATTTACATACAACCGAGAATTGCAATATGAATGAATTTCTGAGGAAAGCTACCACTTCATGATTCCAGATTTCATGGAAAAAGGGGTAGACCCGCCTCTGTTTCGCATGGGCGTACTATTTTGATGATGAAGACGATCATTGGTGATTCCAATCCATATATGATGTTGAATTACTCTTTCTGAGATATATCGTTTTGCCCAAATGTCTATAATTTTCCAATTTCGAGCTGAAAATTGTCTCAAACGATAGGGTTCTATTTCCTGATGACGAATCCGTGGTTAAATTCAATTCCGTCTGTAAACACGATAACCCTCGGAAGGGATTTTTCTAGAAACTTGAAATTTTCAGGGAAGGTTCGATTCCTAAATGATACAGTTAAGTTCGTCAACTAGCCAAATCGTACAGGGTGTTCCATGAAATATGGCCATTCAAAATTTTTGTTATTTAATATCTGAGACAAAACGAAACCAATCGAAATGAAATTTTGCGGCTACATACAAGATGCTCATAATAAGCCTCATGGAAAATTTTGTGGCCATACAGTTAACAGAACCACAGAAAATTCAATTGGAACATTGAACAGAAGAAACTTTATATTTCCATAACAAGATATCCGATTCGAGTGAAATTTATTTTGTGAATGAATATTGATATACTGAATGTTCATGCAAAATTTCAACAGGTTCGCATTATCTGAATCATAAAATTAAATTTTTTTTGAATTATTGAGCTTTTAAATATTTAATTTTTTGAGTAATTTCCAGAGTATAATTCCGATCTTGCTGAGATTTTTTATTCGTATACTTAGCATGAATCTCAAGTCCTATACAAAATTTCGAGGTAATAACATTATTACTCAACCAATGAACGAGCGCTCAAAAGCACCTGCTTAAGGTTTTTCTTAAATTTTTTTACTAACATTGAATCTTCTTCTAGTTTACCCAAGTGGTGGGCTCATAATATTAAAAAATCCAGGCCCACATTGAAATAATAGGATATTTCTTTGAAAAATAAAAATAATCCAGTATATTTGGATTTCCCAAATTTAGTTTCATTATGAATGACTTCCTATCTGCAAATCAATTTTAGGCCGAGATAAATTCATCGAAAAATAACTTGAAAAGAAACTATCAAGAGTATGACATAGTGATACATTTTGATAGTCAAGCTGTCAAGTGTCGAATCGGACCCGATAATAGTTATTTAATCAACTAGGTTATTAAAGATAGCGACTAATGGTCAAGATATTTAATAGTTCGAGACCATTAGTCGCTTGATTAACAACCGAGTTGATCACAAGGTTTTTCCGACGATCTCAATATGAATTGTGTATGAATTCTTGATTGAAATACATTTTCATTTTGCAAAAGACTTACATTTGACATAATAAAATACTATGTATCTATGTTCCAGTAAAGTTTTGACATTTCTCGTAGTGCTTCTGACTACTTTGTGAACGGTTTCCATGAGGATTGCACATTGAAATAGCATAAATCGAGCATATAAATGGGTCATTAATGATCAATTTCGTACACATTGAAATCACCTTTTATTCTGAGATCGACGGAAAATTAAATTTGAGATTTTTCATGTTCGTGCGTTTGGAGCAATTAAAAAAGCTATAAATCGATAAGGAATCAATTCAGTTGGACGAACACTGAGATCGACAATCGATTCAATGATACTCACTCCTTACGCCAAAATTTTCAAACAATCGATATTCAAATATCTCCGTATTCATAATATAATAAACCAGCATTATTTTCTTCGCTACCTGAATTCGTAAAGAAGAAAAGTGCACAGATAGGATGTTGGAAAATGCTTTTTCCTAGCCAATATAAAAGTTGGCAACGTTTCAACAATAGATCCCAATCTGTTTTGGATGGATACCGAAAGATAAAACCGCGAAAATGGGGATCAGTCAAAAACAAAAGAGCGTTTTCCTCGTAGATAACTTTTTTTCGACGAAAATAGATTCGTGTAATGGAAAAACGGCGTTAGAACCTGTGGTGTGCCAGATGGAAAGCCGTCGAGAATGTGTATTTTTCCCTTTTGAATCTTGGAGAACAGAGATGAGGAGATATTGACACAAAAATTCTAAATTGATGTTTTTTGTTCAATGATATCTCAGTTCGTAGATATCATGTGGATTTTTTGAGCGCTCGTTCTCCTTAAACGAGTGCTATATCGTTTTGCCTAAATGTCTGTAATTTTCGAATTTTGAGCCGAAAATGGTCTCAAACGATAGGCTTAGACTCCCTGATGACGAATTCGTGGTCACATTCAATTCTGTCCGTGCGGCCGTCCATTAGCACAATAACTTTCGAAGAGATCATCCCAGAGACTTGAAATTTTCAGGATGAGTTCGGTTACCAAATGGCTCGGTTGAGTTCGTTAACCATCCATATCGTACAGGGTGTTCCATAAAATATGTCCATTCAAAATTTTTTTTCCTCAATATCTCAGACAAAACGAAACCCATCGGAATGAAATGTTGCGGCCATATACAAGATGCTCATAATGAGCTTTATGCAAAATTTTGTGGCCATAGTATAAACAGAACCATAGAAAATTCAATTGGAATATTGAAAAAAAGAAACTTCATATTTCCATAAAAAAATATTCAATTCGATTGAAATTCATTTTACAAATGAAGATTGATACACTGAATGTTCATGCAGAATTTGGTGGCCATGGTGTTAAAAGAACCATAGAAAATCCAATTGGAATGTTGAAAAGAATAAACTCTATAAAATAAACACTTTTGATGCAACCTTCTCCAACATAATAAATTGAAGTTCTCATACCAAAACAAACCGTATTTGACCACTTTAAAAATTTGTCAATACATGTCAATGTATAAGCACCTAGGAATTTAGTAAACTGGATTATCGGTAGAACAGGAAACAGCTAAATGAGAACACTAACTCTCAAGATATTCAAATATATTATCCTTCTCAATTAGGAACAAGATTTTCGACCTCATGTTTCATAGTTTGTAATAATGAATGAAAAATTGGAATAATGATAGCAACGCATAGCTTTCAGAGAAACATCTGTGAAAATTTGAAAATCTCCCGATAGGAATACAACCTGAACGAAAAGATTGAATTAATCAATTAGCAGAATAAGACAAATTGCTTCAGTAATTTCAAAATATTGAACCGTTGATCCAACATCTCCCCCAACTGAGAATATAATTTTATTCACTGTGGTGACGGCAAAGAACCTATCGATTGAAATCTGGGAGGATTCTGCATTTCTTAAAAATTTTAAAGGTTTTCACTCCCAGTCTCTGAAACAGAAATAATTTAAAAAATTTTAATTAAGATGAAGTGCTCCTGCGAGAATATTTGCACTTATATGTCAGGAGCAAAATGGTCTTAAAAAAATTGTTGCCTAACAGTAAAACTGAAAAAGGAAATAAATTAAAAGGATAATGTAACGCTTCGGTGTCTATATCAGACACCTTCTTCAGACAAAATCGTAAAATCTTCAAAACACAAAATGATTTGAGATCCATTCTAACCACAATGAGACACAAAAATCAAAAAATTGTGTTTACAATATTCCCTGTATATGTGGAAATTCTTATCCTGAGAGACATCAAGACCTTTAGAGATAAGAAAACGGGAACATAAGAATAACATCAAAAATAGAGACATTACAAGATCACAAATCGCTGATCATGTATGTTCAAATAGCGGAGATCATATGATGAACTGGAACAACACAAAGATCCTAATGACGGAACCTGATAATTATAAAAGGAAAATTAAGGAATCCACATGTATTTTGTTAGATGAAGTAGATAATTTGGCCAATTGTTCTGTTGGAATAGATCGTATTTGGATTGATTTATTGAAGAAGGAAATGACATCAGGAAGTTTCAAAATTAAATAAATCAACATCTCTATGTGTTGACAACTTTCAATGTCAATTAGGCTGCAAATGAAAAAACACACAATTCCGAAGATTTACAAGTTTGTCTGATATAGACACCGAAACGTTACATTATCCTTTTCATTTATTTCCTTTTTCAGTTTTACTGTTAGGCAACAATTTTTTCAAAACCAATTTGCCCCTTACAAATAAAAGCAAAGATTTTCGCAGGAGCACTTCATCTCAATTAAACATTTTTTAGTTATTTCTGTTTCAGAGACTGGGTGTGAACACCTATGAAGTTTTTTAGAAAAGATCAATTGCTTCAAAAATTACAAAATCCTGAAACGTAAATCCAGCATCTCTCTCAACAGAGAATGAAATTTTATTAAAGGTGATGATGGCAAAGAACCTCTTAAAAAAATCGAAAAAAATTATCTTCAGCATGCTCATGTTCTAGCACAATTTCCCCACCACCCCAAAAAAAACATTCGAATTTGAAATCATCTCCAATTAGCAATACGATTCTCGAGATCATAGTTCACAGTTTACAATATTTTACTGAAATAATGAATAAACAATTGAAATATTGCTAGTAACCCTTAGCTTTCAGAGAAACACCTGTGAAGGTAGGTGAACGACTTAAACGAAAATTATATTATTATTAATTGACCAATTAGCAGGGAAAAACCAATTGCTTCAAAAAATTTCAAAATCCTGAAACGTAAATCCAGCATCTCCCTCAACAGAGAATGGCATTTTATTAACAGTGATGAAGGCAAAGAACCTCTTCAAAAAAATCGAAAAATGTATCTTCAGCATGCTCATGCTCAAGCACAATTTCCCCATCCCCCTCAAAAAAAAAACTGAAAAATACCGGTCTGTCCGCGGCCTGCTGAGTCCCACGGTGGGTCCACACCATGGTTCTGGAGCCACGGCTACAAGGGTAGGTGTGGTAGGAACACATCAAGGCATACCGATGAGCTCGCGACAAACTCACAAAACTCGCGCTAACTCACCCCTGCGTCTGAGCTCGAACTGTTGAGAGACGACGAGGTCGGGATCTGTTTTGGGAATCGGGCAGTTGCGATGCTGCTGGAGCAGGCGATCGATCAAATGGGAACGGGGGGTTTGCACCAATGGTAGAGGTTAGAGTTCATGGTGGTGGAGTTCGCTTCCGCGTTTGTTGTGTATCCAAGAAAGCAAGGGTTTGTTGATGAGTATGAAACTTCTTGTTCGTTAAAATCTCTTAATTATCATAGAGAAGAGTGAGGCAGAGGAACTTGAATGAGACGTAGAAAATTAATGGAATCAGCTTTCATGTTAATAACTGGAAACTCCATCAGGTCTATTGATCTCAAAAACATCTGGGCTCTAATAATAAGATCAAACGGCATTATCGTATATTATATTTAAGTTAATGTCATTCACTGCGACCAAATCAATCGGCTCTAGCCGAAAGTGTTGAAGAAAACCCAGGTTTGTCCATTCCTCGTCGTTCTTTGGAATAAGGCATTCCACAAACGTCATTACACCGTAATTTGCATAAAGATTTGGGTCTTAAGGCTTATAAACTTAAGTTAACACAAGAACTCAAGCCGGCCGATCATCAACAACGTCGTTGAAATGCATGAAAGTGATCCAGAATTCCATCGAAAAATCATCTTGAGTGATGAGGCCCATTTCCATCTCGGTGGGTTCGTCAACAAGCAAAATTGTCGCATCTGGGGCTCGGAAAACCCAAGAGTTATTGTTGAAAAGTCTCTCTATCCTCAACGTGTGACTGTTTGGTGCGGTTTATGGTCCGGCGGAGTCATTGGACCTTATTTTTTCGAAAATGAGGCTGGAGCAACAGTTACGGTGAAGGGACTGCACTATCGAGAGATGATTAATGATTTTTTATGGCCGAAATTGGATAGTATTAATCTAGGCAACGTTTACTTTAAACAAGACGACGCTACGTGCCACACAAGCAACAAAACCATTGATCTTTTGCGGTAAAAGTTCCCGGACCGTATTATCCCTCGAAGAGGTGATCACAATTGGCCACCGAGATCTTGTGATTTAACACCTTGCGACTTCTTCCTTTGGGGCCACGTGAAAGAGAAGGTCTACGCCAATAGCCCAGCGTCGATTCAAGACCTCAAAGGTGGAATTGGTGAGGCTATCGAGGACATAGGGCAGCCACTTTGCGATTTGGTTATGGAAAATTTCATTAAAAGGATATGGTCCTGTAAGAGTGGTCGTGGTGGTCATTTGCCTGATGTTATTTTCCACTATTAACGGCATAGCTTCTTCTTTGTAATGAAATAAACATCCGATCATTTATATTGAAAAATGGCATTTTTCTTTGAATATCAAAATAACACCTCTTATTGGAAAACCCTATATAGGCTAGTCAGTGAGGAATCCAAGGAAACGAAGATTCTAACATATTAACCGGAAAAGGAGCACAAACGTCTCTTACTGACCCAGAACCCTTCTGTGGTATGGTCAGATGCAGGAAAGAGGAAGAAACTAAATGAGAAGCACTCTGAAGGAATCTTCCAGGAATGGATCATTCTGAAAAGTCCAAGGTCCAGAATGTATTGTGATCTCGGTTAGAATATGCTACATCTCCTCACTGGCTTTTTCACACGATATTGTAGCCTTAGGCAGCATATGATGATAATTGAATAAACAGAAACTGACGAGTGTAGATTATGTGGGGAGGAGAACGAAACTTCTGTTCACTTAGTCACAGAATGCCTCTTCATTGATAGCGTGCGCCAAGAATGCCTTGGACTGTAGAATTATAGGAGCCTCCTTCAAGTCCTTTCAAAACTAGAGACGAGTTGCAGCGCAGTTACGAAACAAGCTGTGATGGAGAGCATAGTAGACCTTAAGGTTGCAGACGAATTTTATTCCCTTAATAATAATCAACAAGGTTCAAATCTAAAATCTAAAGTTCTTCCTTTCCAAAAATTATGATGTCAGCAGATAGGCAAATGTGCATAAGTTTTTGACTTGATGTCGTCGGTGTTTTTCTCAATTTTTGAAATCAAAATTCTCTATTTTATATGAGAAATATAATCTCAGCTCTGCAATGTGACGAGCTCTTCCAGAACACTTGATCCTTTCTCTTGGATAGGAAGTTGAAATTCAGAAAAACAAAGTTGTAATACAGAAACGGCAAATTGAATTTCAGACGAGGGAAAATGGTTATTCAGAACTTATCAATTGCATTTTAGAAAATGTATTACAAAGGTAGTAAGAGGTGGTTTCCCCTGTATCTATGAATCCTATTTCTGAATTACAATTTTCTTTTTCTGAATTACAACTTCCTATTTCTGAATTACATATAACTATTCTGAAATTCAAATTACCGTTTCTGAAAATAAAGTTGTTATTCTGAAAATCAAATTCCCCATTCTGAATTTCAATTCACTATTCTGAATTACAGTTTCCATCTTCCGAAATTCAATTTGCTTTTCTGAATTACATTTCACGTTTTCTGAATTACAATTGAAAGAAGTGTAGTGAATCTCAAATGTTTGGGGTTGATTAATTGATCATAATTTCATAAAGCAGTGGTTGCATATAATCCAAAATAATTGTATGTGAAAACCCAAGGAAAACAATATAATAGACTAAGTTCCAGAAAACAAGCAGGCCACTATATGAATCCTATACGTTCGAACTATAAATTTGGAAAATTCGCATCTAGTAAATTCCTAACCCGTCTATCATAGTGGCAACTTATCATTCTGTTAAAGTGCAGGAATTATGCATAACACACAACATAAGATGTAACCTTCTGATTTGACGTCAGTAAATAATAAAAATAAAAAATCTCTATTTTATATTAGAAATAAATCTTAGCTCAGCTATGACAACGAGCTTTTCCAGAACACTTGTTCCTTTCGCTTGAAACCATAACTTCTTATATTCCTCTCTAAAGTTTCACTCCAACAGTATCCGAAAAGGCCCAAAATTTATAGTCTCGTAAATCTGCAGCGAAATGCAGCGCTTTGCCCTTTCAACTCAACTTTTGACATCTAAACTAAGGGTAGATGAGAACAGCGAGGTGCAGCTCGGAATTGGGTCGGAATAATATGCCATTAAGTCAGAATAATCGGGAAATTTTCAAACCGGCGCAGTATGACCTATTTTATGCTGCAACTTGTTGGACTCGGCAATGCGCTTTCAAGACCATGGACATAAAGGACATTATTTATTGTCTAAGGAGAGAAAGCCAGGACATGAATATGTTATTGACGCATCTGGATTCTTCCAGCTTTTAAACGGATGATTCAGATGTAGAGATTGAAACAGAATTTCCCGTTTCTGTCGTTGATGTCACATGCGCTGAGGAAGTTATATTGATCTGGAAAGGGTTGCCTTTTGCACCATGAGTTCTAGGGTATGTTGTTATGAATACTTGAGTGGCTGTTGCGGAAATTGAATAGATTTGATCTTGATCAAATTGATTGAATCCATTGTATTGTATGCGTGGTATGTTTGATATTTGCCAGAGTTTGAATGAGTCACTATTTTATTCAAACTCCTGAAAATACAGTGATTTCACTGATAAGATTTGAAAGCCTGAATTTCCAGTGAGTACCAATATCATTTTTTTCAGGGATTGAAATGACAGTTTTAATCCTTAGAGATCAAAAATCTCTATTCATGCCCCCTGTGCAGCTTTGTCAATGTTTATTCAGAGGCGACGTCAGCTTTCCAGAACAAGGTGAGGGGAGAAGGGGCTAGGAGATTTCAGTGGGGGTCATATTGAATGAATTCGTACAATTTTGTTCAGCGAAGGCCATATTACAGGGGGGCAGCAAAATTTGAGGGGCTGGGCCGCCCCCGTGCTCTTGTGCTTCTTGTTTTTCCGTAGAAATGTATGCTTCCCGGTATACAGGGTGTCCCGGAAAATGTGGGAAATCTCTCGGATTCAGATAGAACATAGAAAATGAAGATGACAAGTTCCCATAATTTTTTTTCCTTGCGGCCCTCCCTACGAAGATACGACCTCCTATAAATGACGCGATTCGAAATCCATTTTAGTGGAATAAGTTTCAAACTACTAGATATAATTTGATGAAAATTTGATATGATTAATGGTATTAAGGACCTCTTAAATCACCGCACTCAAATTTCAATTAGTTTGTTCAGTTTACCAGGGGCGGACTGGGTTGTACATTTTAATGCTTACATTTTTAACACCCTGTATGATAAGGTGCTAAAAAACAAATTTGGATACCTTGAACATTAAGCTGGAGAAAAGGTACTCTTGTTCAGTGTCGATAAAATGAAACGTTTTCGAAATAAAAAAATAATGAAAGAAGTAATTAATTGAAATTTATTCCACTAAAATGAATTTCCAGTGGCGCCATTTAGGAGGTCGTATCGTCGTTAGGAGGGCTGCTAGGAAAAAAAATTATGGGAACTTGTTCTCTTATTTTTTAATGTTCTATCTGAATCCGAGAGATTTCCCACATTTTCCGGGACTACTTCGAGCTACACCTGCTATATTGTTTGATATGCGACCAACTTTGTAAAATCATTTTTTTCTTTGAAAATGCAATTAGTTCAATGTGTTTGAAGAAACCAATATTTGCTCTTTTCATCATCAAGGCCTTCACACTGGGACACCACAACGAGTGAACCTTGAAACTTTCCCACTTCTCAGAAAAATAAAGCAATAGTACTTTTTCGAAGAAATCAAATGCGCTTTATTTGTCGCACATTTCTTAAACCCAGCTGGTTTTCATATTCTTTAGAAGCCTTTTCAATGTAAATTCTTTCAAATTTTTATGCTGGATTTCACAATACTTCAAACAAGGTTAATGACCATGTCAAGTCCAATTTCAGTTCATTGTCACCAAACGTCGAGAGATGATGACGTGCGAGCAAGCATAATTAGTGCGGATGACGATTCACAACAGAGTGTCCAGTTGACATCGTTGTAAACTGCTATTCAACATTCAACCAATGAAATGAATGCTAAAGCGTACGTCACACTCAACCGCCAAGTCAGATTGTTTGATTTTGACAGCTTTTTTTTTATTTCAATATTTTTTCTCGAAAACCTGATTACGAAATGAAAAACAGATAGTCTCGCTATAATTTTTGAGGATATTTTATATTTAAAATGATTTTTTCTGGAAATCACTGCAAATGTCCATTATGCTCAGTAAAACCCACTATTAGTATCTTACTCAGTGGATATAAAAGTGTTCTTAGTCGTTTGTTTGTTTCTGTTTCACTAGAAAGCAAGTGTGGTATATATTTTCGTCCAATTTTATTTTTGCCTTTTCAAAGATATCGGAACATGCGAAGAGAATCAGAATATCAGAAGTTATTCCAAAGGACCCCGCACATTTTGTATGGAAATTGGCTCCCGGTGGATTTGGCTGAAAATTTGATATGATGTTCTACTAATCCTTCTGATCAAATGTCTAAACAGTCACGAAGCTGAAAAATGCATACTTCTAGGAGTTTTTAGTGATTTTTTGTATCCATTATGGCTTACGTATTATGGGAATTGGCTCCCGGTAGATTTGGCTGAAAATTTGATATGATGTTCTACTAATCCTTCTGATCAAATGTCTCCACAGTCACGAAGCTGAAAAATGCATACTTCTAGGAGTTTTTAGCGATTTTTTGTATCCATTATGGCCTACGTATTACCGTTCACACAGAAATGTTTGAAAATATTTCGAATTGACAGAATCTGCTTTCAATAATCACGAAATATTCTCAAACATTTCTGTGTGAACGGTAATACGTAACCCATAATGGATACAAAAAATCGCTAAAAACTCCTAGAAGTATGCATTTTTCAGCTTCGTGACTGTAGAGACATTTGATCAGAAGGATTAGTAGAACATCATATCAAATTTTCAGCCAAATCCACCGGGAGCCAATTCTCATACAAAATGTGCGGGGTCCTTTATAACCACTGCGCCTCAGAAGTTTGGAAATGATTCACTGATCATAAAGCCATAGTTGAATGAAATTCAGCATAACCATAGACATAGGTCCTTAGTCTAAGAGCATAACCATTAATCGTAGATGAAAACAATACCTTCGGAAAACAAAACCAAGCAGAAAAAAGTAGATCTGGAGTTTATGACTTGAAAATACAGAAAAAAGTAGATCTGGAGTTTATGACTTGAAAATATTTGAAAGATGCAAATTGAATATACAGTGGAACTTCCCTATAACGAACGTCTGTATAACGAATTTCTCTGTATAACGAAGACATTGCACCTTGAATTCAAATTCCATGTTAAAAACACCCTCTAAAACGAAGTAAATTCTCTCTATAACGAAATATTCAAAGAACATCACTCTTTGAATGGGTATTAGTAAGAAGGTATAAGGGTGGGTTTTTTCCGAAATTTTTCCGGACGTACGTAATACATCCCCACCTTAAACTTAATCATTACGGCGGGTAGAGAGATCTTTCTGAAACAGTTTCAAATACAGCCCTGGCTGTTTGGTCCCAATCTAACCCTTGCGCTGGTGTGAGAAGTTGTGCGAAAATGTCTAAAAGGAAGTACTTCAGTTTGAATGATAAACTTAAATTTATCAGTGAAGTCGACCGCGACATTGCCGACTATAGAAACGAGTTTTCTGTATAACGAAATTTCTTTATACGAATATTTTTTGAGGATTTAGCGCTTTCGTTATAGGGAAGTTCCACTGTAATTGAAATCTATCTACGAGTATTTCTAAAAAGGAATGCAACATTAGGTGAGTTCGGTACTTTCTGCGATTATTTTTGGTGATATAGTTTCATAAAGGCAAACCTTTGACTGGATCATACAACTCTTCATAGAAATAGAAACAACAAAATTAATACCTAAAACAGATATCCCAATTCTCGATGCACTGCATCACTTTCAACCTCTAATTTTCCACTGAAAGCGGCAACTGAATATTCGTCATTCATATTTCTCACTAACTATCCCTCGTCACGTTTCAGTTACAGCTGTTGTTAATATCCTTTACAGGATTAAGGAATCACGGGTTTCTGGAGACAAGCCAAATCCGATTTTCGACAACTTTGAATCGATAAATACACACCTCGACGAATATCTTGTCTTGAGCCTTCATGAATATTCTATCGGCGTCTACTCTAGCGATTTCAATTCGCTAAGGCAAATATAAGGTTTTCCAATAAGAGGTTTCATGTCGTATAAGTGGAAAAATGAGTATATTTGAAGATAAATCGATGGACGTATGACAAAGCACATTTACACATTTGCATATATTCTGCATATCTTCCCGAATCACATCTTCGAAGATTTTAATCGATTGTGGAGCAATTTTATGAAGTTCTAAAGGTGTTAGAAATAAACGTTGTCTACTTCAATATCTTCCAATTGCGCCCATGAAATCAGACTTCCCTAAAGCGAGCCTTCGATCGGGTTCTTCAAAGGCGATTTATTTCTGGGGCACCTTGGCATCAGGGAGAAGCTTCTCGACTGGATTTCAGCCTTCATTTCTGGCAGAACTTTTCTTGTCAGAAATGGTGACACCTTCTCTGAGGATGGTCCGATAATGTCGGGAGTGCCGCAGGAATCAGGTGTTGGGTTCGATTATCTCTTCACTTTATACCTCTGATGTGCCATGCATTCAAGCATCCTCTTGATTTTTTTTGCGGATGACATCAAGCTTCACAACAACTTTCACATCAACAATATAACGCTCCAGAGGGATTTCAACGCATCCTGTAAGTGTTATTATACTTGGACGTTATCCTTGAACTTTCAAAAGTGTTCAGTGCTCCATATTGTTGAAGAAACTCGCTTTTTGAACGCTCGTTTTACATAAACAAGTGCTATATCGAATCTTGAGACGAAAATGGTCTCAAACGATAGGGTTTGACTCCCTGATGGTCAAATTCAACTCTGTCCGTGGGGCCGTCCGTCCGGCCGTTAGCACAATAACTTTCGAAGGGATTGTCCTAGAGCCTTGAAATTTTCAGAATAAGTTCGGGTCCCAAATGACTCGGTTAAGTTCGTTAACCAGCCAAATCTTACAGGGTGTTTCGTAAAATATGAACATTTAGAATTTTTGTTCCTTAATATCAATATAAATACGAAACCAATGGAAATAAAATGTTACGGCCAACTGCAAGAAGCTGATAGAACCATAGAATTTAATTTTTTTAATTTCCTATATATTTTGCATATTTCATTTTCTGAATAATTTTCAGAATATAATTCCGATTGTAACGAGATTCTGCATTTATATATTTGGTATCAATCTCAAATCCCATATAAAATTTGAGGTATTAGTCTTATTGCTCCACCAAAGAACGAGCGCTCAAAAGCTCCTGCTCAGGGCTTTTCTTAATTTTGTTTGGTATAGGATAATCCACACAAGATTAGATGAAGTCATTACCTGGAACAATTTTCTGTTAATGTATGGATTGGAATAATTGGTGATTATTTGGTTGGACCTTCCTTCCTACCCAGTAGATTAAAAAGAGAGTTATATCGCCGCTTTTCGGATGAAAGTTAATCATTTTGAGAATGTATCATATGTTATTATATATATGTCACCTTTGGCAATAGTTTCATAAAAACTTTCCTCAAATACTCCAAATGGAACTTCTAAAAAAATCAAAATTTCCCAACATCAAAAACAAATTCCAGAGCATTAGGAACCTATAAATGACGTCTCGTAGTAAATGCGTCGCATGAAAACTAAAAGTGCAAAAATAGCTGCTATCAATACGTGTCTATTCACTGCTATCTCCAATTCATCCGCAAAGAATTATAAATAACATGAAATACCCATGCAACTTGAGCGAAAAGTTCAAGGTCCTTCCAAAAACAGCAATAACTTTCGCCCTTTTCCGCTGGCGTCTCTTCTTGCTATGCAGTATTCATATTTCATTTCGTCACCACTGCGGAGCTTACGAGAATTCTTGGCATACACATGTCACGACATTACCGCTCTTTCCTGTTTATCGTCTTTTTCGCGCTTCCCTGAAAGAAAACTATTTTCATTTCTCAGGGGTGAAATACTAAGTACATAAGAGTGTTGCATCCAGAAAAAATGACGATAACTTATTTTCTGATGGTTCTGATGATGCGATCCTCTTGAAATTTTGCATGAACATTCAGTATAGTAGTTTTCATTCTCAAAATAAATTTCACTCGAATCGGATATTCTGTTATGGAAATATAAAGATTCGTCTTTCAATATTCCAATTGAATTTTCTATGGTTCTGTTCATACTATAGCCACAAAATTTTGCATGAAGATTCAGTATATCAATCTTTTTTCACAAAAAAAAATTTCACATGAATCAGATATCCTGTTATGGAAATATAAAGATTTTTCTTTTCAATATTTCAATTGAATTTTCTATGGTTCTGTCAATACTATGGCCAAGAAATTTTGGATGAACATTCAGTATATTGATCCTCACTCACAAAAAAAAATTCACTCAAATTGGATATCTTTTCATTTAAATATGAAGTTTCTTTTTTTCAATATTCCAATTTTTTATGAATCTGTTCACACTATGGCCACAAAATATTGTATGAGGCTTGTTGCGAGTATTTTTCATTTGGCCGTAACATTTCATTCCGATTGATTTTGTTTTTTTTTTGAGATATTGAGGAACCACAATTTAGAATGGTCATATTTTATGGAACACCCTGTACGATTTGGCTGGTTAACGAACTTAACCGAACTCATCCTGAAAATTTCAAGTCTAGAACAATTCCTCCGAAAGTTATCGTGCTAACGGACGGCCGGACGGCCCCACGGACAGAATTGAATTTGACTACGAATTCGTAATCAAGGAGTCTAACCCTATCGTTTGAGACCATTTTCGGCTCAAAATTCGAAAATTACAGATACATAGGCAAAACGATATAGCACTCGTTTAAGTAGAACGAGCGCTCAAAACGATACAGGATGTTCAGAATAACATTCCGTAAATTCGGGATCTTAAATCTGGGATGGTGGAAAAAATGGTATGCCAATGCTTCTTTTTATTTAAAATTATTTTCATAATCACAACATAATTCACAGTAAAAATGGTATCTTGAGTTTTTTACCTGCGACGAATACATTTTATTTTTTATTTCAGAAAGTATTCGTCGCAGGTAAAAAACTCAAGATACCATTTTACTGTGAATTATTTGGTGATTACGAAAATAATTTCAAATCAAAAAAAAGCATTGGCATACCATTTTTTCCACCATCTCAGGTTTAAGATCACGAATTTACGGAATGTTATTCTGAAACATCCTGTATCGTTTTAAAATAATAATAATTTGTGTGGAATGATATCGTCTATATATAATCATACAGGAGAAACCAAAGGTAAAATACAAACAGTGTAATGAAAATCCAATATTGTTCGTTTCTGCAAATACAAGAGATTTATCAAGAACATTACACCATCTCTTATTACTAAATGCAGGAAATCACCACCCAGAACATTTGCAACATCAGAAATAACTCGTAAATATCTTAAAAATCCAGAATGACATCAACGAATCAACAAAGATATTTGACTAAGATCAAATTTAAAGAACTCGCAAGTTTGCTCTTCCAACAGATCAAACATATAATATCCTGGGTTAGTCACTCTCTTTGTCCCATATTTAAGGCAGTGTTCGATAGAAATACACCTCAATGTAATGCTTAAGAATTCAGAATCATGTTTAAATACTTCTGTTTCTTCTTAGTATCTACCCAAACAGTTTTTAACCCAGTTAACACATTGAGTGTCAGTAAAAAAGGTGATAGTGAAAGTGAGGACCAATTGGCAAAATTAAAAACCATTCGGTTTGCTGATTTCTGTGGAAAAACTTTAACTGAATCTCAATTTTTGCTTGAATCTCCCAAATATCCAGATTCTTATCCCCCAAATTTCAACTGTGAATTGACTTTGAAAGGGCCTAGATGTCCCAGTTACTACAAATTCCGTTTCATTCATTTTTCTGTGGAATCTTCCAATGGTTGTGTGAATGACAGATTGGAAATTGATTTCGTCGATGCTCTATGCGGAGAAAAAAATGGCACCAAGACGTATTTAGCAAAAAATGGGACTTTAACTATACGCTTCAAGACGAATGAAGAAATTTCTTCAAGTGGCTACAGGATATTGGTCACTAGAATAGAGGAGTGTGAAAGAATACCTAAAGATTCATCGAAAACTTTGAAAAAGAATGTTGGAAATGTACCAAATCACGTCAGTTCCAACCTGAAAGAATGTTGTTTGAACGAACTACAGCACTCCAAACATTTCACGTTTAAAACACCAAATTTTCCTGCAAGTATGAGTTATCCACAAGACTGTTTGCTTCAAATCCAGAGAGCATCTCCAGATATTTGTCGATTGAGAATTGTTTTTCATTTCTTCTGGTTTGGTAATTCTGTGGACTGCTCAGAAGGCTTCATACAGATCGATGGAAAAGTCATTTGTGGATGTAAGAAAGAGTTGAAACTCGTCTCTGTGTTCGAGGGAAATACGAAAATTATCAGATTTAAGAGTGCTGGTGTGGTGAAGAACTCTTATAGTGGTTTCTTAGCTGAGGTTTATCAAGATGAATGTCCCAAAAAAGTGAAATCAGGTATTACAGCAAGATTTAATGGTACAGATTTGAAACTGCCTAATGAAAAACAAGACTTGAAATTTTATTCACCTTATGCAAAGAATCCTGCAGATGTTTATATCTACTCTTATCCTGAATCTTCTGGAAAAGACAGGGAAGAAAATGATTTTGTGGCCACTGAAGACATAAACGGAGTTTTAGTGAATGATGTGAATGATTTCAATAGTTGTCTAGAGTGGAATCAGGCAGAATTCAATGAGATTTATTACGGAAAAAATATAAAAATAGAAAATTGTCGGAGTGAGAAGACTGAAATACGTAAAGAAAAAAAGTGTATGGAGTTTTCTGATAGAAGGGGATTTCTTTTCAGCCCAGGATATCCTTTCTTT
Organism: Propylea japonica; assembly: GCA_013421045.1. Classification (NCBI taxonomy): domain Eukaryota; kingdom Metazoa; phylum Arthropoda; class Insecta; order Coleoptera; family Coccinellidae; genus Propylea; species Propylea japonica. The sequence continues at coordinate 29,145,092 of CM024240.1, forward strand.
TATCCAGGAAATTTGAAGATTTGTTACAGGTAAACCGAAATACTACATCTCTCATATATTTCTCATAACCTCTTAATATGTGAAGGTTTTGATGGATTAGTGGATATGTTTTTGCTAATGAAAAAAGTACAGTTTTTGAGACGCCCATTCGAACTGCCAATATTTTTTACTTAGAAAAGATACTCCTTGTAATACGCACTAACGTCTATCGTTTTCAAGAAATATGTATCAATTTTTATATCGAAAAACATATTCAATTCTTTGAAATATATTTTCTTAAAACTTTATGACTAACAATCAAGCTGGATCTAATGCAATCTATTTAATCTTTAGATTTATCTATTTATTTTTCACACACTTTCCACCTCTATTTTTGTTGATAATTAATATTATATTTTGAAGGTTCAGTAAACATCCAGGCACATGTGGAGTTCGGATACACTTTTTCGATTTCAGAGTACATCGAAGTGAGCTTTGCTCAGACGATAAATTAGTAGTCGAAAACAGAGCTTACTGTGGCATAGAATTGTGGAATAAAATAGGTGGGTACAGAGTTAAAACGGTATTAATACGCTAATTCCGAAAAAAAATAAAACTCAAATTGTTCAATTCCAAAAAACCTTGAATTTTCATTCGAATAATTAAAATAAATGACCGAAAGAAAAAATCGTCTCAAGGCTCTTTTTTATTAATTCAGTCTCATAAAATCATTTTTCGTTTTTATGATATTTGATGACTTTATTTGAATGACTATTCAAGGTACATACTTCCCATAAATATTCATAATTTTCGGAAAATGATTTTTGAAAATAGAAACTATACAGGGTGTCCCGGAAAATGTGGGAAATCTCTCGGATTCAGATAGAACATACAAAAATAAGATGACAAGTTTCCATGATTTTTTTCCGAGCGGCCCTTCATACGAAAATACGACCTCCTAAATGGCGCCACTGGAAATTCATTTTAGTGGAAATAATTTCAATTACTTACTTCTTTTATTATTTTTTTTAATACGGTTCATTTTATCGACTCTGAACGAGAGTACCTTTTCTTTAGCTTAATATTCAAGCTATCCAAATTTGTTTTTTAGCACCTTATCATACAGGGTGTTAAAAATGTAAGCATTAAAATGTACAACCCAGTCCGCCCCTGGTGAACTGAACCAGCTAATTGAAATTTGAATGCGGTGATTTAAGAGGTCCTTAATACTATTAATCATATCAAATTTTCATCAAATTATATCTAGTAGTTTGAAACTTATTCCACTAAAATGGATTTCCAGAGGCGTCATTTAGGAGGTCGTATCTTCGTAGGGAAGGCCGCTAGGAAAAAAAATTATGGGAACTTGTCATCTTCATTTTTTATGTTCTATCTGAATCCGAGAAATTTCGCACATTTTCTGGGACACCATGTATACATATTTCAGTCGACCTCAAAATATAAGCTCGAAACATAGAAATTTACATTATGTCAAAAGCTATTCGAAATAAAAATGTATTTCAATGAAGAATCAATGCATAATGCGGTAAATGGAAAAATCTTGTAATCAACTCGTTTATTAATCTAGCGATTATCTCATGGTCCCAAACTTTTATCTCGTTTGCGGACCGAACAACAATTAATCGCTTTCATCAAAAAACTAGTTTTTTTCCAGCTTCTCTGGATTTCCACCAAAGGAATTCAGTTGAACTCGACTTCGTAACTACCACTCCAAAATGCGCCCAAGGTTTCAAAGCTTATTATGAATACTTACCTTGTGAACAAACTCCAACAGAAGCTCCCGTACCACCCCCAATCACCAAAATATTGCCTGTGACTCCACCTAGAACCGACAGGCCGAGTCAGAAATGCGGGGGTGTAGTAAGGGAAGAAACTTTCAGTCTGACCAACAGAGAAGGGAGTTCAGAATGTGTTTTCATTATAGAAAAACTCGATCAGGTGAGAAAGAAAAATGTCAATAACATGACTTGAAGTTAGCAGCTTTTCAGTGAAGATGCGTCCGACCGTTTTCCTTTTATGCAACAAAAAATGTACCTACTTGATTTATAGCTCTGCGAAAAAAACTCTTTTAGCATCAGTTTTCTACTTGGTATCAAAAAAGTGTCTTATAATATTTTTATTTAGAGTTGAGACGGCAAAGAAGTGGTGAGATAAAGGTTTTATACTTTTGGATCAATACTCTACTTTGCCAGGCTTTAAACACAGATTTCTATAACGTAAGAGCCTCGATTAGAAGTTCTGAGAAAAATACAAATTCATCCGCTACGTGACTAAAAGCTTATTCGCTTATTCTCTTCTTCGAGCTTCATTAATGCTTCGACATGTTTGATAAAGCGTAGATAATAACGTTTGCAAGTATACAGGGTGTCCTGGAAAATGTGGAAAATCTCTCGGATTCCGATAGAACATAAAAATGCAGATGACAAGTTCCCATAATTTTTTTTCCTGGCGGCCTTCCCTACGAAGATACGACCTCCTAAACGACGCAACTGGAAATCCTTTTTAGTAGAAAAAGTTTCAAACTACTCGATATAATTTGACGAAAATTTGATATGATTAATAGTATTAAGGACCTCTTAAATCACGGCACTCAAATTTCAATTAGCGTGTTCAGTTTACCAGGGGCGGACTGGATTGTACATTTTAATATTTACATTTTTAACACCCTGTATGATAAGGTGCCAAAAAAACAAATTTGAATACCTTGAACATTAAGCTAAAGAAAAGGTACTCCTCTTCAGTGTCGATTAAATGAACCGTTTTCGAACAAAAATAATGAAAGAAGTAAGTGATTGAAATTTATTCCACTAAAATGAATTTCCAGTGGCGTCATTTAGGAGGTCGTATCTTCGTAGGGAGGGTCTCTAGGAAAAAAAATTATGCGAACTAGTCATCTTATTTTTTTATGTTCTATCTGAACCCTAGAGATTTCCCACATTTTCCGGGAGACCCTGTATATGTTACGGGGTGTCCTAAATTCGTTGTGTAGTGAGGGAGGAATCTCAGAAACCGATAAGCTAGAACAAAATGTAATAAAGAAAAATTGATTACTTCCATGCATTCTACTGAAAAAAGTGCCTGTATAATGTTTTAGTTTCATGTTTATAACTTCAGTAATAAGGAAGTTATGAGAACTTTTCATTTGACGCCATTTTCCAATTTTCTCTAATAGCTCGAAAACGGTTTGACTTAGAAAGTTGCGGTTTTCACCAAATGAATTCTCTCAAGAATCGAGCCCGAAAATGTGCTACTCATTTTGTTCTATATCATCGGGTTTCTGAGATCCCCTCACTAGACTTGGATAATGGGCCCATATATTTTTCAGAAGAAATAGTATATCTTGAGTTAAATTGTTTCAGGACGTCTGCCAAATAGTGCTGATCCTTGAAAGATTTTCTCTAGATTGTTCTACAGAAGTGATCAACATCAATGGTGAAGCATTCTGTGGAAACCAAAATGGACGAAAAGGTTTATTATTATTACCTTGTTTTACTTGGTTCATAATAACTTCACTGTTGTTTTTTGCAGTTACTATTGACAAAGGTTTTCCAGTAGAAGTAGTTTATTCAACATCTAACTATGCAGCACCATCCAATACTTTTGTAATCAGAGGTATCCAGGATAAAACAAGTTGCTTGAGTAAGTACAAAACCATTGAAAACTTTGGGGAGATCGAATAAATATTGTTTGTATTTCAGTTCCTGAACCTCCAGCACAGCTTAGTTGAAGAGATATTGCCAGAAATATATTTTTGACAGTCAGATCTGTTTATTTTCGAAAGATTTTACAACGTGATAGAGCATTGAATGAATTATATAAGATTTTTTATAATCCTGATATGTTGTTGTATCGTATCATGGTTTAATCTCCTTTTATGTAAAGATTTGGAATTCTGCAAGGCTTTATTCTGAGTCTTTCACATTCGATGATATAAGTTTGGAGCTTTTTTGTGCTCATGATAGTTTTTCATGATTTGTTTAGATTTCAGGGATATTTTGGAAACACAAACAAACAATGAGAAAACTAATGAAAATACAATTTCTTTTTATATATTAGACTTTCTATTATACAATCTACAATTGACATGATTTTAGAATCTTATTTTTATTGTACATTTTTTCCAGTTATTCATTAATATATCAATTGGCTTTGATTGTTTTCTCTTTCGAGATATGTGGATGCAAGTACACTTTGAGTTCATATTTTTCATTGAAAACATTATTTACATATTGTTGAATTGAAATATAGGGAATATACAAGAAGCTTATATTAAAATATATTTCTAATATTATTTATGTTTTCTCAACATTCGTATACATTCATGAATACCAAACATTGATTCTCATTCATAGAATCATTTAGGCAGACTTTTGGAATAGTTTTGTAACGGCTTTTAATTTTTGAATGTAGACTGAATGTAGAACCTTATGATCAGATGTTGCCATATGTTCTCTACTTTCTACTGCCTTTCTGGCTAGTGTGTTAACCTTTTAGATACATGCTGAGCTAAATGGCACTGATTCAAACATGAAAAAGATTCTTAACTCACAAGTTTATAATATACTAGCTGACCCGTGCCCACTCCGTTGGGCATAATGTTAATAATCCTTTTTTAGTACAGAGTGTTATGTTTTGATTTCTAATTGCCAAAAAGGAGGGTTATACGCAGGTATAGTTTGTATTTGCATGCTTATACAAAATTCGAAAGTAAGTCTGTCCAAAACAAAAACATTCGAGGGATTTCGACGAATTTCATGAGGACCAAGTCGCCGGAAAAGTTAGTTTGGTAATGGTAATTTTAATTGTTCAAAAGTTCTCTGTAAACTATATTGGATGTAATGTTATCATTTGGTAGCAAAATATATTGTCTATCAGGAGTTCTAACCCGAGATAAGCCAACATATAACTGCCCATGGGAAAAATACGTCTTTCTCAGGTCGATGCCAACCAGAGAGAATGTTTGACTTTGGGACTTGTTAATAGAGAGGGCAAAAGAGATCTTTACTGGAAACTGTAGCCTTTTAAACGGTATGGGTAAATCAGTGGGAATCATGGGTATCCACGAAATATAGGCCAGTTGTCCCACTGCTGGCCCTGTGATAATGGTCGCCACGATTATATTGTCCCGTAACTCTTTTGTAAGCAGCCTTGTCCCATTACACATGTTGGGGGGCTCAAGTGTCTTTATAGCATGATAGGAATGCCAACTTTCGTGAGGAAGTAAGACAGAAGTGTTCAAAGAATTTAAAAATTCTTGGGAATAGTGCACTGTATCCTCAATACTACACACCGTATAATAGACTTATAGTGTTTGACCTGATCGGAAATTTTCACTAAAATGAGTTTATTTATTCCATTCACTGTATCGTTTCTGGGTGACAATATTGCTCTAGAACAAAGCCATTGATAGTCTCTCTCCGATAAATTTTTAAGACCGGGATATATAGCAACAATAAGATGTTTCAACCTGTGCAATATGTTTCCTAATGTCTCGTCAAGTTTAACGTCATTGCTGTTGGTGTTAGAAGAGACAATTTTTCCTTCGCCAAGATTGAGTAGTTGACGCGGAAAGTCGTCATCGTCGTTGTCGCTCAAATGGGCTCTCATGTTTTTTCGTAAATTGAGAGATGCAACCGAACTCTATAAGTGAGATGATTTTAAGCATGCTCTGATGACATCGGTGCGTGTTCCTTTTGTTACTACAGGCAGTGTTTGCCGAAAATCGCCCGCGAAAACAAAAGTAACGCCACCCATTACAGCATCACAGTTTCTGAGGTCTTTGAGCGTTCTGTTTACTGCTTCAACATGAGCTTTATGACTCATGGTACATTCGTCCCATATAATTAAAGATGTTTCTCGTAAAAGTTTACCGAGTGTCCCATTATTACGTATGGAACAAACTGACTGTTGCTCTAGTTAGACTCTCAGAGGTAGCTTAAAGGTGGAGTGTGCTATTTTCCCACCATTTAACAGAGTAGCGGCAATCCCCGAAGAGGCAACGGCTAGTCCATTTCTCCCGGATTGTCTTACTTTTGCCAATACCAAATTTGCAAGAAACGTTTTGCCAGTGCCTTCTGGGGCGGCAAGAAAGAGGTTAAACCTCTGTTATTTATTATAGCACAAGTGTGCTAATTACGTTTCGACAGAGAGTATACATCTACCTATTTAAACTCAATGGTTTCCAAAATTTCAATTTCGGGGACGTCCTCTGCGTTTCTTTTAGTTTGTTATCTGTGCTCTGCGTAAGGAGTCGACCCCTCGACTAAGCCGCGCTCACTGCTCTGATGTAAAAGAAAGGCCACGCCCCCTTCTCCCGAAGCGAGTACGAACGCAAACCGAATTAAACCGAAGCCCTGGCGCGTCTTCCGCTGCTTAGGCTGGCTTTCATACGATTTTTACCCGATTCACTTTGCAAAACAGACTACCACGTGAAAGCCTTCTTATTTTTTGGTGTTTTATAAAGCCTATGGCACTCATCGATAATGTGGCTTTCTATTGGTGAAATAATTTTTGAAATCGGTTCAGTAGATCCCGAGATTAGCCCTTTCAATTGGATAAACATACAAACACACAAACTTTACCTCTTTATAATATTAGTATAGACAAGGTGTATTGTGTCGAACTATTGCCAGCTGAATTGGTTTATAAAAGTGAATTAACTATACATCAACTAATTGAATTCCTATAATTACGTCACTTATTCAACCCAATCATACTGAATACTGATTGTACATTTCAATAGTAATACTAATAAATTTATTCATTATAGTTATAAATATCTCAATTAAAGTTAATAATGATATATACATATAAGACATGGTTTCTGAAAAGTGAAATCCTATCATACTCGTACATAGAGAAAAACCCGTAAGTTAATACGATTACTAAATTGAAGCTTATTTTAATAAGCACAATATAGTGAAATGAAAACAGAAAGGAAAGTACTTTTTTCAAAAAACGTCATTCTTAACATTAAATATTGATGTTGGTTGCATCAACCGAAGAAACTTCCTGGGATTTTGAGTGATTCAAATAATTTTTCACTAATTTTCAGATTAATGCGTAGAATCAGACTCGCACAAAACTTTTCAGTCATTCGTGCAAAAATTTGTGCACAAAAATCATATAATGAAGGATTTTTTAGATTTTGACTATTATCAAGGGAATTCCAGATTATTCATAAAGTTTTAGTGACAGGAATCTCTTCGGTTCATTAAGAAAAAAGGCGTTTCCAAGATAGGAGTGCAGCTCACAGTAGATTTTCAGAAACGAATGCTCAATCGCAAAAAATCTCACAAACGAATTTTCACGACCAATTCCTAGCGGTGAATGCCATTTTAATATATATCAGGGCTGTAGAAAAAGATCTGATGAAAATAGAGGAACCAAAATGCATAGGTACATAGAACTTCAGTTACTGAATAGTCAAGGCAGCCACATCAATATTATAAAATTATGATATGTGGTTTCCACAAAATGGCATTCAGCTCATGCCAAATGTTGGGTCTATTTCGAAAACCTAATCACTGTAGTTAATAAAATTAATCATTTCACAATTATTATGCTGATAATACAATTGTTTTCCTATTTTCCAACGAATCTGATGTTCGTCAAGACAGCTCTGGCCGGCCTTTTCCTGTTGCATAAATTCACAGTATGACTTCTTTTTCCATGTCTAGTTCCACGGAGTGCCATCAGAAGTTTATAGACTTCTGTTTTGGAGGGAAGGCACCAGTAACGATTCTCAGCTTCATATCTTTTAATTGAAAACACAATATTTGTTAAATTGAGTATCGTGAAAAATGTAGAACTTATTAAATTACAAGTGGAATAAAATTAAGAAAAGCCCTGACCAATTATAAATGCACAGCACAATCGGAATTATATTCTGAAAATTATTCAAAAAATGAAATATGAAATATGTAAATAAATATCTACAGAAATTAAATTCTATGGTTCTTATGATGTGATCTCCTTTAAATTTTGCATGAACATTCAGTATAGTAGTTTTCATTCTCGAAATAAATTACACTCGAATCGGATATTCTGTTATGGAAATAAAAAAACTTTTTCTTCAATATTCCAATTGAATTTTCTATGGTTCTGTTAAAATTATGGCTACGAAATTAATTTTTGTTGAACATTCAGAATATTGATCTTCATTCACAAAAAAAATCACTCGAATCGGATATCTGAAATATGAAGTTCCAATTTAATTTTCTATGGTTCTGTTCACACTATGGCCACAAAATTTTGCATGAGGCTTGTTATCAGCATTTTGCATTTGGCCGTAACATTTCATTCCGATTGGTTTCGTATTTTCTGAGATATTGATGAACAAAAATTTTTTATGGGCCATATTTTATGGAACATCATGTACGATTTGGCTGGTTAACCGGGGCATTTGGGACCCGAACTCATCCTGAAAATTTCTTATCTCTAGGGCAATCCCTTCGAAAGTTATTGTGCTAACGGACAGACGGACAGCCTATCGTTTGAGACCATTTTCGGCTCAAATTTCGAAAATTACAGACATTTGGGCAAAACGATATAGCACTCGTTTAAGTGGGAGGAGCGCTCAAAAAATACATCAGCTTTTTGAGATTCTTAATATCCTGATGGTGAACAGTTACCTGAACTCGACTGAACTAGTAATGAAATTAATATAAAAATTATTATTTTTTAATAGATCTTTATTTTTGAAAGCTGTTCTGTAACTAGGTATACTATAAAATAGGTGAATAATTCACATTCATTTATAATTCTATATTCTATCTATCTATAATCGCTAAAAAAAATTATCCAGATGTTTCTTATTGTCTATTTTGAAAAAAACACCCAAAAAAACCAATTCAATGTTCGATATTAACTTCATTGGATTATTGATATATTTTTGTTTTTTCATTGCGATTTCATACGGATCTCCTGAATTGAACAAAAAATTAGTAATAAAGTGTTACTATAAAATTCAAAAGTTATTAAAAATAATTATTTAATTAACATGATGAAAAAGTTTATATTGCATTACATGAAATGAATGAAAAGCATCATATTGATCCCGAAAATAAGTTTTTCATTTTGCGGATTTGAAAGTTATACAGCAAAAGGATGCATCTATCTTCTTTTTTTTATACTCCTGTGAAATTGTACACTTTTGTTTATAGTCTAGGAACCAGTGGGCGGCTACCTGCATGTATTTGACCAGACCTGAGTTTTTGTACATTGAAGCCCCTAAACCTACTGTACATGAGGTGGGGACTCACTAAGCCCAAAGCGGTGGACCCGGCTAGTGCGCAGGTAGGAAAGGTATCGATTTTTGGTGAATTTTAATGTCTGCCGTTTTGAAATCTTAAAATACATTATTATTATCGAAAAATAAAAATGGCAGACCATTATCGCGCGGTTAACATTGTGGCAGTCAGTTTTGAAAGTGCAAAAAAATTAAATCTTTAAATTATTTGACCAGATCTGCCATTGAAATATATTATTCATTATAGTCTTAAAAACTTATATTAATACCGGCAGACGTCTTCATTGAGTACACTCATCAACAGATAATAAAGTCTTAGCTACTATCCAGTCAGATGTCTATATGTATTACGATCACTGTTTTACATCAATTCAACTCACTTATATTTAACTGTATCTCTGTATTTATAGAAATTAATAATTTTTTGTACTCTTCATACTAAACTTCATAACATTGATGATAAATAAAGTATATATACAGGGTGTTTCATCATAAATTGGACAAACATATATTTTCGTGTAGAGGACATCGGGAGAGTCATTTTAGCTTCATACTAATTTATTCCGTTTTTGAAGCATAAGCGAGATAAAGGGTGTCAAACGTCATTTTTGAGCAAGATTCTTATGAGTGTGGTCAGTTATGTATAAAACTTAAAGTAACGGTTTTTGGTCAAATCTCAGTATTTTTGGGTCCTCTATTCAGAAAAGTTGACGAACTCCAAAAAAAAATTTAGAAAATGGCGGAAGACCTGCAATGTCCCAAATTTTTTTTGCGGTTGTCAAATTGACTTTTATTTTCTGAATGAACACAATTTCCTAAGAATTTCTGTGAAAAAATTTCTTCAAAATTCGAACACAAATTTTTTTTACATGTCTACAGCGATGAAAAAATTTCACTCGAAATGGATGAAATTTCGTACAATTGTACTTCTTGAATTATCAATCACGAATATGAAAACAGAATTGTAAAATATTGAACGGTTTCGTTACTACAGTCATTCGAATGTTTCGTTCAGACCTCTGCAATTTTGAAAAGAAACTGTTTTGAGTTCTAGAGTCAAAATAAGTAAATTATTGGCATGTCCAAACATTCTAGACGAATTTTTTAACAAAAATTCTTAGAAAATTGTGTTCATTCAGAAAATTAAAGTCAATTTGACAATTGCAAAAAAAATTAGGGACATTGCAGGTCTTCCGCCATTTTGTAATTTTTTTTTGGAGTTCGTCAACTTTTCTGAATAGAGGACCCAAAAATATTGAGATTTGACCAAAAACCGTTACTTTAAGTGTTATACATAACTGACCACACCCATAAGTATCTTGCTCAAAAATGACGTTTGATACCCTGTATCTCGCTTATGCGTATGAAACACCCTGTATATATACTTTATTTATCATCAATGTTATGAAATTTAGTATGAAGAGTACAAAAAATTATTAATTTCTATAAATACAGAGATACAGTTAAATATAAGTGAGTTGAATTGATGTAAAACAGTGATCGTAATGCATATTATAGACATCTGACTGGATAGTAGCTAAGACTTTATTATCTGTTGATGAGTGTACTCAATGAAGACGTCTGCCGGTATTAATATAAGTTTTTAAGACTATAATGAATAATATATTTCAATGGCAGATCTGGTCAAATAATTTAAAGATTTAATTTTTTTGCACTTTCAAAACTGACTGCCACAATGTTAACCGCGCGATAATGGTCTGCCATTTTTATTTTTCGATAATAATAATAATATATTTTAAGATTTCAAAACGGCAGACATGGTCAAATGCATTTAAAATTCACCAAAAATCGATACCTTTCCTACCTGCGCACTAGCCGGGTCCACCGCTTTGGGCTTAGTGAGTCCCCACCTCATGTACAGTAGGTTTAGGGGCCTCAATATACAAAAACTCAGGTCTGGTCAAATACATGCAGGTAGCCGCCCACTGGCTCTTAGACTATTAGTAACGGTTTACTTTTGATGGTGCGATATATTAAAATTCCGAATATTAACATGCAATATTAAAAAAAATACCTCAAGGACTCTGGAAGGGAATCATGTAAAATGCAGAAGCATTCGACAACCCTTTCTGACCTCGATCGCTCGTTTAGCCTTTTCAAGGGGTATTTTCGGTAATATTTCGATCGTTTATTTCCTGACACCTTGGAGGATTCTGAAGATATTCGGTCATCCAAACCTCCAAGAAATTGATGATTGATTTCGTTTTCTACGTCCACAAGTGGTTGCCAAGGCTCCATCATAAGCGATGATAATAATTCTATGTATTTTTCCAACGATATACCTTCTGATGAAGTATTTCTTTCTGAAAGTAAAGTATTCGATCAGAGTTGGCGGCAACAATTTCACTGTATGAAATTATTTGTTAACGTTCACAACATTAACTGACTAATGTAATGAGTATGTAAAATGTACTCATTTGGAATACTTTCAGAACTTTTTCGAAAGTAACGAGTATTCAAATTTGTTTTTCATCTTCCAAAAAACTACAAATCATATTTGTATCTTCGGTTAGCCTTTCATGATTACTTACCTTAGAAAAATATTAATATAATTCATAACTACCATAAAGTAATATTACTCGAACAACTAGAAATTTTAAAGAATAAAGACAACCAATTTTTACTTAATGATAATATAAAATTCAACAAAAGGAGCATCTTCAAACTCATAGATTCTTAAAAAAACAACAGTAAATATTAAATTTCAAAAAATTCCCGCCACAAATAGACCACCATAATAACATATTAGATATCACATTATTCACATATCCTACAATTCAGATCAAAAATTTTAACAATTCTGGCAAAAGAAAAGTTGCATACTCTCACCTAAATAAATACATGTTCTACATTTTGTATACTTTCAGCTGGCCTGATCACTACATAGTATATAACAAAGTCGCTTTCTCTGTCCCTATGTCCTTTTGTATGCTTAAATCTTTGAAACTACGCAACGGATTTTGATGCGTTTTTTTTAATAGATAGAGTGATTCAAGAGAAAGGTCTATATGTATAATAACATCCATTAAATAGTGGAGAAGTAGGTACTGTAATTTTTGAGGTTTTTAATGTGATATCGTACCGTGCGAAGGCGGGGCGGGTCGCTAGTGATGGAATAATTCCGAAATCGATCGCCGAAGATTATAATAAATAAAACATAGTGTGTGTTTTTTCTTACTAATAATATAATTACCTTCACTATGATGATCTTCATCTATTATGTTTCTAGTTGAGGCATATGATGGTATAATTTCTACTATAAGGTAAAGATGAGCAAAAAGGTTGACTAATACTTTATCCATCCAATTCATTTTTTCTTGCATATGGGAACCACTCTGAAAGAAAAAAAATCAGATTTATTATCAGAAAATCTTAAGAAAAACCCTGAGCAATAGCTTCTGAGCGAATTATATTCTGGAATCTATTCAAAGAAAGTAATAGGTAAAAAATGAATAATCTATGCTTTTGATGATACGATCCTCTTGAAAATTTGCATGAACATATAACTATATCAGTTTTGATTCACAAAATAAATTTCACTTGAATCGTATGTCCTGTTATGGAAAAATAAAGATTCTTCGTTTCAATATTTCAATTGAATTTTTTATGATTCTGTTAAAACTATGGCCACAAAATTTCTGCATGAAAATTCAGTCTCTCAATCTTTATTCATAAAATAAATTTCATTCAAATCGAATATTTTTTATGGAAATATGGAGTTTCTTCTTATCAATATTCCAATTGAATTTGTAAGGTTCTGTTTACACTATAGCCACAAAATTTTGCATGAAGCTTATGGACATCTTGCATATGGTCGCAACATTTCATTTCGATGGATTTCGTTTTTTCTGAGATATTGAGGAACAAAATTTTGAATGGCCATATTTCATGGAACACCCTGTACGATTTGATTTGTTAACGAATCCAACCGCGGCATTTGGGAACCGAACTCACCCTGAAAATTTCAAGTCTCTAGGACAATCCCTTCGGAAGTTATTGTGCTTACGTTTCACTTTTTCGTGTTTCTTCGATAATAATATTTTCTTTGTACTCAGTTCACAGGCTTCGACTCAACCCTTGTCATGATCAAAAAATAATATCTAGTTATTTTAATGATAATAACAAAAATTCCATATTGGTTTAATTGAACTTCGAAGTTGAGTTGAAATTGGAAAAAACAAGCTTGACTGATTACTTGTGATGAAAATACAAAGTTGATACCAGAGAATTCTTGTTACTTCGATAAAATTCGATTTGAACTATTCCAAAATTCATGTAATATTTCTAGATACTTCCTAAAGTTTATGACTGATATTAGATTAATCAACTGATGAATTTGGAGGAAACTTCGGAAAGAGAAAATTATTTTCGGTGAAGCGACACACAGCTGCTGTTGTTTATGGACTTTGCTATATTAAATATTGATTGAGCTACCCCCTCTAAAAATGCGTAGGTACAAGCTATATCCGAAATTGAAAGTACATATTCGAAACTTAGACTGTTGGAAGCATCTTGAGAAAAAATCCTATTTTTCTGTCGATCTCAAAATAAAAGGTGATATTAATGAGTACGAAATTGATCATTAATGACCCATCTTAATGCTCAATTTATGCTATTTCAATGAGCAATCGCTCAGGAAGTATTCAGAAGCACTACAAGAAATGTCAAAACTCTACTGTTCCAGTAGAGTATTTCTATGTATCTATGTTCCATAGATACATAGAAATTTTATTATGTCAAATGTGAGTCTCTTGCAAAATGGGAATGTATTTCAATCAAGAATTCATACACAATTCATATTAAGATCGTCGAAAAAATCTTGTAATCAATGTCAAATGTAAGTCGTGTGCAAAATGAGAATGTAGTTTCAATTAATGTTCAAGAAACAGACTAAATATTTTATCAGAATTCTGTCGATAATAGGGTAGAATCAAAAAATGCTCCAAGGTGATTAACAGGAGCTACTGCATGCAATTCAACCCTTTCGCATGAAATATTCTTCGGAAATTAAATTAAATAATCAACTTCCTTCATTTCAGAACAATTATATTAAACCCGTTACTTAATTTATATGTAACATCTCAATAACGACGATATGGTAGGTTGAATCCCCCGCCATGGAGCTACCAAATGGCAGGGATGTTGCCTTTTATTAAATACTTCCCTGATGGGCAAATATCTCATATCTCATTAGTTTGGTAGTTATCAGAAGCTGGGAAGGTTATATTAAACCAGCAGGTTATAGACTTATGGTGTCATATTCGTTAACTATTCTGCCAAAGATGTGAATGAAAATTAAGAAACTTTGGGATTATTTACTGGGTTTAACTTGATATGAATTTTGTTGCTACACTAACATTTTTTTTTCGTATTTCAAATGGTTGTAGCTAATCTAGAGGGTGTTCAGAGAATAATAGTACACAAGAGGAGCAACTTAAATCACAGTTAATATTTTTTTGAATCATTGAAAAACATTTTTTCAATATAGGAACCCGAAAGACCCAAAATTTTATATTTAGCTGCTTAAAAATTAGCAGACTTATGCAAAATTTTTCGTTGTTTGAAATAAAAAATTCCAAATAAGTCTAAAAATTTTATACTCACTTTGGAGCCAAAATAATTTTTTCTTCAACTCATTAGGGTTAATTTCAAAAAGTGAAAACGTATTGTTGTATAGTAGGTTTTGATTTGTAATTATCATCCAACAGGTAATAGTTCATAGGAAAATAAAAATAATTAATAATTTCAAAAATACATTTATAATTCTCCTAGAATCTTCAGTTTAAACAGGAGTATAATTATAAACCAGCGAAATTTCGATATAAAGATGACATTTCGTGAATTAAACGTATTGTAGATGTATTTTCTGACGTTAATGTCATTGACACTTACCAAATATGTCCCTATTGTAAACAACATCATACAAGTCAGTAGTTTGTTCATATTGGAAAAACGATAACTTATAGTTTGTGAATCCTAAATTCAAATTCATTCAGTTCATTTAAATTCACAGTTCAAAGTAAATCTTTCCGAAGGTATTAGGTCAATTGTCGACTGTTAGGGGAGATAGGAACTCAGAAAACGAAGGAAATTAAAAAATGATTATGGACAAAATAAATTATAAATTTCATTGGAGAAGGGTCGAGAATTTTTTTTTACATCCAGTTTTTTTATGGTTTCACAACATTTTTACCCTAACTTTAGAACCACCCCTGGTGTAATCCAGTTGTTCAACCGTGTGTTTATTCATTTCATATTCAAGACATATCTTTTCTTGATAATTTAGTTCTTCAGTTATAACAATAGATCAATTTTTGTTAAAGATACAGGGTTTTCAGTAAAACATTGAACTTCACAATTTCGCTATGGCTATGAAAGTACTTTCACAGACTTAACCTTAAATCCAAACGTTTTGAAAATAAACTGAAAACTAAGGGAAAACATAAAACAAGAGAAGTTTTAGCGCGACATGTTGTTCCTTATGCACGATTTATTGGAGACGATTTCGTGCTAAAGCATTATAATGCCCCACCGCAACAACCCCATGTGGCTAGGATTGCCAGGGAGTATTTAGCAGAGGTTAATTATTATTAATTAATCATATAATTATATATTATAATTAATTAATTGTTAATTATTATGTCAATTATCTACTGTTAGGAAAGATAGGAACTCAGATAACGAAGGAAATTAAAAAATGATTATGGACAAAATGAATCATAAATTTCATTGGAGAAGAGTCAATACCTTTTTTTGCATCCCGCTTTTCGTGGTTGCATTTTAACATTTTTCACATTGATAATTATAATGATGCTCAGAGTACCTATATTTAAAAATTTCATGAGAATATCTGAAAATATTTTGAAGTTATTATAAAATAAACCCAAAACTTTGTTAAGAGATTGAATACATATTTCATTCGAGTTATTTTTCGCCAATTCAAGTTTCAAATTCTCAAGAATCCGCATCTTATTCTGGAAAATCCTGTGTATTATTGAAGAGTTTTGTCCAACTTACCCCTGTCTAATCATCAACACTCGTTCATTCCAAACTGTACTTCGGTAAAAAAAATTCCGAAATTGAGAAATTACCTCGAACGATACCGAATTTCTAATTGCAAAACTTCTTCAGTTCGCACTTTTATATGAATTCAGAATTTGCGCAGAGCACACCTTCAACTGGTGGGAGAGTTGCAGTTTGCGCTTCCAGATCCAGACTCTGGAAGCAACAGGTTCATCTGGTGAGGACCGATGGAGAAGACTTTCACTTGCCGGTCATCCTAGAACCTAGAGGCAAAGTAATACATCGAGGCCTTCTTATCTGATTTGGATTCACTGGACTGGACACAATATTTGTTTCTTCAATTACTCGAAAGAATTTCAGGATTGAGGTAAAGAGTCCGGCAGAAAAGTGGTAAAGTTGTAATAAATTAATTTTCAATTGAAAGAAAAAAACTCACCTTGGACCTTGGTAAACATCAGGCAATGAATCCCTCTAGAAATTACTGCTGTTTCATTTGAAGGACTGTCATGAGCAGCTTTGCACTTCACATACAACAATGTATAGCTAATAATGGTGCCATTTGACAGAAGCTGTATTCAAAAATTATTTTATCCACGACTACTATATAATCTAGCCACTTTACTTCTGTGTGCTGGGCCAAAATAATATCCAATTATCACAAGTGATTAATGAGATATTATTCACTGCTGTCAAATGCTTCATAGATTAAGCTTTGATATAATATTCTTTAAATTGGTAGTTCTTCCAGTATTCTAAAGTACTCCAACTAACAAATATGGGAATACCTTGTCAACCGAGGGCCAAATCTACTTTTATTATATCAATTAAAGCATTTTTTATTACAAAATATACAATGACCAGTTATCCAAAAATTTGTCATATGTCAACTTAACTCGGTGATTTGGGGTACTCGCCTACGGCTCGTAACCTAAACTTCACCTCGTGAATAATAGCTATCATTATACGCTCGTTGTATAATATACTATTTTAGTTGTCTACCATCAATTTTCACTCGAGTAGGTTCTATCTGTTTTTCCTTTCAATTGAAAATATATTTATTACCACTTTTACAATGGTGTTTCAAAATCGTGCTGGACCCTACATTACGTTGAAATATTATTTGGGCCATCATTTTTTTTTATAATCAGGTTTCAATTTGATGCAGTGGCGCAGCCAGGATTTTGTTTTGGGGGGGGCTGAACTGAATAATTTTTGATGATACAACAAACAACGAAAGTTGCAAAAAATAAAGAAGAAAGATATAACGAAGAAATTAATCTTTGGGGGGGGGCTGCAGCCCCAAAGCTCCCCCCCCTAGCTACGCCAGTGATTTGATGCATATCAACTATACAAAAATTGCAAACATGAAGTACCTTGTGAGTGTGCTAGAGTCTATATTGGAAAAACTAAACGTCTTCTAAATGTTCGAATCAAAGAACATAAAAAATTAGCTCATTAGGGAGATACTGATGAATCGAATCTTCTTCAAAATGCTTCGACTGAAGTGAAAAATGACCAAAATTTTTTATTTAGGTAACAGTTCAATTTATTTGAAATATTTGTGTTTTTATGTTCCACGACATTTATATCGTTCACAGTTTCTAAATCGATTTCAATTGCGAATAACATCATACTAGTCAGAAGCCTTTATTATATAAAAAAATGATAACCATTCCTTTAAGTACATTTTATATTAGTGGCATAGGCACTCCATTTTTGGTGTAGGTATTATATAATTTGAAGGTATCTCCAAATAGAAAGCTCTACATTCCTTCTTGAGATATGATATGAATAACATTGACAGATCAGAAATAACTTTTTGAGGTTTCTTCATAAATATGTATTTACGAATTCGAATGATAATGAATTGTAAAATTCATTTTCTCTTACAGTTCACGAATTTGTTGCCTAATGATAATGGAGAAAAAATATTACAGCTTATATCTAACATATTCGATGAAAATTTCACTAAACTTGCGATGATCTTTTTGAAACTGTATCTTCATCTGTCCTACCTTCCATCGTTTTCAGGTTTCCGATTACTTCATCAGAGAGTTGATAGAGTTCTTCCACAGTCTACAACAGAAAAATTATTTCAGAAAATACAAAAATAACAGATTTCAGTTACTTTAAGGAACAAGAAATGAAGCTGCGCCTAGACTTTAAGTGCCTTTTTCGATCTCAAACATTCTTGAATGGACTATACTAAACTCACCAGCAAAATAATCGATCCACTCAAAAAATCGATGAAGTTTGTAAATTTATAAATATGTTATTCTGTATGTCTGATTCGATTGAATTTTTTCTTCAATTGTAGGTATGTTCATCCTTAATCAATCATCATTGAAATTCAAGAAAACTTGACGTACATCATTCTATACAGGGTGAAAACAAATCCGTTTGTTACCCTAATTTGAGAACCACCCCTGGTGTGTTCCAGTTGTTCCACCGTGTGTTTATTCATTTCATCATCAATACACACCTTTTCTTGACGATTTAGTTCTTCATTTATAACAATATCTCAATGTTTTCTGAAGATACAGGGTTTTCAGTAAAACACTCCACAATTTCGCTACATATGGCTATGAAAGTACTTCCACAGATTTTACCTCAAATCCGAACGTTATGAAAATAAACTGAAAACTGAGGGAAAACATAAAACAAGAAAAGTTTTAGCGAAACATGTTGTTCCTTATGCACCGTTTATTGGAGACGATTTCGTGCTAATGCTTTATAATGCCTGACCGCATCAACCGCATGTGGCTAGGATTGCCAGGGAGTATTTAGCAGAGGTTTGATATCCAAGAATTCAATTGACTTGCTCGAAATTCGAACCCAGTTGGGCAAGTTTGAGTGCTCTTGGGAGGAAAATTCGATCTCGTGTACCAACTGCTGAAATTTTGCAGCAGATCAGTGATGTTCTAATTGATTCAAAACCTCAATGAGGACATGCCGAGACAAATTGCACCTGTTATCCTCGTCTGGGCGGAAAACACGTTATGTTTTTGACTTTGTTTTTAGTTTATTTTCATAAAGTCAGAATTTTAGGTTGATTTTATTGAAGTACTGTTGTAGCCTTAGTGAAATTTGAGGTTTTACTGAAAACCCTGTATCTTTAACAAAAATTGTGCTATTGTTATAAATAAAGAATCAAATAATCGAGAGAAAATGTGTCCTGATGATGAAATAAAGAATCATACGGTGGAACAGCAGGAGCTCTGTATAAAATGACGTACGCCGAGTTTTTTTGAAATTCAAAAATTATAATCGTTTGAGGATGAACATACCTACAATTGAAAAAAAAATTCAATCGTATCGGACACGAAATAACATATTTATTAATTTACAAACTTCGATCGATTTTTTGAGTGGATCGATTATTTTGCCGGTGAGTGTATATTCTACCGCAGAAGTGTAGAAATAAAAGAACTATTATGTATATTACCTGACATTCCCTTAATTTTCTAATATGTGGATCCTCGTATCTCAAAGTTTCGAATTCGGCATTGGTTAACATGTAACCTAATTCGATATCTTCTTCATCCTCAACAAGCAAGAACCTTTCTGGTGGAATGCATATTCTGTCCAAAGAATCCCTGAACATATGACCCTTTTCGATGGATAAACCAGATGGGGGATCTATCGTATCGTCCCAATAGAGGTGGTTTGGTATGTTGACTTTGGGAACTTTTATCTGAAGAAGAATGAGAGAATTATTTGGATATGAGTAAAGATGACACGAAAATTCTAGAGGTTTGTTGAGCATAATGTTTCTCCACATATTGAAGTAAATATCATAACTTATTTCCAGTGAGCATATCATGAGAGAATCACAAATATTTTATACAATTAAATTTTAATACAAAATGAAACTTTCTGGGGAAATCAAGTCGCTCTAGTATGTCCTTTCTCGTCGACTATCAGTATGTAAACCGCTTTCGTTTACCAAACCCGAACATCTAACCCGTGTTCGGAAAGTACGGTGCTATTAACTCGATCACTGACTCAGGTCGATCTATCGAAACCCTACACGATAGCAGGGCCGTAGAGTCAACGCATGCGCACTGCAGTTCAATTTTGTATTTAAAAAAGGCGGAAATAAGTCTTCACCTCTTTTCTTAGTAATTTCATATATTCTATTCCTAAAAATTATGGACAGAGAAGAGAATTTGGCTCAGTGTAAAAAGTGTAGTTCCATGAGCCGAGAAAATAATGTGAAACATCTTCTTCATAACTTTGTATGCAGATCTTTCTGCGTTAATTCTAAAGCCTTGTTTACTTCTTTAACATAGGATCTCAAAGATAACATTGAACATGCGAGAGCACACCAACTATAAGGGACCCCGCAGACTGCAGACTTTTAATCGGCCGATAGTTTAGTCAGGTTGGGCTGAAAATGCGCATACCGAGCCAACTTAACAAGTTTGCTTGGTGTGCGCACTTTCAGCCCAACCTAACTATACTATCGGCCGATAAAAAGTCTGCAGTCTGCGGTGTCTCTAAGAAAGATTTTACAGAAGCCAATAAATCGAAGCAAAGCTAGAGACAATCGGTAAATGAACTGGAACTGAAATAAATAAATTCCCTACTTCTTTAACATAGGTACTCAAAAATAACATTGAACATGGAAGGGCACACCAGAAATTATAAAAAATATTTTACAAAAGCCAATAAATGCAAGCAAAGCTAGAGACAATCTTTAAATAAACTGAGACTGAAAAAATAAATCCATAAAATATTTGGTTATGTTATTGATAAGACTGTCACTTCAAATCCTAAACCTGATGTGTTCGTAAACTTAGAACCCGGGTCCGTAATTCGAGTAGATCCGTCACGTGATCCAATGGATCGAGTAAGTTTCTGAAAACGCCTATTGGCTTCGCGTGTTGTCTAAGAGTATTTTTTTTTCTGACGGTGTTGTTTTTGTCCTAAAAAGAATGAGAGTAGATTTCTACTGTGAAATCTAACTTAGTTACTCCTGAAAAGAAGTTCTGTTTTCGAATAGAGTTAACTTTCTTGTCTATGTTGATATCAGAGTAAATTGCCCCAGGGAAAGGTAGATTGTTAAAATTAACTTCTGATGTAAGGCATTTTTCGAGCTCAAAAGAGTTCACAACTAGACTAATGACATTCAACATGATCTGGTAGTGCCTTAAGGGCAGTTTTTTCAAAGAAGTCTCAGCCAGTTTTCTTGCCGAGGTCATATACAAGACTGAAGCCCAAATTTAAGCGTGGGTGTATGCTTTTGCAGCTCAATCATCTCTGGTTGATAGTTGGAGATATAATAATATCCCATAACTCAATCAGCTGTTGTAAACTCAAAGACACCAACCCCAATATCTCACCAGGAACACAAACTTTTCGCTAAGCATTCTGCGATGAGCTATCGAGCCGGAAAAGTGGATGATTCAATGACTAGACGCCACCGTCGTAAATAATAATTATCCTGGGGTTTTCCGGGAATCCCGATGATGTGCCCACGCGAATTCAGCGATACGCGTAAAAGCGGACAGAGATATTGTGAATGAAAATCAATTAGCGTGGAAACGGGGTGATGGTTTATCTCGGAAAAACTGCCATCATCATTCATTTGGATGTCAACGACAAAATCAATTTCGTTTATTGGGATATTAATCGTAGAACTCGGTCAAGGAACTATAGGCGTTTTCGAATACTTACTCGGGTTAAATCGATCCCTAACCTTCGCGTTCGTTTACCTAACCCGAACATCCAACCCGTGTTCGGAAAGTACGGTTCTATTAACTCGATCACTGACTCAGGTTGATCTATTGTAACCCTACACGAAAGCAGGGTCGTAGAGTTACCGCATGCGCACTGCAGCTCAATTTTGTATTTGAAAATCCTGAAAATTATGGAAAGAGAAGAGAATTTGGCCCAGCGTTGAAAGTGTGGTTCCATGCGCCACAGATCTTTCTGCGCTAAGCTACAGCCTTCTTTACTTCTTTAACATAGTTACTCAAAGATAACATGGGAGGGTACACCAGTAATTATAAGAAATATTTTAAAGAAGCCAATAAATCCAAGCAAAGTTAGAGACAGTAAGTAAATAGATTGGAACTGAAAAAATAAATTCTGTACTTCTTTAACACAGGAACTCAAAAATAACATTAAACATGAAGGGGCACACCAGAAATTATAATATTTTCACAAAAGGCAAAAAATGCAAGCAAAGCTAGAAACAATCCAAAAATAAACTGGGACTGAACAAATAAATCCATAAAATATTTGTTTATGTTATTGATACGACTGTCACTTCAAATCCTTAACCT
Source organism: Propylea japonica (assembly GCA_013421045.1). Classification (NCBI taxonomy): domain Eukaryota; kingdom Metazoa; phylum Arthropoda; class Insecta; order Coleoptera; family Coccinellidae; genus Propylea; species Propylea japonica. Next base: position 29,167,676 of record CM024240.1, read on the forward strand.
GATATGTTCGTAAACTTAGAACCTGGGTCCGTGATCCGAGTAGATACGTCACGTGACCCAATGGATCGAGTTAGTTACCCCGAGTAAGTTTCGGAAAACGCATTATTTCTCTTATCGAAGACGTTTGGTTGGCTGAAAAACTAACCGTTTAAAGGGTTGAAATAGTTTGTCTATTGTTGTAATGGAATCGAATAACATTGGCAAAGTCCAAGCAAACATTTTCATATCATCCATTCTCAATTAAGAATCAGAATTTCTGTTATTTTTTAGTTTTGAACCTAGAGTGGTCGAGAACGACGGTTGGACATACTGATGAAAAAACTGAGATCAAATAGATTATGTTAGTCCTCAAAGCCGAATGAAACTGAATGCATAGAGATATTTGTTCTATGACTGAATGTTTAATCAGGTCCATATTATAACAGGATTACCAGATGTTCAAAAAGTCTGGAAACGGTGAATTTATTTGCGCACATGTGGAATATTATAATTCTGATACTGGGGTCTTAGTATTAGTTTGAAAATTAGGCAAAGTTTAATACAGACCTAAGGGCCGTATTCATAGTCATTCATAGTAAGGGTGAGTGTGAGTGTCAGATCGCCCTTGAGTAGCTGTAGCCGTTTCATAAGGCATACCTACTTATTTCATGGGTGCTAGCGCCGTCCCTCAAGTTGAGGCTGGTAAAATCATACTCCACTCACTGTGTATACTTTATGAAACTGCTACAGCTTATCTGACACTCATACTCACACTCACTATGAATGACTGTGAAAACGGTCCTTAGGTCTGTAACAAACTTTGCCTAATTTTCATACTAATACTAAAGATCCTAGTATCAGAATTATGATTTTCTACATGTGCGCAAAATAAATTCACCGTTTCCAGACTTTTTGAAGACCATTGGCCTATTGCACCAAATACTTTGCAGCTTTTCACTTTGCACTTTTCACTTTTCAAATGAATTACATTGCACGAAACGCATTCATAATTGAAAAGTGCAATGTGAAAAGTCAAGTGCAAAGTGAGAATCACTTCGCAGAAATTAAATATTGGGAGAAATGTTGTGCAATATTTTTCTTTTGAAATTTGTCAGAATGCAAAGTGCAAAGTGAATAGTGAAAAGTTGCAAAGTATTTTGGTGCAATAGGCCCCTGGTAATCCTGTCATAATTTGGACCTGATTAGACGTTCAGTTTCATTCAGCTTTGAGGACTAATGAATACGGCCCTTAAGGCTTTGCTAGCACGTAGATAAGGTTAAAAATCTGTCACTCACCTTTGCCCTTCTTTCTGCTATCAATTTTTGGCAGTATCGCTCGATAACCATGACGGGATGATCAAACATCTCTGGTGGAGCTTTAGAAAATGGTACTTTTCCTGTCAGGACTAGATTTTTCACTCTTTCCATTTCATCCATCTGAAGAATGATTCAGGTGAAATGAACAAATGGAAAATTATTAATTTCAGTGAATGATTTTTTTTTCAAAGATTACAAACGGTGAATGCTTGCCGAAACGTTGAACGGAATGATATGGAACATATCCATAGTGCAGACTAGTTAAAAAGCAAATGATTATGTAATCCCAACATACTTTCAGTTTCATTATTAATCAATAAAACTGAAAATACAGTAGAACTTCCCCATAACGAAAGCGCTAAATCCGCAAAAAAATTCGTTTAAAAAGAATTTGTTTATACAGAAAATTTGTTTCTATAGTCGACTATTTCCCTCGTCGTAATTTGCACCAATCAGAAACGCGCAATTTTGAATTACAAATGGTTTCTAGGTGGAAAAACTGTTTGGCAGGACCTGACAGCAGTTTATTCGCGTTTACCCGCGGCAAAACTTGACAGTTGTTGTCATTCAGGAAATAGTCTTGTCAAATACCATTCGGGCATCTAATTTTTCCTATGAAAAAAATCGAAAAAACACATTGCAAAGTAATATTTTTTGACAAAATGCATTCGTGCAGGTGCAAAAATCCTCGTCTTCGACTCGGATTTTTGTTGCCACCAGCACTCATGCTTCTTGTCAAAATATTACTTAGCAACGTGTTTTTTCGATTCTTTTCGGAAAAATTAGATGCCCTTATGATATTACTTACGACAATGTCGCAGTCGACTTCACTGATAAATTCAAGTTAATCATTTAAAAACTTCCTTTTAGATATTTTCGCACAACTTTCACACTAGCGTAATGGTTAGATTGAAACCAAATAGCCGCAGGTGTATTTAAAACTGTTGCAGAAGGATCTCTCTGCCCGCCGTAATGATTTAGTTTAAGGTCGGGATTTATTATGTACGTCCGGAAAAATGTCGGAAAAAACCCACCCTTACACCTTCTTACCAATACCTATTCAAAGAGTGATGTTCTTTGAACATTTCGTTATAGGGAGAATTTACTTCGTTTTAGATGGTGTTTTTAAGATGGAATTTAGATTCAAGGTGCAATATCTTGTACGAAATTCGTTATTCAGAGAAATTCGTTCGTTGTGGGGAAGTTTCACTGTATAATGAAATCTATTCTGAATAGGTATGAGTTTTTGATCATAGTATGCAGCCATTCGTGACACGGTGCATTATCTTGATGAAAGAGCACCTTTTCTTCTTCATTCGAGCACTTATGTGAGATAAAATAATTAAAAATATTACAACACGTCTCATTTACCTCTCTTGCTTTGATTCTTTTTTCAGCAGAGTTTCCATATTCAACCAATATCCTCTGTTGCAATCTTTGCATAAACTCCCGATCTGTGAGGCTCACACAATTCGATCCCATTAATTTCTCCAGCCTTGACGTCACTAACGGATGACGGAATCTTGAAACATAATATTACGAGTAAAAAATTATAATTGAAATTGTAGACAAATCAGTTTGTATTACGAGAAATTCATATAACAAATCCAATTGCAAAATGTTCATTTTTGTTGAAGATTATCTGAATTCATTATTGATTTCCCCATCCGTCGATATAATGATAGTTATTTAATCAACTAGGTTATTAAAGACAGCGACTAATGGTAAAGATATTTTAATTTCATTCAATAGTTCGAGACCATTAGTCGCACGATTAACAACCGAGTTGATTACAAGATTTTTGCGACGATTTCAATATGAATTATGTATGAATTCTTCATTGAAGTACTTTACCATTCTGCACAAGACTTACATTTGACATAATAAAATTTCTATGTGCTTCCCGGAGTGCTTCTGAATCCTTTGTGAACGGTTGCCATGAGGATTGCACATTAAAATAGCATAAATTGAGCATTAAAATGGATCATTAATGATCAATTTGTACACATTAAAATCACCTTTTATTTTGAGATCGACGGAAATAGTTATTTAATCAACTAGGTTATTAAAGACAGCGACTAATGGTCAAGATATTTTAATGCGTGAGCGGAGCGAACGCGTTAATAGTTCGAGACCATTAGTCGCTCGATTAATAACCGAGTTGATTACAAGATTTTTCCGACGATCTCAATATGAATTAGGTTTAAATTCTTGATTGAAATACATTCTAATTTTGCACAAGACATACATTTGACAATATGGAATTTCTATGTTTCTAGTTCCAGTAGAGTTTTGACATTTCTCGTAGTTCTTCTGAATACTTTGTGTACGGTTGCCATGAGGATTGCACATTAAAATGGCTAAAAAATTGAGCATTAAAATGGGCCATTAATGCTCAATTTCGTACACATTAAAATCACCTTTTATTTCGAGGTCGGCGGAAAAAGTTATTTAAAATACAAATGCAGGGCAAGGCATTGAAGCTGTTGACACTTTTCAAAGAATTTTTTTGAGGCTTCTGAAAAACTCCTTCAATTTAATCGTTATGTGCTTGTTCCTGGAGAAACAACCTGCTATAATTTGGGAATTTTGGGCATAGAATGACCTCGAATCCGGTCTGATCTGGTACGGTGCGAGCACAATAACTGCCTAAAGCAGTTATCGATTTAAAAGTTTGAATATTTCAGGCTAGGTTTCTGATCTGAACGAGTTTATCAATGTTCTTCAGTTATGCTTAATTGAAATTTCAATTTCAGAGTATTTTCATAAGTGTAGCTCCAATCGAGTTCTATTTTCAAATTTAATCATACTTTAATGCACATTGATGCAATTTTTTTTAATTAAAAAATTCGATATTTCAGGAATTGTTCCACATATTCTTCTGAAATTTAGTCTTGTCTTATTTGACTTGTCGATAAAACCTCGTAATTATTCGCAGGAAGATAAACTTGAGTCTTTTTCATTTGAAAAACGATGAGAGGTGCTACAAATATCAATAGTTATTGAAATAAAACTTTTGAAATTATATGAAAAAAGAAAGAAGTCGAACTTAAATATCCTGAGAACTATGAATTTGAAGATTTTTAGAGTTTGTCTGAAGAAGGTGTCTGATATAGCCACCGAAACGTTACAATATCCTTTTAATTTGTTTCATTTTTCAGTTTTACTGTTAGGCAACAATTTTTTTCAAGACCAATGTGCTCCTGACAAATAAGTGCAAAGATTCTAGCAGGAGCACTTCACCTTAATCAAACATTTTTTAATTATTTATGTTTCAGAGACTGGGAGTGAAAACCTATAAAGTTTCTAAGATATTCATTTCTTTCCGATAATTTACGAATTCAACTTTCAGTTCAGGCTTTATACCTTTTTGAAATTTTTAACTGATGCTTCATTATTTTATTCCTTCAAACAGAATTTCATGAAGATCGCATAAATAATTTTGAAATTCTGCATTGAAATGTAACGAAGATTTAAAAACGAATGAATCACTATTTCCGAGATAGGTTTAGTGTATTCAGAATTGATCGATAATGACTCATTTTATTGATCATTTTACTATTTTAATATGCAATTGTCATTGGCTACCGAGCACTAAGTATTCAGAAGCAATACGAGTAATATTTCAACTCCACTGAAACATAAAAATTTATATTATGTCAAATGTATCTCTAGTAAAAAATCAAAGTGTATTTCAATCTAGAATTTATACTCAGTCCATAATGCGGTCGACGGAAAATCTTGTAATCATTTAGTTTAATAAACTAGTTGTTTAAATTGCTATTTCCACATTGGATGTGAATTTTAAAAAAATCTGAAGCTATTTGTGGTTGACGTGAAATCCTCGATGGAGGAAAAATTAATTTTCTTTCAATATATTTCAAAAAGCATGTTTTGTTCCTCCTAGATATATTTGACCGAAACATTGAAAAATATAGAAGATTATTGAAATAGCCTAAAAACATTTCAATTCTACAAGTGCTGCAGCTTCAATCCAAAGTGAGTGCAAAAAAACAACAAAAATACCTGGACAACTCGCATCCTATTTCATGCCTAGAAAATGATCATCAGAAGGCCAGGCCAGTTCAAAGATAAACTGTTAAAACATCTCAACAATTTCTTCCCTGCAGAAGTCAACGATTGTTGAACACTTCTAAAAAGCAGACATGTGAACAATTTTCCGAACAATTCGGTTGTGCCACTTCTCATAATTCGATACGGAGCTTTTGGGGAGTTTCGTGAAAGATCTGGGTTTCTCTGCGTATGTCGTTTATTATATTGGTACATGAGGTGGTTGAAACCGCAACAGGGTTGACTCAGTTAAATTTCGCACTCTAGGAATTCAACGGAAAATGTTTTCGACGCTTTAGTCAGCGAAATTTTTTGTGAAATATACCCACTTACACTGGGGAAATGAGCAGTTTGTTTATTCAAATATGAAGTTTTTGCGTATTGGTTGATCGACTTATTATGATATATACGAGTACTTAGTTTTTCAATCAACTAGTGCATTAATGACAACGATTAATAATCCGACACCATTAATCGTTAGATTCATGAACAGTTTATCCTTCGAAGGCATTAGGAATTGAGTATAAATAATTCTTGATTGAAATACATTCTTTTTTTGAACAAGACATACATTCGACATAATATAAAATTTCTCTGTCTCTATGTTCTATGCTGTGATATCATTCGTATCGCTTCTTTGCGTTTGGATGCCCATGACAATGTTAATGTTAATCCTAAATTTTATTTTGAAGTCGACAGAATAGTTATTTAATAAACTAGGTTATTAAAGACAGCGACTAATGGTCAAGATATTTTAATGCGTGAGCGGAGCGAACGCGTTAATAGTTCGAGACCATTAGTCGCTCGATTAATAACCGAGTTTATTACAAGATTTTTCCGACGATCTCAACATGAATAGTGTGTAAATTCTTGATTTGAATACATTCTCAATTCGCACAAGACATACATTTGACGTAAAGGAATTTCTATGTTTCTATGTTCCAGTAGAGTTTTGACATTTCTCGTAGTGCTTCTGAATACTTTGTGTACGGTTGCCATGAGGATTGCACATTAAAATGGCTAAAAAATTGAGCATTAAAATGGGTCATTAATGCTCAATTTCGTACACATTAAAAGCACCTTTTATTTCGAGGTCGGCGGAAATAGTTATTTAATTAACTAGGTTATCAAAGTCAGTGACTAATGATCAAGATATTTTAACGTTAACAGTTTGAGACCATTAGTCGCTCGATTAATTACCGAGTTGATTACAAGATTTTTACGACGATCTCAATATGAATTGGGTATGAATTCTTGATTGATATATTCACATTTTGCACAAGACTCACATTTGACATAACAAAATTTCTATGTATCTTTGTTCCAGTAGAGTTTTGACATTTCTCGTAGTGCTTCCTGAATACCTTGTGAACGGTTGCCATGAGGATTGCACAGAAATTGAGCATTAAAATGGGTCATTAATTATTTCAGTAATTTCAATATTTTTCCCGAAAACCTGAGTATGAAACGTAAACGGATGATCACTTCGATTTTCTGGGAGTCCATTATTCCTGAAATGTTTTTTTTCTGGAAATCACTGGAAATTACCCATTTTTCGCAATACAAGTGCAAAGGACATCGATATTTCGAAGCAATGAGCCTTCTGGGGGGCGTATCATAAAATATTTTTCCTATATTATTGAATTTTCAATAGCCCCAATAAAATATTTCCATGAATATCTTTTGGTGATATGTATTTGATTGGTATAACTGTTTTCTGTATTACTGAACTGGCAGAAATTCGTGATAAGAAAGTTTCGAGTGCTTTTTGAAATATGGCATACCTACTCTTGCTCGGTTTTCTATGAGAGTGTTACTGAAATGAATGAATTGCTGAAGAAAGTATCTGCTCTTTTCTTGCAAGGGCGTCATCTCTATCATTTGAATCAATGTCCTTGTGGCCGATACCGAAAATAAAAACTGCTTGTTGTACTTCACTTGTGTTGTTAGGGCTTTTTTACAGCTCCAAATGTTCACTTATTTGCAATCAAGGACCGTCAGTTACTGTCAACTGAATATCAGATGCAATGCAACTTTTTTAAGGTCAAAATTTCAGTTAAGAGCGTTGTTTTTGGCTCTCCCAAAGGCACTAATTCCCCGTATTCAGGATCATTTACAATGGAACTTCCCTATAACGAAAGCCCTAAATCCGCAAAAGAAATTCGTTATAAAGAAATTTTGTTATACAGAAAATTTGTTTAACAATAAAGTTAAACCTCTGTTCTATTGAAAATTTGTTTATGTAGTCGGCAATGTTGCGGTCGACTTCACTGATAAATTTAAGTTTATCATTCAAACTTAAGCACTTGCTTTTAAACATTTTCGCACAACTTTTCACGCTAGCGTAATGGTCAGATTGAAACCAATCAGCCAGAGGTGTATCTGAAACTGTTTCAGAAGGATCTCTCTGCCCGCCGTAATGATTTAGTTTAAGGTCGGGATCTATTACGTACGTCCGGAAAACTTTTGGAAAAAAACAACCCTTATACCTTCTTACCCTTTCAAAGAGTGATGTTCTTTGAATATTTCGTTATAGAGAGAATTAACTTCGTTTTAGAGGGGTGTATTTTACATGGAATTTGGATTCAAGGTGCAATGTTTTGTACGAAATTCGTTATACAGACGCTCGTTATAGGGAAGTTCCACTGTATATCTGCTTCTTGTTCCTTCAGGGGCCCATCTGTATACCGGATAAAATGGTATTTGAGTATATTCTTTTATTTTAAAGTCCAACAGTTTTCAAAACATAACTTGGATTGAAAAATATGAACACTCGACGAGAGCCTTAGAATATCAACCATAAATACATCTCCACATGATCCAACATCACCTTCTCCAGCCTCACACTTTTCAAAATAGCCGTTAATTTTGAAGAACCACCGTGTATAAATTTGGCCCTCAGCCACAACTTATCACCTTCGTACACCTGCGGATCAGATTTCCTGGCATACTTTTATCCCACCCCCAATATTCAGACCCCTTGTCGGGAGGGGTGTCGTGACAAACAGTACTCGACGTCTAGAGTGCCAAGCGACGCCGTTCCTGGCGCCGAACGTCGCGGCGGTGTTCTGTACCTTGTCGCTCGAACAGAGTCGGTTCCACAATTTTTTAAATGATGAAAATACGACTACTCAGCTGGTTTTAAGTTCATGACCCCGAAAATAGGTTTCATCGGTACGTATCAGGTATATCCCGTTATTTTGACATCTGTCAAATTAGCAGTTGTCATTTTGACAGATACCTACACATTTTAATGTATTTGTTTGAGTAATAAGTGAGATGATTGAATCACTTATACGTGAAAAATGTATGATCTAACTGGATAAAAATTCAGCAATGACCATCTGAAATATCATCCATTTTATATGGAGGGTTTTCCAATGAGAGGTGTTATTTTGATTGTGAACAGGAAATTCTTGATAATGGTTCATTGTTTGAAAAAATAATGCTTGCCGAAACGTTGGATAGAACAATCCAAGATAATGGAAACAGCCCAAATAATGTTATTTTGATATTCAGAGAAGAATGCCATTTTTCAATAAGAATGATCGGATATTTATCTATATCTATACTAATATTATAAAGAGGAAAGATTTGTATGTTTGTGTGTTTGTGTGTTTGTGTGTTTGTGGCGTTGATATGACATCACTCATAAACTACTGGACCGATTTCAATAATTCTTTCACCCTTAGAATGCTACATTATCCTTGAGTAACATAGGCTATACTTTTCATCCGAGAAAATTCGGGAAACCTACTATAACTTCAATGATAATAAATATGAGTACCAAAATCAGCTATTTTCAGGTGCGCTGCGAAAACCGTAAGACGTACGTGGAAATAATGTATGACGGAAATGTACCTCTTCAATAGTTCTACAAAAAAGTCCGCGATAGCATATATCTATCTTTCAAGGTTTACTCGGTATCACCTTTTAAAGTTTTCCGAAAGTTTCTCAAAATTATGCATTATTTGGGAGTATTTTTTTATGAATACGCTATTGATCTTTATCCAATTAAATACGTCCTTCATACCCAGTATTTAATATAGAACGAAATTGCCTTTTACATCATTCAATTATGATGAATACATCAAAAGATATGGCAGGTTGAAGATGAAATCGCACCATTATCGAATTGCGTCTCCGAGCACGATACACACCGGTATGCCGAGGAGCATCGAGATGTGATGTCACTGCGGAGAATTTCCATTGCATTTGCGGAATGGAAGTGTTAGAACTCGAGGGAATGATTGGAAATTGGAATAATGCAATTAATCGCAAGTTTCATTGAAAATGCAATCAACTTACTATTTCAAATGAAATATCTTCGATGTTTTTTTTTGTTGATCCTGGAATATATCAATGAAGTTGTATAAATATGGATGTTAGTGCTAAGTATTTACGAGTATTTGTTAATAGAGAATAAATTATTCAAGTTTCATTTAAAAACTTCGAATAAATGAAAATATGTTTATCATGTTTAGGAAATTTCTATGAATGTCATTTATAATTCGTGAATTTGGAAAGTTTTTTATCCATTTTTTTCTTCATATTCTGAAAACTGATCTTCTTATTCAGATCCCGGTGTCTTAAGTTGGTATGGATTCTGCTCAAAACGGTAGGTTTTAGAAAAAAGTGGTCAATAGGGCGTTTGTAGAGAATTAATTAACCCATTAAATGAGGTATCAATCGTCCTGATCGAATGAGCACAGACCGATTTATTTTCATTAGAAGATGAAAAAATGTTATTTTCCATCTCCTCCCAAGTTTATTCGAGATATTTTCAAAACGATAGGTTATAGAAAAAAGTGGTCAATAGGGCGTTTGTAGAGAATTGATCTATATCTACTAATATTATACTTATACTTATATTATAAAGAGGAAAGATTTGTATGTTTGTGGGTTGGAGGGTTTGATACGAGTTAACTCATAAGCTAATAGAGATTTCAATAATTATTTCCCCCTTAGAATGCTACACTATCCCTGTGTAACATAGGCTATACTTTTCACCCGAGAAAATTGAGGAAACCTACTATAACTTCAATGATAATAAATATGAGTACCAAAATCAGCCATAATCAGCTATTTTCAGGTGCGCTGCAAAAACCGTAAGACGTACATGGAAACAATGTATGACGAAAATGTACCTCGATAGCATATATCTATCTTTCAAGGTTTACTCGGTATTACCTCTGAAAGGTTTCTCAAAATTATGCATTATTTGGGAGTATTTTTTATGGATACGCTATTGATCCTTATCCAATTAAATACGTCGTTCATACCCAGTATTTAATTCAGAACGAAATTGCCTCTTACATCATTCAATTATGATCAATACATCAAAAGATTTGGCAGGTCGAAGTAAAATCGCACCAAAATATCTCCGAGGTAGGCACTAGGCGGGTAGGAGAAGGTACCGAAGTGTGAGGGATGTTTTGTATATGAATGTATTTTGGATTACCTATGCCCGTATGTTTATGACCACAAATCAGATCAACAGATGGCGCTGAAGTCGTTATTCAGGTTATTCATCTACTCTGCAACTAAACGGCTCGATCGAATTGAATGAATTTTTGTGTATACAGAACAACGTCTGTTGGGCCTGCTAGTTTCATTATAAAGAAGAAGCAATACCGTTAATAGTGGAAAATAACATCAAGCAAATGACCACCACTACCACACTTCCATAACCAAATCGCAAAATGGCTGCCCTATGTCTTGAATTGACGCTGGGCTATTGGCGTAGACCTCTTCCACGTGGCCCCAAAGGAAGAAGTCGCAAAGTGTTAAATCAGAAGATCTCGGTGGCCAATTGTGATCACCTCTTCTTCAATGGTTTTGTTGAAAGTAAACGTTTTCCAGATCAATACTATCCAATTTCGGCCATAAAAAATCATTAATCATCTCTCGATAGCGCAATCCATTCACCTTAACTGTTGCTCCAGCCTCATTTTCGAAAAAGTAAGGTCCAATGACTCCGCCGGACCATAAACCGCACCAAACAGTCACACGTTGAGGATAGAGAGGCTTTTCAACAATAACCCTTGGGTTTTCCGAGCCCCAGGTGCGACGATTTTGCTTGTTGACGAAGCCACCGAGGTGGAAATGGGCCTCATCACTCAAGATGATTTTTCGATGGAATTCCGGATCATTTTCATGCATTTCAACGACCCAATCAGCAAAGACACGACGTTGTTGATGATCGGCCGGCTTGAGTTCTTGTGTTAACTGAACTTTATAAGCCTTTAGACCCAAGTCTTTATGCAAAATACGGTGTAATGACGTTAGTGGAATGCCTTATTCCAAAGAACGACAAGGAATGGCCAACCTGGGTTTTCTTCAACACTCTCTGATACAGCAGCAATATTCTTGGCTGTTCTTAAACGACGTGCACGGGTCTTATTCTTCACATCACTAATTTGTCTCAACAGCCCGCATTTTTCCACCAATTTCTTCATTGCGGTCCGACAAGGTGCTTCACGACGACCCAAAAAAGTTCGATTTTTACGAACCGTCTCTGCCAAATTTTCACTATTTTTTATAACGAATTTTAATAATTTCAATCCGTTCTTGAAGCATATCGTTCCATTTTTATTAATGGCTTAGTGTCTACTTGTCAAATGTCAAAAAATGACAGCTTCAAACGTGGCATCTACCGAATTATCGGGTTATTCAAAATAACACCTCTTATTGGAAAACCCTTTACTATCCCGAAAACTTCATTTTTCTCCAACCATCAAAAAATGTTGACATTTTTGTACTATTTTCAGGTGCAAAAGTCATAAATTTCCTTACCGTACAAAAATTCACTCGTTACTTAGCAACACTTTTAATCCTAGGATTAAAAACGCTACTTTTAATCCTTGGATTAAAAGTAAATGCATTTGAAGTCTACTTGACAATCACTGTCATGATTCTGTGTTTAAATTCATAACCAAATTATGAACGATTTTTCACTAAAACCAATTTTATTGTAACTTTGACTTGGTTGGAGAAAAAATAGTATATATTATTCGGACTAAAAGTGCCTATTTTAACTCGCAATTTTGCATTCGCTCGGCTGCGCCTCGCAACTGCAAATATTGCTCGTAAAAAAAAGATGAACTTTTAATCCTTATAATATAATATACTATTTATCGCCGCTACATTTTATATGTCGCTCACATCATTTTTATGTCAATTCAGACGAATTTTTCAAAATAATAAAGCAGAAACTCTACTCTTTCTGAAGCTACTCAAAAAACGTGCTACAATTCTTACATCATTCACAAAACACACATGCTGAACTTTATTTAAGATGAAAATATTAATGGGATAATACAAAAAACTCTACAACAATTGATTGCTTTAAATCTCTTCTTCATTTCTTTCTGTTTCGCAATTCTCTCGCATGGATTCCACTTTTTGCTTGGCTCTCTTTAATTTGTTCAACTCTATGATAATTTTTTGATTCTCGTTCCTTTTCTTCTGCAACTCCTCAGTTAACTGAACGAGCACATCATTATTTCTGTCCAATTCCTCAGTAAAACCACATTTAACCTTCTGCCAGTTATTCAAAATAGCAGAACACCAAAAATTCGGACTCAACATAGCTCCAGCTGTTTCGACCATGTTTTCACATGTTGTTTTCAGTGAAAGCACCTTTTCCTCAAGAACAAATTTTTCATTTTCCTCCATCTCACATTGTCTTTCGATAGACTCATTGAGATCTATGACTTTTTCCAGTTCCTGCATACTTGGTTCTATGTCCGTAACTTTCATGCACTCATCTTTCAATACTGTGAATTTCTCTTGGACTTCTCTCAGACTTTGCTGGAATGAACTATCCTTAATTGTTAACTCATTCAACAATAATTTCTTCTTTTTTAATCCAACTTCAACATTTTCAACACTTCTTTTCAATTCGATACTCTCAATTTGACTTTTGTGTATAGCCTCCCGAAGAGTCGAATTTTCTGATGCAATATTCGAAATTCTCTGATCATCCTCGAAAGATTCCTGTATATTCTTCTGGAGTTCGTTTTCTACAGTATCGAATCTGCCTTTAAGTGAACTTATTGTGTTGTTCAAATAGCTGTTTTTCGTTTTGGATATTTCTAAAGCCCTGGTAAGATTGAGAATTTTCAAATTTGCTTCGTCCAACTCAGCGACGGCTTTTCGTAACTGTTCGATTTCGGTTTCTGATGTATTCTTCAGTGCGATGTACTCTTTTTCCATATTTTCGACATGAAAACATAATTCGGTAGTTTTATTTTGTTTTTCCAGTTCATTATATGGGAGTTTCTCATGGGTCATTTCTGTTTGTTTTGTTTACAACCCAGGTTTCATCAATTTGAAATCACAAATGATTACGATGCATCATAGAATGGCAGAGGTCTCTATGAACTGAATGTTCGTCTCTGTGGACTAAACAATCATAGAAAAAGGCTGAATACATAGTGTGATTATCGCTAGTCGATACTTTTCATGTTATTTTTATGGCGAATTTCAAAAAATTTGAATCTAAATTGCTCGTATAGGAGTTGAAGATCCCCCATGAATATATAAATATTCATAAGACACTTCGATGTACAATTAATAAGTCTACATTTTTAAAAATAGTTATTTATTATACAAGAGAAAAAGTATTAGATAGTCGAGAGGCAAAAAACCGACAGCTAAAATCTAATATTTTTTTCGTGTATAACACAGTATTTTTCTGTAATGTAACAGGACAATTTAAAAGTGAAAAAAAAACAGTGTATTATAAACGAGAAAAATATTAGATTTTAGAACTCTGTTTTTTGTCTCTCCTTTCTTAAATCTAATACTTTTTTCCCTTGTATAATACATAAATATTTCTGATAGCAATGTTAGATATGATTATCGAAAATTGCTGGACTCGTCAAATTTGTATTTGAGAAGGACATTTTTCCATACGAAAACCTTCAGTTCAATCTTCTGTGCTTTAATTCCGAACTATGAAATTTGAATAAAGAAAAAAAGGAGTCTTTTCCTTATGAATATATTAGTATTTACATATATAGTCTTGAGTTGCTGTTTGCTTTTCTCCTTTTGAATGTGACACCATGTATATTTTCTCGATGAGAAAACTCGTATTTTCGTGAGAAAAAAGTCTATGCGATCGAAAAAATAAATATACATTGTACTGTCCTGAATTGTCAGACAATTTTGATATTGCGAAATAATTTTTCATAGAAACTGCCTGCGATTATTTTGGAATCAGATCTTAGAATGATGTTGCGACCCGGAAATACCAACGAAATGTATTTCTGAAAATTAATTAGCACATGTTTTTGCTACAAAACCTACACAGACGATAAGAAAAGAATTTATGTCGAATTGATAAAAATTTCGCAACATAGAACAAAATCGGTTCATTTCAATGAAATTTTACATCTCTCAACCTTGCATGTGAAGGATGTCCTATACCGGGTGATTTTTTTAACTGCTTCATTAATTCCGCCTAGAAATTCGCATTTTCTTTAATAACGGCTAAACTACTGAGTTTAAAGACATAAATTGTTTGGTACATTCTAACTAATTTTGGTGTAATTTCATGTCTTCAAACCTCGCTTTAAACTCAGTAGTTTAGCAGTTATTGAAGAAAAGGCGAATTTTTCAACTGAATAAATTAATCACGCTGTATAATAGTAGTAATATACAAAATAATTCTGAGGAATTAAAGGAAACCCTGCAGTAAAATGGAAAGCTCTGGTACCTACGCATGTTCATTTTGAAAAACTATTATTATGATGGATCAAATTGGTCAAATAGATAATTCTCGAAATAAAAAAAAATTGAATTTTTGATTCCGAACATTTCAGACACCAGAAATACGAGCGGGCTAGTTTTTTTCGAAAAGTTTCCTTCTGTAGAAACCATTTACATCTATTGTTGAAATTTGAAGGGTACATCATAGAGTGTTGTACCGGGTTTTTCACTATAATTTGACCCCCCCTTCAACTTTGTTAATAAAGGAGATACAAAAAAATGATTCGTATAAAAGTTTCACGAAATCAACTGAGGTTTTTTGATATGAGTCCAGAAACTGAAATATATACAGGGTGGATAACATATTGATGGCAACTTCATTTTTTCAAATGAAACACCCTGTATATTTTTCCATGTTTGGCTAGCTCTTTTTCCCCTGATTTCAAATATGTAACATATGTTGCTCTATCTCTTTTATTCTGAGAACTACAGAGTTTCAAATTTTAAGAACCACCTGCCAAGATCTGTAATCATTTTACAAGAGGCAGAGTGCGTTTACTGAAAATGATCATTTTTAGATTTATAATAACGTCAATGGGAAGATATACCGGGTGAACAACATTGAATGCAACTATATTTTTTCAAGTGCGACACCCTGTCCTGTATATTCTTCCTTTTTTTTGATAGGCTTGATTCAATTTTCAGAGTTTCAAAGTTTTTAAATGATGACAACGAATACAAAAATATGTGAAATACCTACGAAATTCCTTATATCCAAACAATCTACTTAAAAGTATTATTTTAGAATGAATACTTAACAATTACTCAACCAATGAAAAATGATAAACTATGGTAGTATGGTAAGAATAAGTTCATATAGTTGTCTCGAGTTGTTTAGACTGCTTTTGATAGCATTATTATGGCTCTGATTCAAGTCATAAATTAAAGCTTGAAAATTTTTTTCTAATAATTACAATATTATCATTATTCTAAGTGCGTTGACGGGATTAGTTCCGAATTGTGGGTTTAATATTGGTTGATATTATCATTAATATTATTCTCTGCTTTCATTGATTGTCATTATTGCTGAAGTTAATTTTTTTATTCAGGAACGGCTATAAAAATGTGTCCAACGGTGTGAAATCGGGACTATTTGGTGGCCATAAAATGGGTTCGCCATTACCAATCCAAAGATCAAATTGGCCACTTGAATATTCACGAACTTCCAAAACGCTATGCCAGATGGTTATTGAAATTTGAAACTCTGTAGTTCTCAAAATAAAAGAGATAGAGCAACCTATGTTACACATTCGAAATCAGGGAAAAAAGAGCTAGCCAAACATGGAAATATATACAGGGCATTTCATTTGAAAAAATGAAGTTGCCATCAATATGTTGGCCACGCTGTATATATTTCATTTTCTGAACTCATATCAAAAAACCTCAGTTGATTTCGTGAAACTTTTATACGAAACAATTTTTTGTATCTCCTTCAGTAACAAAGTTAAAGGGGGGGTCAAATTATAGTGAAAACCCCGGTACATCATAGAGCAAAAAAACAAAAATTCAAGCTTCTAGCTCATTCGCAATGAATAAAATAAAAATGCCGTATGCGGTAAAAAAGAGAAAATGTATTATTTCGATAGTTTATGATTAGCATGCAAAGCATAAGATTACTCAGTACTATTTTTTTTTCGGAAATTGTAAATTTAGTCGAAAAGAAGGAGAGTATCCTTTTAAAAGTTTCCATCTTTAATTTACTATCTGATTCGTAGTATTACATATTGGAAGAAAAGTGTTATATGAGGCCCTGTGGCATAAACCAATTTCTAGTGTAAACAACATAATACTGGTTAGAAGCATTTACAAGTTTATTCATATTGTTCTTTTTCCATATTTTTCACATTACTTTTCAACAAGATATATTTGATTCTGCTCATTACTTCTCGTATAGTGTCGAACTTGCTGATGCAATATTCGAAATTCTCTGATCATCCATCCTCGAGATTTTCGTACATTCTTCTGATATTCAATTTCTTCAGTATACAATCAGCTTTTATTATGTGAGCTTATTGTGTTGTACGAATGGATATTACTCGTTTTGGATACCTTTAGCGCCTTGGTGAGTTCAAAATTACTATAGACAGTATGTTTGCAGGTAACCTGTTTTGACATTTCTCGTTTCGCTAGCTTCAACATTAAATTCATGTATGAGTAGCGTCTGTTTCCTAAATTTTCCACAGTGAATGAATTTCCACCAAAATATCATAGGATAATTTTTCATAATTCCTTGATATTAACCTTTCATGAGAGCAATCATAATAGTACCTATTCTTCTACATGATTTCATGGTAATCTCTGTGCCAGATATTCCAAAACTTCAGTTGAAAATTTAATGAATTATTATGCCTATGCGAGTAAGTAGAATCAATGGTGCCCTGTAGGTTTAATTTTAGGTCCTCATATTGAATTATACAATAAATTTGGAAATTAGGGGTAGGTAACCTACGACATTATAAAATACTTCAGGTTGAAAAGTGTTCAAAGATTGGACATGCTCTCGTCACAAAGAATAACACGAATAAGAGGCTAGTTCCTCACTCTTACAAGTTTTTCGCCAAAGGCATTCTCTCCTTAGGCTCGCAATACCAAAGCATTCCGTGACTAGGTGAATGGGGGTTTCTTCCTCCTCCCCACAGAACCTACACTCGTCAGTGTCTTCGGCTGCTACATTCTTCGCAACAAAAATATTCAAAATTTGGAATTGTGGAGTTACAAATTTTTCCTCTTCTTTGCAAATTTTTCGAAAATCCTCATCAAGTTCGTCAATGAAGAATGTAAAGCCATATCATATTGTCCTTCACCAAAGTTCAATTGAAATAATGCCACAATCTAGAGAAAAGATCGTTGTTAGAGATCAGATATTGATGAAAATTGAAAGTTGGCAATGATATTTCAATCAGTGCTCTGCCAACCAATTTATTTTAAATTTTCCGTTCAATTTTTTTGTATATCCAACAAGATTAGGCTTCACTTTCCAAAGAATATAACTTTTCGCCTAATCACATTAAGTTCATCAGTATGCTCTTCTTTTGATGGAAAATATGCAATCAAACGCCCCGTACAATAAATTTTCCCCCTGGGGTCACTGGAATTTCGAAAATAGATTGTTATTCTACAGATGGAATTCATGCTCCATTTAGAACTCGCAACGAAAAGATAAATACAGAAAAAATACAAAAATTCCATAGAGATATCGTTCAAATACTCGGAATTATTGATATACATACAAAAACAATTTCATATCACTGGGAGCCCTTTAAATGATGATACAGAATCAACTCATTACGAAGAAATATTTCAACATCTAAAACCAAAGCACAAATACTGAATTTGCAATTTTCGTGCATCCGTCCAAAACACAAAAAAAAAGACTTTTTTTCTGTGACGGGAAAAAAATGTGACTTTTTATATCTCTTGACAGGTCATAAAATATGACTTTTTACGAAATTACTTTTTGCCCTGTCAAAAAAATGATTCTCTATGTAGCAGGGAAAAAAGTACTCACTTTTTTCCCGGGGAAAAAAAGTAATTTCGTGAACAGTTATATTTCTTTCACTATTAAATGGTCGTTTTTCCTGTCACAGAAAAAAATAGTGTATTATACACGGGAAAAATATTAGATTTTAGCTCTCGGCTTTTTGTCTCCCTCCGCTTAGCGTCAGGAGACAACATAACCTCGAGCTAAAATCTAATACTTTTTTCCCTTGTATAATAAATAACTATTTTTTTAATTTTTGAGTGAAACTATGTATTGATTCTTCACATCATTTTATGGAAAAAAGTTCCCATAAATGTAGATCCGGAAATATAATAATATACAGAGTGTTAAAAATTCAAGTAAACTCCGACTAAAAAGTGGTACACCACTGGGATATTTTAAACTACCAATTATTCATGAATTCTTCGTTCAATTTGTGACAAAAATTCTCAAGTGCCTCATTTTTGTGTGAGGCACCGTTTTTATGTAAGAAAATAGAACGTGTGGTGTTTTATTTTTTTAATTAAAAGCCGAGCCCTACACGAAAAGAAAGCAAAAAGGATTTTTTGGCACAAATTGAGCGAAGGATTAAAAAAAAATTTCAGTTTGAAATATCTCAGTGGCGTACCACTTTTTTAGGTCAGTTTAAAATTCATTTCCGTACCTATAGTCCGTTCACGAAAGGTTGAGCCGTCGGTTGGGGTTGGCCATGGAAATTTGGCATATTCCACTGTGTATATTAAAATTTTAGGTTAAATTGTTTATTTTCTTGTCAAATTGATACGCAATGTTGTCAATATTGCATAGAGTTCTCTGATAACTAGCAGGCTCGTCGGACGAGGCCGGGTACATTCGACAACATTGACTTTATTTTGCGTTATGACAGCAAATACTGCCAACTTCAGATAAATGAACAAGCGCCTACTATGCGCTCAAACTTTCGTGAACGGACTATACCTTCATGAGAACTTCTTTCCATAAAATGATCTGAGGAATTACCCTGTATACATCCTGATAACTAGAGACCGGATTATATATATTTTCGAGCATACTTCAAGCATTTTTCATGCATATTTGCATGCATGTAACAACGTTTTTATGTTGCATATAATCCGGTCTCTAAATAAATAACTATATACATATAATCTCTATAAATTCCGGTTACCAATTTCTAGAGCATAAGGCGTAGTAACCCCCCCTTCAAAACATTTTGTGGATTCTGAAAATGATTAATGCAAAATAATTTCTTATGCTTGAGAAAAACTTCAGAGATCCTGCAAAGAACACGTTGGGGTGAGCACGATACCCACAGATTCATTATTAAGTCATACCACGTGTCGAAGACATCATCCTCTGGGGGTTCGAAAACTGTCTAATTTTATTTCTTCGAGCACCTTCCCCAGACGACGATATTCCGGATGGCAAGGTTGATTGTATAAGAAAAGTTCTTTTGTGAAATTTTGACGTCATTGGATGGCGCTCAAGCGTCACATCTTTTAGCAGTCTCAAAATAATTAGACAATCTTGCAGATATTGTTTTGTTGTCGGAGGAATTATAGATCGATCGATTTTGTGATTAAATTCATTGATGAGGATACCTCTTAATTGTCATACTGGTAGAGAGGACTCAAAAGGCGTTTTCGGAAACTTACTCAGGGTTACTAACTCGATCCATTGGGTCACGTCACGGATCTACTCGGACCACGGACCCGGGTTCTAAGATTACGAACACATCAGGTTTAGGATTTGAAGTGACAGTCGTATCAGTAACATAACCAAATATTTCATGGATTTATTTTTTCAGTCCCAGTCAATTCACGGATTTTCTTTAGCTTTGCTTGCATTTTTTGGCTTTTGTAAAATATTTCTTATAATTTCTGGTGTGCCCTTCCATGTTCAATGTTATTTTTGAGTACCTATGTTAAAGAAGTAGAGAATTATTTTTTTCAGTTCCAGTTTATTTACTGATTGTCTCTAGCTTTGCTTGGATTTATTGGCTTCTGTAAAATTTTTCTTATTATTTTTGATGTGCCCTCGCATGTTCAATGTTATCTTTGAGTACCTATGTTAAAGAAGTGAAGAAGGCTTTAGCTTCAACGCAGAAAAATCGGCATACAAAGTTATAAAGAAGATATTTCACATTATTTTCTCAGCTCATGAACCACACATTTTACACTGAGCCAAATTATCTTCTCTTTCCATAATTTTTAGGAATAGAATATCTGAAATCACTAAAAAAAAGAGTAGAAGACTTATTTCCGCCTTTTTCAAATACAAAATTGAACTGCAGTGCTCATGCGGGGACTCTACGACCCTGCTCTCGTGTAGGGTTACGATAGGGATAGATCAACCTGCGTCAGTGATCGAGTTAATAGCACTGTACTTTCCAAACACGGGTTGGATGTTCGGTTTAGGTGAACGAACGCGAAAGTTAGAGATAAGTTTCCGAAAACGCATATTGAGGCTCTAGGGCAAGCTGTAGCGCAATTAACTTTGATGGGGACGCAATAGACCTTAAGGTCAATCTTTAATCTACAATGCTGGACAACAATACCTGTTTCAAATAATCAACAATCGTTATTCGCATTGTACATACTTGCAGTTCACTTTAGGCAAATTCAATCCCTTTATAAACTGTTGTATCCTCTGCTCTAAATCCCTGATAAGCCCGGAATCTATCGAGCTATCTTCGCCAAACACTTCTATACTCTTTTCAGACTTGACATCTTCCATTATAACAGTGATGGTCCCCCGTTTCTTGAAGACACTGTCTATCCAATCGTCAACTCTGCCATATGATTTTTCCCTATCTTTTTCGACTAGCAAGTCCATGAGTTCTCTAAAACTCGACATTTCGAAGGATTCACTTCGAAATACTACGCGAGAATGATGGCCGAAGCATGCAGAATTGGAGGTAAAATAGAAAAACCAATCTTAAGTTTCGACGTTGATTGACAGGGTATGTGTGAGTTCAATTACGCGAAAATTAGTTTACCGGTAGTTCATGAAACTCATTTCTGATCATATCGGTTAAATTTCAATATTTATGAGGAAATTCGTGGCCTATTTTTGGCTGAAAAGTTTTCTGAAGCCGATGAAGATGAATTATTTCAGGCTTGTTAGAAAATCGTAGACATATTTATCCCCGTTCAAAACTTAGCGCACTGTATTATTCATCAACAGAATATTTCGAAGCATTGAAAAGATGCATTTTTCATAGAAACCATAGTAGTTTTCCGCATGCTTTTATGATACGAAAGTACCTTCCCGCACGTCGGCGTCGGTCATACGGAAAATATGAATTTTTGCACGTAGATGTCAAACTGATGAAGGATTTGTCAGGTTGGGCTGACAATTATTGGATTATTTCGTTCAGGTATCAATTTTTGCTCACTGAATTATTGTATGCAAAATATTTTTGAGCTTTCATCCACTATATTTTTTTGGGTGAACAAAAACAGAGTATTACATATCTACTTTTCCGTACATATCTACATTTCCGTAAGCAGTTTTGTTCTCAAATTTGAGTTTCTACACAGAGTTCGAAAAATAGGTTTTCGGAAGAAAAATGTCGTACCTACTGATCGAAAATTTCGATATCACTTTCAGGGTGAACGTTGCTGAATATTTTCAGAAAATTTAGCATGTTTACACGATGTGAAATTTATGTAATACCGTAATAATTCAGATTAGTAAATAAAGGATAAGGAATAATATTATCAAGTAGGTAACCGTAACAGTTGATTACACATATCGTTAGCATTTTTTCTAAGTCATATAAATATATACTTTCTGTCGACCTCGAAATAAAAAAGGATTTTAATGTGTTCGAAATTGAGCATTAATGACCCATTTTAATGCTCAATTTTTTAGGCATTTTAATGTGCAATACTCATGGCAACCGTACACAAAGTATTCAGAAGCACTACAAGAAATGTCAAAACTCTACTGGAACATAGAAACATAGAAATTCCATTTTGTCAAATGTATGTCATGTGCGAAATGAGAAAGTATTTCAATCAGGAATGTATACACTATTCATGTTGAGATCGTCGGAAAAATCTTGTAATCAACACGGTTATTAATCTAGCGACTAATGGTCTCGAACTACAGGGTCTTTATAAATGATTGTAATAGCGCAGTTGGCTTTGGATAACAGAATACCAACCTTTAACCAATAAGAGCATTGCATGATCACATAATTCTGTGGTTTGCATAATCCAAAGCCAACTGCGCTGTTACAATAATTTAATGTTCGCTTCGCTTACGCGTTAAAATATCTTGACCATTAGTCGCTGTCTTTAATAACCTAGTTGATTAAATAACTATTATCGATCAATTGTCTTATTCACAGTTATTTCTTTCATAGTTATCATTCGTACAGGTGTCCTCAAACTTCATCTAGAGAAATATTAGCTGCTCTTGTGTGCCAAGTCTATGTACATTGAGCAACCCAATTCATCAGACAGGATCAGCAATAAATTATCCTTTTATCATAAATATTAGGCAGATTTATTATCTTTTCAATTTCAATTTTTTCCAATGTTATATGTTTTAGTTCTGATTTGATTATTTTAAAATTTAGGTTTCCGAGTTCACGAAGGTGTTATTTTATTATTTCATTTAGCTTGTAATAATTCGAAATAACAATAAATTATCTACAATTGAAGAAAACTTTTTCAATTCAAAAATTTCCAAAGTCCCTAGTATATTGCCTTTTATTCAAAGTGAGTCACTCGATTCTTCACTTTTTCGCTACTCTGTATATGAGATTCTTCCGAATGAAAATGATATCAGAACTAATTCTCCTTAATTTATCCGTGAAATGATTTATGTTGATAAATGATTTATGATGGAAATACGGAAAAATGGTACTGAATTATCAACATGCAAACTGAAACACTACTGATAATCACTAATGGAATAAATAAATTAATCTAGAATAACATGCAGACACGTATAGTTTTCACAGAATGTTCTGGTGCAATTACCAGATTAAGGGTCGAAAAATTTGACAATGAAATGGAAATAATTGCCATACCTACAAATTTCAAAAAAATCGAGTAAACCAAATGAAATTTCCGCTATACTTATATAATTATAAGCCTTCTACATAGATATTGAGAATTTGAAAATTATCTACGAGGAATATGGACTCAGATTGAATCTTCGTTTCATTCGAGGGAACAGGAAAATCCACGTTAGTGTTTTTTCCAGATTTTCTTTGGCTATATGGCTGGACGATTTCGTTTCAGAAAATTTTGAATATATTATGAAGATGATGTCGATTTTATCCAGGTTATTTTCCATATTATACATGATGCGTTAAAATTAAAAAATATTCAGAACCTAGTCTGCTGCATCACCATATACGTATGCATGTTATAGTCCGTTCAGAAAAGGTTGAGCGCATAGTAGGCGTTTCTTTATTTATTTGAAGTTGGCAGTATTTACTGTCATAAAGTAAAATAAAGTCAACGTTGCCGAATGTACCCGGCCTCGTTCGACGAGCTTACGAGTTTTCAGAGAACTCTATGCAATATTGAAAACATTGCGTATCAATCTGACAAGAAAATAAAGAACATAACACAAAATTTTAATATACACAGTGGAATATGCCAAATTTCCATGGCCAACCGACGGCTCAACCTTTCGTGAACGGAGTATAGTCTGATGGCTATCCAGAACAGCGACTATCCCTTAGGGCTTAGATGACATAATTCGAATCGCTGGACCAAACAAACATATATATTTATGTAACTCAGAAAACAACCTCGATGTGTTAATGATATTATTACATATCGCCATCGTTTTTTTGGCCCATAAATAGACATAATAGACAAAAATTTCTCATGTGTCAACTTGACTTTTTCCACGCTTGTCATAGAAGGGTCTTGTCGCGGTCGCCAAGTGTTAAAATCTTCAAGAAATATATTCAGTAGTCGTGGATAAAGTATAGTATAATGACTGTTATTCACTCGGTGATTTGGGCTACTTGCTACGGCTCGTGACCTAAACTTCCCGTCGTAAATAATTGCCATCATTATAAGCTCGTTGCATAATATACTATTATTCATAGGAGCCTTTCTGTATATAATTTATGAAATTAAATTGATCGCATACAGAAAGCAATAAATCGACTTAAAATTCTCTTTCTTTTCTCAAGAACATGAGTTTTCAAATGTCTTTTAATTTTTCATCTCCAGTTTCGAAACACCCTGTAAAATATGTTTATAATTTCCAGTCTTTTATGAAGTTTATCGTACAAATTTGAACTAAGAATCAGTTGAAAAAACTTCCTGAAATATATCCTGTGAATTTTCAATGTCAACTGAAAAATCCCATCAAAATAATAGTAACAAGGTTAAATAAATATTTCATCGAAATGCAAGGATCAAAGTAAACATTGCCGCTAGCAAGCATGCAAACACAGGAAATTGAAGGAAAAAAGTATTCCAACAATATTTCATTAGTATGAACTCAGAAACTTTTGCGCGCTTGTTTATATTGAGAAAACGTTAGTTCGAATTTGAATATCCTAATACAGCGGAATTTCCCTATAACGAACGTCTGTATAACGAATTTCTCTCTTTAACGAATTTCGTAAAAAACATTGCACCTTGAATAAAAATCCATGTTAAAAACACTCTCTAAATCGAAGTAAATTTTCTCTATAGCGAAATATTCAAAGAACATCACTCTTTGAATGGGTATTAGTAAGAAGGTATGAGGGTGGGTTTTCTCCGAAATTTTTCCGGACGTACGTAATAAATCATCACCTTAAACTAAATCGTTACGGCGGACAGAGAGATCCTTCTGGAACAGTTTTAAATAAACCTCCTGGCTGTTTGGTTTCAATCTAACCAACCATTACGGTAGTTTGAAAGTTGTGCGAAAATTTCGATTAGGAAGTGCTTAAGTTTTAATGATAAACTTAAATTCATCAGTGAACTCGACCGCGACATTGCCGACTATAGAAATAAATTTTCTGTATAACGAAATTTCTTTATGACGATTTTTTTGCGGATTTAGCACTTTCGTTATAGGGAAGTTCTACTGTACCTTTTAGTTTCTGTCTTTTCGTTTATTAATTCAATTCTCCTTATCTTAATCCCAGCCTGAAATGTTCAAATTTTTAAGTAGTTCCTTTTGGGAGTTATTGCGTTTATTGTCGCAGAAATATTTCAACCAAATTTAACACACTCACGGGCCTAGAACTTTTCACTTGTGGCGAATGGAACAATTTTTCATTTGATGAAGTTGATACAGCATGTCCCTAGACTGCGAAGTTTTTCTATTCAAGAATGTAAAGAACCAAAACTGATAATAAAAGATAAACTCACGCATAAACAATACTAGGCTTAATCCACCACTTGAAGTTCAAAACCTTCTCATTCGCTTTTTCGTCTTTCTTCTTTTCCGTGTCACTCTCGTCATCCCCTTCTAGCTTCACCCTTAAAGCCTCCTCAACACTTGAAACTTCCAGTTCTTCCTCGTCATCATCATCGTCATCGTCATCATCAGATTCTTTCTCTGGTTTCTTGGTTTGTTCTTCTTTTTGTTTCATTAAGAAGTCATCTGCGATACCCATTTTTGCTAAACGTTTATTGTGACCGGTTCACGAAAAAATTTCGAATTCCAAAAGGGATACCAGAATTTAGACCGTTTTTCTAGATTCAATCACCTACCTACTGTCTTTTTGACTTTTTGTTGTGGTTGAAGTTTGTCATGACGATGGTTGTTGATAGCTGATGAAAAATGCTCCTACCACAGAGTATAAGGTGATATTGAAATGTGATCCGGAATTTCAAGCACGGAGTCCTCAAAATCGATTGAAGCTCGCGATAACTTCACACTTACGGAGTTTTCCATTGGGAAAACTGGTGCGCACTGAGTGCATATTTTGTGATGTATTGGTAGCTATCGTTAAAATTTCTGTGTTTTATTCGGTAGGTATCTGGTGCGAGGGACTTAGGGAGATGAAAATAAGCAGGGGTAGTTCATTAAATTTTTTTCGAAATCGACATCCTTTCCAAGATGCAGCCTTTGGAAGGCGATGACGAGTTGACAGTTTTTAATTTCTTTTAGGAGTCCTAATATACACTGAGTTTATTATTAGGGGTTGAAAATAACTCCTTATGATTTTTCTTCACAAATTGTTTTTTTGTGATATATTGTGGACAAAAAAATTCTCTTATGGTTTCCCATTCAATTCTGGAGAAAAAAAGTCTTCTGCAAAATTTCGATATAGTCGATACTTTTCTCGGAAATAATAAAAAGAAGCAGTTTTGATCACTGTTCATTCCATTTCATCGTATAAGTTTTCCATCATAGAATGAATATTATCTTTATGCTCAAAATTGGTTTTGTCAATTATGCTTGTTAATCGAAAGAAAGTTCTATTTGTGAAATTAAAATATGACGGATATAATTTTCTTTCAGTAATTATCAATTAAACCTTCAGAAAGATTTATAGAACCTCTTTATCTCCTGTCATAGACATACGATTTCTTAGAATATTCATTCTATGCAATGAACAGTGATCATAACTGCTTGTAAGTTCTTATTTTTTCCGATAAAAGTATCGACTGTAACGAAATTTTGCACAAGACTTTTTTTTCCAGAATTGAATGAGAAACTATAAGAGAATTTTATTTTTCGAAAATCTATCAAACAAAAACAATTTTCGAACGAAAATCATATGGGGTTGTTATTTTCGACCCCTAATAATAAAGTTATGAGATATAAAAAATTTGTGTGAGCAACATCTACTTGGTGCTTCAAATTATGTATAGTTTCATGACTCAGTGTTTTTAGAGACCGTAAGAAAAATTAAAAACTGTCAACTCGTCATCGCCTTCCAAAGGCTGTATCTTGGAAGGGGGGTCGATTTCGAAAAAAAATTATATGAACTACCCTCGCATTTGTTTACAAACACCCTGTATAATCTTTGATTTCTACTTCAGTTCTGAAACATCTGCATATATATATCAACATAGCTAATTTTGGCGAATATATTGTTGACAATTAACTATTCTGAAAAACCTTTAGTCATTATCAAGAATTGTATGTCCATGATCTCAATTTTTCCAAAAATAAAATGGTTTGCCACTGAGATATTTCAAACTTACAATCATTTTCGAAATCTACGTTTAATTGGTGACAAGTACTCTCCAGCCTTTTTTTCGTTTTGGGTACCGTTTTTGCGCAAAAAAATAATAACGCGTATTTGTCGTTACTTTAATACATTAATTGTAGCGACGCTACGTTTAAATGTTTTACTTTTTTACACAAAAATGGCACCTCAAACGAAAATAAATCACAAAGATTCTTGGTCACAAACTGAACTAAAAATTCGATAAAGGTTCTTAGTTTGAGATTTTTCAATTGCGTACCTTTTTTTTCTAAAAAAAACGGATCATTAGCCGTATGCGCACGAATGATGAACATGAAATTTTTATTTCCTTGTCAGAAAATGTGTAATAACTAAGTACCTCTTGAAAAACACCAAAAAAATTATCAGTTTTCATGTGAAACTTTTTCAATAACTCATTAATGTCTAGAGATATTTATACTCTTCATTGAGTTCATTGGGAGAGAGGTAATATTTAGAGTTATTTTCCAAAAATTTCCTTAGTGAACGTCATAATTTTCAACTTTCATTGTGTCTGAAGAATTTTCTTGATACAACAATTTCTGACTCCACAGTTGGATAATATTCAATATTTAATTCATTTTCTTGGGATTGACGTAAGTGAATGTAATTCTATCCTCGAATCAATATTTAAATCTGGAATTTCACAATCAAGTCATCAACACCCAAAATATTGATATTTTATCTGTAATTACGTTAATTGAACTGCTTGAAATAATTGAAGACATTGCTCATTTGATTTTCATGGAAAATTTTGAGCAGTTTTTATTAGTAATCAAAATTAGGTTCCTTATCTTTTATCTATTACCAGTTACCACGGTGTTCAGAGAACCGATATATTCAAAATAAAATTATTATTCCCTGAAAACTTATAGTAAAAAATGTGTTTCTTGAAATTCATTCACGTGAGGAAACTTATAAGAAATTCTACAGAGATGCGACACAATATATATGCGAATAATAAATATAAAAATGTTTGAAATCATTTTCATTATCGGTAGATTACGTGTTACAAATTTTCTTCGTAATGTTTACATTTCACTGGGTTTCCCATTCAAATTTTATCATACTAGTACAATTAATGAATGTGAGAATTCCGAAATAATTTTTTATGGTTTCTTTGCTTTCACATGAGAAAAGTGGTGATTAATAATCCTTTTCCCGAAACATATGATGTTTTATCAAGAGCCATAATCTTTACATTTTACATTTTTTTTAAACCAGAAAAGTGCACAAGTTTTTGTACAGTTTTTGATTAGCTAAATATTGATAATCATCCCAATCGAATTTTCAGTTTTTAAAATATTCAAAAAATGTTCGGCCAATTTGACCTATTAACGAACTTAACCAAGAGATTGAAATCTTACACATCCATGAAAATTTCAAGTCTTAAAAAGTTTCAATGTTTACGGACGTCCAGACAGAATTACTTTTGACTTTGGAGTTTTCATCTGTCAGTCCAAAGAGGTCGTTTAAGATTCGTCAAAACTATAGCACGCTCTCCAACCAAAAACACCTTCAAATGAATGTGATAATACAGGGTCTCTATAAATGATTGTAACAGCGCAGTTGGCTTTGGATTATGCAAACCACAGAATTCTGTGATCATGCTTTGCTCTGATTGGTTAGAGATTGGTATTCTGTAATCCAAAGCCAACTGCGCTGTTACAATCATTTATAAAGACCCTGTATTATTATCATAATAAATCATATTTGTTACAATCTCCAAATGATCAGAAAAGTTTATTAATTGTGATTTGAACTCATGAAGGTTTCAGTCGTTTCCACTTTATATGCATATACATATACAATATAAATAGTTCATCGTGCCAGACTGCACAGTCGTTTTCGTTTATATACGTATTTTAGTTATAAAATATGGAAAAGTTCATCATTTCACGTATAATCCTGTGCCAAAGTCGGCATCTCAAAAAGATTTTCAGAAAAATCCGATGAAAATCTCGGACACAAAAGTAAATACTGCATTCGAATAGTTGAGTTCCGTGTGAAAAACTATTTATAAACAGTCAAGAATACGCTGAACTCAAGATCAACCAAAACGTCATCACCTCGACAACATTATACTCAATCGGAAAATGCGCTTTATACCATAAGAACCAAATAACCGGATGGCACGCCTAAGACTCTAATGAGTGATACATTAAACAAAGACAGAAAAATTGCATAATGACTCAAGTAGGTAGGTATGTATACGACACAATGAAAACTGTACGTGATACTTCTATTTATATCCTGAACATCACTTGTGTCTAAAACTAAATATATCTGCACCTCAGTCATACGTCGGTTTGAATGGAAGGAACGGCATTTTCTAAACGCTCGGAAATAAGAGTGAAAACGGAAAACATTTGATCCAACTGGAATCCATTAAAAACTCGATGAGTAACGAAGGCGTCAAATATTCTCAACCTTGTGTATCCTAATTCGTGAACGCGTGGTACGTCTGCTAATACATACAAACAGTTCCAATATTGCATTATGTCAGTGTTTAGTTGAATCCGTTGAGTTAATACGATGTCGGACGATAATAATTTAAAACGTAGTTCTAAAACTGACTTCACGGCCCTGATGAGGGAGAGGAGTTTCGTGAAACCCAGCAAGGAACAGAAAAGAAGGAGCCAAACGATGG
This sequence comes from Propylea japonica, assembly GCA_013421045.1. Lineage (NCBI taxonomy): Eukaryota > Metazoa > Arthropoda > Insecta > Coleoptera > Coccinellidae > Propylea > Propylea japonica. Next base: position 29,198,102 of record CM024240.1, read on the forward strand.
CGTCGATACGTGGAAAACCAACAATGGAAATTTATAGACCCCCGAACGTCAGAAGTGATCTACATTTTCCCAACAACGCAGCAAAACTCAACGTGCATGCCAAAGAATTCACCATGAATCATCAAGGTCAGCCTTATGGTCTTCAGTCGTCGAAAAGCAGTGGTGATATACTTCTAGAACATCACTTACCTCACTTACAACACTCCAAATCCAGTGGGAATGTGTTGCGGCACTTGAATCACCCTGGAATTATACCACTTATACCAACAGCTTTACCTATACCTTTAATGCATGCCTCCTCACATGCACAATTGTTGAACCACCATTTGTCAGGTATGAGTTTTCCGCACTTTAACAATGAAATTCTGACACAACATCCGATTTTCACTGGATACAACCAAACTAAACCCTTAAACTTCGTACCACAGCAACCACAGACTCATCAACATATCACCAGTAGTCAAAGTTTGAAGAGATCGAAAAGTTTAGGAGCTGCAGATTCCCATAATTTAGCCTCTAAACTTAAAGGGCTAGCTAAGGAAGAAACAGACCTTGGTATATTCTCTCCTGACGACCAAAAGAATCTTAAATTAGCTATAGTGGACCCTAATCAACTTCCTTCCAGGACTCTAATGGATTTAGTGAAAGTTATCATGGAAAGAGTGATCGAAGGTATTAAATACTGTGAAGCAGGTGCCAAACTTTGTATAGCTATAATAGAGCGTGAAAAGAACCAAACTTTCCTAGAAAGTCTCTTAAACACATGTCAACAATGGTACCAAGAACGGGATAAGCTCTTAAGAGACGTCAAAGCTGGAGATGGTACAAAGTTCACATCTTTCATGTGGTTCTTGACTGAAATGTGTGGGCAACTAAAAAGACACCAACTGAAGGAACAATTCGAGAACTTGCAACCTGAAATAAGCTTGTTGTCTATTCTAGCGAAGTGTTGTCAAGCTTGTGTTACTCCTCCTATCAAATGCCTATCAGAAACTGAGTGTTTGTTTTTCGTTTTGACATCTATTGGAAGGGATTTGGAGTCTGAACTTCCTCAGCAACTCGACCTTTTGCTGGCTAGCGTAAGGGATGGTTTTTTGACAGCGAATTCAGCTGCTGTTCGTAGGACCTTACTGCAACTCATCGAACTACATGCTTCCAATTGGCAGCTTGCTGGGTCATCTGTTTTGTATTATTATCCTAGGAGCAAGTGATCAGTGAGTGAAAGTTATTGGACCAATTTTGTTTTCGTTATGAGCTGGATGTTGCCAGGTAGACACATTATTAGGACAATATCATTCATATCAGCATGATTTATTGTTTACCGAATTATTAGTTCAATATAACAACATCAGAAATCGGTTACTGAATCATTTTGAAAGCTTAATATATTGCTCCATCTTAAAGGGAAAATTTATTTGTGAATCTATCGTTTTGATAGAGAGACTAGTTTGAATTTAAATTATCTGTCGATAATTATTTTTTTTATGAAACTATGTTTCTTGTTTCTTTATACGATGAAGAATTAAACAAAAAGAGTCACTTTCAACTAATCTAGTGAAATAAAATAAATATAATACAAATGAACATCTCATCACTGATATCTAACTCATCTAATGCCTGTCAAAGGAACCATAGGCGTATCTAGCCTCAGTTTTCAGGGGGGGGGCATGGCCCCTAGCAGTAGAAGTTTTTTGTGATGCCTATACGTAGTTTTTGATTAGAATCTTTCAGAGGGGGCCAGAGGTACATCAGGGGGGCCTGGCTCCCTTGTCCCCCCCTAAATACGCCAGTGAAACGAACAGATGAACATTACCACATAAAAGATAACAGATGTAATTAAATTGGTCATCACATTACTAATAATTCCATCAAAATTTCCAGAAATTAGTTGACAATAGAATAATAGATCCAGATAATTTCAGTAAAAAAAAAGATTTTCATTTTGATTAAGTATCTCATCTTCGAAAAATTTTCTGATATGGGTTGAAAGTTACCCAAATTTTCTCTCGAATTTTCTCCATGTGTATAAATGTTATACTTTCAGAATGAATACACTACAAAAAAAATCGTGATTTTGTCAATCTTGTATTATTTTTTCTAGGGTAATATCTAGGATCTTGAACAAAGAATAAATTAGATAACCTCCTGTCCTAATATTTCTCTCGATGTCATATGAGGATCAAGGCTTTAGAATTAGATCCAATATTCAGTAAAAATTGTCAAAAAAAAACTTTAATCTTCAATGCATAAATAATGCCAATACTAACCAATGAATCAGGTAAATAGTAACTTGAAAACTGATGTTGAATGGAGAATTCACCCTAATTGAAATTTATTATAATAAATATAGATTCAGCCTTATAAGTTGAAATATGTATTTCAATTGTGAATTAGTCTGCTCTAATTTTTTTAAATTTTGAGTCAAAAACCACGATAAATATTCTGGCCTCCATTTGCCTTGATGGTACTAGAAATCGATTTGGAATGAGCAATTTTTTTGCTCGCAATTGTCTGCCTGGTGACTCGTGAAATAACAATTGAAGGAATCAATTTATTGTTCATTGTCTCTTCGATTAGAACACTTATGTTGTATTTATATGATGTAATTGGGTTCAAGTTCATTATCAATGTCATCTTTTCATACCAATGATTTGTATATATACTGAAATAAAATATCTAAGATAAGGACATTTTTCTATTAGATCTTGAAAACATTTTCATGATCGCAATGACACTTTGATATATACTTTTTACAGGTCCTCTTTCAATATTAATATTTTAATATCTGTATCATTTTTTCCAACGGAAAAAAAATTACGAAAAGGTCGAACTCATTTTAAAATAACTTAAATAGTGTATTCTGATCGGTATCCTGTTTCTCTCACTTTTCAGGGTATTGGGTTTTGTAATATACACCTCCTGAATAAAATTACATAATTTTGAATGGATGTTGTTGATAATAATATTGTTATTTGATGGAACAAATAGATATTTCCTTATGATGCTACAGTGAGAATACAATAATATATTTTGACGAAATTTTCGAAATTCAAAATAACAATGAGATTTCATTAATTATTTCGCAATTCAAACAAACAGAACAGAAAAATTAACTGTGAATTTAAACCGAAGGAATGTTCGGATATTTTGCAAATTCATAATCAAATTGTTTTTAAATAAGAACGGCTCGATTTAGAAATTAAATAAAACAAGGTGTTGAACCCCTAATAAGAATTTTTGTTTATGAATTGGTAATTCATCAGTAACATTGTAAAAATATTAACTATTAAAAATCATTGTTGGATAAGATATGATAATTAAATTAATATCATGTCTCACCAATTCCGAATACTGATTTTGGTAGTGTCTGTTTCTTGAATTGTCTGATTTTTTCTGCTTCAAAAATGTGATAATATAAGAACATTATGCGTTTTACAGACAATTGAAAATGTTTTGTTGAAGTGAAATTTGACTGGACTACACGTATATTTGCAATTTTTCACTATGTTGCAGTTGAAACGTTACCAAAATTAGCTTTTGAGATAAGATGTGTCCGGGTTATTTACGTCGGAGCTATATCAGATATGCAATTTAAAATGTATTTTATGAGCGTTTGAATTGAACAGTTTTGTCTAATGTACGTTTTCCGTATCCTTTTTTTTAGTTTACTTCACTATTTAGTTTATTTCATTTATTTTTTTCAATATTTTAATTACACAAAGAGAACAAATATATTTTTGCAATCTAAATAGGTATCTATTTGCATTGTTTAAGTTTCTCCTTAAACAATGCTATTTGAATTGAATATTTTAAATTTAACTACAACAAATTCAATTAAGTTTTCAAAATCTATCAAGCCGTCCAGAATTTGCAAGCACCGGAAAAATAGAAATAGAAAAATATACATTAGAAGTAATTTCTTTTGGGTAGTCAAGGAATTTTACCTATTCTTTACTCACAAAGAAGTTCCAGCCTTCTTACCAGTATTCACTTGTTTTGGATGTATTTTTGTTATTTTACATAATATACATATTACTATTACAGTTAATATAAATAAATAAATTAATAATATATTTTGAAGTTTCGTATCAATCGCTTCAAATTCGTATTAGAAGAATGAAACATTTATTCTCATTTTATTTTTTGTTTTAAAGCTATAATTTCCTTCTTAACTCTCGAAATCATGACATCTACAACATCAACATATGTAATAAAAAATGTTTAAGTCTTCTAAATGAATATGAACATAAGACTTTGTCATTTGCATTAGGTGCAATTAAAACACAAGTAACTGTAACAAAACTGGTCTGTCCAATAATAGTTCGAATTGAAAGAGTATAATACTTAATCAATCCAAATATTTATTTCTTTACGGAAAAAACCCTGCCGTCAACTTACTGTGATATATCGACACAAATAGATATTTCGACGAAACAGTTGGCAAGAAATTCATTCCAGAATCATTATCTCTAGAATATTAAGAAATAACAATGAAATTTCATAACTTACATTAAAGCTGGGGTAAACAAAAATAAGAAGAAATAAAGTGATGAAGTCGATATAATTACTGCTTGTGGAATTACGAAACAAATTTAATTGATTTTTCAAAATTATGAATAAAAATAAACTGTCATTTTAAACAGAGGAAAAGTATATGGACACATCTATGCCTCGATAACCTTTTTTGGAATTGGGGTTACTAATTTCCAATTTCGAATGATGAGGTTTTAAAAAGGCAAGGAAGTATACAATGAAGTAAAATCGGTGAACAATCCATGTAAATTTCAAGAAACTCAACTCGAAAAATTCATATTTTTTCAATTATTTCAATGTAAAAATTAACAACAGACGAACTTTTCAAAACTATGATTAGTAAGTGAACTTTTTGGTTCATTCAATTCGAATTTCTCGAAACAAAAATAAAATATTTACTTAATAGTGGGCAAATTCATAATTGAATACTTAGTATATTCTACTCTACTGGAATATTTAATCTCATAATTCAATTCTCTGAAAGGAAAAGATATATTTTACTGGAAATATCAAATTTAAATACGTTTTATTTTCGCTAGGATTTTTGCAAATTGCTCTTTTTTTCTGAATTGTTTTAAGATTTTCTAAAATTTTTTCGAATTTTTGTTTTCAATTCTATTTGAAATTACGTTATTGTTTTCGAGTTTTCAATGAAGAGGTATAAAAAATTTACGATATGTTATGAATGGTCATCAAACTAGCCAATCATTTGGTTCTTTAAAATCAAAATTCTCGAAAGAAATAATTTCTTCACTAAAAAGTAGGCAAACACAAAATAGATTAGTGCACATCATATTTCAATGGAACTCACTCGTTTGACAAGAGGAGCTATATTTCAGTACAATTTCTGAAATTAAATTTTGAACGCGATTTAGCCTTTCTCTTTCGACAATTACACCTTTTTCTTCCCTAAATTGCTTTGAGATTTTCCGAAACTGTTTTAATTTGTTTTCAATTTCATTTGAAACTGATGTAACTATTTTCGGGTGTTGAATAGAGAGGTGTAAAAAGGTACATGATTGAAAAAATATCGGAAAAATTATAAATCTTATAACCAATTCAATAATTCTGTTTGTTCTGAATTTGTTCAATGAGAAAATTGGCTACTTTGTGATGATTAAAAGTTATCAAAGAAACTTTTTATTGAAATAATTCAATTTAATATTTTTGAGACGAAAATATAAGCTAGAAAAGTGCTGCTTTTATCGAACTCGCTATCATAAGTAATAAATGACTGGACACTGCCCTATTGAATTATTTAACTAAAAAATTTTCATCTATGACTGAAATTAAAAAAAACTCACCTTGAATAAAACGAATTTCAAATTGAACTTCCATCAAACGTCATGGCACTACCTTTTACCTTCGACACTAGCCCTTCGCAAAGGGAATTCGTTGACCTTTGCACCGAGTATTCCATTGACGACAATCCTTCCGCCAAAGTTTGCTGAGTTCATTTCTACAGTCCGATAAGAAAATAAGCAACACCACGGTCACCTGACTGTCATCAGCATCATACAGATTTCAAAACAACTGCTAGCCGTTATTTTCCTATATAAGCCCAAACACTACCAGCAGAAGCATATCATTACGAGTCAATCTTAGAAGAGTTAAGATTAATTGAAATTTTCAATTTTATTTTTCGTGAACGTACCAGTATCTAAAAAAAGTTTTGGTGAGCATGTTAGATTATATATTGAGAAACAAGAAAGTCAAGGTATCCAACTACAAGAGCGGTCCTTGGAAAGTGGAAGTCTCTTCCACTGCGAAAAACACCAGAAATTTCATCAGGGAAATTGTCGATAATATTAAGATCGAGCCGAATCCACAGAAGAAGCTGATTTCTTTGTCCATTGGTAAGCTTAAACGATAAATGTATATTTCCTATTTTTTCTCCATTATTATTTACGCGAAAAATGGTTTAACTGGAAATTTTCATATTCTTCTATATCATTTTTAAGCTAAACTATTTCTCCTTTTATATTACTTACTTATTACGAATTCATTCACCTAAAAAATTTAATTTGAATAATTATATATTGTGAAATCCGAGTCAAATCACCAAAATTTCCATCATTAAAAATTTCACGTCTTCAAGTTCTTTGAGTGATATGAAAAAAAATCAATTTCAAAGCTGGGGTTTCTGAAAACCCCAAAACCTATCTATAAATTAAAACTTTCCGTTTGGCACGCTTGAGTTTTACAATTACATATATTTTCTTATTTTTTATCTCTCCATCCCTTTCAAATATATTTGTTCAATTGCTATTTGGGTGTTAATAAAGAAAACTATAATATACAGGAAATTGAAGTAAAATTTCTTAACTATAGGAAACTTTCATTCAAATGAACTCAAAAAATGATAACAGATATTCATATACTATATAACACTTTTCTAATTATTTTCTTGTATTCAATATGAAATTTAAATTGATTTTATAATATCAGAGGAATGGAGAAAAGAAGTTGGAAAATTCTATTTTTTGAGGCTTTCATTTCGGAATTTGAGAGGTGATTTGTGATTTGAATCTGACTCAATGCAGTTTGAGTTCATCAAACTATTATATTTTTAGTAGAAGTGAATAATTATCGCTGAATTTTTTTCTCTCGATATGTTCCGCTTCAAACGCAAATTTGAGAAAATTCAACATTTATGTTGAAGAACATGGTAAATTTTTTGAAATATGTTTTTTGAACTTCTTACCTCACAGTCAAAATATTGACCATGATTTTCAATTAAAAGTTGAGAAAGTACGGTTTTTGAACAAAAAAATTTTTAAACTTCTTTACTAACAGTCAAAAAATTGACCATTTTTCTCAAAATAAAAGTTGATTTTTTCCGAAAACGGTCGACTTCAGAGCGCTTGATCCACGAGTCTTTTTTGTGTTGACAGTTCAAATAGGCGACGCGAAAACCGTACTTTTTCCATTAGCGTAGATGTAGGGGGTAAATATCCACCAACCCCTCAAAACCTTCACGAACCGTTACCAATCAAGACTTAAGAAAAAAATGCCGGAGACATTCGCAAAAATTGTATGCAAGGAGCGTATAATGATAGCTATTATTCGCGAGGTGAAGTTTAGGCCCAAATCTCAGAGTGAATAACAGCCATTATACGCGAGTAGCATACTATACTTTATCCACGACTACTGAATATATTTCTTGAAGATTTTAACATTTGGCGACCGCGACAAGACCCTTCTATGACAAGCGTGGAAAAAGTCAAGTTGACACATGAGACATTTTTGGAGAACTGGTCATTGTATTTTTTTGAAGAAAAAAGCTTTAATTGATATAATGAAATTAGATTTGACCCTCGATTGACCAGGTGTGCCCATATTTGTTACTTTGAGTAATTTAGAATACCGAAGAAATACCAATTCAAAAAATATTATATCAAAGCTAAATTTATGAAGCATCTGACAGCAGTGATTTACAATCTCATTAATCCTTTGTGATCAATGGGTATTATTCATAGATTTATAATACTAACTATACTCCGTTCACGAAAGGTTGAGCCGTCGGTTGGCCATGGAAATTTGGCATATTCCACTGTGTATATTAAAATTTTAGGTTATGTTCTTCATTTTCTTGTCAGATTGATACGCAATGTTGTCAATATTGCATAGAGTTCTCTGATAACTCGCAAGCCCGTCGGACGAGGCCGAGTACATTCGGCAACGTTGACTTTATTTTACGTTATGACAACAAATACTGCCAACTTCAGATAAATAAAGAAACGCCTACTATGCGCTCAACCTTTCGTGAACGGACTATAGATAGCGAACATGTCAAAAATTTTGAGGCAAACGGCGGCCATTTGCAGTTTGGGTTTTACTTGAGAAGTGTCAATTTTTCAACGAAAAAAATTCGTGCACAGTTGGCATAGAACGTCAAAATCTTCGTATTTCATCCCAAACTGTAAATGGCGGCCCTTGCCTCACTTTTTTCTACGTGACAGTTAGGAAGTTCGACGTCCAGTTAGTATTTTAGGTCCATGGTATTATTAGGGCCGATCACAGAGACGTACAATGGACCGATTTTACAATAGTCGTGGATAAACGATTTTATTTCAATTCCTCGAAAAGGTTGCACTTTAGAGGATGGGGACGAGCTATAACATCCTGAAGTTGGTCCCACTTATTCACTAACACCCTGTATATCGAACGCTATTTGTTCAAACTTTTGAGTATCTAAAAAAGTCGAATTTGAAAAGTTACTTAGAACATAAACAAGAATTATAACTTTATTGTTCTCATCCTAGGAGACCCAACAGTTTATGGAAACCTGAAAACCTCAAATGAAACCATCGAAGCTGTCGTAAAAGTTTTAAGACAAGGAGCGCACAACGGATACGCCCCAGCAGTTGGGTACCAAAATGCAAGACAAGCAGTGGCAGAATATCTGTCTTTCGATGGAGCTGAATACGACTACCAGGACATCATCCTTTGCAGCGGGTGCTCGTCCTCTCTGGAGATGTGCATCACTGCACTGGCCGATCCGCTGAAGGATCATAACATTTTGGTGCCGAGGCCTGGTTTTCCTATTTACAGAACCCTGGCTGAGAGCATTGGAGTCAAGGTGATTATTGAACTTTTTGTTTTTTATACATTATCTGGGGTATTTCCATCATATCTACTTCTTCTACTCAACTTTTCGGTCCGTTTTCTCCAGCCGTTTCCAGAAAAACACTGTAGACTCTCAACTATCAGAAACGCAACTTTCGTCACACTTTAAAATGTTTCTCATTTTTTACAGGTCTCAGAAAACAATCGATGACTTTACTCTATTTTTTATTAATTCAGTTGTCAAAAACTCCTTTTATCTTTTTTAGGCTGGATCTTATTATTGGAGCACAGGTGTTTTTGATATCAACAGACAGTTGTCTGATGGAGTGTTCGGTTATTGACTCGAAAGCTGTTTCATTCAATTTTCTACTTCTCAGTTTCTCTTCTTTAGATATTATATAGAAGCTTCACCTCTTTAAATTATGTGGTCTTCATTCAAAGCATTTTGAACAAGCTTTGACATATCTCAAAATCTCAATGAGTTAGGCAAGACAATTAAGGTCTTTTTAATCTGGGTTCCTGGCCATTTGGGAATCAAAGAAAACGAAGAGGCCAATACAATTGCCAAAGAGGGAGCACGAACGTCATTTAATGGCCCAGAACCCTTCTGTGGTATGGTAAATGTACCTATAAGAAGGGGTTTCTGGAGAAGAAGAAAGCCGAGAAGGAAAAACTCTGGCGGAATCTCCCAGGGATGGATCATTCTACTAAGTTCCTTCGGAACTTCGAAACAGCAAGATTCAAAAGATATTTGGATCTTGGTAAGAAACAATTACACCTCCTCACTGGCTTTCTTACAGGACACTGTCGCCTCAGGAAGCACCTGTTGAGGATGGGATTATCGGACACTGACGAGTGTAAGTTCTGTGGGGAGTAGGAAGAAACCCCAATCACCTAGTCACGGAATGCTTTGCTATTGCATGCCTAAGGAGAGAATGCCTTGGGCTTGAAACTTGTAAAAGTGAGGAACTAGCCTCGTTGAAGCCTTCACCGATATTGGATTTCATCAGATTTCTGGAACTGGAAGGCGTGCTGTGAAGGGTGTGGTCAGAACAGCTCTGTAAGGGGGCACAATAGACCTTAATGTCGCAGTTAACTGTGATGTTGTATAAACTAAAGGCCTCATCGAATCAAAGGACATATAAAAATAGCTCAACTTGTAGATACTGGATAAGTCAAAGATTGTTCAACATGCTTTGGCTGAAGACCACAAGATTTTATGGGCTGAAGCTTCCATAATTTCAAAAATCAAAAGATGGAAAACTGAGGCGTAGAAAATTGAAGGAAGCAGTTTTCCGAAAACTGAAAACTCCATCAACCAACCGTACGTTGATATCAAAAACATCTGGGCTCCAATAATAAGATCTAGCCTAAAAAAGATCAAATGAGATTTTGATTCCGTTATACTTTCACAAATTGATATCTTTACTATAAAAAATTATCAAGAACTCCATAGAAATTATATTTCAGAAGCGTTCGCTTCCTTAAAGTCCTTGTGCCAATCGACCACAAACAAATAATAATAAAAATATAAGAATAATTTGATCAAACTTGACGACAGAGATTCCCACACGCACTACATATAACGCGCTTATACAGGGTGTCCCAAAAATACCACGCGAAAGTGACACTGGAGATAGATTGGTATTAGGTCTATCAGATAGCATCAACATGACCTCAGTAAGTCCGCTGGTTTTCGAGATATCACCACTTTTGTGTATTTTTCGAAAATCTCCAGTTTTCGGTCTTTTATCACCTAGCATTGCTAGAAATTACTTCAAACTCATGTTTTTTTTACCTAGGCTATCCTGAATAGTTGCTTTAAATAATGAAGTAATAACTTCACCGAGAACTAGAACAAAATCCTCCAAAAAATGTCTAACTTGTTATATTTTATGCCGAAGGTAAAACGTCAACTTAAGTTTGACTGACTGCTGTGAAAAAAAATTATATCAGACTGAATTGACAAATAATCTCAAAAACTTGTCCATTTCATGCCCTTTTCAAAATGATACAACTCTACCATTTTTTTTTGAGTCAAAACCTTAGAAATTCTAATTTTTTAGTGTTGTATCATTTTAAAAAGGGCATGAAATGGACAAGTTTTTGAGATTATTTGTCAATTCAGTCTGATATAATTTTTTTTCACAGCAGTCAGTCAAACTTAAGTTGACGTTTTAACTTCGGCATAAAATACAACAAGTTAGACATTTTTTGGAGGATTTTGTTCTAGTTCTCGGTGAAGTTATTACTTCATTGTTTAAAGCAACTATTCAGGATAGCCCAGGTAAAAAAAAAGCATGAGTTTGAAGTAATTTCTAGCAATGCTAGGCGATAAAAGACCGAAAACTGGAGATTTTCAAAAAATACACAAAAGTGGTGATATCTCGAAAACCATCGGACTTTTACTGAGGTCATGTTGATGCTACCTGATAGACCTAATGCCAATCTATCTCCAGTGTCACTTTCGCGTGGTATTTTTGGGACACCCTGTATATTTTTTTATTTTGAGCTGTTTATTACGGAATTATTCGAATTTCACAGGTAAAATACTATGATCTCATCCCAGAAAAAGATTGGGAAATCGATTTGGATCAACTAGAAAGCCTGATCGATAACCAAACAGCAGCCATTGTCCTCAACAATCCATCCAACCCATGTGGCTCAGTATACTCAGAATTCCATCTCCGAAGTCTACTATCGCTAGCAGAAGACTACCAGATACCCATCATAGCCGATGAAATATACGACAGATTAGTTTTTCCAGACAACAAATTCATCTCTGTGGCATCAATAAACTCCCAAGTGCCCATTTTGGTATGTGGAGGACTTGCGAAGAGGTTTTTGGTCCCAGGATGGCGTGTAGGTTGGGTAGCTATCCATGACCCAATTGGTGCCTTCGATCATGGTGTTAGACAAGGCATGATCAAGCTGAGTCAAAGAACTATCGGGTGTAACACTTTGGTGCAAGGTGCTATCCCAACTATTTTGAAAACGTCACCTCAGACATTCTTTGATGGGCTTATAAATACTTTGGTAGATAACGCGAAGATATGCTATGAGATTTTGAAGAATGCCAAAGGTGTTGTTCCATATAAGCCACAAGGAACTATGTATATGATGGTGGAAATACAACTGAAGAATTTCCCAGAGTTCGAGGATGGTATGAAGTTTGGACAGAAGATGATTGAGGAAGAATCAGTATTTTGTCTTCCTGGCGAGGTGAGAATAATTAAGCAAATATACATTTTGAACGAGTCTGACTATCCAAAACAAAACAAATTCATAATTTTAAAATAAGAAAAAAGTCCTGAAGTGAAGACATAAGTTTTTGCATGATCTTGTAGCCAACTAAGAAACATTCACTCCATTGACTTGATTTTTTCTGATCATCTTGAATCTTCCGTAAAGGGTTTTCCAATAAGAGGTGTTACTTTGATATTCAAAGAAAAATGCCATTTTTCACTATAAATGATCGGATGTTTATTTCATTATAAAGATGAAGCTATGCCGTTAATAGTGGAAAATAACATCAGGCAAATGACCACAACAACTGCCCTTATAGGACCATATCCTTTCAATGAAATTTTCCATAACCAAATCGCGAAGTGGCTACCCTATGTCCTCGATAGCCTCACGAATTCCATCTTTGAGGTCTTGAATCGACGCTGGGCAATTGGCGTAGACCTTCTCTTTCACGTGGCCCCAAAGGAAGAAGTCGCAAGGTGTTGAATCACAAGATCTGGGTGGCCAAATGTGATCACCTCTTCGAGAGATAACACGGTCCGGAAATTTTTCCCGCAAAAGATCAATGGTTTCGTTGCTTGTGTGGCACTTAGCGCCGTCTTGTTGAAAGTAAACGTTGTCCAGATCAATACTATCCAATTTCGGCCATAAAAAAAACATTAATCATTTCTCCATTCACCGTAACTGTTGCTCCAGCCTCATTTTCGAAAAAGTAAGGTCCAATAACTCCGCCGGGCCATAAACCGCACCAAACAGTCACACGTTGAGGATAAAGAGGCTTTTCAACGATAACTCTTGGGTTTTCCAAGCCCCAGATGCGACAAGTTTGCTTGTTGACGAAGACAACGAGGCTGAAATGGGCCTCATCACTCAAGATGATTTTTCGATGGAATTCCGGATCATTTTTATGCATTTCAACGACCCAATCAGCAAAGACACGACGTTGATGATCGGCCGGCTTGAGTTCTTGTGTTAACTGAACTTCATAAGCCTTAAGGCCCAAATCTTTATACAAAATACGGTGTAATGACGTTTGTGGAATACCTAATTCCAAAGAACGACGAGGAATGGACAAACCTGGGTTTTCTTCAACACTTTCGGCTACAGCAGCAATATTCTCGCTTGTTCTTGAGCGACGTGCACGAGTTTTATTCTCCACATCACTAACTTGTCCCAACAGCTCGAATTTTTCCGCCAATTTCTTTATTCCGTTCCGACAAGGTGCTTCATGACGACCCAAAAATGTTCCTGTTTTACGAACCGTCTCTGCCAAATTTTCACCATTTTTATAGTGAATTATAATAATTTCAATGCGTTCTTGAAGCGTGTATCGTTCAATTTTTATTAATGGCGTAGTTTCTACTTGTCAAATGTCAAAAAATGACAGCTTCAAACGTGACATCTACCGAAATAGCGGGCTATTCAAATTAACACCTCTTATTGGAAAACCCTTTATCTTCTGATCACCTACAATCTCTTGAAGACATTCCTTCATTTTTGTGGTATTTCTTGATTATAATTTTCTTATTAATCACAGAATCTTTATTAAACAAAATCTTGTTGGGAGTGTATGTTAGAAAAATAACACTCAAATTGATTAGCATTCTAATGACGAGTAAAATAATGAACAGAATGATTTCTTTTCAGTGTTTCGAAGTACCTGGGTTCATGAGACTGGTGTTGACAGTACCTCAAGAACTTATGGAGGAGGCCTGCCAAAGAATCGTGGAATTTTGTGATCGCCACTATTTATTATGTTAATTTATTGTTATTTTAATTTGCAAATCATATCTTAGATAATTATAAGATGTTTTCGTACGGAAAATGTATGCCTTTATTGTATTCTGAATGGATACTCACATTATGGTATTATAAACCGAGACTGGTTTTCTACTTGTATTTATTATTTGATAAAATAAATGTTGAATCTTTGAATAATTTTTTGTTTCTATAAGAACCTTCATTAATCATATCAATTGAAATCAAAATTCGAACTGAAAAAAAATTTCAAACTGTGACGAAAAACCACGTTACCAAGTATATAAGTTGAATTTCAAACACAAAAAAGAAAAGCCCTGAGCAGGAGCTTTTGAGCGCTCGTTCTCTGGTGGAGCAATAATACTATATTACCTCAAAATTTATATGTGTTTTGAGATTGATACCAAATATATAAATGCAGAATCTCAGCACAATCGGAATTATATTTTGAAAATTATTCAAAAAATGAAATATGTAATAAATAAATAATCTATGGTTCTGATGATTCGATCCCCTTGATTTAGCTTGAACATTCAGTATAGTAGTTTTCATTCTCAAAATAAATTTCACTCGAATCGGATATTCTGTTATGGAAATATAAAGATTCTTCTTTCAATATTCGAATTGAATTTTCTATGGTTCTGTTAACACTATGACCACAAAATTTTGCATGAAGTTTCAGTATATCAATCTTTATTCACAGAAAAACTTTCACTCGATTCGAATATCCTGTTATGGAAATATAAAGATTTTTCTTTTCAATATTCCAATTGAATTTTCTATGGTTCTGTTCAAACTATGGCCACGAAATTTTGGATGAACATTCGGAATATAGATCTCCATTCACAAAAAATATTTCACTCGAATCGGATATCTTTTTATGGAAAGTTTCTTTTTTTCAATACTCCAATTGAATTTGCTATGGTTCTGTTCACACTATGGCAACAAAATTTTGCGTGAGGCTTGTTATCAGCATCTTGCATTTGGCAGTAACATTTCATTACGATTGGTTACTGAGGAACAAAAATTTTGAATGGCCATATTTTATGGAACACTTTGGTAATTTCGACTTGATCTTTGTGAATGATTCAAATTTCGGTTTCTAACGTGAATGAGCATAAATCAAACAATTAAATGTTTTAAACAGATCAGGAAAAATATCCAACATCGTTCAGAAATTATTTACTTGACATTTTAAGTGAAACATTGGACGGATATATATTCAACACCATTCTTAATTCTGTCACATGAAAAATCCCCATATTTTTACTCTCTGTACTCTCTTTTGCATCCAGGATAGCCTTGCCAAACACCCTGTAACACAGCTTTTTCGTTGTATATAAGTTTAAATGAAAAACAACATCAACAAAAGGAATTCTCATATATTTTCAAATTCAAAAATACAACAAACATTTTTGATTCGCTAAAATACACTTAATTAAATTTAATTCAATTAAATACACTTAATTAATTATCTAACGAATTATTGTCATGTCATACATTGTGATTTATTCAAAATATTGTACAGTTATAGAGTAATTCGAAATATTTTCACAGCCAGCTCTCCTTATATCCTAATTTGAACAAAAATAGGAATTATTTAAATTGAGGGAGAACCTTAATAAATATTTTTTGAGCAAAATAACTGCTTGTCTGGATAAATGCAGATTTTTTGGCGAAAGTGAAATGAATGTGATGTTTTTAGGGACAAGCGAATAAAATGCGTACGGTTTTTAGGATTACCTATGTTACCTACCTAGAATGACAGATAAAACTACTGTCAATAGGTTGGTAACTTGTCTCGTAATCAGATAGGTTCCCAGAAGCTTATAATATAAATGATCTATATCTATTCATCTGATTTTTCTCAAAATAAAAAATAATATCAACCAAGCATAAATTACAAAAAATAAATATTCTACCATAAGTTACTACAAAGTAATACAACAAAATACTGTGACGAAGCAAATGAATAACGTAACTATCACTGCGTGATTATTTCATAATATTCAAAAGAATTTTTACATTATTCTAAAGTCAAAATGAATTGAACTGTCGAAATTTCAAGGCACTTTCTCGATATCTTTACTAGATATCAAATAATTAATATATATGTATATCAAAGTCATATTCTAAAATAAATAATGGGTTTGAACCCTTTTCTCTTTCAATTTGGAAGATGAAATCTTGTGTTGTGAAATTTACCAAAAGAAGTCATGTATGCTTTCATTCTTTGTTGTCTTCTTCTGGAACACACATAAACAATTTTGCACATCCATCATTGAATTTCGTGAATGCCATTTTCAGCCAATCAGGCTGACCTTTCCATGCAACTGTCACGAGGTACACTGGTATTCCACATAATATGAAACCTGAAAAGAATTATTATTGAAGAGTACAAAGCCACGAATAAAGGACAATTATGAGGATGTGCTGTGCCTGATGTAGCGTAAGGACACAGTAACAAAGCCTACACCAGAATACAGTTTATTCTGCTAACTGTCAAAAGCTGAATGCCTCCTGAGGGACTTAAACTAAGCTTAAGGGAAATCAGTCATCTCATCTCTAGTAAAACTTTCCCGACTATGATGGATAATAGATATCCTCTTGTTTTCTAAAACCTAATTTCATAGATTGCGAGTGAAATTGGGACTATAAAGGTTTTAGTGAATAAGTGTGACATATTTTAGGGTGTTATAGCTTTTCCAAAAATATAAACGAAATATGTTATTGAGTTATCCTCTGAAACGCACCGTTAAAAATCGAAAAAAAAACGTTTTTTTGCGAATAACTCCGTAAACTTTTATCGTTTTCGTATCGAAAAGGGTGCATTTTGGACGGTTATTCAATAGTATGTTTTGTTCATATTTCTGGACATCCTAAAGTTTTTCGGATTCATTTACTAACATCCTATATTTTATTTTATTAATTACAGTGGAACTTCCCTATAGCGAAATAATTAAATCCCCAAGAAAATTTTGTTATACCTACAGAAATTTCGTTTCCCAGAAAAAATGTTTCCAATATTGTCAAGTGACGAAACAAGAAATATTTCCTTGCTTTTTTTTAATGTGAATTTATATACTTAATCAAAAAGGCGTGTGGGTGCATTTCTAATATACTCCGTTCACGAAAGGTTGAGCCGTCGGTTGGCCATGGAATTTTGACATATTCCACTGTGTATATTAAAATTTTAGGTTATGTTCTTTATTTTCTTGTCAGATTGATACGCAATGTTGTCAATATTGCATAGAGTTCTCTGATAACTCGCAAGCTCGTCGGACGAGACCGGGTTCATTCGGCAACGTTGACTTTATTTTACTTTATGACAGTAAATACTGCCAACTTCAGATAAATAAAGAAACGCCTACTATGTGCTCAACCTTTCGTGAACGGACTATAGCTTATAGGCATTTTATGTAGGTATATAATACACAATTTTTTGGGCAAATATTTCGAAATTTTCGTTTAAGTGGTACAATTAAAAAACATTTTATACTCAAAAAAACTTCGCATTTTCTGAAAGATTCAAAAATATTTTCCGGAACTTCTTCAATGAACCAGAAAGCGAGGCGACACGTTTTAAAGGCTTGAAGTACCTCTTCACGATTTGTTTTTTCGGCGGGTTGCTCCTCTAAATCAACGCTGTCGGTATCATACTGCGATCGTAGTGATTTCCAACACCGGATTTGACACTGTTAACATGTCCTTTTCAGTTGGAAGTTCATTTGTTACAATATTAACATAGCCATTAACGAAATCATTAAAATTAACCGTCATTATCAACATTTTCAGCTGAATCCAACGTTTCGGAAGGATCTATCCACCCGTTTAGTTTCACCTACGTCCGGCATAATTAAGGAGAAAACTCACCCTTATACTTTTTCACCAATACCACCAATTCAAAGAGTGATGTTCTTGTTCTTGGAATATTTCGTTATAGAGAGAATTTACTTCGTTTTAGAGTGTGTTTTCAACAAGAAATTTGGATTCAAGGTACAATATCTTGAACGAAATTCGTTATATAGACATTCGCTATGGGGAAGTTCAACTGTATATTTATTATTTATTGTTATGTTATCCCTAAGTAGGTATACTTTCTCATCCTTACCTGTTGCTATTCCTACAACCACAGGTGTAACATAACAAGGCAGAGTCACCAGGAAGGCACAAATGACGAAAAATAGGCAGGGTAAGATTAAATTCACTTTTATAGGTCTCTTCAATTCAGGTTTGGTACGCCTCATGTACAGAAGCCCCACTATGCTCATGCCTATGAACAAGGCTTCCACGAACGACACGAAGTTGATCAAAACGTATACATCGGGAATGGTGATGAGAACCAAGGTGATGATGCACTGGAAAAAAATTAATCTTGAAAGTTTTACATATTCGTTAACAATACTCAGACAGGTCAATTTTTGGGATACAACAATTTCACGGACCCGGGTTCTAAGTTTACGAATATGTACATCAGGTTTAGGATTTGAAGTGAGAGTCGTATCAATAACATAAACAAATATTTTATGGATTTATTTTTTCAGTCCCAGTTCATTTTCGGATTGTCTCTAGCTTTGCTTGCATTTATTGGCTTTTGTAAAATCTTTCTTATAATTTCTGGTGTGTCCTTCCATGTTGAATGTTATTTTTGAGTACCTATGTTGAAGAAGTAGAGAATTTATTCTTTCAGTTCCAGTTTATTTACTGATTGTCTCAAGCTTTGCTTATATTTATTGGCTTCTGTAAAATCTTTCTTATAATTTCTGATATGCCCTCGCAATGTTATCTTCGAGTACCTATGTTAAAGAAGTAAAGATGGCTTTACCTTTAACGCAGATACAAAGTTATGAGGAAGATGTTTTAAATTATTTTCCCGACTCATGGAACCACACATTTTACACTGAGCCAAATTCTCTTCTCTTTCCATAATTTTTAGGAATAGAATATATGAAATTACTAAGAAAAGAGTAGAAGACTTATTCTCGCCTTTTTCAAATACAAAATTGAACTGCAGTGCGCATGCGGTGACTCTACGACCCTGCTCTCATGTAGGGTTACGATAGATCAACCTGAGTCCGTACTCTCCGAACGCAGGTTGGATGTTCGAGTTAGGTAAACGAACGCCAAGATTAGGGATCAAGATAACCCGACTAAGTTTCCGAGAACGCCTAAAGCCTGTTTCTACTAGCAACCCACTGGAGAGGGTTGCAACCCCATCAGGTGCCGTATTCTCGACAAGTGATGTTTGAAAGCGAATACGAACTTCATTGCGCGGTGTGCATTTTTGCAGGTAAAAGAGGGACTCGCGCAATGAAGTTCGTATACGTTTTGAAAGATCACTTGTCCAGAATCCGGGGTCAGGAAAAGTGGTTAGTTTTGTAGCACCAATGTGTGCATGGATTCAAATTTGTATGAGTCTGCACTTTGTTTTCTATGAAGTGAATGTTTCATTTAGTTTTATCGGTACCATAATTCCATGAAAAACTCCCTGTAACTTTGTGAATATCTTTATAGATCACAAACTGCCGGTTCATACAAATTTGAATTCATTCAAACATGAGGATTGCTAGTAGAAAAAAGCTCCGTATCCCAGATCATCCCTGTCATCAAAAATCGACCTGTCTGAGTGCTTTCACGAATTCTGATTTTTTGTTGAGTTATTGGACACTTTTATATAAGGCACCCTTACTCACCATGAAGACCAAAGAAGGCACTGGAGTCAACCTCTTCACATCGATCAAAGCAATAGCTCTAGGAAGATGACCGTTCCTCGCACCAACGAAGAATAATCTAGCAGAAGCAAATATGGCTCCGTTCAGAGAACCGAAGGTGGAAATTGCTACGAATATAGGCACACAGTATGAGAAGATGCCCAACATTTTGTCACCAAACGTCACAGCTACCGCTTCTGAAGACAAAATTTCTTCGCGGCTGAGAACGACGAAGTAGGCTATGTTTGTCACCACGTAAACTGTTGTTACCACTGGCATGGAGATGATGATTGCCCTTGGAAGGTTCCTTGAAAAATTGTCAATATTAGATGGCATATTGAGGATTACACGGAAAATTCTAGAGAAGCGCAGACAGAAAACCAGAAATCTCATTGAAAAGAGAACACGTGCTTTTGAGCGCTCGTTCAATGGTGAAGCAATGATTCTATTTCATCAAAACTTGGTACAAAACTTGAGATTGATACTAAATATATGAATACAAAATCTCAGCACGACCGGAATTATATTCTGGAAATTATTCAAAAATGAGACATGTAAAAAATTAATAACTAAAAATATCGAAATTCTATGGTTCTGATTTCACAATCCTTTTGAAAATTTGCATGATCATTCACTGCACCAATTTTCATCCCCAAATTGTTTACATCTCAATCGAAAGTTTTTTCAAGATTATTACAATGTTTTTTTCGATATTACGATCAATTTTCCCATGATTCTATCGCAACTCCCACAATTTTTTGCGATCTGCTCTGAAAAATAACTCACAAAGAAATTAAATCCTATGCGATTGTCAGATTTTCTTGAAATTCTGCATGAACATTCAGTAATTTTGTTGTGAAAATATACGGAATTTTTTATGGCTCTGGTAACACTTTTATGAGTATCAAGATGTGGTCGCAAGATTTCGAGTTTACGGCCGACTAGACGGCTCCACAGATAGACTTGAATTATTGAAACAGCTCAATATCTTTCTTATTTTTTCTTTTTTCGATAAATGTTTTTCTACCCAGGTTTGAACACATTATGTGATTTCCATGTATGAATAAGTAAGTATATTACTTTTCTTATTTGAGGCACTTTTGTTAGATTAAGTAGAATCATTTTTGAATCTATTATCACTTTGTGTTACAGTCGACTCTCGATAATTTGAAACTCAAGGGACCAACGAAAAAGTTCAAATTACCGAGAGTTCAAAATAAAAAGAGTTCAAATAAAGAAGAGGGAGTAAGGATGAAATTCAATTAAACAATAGTTTGATCAGAAGTACATAGGTACTAATGATAATGTATATGCGATTATGTATTATATTCTACATACATGATCTTTATGTGTTTATGATAACATGAGTATTTCATTTCGAAAAGAAGTACGCAATTTTCATTTGAGTTAGTGACTTCCATCTAGCCTAGCATTGTCCAGGATGTTTTCTATAAGTTGAGAGCTGAGAAGAATTCATCGTTTGTTTCTGCCCTGAGGGCAGAAACCGAGAACCTGAGCGAAAGACTTTTTCCTCCAGGCGAGGAAATTCAGCTTGACGAAGCCTTTTCTTCCCATACTGGAGACACTTCCAGTGATTCGTTCTTTATTCTTTAAAATCATGGACAATGTAGATGGTAGAATATCGAACTATTTCGCAACATCTTTTTCCAATGTGCCATTTTCCACCGCTTCGATAACACGTCTTTTTCCATTGAAAGACCATTATTCTTTCTTTCGCTCATTTTTAATTCGAAAATTCGAAAGTTTTAATTCAACGCAATTCTAAGGAAGACTGCGCAAACTCAATTAAGACAAGTGCAAGATGAAATGGGTCACAGAAGAGTGGGGACTTCAAATTATAGAGTGTTTGGGTGATTTGACTTCAAATTAAAGAGTGTTATTGAGCAAGATGTCACAGCTACAACTTCAAATTATCGAGGGGGTTAGAACACGTTGATTTTTCAAATTATCAAGTGTTATTCAAGGGTACTGAAAAGAACTTCAAATTATCGAGAGATTTAATTTATTGAGTGTTAAATTATCGAGAGTCTACTGTACTTCGTTATAACAAAAATAAATTAGTTGGATAATTTAGAAAGAAATTATATTCTATAGTTCTGATTTTGTGATGCTCTTGAAATTTCGCATGAACTTACAACACAAATTTTACAAAGGGTAATCTCATAAACCTAAACTTACCTGTAAGGATCTTTCAGTTCTTCAGTAACATAATTCAAATAATTCCAACCGGAATACGAGAACAGTCCAGAATAAAATGCCAAAGCAATATATCCAGGTTCCCATTTGGTATCAGCCATAGGTGACTGTAGGTACTCAGTGTGTCCGCCGCATAAATGCCATATGCCAGCACCGACTATGATGCAGAGTGCGAATATTTTCGTACAAGTGAATACTTCTTGAACCCTGAAACAAATGTGAAAATTCGAAAATTAACCATCTTTCCCAAATACAAATAGGAAAATAAAAGATTCACACAGAAATAATTAAAAAAATTTTAATGAAGATAAAATGCTCCTGCGTAAATCTTTGCACTAATTTGTCAGGAGCAAATTGGTTTAGAAAAAATTGACAACTTTCAATGTCAATTAGACTACAAACGGAAAAATACACAATTCCAAAGATTTTACCAGTTTTTCTGAAGAAGGAGTTTGATATATAGACACCGGAACGTTACATTATCATTTTCATTTATTTCCAATTTGCTCCTGACGAATTAGAGCAAAGATTCACTCAGGATCATTTTATCTTCAATTATATTTAAATTTTTATAATTATTTCTGTTTCAGACACTGGGAGTGGAAACCTAAAAAGTTTTCTAAGAAATGCAGAATCCTCCCAGGTTATATTTCAATCGATATCTTAACTGCTTCTGCCTGCATGTTCATCAACCAATTTAGATTGGTAACAGTATTATTTTGGGCTCAAATTTTCAATTATCTAGTATTTTTTCTACAATCTATTCTTTCCGGAAAATTTTCATTTCGAAAATAGTAGACATTTCATTTGGACCGAAAGATATTCATCCTTTTTGTTGTGTTTAGTTCGTTTTGTGAATGCCCCAAAGCATAATATGGATTATTTCAGAGAATAGGTATTTCCAATGTATTCTAGAATAAATCATTTCAGAAATAATCGACCCTCAGAAAATAATGGCGTTTTTTGTTCCGCACTCAAGTTTTCGAGAAAAAAAATATTAAAATGTTGCTGAATTAGAAATTTAATCAAACAAAAACTGACGCAACTATCGATTTACAAGCAACGAAACCATTGATTTGCGGGAAAAGTTTCCGGACCGTGTTATCTCCCGAAGAGGTGATCACAATTGGCCACCGAGATCTTGTGATTTAACACCTTGCGACTTCTTCCTTTGGGGCCACGTGAGAGAGGAGGTCTACGCCAATAGCCCAGCGTCAATTCAAGACCTCAAAGATGGAATTCGTGAGGCTATCGAGGACATAGGGCAGCCACTATGCGATTTGGTTATGAAAAATTCATTAAAAGTATATGGTCCTGTAAGCGTGGTCGTGGTGGTCATTTGTCTCATGTAATTTTCCACTATCAACAGCATAGCTTATTCTTTATAATGAAATAAACATCCGATCATTTATATTGATAAATGGCAGTTTTCTTTGAATATCAAAATAACAACTCTCATTGGAAAACCCTTTAGAAAGCGAACAGACAGTTCTCCTGACAGTTATAGCCAAATGAGGAAAACTCCTTTTCCTTCCAGGGATTTTCAGTGCTCCAGCATTTTTGCCTGATTTGACCTCCTGCGATTTTTTCATGGGAATATCCAAAATCACATATTTATAACGATCGTCACAGGACTCTGGCCTACTTGAAGAACAACATTCGTTTAGCTATTACCAACATATCCAACGAAAAGTTGTCCAACATTGCCGAAATCGACTAACGCAGTGTCGCAGTGTATTGGCAATAATGGACACTATTTGCCAGACATCTTAATTAAAACTGTCTTAACATAAACTGTGAATATTGTACTTCCTTGAGGAAAAATAATCAAACCGAAGTTTTTGTTCAATTGAATTTCTGAACCCGCAAAAGTTGCTCTGTCCCTTCCTATATTTCGTTTTATAATGATTGTTGACTGTTGTTTTGACGTGGAATGAACGATATTCAATAACAATTTATTGCAGTAACAGTCTATTCTAATCTTTGTATATTCCTTATCATTTCTAATGATACAAATAAGCCATTAGGTGCATTATAATCACTCAAAATTATACGTAAGTTTCTTATCCGAATTAGTTACGAAAACACCTTAACTTGACCCTCGTGATGAAAATTCTCAAAAACAGGAAATAATAAAAATTCTTATTACTCACCTAGCAACTAGTTTAACGTCGTAGCAATTGATGACAGTCAAAAGACAAGTGGTTGCAGCAGCAACAAGCCTGACGGCAAGAAATGGTGCCTCACATGTGCCCCAAAATGGTTGAAAAATATATTGGGCAAAGGTTATAGCAGTGATTGCATTTCCTGTGGGCACTAGGATGAATAATGCTACCCACATGTACAAGAAGGCTGGGAGTGGCCCAAAAGCCTCATTTATGTAGGCATAGTCACCACCAGATTTGGGTATCATAGTACCTGGAATGAAAACCTAGAATGAAATACATCAATAATGAAAATATTCGATGAAGAATAAAAACGACCCAAAGAGTAGGTACTTCAAAGAACAATAATGAGCTTTATATACAGCCTTAAGATTTTATAGTTTCTTAAGGATTCAGAATTTAAAAATCCCTCATGAAGGCTATCAGACAATATATAGATAAGTTCAATAGTTGCATACAACGTGCCAAAAACGTAACTTAAATCGTCAATAATTTTTGTACGAAGAATTATTTAGGAAAATCTTTGCACCCGTCGGTTTTCAATTTCAAAAGCAATTTATCCTAATCGTTTTTGAGCGCTCGTTCTACGAGTGCTATATCGTTTTGCCCGAATGTCTGTAATTTTCGAATGTTGAGCCGAAAATGATCTCAAACGATAGGGTTCGACTCCCTGATGACGAATTCCTGGTCAAATTCAATTCTGTCCGTGGGGCCGTCCGTCCGGCCGTTAGCACAATAACTTCCGAAGGGATTGTTCTAGAGACTTAAAATTTTCAGGATGATTTCCGGTTCCAAATGCCTCGGTTGAGTTCGTTAACCAGACAAACCGTACAGGGTGTTCCATAAAATATGGCCATTCAAAATTTTTGTTCCTAAATATCTTAGAACATACGGACCAATCGGAATGAAATGTAACGTCCAAATGCAAGATGCTGATAACAAGCCTCATGCAAAATTTTGTGGCCATAGTGTGAACAGAACCATAGAAAATTCCATTGGAATATTGAAAGAAGAATCTTTACTGTGATGTATTTCACTAATATCTCACTAACTAATTATACTATTTATGATTGGAATGAAAACTCGATGAATACTTTAGAATGGTTTAATTTCGAATGAATTTACAATCGTCTGTTTCTTGTTATGGTTACATATGTTGCAGTATATGCAACTGCGCAGCGATTTTAACATAGAAAATATTCGGCATAGAAATGCCAATATATAACAATACTTCCCTCCTTAAAAAAAAACAATTCTTTTTATCCTACAGATGCATACTTAGGTACTATCTACTACAAATTTATATACTACCTGGTACCTTATTTCTAAGCATATACTAAACGTTCTACAAGTTTAATGTTACGTTTGGGTCTAGTTTTAGCATTATTGTCCTGCTCTGAAACCAACTCACTATCTGCACTTTTATCTACTTCTTGTTCAAGTTCATCTCTTTCATGAGAAACCTCACCTGAAGCAACCATTCCTTCATTTACTTTTACTGGAAGTGCCAAGACCCCTGAAGACAACGGAATAATTTGATCCAGGTGACGTTTCCATGTTACACTTCCCAACTCAGGAATGATAACCATATTATGTGGATTTACCTATTCTTTTGTCAATAATAGCCTTAATCCAAGTTGGCTTTGCTACATTTCTAAAATCTTTTACAGTCACTGAGTCACCTCGACAAAATTCGACATTTCTTTTCCCTCTATGGTTTTCTATTTGTTTGAGCTGATTCTTTTGAACAGTTTTCTCGAGATTTTCATCTGTCTCTATATTAGTAGGTAACAAAATATCAAATCGTGTACGGAGTTCTCGATTGAACATTACACTCGCAGGTGAACGCCCAGTGGTGCAATGAGCAGTGTTACGAAAATCAAACAAAAAATTGTTTAGTGTTTTATTTATATCTACACATTTGCTTTTGCCAAGTGCGTTTTTTAATGAATTTTTTACTGATTTTACCGCATTTTCGGCTTGACCATTAGAAGAAGGGTGGTAAGGTGGAGAGGTGATGTGTTGAATACCATTCAATCTGAAAAATAGCTCAACATCCGATGACGTAAAATTAGGGGCATTATCCGAAACAACGCAATGCGGTAGACCAAATCGAGCAAAACATGATCGAAGAACATCAATTGTTGCTTTTGAAGTCATAGATGTCATCGGAAAAGCCTCAATCCATTTAGAATGAGCATCGACTATAATTAGAAAATATCGGTTCAAAAATGGGCCCAAATAATCTATATGTAACCTAGACCACACTTCCTGTGGCCACGGCCACTTATTTAAAATGGATTTATCCGGGTTATCCTTATGAATCAAACAGTTCTCACAATTCTTACAAAGTTCTTCAATATCTTTATCCAATTTAGGCCACCAGAAGTATGATCGCGCCACACTTTTAGATTTGACTACGCCCATGTGTGACCGATGGAGATCTCTCAAAATTTCTTCCCTTAGTTTAACAGGGATGATCAAACGATTATTCCATAATAAACAATTTTGTTCAATACTTAATTCATTTCTTATCCTGAAGAAAATTTTCAAATCATCACTAATTTTATTTGGCCAGCCTTTTCGCAAAAATTTAATTACTCGAGTTAAAATACCATCATGCATTGTTTCGACTTTTACCCTACCGAAGTCGATCGGAAAATGAACATTGTCCCGAAAATAATTGATATAATCCACATCGACATTTTCCCAAACAGAATTTTGATCTGGTTGAGGTAACCTGGATAGTGGGTCAGCTAAATTTTTAGACGATCGAACATATTCAATTGTATATTGGTAATTACTCAAAATTATAGCCCAACGGCGAAGACGATTTGCCGAGAACTGAGGTATACTTTTTTCAGGGTGAAAAATTGAAGTGAGGGGTTTGTGATCAACTACCAGGACAAAGTGACGGCCATACAAATACTCATTAAATTTACACAAACCGAATATAATCCCGAGGCCCTCTTTTTCAATTTGCGAGTATTTGATTTCTGCCTGCGACAATGTTCGCGAAGCATAAGCTATGGGCCTTTCAGTGCCATCGGGAAAAACATGTGTTATTACCGATCCGACACCATAATTTGACGCATCGGTGATGAGTCTTACAGGCAAATCTGGGTTATAATGAGCTAAGACTTCAGCCGAGGTCAAAATTTCTTTTATTTCTCTGAACGCTTTTTCACAATTTGATGACCAATGCCACTTAACCCTAGCTTTCAACAAATTATACAATGGATGTAAAATAGACGATAACTTCGGTACAAATTTTCCGTAGTAATTTACTAATCCAAGGAAAGATTTAAGCTGAGAAATATCTGTTGGCACCGGAGCTTTATTGATGGCCTCGATTTTCTCTTTACAAGTGTGTAAGCCCGTTTTATCAATTTGATAACCCATGTATGTAATTTTTGGTTTGAAAAATTCACATTTATCAATTGATATTTTGAAACCCGCATCCTGTAATCTTTCTAATACCTTTTCCAATCTCTCTAAATGTTGAGCTCTATCTTTACCGGTAACGACTATATCGTCAAGAAATATCACAACACCTTCTAATCCTTGTAACAATGCTTCCATCAGTTTTTGAAATTTGGCGGGAATACTAGCTATTCCGAAAGGAGCTCTGGTATAACGAAACAGGCCTTTGTGAGTTGTAATGATTACCAATTGTTTTGAATTTTCGTCAAGTCGTACTTGTGTATAGGCATTGGCTAAATCTCGTCGCCACTTGTGATGTATTTCACTAATATCTCACTAACTAATTATACTATTTATGATTGGAATGAAAACTCGATGAATACTTTAGAATGGTTTAATTTCGAATGAATTTACAATCGTCTGTTTCTTGTTATGGTTACATATGTTGCAGTATATGCAACTGCGCAGCGATTTTAACATAGAAAATATTCGGCATAGAAATGCCAATATATAACATTTACATTTCCATAACAAAACATCCCATTCGAGTGAAATTTATTCTGACAATGAAAACTACTATACTGAATGTTCATGCCAAATTTCAAGGGGATCGCATCATCAGAACCATAGAATTTAATTTTTGTAGTTATTTATTTTTTACATATTTCATTTTTTTAATAATTTTCAGAATATAATTCTGATTGTGCTGAGATTTTGCATTTATATATGTGGTATCGATCTCAAATTCTATATGAAATTTTGAGGTAATAGCCTTATTGCTCCACCAAAGAACGAACGCTCAAAAGCTCCTGCTCAGGGCTTTTCTCAAATTTTTTGAATTTGATATTTTCCACCCCCTACGCCCAGCACCCTTTTACCCAATCAATCAATTATAGCAGAAATTTTTTGAGGAAGAAAGATATTTTTTGAGAAATATTTTTTTATAAATATACATATATTTGTAAAAAATGTGTTACTATTACACGTAAACAATTGTTCCACTTGGAACGATAACTTTTGAATTTATATTTTGAAATATGTATTTATGAATATTTCATGTCTAGAATGATTTATGTAGAAGTTGAAGGTACCTAAATAATCAATAAACATTGACATTCGCATATATTTACTTTCTTACGACATTCCTGATGCATTGAAAAACAGAACAATTTATCAATGCGAGTGACCTGTTTCAAGTAAATACGTAATGATATACTATCTTGTGAGTTTGATTTTTGAATTTTCAGATATGCATCTAAGAGAAAATTATAGCCAAGCCCTGGTGTGCTAAAAAAATCATTTGAACCTGCAAAAATAAAATAACTGTGATGAAATCCATCTAAAATTTTTCATATCAACAAAAATTTAATTCTGAACAAAGTTTTCCCTTAACATTTTCCGAAATATCCTCATTTCTTTCTTCTTTATGTTCTGTTTTTGCGATTATTCATTGAAGTTTTCAGAGCATACATACATTATTCGTGATAATTTTTCCCGTAAAATTGAAAATGCTATAACGTATATACAACATAATGCTAGTATGCTGTCCTTAGTAACAAGCACAAAATGTTGATGGAAATTGAATAATTCTTGTTTTTTTACTCAACCTTAATCGTTTCGGTATCTTTTTCGACTCGTAAACGACTTATTCATTGAAAAGTTTGAAATACGTTCAAAAGAAAACATCAAATTACTCTCTTACTGGACACAAAGAAAAAATAATATAAATTGAATAATTGGCTCACTTAATGCTTTGTAATTTTATGTCTGGTTATTTTTAAAGTTGAGGAACATTACTTTGTTAATATCTCGAGTATATGGACTACATGAACTAGGCAGTGTTTCTATCACTAAAATGAGTTAGGTTTGTTATTTTTCTTTTCGGAATTCAGTTGACCGTTATACAAAGTGATTTTTATTTATTATTATTCATGGAATAATTTCAAATAATTCGAGATTACCTCGTAGCTAATTAATTGATATAGGTGATACTTTTATATATTTAATCCCCTATCTTTTTCGTTATTCAATTGACTCATTGGGCATAAAGAATATTTATCTGATAAAAAATTGATGATATTCATTATTAGATTTTAGTTTACTCCACTATTTCAACATATGTTTCACTTTCAAAATTGAGAATCATTACCTACCAAAGAATGAATAAAATATGATTAAAATTTTGAAACATTTTCTTCATTAAAAAATGTTTATTGAATGTTCAAGAAAATATTGATAACTTTCATGAACAGTATTGAAAACTTTCCTATACAAGGAAAATAAAATAATTAGAAAAAAGGGTGGTTCGTCAAAGATAACCGTTGCAATTTTATATACAGGGTGACCGGACGATTGACGTCCAAAAGAAAAAAACAGATCCCTCGTCTCATGGGGTATTCGAATCACCCCCATGTATGTTATGCGATTTTTCACGGTTTCCGAGTTATGAATTTTTTTAAGAACTTTTGAGAATTTTCAACTTGACCATATTAAAAAAGATATTAATGATCAAGTTATGATAGAAAATGCTGAAAATTTGCTTTAGGAGAAAAGTTTTGGATAAGAAAAAGAAAAAGGTATGGCAATAAATCACACATCATGTAGATAAAAAAAATTATTTATAAAAATTACAATAAAAAAATAAATGAATAAATAAATTTTGCGAAGGTGTAGAATGTGTATTGAGGCTGGAGGTGGCCTTTTTGAAAAACTATTGTAAATTTAATACATAAATTTCTTTTTATCTACATGATGTGTGATTTATGGCCATACCATTTTCTTTTTCTTATCTAAAACGTTTCTTCTAATGCTTATTTTCATTAATTTTCAGCATTTTATATCACAACTTGATCAGGAAAATCTTAAAATGGCAAAAAATAATTCTTGAGTTAATGTTTAGTTCTTTGATTTTTTTCCACCTCGCTGACTTTGAAGGCTAATTCTAGCAGAAGAAGACTGTTGAGTACCATTTTTTTTTAATGATTCTGAAAGCTGAGTGTTGAGCGCAGTTTTTAAGTCTACTGAGAAACCATGAAGTAGCCTGTTTACATTTTTAATTTAAATTTGAAAATTTAGATCATGATCCAAAATACGTAACTTTTTCATTTGAGACCAACATTTCTATAATTTTTATCAAATCGATGCTGGTTATTTTATGTATAAAAGTACATTTCATGGCGATTTATTTACAAAAAAAAATATATCAGAAAACTCTCGTACTTTTTTTTAATATCTTTTTTAATATGGTCAAGTTGAAAATTCTCAAAAGTTCTCAAAAAAATTTATAACTCGGAAACCGTGAAAAATCGCATAACATACATGGGGGTGATTTGAATACCCCATAAGACGAGGGACCTGTTTCTTTCTTTCGGACATCAATCGTCCGACCACCCTGTATATATTTTTCTTATTTTGATATTGTTTTAGTGGATTAATATTTTTTCTACCCAGCTTAGAATGAATATACATACAAGTAACTATGAAGTTTCGTCGTATGAATTATAAGTGTATTTCTATTTTTATTTGAGGCACTTTCGTTAGGTGATGTAGAAATAACTATGTGATAATCAAATTACCCCTTTGTGTTACTTCTTCGTAAAGAAATTAATTATTTTCAAATGAACCATTTTTAGAGTTTCAATAAGTACACTCTGTAAGTCCATTCAGTAAAGGTCCTTGGCTTTATTATAATTTGATGTTGAAGTTTCTTTAGCACCCATACAGGACGTCCCCAAACAACTGTTCTTCATTCATATTGAATACTTGAATTTAACCTGAATAGACCACCTAGGGTCGAGGTCCCTCAAGTGAAGTACAAAGGGCGAATATGGTTTATTGAATAATTTTCTTAACAATACAAGACCAATGAGTCTTTACTCGAATGCGGGGAACACAGGTAGGAATGTTCTCTTAAAAACAAATATAAAAATTTGTGTCAACTTTGTGTTCAATGTATTGGAATTCAAATTAAATACATTTCGAGAGGTGATTCTGAAAGTGAAAATATATGTTGAGAAAAAAAATATATGTAAAGAAAAAAACTCTGGAAATATTTATTTTGTTACAATAAGTAAGTATAGTTGAAATATTTTGAAGAATTTCTTAAGAATATATTGAAGTTAGTCTTGGAAGTTTGTATTTCGAATTGATCTGTATTACAAATATTGAATAGTCTATTAATATGTGATAGTTCATTTAAATAAGATAAATGAGAATCTTTGTTTATTATCACTACTTTTATTTGAAGTCCAAGTGACCCGAGTTTCGGAGAACTACAATATTTTCAAACAAGTAAATAACGATTTGTGTTACAAAAATATCCAATGAAGGGTTCGCAACATTTCAGTTATTTTCCCTGTGTTTAAAAAACACCTGGTGTTCTTCGAACTAAAAATGTTTAATTTATCAACCCCGAATTGTCGAATTTGTTTTTTATCTTTAGCATCGAAGAATAAATTTTAATTTCTGTATGAATTCGGCCTCGTAAACCAGTTAAGAATTTTTCCAACAAGTTTCAACTTCCTGTTATTCGAGCAAGAAAGAAAATCCAAATACCCCAAGAAAAATAATCATTTTCCCCATGTTATCTCAACGTATCAAAACTAAAAAATCCCAATCAAAGTCACTCTTGCCACAATCTTCAAGCCTATCAATAATACGACCAGCTGTGAAGTTAACACAGCTGAAGGACCCCAAGGAATAATTCGATTACCTTTTTCCTGTAATTATTACATCAGCCGCATCATAGAGACGCCAATGCACCAACCTAGATCCGAATAAACGAACCATACGATCAAATGCATCCAAGTACCCAATGTAAAGGTAAACGAACCCATATGACAGGTACCAAAAATTCGAATGCATAAAAAACGATGTTATCTGATGCAATAAATCGAATTTATTCGCCAGAAAAAAATTAACATGGATATAAGAATTCACCGGTGAGTTTTGGAATTAAAAATAAAGAAATTCAAGGTTTATAAGCGTGCAAAAATGAAAAAAAAAGAAAGAAAAAGGTATAAACTAAAACAGGAGATTTTACTCAGAAATAAATATTCATGCATTATTAATAAGAAAAATAGATAAAAAAATATTAAGAACATATTATGTTGACGTCAAATGAAATGTATATGCATAAAATATACTGTTATTAGAGGTAATAAATCGACTTTATTCGGCAGAAAATGCAAACGAAAAACAAAAATTCACCGATGAATTTTGGGATGAAAAATAAAAAAATATAAGATGCCAAAGCGTGCAAAAATGCAAAGAAAAAAAGGCATAAACTAAAACGTGGGACCTCACACAAAAATAAATATTTGTACATGAATAATGAGAAAAATATAAATAAATAAACATTAAGACCATATGTTGATATTAGCTAAAACGTACACAAATATAAATATTTGGAATGCGCTTAAATTCTCGAATGAACACTCACCCAATTCCGCGTAGCATAAGGCCCCAATCATAGATAAAAGTCCAGATAAGATCCATACTAAAATACTTTGTCCGATACTTCCGGAATACCTCAAAACACCTTTCGGAGACACGAAAATTCCTGAACCGATTATTACACCAACGATTATGGCAATGCCATCTATCAAACCCAACTCTTTTTTCAACTTTATGGCACTTTTTTCTGACGAATTTTCGCTTTCGCTCGAATTTTGTATGTTCGCGCCCATTTTCAGTTTTTCCGGAAAAATGCTGGATCCCACGTGTTTCCAACTGTCAGTCGTCAAACCATGCGTTTGTCTGTCTGTAACACAGCAGCGTCTGCGGCCTACTTTGAATATGAATGAAAAGTTGTATTAACGTTTTTCTTGGCCTCCGAGGAACTGTAACGCGGAAAAAATATAAATGTAACATTTCGTAACATCATGGATGGGCACATGATCGGTGGTGAAGACTTTTTGAGCGCTTGTTCCACTTAAACGAGTGTTTTATCGTTTTGTTCAAATGTCTGTTATTTTCTAATTTTGAGCCAAAAAGTCTCAAACGATAAGGTCAAATTCAATTCTGTCCGTGAGGCCGTCGATAATCACAGTATTGTCCTAGAGACTTGAAATTTTTAGAGTAGCTTCGGTTCCTGAATGCCGCGATTAGGTTCGTTAACCAGCAAAATCGTACAGAGTGTTCCATGAAATATGGCCATTTAAAATTGTTGTTTCTCAAGATTTCAGATAGAACAAAACCGATCAAAATGGAATTTTGCGGCCACATGCAAAATACTCATAAGAAGCCTGATACAAATTTTGTGGACATTGTGTTGAGAAAACCATAAAAAATGCAATCGAAATATTGAAAATAAAAGTCCTTATGTATTCACAACAAAATATCTAAAAAATTCTAATATTTCCATGCTTACGGTTGAAATGAAATCAAGTTTGAGAATTTAAATTGGCGAAGTGATTGATCATGAAAATTTTCAAAAAGATTGGGAAATCAGAACCGAAAATTTTTATATTTTATCGATTTTGTACATACAGTGGAACTTCTCCATAACGAACGTCTGTATAACGAATTTCTCTGTATAACGAATTTCGTACAAGACATTGCACCTTGAATCCAAATTACATGTTAAAAACACCCTCTTAAACGAAGTAAATTCTCTCTATAACGAAATATTCAGAGAACATCACTCTTTGAATGGGTATTGGTGAGAAGGTATAAGGGTTGTTTTTTTCCGAAAAATTTCCGGGCGTACGTAATAAATCCCGACCTTAAACTAAATCATTACGGCGGACAGAGAGATCCTTCTGAAGCAGTTTTAAATACACCCCTGGCTATTTGGTTTCAATCTAACCATTACGCTAATGTGGAAGTTGTGCGAAAATGCCTGAAAGGAGGTGC
Source organism: Propylea japonica (assembly GCA_013421045.1). Taxonomy (NCBI): domain Eukaryota; kingdom Metazoa; phylum Arthropoda; class Insecta; order Coleoptera; family Coccinellidae; genus Propylea; species Propylea japonica. Next base: position 29,232,579 of record CM024240.1, read on the forward strand.
TTAAGTTTGAATGATAAACTTAAATTTATCAGTGAAGTCGACCGCTACATTGCCGACTATAGAAACAAATTTTCTGCATAACGAAATTTCTTTATAACGAATTTTTTTGCGGATTTAGCGCTTTCGTTATGGGGAAGTTCCACTGTATTTCGTATCAATCTCAAGTCCTATACAAAATTTTGAGGTAATAGCCTCATTGATTCAACAATGAACAAACGCTCAAAAGAACCTACTCAGGGCTTTTCTGATTTTTTTACATACTAAGATAATAAGATAAAAAACGCATTTATCCTCTGTCATTTCAGTAGGAACTGCCGAAAAGAAAATTTAACATTTTAGATCTGTTCGTAACACCAGATTTGAAATGTAACAAAAATGTAACAGTTGTAACACCTGGAACATCACTGGTTGTAAATAGCCTTTCTTGGAGCGGAAACTGGTAGCACGCGCTTGCGTACACCCTGTGATAAGTGTGTTAATTTTGAAGTGATCGTGACCGTGAATTGTTTATCGTGATAAGGATTTTGCGATTTTATTCTATAGTTATCAATAGTTATTCTTTGATAGGTGTAGGGAAATTTTATCCTGGATATGTCCGCTGAAATCATCTTCCTTTTACTTGAGCAATAAGGCTAATACCTCAAAATTTTGTACAGGACTTGAGAGTGCAAACTCTCAGCGAATCGGAATTATATTCTGAAAATTATTCAAAAAATCGATAACTGAAAATATCGAAAGTTCTTATTTCAAATTTCCTTTGAAAATTTGCATGAACATTCACTTCACCAATTTACATCCTCAAAATCGTTTTTTCATGGGAATATTAGAATTTTTTGAATCGACTATGGTCGCAACTCTCCATAAATTTTTGCCTACTGCTTTGAATTGTTATTGAACATTTTACTGTGAAATTTCAGCTTCTATGGTTTTGATTATGCGATCATTCCATGGATCATTCGAAATAAGAATCTCCACCCTTAATATTCCATATTCCGATTCAATTTTCATTGGTTCTATTAATACATGGCCACTCCTCATGAGTATATTGCAAATTTCATTTCAATCGGTTTTGTTCCGTTTAAGATATTGATAATCAAAAATTTTTGATGGGCATATTTTATGGAACACCCTGTACGATTTTGCTGGTTAACGAACTCAACCGCGGTATTTAGGAACCGAATCTAGCCTGAAAATTTCAAGCCTCTACGACAATCCTATCGAGAGTTATCGTGTTTACGGACGGCCCCATGGACAGAATTGTATTAGACCACAGATTCGTCATCAGGGAGTCGAACATTTTCGTTTGAGGATATTTTCGGCTCGGAATTCGAAAATAACAGACATTTGTGTCGAACGATATAGCACTCGTTTAGGTAGAACGAAAGCTCAAAAATCAGCATACTTCAGTTTAGAAATTTTGATATCGTTGTGTCCCCGACCCCCGTTATTTGTTTGAAGGATTTGTTTGGATTTTTTATACCTGACTTGGTGCGTTTGTCAAACCAGGATATACCTGCAAGTTTCTTATAAGATGGCCCATAATCTGTTGACCAACTGACAAGATAACCCATAATCTATTGGCCGTAGCCAAATAATCTGTTAGTATTACAGGTAGCTGAATAACACTCTTGAAGTCCGGTGCTTCCTTCTTTTAAGTACCTACCTATGCCTATGCCTAGGGTCCATTGCACAATATCATTGTAGCTCTTCACTTTTATTTTCTACTCGCACAATATCATAATAAAAGCAACTCGTAATAAAGAAACCTTCACACGCACAAAAGGTCTATGACAAATAAAAGTTTCAACTTTGCGGGAAATGCAGTATCCAAATAATAATATTTCAATCGATATCCAAATAATAAGTTGCAAAATGTTTAGAAATATAGCTCCATCAAGTTAGTGGTTTCAATTAATAATTTAGGTATAATTGTTAGTCGTCACATTTTATTTTCTTCTGTTTCACAGCTGTAGAATTATGCTGATTATCTGATATTAGAAGTTAGGTTGGATTGGAAATCAAAGAATCATCAACAATTATCTTGAAAATAAACATGTTTTATTCGTATATACAACAAAAAAATAAATATTTTGAGCTTTACATCTTGATTCAAATTGGAGGGAATCTTTCCTCTGGCCCAACTCGAAGTATTTTATCAGCTAATACCAATTTATTGATAGTTTCATGTTGTCTGCATCCACCTCCTTGCTTGGCCAAATGAAAACCCTTTGCCAATAACTCCCTGCTAGCTTTCGGCAGATATGATGGGAAACAAATTTTAAACTGTATTCTCAGATCACCTTTTTCAGGATACTTCTCCAGTATCGGCATCCCCTCTCCCTCCACGATTTTTTCGTAGTCATTGCTGTAACGAAAAGTTGAAATGAAAATTCAAGAAGAAAAAGATCGTTCATTCGCCATGTTCGCCTATTTCACTGCATCTTGATGAAAAAACGATGACCGGGTGGAACCAGGCGCGGATCCAGAACGTTCCCCCAGTTCCCCACCCCTCATGTGGCCCTCAACCACCTAAAATTTTGCTCATATACTAAGGGTAAAATAATTAGGTACAGGACGGGTAAACATTTTGACCCAATTCCTGAATGGAGTTATGATTGGGGGCTGCTCAATTAAGTCAATTTAACATTGCCTAAAATACCAGTACTTTTTGGTTTTTGAATATCTAATAGCCACATGAACGCATAGATTCTCTACTCTACTATGAGACTGCTGAGTTTGGTTCCGTTCGCGTACAAAATAATCGAGATATGTATTGCATTTCCAAACATGCAATGCAGATGTCAAAAATTTCTAGAATTTTTGCATAACTTGGCAACAGTGCATGGCAGAGAATTTTTTTTTAGTAGGTTATACTGTGAATTTGATGTTGAATCGATACATAAATAAAAATATAGGTAGTTGCATTTGAAATAAGAAAGTAGATATGCGTTTGAGATAGACGTGGCAACACTGTCGACTTGAAAAATTTTTAGGCAAGAGTTCCTTCATCCTCAAGGCTTCACCTAAAATTTCAGAACGAAATATTCACTAGTTCTCCAAAAACGTCTAATAGAGGCCAACTTTAAAAGAAAACCCTGTATGTAGGTACTGCAAAATCCCACTAAACACTAGGAAATTCTCAAGATATTAGATACTCACTCTATTACATCCGTTATTGGTATTCTTATAGTCCTATGATCGATAGTATTCACTGTCACTGTTGTTCCCAGCAAAGCCTCTTCCAGGGTAATTTCGACGACCATTATTAGGTCATTTTCGTGGCGAACAAAGGTTTCGTGTTCCTTGTCTTCTGTTATGAATATCACATCGGCTAAGGGGGTAAAATTGATAAATATCAATTAAGTGCACTCATTTCAACAATTTTTTCTTACTCTATCAACAAGGTTTTTTGTTGAATGTTGAGGTGAACAAGAAGAATGTGTAGCTTTTTTCTGAACACCTCGTTGGGTGAATCGTCGACAAACGAGAATGTTAATGAACCCCCAAACAACAAAATAGCAACCTAAAATTTTAATATACACAGTGGAATATGCCAAATTTTCATGGCCAACCGACGGCTCAACCTTTCGTGAACGGACTATATGTACTTATTTGTCAATAGTACGAAAATGTTCAACTTTTTATTACCCAAATGATCAACCTGATTGACTTGGGCCAACAAAACGGTGCCACATGCCACACAGTAGACGAAACGATGTCTCGTTTTAGAATAGTAAATCAGCCACCTAATTCGTATGTTATGACTCCCTAAGAGATTTAAAAAAAAAATTAATTGATAGATATTCTTGATGAGGAAGCACAAATGCAATAATGAGAAATGTTGTTTTGCTACCTACCTGGTTCGTAAGCAGGATGCTGATCTCCCTCTTCGAAAAAAACAATTTCAGTACCGGGTTTCATGCCAGGCTTGATCGGAATCGAAAGAATTTTTTCCGTAACTTCGGTTCTTGTCTGTTTTTCGTCCACAAACGTCAATCGGTGAATTTTCATCTTCTTCACGCCTCCGAAAAATATTTCGTGGAGAGTTAGCACCAGAGGATGTTTGATGGGAGGTTTTTTTTCCTTCACCGCTTTATTTTCGGTAGTTTCGTAAATTGCCGGAGGATTTTTTAAATAGTCGAGAAGATCGGCGTACGGAGAATCGGTGCCGAAAAACTCACTGAAACAATAATGCTGTTTTGATGTAAAAATGTCGACTCCAGGCTTTCCGCGCGCTTGTTTAATAGGAACAAGCGATCGTTCGAATTTTGAGCAAGAACGGGTCCCAAACCATTTGGATTCTATTATGAAGAAAAATAGGTCAGAAAAAAATTTCGTACGCTCTGAAGTCTCGATCAAACGAAAAATCTAAGAAAATGAATAGGAATCGTAGCGACTGCCAAAATGTAACATGATTTTCAACAGAATGAAATATGTATGTAGCAAATCGATAACTAAAAATATCAGAATTCTATGGTTCTGATTTCACAATACCTTCGAAAATTTGCATGATAATTCACTTCGTCAATTTAAATCCTCAAACTCGGTTTCGTTTCAATCGAAAGTTTTTTCATGGGAATCTTTTTCCAATATTTCGATAGACTTTTCTATAACTGTACTTGTGTACTGCATCGAATTGGTATTGAACGTTTTACTGCAAAATTCAGCTCGATCGAAATAACAAATTATTAATTACTAGCTTTTACCCGCGACTTCGTCCGCATAAGTTTTTTTGTTTTCTCCCGGCTGTAAGTCCCCCTGCAACAATGTCCTACTATCGTGTTCCAGTCCTCAACTTCAACTTCCTACCCTATAAGTTAAGTAGTGTGATGGAATGTCGCTAAGTTTCGATCCAACTAAAACTGTTAAATAAAGACAATTGCATCAAAATTTTATCATAAATTCCCTCAATTATGGCGCCTACCGACCCTCTAAGTGAGAAAACTGATCAAATACTAACTTGAAGTATTAGTAACACTCAGTTAAAAAAAAAACATCAAAATCATTTCAGTAGCTATGGCGTCATGCGCTTCTTGACATCGATCACGCTAGATTTCCGCGGGAATGAGGAATTTTCCCGCCGTATAAAGTAGCCTGTGTCCATGCCTAGGATCCTATCTTTATATAAACCAAGGCTTATCAAAATCCGTTCAGAATGGGGTAAACCTTTAGAACAAACGATTAAAAATCACTGAGTTAATTAGTTTTCTGCCTACTGCCTACGCCTTAAGTACGATAGCATGAATATTAATAGCCCATATCCTTTTCTAGTTTACTATCTATCACAAAAATAAATTTCATCAAAATCCGTTCAGCCGTTCAGGCATGATAGAGCAAAACTCCCAGCAAAAACCATAAAAAAATCACTAACTCAATTCAGTTTTCTGCCTACTTCCTACCCCCTAAGTACGATGACGTGATCATTTTGATTTTATATCCGTTTTTAGGTAACCATCTATTACCTTACTAAATTTCATCAAAATCTGTTCAGCCGTTTAGACGTGAAAGAGCAAAAGTTTCAACACAAACGACTAAAAATCACTTACTCAATTTAGTTATCTGCCTACCCCTTAAGAACGATGGCGTGATTATTTATAGCCTATGACCATTTCCAGGTTATCATCTATCACCACACCAAATTCCATCAAAATCCGTTCAGCCGTTTAAACGTGAAAGAGCAAAAGTCCCAACACAAACGACTAAAAATCACTTACTCAATTTAGTTATCTGCCTACCCCTTAAGAACGATGGCGTGATTATTTATAGCCTATGACCATTTCCAGGTTATCATCTATCACCATACCAAATTCCATCAAAATCCGTTTAGCCGTTTAAACGTGAAAGAGCAAAAGTCCCAACACAAACGACTAAAAATCACTTACTCAATTTAGTTATCTGCCTACCCCTTAAGAACGATGGCGTGATTATTTATAGCCTATGACCATTTCCAGGTTATCATCTATCACCATACCAAATTCCATCAAAATCCGTTCAGCCGTTTAGGCGTGAAAAAGTAACAGACAGACAGAGTTACTTTCGCATTTATAATATTAGTATGGATGTATTCGAAAAAGTAGATAATCTTCACCCTACAAATTAATTTCAACTGGAATCGGATATTTTTAATATTCCGATTTAATTTTATATTGTTCTGTAAACACTTTATAGTCACAAAATTTCGTATGGGGCTTCTTAGGAGTATCTTACATGTGGACGCAAAATTTCATCTCAATCCCCAAATCTTATGGAACATCTCGAACGATTTAGCAGGTCAATGAACTTACCCTGAAAATGTCGAGTCTCTGGGGCAATCCTTTCGAGAGTTATCGCGTTTACGGACGGCCGGCCCCACGGACTGAATTGAATTTGACCACGGATTCGTCATCAGAGAGTCAAAACTTTTCGTTCAAGACCATAGTCGGCTCGACATTTGATTTGGGCAAAACGCAAAAAAAAATTGTAATGAACACCTACCGATAAGTGAGAAGTGGATCACCATGATAATGATAAGGATGAATAAACTCATCCCTAGTCGGAACTCCTGACTTCAACCCTTCCTCTCCATACTGATCAAAAATGGCGCGACGATAAGGATCTCCAAGAACATCGTAAGCTTCGCAAATTAAACTGAACACTTCCTTTGCGTTAGGCTGTTTCAGTCGTTCTGGGTGAAATTCTAACGCTAAACCCCTATACCTGAAAAAAAAGTATAAATAATTTTGGTGAGAAAATAGCTAAGATATATACGCTTTCTTTATATCAAGACTTGTACTGGTACGAGGTATCTGCAGGATACCATAATAGTCAATGCCCATTTTCGTTCGACATTGAATGACGTTAATCAAATAAGTTTACAGTGAAAAGTCACAGATTTCTAATTATGACATTCATTTAAACAATGAAAGCAGAAAATCAAAGATTATATAGTATCATAGATATACTAACCTTACCTTGGAGCACTGGCGCAGCCAGGGGGGGGGCTTTGGGGCTGCAGCCCCCCCCCAAAGATTAATTTCTTCGTTATTTTTTCTTCTTTATTTTTTTGCATCTTTCGTCATTCACTGTATCATCAAAAATTTTTCAGTCCAGCCCCCCCCCCAAAATAAAATCCTGGCTGCGTCACTGCCTTGGAGTTATAATTTCTATGTATAGTATAAAGATCGGAAACGACCCGACTACAGTGTATGAGCGCCATCTCTGGGTCAAATGTGAACTAATGTCACTATAAAAGGGTTAAAATTCTGGTTCTATGATTATAAGTTTCGAAATCAATATACATGGGAAATGTCATTGATATAAAAAAGTGCCAATCAATTCGTTTGCACAAATATTATTTCACTTCGAACCAAAGATTATACATATATTATATACTCTATAATCTATGCAGAGAATGAAATCAATCGACTAAAATCAACAAGATGTCAAAAATTTCGGATATTATCATTGAGAGCATTCATAGATAGCTATTTCGCCCTATTGGGGCTCATCAGTATGGAGAACAGCTCTGAATGATAGAGGCATTCTAGAAACATTGGTGGTAGATTTTAGTAAGGATCCCCAGAGATGGCGCTTTGTTTCTGTTTATACTCAGAGATGAAAGCCAGATCGAAGTAGGGTTCCTAGAATGCCTCCATCATTCAGAGCTGTTCTCCATACTGATGAGCCCCAATTGGGCGAAATAGTTATATCGGGTGTCCCAAGGTGAGTGGCCTATTAGATTATTATGGAAACTATTGATGGTAAATATTTCAAATTTTGTGGATAGATATTTGGCCATGTAAGGTACATTTTTAAAATAATTTCACATTTCCAGTGTTGCCGGATGTACGACAATTTGACAACAACTTTGTTATTTTAAATGGGACATCCGGTATTTCTATTTTTTATGATACTCCATAAAATATTAAATTTATTCACTCTTACTTTTCCATCCCTATCTTTAACGGTTTTTGAGTTATTAATTATTTTTCGAAATTTTAGATCAAATTGGAGTACTACGAAAATGACTCTAGTTCGCTCAATATTTGAGATATAAGTCAGAAATTTTGCAAGTCGTTAGATATTGATTTGATCTGTGTCACTTCTTTTGAATTTTGGTTGTCAAGTATACAGGACGGGCCAAAAAAAATCATCATTTGCTAAGTTACAAAATTGTAAAAAAGTCTATTTTTTAAAATTAGACACCTAGTATATTTTTCAATTTTTGGAATCAGTACAACACATTCTACAATTTTTCTATTCACGTCCCTATACCTATCTCAACGATTTTGTAGCTTGACAAATGATGATTTTTTTGGTCCATCCTGTATAACTGACAACTATAATTCAAAAGCAGTGACATAGATCAGATCAATATCTAACGACTTGCAAAATTTTTGACTTAAATTTCAAATATTGAGCGAACTAGAGTCATTTTCGTAATACGCCAATTTGATCTAAAATTTCGAAAAATAATTAATAACTCAAAAACCGTTAAAGATAGGGATGGAAAAGTAAGAGTGAATAAATTTAATATTTTATGGAGTATCATAAAAAATAGAAATACCGGATGTCCCATTTAAAATAACAAAGTTGTTGCCAAATTGTCGTACATCCGGCAACACTGGAAATGTGAAATTATTTTAAAAATGTACCTTACATGGCCAAATATCTATCCACAAAATTTGAAATATTTACAATCAATAGTTTCCATAATAATCTAATAGGCCACTCACCTTGGGACACCCGATATATAGATGATCTGGTTGGTATAAGCCCCTTATTATACATGTTCTTAGGACGTTCACGTAATTAGATCCGAAGTATGAGTTTAATATTGGTTAATTTCAGTCGATTAATATGTATTATTCCCTGCTTTCAATGTTTATATTCACTTGCGAGTTGCGTTCCAATAAACGCGTTAATACTTTTTATGACATTAATATTTATCTATTATTGTGGAACGTACTCCATATTCTATTCAGTTTTTTGAGGATTTTTTTCTAAAAGTATTTATTGTTGAATATTTCGAAGGCTCAGGGGGTGTTCCCCTCCCCCCAACTTCTACGCTAATGGAAAAAGTGCGGCTTTGAGACGCCCATTTCAACCGCCAATGTTTTTTACACAAAAAAGGTATTTCTGATCATTCGCTGTAAAGTCGATCGTTTCCGGGAAAAATCAACTTTTCTTTTGAAAAACATGATCAATTTTTTCACTTTTAGTAGTTTAATAGACCATGTTGTTGTTTTTGTCGAAAACGGTCGACTTTAAAGCCTGAATATAGTACCTTTTGCTGTAGACACCATTGGCGGTTCAAATGGGCGTCTCAAAGCCGCACTTTTTTCATTAGCGTAGAAGTTGGGGTGAAAACACCCAACAACCCTTCACCTATTGGGAATTGAGAAGAAAAATTCTGCAAAAAACATACCTCATCATGATTAGAAAATGTTCACGAAAGCTACTCTATGTACGGCAAACGATTACGGAGATATTCGCAAAAAACGATTTTTTTTTTAATTTCAACACCCTGTATCTCGAAAACGGTGCATTTTCTAGTGTAGGTCAATAAGATTCTTCGGTTTATATTCTTGAAAGAGCCTTAAAATGCTGAAGTTTGTAGCACTTATTCATGAACATCCTGTATAAATGTGATACCTTCCGATTTCGAACATTCATGGAAATCCGTTGATTTTTTCAGAAGTTTTTATATAATATTTGAACAAGGGAGGGCCTCATTTGATAAACGAAAAGCACAACATTCCAGTAAAAACAAAAAGAAAAGTTAATCTATGTTCCAGTTCTGACATATGTTTTAACCTCAAATTTTTCAAGTCAAAAATCAATCAATGTCATAATGGAAAGTTGATTCATAACAAAACACTATTATGTGATTACACAAGACCTTGAATAACTTAACACTAAGATAAGCAACAATGAAGTGACAAATTACATTTAGATAAAGACTATTTGAATAGATTATGATAATTCATTCCATCGTTGGATAGAAATTTTCCACCTCTTCGTGCAATAAAGGAAAAAGGAATGATGGAAGAGTGTACATCTCCCAAAGTTTTGTCGATTCAAAGTCATGTGGTCCACGGGTATGTTGGAAATAGAAGTGCAGTATTTCCATTGCAGGTACTTGTGCATAGAATTTTCATTTCACCTGTTAGTTCAATGAATGTTTTTTGATAGCTACTGGGCTTCGAAGTGGATTTCATCAACTCGGTGCAGCTATGTACACATACCATGTACACAAAAGTAACTGGTCAAATCTTGAAAGAGCAGGATTTGACAGATTTGTTCGAAGGCCTAAAAGGGAATGGATTAGATAGATTCGACTATTTGTTGACTGGCTATGTTGGATCTCCTTCATTCCTCAAAGAAATCGTTGCAGTTTATGAGCATTTAAGAACTGTTAACCCAAAAGTTGTATTTGGTAAGAATTTCCAATCGAATAACACTGAGAATATATTGCTTTCTTTCAGTCTGCGATCCAGTGATGGGAGATAACGGAAAACTTTACGTACCAGAGGAACTCGTCCCTTTGTATAGGGATTCTGTTGTACCCCATGCTCATATACTAACTCCAAACCAATTTGAATTGGAATTATTGACAAACTCGAAAATAAATAGTGTGGAAGATTGTTGGAATGCAATAGAACAGCTACATAATAAGGGATGTAACATTGTAGTAGTATCATCTTCAGATTTAGGTGGAAGTGAGGATTTACTTGCTTTGGCAAGTACCAAGATAGGTAATAAAAGTTCAAGTTATAATTCATCTTGAAACCTTCATAAATAATTGATTTTTCTTCAATTAAATTCAGTTTGAATATTTTATATATATTATTGATACTTACAACTGCTTTGGCGTCCACAATGTTGCTGATATCCTCCTGTCTCATATTTCTGTAACAAAAATATTTTTTCAGGTAAATCTTGCCAGAGAGTATCAATCAAACTAAAGAAAAAACAGGCAATATTTGTTGGTACTGGAGATGTATTTACATCTTTGATATTGGCTTGGATGCATAAAACTAACAATGATTTAAAAGTCTCGTTAGAAAAAACTATAGCTACCTTACAGGCTATTTTAGACAGAACTTTGAAATGTATTGAAGGTAAGGAATTAATATATTCTTTTTCTTCAATTATCAGAATATCTGAGTTTGAACTTTTTTGTGTCAGCTATTATAGTTCTTTCATTATTCTTAACTGTATCGTTTGATCTTTTTTATTTAAATTAGTGTTGAGATGTTTATTCACAACAAACATTTGATGACTCAAGCCGCATTTTTCCTGTGCAGTTTTTATTGTTGTAAATTTTCAGGAAAGCCCCACACTCCAGAAAATTTGGAACTCAAACTAATTCAAAGTAAGAAGGATATTGAGGAACCTCAGGTCACGCTTTATGCGAACTGTAGCAGTAAAGAGTGTGCATCTTGCAAATAATAGTTCCTCATATAAGAGAACTAAAATAATGTCTTCCAGAGTATGGTCCAAAGTTAGCTTTTGTGATTAATATATTGCATTTTATTTTATCTGTATGTCAATGTTTTTTCGAGGGTAGAATTTTGATTGAAATGATGGAAAACACGAAATGTACCTCGTGCTAAGTTTTATAATATCTTATATTCAAAAGACTTGACTGAGGACGTTGATGTTTCTCTAGAAAAAAGATCTCCCATCAATATAATGTAGAAAAATATCAGCAAGAGTTGCTTATTTCAGTATGATCGATAAAATTATCTTTTTGAGGTTAGTAACTCAATCAACTTCTTTATAACAGCCAATTGAAGAAAGTCTCATAATTTTGTTTTCTCAAACCCATTAAGTTCTTGAATAATTTAGAAATTTTTCCCCCTAACTCGTTTCTTATTTTCACATCAATAAACATCACTAAGGAAAATGTAGGGTCGATTTTAATATCAATTTTATGTTCAATTCAACATGTTTTATATTCTCCTAAGAAAAAACATCCTTGACAACTCCTTTGTTAGACGTAAAATATTATATACACAAATTTTTATGAAATATGTTTTAGGAGTGCAATAAATATTGTTAATCACTTTGGTTTCTAATTTTCCCCCCTTTTTTAATGAAACAATGTTTTTTTCCATTTCTTTATTGAGGGCACAATTAGTTTCTTAACATATTTTACAAAAATATTTCAATATATGAGACAATAAATACCTAGAGTATCCTATAACTTAAGATTTTAAATAAAAATACATGCTTACATAACTAGAGTCCAGAATTTAAATTTTTGTTCTTTACATTGAATTAAAAAAACAAATATAATAAAACATTGATTTGATATGAAGTTTAGAGGAAATAAGGAGAATTTTGTTTACATAATTGAATAATTTCCTAGTCGTCCAATTTATAAATAAAGGTAAGTTTAGATCTGATTAGTATGAACTCATTCTGGATAGAACTTTTGCAAACCGTTCTGAATTGAACATTGATTTGGTTAATTTTAATTATTTTTTACCAAATCAATGTTACATGATTTGGTTAATATGAAAGATTTTTTTACCACTGCATTATTTATAATCAATGTTGCATGATTTGGTTAATTTGAGAGATTTTTTAAAGCTGCATTATTTTGTTAACCAAATCAATGTTGCACGAGTTGATTAATTTGAAAGGTTTTCATGGCTGAATTATTTTTAACCAAATCAATGTTGAATGATTTGGTTACTTAATTTGAATTATTTATCTATCGCTATATTACTGTTAACCAAGTCAATATTATAATAATCTCTGTACTCAGTTTGATGAATCCGTTGATCACATTTTTAGACAAACATATGGCGTTAGCTTCATTGGTTTGGATATTACACTTTTGTCCAAAGACAGAGGTGAAGGACAGAACTTACTTGTAGTGACGAAGGCTAAAGAATATACTAAAATGAAATTTGATAAACCTAGAAATAAAGGAATAATTGGGCTAATAACCAGAGAAGTCGATGCCTTCCTTCTGATAATAGAGAAAAATGAGTAATCGGAAGAGAACCATAAGGAAATATTTTTTATTTTCTCTGACTCCTTGACAATTATCAATCTAGTGTACACAATAAATATAAAATTTTATGCATCCAAGTAGGTACAACAATTATATTTTCAAAACATATAACCTGTTAGTTTGGGCCTCTCAAATGATCTACTCACCTTTCACAAGTATTAATATCAAAACCAAACTTTATTTAAGCCAGACCAGGGCTATCTGTGCCACTTCCGCTGTTTGAATTTTCTGTGGCCAAGATGGCCGCCGCTGCTGACCCTGCCGCTCCGGCACCTGTTCTTTTCTTGTTCTGCGATTTGGATAGGGACGCGACTTCTTTCAGCAGTCCTGAAATTTTCGAGTTCATGAAGTCCACCTTTTCCTCGTGTTCTTTTACGGTTTTCTGCAATTTGTTCCTTAGTTCTGCTTCGCTGGTGAAATTTTTCGCTTTGAGCTCGGTAATCTGCAAATTGAAAGGAATATTGTATTGGTAGTGTTTTTTCAAATGGGCATTTCCACTGATTTTCAGAAATAGTTTTCAATCAACTAGTTTATCAATAAACAAGAATCCGAATAACATATTTGCTATAGTAAGGGCCACCTTACACGGTCAATAATATTGAAGCAATAACGAATATTGATCAATATACTGAACGTATAAGGAGTGCATTGAAACAATAAATAGAATAAAATGTATTGCCGTCAATAATATTGCTTCAATAATATTGACCGTGTAAGCCAGGTTTTACACTTTAATTCGAACAAAGACAACTGGACTACCTATTTACTAGGTTGAAAACTATCATTCCTTTTCGTCTTTTCAATGTTTTTTTTGTCTGGTAAATTAAAAAAAAAAAAGAGTTTGAATATTTCTGGAAATCATCGAAAAACCCCATATACAGGTGTTCTGATTTGTTTCCGACAAACTAAAATGGGTGATAGATCACATCATTTTAAGCAAAAAAGTTCCCATGAACATGGGTCCGGAAATGTTTCGTTTCCGAGATACAGGGTGTTAAAGTTGAAAAAATAATTCGCGTTTTCTTTAATATCTTTCGACTGATTCCAAATAATTGCATGGAAGTTTTTACATAGGGTTTTTTTGAGGTGAGAAATTCAAATTAGTAGTCGATTTGGTTGTATTTTCTAGAGGGCACCACTGGAAATCATTTCGTCCGGTGTCCGCTTCAAACCGTTGCAACTTTTTTGTACTACCCTGTATGTCATTTTTGGACTAGAAAAATCATTCAGAACACTTAAAAACAATAATTACATAGCATACCACTATTACCACTTCTACTTATTAGTGGGCAATAGCAAATCCGCATGCATTTTGCCTTAGAGATTTTCAAAATGAATTTAAATTAAATATTTGAATGGGAATAATTTTAGGAGAAGTTTGGAACCCTTTGGCGTTAAATGAATTTTTCTCTTAAACGATTGCTCCTAGCGACCTCGATGAGGTATACCTTTTTTAAGTAAAATGGATGAGAGAATCGATTTTTCAAGTCCAAAACGGTGTACAGGGTAGCACAAAGAAGTTGCAACGGTTTATACGGTTTGAAATGGTTGCCGGTGGCGCCCTCTAGAAAATACAACTAAATCGACCACAAATTTGAATTTATCGTCCCAAAAAACCCTTGTATACGAAATTTCATCAAGGGATATCGAAGCAGTCAAAACATATTAAAGAAAACGCGAATTATTTTTTCCACTTTAACACCCTGTCTCTCGGAAACGAAGCATTTCCGGACCCATGTTCGTAGGAACTTTTTTGCTTAAAATGATGTGATCTATCGCCCGTTTCAGTTTGTCGGAAACAAATCAGAACACCCTGTATGTAAAGGGTTTTGCAAAAAGAGATGTTATTTCGATATTCGAAGAAACATGCCATTTTTCAATATAAATGATCAGATGTTTATTTCATTCTGAAGAAGAAGCTATGCTGTTAATAGTGGAAAATAACTTCAGGCAAATGACCACCACGACCAAGTTTACAGAACCATATCCTTTCAATGAAATTTTCCATAACCAAATAGCAAAGTGGCTACCCTATGTCCTCGATAGCCTCACAAATTACATCTTTTAGGTCTTGAATCGACGCTGGCCTATTGGTGTAGACCTTCTCTTTCACGTGGCCCCAAAGGAAGAAGTCGCAAGGTAAAATCAAAAGATCTCGGTGGCCAATTGTGATCACCTCTTCGAAGAGAGATAACACGGTCCGGAAACTTTTCCCGCAAAAGACCAAATGTTTCGTTGCTTGTGTGGCACGTAGCGTCTTGTTGAAAGTAAACGTTGTTCAAATCAGACTTTCCAATTTCGGCCATAAAAAATCATTAATCATCTCTCGATAGCGCAATCCATTCACCGTAACTGTTGATTCAGCCTCATTTTCGTAAAAGTAAGGTCCAATGACTCCGCCGGACCATAAACCGCACCAAACAGTCACACGTAGAGGATAGATAGGCTTTTCAAAAATAACTCTTGGGTTTTCCGAGCTCCAGATGCGACTATTTTGCTTGTTGTCGAAGCCACCGAGGTGGAAATGGGCCTCATCACTCAAGATGATTGGAATTCCGGATCACTTTTATGCATTTAAACGAACAAATCAGCAAAGTTGTTGATGACCGGCCGGCTTGAGTTCTTGTGTAAACTGAACTTTTTAATCCTTAAGACCCAAATATTTATGCAAAATACGATGTAATGACGATTGTGGAATGCCTAATTCCAAAGAACGACGAGGAATAGACAAACCTGGATTTTCTTCAACACTTTCGGCTACAACAGCAATATTCTCGGCTGTTCTTGAGCGACGTGCACGTTTTATTCTTCACATCACTAACTTGTCCAAACAGCTCGAATTTTTCTACCAATTTCTTCATTGCGGTCCGACAAGGTTTTTCACGACGACACAAAAATATTAGAGTTTTACGAACCGTCTCTGCCAAATTTTCACGATTTTTATAGTGAATTTTAATAATTTCAATGCGTTCCTGAAGCGTGTATCGTTCCATTTAAATTAATGGTGTTGCTTCTACTTATCAAATGTGAAAAAATGACAGCTTAAAACGTGACATCTACCGAAATAGCGGGCTATTCAAAATAACACCTCTTATTGGAAAACCCTTTAGCACGGATCTCTGAATTCTCTGTCTGATGCATTGAATTTCCTATGTTTTCAATGTGAATTTCCAAACCTGTATTATGTTAAGTTCAGAAGAATATGGCATCATCTAAATTTTTGCTTACCATCTTTTCCTTGTTCAGAAGTTGGGCGTCTTTCATAGAAATTTGTTTCTGGAGACTGGCGATCTTCTCCTTCAGCTGCGTCATTGCAATAACATGGTCTGAACTGTTCGGATCCAAGTCCATCCTTACGCCGGCATTGTTCTTCGCCACTTTTGGAGGTGACGGTCCTTGTTCGGCTTGCTCCATGTTAGCCTTCAGCTTTTCAAGGTCTAACCTTTCCCTTGGTGGACGCTTATGGGACGACCTAGACCTAATAATTCGTAAGAGAAGAAAAGTGGTTAATTTTTGAAAGGAGCAAAACAGGTTTTATTCTCAATATTCATAAGAAACCAGAAAATGAGCAGAAAGAGAGCGAAAGTCAAAATAATAATAGTGAAAGCCTTTTGTGGTGAGTTTTCGCAAAATCGAATATTACCACAGATTATACAGGTGCCCCGGAAAATGTGGAATCTTTCGGATTCAGATTCAGAGCATAAAAAATGAAGATGACAAGTTCCCATAATTTTTTTTCCTAGCGGCCCTCCCTACGAAGATACGACCTCCTAAATGACTCCACTGGAAATCCATTTTAGTGTAATAAGTTTCAAACTACTCGATATAATTTGATGAAAATTTGATATGATTAAAAGTATTAAGGACCTCTTAAATCACCGCACTCAAATTTCAATTAGCTTGTTCAGTTTACCAGGGGCGGACTGGGTTGTACATTTTAATGCTTACATTTTTAACACCCTGAATGAGAAGGTGCAAAAAAAACAAATTTGGATACCTTAAACATTAAGCTAAAGAAAAGGTACTCTTATTCAGAGTCGATTAAACGAACCGTCTTCGAAAAAAAAATAATGAAAGAAGTAAGTAATTGAAATTTATTCCACAAAAATGAATTTCCAGTGGCGTCATTTAGGAGGTCGCATCTTCGTAGGAAGGGCCGCTAGGAAAAAAAATCATGGGAACTAATCATCTTATTTTTTTATGTTCTATCTGAATCCAAGTGATTTCCCACATTTTCCGGGACACCCTGTATAGAGACGTCATGACCCATGAATGAAGTGAAGGAAAAGGGAATTTCGAAGCTGTGTTTGGCAGCAAGGCGTGAATGGGGGTGCCAATCAGATCACGGTATTTGATCACACATTTTCATCTGTAGTTATTGCTTCTTTCAAATGTATTGGGTGAAGTTTTTGAGCTTTCGTATGCTCAGGAATATCAGAAAAAGATATGTATTTCTGTTGAGGGGGAGAGAGAGAAAGAGCGAGATAAAGAGGGAGGGAAAAAAGATCGGATCTCTTACTACGCTCTCGTTAAGTAGCAAAAGGAAAATTCATCTAAGTTAACTGAGAGTAGTAAATGCATAATCTGTGATATTACCGACAAAGCGTGAATTAACTGAAAAATAATTCTTTATGTCCTCAACATAAAATCGACATTTCTGCAGCACACGGTCTTTTCTGATTAGAAAAAAGAATCTAGAAACTAAATTGAAGCTTGAATACTCCGCTTAAGATAGGAACAATATTTTTCTACAATAGTACTACACTAAAATGATTGAAAATTCTGCTCATTTTTCCAAGAAAATATACGAGAATGATAAAAACTTACTTTTCTTTACTTTTACTTTTAGTGTGGTTAACCATTTTAAGATGTGCTTTTCTATCGGCATTTCCCTGTTTGGTTTTAGCGAGGGCTCGCTTGAAAGACAATGTACACAGCCAACATAAAAGTTTTCCATCCACCTATGAATAATTATTTCGATAAATGTTAAGTTAGACAACAAAAACACAAAAAAATCAGTTTTTTGCATCAGGTTAACATTAAATCATCTGAACAAACTGTTTCATCAACTATTCAATCAATGATGACAGCTGAAGAAGTTTTCCATTGTGTATTTGAAAAGCGCGCCACAAGTTTACCGTTTAAGCTTAAAAGGGCCTACTCACTAAGAGGGAAGCGCGAAGACTTGAATGCGCGTTGTACGTGGTACAGTTAAAAGTGTGTGTGTATGGCGTAAATTTGGAATGCGCATTCATCTCCGTCGTGTGGCGTGTGCATTCTTCCCCGTACGTGGAAGAATGACCAAAAACGACCGTGTATGGGCAACAAGTCTGTGCACGTTTCATATTTTTAGCAATACAGTGTCGGGTTCCCTATTTATATCTTGGACATTTTTTCCTTAATAACAACACACGCCACTGCCATTAACATCAGATCTTTTTTCGACGTCATCTCACGCTTGTCGCACATCCAAACCAACACGCAAAAGTGTATGTGTGTGGGAAATATGAATGCACACGTTTGCGTTACAGCAAACATGCAGATACTTAACTGCGCATTCTTCCTTCCTAGTGAGTTTTTGAAGGAGCAATGATATTGGGGAGTCTTTTGCACAGGGTGGCCTGAATTGGTTATCCCTGAATTACAACTTTTTAATCTTATGAGATAGAGAAAAATGAATGGATCATTGCGCTCATCTTTTTTCGAGAAACTCATTATGCCGTCAACCGCATTGCTCTATGGTTTTGGAGTTATAAGTCATAGATTTATAATATTTATATTAGTATTATAGTAAGGCTCTAAAAAGTGCTCTAATTATAGGTCCATGTTATAAGTCAACATTGACAATTGGGCAATTTCAATTTTGGTCATTATCTCCGTTCCTGTTTGTGCTGTAACTTGAAACACAAACATTAAGCTAGCGAATTTAAACGATCAGAATTGGCAGCTGTGTGTGACGTACGCGATAGCATTCATTTCATTTGTTGAACCACAGTTTACAACAATGCCAACTGGCCATTTTATTGTGTACCGCTTGCTCGTACGTCATCATGGCGCTACGTTTGAACTATAATATAGTATAGAAATCGCATTATCCCTTTTATGTAGTGTGTATACAAAGATCACCTCTAGACCTTGCTTACTTGCAGAATTGCAATCTTACTACACAATACACATGCCTTAGGTCTTCAATGTTTTGAATTCCATTCAACCTACATAGTCGTAATTGTTATTGTTCTATTGAGAAACAAGGTTTTATTTTTGCTCGCATAAGTTTCACAATTCAATTTGCAATATTTCTTGAGGAATACTTATTGGAGAAGAAGTTCATATTTAAGGATCGATTAAAAAATTAAGCAGTGTACCGAAAAAATGTTCATTAATAAATATTATTTATACAATGCTAATAATTGATTAAGAGAGAAATTCGTGGTAAATTCGACCAGATAATCAAGTTACCTCGCGGTTAGAAATTCAAGAGAAGAGTTATTTTCCTATCAATCTTTTCAGTGTAGTCGATTTATTTTTCTCGAATAAATTTAGAGATAAGTATCCGATTAGGAAGTTCGGAGACGGTAATTAATTTCGAAAATTGTGCTGAAAAAGCAGAGCTTGTGTTGTTGTGTTTGTTATCAACTTTCACAGGGTATCAAGGAAAAAAGTACCATGCATAGTGACACGCGATGCGTTTTTAGTGGAAACTGTTGGTCCTAGCGACTTCAACAAAGTATACCCTTTTGAGGGAAAAAAGATAAAGGAATCGCTTCTTCCCTCTTTGTCTAAAGTTATCAAAAGAACAAATAAAAAATAAACTCTTACACCCTGTAAGTATTTCTTAAGGGAAGCAGTTTCAGAGATATATTATGGGACCTTTTTTTCATATTTTTTGGCTCTCTATAGCATGGTACTTTTTTCCTTGAAACCCTGTATAGGATAAGAGCGGGTAATGAGGAGAATTTTCTTAAATGCATTGAAGGTAGCTTGATTATTTTTTTATCGAAAATATTGTAAAAACAACTTCGAGTCTTAACTCTTTGTTAACATAATTAATTGTTTTTTAAATTTAATCTCAATATATTTAGTCCTTAATTTTATATGTGTGTTATTATTTTCCCGAAATCCATATCCTCAGATAGAGTAGCAGTTAGAAAATTTACGAAATACTGCCGTAACTTTTCTTATGAAGAAAATTTTATATTTCTGTTAAAACATTATTTCTTCAGAAGAGTAACAGCAGTATTTCGAAAATGCACGATTTACTCGGATCACGGACCCGGGTTCTAAGTTTACGAACACAT
Source organism: Propylea japonica (assembly GCA_013421045.1). Taxonomy (NCBI): domain Eukaryota; kingdom Metazoa; phylum Arthropoda; class Insecta; order Coleoptera; family Coccinellidae; genus Propylea; species Propylea japonica. The sequence goes on from CM024240.1 coordinate 29,252,886, forward strand.
CAGGTTTAGGCTTTGAGGTGACACGGTGACAGTAGTATCTATAACATAACCAAATATTTTATGAATTTATTTTTTCAGTCCCAGTTTATGGGACTGACTTTCGGATTGTCTCTAGCTTTGCTTGCATTTATTGGCTTTTGTAAAATATTTCTAATAATTTCTGGTGTGCCCCTTCATGTTTAATGTTATATTTGAGTACCTATGTTAAAGAAGTAGAAATTTATTTTTTCAGTTTCAGTTTATTTACTGATTATCTATAGCTTTGCTTGGATTGATTGGCATCTGTAAAATCTTTCTTTTAATTTCTGGTGTGCCCTTCCATGTTTAATGTTATATTTGAGTACCTATGTTAAAGAAATAAAGAAGGCTTGAGCTTTAACACAAAAAGATCTGCATACAAAGCTATAAAGAAGAGGTTTCACATTGTTTCCTCGGCTCATGGAACCACACATTTTACACTGAGCCAAATTCTCTTCTCCTTCCATAATTTTTAGGAATAGAATATATGAATTTACTAAGAAAAGTGTAGAAGACTTATTCCCACCTTTTTCAAATACAAAATGGAACTGCAGTGCGCATGCGGTGACTCTACGACCCTAATCTCGTGAAGGGTTACGATAGATCAACCTAAGTCAGTGATCGAGTTAATAGCACCGTACTTTCCGAACACGGGTTGGATGTTCGCGTTAGGTAAACGAACGCGAAGGTTAGGGATCGAGTTAATCCGAGTAAGTATCCGAAAACGCCTAATGAATGCTAACGCGTACGTCACTCAACCGCCAATTCTGATCGTTTGAATTCGAGAGCTTATTTTGGGGATTTCAATACGAAACAAAAAACGTATAATATCAATGACTTCCTGAAGTTCCATTACTTCTAAAATGATTTTTTCTGGAAATCGCTGGAAATGTCAATTGTCGCAGCTAATTGTTCATCTTTTCGATTTGAATTACCAACTGCTATATGTAGTATAATGTAGATTATTTCATTTGAGTGGATGTAATAGTTTAATTTCAATGAAACTAAAGTAATGGTTACTGGACATCGCGTCAAATTAATGAGGTTAACATAGTTTATTGGGAAATTCGGTTGTATGGTTAAATTTGACGTTTCGAGAACCAAAATCTGTACCGGGTGTCCTAAATTCGTTGTCTAATGAGGGGTTCTCAGAAAACCGAGGAGCTAGAACAAAAAGAGTGGCACATTTTCGGGCTCGATTTTTGAGAGAATTCATTTGGGGAAAACCGCAACTTTCTAAGTCAAACCGTTTTCGAGCTGTTAGAGAAAATTGGAAAATGGCGTCAAATGAAAAGTTCTCATAACTTCTTTATTACTGAAGTTATAAACATGAAACTAAAACATTATGAAGGTACTTTTTTCAGTAGAATTCATTGAAGTGATCTATTTTTCCTAATTTCATTTTGTTCTAGCTCATCGGGTTTCTGAGATCCCCTCACTAGACAACGAATTTAGGACACCCGGTACATTATACATTACATATATTGTTGAAAAATACGGTGCTATGATATCTCAGAATTGCAGTTTTCAAGGTAATATTTCATTATTATATTATGTGGGAACTTGTTACTCTCCTGTCACAGATTGATCCTATATTTGTCAATTCATAGTTATTCCTGTACAAGGAAAATTTATTGAAAAACAATTATGGAACAATTAGTAAACTGACACAGTGAACAGTTGTAACAATTGAATATTTATGAAAGCATTTTATTAATTTAAACAAAGAATCAGTGAGTAAAGTAAATAATATGTAATACTTGCACAGAAGGCCCATTCTCTCGTTAAGTGAGTTTTGAACTTGTGGAAAATATCAACGCATTATGCACTTGTATTATGAATAACTATTATACTTTTTCTTTTTTCAACTGATAATTCACTACCCTGGTGCATTATTAACTGATTTTCAGCGTTAACATAAAATCAAAATCTTACCTTCTTATCGTCATCATGCCGATCAAAAGCACACTTTTGTTTACACTGTTCACAATTCACAGGAGGTCCATACTTAATTTCCGAGTTAGTACATCTTTGGCATTTATTACCAATGAAGGCAGCTATGATATTGCAATATTCGCAAGCAGAAGGCTTTCCGTACGCTTTCACGTTCTGCTCACATTTCTTACAAATGGTACTTGTGCTACCTTTGGATGTTTGTTGAAATTCCGACCGACAATACGTGCATTTCACTACCGGAAACGAGCCTCTGCATTCCTAGAAATGAAGAAGAGAAAATTAGGGATGTTTCAAAGTCATTGCTAATAGCTACAATTATTCCAACACAAATAAAACAATACAGGAAGATATTATAGACACGAGAGATACATACCCGTTCATTAAAATCAATTTTTGAAAAGAGAAATATACAAATTGTTGGACTTTCAAGTAGATTCAACTATAATTTTGATATCAAACATATGCGATATACTTATAGGTTATGATTAATAATTGTTCAAAAATTTCTTTAACTTTTAGGTGTAATGAAAATAATTCTTTATAAAAATTATTGTCTATTTGATTTTTTTGAACAACTGTTGCATCGACTGCAAAATTTGGGGTTAGGCTTTTAGACATAAGATTTGGATTACTCACCTTGCAAAGTTGCTGTCCAGCCGATAATTCTTCGAAAGGATATCGGGCGAAGCACCGCGAACAAGCGAACAAAACAGGAGCACTCATGTTAAATATTGACTTAGTATTTTCTTCAATTTGTGTACATTTCACGAATTACTATTTTAGAAATACTTCGATTTGATTTATATTTTTCGTTTTACCGTTAACAAATAATCAGCATCAACGTCGCGAAAATTGACAATTGACATTGTTTATGGTCATCGAAAACAAAGCATCACAGAAAAAATATACAAAAAGAGTGCATCTTTATGTTGGTCTCATAATATTAGTGTTTTATAAATATAATTTTTTTTCATACCTTTATTTACCTTATAAAAATGTAATCTAAAATCCATAAAATTAGTTGTAAAAAATTGAAAAACTTTTCTATGTTTGAAAATATTCTATATTTTTGACAGATTTCAGAGGAAATTACACACACCGGAAAACGTCAAAATTGGTCAAAATATTTAGGATATTTGGAAAGACTGGAATGCGAAATCCATTTCAAATAACTTGTTCACAAATGAAATTCTTCAATAAAAAAATGATATTTTAACTCTACATCCCTGATACTGTTAAAAAAAGTCATTCTTCTTTCGTAGTTTATATGTTAACTATTAAAAAAAATGAAATGTATATTTGCCATCTTTTCATTGAAATAGATTATAATTAACAATGGCACATGCAGTAAAAGTAGACATTGAATACTGGTAAGACATTAACATCTGTACTAAGACATTCTATTCGATATTATTTCAGTTCTGAGTGTGGTTTGTACGAAGAGTTTCAAAAGATTTCATCTGATTTGACGCAGGGCTGTCCTAATGTTCAAATAACAGGACATGAAGGAAGAAGAGGTTGTATTGCTACAAGCAGCGAAAAAAATATTAACTAAAAGAGTTTCAGGTTCCTTTGAAGTGAAAATGAATGACACTTTAATTCATTCTAGACTAGCATCTTTAGCAACACCCGATAATGAAGACTTGTGTAGAATTTGCAGAAATATTTCAGAAGGTAAACCAATACCATCCACATGTAAAACTAAGAATGATTGCCAAATACTTTAAACTGTACATTTATAAGAATAAAAATAAAAAACTACTTACATGAAAGATTTAATAATTTTAAGTTACATAATACTATTTCCAACTTATATAAACATCCTATAAGAACAAAAATATACTTCAAACCAATCAGTTTGCTGAGTTAGCCACAAGATATAGATGGTAAAGGAAACATCTCATAAGTATGTTGAGATTCGTGAGTATTTAAGCTATACAATCAATGGGGACCAAATATGTTGAGAAATATATTTAAACTTGGGAAAATTATTGTGCCTCCTATTAATTATTTATATTATGGGATTTTTTCAGAAACTTACTTGACAGGGATACCACTAACAGTATTTGGAATTGTTTATGTCATTTGAGATGTCAATGTCAGAAGTAAACAGGTTAGTCTCAAAGTAAGTTTCTGAAAAGAATTTACATAGTCATATGTATCCAAAAATTAAAATAGAACTGCAGGTGTTCAGTGTAATAAAAACTGGCAATAGTTTCATTACACAGTGACAATTACAATACAATTATTTTACCAATAACTTAAAGAAAATGAACTAATATTCAAATTGCACTGTGGAAGAAATGCTTTCATCTATCACCACGAACACCTCAGATTAAACTGGTTCAAATTATCAATTCTGTAAAATCTTTAAATAAATCTAAAGCAAAAATTCACTTTTTTCTCAACAAATTTCCTCCATATAGTACTACCAACATTCTGATATAAACCTTTTAATTTTGACGTTTCCTTTTTCTCCCTGTATGCTATCGATTCTTAATTAAATTAACAAGTGTCTTCATACCGCTGGCAAACTTGTCAAACTGAGTGCTTAAAGCTTCATCTAAAGCGACCTGAAGATGAACAGATTCATTTTGTTGATTTAGGAGTGTGTTGAAGAATTTGTTCCATAAGTCAGATTTCATATATCTGGGGAATTTTTCTTTTATGCTCCATGCGTCGTATTTCTTCTGGAGCTCTATGTATTTATCGAATAGGATAACGTGTGTTGTGGCAGCTACGCAAAATAAGTCGGTATGATAATTCCAAGGTTTGTTCTCTAGCATCTCACAGCATATAAAACTTTCCGTCTGCACTTTTCTTGTAAACGAAGTATTTGGTGGGTATAGGGACATGTCGATACTACATCCGAAATCTATCAATTGTAATTCTATACTATGATCTGGAGTTAATTGAATTAAAAAATTATCAGGTTTTATGTCTGCATGAATTATTTTGATTTGATGCATCGCTTCGACAATCCTAAGCATCTGAATGCAGAAGTAGAAGCAAAGACATTCCTGCATTGGTTTACCTGTCTTCAATTTCACTTGATTAGCTAAGTCTAGTAGAGAACCATGTGGCATGAAAGCGTATACTAGGAGTGATGCTTGATCACCTGAAAAAAATTAACCTATAAATAAGTATCCTGACAGATAATGGAAAGAAATTTTTATAAGAACAGGAGAGTTGATTAGGTTAAAATTGAGAATTTTCAAGTCTTACAACTTATAGTCCGGTCACAAAAGTTTGAGCGCATAGTAGGCGTTTGTTTATTTATCTGAGATTGGCAGTATTTGCTGTCATAACGTAAAATAAAGTCAACATTGCCGAATGTACCCGGCCTCGTCCGACGAGCTTGCGAGTTATCAGGTAACTCTATGCCATATTACGTATCAATCTGACAAGAAAATAAACAGCATAACCTAAAATTTTAATATACACAATGGCATATGCCAAATTTCCATGGCCAACCGACGGCTCAAACTTTCGTGAACAGACTGTAGACATCAATTTCAATCATAGTTCACTCTTATCAAAAAATAGTTATTAGTAATACAAGTGCAGAAGATATTATTCAACAAGTTTTGAATGCAAATTCCTTTAGATAGTCATAAAACTTGTTAGGTTAAAATAATAAAGCGAGGTTATATTCGAACTATTTCATCAGCTTGACTGGATGAATCAATAATTCAGATATTGATTTGAAGGTATGGAAAACTGATCCCTAAATAGCAAAACAGATTAATTCGAAATTACAGTGGAACTTCCCTATAACGAACGTCCGTATAACGAATTTCTCTGTATAACGAATTTCGTACAAGACATTGCATCTTGAATCCAAATTCCATGTTAAAAACACCCTCTAAAACGAAGTAAATTCTCTCTATAACGAAATATTCAAAGAACATCACTCTTTGAATGGGTATTGGTAAGAAGAATGGGTTTTTTCCGAAATTTTTCTGGACGTACGTAATAAATCCCGACCTTAAACTAAATCATTACGGCGGGAAGAGAGATCCTTCTGAAACAGTTTCAAATACACCCCTGGCTGTTTGGTTTCAATCTAATCATTACTCCAGTGTGAAAAGTTGTGCAGAAATGTCTAAAAGCAAGTGCTTAAGTTTGAATGATAGACTTAAATTTATCAGTGAAGTCAATCGCGACATTGCCGACTATTGAAACAAATTTTCTGTATAACGAAATTTTTTAATAACGAATATTTTTGCGGATTTAGCGCTTTCGTTATAGAGAAGTTCCACTGTATTATTGAATCTTCAGATTTCTCCAGGCACTGGTCTTTTTATCTGAGGTAAATTTGGAAAAATAGTTAATGTGAACTGATTTACTTTTAATTGTTGAAATTAATGTATAACCTTAACTCAAACAGTTCCTTTCTTGATTTTGTTAAACATTGATATATATACTCTTACTAAAATACCGAAAAAGATGAAAACTGAAAATTTACTCACTGAAATATCCAGAAGAAACATCCATGAAACGTTCCCTGAGCGGATTATTCCTTAATCTTGTTTGAATCTCTCGACAAATATAAAACTCCCATTTATTAGCAGGTTTTTGATATTTCAAAGCCACAGCTTTTCCTTGTTTACTGTCTATAGCCTTAAAAACCGTACCGAAAGTTCCTTTTCCCAGTACTTTTTCAACGGCGAAAAGATGGCCACCTACGTATATGCTCTCTTTCTTGCCTGATATCCTCGGTATCATGGATACTTGATGAAATTCCGGAACGTGGGGTCCTGGAAACGACACCAAATTCAACAATTTCTCAATTTCCGAAGACTTGAAAGGGTCCGAAGGAGCAACGTCCAATCTGGATGTAACCGTTGGTGTTGCCGGAGGGCTGGAACAAGACATTGGCTCGTCTTCCATGCATGTAACCGGAGAAGATTCTTGCGTAAGTAGAAGATCGCCCAGTAAGCTTTTACGCAAGGCCTCGTTGGCCATTGAGTTTTGCACCAAGTAACTGTTGTGTTCTTCGGAAATTGTTGTCATGGCTGTTGGTTTCGTGGTGCCCAAGACTGACGATTTTGTCGTTGCCCCACTGGAACTGGAGGAAGAGCTGCAAAAATTAGCATTTGTGAAGATGATATTTGAAATTTCGGTTTTTCCTATATTTTTTATGAGATGTTCAAAAGTATTTGTGAAATCATTTATTTTATCGTTGTGTCCACTGCTGTGCTGCATACTAATAATTTGAGAATATTTAAGAAGGAGCTAAGGTCGATTGTTAATCGATATTTATAATGATAATCCATTTTTCTGATGCTGAATTTGTTGGTTCTCATGTTTGCATGGAATTTTTTTTCATTTCACATTGCTGTATATTTGTGTTAGCAATTAGTTAGTACAAAAATTTTTCTTTTTTTTGTATAAATTTGTAAATAGGATCTTTGATATAGTCATTGGTCCGTTGACATTAAATAAATAAATAAATAGTCCGTTCACGAAAGTTTGAGCGCATAGTAGGCGTTTGTTTATTTATCTCAAGTTGGCAGTATTTGCTGTCATAACTTAAAATAATGTCAACGTTGCCGAATGTACCCGGCCTCGTCCGACGAGCTTGCGAGTTATCAGAGAACTCTATGCAATATTGACAACATTGCATATCAATCTGACAAGAAAATAACCAACATAACCAAAAATTTTAATATACACAGTGGAATATGCCAAATTATCATGGCCAACCGACGCCGACGGCAATATTAAAATTTTAGGTTATGTTGTTTATTTTCTTGTCAGATTGATACGCAATGTTGTCAATATTGCATAGAGTTCTCTGATAACTCGCAAGCTCTCGGACGAGAGCCGGGTACATTCGGCAACGTTGAGTTTATTTTACGTTATGACAGCAATGTACTGCCAACTTCAGATACATAAACAAACGCCTACTATGCGATCAAACTTTCGTGAACGGACTATACGTAAAAAACTGTAAGATGTGCCTGGCAACCAATTCAGTAATAAGCCAACTGAGATATTGCTTATTTTAAATGCCATTCGGAAAACTTCATTTTATCGCCGCTACATTTCAAATGTCGCTCACATCGTTTTTATGTTAAATAATAGTTTTTAGGTTATACCAAAGACAATATTTCGACACGGAGTTTTCCGAATTTCAAATTCAAGTACCATAACAGAGGCCAACTGCTTAAAAATCCGAAAATCACTTTCCTTTTTTATGAAATAAATCAACTTTCAGTTGAGCGCTTCAAACTCAATAAGCATATCCTGAAAATATTAAATGACAAAAAGGCCTGTGAGGATTTCAATGAATGTTTTATTCTTATGTTTCCACCATTGGCTTTAAACTCACTTGAAGAGATCATGTTCACCAGATTCTAACCTAAATTTCGTTGTTTGACAACATTGGTGAAAACATAAGAATAGAAAAGTTATTGAAATCTTGACAGGCCTTTGTGACATCTGATATTTTCAGGATATGCTTATTGAGTTTTCAGCTTTCAAATAAAAGTTGATTTATTGCATAAAAGAGTGAATTTTGGTGTTTTTTAAGCAGTTGGTCATACTTAGGAAACTCCTATGTTGCAATTCACAACAAAAAATCAATTTTGCAAAATTTCAACCGTTTAGGGTTGTACTGCATTCAAATTTCAAACGGCCCACCCATTACTACAGATATCTGTTGTTGTAGAGATTTTTATTCACAAAAAACTAATCGCTACTTACGCATAACTTTTACTCTCCTCGTAAATAATAGACAGACCATCGTTGTTCTTTCTAACTTCAGTTTCATCCTCGAAAAGCTGTTTCTTAGTTCCTTTAACCTCAAAACAGTTCTGCGTGACATGCTGCTTGGGTTGCGGAGTGCTTACTTTCATGGCGTTCAAGTTGAAATTGAAAGTTTGAGTATTGCAGCTGTTATTCAAGTCAGAATAAACAATGTTTGCCTTTATTTCCTCAAACGATGAGTTACTGTCCTCGTCGAAAATTTGTTTGATGTTGGCGCTATCCATCGGTTGAGCTGCATTGGCAGTATCGGTACTACCCCTCGACCCTGTCTCAGCTAAATCATCGGCGCTTAGTACCTTAAGCGGAGTCTTCATGGCACTACCTGGCAACATTGGAGTTATTTATTTATTTATTTATTTAACATAAACTACAAATCAACTAAGTTGTTATCATAGTTGCATATTTCATCAATGAAAATACAATTTACCCATGTCAACACAGTTTACATACCTTTAAGATGTTTCTTTAATAAGGATTTAAAAACATTTAGGCTCCTACATTCTTTAAAGGGGAGGGAGTTGAATTTTGTTATGCTGGAGTAGATAGGAGCCTTTTTGCCTAATTCAGTGCGAGTTTTCTTTAAATAATAGTTGTTTCTATTCCTAGTGTTCAGATTATATACATCTCTTACCTGTTTTATTAAATTTTCACTTTTAATCAGATGATTTTTTATTTTGTAAATAAGCTTACATTGGTTTAATGTCATCAGTTCTTCAAAAATTTTACCGTCTTATACAGTTCAGAAGATGGGGTATCATAAGGCAAGTTGTACAATGATTTTAAACACTTATTTTGCAAACGATGTATACGATTTAAGTTAGTTTTTGAAGTGTTACCCCAAATTACAGACAGATAGCACAGCACTGACTGTATATGAGCCGAATATATAAACTCTCTTGCATCGTCTGTTATAATATAACTTATTCGCCTGAAGGCTCCTATCAGACCAGATAACTTTTTCACAATAGAATTAACATGTTCATCATATGACATATCATCTGAAATGCATAATCCCAAATATTTATGGTTCTTTACTTGTTTTATAGCTTTGTTTTCTATACATATATTAGGTGTTGTGGATGAGCTATTTTTTGGTTTGAAGTATAGAAAGACTGTTTTATCCCTATTCAATATTAATTTGTTATTATTTAGCCACGTACTTAATGTTTTTAGGTCTTCATTGATAATGTCTTGTAACAACAGAGAATCGCGTCCACTGTATAACAAAACCGTATCATCCGCGAACATAAAGTACTTTCCTCTCAAACCCGCACAAGACAAACTCTCCACATACAACAGGTACAAAATTGGCCCGAGGACACTGCCCTGCGGAACACCACTTGTAACCTTCCGGTTTCTGCTCTTGTATCCATTGACCACCACATGCTGACGTCTATTTGTCAAAAATTATTTGAACAAGTTGTGCGCGGGCCCTCGTATCCCCATATTCTTTAATTTCTTTAGCAGTAGCTTGATGTTTATAGTGTCAAAAGCCTTACTCAGATCTACGAATACGGCTGTGACATTTTCACCTTTATCTAGACTCCCTATGATGCGTTCAATTAAATCAACTGCTGCTCCCTCAGTGGAACTATTCTTCTGAAATCCGTACTGGCTCCCTGAGATGTTCAAGAATTCGAGTAATCTATTCTTTATAATTTTTTCCAATATTTTTGCAAATACAGACGTGATGGATATCGGCCTGTAGTTACCAGGTTCCATTCTACCACCTTTTTTGTGTATCGTTATTACCTTGGCTATTTTGCATCTATCTGGAAAGTTACCCTGTGTAATACTTTTATTGAGTGTTGTTATGAATTTTTCTTTAATTATTGGAAAGATTTTTTGTATATCATAAATTGTAATATTATCTGGACTTGGTGAGCTATCTTTTTTGATTGAATTTAAAATTTTTATTACTTCGGATTCGTCTGTTGGGCGGAGTAATATAGTTCTGTCATTTCTAATTTCGGTTGTTTTTAGGCTTTGTTTTTTTAATTTTTTTTGGAGGGATTTAGCGATACTGACATAATAATTGTTAAGAATATTACAAATTTCTTTTTTTCTGTTGTAAGTTTTATTTCCAATTTTAAGCATAGTTGGAGATTTACTGTTTTTGTTTTTAATTGGTAGGAGAGAATTAATTGTTGTCCAGATTTTTTTGATGTTGTTTCCTGATTTTTTGAGTTTTTTGGAAAGGAATAATCGTTTTTCTTCAGTTACAGCTTTGGTTACCTTATTTTTCATGTTTTTGAATTGTGCTACATATGTTGCATCATGTGGATTTTTTACTAGTTTTTTGTATAACTTGTCTCTCTTATACATTAATGAATTTATACGAGCATTGAGCATTATTATTCTTTATATATATTTTCTTCTTTTTTGTTGATCTTGTTTTAATCTTACTTATGATACCTATCAAATCATCAAGATCCTTTACAGGAGTTTTATTAAGTTCAATTTTTAGCAAATCTTGAAATTTGTTGTAATTTGTTACGGACACATATTTTATTGACTTACTGCAAGGGTTGAAGGAGCTTGATTTAACATTCACATTTAACAGCCTATGATCTGATATGGGCACATCCTCTGTATCCACCCTACAATGAAGGGTTTTTGGTGCAATTACATGGTCTATTAAGGAGCCGTGGTTGTGTGATCTTCTTGTTATGTGTTTATTTTTTATTTGATAATCGTTTAGACTTATACAATCAGTGTAGTTTCTGCATACAGTATCATTTCGCATAGTATTCAAATTTATATCCCCGACCACAATACAATTTTGATTATTTTCTAGTAATGTATTTAAGGACACAATGAATGAGTCAATGTTATTTTCTGCAGCTCGATAAATTGCACAGATTTTCAAATCTAGTTCATTGAGAAGAATCATCAAACTGTTACAATGGTTTTCCTTAAACATTTGCAAAGGAGTATACCTGAGGTCATTCCTCACAAACACTGCTACTCCTCCACCACGAGTATTTCGGCAGTCATAAACGCCCTCATAGCCCTCAATTTGGTATAAGTGCTTCTCAGAGTCGTAAAGCCAGGTTTCCGTGAGGACCACCAAGCTAGGATTGTTGTATTTGCTAATGTAGTAGCCTAGGTTTTCAATTTTTAACTTAGTTTTTATTGATCTTATATTGAAATAGAGAATGTTCAATGTGTGTTGTATTAAGTTTTTTGATGTATATGTTTTTTTGATTGTTAGTTTTAGTTTTTTGCTTTCTTAAGGTTGAGTAATGTACTTTCAGATTGAACTTCGATGATTTTACTCGATTCATTTTTTTTTAGAAGTATTTTTCCATCAGAAAACCAAGCGTACCTGTAGTTGTACTCTCTTTTGAATTCTCTCGTCTGTTTAAAGAGTAATTGATTTTCCTTGGTGAGATCGTGATTAATATATAGGGTTTTTTCTCCCGTACAACCGACATCGTTAGTAACAATTTTCTTTTCCTTTTTGGTTTTCATGATCTTTTCTTTAATTGCCGAATCTTTGAAACTGACCTTTAGTTGTTTTGATTCGTTTTTTCCTATTTCATTCACTGTAAAATCTTCGGCTTTCACGAGTAAACCCAAATTCTTGCCAATGTTAATAACCGCATCCCTTCCAAGCATATCATTTCCTTCCATATTTGGTAATCCACTGATTATGATGTTGTTCTTCAGTTTGTTCTGATCACTTTCGTTTTTGTCCTCCTTCAGCATCTCCAGTTCCTTACGCATATTGATCTGATTATCTTTGAGTTCCATGATTTCCTTTTTTAATTCTTTGTTAACTTTTTCTTGTTTTTCCATTTTTTGCTTGAAATCTTCATTCAAAATAATCAGTCTTTCCAGTTTATCCATCACATCCTTGAGCGTGAATTCCGTAGAATTGGATGGTTTTTTTGTCGTTGTTTTGGAATAACGTGGTGTAATTTCTGGTTCTTCATCTTCTGAGGAAGTTGAATTTTAGTATAAAAATATTGATAGAGGGGGTATGTTGATGGTTTCATTAAGTTACAACAAAAACCATAATGAAGCAACCGAGGTTTGTTGAAAAAAAAAGGTGAATATTTTATTTTCCGGGCTGTGTACAGGGTGGCCAGAATTAGTGATCCCTGAACTACAACTTTTTAACCCTAAGAAATAGGGAAAAACGAATAGCGCATTGCGTTCTTTTTTTTTCGAGAAACTCATTATGCGTCTAATGCATTGCTCTATTTTCTTTTGTTTTCGCTTTATAAGCCAAAATTAACATTTGGAAAATTCAAACTTTGGTCATTATCTCTGTTCTTGTTTGTGCTATGAACTTAAAACAAAAATATCATCAGACACTTTTTGATAGGAATCCAGTGGTTTAATCTGATTTTTACAAGGAAGTTTCATTCCTGATAAAAAAAATTCAGGTATATTCAATAATTGATACAAAAACATCGAAATTTTAGAGGTATAGTCCGTTCACGAAAGGTTGAGCCATCGGTTGACCATGGCAATTTGGCATATTCCACTGTGTATATTAAAATTTTAGGTTATGTTGTTTATTTTCTTGTCATATTGATACGCAATGTTGTCAATATTGCATAGAGTTCTGTGATAACTCGCAAGCTCGTCGGACGAGGCCAGGTACATTCGGCAACGTTGACTTTATTTTACGTTATGACAACAAATACTGCCAACTTCAGATAAATAAACAAACGCCTACTATGCGCTCAAACTTTCGTGAACGGACTAACCACATATCCACAAATTTGAGGTAAAGCCAGCCGTTCTTCATGGTAGGTTTGGCACTGTCGCAGATTCTATCGCGATGCCTTCCCGTAATTCCCTTCATCATTTGATTTGTCACTCGCTTAAGGACGGAGCGAGCAGCGGTGCCAAACTTACCATGAAGAACGGAGCGCTTTCCCTTGAATTTTTAATTATGTGGTACATCTACAATTTTGGTATTTTAGCATTAATTTTTGAATATACCAGAAATGAAACTAGTCGAAACGTTATGTGAATGTTCAAAGGTGATTTATATCGGGTGTCCGAGGTGAGTGGCCTATTAGATTATTATGGAAACTATTGATGGTAAAGATTTTCAATTTTGTGGATCGATATTTGGCCATTTCTAGTGTTGCCGGATGAACGACAATTTGGCAACAACTTTGTTATTTCAAATGAGACATTTGGTATTTCTATTTTTTTATGATACTCTATGAAATATTAAATCTATTCACTCTTACTTTTTCATACCTATCTTTAACGGTTTTTGAGTTATTAATTATTTTTCGAAATTTTAAATCAAATTGTCGTGTTATGAAAATGACTCTAGTTCGCTCAGTATTTGAGATTTGAGTCGTAAATTTAGCAAGTCATTAGATATCGATCAGATCTATGTCACTGCTTTTGAATTATAGTTGTCAGTTATACAGGATGGACCAAAAAAACTTATAAAATGCCTACCTCTGGGTTGCTGTTGCTCTGGTCCACAAAAGTTGACAGCACTTGACTTGCGCGGCTCCACTTTGTCTGCAGATGGTGACGACCAAATAACAAAATTGCAACTAGGAATAGGTTGAATTTCAGGAACATTAGTCAATTCCTACAAAAAAAAAGATATTTTCTTGCTTATTTTGAAGATCCTATGTCATGAAATCTATTCATAAGTTTAAAAAAAGTTGTAAGGACTCTAATGAGTGTCTTAGAAATATGGTGTTGCTTGGATTTTTATGTAATACTGGCAACGTTGCTCAGTCATCTCCGTTATCAGGAAAATGAATTTAACCTCGAAAATTTACACTATTTACACAGAATATTAATGTATCAAAGTTACATCAGCAGAGAATTTCCAATTTAATACAACTGATAAATAGTTTTCCAATAAGAGGTGTTAATTTGATATTCAAAGAAAAATGCCATTTTTCAATATAAATGATCGGATGTTTATTTCATTATAAAGAAGAAGCTATGCCGTTAATAGTGGAAAATAACATCAGGCAAATGACCACCACGACCACGCTTACAGGAACATATCCTTTTAATGAAATTTTCCATAACCAAATCGCAAAGTGGCTGCCCCCTAGTGCCCTATGTCCTCGATAGCCTCACATATTTGAGGTCTTGAATCGACGCTGGGCTATTGGCGTAGACCTTCTCTTTCACGTGGCTCCAAAGGAAGAAGTCGCAAGGTGTTAAATCACAAGATCTCGGTGGCCAATTGTGATCACCTCTTCGAGAGATAACACGGTCCGGAAACTTTTCCCGCAAAAAATCAATGGTTTCGTTGCTTGTGTGGCACGTAGCGCCGTCTTGTTGAAAGTAAACGTTGTCAAGATCAATACTATCCAATTTCGGCCATAAAAAATCATCAACCATTTCTCGATAGCGCAATCCATTCACCATTACTGTTGCTCCAGCATCATTTTCGAAAAAGTAAGGTCCAGTGACTCCGCCGGACCACGTGCGCGGGTTTTATTCTTTACATCACTAACTTGTCCCAACAGCTCGATTTTTTCCACCAATTTCTTTATTGCGGTCCGACAAGTTGCTTCACGACGACCCAAAAATGTTCGAGTTTTACGAACCGTCTCTGCCAAATTTTCACCTTTTTTATGGTGAATTTTAATAATTTCAATGCGTTCTTAAAGCGTGTATCGTTCCATTTTTATTAATGGCGTAGTTTCTACTTGTCAAATGTCAAAAAATGACAGCTTCAAACGTGACATTTACCGAAATAGCGGGCTATTCAAAACAACACCTCTTATTGGAAAACCCTTTAGTTTCAC